>QNUK01000037.1:447500-1735000 GCA_013621035.1 Clarias magur
CAACCATTTGGAAGAGGCCTATAAAAAATACATGATGCCAGCCAACTGCATCTTATTAAACCGCTTTCTCACACACCCAGCAAATGGAGCGGCATAAAGAAGATTGTCAGATTTATTTTTAGTTATTGGGGATATTTTAAACGTATTAGTACTTTTACCTTTAAGAAACATCTCAACCATTTGGTAGAGGCCTACATTTTTATGCTTTTTTTTTTTTTCTTGTTTGAGTTTTTCCCCCAGATTTTTCAGATTTTCTCCCCTAGTTCAGTCATAGTCAGTTGTCAAGATTGATGCGAGTGTCAAAAGACATAGAGTGTCACACCCAACCAATAAAGAGAGAGCTGGAAGAGTCAGCGCTCTCTAGCACTTCCCCTGGCTACAGTAGGCTACGGCATCACCTGAGATTCTCTGCATGATAGTGATGAGCTCATTAGCGTTGCGCCACTCAGGAGCCAAAAATTATTATTTGTTTTTTTCTTTAATGAGGATGCTGATCTATTAATAAAGCGCCGTACGGTTACTATAGTAACAGCTTTAGTATGAACTTACTGTATGTGTTATTGTTTAGTGTAACAATCAATATGGTGTGTGTAGAGGTCTATTCAGCATTCGTGGAAGGTAAGGAGTCTCCAGTGTCAGCAGGCTGTAATAAACAGAAACTAGCTGTACTGGGAAAACCTTTGAATCTTTGATGGAGAGGGAGAGGAGCTGCTGAGAAAAGTACTGTTTACAGTGAGGACAGGAACTAACTTGTTGCGTATACATTCCACAACCCATACAGGATGTGCTGTTCTAGAAGACTAGTCACCATTCCTCTGCTACATCATTAAGTATTTACCCGTAACAGCATGCCCTGCGGGGTGTTTTTCTTCCCTACTTACTTAGCGACCCTGAGACTGAGATTAGAAAGAAAAGCGAGGAACGAGGCGGCGGTGCTGAGATGAGGGCTTACCAGAGACAAAGACGTCGGCTGCTCCATGTACTGCTTGAAACTGAGACTCTTCTTGCCGTTGACCTTAAGCACGAATGTTGAAATGCAAAACAAGCAAACTGGACGTTATTCCGCGCGCACACCGTAAATACTAAACAGTCAGCGCTGGAGACAGGAGAGGTGTGTGTTCTCTCACCTGTAGGTGCGTGCAGATCTGTCTCAGCACATCATACACACTGTCTCTGGACAGCAGAGACACAAAGACATACTGAGAGAAAAAGAAAACGACGAGAGGAAACGTCAAAAAACACCCACACACACACACACACACCATCCAAAAACACTCACTCGTCCTGAGTCACATGTGGGTTGCGTATGGTTCTCAGGAAGTGGAGGACGATGATGTGACATTAATGTCAGACAGAAACTTCACGGTAATTGGTCAATATTCACTGCTAGAAAACTTCTCACTGACCTTTTTTTTTTTTTTTTAACTGGAAACGTATCTCTAGAAATGTACGCGCATTTACTGATACGCCCTTTTACTGCACATTTTGTAGAGATTTTGTAGAGATGTTTTGACACACACACACTCTCACACCTTTTGACTGCTGTCCGTGGTGATGGCCAGGCCATTGGGGACGAGGCCTGCTGTCTTGTGTTTCTTTACCAGCCGTACAGACACTATTGGGATGCAGACCTGGACACAGAGAGCCAGGACGAGATGATGAGAGATGGAAAAGATGGAAAGAAAGAATGAAAAAAAAAGACAGAAAGAAAGAGACAAAGACACAAAGAAACAGAGTGCAGTCAGAAACAGACATGAGACAAGGACAGGAGACAGAGCGAGAAAGAGACGGAGAGATAGATAGACAGAAAAAGAGACGGAGAGAAATTAGACAGAGAAATAGAAAAAAGAAAAAGAAAAAAAAAGAGAGGGACAGAGAGAAAGATATGAGAGAGGGATATAATGAAGTGAGAGTGTGAGAGACAGGGAAAGAGAAGGATTGAGACAGAGAGAGTAGACAGTAAGGTAGTGGATTAAGAATCTTAGTGGAACTCCCACTTGTCCTCACATGGTCTTACTTTGAGGAAAAAACAAAAAACAGAAAGCTTTCCTGTTCGGTGAAAGTAAGAGCTGGATTACACAGGTTACACTGTTTAAGAGCTCATTAAAAACCCCTGTTTAATAACACCTACATCGCCTCATTACCATCATATGTGACCCAGAATGTGCGTGTGTTTACACAGTATGTGTGCAAAAGATATTTGGCAGGCAGAGCCAGGGGAAGTGGGCAGCGCCTGGGTAAAGATGGCAGAGGTGATGATGTGGGACAGGGGCAGCGCAGTGGTTAAAGTGTTAAGACTACTGAGCGCAAGGTTCAAACCTCAGCACCGCCAAGTTGCTGCCGATAGTGAGCCTTTGAGCAAAGCCTTTAAACCTCAACTGTTCAGATATGAGATGAGATAAAAATGTACATCACTCTGGATAAGACTGTCTCTCAGATGCTTAAATGATGATGATGATGATGATTATCAGAGTTTCATCACCTTAATGTCCTTCCCAAAGAGGTTGGCGTAGAAACACAGCCAGTTTCTGGAGATGTAGAGCCGGCCTTGTAGCAGGATGTCTCGCAGCAGAGCACAGGAGTACACTAAACACACACACACACATATAGAGACAGGGATTAAGAGAAAGGGACAAAGACAGACGGGCAGAGAGAGAGAACATATTTGGTAAGCACAGTTCCGTCCTGTAACACTTATACAATGAGTTCGGCTTGTTAATCTGAGCTGAGAGAGAAGGAGGTTGTGATTAAAAGCAAACCGAGCAGCAGATAGAAGAACTTCCTGAAGCGCAGATTTAAAGCTCTGATAGTTACAGATTTATCTGCAGCTCAGCAGTGTGCATCTCCAGGCTCCGGATCTCTGTTCTCATGCCGTTTCACTGGAGAAATGACAAATACTGAGCATGTGACCACGGCTTGTTTTTCTGCAGATGATCTGTTTGTCCTAAAGCGGCTGTGTGTCCAAAAAAGGTGACGGATAAATTTAATTCAAACTTACTATAATTAGTCAGGTATAAAGAGTGACGTTTCTAGTCCTAGTCGGTATGAGAGCATGTGCGGGGCCTGGTGACAGTGACGTCTCTGACCACAAACAACTGCTACTGAAAAGTCTCATTACTCCTAAAAATAATCAAGAAGATTTAAAGACACCACTGAAAGACATCTACTTGTACATCACTGATATTTTGTCATCTGATCCTTGAATATCAAAAGCTAAACAGAATTGTAAAAACTAAATATACCAGGTAGTCATCTGTTTCTGAAATATTAAAACCACAGCATCTGATTGGCTCACTGGTTAAAATACCCAAAATGCTAAATGCTACATGACTGAATCGTGTAAAGGATTTACATGCTCCCCAACATGCAATTAATATGACTAACCTTAACTACACCAAACTACAATACACTATACTACATTACACCAAACTATGCTACTGTACTACACTACAACAAACTACAGCATACTACACTACACCATATTACTACACTACACCAAACTACACTACACTTTCTAAACTACACCAAATTACACTATACTCACTAAACCATACTACTCTACACCAAACTACATTACACCAAACTACACTACACTATACTACACCAAACCACACTATACTACACTACACCATATTACTACACTACACCAAACTACACTACACTTTCTAAACTACACCAAATTACACTATACTCACTAAACCATACTACTCTACACCAAACTACATTACACCAAACTACACTACACTATACTACACCAAACCACACTATACTACACTACACCATATTACTACACTACACCAAACTACACTACACTTTCTAAACTACACCAAATTACACTATACTCACTAAACCATACTACTCTACACCAAACTACATTACACCAAACTACACTACACTATACTACACCAAACCACACTATACTACACTATACCATACTATACTACACTACACCAAACTACACTACACTTTCTAAACTACACCAAATTACACTATACTCACTACACTATACTACTACATTACACCAAACTACACTACACTATACTACACCAAACCACACTATACTACACTATACCATACTATACTACACTACACCAAACTACACTACACCATACTATACTACACTATACTACACCAACCTACAGTACACTATACTACACTACACCAACCTACACTACACTCACTAAACCATACTAAACTACACCAAACTGCATCATACTACACTACACTATACTACACCAACCTACACTATACCAAACTACATTACACTCAATAAACCATACTAAACTACACTACATCAACCTACACTACACTCACACACTATATCAAATTACACTACACTACAACGAACTACACTACACTTATTAAACCATACTACACTACACTATACCAAACTACACTACACTCACTAAACTATACCAAAATACACCAAACCACACTACACTATACTACACTACACCATACTATACTCCATCAAACTACACTACAATACACTACACCAAACTAACAACATTACACTATACTACACTACACTATTCCATACTAAACTATAGTAATATTACTGATATTTCAGAGAACGTGCCTACAGCAGGGTGATGTTCAGCCATGCCTGTGGAGTTTAGAGGATGACCCTGCCACATGCTTGTGCGTATACAGTATTTACAGAGAAGTCAGATGGCGATGAAGTCAGATGTGATGACATCATCACATTCTAAACAGTGGTCCACTTTTGTGTTCACGTACTGTTGGGTTTCTTATTTGATTTAAACCGTACGGTCCGGAGTGTTCACCTTAGGTAAATGTACTGGACTTTGGGGTCGAGTGTGTGACTTCCCTATGAGAAAGCAAACCGCCAAGAAAGTGTACGCTCTAATTTAGACGTTAGAGTCAATTGAATTTAACTTTAATGCGTTTATTTTAAAAATTATGTCAAAAATGCACTTTACATTCCATGAATTACAGATCCCTAATTTAGTTTACTTAAAAAAAAAAAAATAGCTATAATATCTAATTAGTACTGAAACTGAGAGAATGACAGAACAGGAAAACAACACCAGTAAAGATTTTGATTCATTTGTTCACAAGGATAGAAAAAAAGAAATAGTGAGAGCATAAGTTTGCATCCCCCGTTGATTTGTGGTGGAAATAAAGAAATCTGTCAAATTACCAATGATCAACAGAAAGCCATTTTGGAATAGGCATTGTGAAGTGATATGAGATATGCGACTTCGGAGTTACAACGATACGTCAATACACATTACGAGATCATAATCAACGTTGACAAAAGCTCACGAAAGCAATCAGACATTTTTATTTATACATTCTTTACAATATCTTTAGTTGAAACAACACAATACTGCACTAAACGTCTTTAACGGTGTACATGGTGCTTTCCGTGTTTTGTCCCGCGGGGATGTAAACTTTTGTAGCGACTCACAATGACACAGAGCTGAATGAAAACGAAAGTGAACTGTGTCATTATATCTACAAAAAAAGTATTAAATCCTCCCGGGTAAGGAATGTGAATACAATGCAGATGCGTGACTGACACACACACACACACACACACACACACACACACACACACACACACTCAGACTCAGACTCACCCTTCATGAGGTTCTCGTCCTTGGGGACGCCGTGGAAGAGTTTGTGGTACTGCGAGTTGTACTTGCTGACGGTCTGGGACGAGGACGCGGCCGGAGCGAGAGAGATGAGCTCGTGTACGCAGCAGCTTCCCTGCAGCCGGGTTTTGTCTCTCAGCGGCCGGGAGCTCTGCACCAAATTCAGCATGCTGACTACACTGACACCGACACACACACACACACACACACACACACACACACTGTGTCTCTCTGCCTCAGGGAGAGAGTGAGAGAGTGTGTGTGAGAATGTGTGTGTGTGTGTGTGTGTGTGTGCGTGTGTGTGTGTGTGTGTGTGTGTGTGTGTGTGTGTGTGTGTGGTCAGTGTGTCGCAGGAACCCAGTATCTCTTTCTCTTCTGTCCCGGGCCTGTGAACTGATCCTGCCTCCACTTACTCTGGTTTCACAAGCCCTTCACGTACTCTCTCTCTCTCTCTCTCTCTCTCTCACCCTTTCTCAAATTCTTCCTCTCTTCATCTCTACCTCTCTCCCGCCCTATCCCTCACCTCACTCTTTCTTTCTCACATTTCCTCCAACTGTCTCTCGAGTTCTCTCTCTTTAACCCTCCTTCTCTGTTTTCTCCCTTCCTCCCTCTCTCTACCTGATTTTATTTTCTCCCTCTATCTCTCTCCGCTATCCCCTTTTAAAATCTCTCCCTTTCCGTCCTTCTCGCTGCCTCTGTTTATTTATTCACCTCCTTTCTGTCATTCACTAGAGCTTTATATCTTACTCTATAGACCTCCCTTCTCTCTCTGACTGCAGTCTCCTCTCTCTCTCTCTCTCTCTCTCTCTCCTGCTCGAGACCTGCTGCAGATACTCCCACTGCACCTCAGCGGAAAAAGCTTGCAGGCTTGCACTAGCATTTGAACTCTTTACCACACTGGTGCTTCCTGTCTCACTATAGACACACACACACACTTTTACTCACACTCACACACGTACACTAATCAGAAGACGGGCTGAGTGAGAGTCAGACAGTTCGGTAATATCCGTGTTAACGTTTAACCAGACGTTTTATATCGTAGCTTTACGAGAGCTTATCGAGGATTAAGGTCGACACACAACACGCGCATCACACTTCTGCCTGGAGGTCATGTGACGTTTAAGCCCCTGCAGCCTTGACCTACAGCTGGATAATACCATTCCGGGTCATGCTACTGTGCAAGAGTTGATTTGTTCATTTCTGACGCGACTACAAGGTCAGGACGATGTGCACACACTGATGTAGGACACATCGGATAGAACTTGGCTTCAATTAGAGTCGGATCATTTAGATGAACAAATCCAATATTTACAGTCAGTTATTTCGGTAAAATCTCACCCCTTTCCCAACATCATGGTCACATACTAGTTTTCTCTCGGACCAACGCTTGCATCAAGCCGAAGTCTGTAAAGATCTCACGATATATATGGGGCTATGGGGTAGCTCAGTGAACTAGTCATCAGAAGCTCCCAGGATCAAACCACACCACCATGTTGCCACTTTTGGGCCCTTAAACCCTCAACTGCTCAGATGCAGAACAATAACTTCATCTGGAAGTCACTCTGGATGAGGGCGTCGGCCAGATGCTGTAATAGAAATAGCTCTGCTGAAGGTAGCCACATTGCGTAAATGTCTTTCTTTTTCTTTTTTGTATGACTAATACCCATGGGGAAAAGACAAAAACTGCATATACGCTCTTATTCATCCGTCTGAAAGGACAGAACTCAGAAGCTACTTTGAATTATCCGGTAACTCCAGTAGGCTTTCATAATTCAGGCCAATGATGGTTCATGGGGGGGGGGGGGGGGGGCCAATATAATCGCAACACTGTTCTAATAAATGTCCGGTGAAACCGATTGACGTTTACAGACTTCGAGCACAGTACGGTGATGAGAGCTCACTGCAGTCGTTCAATGGAACTCCTGATGCTTGAAAGATCGAAAGTAGAACAGATGTAGAGACGCGTCTGTCTCCGGGAACTGTACAACACACAGTCGTACGTTACAGCAACTCGGCTGGGAGTTTCTGCCACATCAGGGCAGGGTATTCCCATACGTTTAGGGAAATTAAAGAAGTTCCCAGGGGGGGGGGGTGCAGCGTTTCAGACAGAGGAAACGTTCTACCTTGGTGGTGGCGTCCAAGCCCTCGTGAAGCGCATTAGTGTATCAGGGGATTATATAAAGAAATACAGGGAAGTTTTACAGTAAGTGTGTTGTTATTCTGCACAATCATAAGTCCCAGTTTGATTTAAAAGCCCCCACAACCCACCTGCACACACACACACACACACACACACACACACACACACATACACACTGTACATATACTCACCGAGGTTCTGGTGCACTTCTTGACGTCCTCACAGGACAGCTCGTCAGACAGATGCACCCTGGTATGAGGGGAGAGCAGTAGAGAATGTTGAAGGATACGACATGTTATAGTCGCTCAACTCCAATAAAACGACGAGTAAAAGGAAGTCACTGATTCGATTAGTCTCATAATTGGGAAGTTATTCTGTACAAGACCTGTTAAACTTTTAACGAGGCCGTTTTAAGATATCAAGTGAAGAGCAGGCTCTCCTGAATCATTTTGGTGGCAACTTACCACTTAATATGTCATACGAGGGGATTTCTGGAGCTTCAAAGGAATTCGGAGTACTATTATATCTAATTAGAAAATAATAATAATAATAATAATAATAATAATAATAATAATAATAAAGCAGTGGTGGCTCAGAGGTTCAAGCCCTGGGTTACTGATTTGAGCCCCGACACTGTCAAGCTGCCGCTGCTGGGCCCCTGAGCAAGGCCCCTAAACCCTCTCCGCTCCAGGAACGCAAACAAAAACAAACAAAATCTTAACCCAGAAGGTAACGCACACGTGATAACACGAAGACTTCTTCTCTTCTCCCAACGTTACGTCTCTATCGCCAGCCATGCAGTGACATCAACTGGAGGGTAAAGCTCTTACCACTTAACATTTCAGGAGTTTGGACCAGTTTAAACCGAAAGGCTTATCACTACCAGTGAAATGAAAAGAAGAAGTTCAAGCCACTTCTTTCTCACAGCTTGGACCAGACGAATGTTATCTCTACTGGTGCACAGTCAACAAGTTGGAAATGTAAACCGGCTACAGTGACCATGACCAAAAAAGCAAAAGAAAACGATATTGATTGTAAAGATTAAAGTGCAAAACGGTGACTTATACACTGACCCACACTATGGTACAGTCTGACGGCTATCTGGTATTTAATATATAACTATATGATGCATTTGCAAGTAATCTCCTGCATTTCCTCTTTTGAAACTTCCTGATTATAAATGAGTCACTCTTACGTAATGCTTTACCATAATACTTAAGAACTGTTATCATCCTGATCTAAAGTTAGTAAGCTTGGGTTGTTTGTACAAGCCGCGCTACATATATGAAAACAATTATTTTGGTTGTTGCTCTTGTTGATAATACATCTACAGTACAGTACAGTGCAAAGGTCTTGGGAGCATCCAAACAAAAAACATTTAAAAAAAAATAATAAAAAAAACATTTCTACATTAAAAGAAACTTCTATAAAAAGCACTAAGTTAATAATAACATAAACAATAAACGGTCAATATTTGGTGTAGAAACTCTTTGCGTGACCATAAGCGGTGGTGTTCGATACAGATGTGTGCAGTATTCCAGGTAAAACAGCTGGAGCATGCTGGAGATTATGAGTTCTTTTGGGAACGTTCTATTTTAATGCCAAACCCAGGAGTCGACATTATTGATGATTTTTTTTCCCCCCATCTGAAAACTGATCTGTCGTGTAATACTGTATGTTCACTTTCTTTACAGGGCTGCAAATATTCTTCTGTAATGTTATTTATTCATTAACCTTAGTGCATCTTTGTAGGGAATGGTCTTATACATAATAATGCAGACGTAATAAACTTATATAACAAAATTTGTACAATAGATAATATGGCGCCTAAGACTTTTGCGCAGTATTGTATACATCATCAAAACCTGCAAGGTTGCATGGTGAAATAAATCAACAGTAAAAACCAGAGCTGTATTTAATAGTGAAAGTAAGAGCAATGCGATGAGAAGGCACAGGATTGGGACTAAACAGCTGCGTAGCTGTAAGCAGACCGCTTGTTTAGGCAGACTTTTGCTTCAATTTGTTAACGAGCATAAATATTAGACTTTGAATTAATGGAAAAGGTCACATGGTCTGCTGAGTCGAGATCGACGCCCATTCCAGCGCGATCTATCATGCATGTTTTGTCTAAAGCAATAATCGTTTGCCCCACACTCCAGTCCAGTCCAGCAGGTGGCAGTCATTGCACCAGAGTCAAAAGAAGTAGAAACAAAAATCTCGCAATTTAGGAACAGGAATGTTAAAGATGAATCGAATTGAATATTCGATTAAATTGGACGGCTGTAGTAACTAATGTGGGGGAAAACGCTTGAAGTGTATAAGAAAAATACCTGCTGTTAATATAGAGATTGTTAATACAGAACCATTTACTTTACAATTGAAATGATGACACGACTTTTAACATTATTACACGTTTATAAGCAGCAAATAAACAAATAATGCCTTATTACAATGTAATGCATAAGTATACATATGTATCACTAACATTATATCACTTTTCTCATTGGTTATTCTTTTTTTTTTAAGTAGGTAAAGTTACATCTTTACCTCTGAGTGCTGACACTGGAGACTCCTTCCACCATCACATAATAAACATCTCCTCACCTCCCTATATCAACGTTTACTCGGGTTTACATGAAGCATTCAACAGTGTTGGAGTTTAAGTAGATATAACTGTATATTGTGATGTTTTACTTCGACTATCAGAAGCGGTTTAGTTTAAAAAAAGGAGTTAGCAGTACTGGAGAAAGATTCCCAACCAAATCACCAGAAGCTCCGTCCTCCAAATTCCCATCTTAGTAGATACGCTGTACGTATCCACTTTACCTTTACACCGCAGTAAACGCCTGTATGTTGCATGCAACAATCAGATCCTGTTCGCATGCACGTCGTTCTCTTTCTGACTCGGATCCTTAACGGTATTAAATGTCTTCTAGATGGCATCAGTCAGCGTGTCCTTGCACCGACTCAGAAAGCCCGTCAGAGATGCCTCGGAGGACAGGAGGCGCTGGAGGCGAGCCAAGAGAGCAGCAGCTCGTCTACTGCCTGAAAGAGAGCTTCACTGTCTATCACCTTCCTCTCTATATGACCTTACTTTAGCTGACAGGAAGCAAGTGCAGCTGGCAAGGTCTTGCTCCATTAGTCATCCTCTTTCAGCAATCTAATACAGCTTTCCACCGACAGCCGCAGGGGTTATTTTATGTAATAGAGCGCTGACAGCAGGGGAGATGTGCCGACGTATTTGAGAGCCAGTCTGATGCGGGAGTTTTTATTAGACAGATGGATTGTGCCAGAGTGTATGCGGTTAATGAACGTTTAATGAAAAGCACGATGGCATCCGAAAGCATATGTTCTCTCGTGAGGGGAGGGCCTGGTAACTTGTGAGGGCAGCTAATAAACCACAAGGTTGTGAGGTCAAATCCCAGGACGGCCAGAACACCACTGTGGGGTTTTAAACCCGTTAGTAAATTACGTAAATTAGTAAAATTGAATACAAGATCCTAAAAGATTCAAGATTCAGAGACAGGTGATTGCTACTCAGTGGTATACACGGCAGGTCTCAACCCTTCTCAACCCGAAAGACACCAATCACCAGAACCATGGGAATGAACTTCACCTCCCATTTTTTCCCAATTGCAAGCTCGTTTTCACAAAAGGTTCCTAGTTCCTAGTGCACATCATTGATCTTCTTGAACTGGTTCTGACTCTCGAATGCTCCTTCAGATGGTTACATTCCACTTAGTAGGTTCTACCTAGAAGCTTAACTAAAAGGAAATCCCCCCCCTTGCCTCAATATACACTACCTGTCTGAAGTTTGGACGCACCTTCCATCTCCATGGCCGTCCTGAGTTTTATTTCTCTTCACTTTGTAAAACAATGCTGAAGTCGTCCAAAATATGCAATAATCTCCTATGGTCAGTTGATACTGAGATGCATCTGCTACTGATGCTCTGTAAATCCTTCATAACGGCTCTAATCCGAGGTGCTGTTTGTTAATTGGTGATTTCGGAGGCTGGTGACTCTAAATGAACTTGCAGCAGATGCAAGTTTTGGTCTTGCTTTCCTGGGAAGGTCTTCATGAGAGCCGGTTTCATCATGGTGCTTGATGGGTTTTGGAAATGCACTTAACTTAACGTGCAAGAACTATTCCAGAACAGCTGACCTTCATATCCTAAAATAACACCTGGCTATAAACGCTCTAATTGACAGGAGATGCACAATCCTTTCCACCAAGAAAGAACGACCAGTTGTAGAAGCAAAAATCTCGCCATTTAGGAAAGGGAATGTTAAAGATTAATCGATTCTTATATTGTATATTGCTGGACTGCTGACCACAAACGCTTGTGGAAATTTGGGGATTTGAGCTTGCAGCGTCATGATGACAGGGCAAAGCTCTCCGGTTGCACCACTCAGGATGTGGCACTCCTGCAATTTGGGTCACAGTCCCTGCAGAGCTGCTGTGTTCGGCACCTCATTCAGGAACTCTCACGTAGAAGCGTTCTCTTGGAAAACCTTTGTAGAAGGATAGTAGGGAACCTCAAACAAAACGCACAATCATACCAAGCACAGTTTTAGAGCAAGGCTTTATCGTAAGGTTTGGGACTCGTTTTATTCTGTGCTCCCTGCCGTTTAGGCTCCCATCCGACCCGCTTTGTTTTGGGGACGAATCTTGTGACAGCTGATGAGCTACACAGGCTACGTAAGAAAGCGAGATCAGTCCTCGAGGCCGTGAGCAAACAGCATGTTGTCAATAATTCATCCGGGGCCAAAGAGCAAATCAGCAGATTCCTAAGTGAAACTGAACCCAGTGCTGCTGAAACGGGCCTTGAGCGAGGCTCTCTGTGAAGGGGAAGAACACTGCGCTCGAAGGAGAGAGCCAGCAGCATTCTGTCCGGCCAAATCCGGAGCTGAAACATGGTTAGCCAGATTGCTTGAAACGCCCTGTGGCTGGATAACATGTACAGTACTCACACACACCGGCTACAGTATGTCATGAGACAGTGTGAGCAGAGCATTTAGTCAGAACACTCAGATCATCAGGGCAGGGTGAGTTTCAGGAAGCTTCTTACTAAGACTTACTCAGGTACGAGATCATTAAATAGGTTGTTATGAAGTAATTAATGTACAGTAATTGAGAGCGGGGAGGATGCCATGCACGGTGGTGTAGTGGATACCACTGTCGCCTTGCACCTCCAGGGTCCAGGCTCGATTCCCGTCTCTGTGTGCATGGAGTTCGCATGTTCTCCTCCCCGTGCTTGTTGGGTTTCCTCAGGGTTCTCCAGTTTCCTCCCCCAGTCCAAAGACATGCAGATTAGGCTAACTGGCGTCCCCAAACTGCCCGTAGTGTGTGAATGAATGTGTGTGTGTGTGTGTGTGTACACATACGTTAACCACATCAACGATTGTACATCTTTGTCAAATAATGTTTATTCATTTGATTGTGCTGTGTATCTGCCACACAAATGCCTACAAATAATAAATCTCACTAAATATAAAATAAACAATTAGAAAATCCTCGTACTACTGTCAGACATGCTATTATAGAAAATAAATCAACACTTCCTGACAGATTAACCCGATGGATGATTCTGTAGAACTCCACGCTAAATAAGAAGTACAATCGACTTCAGAATTATTGGCACCCTTTATTGAAATGAGCAGAAATCAGACATAAGACAGGAATGAATCATATTTTGAGCTAAACCATATTGCGACACTCTATAAATTTTTTTTTTTTTTAATTCCTCAACATGTTTCCTTTAGTAGAGCAATTTATTGCTGGTAAAGAAAAGAATAAACAATGTACGTATAATTATTGGCACCCCTAAAATTAGTATTTGACTCAATCATGGTCTCACTTTCTCATCTTTATCCTGTATACAGGGTGCCTATCCCCAGAGAATCCATCACAGGGCAAACACACACACACACACACACACACACACACACACATTTACGGTAAATTTGGGAATGCCAATTAGCCTAATTGGACTGTGGGAGGAAACCGGAGAACTCAGAGGAGAACATGCTCCCCACACACACACACACACACACACACACACACACACACACACACACACACACACACAGAGACTTGAGGCAGGAATCGAAACCGGTCTTTGGAGGTGGCAAGGCGACAGTGCTGACTACTAAACTACAGCGCCGCCTATGTAACTGAACCAACATGCAGTATTATATGAACTATTATTATACGTTTTAGAGCTGTACCCAAAGGGTGCTAATACATTTTGTGTTGCTCTAAATGTACAAGATAGAAGCTCTCATTTATACAGTATAACGGTACGGATTGAGAGAAGGAAAAAACAACACACGCACGTTTAAAAAAAATAATCATTCAGTTTAACAAAATGAAGAGCGGCAGCGCTGGATAAAAGCGCTCAACCTCTCCTTCACTTCCTGTATTAAAGTACGACAGCATCGAACAAAATCTAAATCTGTTCCAACACTGAAGAAGCATTAGTTTCGACTTGCCTGAAGTGTGGAGCGCTGCGTGTGTCCTCGTCCTTCGGGGCCTCTGACGCATCCTGTGGCGTTAATGAGCCGACATCCTCGGCTTGGTCACTCATGGTCCTGGACCTGCATCATAACCAGTGCGAGACAGATTTGGACAATGTGTGCGCGCACTCAACACACGCAGCTTTTCTCACAACCTCTTCTTCAACCTCTCTCACTTCCACAAGCTGTTTCCCCTGTTCATCACACAGGGCACTAGGATTTCTGTCATTCTTTTTTTTTTTTTTTTCTATTTTTTTATTTAAAAAGAATAAAAATCAGACGTCATGAAGGCTGCACTTCTGAACTCGTGCGCTTATTAGCTATTAACAGCCTGTCCTCGACCTTCTTTTCCCTTCCTGCCTCTAATTGGACACCTTCATTAAAGTAACATCGAGGCGCTGCTGCGTGCAATGACGGGCCGCTTCCTGTTTTTGAGTCACTGCTTAATTCTCCCGAGAGACTCCCCACACGCCGCTGCATAATAAACAGCACTCGAGCATCAGGAGAGAGAGACACGGCCTCGCCTGCGGAACGAGCGCTCAGAGGCTGTGTTCCAGCAGCTCGCTTCTATTCATATTGGAAACACGCAGGCTGGCGATATTCTAAAGAGACTCGAGAGGAGGGCGCAGGAAGAGGTGCTAACAAATCCTCAAAGGTCAGCCTCAGGTTCTGAGGAAGGGTGGTTATGGAACGCCAAAGGTGGCAAAAAATTTTAAATGCTAAAAAAAAAAAAAAAATTTTAATAAATGTAGAAACTTTTTTTTTTGAAGACATCCTTGCTATACTGTAGTTATTTACATGTAGTTAAGTCAGCTTTCGTACAGTACTGTAACTTTTCGATCATAAATTTCATACAAGGTGTGAGTTGTTGCTGGTGGTGCTGGTTGTTCGGCTGCTCCCGTCAATGGGTCGCCTACTTCATGTAAGGGAACATGCAGTTCCTTAAATAACCACTAGGCTTGACAAAGTGAGTCAATCCCTTAGAGCCAAATGTAAACAAAAAACAAGTTTGCAGCCTGGTATAAAAAAAAGCACACAGTTTTGTTCCCATTCTGGTCAACTGTATGTAGGTTAATGTGGTTACGTACTGTAGGATGTCTTTCGGCAGCTCCCGTCGAGGGGTCCATCAGTCACAGCGGACCATCCGATCCACCTACAACTTGGCACAGGTTTTATGCCGGATCCCCTTCCTTACCCAACCGTCTTTTTTTCCCTTTTTTTTTTGCATCAAGCCTTGGGACCGACACTTCATCCAGTGCCTGGGGTTTGAGCATTGGCTAGGAACTGAACTCAGGCTCTCCACATGGCAGGCGCAAAACCTACCATTGATCCACCAATGTTGCAAGTCAATTCGTGAGTGGGAGACTGAAAAAAGATCAGACCAGCAATCATTCAAGTCATTTAAGTTAATTAAGAGGGGGGAATAAAGTTTGATTGTCATGGTGTCAGAAAGGCCGTCTGTTGCTGTCGCGCTTTGTTACTGTGATCAAGTATAATTAACTATTCATTACAACTCCTTCAATCCAAGTCTATGCAATGTCAATGACCTCAACATGAACTACGGGTGTGGCTTATGTGACTGACAAAGTCGTCAAAATTTATACTTGTACTCATTTATCGACACTTGCTAGAGAAAGAAAGAAAGAAAAGAATCAGGTCTTACCAATCAGTTGTTTTAAAGAGATGATGGTAGAAATAAGAAAATGTAATATTCTAACACAGCCTTAAGAATAAGAAAGGACCAAATGACAAATGAGACCGCAATTTTTGACTACAAATGGGTCGCTAAACATTTGATCTAGCATCGGCAAACCAGGCACAGAAACCCCTGATGCATTTAATGGTCGGTCCTCATGCTATGATGACGCTAAGTCAGTTACCTGGCGGCACAGACTAAGGTTAATGCGTGGTGAGTGAAACAAAAGCAATTTACGTCAATGGAAAGCTCTTTATGTCATACCCAACGTTAAAGTGTCACTAAGCGCTCCATTCAGCATTAAATACCCGGGCTGCAGCTGTTTACTCAGTATGAATGGAGCCATTAGCGTCTCACTGTATAGCGGCTGCACAAAGGACCGATCCCTTTACTCATGTATGGAACGTGAATTCTAAACGTGAATCCAAAAAAAAACAAAAAAACAACAACCGCCTCTAAGTCCAAACATGAATGTGTAAAAGGAGCCAAGAGTGACGTAACTGCAACAAGACTTCACCGACCGAGTATACAGTCACAGCACACTGTCGGGTTTCATTTCTTTTTTCAGCTCCACTAAATGAGAAGAAAAGTCCTGGTGTTGTAGAGCCACACAAGCCGGCTTTCACCTTTAGAGAAAAGGTCCATTCAACGTTTACAGGGTAAGACGTTGGAGCTGTTGCCCATCTGAAGGATGCTTGAGGAACCTTAGTGCAATCGAGGAATTTAGAGTTCATTAGAAAGTGTGCTGCTATCCAAAAAGAATCAATGACAGGATGGCGTGATGTAGCCCCACTTCAAAGCCTTTATTTTCCTCTAACTGTTTTTCCCCTCTTTTACCACAATTCGCTCTTTATCCATTTGATTTGGTTCAACCTTCGATGCTTGATTTTTCGCAGTCAGCTACGCGCATGTCGTACAGCTTCTAGAATATAAAAAATTTCGAATGTATGTTGAAATGCCGAGTAACATGTATTGTTGATTGTTTAAATGCCATTCAGTCATAGGATCCCACTTTATCCTGTGTACAGGGTCACAGACGGCCTGGAGCCTATTCTGGGAGATTTTGGGCCCGAGGCGGGGTACACTCTGGACAGGGTTCCAATCCATCGCAGGGCACACATGCACACACACACACACACCACACTCTTATTCACACACTACGGACAATTTGGAAACACCAATTAACCTAATTCGCAAAATGTGAGTATTTGAAATGTAAAAGGTTTTTATTTTCCATCAAAGCTGTGGTATATATGTAAAGAATGCATCAATTTTCGCCTATTTAGCAGATGTAATGTTACCTAAACGATCAAGAAAAAGATTCAAACAGAAAACTGAATTCAAACATCATTTGAATTTATTGAATCAACCGATAAAAGATCAACTAAACTGCGCAGCGTTAGTTACCAACAACGGCAAAGCCATCCTTCCTGAAGACATTCCTGTGTCTGGAAACGATCAGTTTTACCTCTGACTGTTGCAAAGCATTGACACTCGACCCCCCCCCCCCCCCCCAGTTTGTTTATATAATCATGTCATTTGTTTTGATGCCAGAACCCTCCGTAACGTCACCCGTAGGTTTTTTTTTAAAGAGCAAGTATTGAAGCTCAGCTCTGGGCGCTCCGGTCGTCTCCCCGTCATGGCAGGAGCCGACTCCGCCTACACCCTGGTTAATCCATAAACGAGCAAACGGCTGGAGTGAACAGCGTCTGACTATTGGTTGGACCCACCTACTTATCTCAGTTACCGCGAGCTTGCTAATTAAACCTTAGTTTAGCTAAAGGTTAATTTATATGCTATCATGATTATGGATTTGATTCATCCATCTAGATCAGGAACTTACAACAGAGTTTGACTCAGAATTCTTAGGTTAGTATAATCAACCCCGTAGCAAGCCATGTTCTCTCTACAATAAGAAGAACAACACAACACAGCTGAGAAGCAAAGTGATGCAAAGCTTGCGGTTTGACACTTGCAATGTATCTGTTGCTCAAATCTGGCTCTTCAATAATTTTTTTAAATCATTTTAAGGCTTAATGTAAGTATAATTGATGGTCATTGGTGGCTCAGTGGTAGTTTCTCGCCTGGCATGCGGAAGGCTCGAGTTCGGTTCCGACCCAAACCCCTCTCCCAAGTCCCAAGCCCGGATAAAATGGGAGAGTTGCATCAGTAAGGGCGCTATGGGATTGTTTCACTTTTGGAGTCAGCTCCTAGTGGTTATTTGATGAACTGCACGATCTTTCCAACTTCCTCACTGGACTTATTTTCCAGAATCGAAGGTCGCGTCTTGGTTTTTGATCAATGAGAAGACAGAACTCAACAGTCTTGTGGTAATTTAGCTAATGATACTTTAAGTACCCCTTCTGCAAAAGTGTTCAGGGGTATGAAACATCATCGCTAGTTATTAAGAGCGAGCCACAAAAATTCTATAACAGCACTTAAGCAAAAATTACGTTGCTACATTATTATAGTAACCGTATCTCATTTTCTCATTCGCCTCTTTAGACCTCTTACTTTTATTTGACTTGATATTCATTTAGAATGTTGTTGAGGTGTTTATTGTTACGTCTTGTATCGAGGCTCATTTCCACATCCATTGTTTTGCCAACACAGTAGTGACGAAAACAATGGCCTCACATGATTCCTCTAACCAGACGTTGTTTAGTCTAATTCTGAAAGCAGACACAACATAAATAAAATCAAAGAAACTGAACCTCCTCCTCTCCCCTCCTGGGTCATGTCTGTGCCTCGTGACCGGGTTCGGCCCACTTCCAGTGCAAACTGTGGGTGTGTCGTGTGTTTCGGGGACAGCGCAAAGTTGATTAGGCTAAACGGATTAGCCGCGGTCGTGTCATGCCACGGCCTGGTGATGCAGACGCTTAGCCCACAGACTGACCTTCACCTTTTTCGGGACGGATCCGTTTACGTCATCAGGAAGGAGCTAATAACCCGCGTGAGGCTTAGATCTTGAGTCCACGTACTTATTACAGGGCTTGTGGAGCACGAGGGGGCGAGCAGGTGGACGTATTTGCTCACTACGATGGGTCTTGTTTCCATGAGGGCTTTGTTGTGCCAGGTGGTGGGGAAAAACACACTCCCCCACACTCTCACTCTCAATCTCTCTCACACACAGACACACAAAGGACTTTGTTCTTTGAGATGTCAACAGCCCTTTGTTCAATTGTATAAATGCTGGAGAGACTTCAAAAGGTCCTTCTAATGCTGTCAATGCCAGATTACAGTTAAGATACAGTTTTTTTTTTTTTAGACAGTTATTAAAGTATTATTATGAAAAGCCTCAAAAAGATATACACACAGGGGGTTGGACAACGAAACTGAAACGCCTGGTTTTAGACCACAATAATTCATTAGTATGGTGTAAAAGGCCTCCTTTTGCGGCCAATACATCAATTCGTCTTGGGAATGACAGATACAAGTCCCGCACGGTGGCCAGAGGGATTTTGAGCCGTTCTTCTTGCAGAATAATGTCCAGGTCACTACATGATGCTGGTGGAGGAAAGCGTTTCCTGACTCGCTCCTCCAAAACACCGCAAAGTGGCTCGATAATATTTAGATCTGGTGACTGTGCAGGCCATGGGAGATGTTCAACTTCACTTTCATGTTCCTCAAACCTCTCTGTCACCAGTCTCCGAAACTCTCCCGGAAGTGGGAAAGACAGTGAAGGTGGGCTCATCAGAGATCAATACATCTTTCACACTGCCCACAGCCCAAGATATTCGCTGCTGGCACCATTGAAACAGACGTTTGGCATTGGCACAAGTCACCAAAGGTTTGGCTATAGCAGCACGGCCATGGACATCGACCCTGTGGAGCTCCAGACGAAACAGTTTTGGTGGAAACAGGAGAGTTGAGGTGCACATTTAATTCTATAGTGAGTTGGGCAGCTGTGGTTTTATGTTTTTTGGGTACAATGCGGGTTAGCACCCGGACATCCCTTTCAGACATCTTCCTCTTGAGTCCACAGTTACTCCTGTTGGATGTGGTTCGTCCTTCTTGGTGGTATGCTGACATTATTCTGGATACTGTGGCTCTTGATACATCACAACGACTTGCTGACTTGGTCACAGACGCGCCAGCGAGACACTCTGATGTTGTGTCCATTGCAATATTTTAAGCAAAACTGTGCTAATACTCTGCTAATTAAACACTCTGCTCTTACTGCTGAAATGTGCAATCAATAAAGACTGGCCACCAGGCTGGTCAAATTTAGCCATGAAACCTCCAACACTAAACTGGCCAGTGTTTCAGTTTCATTGTTCAACCCCTGTATATATGGGTGGCTATGCCACTGTGTCTCAGCAATATGACGTTATATAAAACACTAGCAGTATAAGTACACTATTTAAAGTGTAATACACCTAGCATTATAGGGGTTAATATTTTGATCTACACAGGATTTTATTTTACTTCAACCAACGAACCAGCAAAAAAATGTCTGGATCTTAATTGTATTAATAAAAAGTTTGTCACTAAAATTTCAACTCGGAGGTAGGTGTTTTTTTTTTTTTGCTCAACACTCTTGAATATCATGATATATGGCCTATATTGTAGGGACAGGAATCACCAGTAATGTCCTGACACAATCGATTATCGCGATACCCGATTCAATTTGTATTGCAATTCTGTTAGTGTCATGATTTTATGAATGTCACAATTTTATAAATATTTTTGGCATTTTGTTACAATTCTAAACAAACAGCAAATCATTTGCTTCTACCACACAGGATGCGCTGCTGCTTGACAATGTGTGAATACATTAGCGTGCACCCCCTGTAGGATCATAGAGGAACTACAACATGCTGCCACTTTCAAATACACTCACTCGCTCGCTAATCGTCTGTACCGCTTTATCCTGTATACTGTATGCACCTCAAATACGAACAATTTGAAATTAATAATTCATTTTGAAATCAGTGTGACGATATGCAACTGAAGCGATTCCCCCCCCCTACTATATTGTGTATTGTCAATTAAAAAATTGTCATTTTAAAAAATTGCCCCTCCGCATTGTTAGTATTTAACCGGCCTTCCTACACGTCCTTACCTTTCATGATGGTGGACGGTACTCCACTTTCACTCCTTAATCCTGTAAGCTGCACCGTTTTCTACGTCGCCTAATGACTGGACAATAATGTAAAGGTTTTTTTTTTTTTTTTTTTTTAAAGATTAAGTGCTGGGATACAGGAACAAGCAACATCATTATGATCACAACAACTCGCTGCTCTAGGATCTTAGTTCACCTGGAATTTAGTGCAAAACTATGAAATAAATATGATTAGACTCGTACACACGTTGAGAAAAAGAAAAGAAAAATCAATCCTGAAGTGTATATTTAAGTCAGTGTGATGGGGACCTTTAATCCACATGATGCATTAAGGCTCAGTGAGGATGATTTCTAGGTTACAGACTCAAACACAAGGAGTTTGGCTTCTGAGAACTCCAGCAACAGTCTTAAGGTTCAGTCTGCCACCAGTATTTATTTACTTATGTACTGCCTAAAAGTTTTAATGATTCCATTTGACTTTGAGTTTAACGCATGGACTTTCAAAAACACACATCAGTCCCACTTCAGCACTGCACACACACTAGTGAAACCTGTCTCTCATATGAAGTATCCCAGTAAATCAGTTAAAGCAGAGCGGAAAATGAGGCTGGACGTCTCTACACACACACACACACACACACACACAGCAGTCCTGGGTGAGACACACGGACCTGCGCACGTACCTGCACGAGTTCTACTGCTAGTCACCTCGCGAGCGCAGACATCACAGCACAGCACAGCACGGGACATCAAACTCCACTCGTTAGCGAAGACACGAGCCGCGCGCGCGCGCCTGCTACTTACAGCACTTTAGTACTGAGCGCGCGCGGAGTGACGCGGATGCGCGCGCATCGTCTCCAGGCGCACGGGAGATCTGGGCCGTGTGGAAATGTGGAAAGCCAACGGTGTCAACACCTCCCTTCTTTCCGATGTATGAACACTGACATCCAGCTAGATCTGAGCAGATAAACCACCAACATGGAAACAGTTACTGAACCTCATCAGGTCAGTTTACTTAAATAATTCCTGATTGTTTTTTTTTTGTTTTTGTTTTTTTAGTTGATTTGCATTAATACTATTATTTTTGTTTTTTTACCATACAGTGGTGCACAAACTCACAAATGTTCATCTGACGAAATGGAATTTTGCCTTGGCGCGCGAAGCATTTTCAGCGTACGAGTGAACGAACCGGGTCGAACTAAACGGCGCGTACGTCAGGGAGCTGCTCAAAAACTTACTCGCGTCAGTGGAAAGAAAGCCAAGCGAAGCAAGTTGACTTTTTTGTGGGGGGTATTTTTTTTTTTTCTTGGCATTTGGTACAAGATCTAGTAAAGACTTCGTAGGCACCGTGAGTCCTAAGAATGTTATCAAGAAGAAAAGTGAGGTTTAATGTCCATTTATTCCATATTTTCACTAAAAGGTTTGATTGTTTTTATGTGCAAAATTATGATTATAGTGTCGGAAATGGGTAATATTGGTAATATATGTTGGGAGAGCTAAATCAAACGATTTGATTCACTGAAAGGAGACGGACGTCCCGTTACAACATCGGGAATGCTTTGACAAGGCTGTACGTATTAGCATCATCACTGGTAAACAATCAAAAAAACGTCAACAGACAAATTTATAGTTAAAAACAGAACACAAGGGAAAAAAAATCACTGTAAAAAGCGTTCTAGTTCGAGTGAAAAATCTTAAATATTTTCTTTGATGCTTACAAAATGTACACACATCCTTAATTATTCAAAAAGTCCAGTCTTTACCCACTGTGTTGTTTGGAATAGATATAACCAATAAATACAGAAATAAATACACTAATTGGATTAAAGTGTGTGTACATGTTAAGCCATGAATGCAGGTGGCATGAAAAACACACCTGAAGTGCAATCGCATCCCAAGCTGTACCACGATCCAAGATCAACTTCTGCTTCTTCTAGTGAACGATGATGTCTAGAAGACGAGGTCTACAAGGATGCCTTCGTCTTATAGTCGAACAATCCGTTGCGTACGGATCTCGGACCTGCCACGCATACACACGTCAGTAGAGCGCTACAGTACGTAGTTGGACTTGGACATCAATAAAACGTAATGCCTACAATATTCGTAGGTTACTAATGAAGTGCTGTAAAAAAAAAAAAAATATATATATATATATATATATATATATATATATATATATATAATAAAGTCTAATATTTCATCAGCCTGCTTTTTGCTTGGATTACAGCCACAGCATGGTTTCGTTACGCTTATGCAATGTCATTTTATTTCCATCCAGTCGCATTAATTTCTCTCCGAGATGACGGAAGAGTTGGACCAGTCGGTGTTAAAAAGTCTTCTCCACCACTTTCATCCCAAAGATTCTCAGTGGGGTTGAAAAAGAGTCGCCCCCCCCCCCCCCCCCCTCCTTTTTTTTTTTCTATTGTATTACAGACCGATATGAAGCAAAACACAGTGCAAATCAAACCTGTTGCAGGCGAGTCAAGTTAAGCTCAGAGGCGTTCGGCCCCGTCAGACCTCGGCGTACATACGGTATGTCGTGCCTCCCATGAAACACAGAACATCATCATTTCATGGCGGTGAAGCGTCCCGGGTGGATTGCGAGTGGAAATCCATGACCTCAGCACATCTCCCTGCCTCCCTGCCCTCCACATAGAAACATAATCAGATTTCATATTCACTCTCCACAAATCCTCCTGACATCCTCTCCAGTGCTGCAGGCATAAGAGTTATTCACATTATACAACTCAACCAGGCTAAACAGCTCCTGCTGCGTGTTACGACACACACACACACACACACTCAGATTTTTTGTTTCCCTTTTGTTTTTTTCTTCTCTATTAGATCAGATGAACCGGGTTTGAAAGATGATGCGGAGCGAAGTGCAGCAGATAAACAGGAGGATTATAATGATTTGGAAACCGGGTCACGTGTCAGTAATAGTACATCCCCTTCAACTTCAGATTAGCTCACGTCCCTGCTCATTTACACACAAGATAATCAGTATCACTTACAACAAGTTTTGGCACACTAAAGGAAATTTGGTGCTGTTTAAATGACTGTATATCGCCCGGCCAGGAGATCGGAGTGATAACGCTCTCCAACACGTTATTAAAACCTGGAAGGTTAGTGAACAACTGAACCGTCCACTTGATTTGAAATTATTATTATTTTTTTTAATACAAGTCTGGTCAGGGATCAGTTAAATGTTTGATGAAGTTCCATCATTAAAAAACAAAAAAACAAAAATCAACAGCAGAAATCTTATTTATCGTAAGGGCACAGTGTGATGAGAACTCACAGGACTGGGACTAAACAGCTGTGTGTCCATGAGAAAGGCACTCGTTAGTGAGACTCATCAGAAAACGGCTCCAATTTGCTATGGAGCATGAAGTTTGGACTTTGGAGCGATGGGAAAAGGTCATTGCACAGTAAAGGCCATATCAAGAGGAGAAGAGCGTGAAGCGATGAACCCATCATGCATAGTGTCGACCGTACGAGCCTCTGGAGAGAGAGTTATGATGTTATGGGGTTGTTTCAGTCGGTCAGGTCCAGACTCAACAACGTTATGCGGCAATAAGATAAAGTCAGCTGACGACCTGAATGTACCGAATGACCGGGTTGTCACGTCTATGGAGTTTTTCTTTCAGTTTTTACTTAAAATGTGAAAGTTTTTCTGGGAGCACGATGAATCATTTTCATCATCAGTAAAACAAAATGCGAAACGGTGCCAGATAAGTCGTGCCATTGGTGTCCTGGGATGTTTTGCTGCCGAAAACGACAAAAACATCTACCAAGCAGCAGTTATCCTAATCAAAGTCATGACTGATGAGATGAGACGACTACTGAATTTTTAAATCCAGTAAAACTTCTTTACAATGGTTTCTGTGCTGAGCGGAAAAGCGTTTCAGAACGCACATCACACCTTCAGGACGACGGAACACAACAGCAGATCAACACAATCGACGGGTTTCACTCCAGTTAGCAGCCAGTAATGGGACCCTGAGGGACAGTGGGGACAGGGACGGAGAAATCTGAAGACAACTCAAGACACATCTGTTTCAGTGGTCGTGATTAAAAGACAGAAACTGTACAAGACGAGCTAGAGTATAGAGAGCGTTATAATGTAGGTGTGTATTTTTTTTTTTCCTATTGTGCATTTAATAAATGTTTAAGGAAAAATATCACTTCAATTTTAAAGGATAAACTGAATTTTATACCAAAAAAAAAAAAACACCAATAATTATATTAATATAATAACAGGGCCAAAAAAAAAAAAGATTGGTAATATTTAGTTCGACACCTTTAACGTTTATTACAGCACACAGCGTGTTGGCAGATTTCTATATGAAAATGATTCCTCGTGCTGACAAATTGATGAGATGCTGGAACGTGGCGGCGCCATCAGGGAAGATAAACTCGTTCGACTTGATAACCTGGTCATTCAGTAACATTCAGGACGTCAGCGGGGTTCATTTTATGAGCAACGGAAGCAACGACCCAAAAAATCTGAAAATATATTTTAAAAAATAAATAAATAAATCTCATTCCCAGCTGCATTTGACTGATGGCACTTATTAACCCAGTGTAAGTATCGATCCAGTGACGGAGACTTCAAAGCACATTTTGAAAGTCACTCTGGATGAGAGCGTCTGCCAAATGCCTGAATGTAAATGACACACATGTCGCTCAATCAGGACCACATGTCCTTTTTCCATCGCACCAAAGTCCAATACAACAATTTATACTCTTTAACAAACTGAAGCCTTTTGATCTGATGAGTCTCACTGATGAGTGGCTTCCTTAAGGCCTCACAGCTGTTTAGTCCCAATCTTTTGAGTTCTCATCACATTGTGTGTGTGTGTGTGGAAATGCTCTTACTTTTACTATTAAACATGTGTGTGTGTATATATATATATATATATTTTTTTTTTTTAATTCAAGTGATCTCTTGTGTGATCAGAATCATTCATGCTTTTTCTCCCCACATTTCCTCCATGAAACTGACGGTTCAGCGTGGTATGCTTCCCGGTGTTAACACATTGGAAAGTTCGTTAACCCAATTCCAGCAATCTGAATGTTTCAACTTCATTAGAAATCAGGGCAACGATTTGCTCCTTCTTTTTAATATACAGTAACTACATGATGCAGCAGCTTTCACATGAAATCACTTACAGTATGTTACAAATATGAAGTATGAACACAGACGATAAAATCAATCCTACCAATACATTTCCACTCTATTCTCAAAAGCTTCCATTTTTCCATTGTCTTTTTTTCCCCCCGAACTACATCTGATCCATCATTTTTGGACGCTGTCAAAGAAGTTACATTTGGAGTTATTAGAAGTTAAATGTTTTAAAATGTCAGCATATCAGAGTGTTAAGGGCCTTGATCAAGAGACCAACAGTGGCAATTCGGTGGTGCTGGGTTTTTGAACCCGGAACGCCTTAACCACCGTACTACCCCTTGTTACTGCACTTGACTCAAGAAACCTGTTTTCTTCTCCACTCATGCTGGCGAACGTCTGTGCAAGTTTTCAACACATTTCTTAGCAAAAGAGAAGAAGAGAGCCACACAAGGACAGATGTGATTGTCTCATAAAAAGATTTATTTTTTTGCCTAAATGTACAAAGGCATGTTGCAGTATTGTATAAAAAAAAGAAACATGGTAATGTACACTTTACATATAAGAGGACAGTCCAGGAGGAAGCTGGAGGATCTGAGCGACACAGCCGAGGAATTATTTAAAACGCAACCGTTTAAAAAAAAATGTAAACATCCTTTTAGTACCAGTGACTGATACTTTGTAGAAACGGGCTCGCCGGATCCAGAGACCGGTGGGTGGGGGCGGGGCGAGGCGAGGCGGGGCGGGGCTCGGGTTACGGAGGGAAAGCGGGAGTCCAGTGTGAAGAATGATGCGAACCATGCAAAAGTGCACAGCTTCCACAGACGGAGATAATTAAAGGTCGAGCACCATTCGAGAGGTCTTACAGAGGACAGGAGACAAGGAGGCCAAAATCAGAGCTGACTTTCAGTAAACCTTATTGCATTCGGAACTAAACGCACCCGATGATCTGTTTTTAGGGTGGATATGAAACGCATTTCGCCATGTAGCCGGATGTCAGCTGACGGTGTTTCGTTGCAGAGGATGAACAAGGTTGAGGAAATGAAAATACAGAAAAGAAATGCTTTTATTAGTCAACCTGGATGTGCATGTGGCTTAGTCAGGTTAGAACCTCTCAGATAAAACCCACAACAAAAAAGACCTTGCCGTTACGTCCATAAAGACGATTATAATAATATTTTTGGGTGTGAATAATTAATATTATTATATTTTTTTGCATTAACAGGAATGGGCCTTGATGAAATTTCTATTTAAAAAAATATATAGTGTTACGACATCAGTCGAGAGGAGGAAGAGGAGGAGGAGGAGGAGGAGGGAAGAAAAAAAGAAGAAAAAAAAAAGAGAGACCTCAAAGTTTTAGAACATCTTATAAAGCACTGAACACCATAAAAACTGATGGTTCCCCAGTCGCATTTTTAAAATAATTCCTCTGTACATCATATACAGACACCATATTGTGTGTGCAGAGCAAGACAGCAATTAATACAGGCAAAAAACAAACAAAAAAATAAGTTGAGGAACAAAAAACGAAAAGCTTTGCCTGAGAAGACACCGTAACATTTGTAGTGCTAGAGTTACACACCATGCTGAGCCACGACATGACAAAAAAAAAAAAAAAAAAGTTAAAGGGTTAATGTAAATAAAATATTTTTTTTGTTTGGGGAGGGGGAAAAAAAAAGAAGGAAAAAAAAAATCAAGCTCTGACACTTTTGCAACACGGTAGAGCAGCACATCACGTCAACGACACGGATCCCTAACTAAACTTCCCTTCGAAAGGTGTCACACACTGCGTCGCAAAAAAAAAAACAAACAAACAAAAAAAAAAACACGTTACGTGTCGTTACATCACTGACTAGTCGATTTAACAGTTAGTACGTCTGACAGTGCACAGAGAGAGAGAGAGAGAGAGAGAGGGATGGAAAACCGAAATGAAAGATAAAGAGATCTCTAAAAATATAGCAGCTTAGCGACGTCTGGTTGAGCTGAGCACGTGGCGAGGTGGGTTTCGTCTGATTCTGCATGACCTCCATGTCTACACGGTCAACACTGCTTTCTCTGCAGGACTGGCCGCCACCAGTCTGACGCTTTAATAAATACTTACGCGAAATAAAAAAATTCCACCCTGATCCGTGAACTTAAAACTGAAACCGATTAGGACGACGACGGACACTGGCGGTTCCTCTGCATGGAAGTGTGAGCTGTAATCGGGATGGAGGGGTGAGGGCAAAACAAACAAAGAAACAAACAAACAAACAAAAACAACACACACCGAGCCTCCTGAAAACGAAATAAAAATACAAAGCAGTCTTGAGGCGTGTGGTGATGAGAACTACGTGAGAACCGCCACCCATGAGAGAATTTCAGAACACAACCGTTGTGAAAAGTCACAGATGCTTCAGCGAGGAGGAAGAGGAGGATGTGCACTCAAAAACAAAACAAAACAACTTCAACCATTTCAACATGATAATATATGTTCAGTCTTTTTTTTCTTTTTCTTGTTTGACCCACCGGTCTGTCTGCGCCGCTTCGACCCGACTACAACCCGCACGCACGTGGGAGCGCTTCGTCCAGTCCAACATTCTCACGAGTAGAGGTTTACGTATTTGTTTCGTTCCGGGTTGTTTATCCCCTCCCCTAAACGACTCCTCGCTAGTTCACAGAGAGAGTTCAGTAGCCGGCTGGGCGAGGTGGGGCAGCAGGATGGCTTTGAACCTGGTCTCACAGTCCTCAGTGGGGTAACGAGGTACGGATGCTAAGAAAACGTCACTCTGCCACAACATTCTGGCAGGAAAAGAAAAAAAACAAAAACAAACAAAAACAAAAAACTAAAAAATATAGAAACACCATTCAACTGATGTCTAAAATGAACTCCATATACTTCCTCATGTGATCCAGTCACATGTCGTATTTGTAGAGATGAGGTCGAGTCAGTCACTGTTTCCTAGAAAGAAAGAAAGACACATAAGTGCAGGTCTCCACTGGAGGGATTTTATCAACTATGAATTAAATAAACAAGTACATATAAAATATAGGGGGGAAAAAAGATTGCTAAGTATTTTCACAGCGCACCTAGTTCAGGTTCGACTCTTTTTAAAAGCTTATTATATTTGAAATTTTTTTTTTCTTCTTTATTTTCGTTTGTTTTTAAAAGCTTATTATAAAAAACGTCCTATGAAAAATTGACTGTGGTCATTTTTAAACATTCAGGCAAGTCTCTGGTGTGTGTGAACTCACAAAACATGAGGGCAGGAAACCCTAAACCCTCCGGTTTGTCCTTTTCTCCGTTATTGTACTAGCAAGCCCGATTGTAACCTCACAAATCAAGAGATCGATGCTCGGCTTCGTTCAGCACCTTTCTCGCTTGCCAGAGTATAAAAAGCCCGACATCATGTGGGAAACGTTTGATAAGGGCCGTTAAAGAGCGGTTCGTTTAAACCCACAGACACGGAAACGGCGCGTTGGAAAAGGAGTGAAACGGAAAGATGATCAAGCAGCCAGAATGCAGGCTGAGAGTTGTATGTACTGTGGAAAGTGAAGAGATATTTTGAAGAGTCTTAGTAGTAGCCATCCTTATTAACTACCTGAACTATATTAGGCTAATAGTTCATTTAAAATTTTGGAAATATGGCCAAATACATTTGCTACGGGGGGTACAAAGAAAAATACAATAAAATTCAGTCCAGTTAAGTCTAGGTTTATTCACCACGCTGACAGTAATGATATCTCCAACTCGGTTTCTTTTCCAATGTTTTCTGAGGTATAGACTTCAGTTTTTATTATTAATAATATTCATAACAATAAATGTCCTGACATTCTGTTGCACTCCTCCTCTATCCGAAACGATTTGAGGGACAATTCCGTAATTAACCACCAGGTGTCAGTGCAAGACCTTCTTTCCAGGAAACCATTTCCACTCCAGCAACCCTAACCACACACACCAGCCTGTGACTGAGTACCTTTAAATAATCATGATGATTCAGGGTTGTAAGGTGCTCTGTGTGACGAACCTTTTTAACCAAACGGCACTTAGACTCGTACAGAACGGTTCTGAGAAAATGCTGCTCAGCGTTAAAGCAGGACGAGCAGGCTGCTAGTTCTAAGGCTGTAATTGAAGGAAAACCTCCCTTACATTTCAGACGAGCCTTTCCTGTTATGGGAGCTGTGTGTGTGTGTGTGTGTGTGTGTGTGTGTGTGTGTGTGTGTGTGTGTGTGTGTGTTATTCAGCTGACAGTCTTACCGTTCTCACCTCCGTGCTGGTGGGTAGAGGGAGGGGGCTGCAGCTTGCTGACTAGCAACAATAGCTGACGAGGGTAGACCTGTACAAATAAACAGGAGGAGGAGAACAGAAAAAGAGCGATGGCACATTACTAGAGCACTCAAACATCCTGGAATCGTGGATGTAAAATGTTTAAAACGCGTCAAAAGGAATTAAATCGCATGTTTATTAGTAAAGACACCAAATCATACGACCAAGTGCGACACCATAGCTAACATGGTAACATACTAAAACGTTTACATTTCTATGAAACTGCTGAAACAAGATCAAGTGAAGCCGTTCCAGTATGTTCGATAAGTTCCATGAATCTCTAATCGTACTGAGCTTAAATGCTAACAGCAGTCTAACCCTCTACCTTAAGTCATGGGAAATGGTCGGCTTGCATTTTATAAAATCGATGATGTAATAAGACCACTAAAAATGACTTGTGAAACATTAGACACTCCAGACGTTTTGTGGTCTCCCTTCAATGCAGCGATAGGAGAGGAGACCGTCAGGGCCGGCTGTGGTTTGAAACTTGCTAAACATCGCGGACTGCTGAAGCGAGCGTGCTGCTACGCCACGGACACGAATTAGCAGTAATTTCAAACGAGACATTTCTGAGTTCTAAAATAAGCATTTTGCAATGAAGCCTGTTTTGGCAGCTGAGTGACACGACATGATGTTATTTGCATTTAGGAGAGTGTAGTGCAGCACTGGAGTGAGGGGGGACTGTGGAAAGTTGAGGAGAGGCGCTAACCTGTGGTATAGGACAGGTCGTACTGGCCAGGTACGAGTGGGTAGCCCAGGTGGTGGTGAGACTGCATGATTCGCTGTGAGGGAGACGAACGCGGTCGATCCATTTCTCGGTCTCGCTCTCTTTCTCTCTCCCGTTCCCTTTCTCTTTCCCTCTCTGCCGCTGCTCGGTCCCGCTCATGTGCTGCCTTCTCGCTGACTGTGGGCGATTTACTCTTGTACTGGTTGGCGTGTTGGTGCAGGATGTCCAGGGCTTTGGCCTCAGAGGACGACTTGCTGCTGACTGTAGGGCTCGAGCGGGATTTCTCGCCTTCCTCGCCTCCACCCATCTTACCGCCGTACGGCGAGAACGGATAACCGGCAGGTAGATAGGAACCTGAAGGGGGACGGGAAAGATGGTTTGAAATCTAAAAAGTGGACTTTTAAGGTCTCAGAATAGGATAGAATTTCGATTCACAAATTAAAGCTTTGCGTGTAATATAACTAAGAATGCTCAAGTACTCCCCATATCCAAAAATATGATTTAAAAAAGATGGGAATCACCAGGGGCCACCTGATACAAGATCATCACGATAGCTACAGTAGCTGCCGATTCGACTTTGTATTGCGATTTACTAAGCATCACGACTGTATAAAGATCCCGGGTTTTAAATGAGTTTTGTGTTTCAGATTATGTTACAATTCTAAACAAACTTATGCACAGAATGCTGTATGAATAGTTTAGAGTGTGCCACCTGGAGGATGATAAAGGAACAGCAACATTTTAACTCAAATGCAAAAGTTTTAAAGTTACAAACATATTTAAACAGATAAAACAATCACAGCACTGATTTGATCCCCCCTCCCCCTCCCCATGTCTAACGATCAATATTAGAAATAATGTTAGATTCAGATCAGAAAACCAAAAACTGAACTGCCTACATCACTGCCAATGTATTAGTACTTAAACACAAAGTGAGCCTGGCACGAGATCTGACAGGAAAAAAAAAAAAGCCTCACGAAGCGTTTTTTTTTTTTCTTTTTTCAAACATTAATAGCTTTGCTTAAACATTTCTTGTTTGCAAACAATAAAACTAAAACCATCTTATAAATTTGGCCCATGACGAGTGAAGAGAGAATGTTTCTAGCAGCTATGAGTTACGGACACAAGCGGCGTTAATGTCAATATATAATAAAGTCAATGGAAACAACAATGCACAATATGTGGCCCCGATCCAACGCCTAGTAAATGTGTTGCTATAAAGCTATTTTTGCTGGCTTGCATTCACACCCTGATTTGCTGCCAAATGCTTTACAGTGCAAAAATATAGAAGTGTGTGTGAGAGAGAGAGAGAGAGAGAGAGAGAGAGAGAGAGAGAACTGAGTTGCTACAGCATGAAAAATCGCTGTTAGATGGTGATTAGTCCTTGTCCTTATAAGCGCTGGTGTTGCGCAATGCTTGCTATACTAAGTATGGTATTTCTTAATCTTAATTTACACAACTCTGCACATGCTTCTGATGACTACTTCATACCTGGGTAGTTCTGCATCATGACTGACGGCATTCCTCGGTATCCAGGATGGTTGGGGTCATAGCCTTGCCCATAGGGATATCCATGCATGTAGTGCATGTAGGGTTGCTGCTGAGTCAGTGCAGAGGAAAAAGGCATGTGAGCGTTCGACCGAGGGTCTTTCCCTGAACCTCGATAGTCCTCAGAGGTAGGAGCGGATGAACGGTCGCTGCTCTCCTTGCTCTCCTCCTTGACACTCGACTCCTTAGTCCTTGATCTCTCGTCTTTGCTTTTCCTTTCTCGATCGCGTTCTCGCTCGTCCTCGACGTGCCGCTGGTTCTCAGGGTACTAGGAAATACAGTCACACGTTTCGTTGAGAGAAATCCCAGTAAATTCAAAACCTATTATTACAAATTAAGCAGCGAGATTCTCCTTACCTGTCTGTACCACACCGACTGTTCCATGCTTGGTCTGGCCGACTCTACTCCCGGTTTATTGGCGTCGTCTTTGCCGTGATGGCCACCTTCGCTGAGCTTCACCTTTAAGCCTTCAGCCTGCTGGGGCTGGAGCTTAGCCTCCTCCCCTTTGGGGATGATGACAGACTTGACTGGCTCAGAAGACGAGTCCCTCTGCTTGCTGGGCACCTGTGGCTTTCCCAGGTCAGACAGACTGGGGGCTTTTGTGAGTCCAGGGGGAACAGGACCCTTTTGTTTCCAATCATCCTTCATAGAGGCTTCTCTTTCTTTTATGCCTGCCTCGGTTTTGGCTGCTCTGTGCTGCTCTGCCATCACTCTCTGCCTCTCTTCACACTGCTGCCTATAGGTTGGATTAGTGTTCATGAGATGGTGATACATCTGGTCATGGTAACCATAAGGGGGAACGTAGTATTGACTGTAGTAAATAGGCTGCATATACATGTTGGGTCGTTGCTGGATGACCGAGGCTTGTTGTTGCTGCTGTTGCTGCTGCTGTTGTTGTTGTTGCGGCTGGCTGGAGGCAGCATCTGGTTTACGTTCCTCTTGGAACTCTGGCTTTGCCTTGTCTTCAATTAAATCTTGCTCTTCCTCTTTCTTTACCTTTACGGTTTGGGCATCTGGCAGTGTACCACCAGTACTAGCACCACCAGGGCTAGGGTGAGTGTAGTTCGGAGAGTAGTAATTGTCATAGTTAGCATAATATGGTGACTCTTTATTGGCTGCCTGAGATGGAAAGAGGGCCTTTTTGGCTCCTTCCCTCACAGACTGATCTTCTACCTTGGTCTTTACACCCTCTACTTTTCCCTCACCATCCTCTCCAGCATCAGAGATATCAGAATACGCAGGACTGTTCGTCTTCACCGAAGAGCTATCAGCCCCATTCTGAGTAACAACATGGAGAGGAGTGAGAGGCTGCCCACTACTGTCCATACGACTAGCCACACCAATCGACGGACTGGGAGCGTTGTCTGTAAAGCTGTAGATCTTGTCTGCCTCAGCCTTAATGCTAGCTAAACGACTCTGGTGAAGATCGGAGGAACCATTGAGATGACCATCACTTCTGCTGCCCGGATCAGAGGATTCAGAGTAAGGGCTTTTCCCTTCCTCTGCTTTCCCGCTTTTCCCTGGAGGTTTGGGACTGTCTCCCTCTTTACCAGATTCCTTCTTTTTCTTGTCCTTTTTCTTTTTGTCCTTGGAGCTCCCTAAAACCTGGTTCATAGGGGACGAGTCTCCAGGCACACCTGGCTTTGGCTGAATACCTTTGAGCTGGGGGCTTTTGGGAATGCCTTGAATCATCGAACTCATTCCTGGGGGATGGTTGGGACTCCCTGAACTGAACGGTGTTGGCTGTAGAGAGTACATTTGCTGCGACGGCATGCCTGGGGCCATTGGCCTAGAGGGTTTCATGCTCTTCTGGGCCAGCTTATCAGGCTTGGTGCTGGACTTTTTGGACTTCTTGTCCTCCATGCCATCATTACTGGCATCATCAGTGAGGGAAGGTCCATCCTCACAGCCATCCATGGGAATGCCGCAAGCCTCTGCATCAGCTTCTCCATTCTTCTTCTTAGGCTTGGAGCCAAATTTCCCTGGTGAAGGAGAAGAACTATGCGCATCAAAACCTCTTCCTTTTGGAGTGACTGAGCGTGCTGGTGAAAGAGACCCTTTCTGGGAGACTGAGGCCCCATTACAGCTAGCTGGCTCAGGGTGGAGAGAGGACTCCTCTCCATACTCACTGTCCCCATCCATGTCCAGCTTAATATCGTCGTCGTTATGAGCACGGGCCTGATGATACTTCAGCCCATTAATGTGCTTGTACTTCTTGTTACAGTTGGGATAAGGGCAGTCTATAAGTACTGGTGAGGGGCAATTACGGTCTAAGGGAGGCGGAAGACACTCCGACTTAATGGTGGGGATCGAAAGTCCAGAGGTTACTACGCTGTTGGAGTTGGTGCGCATACGCTTGTTGCCTTTTGTGTCCTCGGAACTAGAGTTGGGCTCCATGTCGGAAACCGGCTTGTTCTTTCGCTTGCTGGCCGAGGAAGGGCTGGCTTTGACATCCTCTGTGTTGCTATTGGGTGGCGTCCTTCGCTCCGAGGAGTTCTGACTGCCGCGTCGAGCCTTGCTATTAGAGCCGGCTCTGGTTTTGCTACTGTTGCTACCCTTGTTGTCAGAGGAGTTGCTGTTCTCATTGACTGGGGTGTTGCTGTTGGGACGCATCCTCTTTCCTCGACCACGCCCGGGCCTAATCTCCAAGTCGCTTGTGGGGGATTCACAGAACCTAAAGATTAGTCGAAAAAGGTGCGAGCTATAAAACGTGTGCATAGCTAGAAAAACAATTGGTGTAATCTTAATGTTGAACTGGCAAAATAATTTCCCATCCTAACATAGATGATCAAACAAACAAAAACAAAAAAACCTCTTTACAATTGCTTTAAAAATTTAACAGTTTCTAAAAACCTGGGTATTTTTGTTCTGTTTATTTAGATACGCTCATTCTCTTAGCAGATACTAACACGGTTTAAGGCCAGTGATTGATTTGCTCATTTTTGTTGCCGTGCATGTTTTATGTATTTTTACAACTTGCAAAGCAAAGCTTGTTCAAATGAATAAATCATCATAAACGATTTTGATGTCAAGCAATTACTGAGTACACTATCAACACGATGTTAATGTGCCTCATCACTGGAGGGTGAAAACAGACTGGTGACATATTTGGATTTCTGTCTCTTGCTAGAAAGATTGTGTCTATTCTTATCCTTTGCAGCTCGTCTCTGAGCAGAGTGTCTGGTCTCCTCCCTGAGGCTTAAGATGAAGTGTGTAGGATACACCTGGCTTACTCGGGCTCCAGTGGAGGGAGGGACCCGTGTCTAAGGAGAGCTGACAGACAGGCACTGGTTGTGCTTTTCAGAGCTGATTGGGAGTGGTTAAGCAAAGCCGTTGATCTAATCAAGACTCCACCGCCGTTCTCATCGCGGTCAGCTCGGATTAACCGTAGGTTGGATGGATAGACGGATTAAATGATCTGAATTAGTGTTAGAAAATAAATGTACCTATTTAGAGCATTCTGCGTAGGTAATCAAACATCATGAGACCTCATTAAGGAGTGAAGAAGCTGTGTTGCTTTGCTGTAACTTTCAGATACGCTTTTTCCATTTGTATTCGAACCCTCGAGTACATACCTCGGTGGAGCCCAGTCGTGGCGCGTACAGTCCAGCAGCGTTCCAACATACGTTTTGTTCCGCCATGTCACATTAACCACCAGCATCCCTGAAAAGATCGAGAGAAGATACTCGATTATAGTCGGAGAGTAAATCGACCGTCTCGGTCATTCCTATGGAGACTCGATGCCGCAATTATACGGTAGGCTTCTTCCTTCGACCGCGTGACTCGTTCCTGAGCAGCCGCGCTCTCGCTCGCCCATCTCAGCGCTTCACGTACAGCTGTGGCAGATGTGCTGTTCCCATTTAAACAGATCAAACGGAGGTTTCTGAGGGCTGTGCTCTCAAAGAGACCCTCTTATTTTTTATTGCCTGCTTTATGATTACAGCGGGGTAAGAGCGGCAAGGTGGAGAGGGAGTCATTTCTTGGTGGCGGGGGGCGGGGGGGACAACTGCTTGATGGTGTCCTACGTCTGACTTTGCAGCAGTGCACAGCTTTGCTTCTACTGCGGCTCTGGGTAGCACTGGGGTTATTGTGAGAAAAACAGCTGAGATGAATAAAAGAACAGGATCAAAGGGCTGGCCTGTCTGGGTGACACAACAGCGTTGCTATGATTGCACGCTTCCGTTTGAGCGGTAACATTCAGCATGGCTCTGACATTATATTTATGCTCCGTTAGCGATTTCGGTATCGGTGCGGGTGAAAATGTTGTCTCAGGATTTCTACAAAAACTATAATGGCTTTTATATTCTACATCTGGCAAATGATCAGGGGTAGAATTTTTCATGCTAGTGCATTAAGTGAAACTCGCATTCGGTCACCGCCTAGTTAATCTTTCACAAGGAATGAAGTGATGAAAGGTTTATACAAAAAGTCAGAGAGATGAAATCCAGCAGATGAGCAAGTTCCTCCTGTTAAATCACGCACAGCCGTTTTTTCCGCACTTTGCACTCGCTCCAAGCTCCACTGGCTGCCAAATGTACCAAAATGCAGTCATTCCTGGCTAACTCTGATAAACACCCTGCACTAATGTCATCATGAGTAAAATATCCTAAAACATTCCACATGGAACTGTTTTCCCACATGTCGCACACATACATACACAGAGGTTTCCAGAGCGCAAGAGCTCACTGACGGCTCCTTTGAAGGGAAGAAAAAAAAAAAAGCGTCAATGGGGGTCAGTGGAGGAGCACATTAGCAGTGCGTCCCGGCCTTTCCTCCCAGAATCATTAGTGGCGCTCCTCCGACCACCTGTCTGTGCCCCGAGGCTGACTTGGGGGGGTTGGGGGTGGGTGAACGGCCAATCGTTTCACCTCTTGCGCCCTTCAAAGGGCTTGGCGGAGGAAACAGAAGCTTGCCGTGTGCCCTTCTGGACTCTTACACTCCATTAATAAATACCTCTGAAGCAGTTAAACATACGAGCTCTGGTCCTTCATGGATGAGTGGCTCTGCAGTGCATCACGGGGAACATTCACAGTGTCTCCTAAACCATTTACAGTTTTAGACACGGCAATGCTGGACGAACTTGCGCTTTTCTGATTTTGTTTAACTTTATTAATTATAAAGAAGAAATGGTATTCAGTAAGCAGAGAAAGGTAATGCATTATCAACGTGAAAGTGCTCTTCTGGTAGGGGTTACTCTCGCATCGTGCCAAGTTTCTCCAGGTGATCTCTGACCTACGGACTCGCAAGCCTCGGATCTCCGGGCCAACACAGATCAGGTTTCCTGGACCGCTGTCTCCTTGGACAACAAACTAGCAGAGGCTGCTTATTATTAAACCGCAGTCACGCCAAACGTCTGTCTCGCCGTTTTCTTACTATCGGAAAAACAAAACAAAACAAAAAAAAAGCAGCCATGCTGCAGACGGACGTTAAAATTTTTTGTTGCGAAACTCGGTTTTCTTTCTCCCGCCGTCTGCCAGGATTGCGTTCTGAGAAACGATGGTTCACATCAATCACATTTAACACACCTGATGGGCTAATAAAGTCTACAGCTAATCAGTGAAGGCAAGGAATGAGCTCGGAGAAAGGAAAGGTTTTGTGTGCATTTGGCTGCTGAATTAAAAAAGAAAAACAAAGCCTGGTGCTGAAGAATAAAAAGAATAAGAAGAAGGGGAAAAAAACAAAAAAAACAACAACCCTGAGTTATTAACCAAGAAACAGTGAGGCGTAATGATGAAGCTCAAATGGCTGTAAGAACTGCAGGGAAAGGCGCAGTGTGTAAAGCTGGGCCTGACATCAGTATACTGGCATAAGTATTCCTGGCGCGTCTGTGTTCCCTGGCGCTGAGCCGTTTCTGGGCTCCTCTTCAAGAGCAATAAAGTTTGTAAAGATTTAGGGCTGACACTTGGAGGCATCAGCATGCACGGGTGGATGAGACACCAGCATGACCCTGGTGCGCCTCCAGCTTCCTGCCAAGGGGATTTGTGTCATGGTGACGGCTTGAAACATTGCCCTGATCTGTCTCTCTGTATACAATCAGGAGCCGAAAGCAGTCTAACCCAGAGTCTCCTTCATTTCATAAACGCAAGTGAGTCAGTGAAGAGCAAATAGACGCTGCTAAGCTATTAATCTGGCAGGATTCGGAGAAAAATGTTAAGACAAGGGAACCGGGTCATCTTCCTTCTTTGTTTGTTGTTGTTTTTTTTTCTTCCCCCACATGGAATTAGTAACAACGCTATTCACCATGATGTGGATGAGCTGAACTGAAGGGTGTGACTTATTTCGTCTAGCGCCAATTAAACATGCTTACATTTAAGCCTTAGAGATGTGCACGGCACTGTACTTCATTACATTTTGGTATGCTAACGCTTCTTTCGCTGAATGTTTATACGCAGTTCTCCTTCTTGGACATTTATTGGTTTATAACAGAACATAACCGGAAAGCTGGTACTGTGTAAACTTTATTTACATCCTGAATCTTTCAAGTTAACTTTAGCCAGGTCTGATGATAACTAGCAAGGCACAAATAGATGTTATGAAAAGGTGTTTTTACAAACTTTCAGGCAGCAGAGCTGTAAAATCAGAGGTATTAAGGGATGATATTATTACGATGATACAATATTATTATGATACCTCGGTGCTGACTCGATTAAAGTTGTGATGCTATAAGTATCACGGTTTTAGCGAAAATGGACGCCGCGCTTGATTTGAGTGGACTGAGGGTGTAATTGCTGCCAAAACAACTAGCGGAAGAGCATAAACCGAAGCGTTTTGAAAAATCTGCAAGCAAAATTCGAAGCGATACTAAAAAAAGATAAAAGCTACTTAAAGACAATCTTCAGTTATTCTGGAATCCTTGATCACAAACCGGGGAAAAAGTTGAAAAGTCGGCCATCAGCTGGAAAATTCCTCAATGCTTACAGTTTTCTGGAACATTCTCACAGGCCAGAAGTATTGGAACATCATAATCAGGAAAAAGGTTTAACAATCAACAGTGCTCGTCACAGTGAGACGCTTGTTGAAGAGCTGAAGCGTAAAACTTCGGATTAAACACAAGACTGATATCCAAGAGTGTCGTGATCTTGCATGATGATTCACGTCTGTACTCTTCTGCCCACGCTGTCGACACTCTGCAAAAACGTTTTTATTTTCTTTCTCGCTTTGGGTCAAAGCATCCTCCCTTCAGTCCTGATCTCACTCCATCGTCCTGATCCTTCACCCGTTCGGTCCCCTGAAAGCAGCCGCACGAGGACACGGAGATTCACTTCGGATGAAGAACTGACGAAGTGCATTCGTGGTGCATTCGTGGTGCACGCTGCAGCTTGAGATATTTTTAAATGAGACGACACGAAAGCATGTTGACCGATGGACAAAGTGTATTTGAAAAGCGAAGGAGGTCATGTCGAAAAATCGTGTATTCGCCTTTTTATAAAAGTTAATTAAAATGATCGATAAAAAAAAATCTACAGCCAGAATGTGAGTATTTTTTTTACTTTTTGATAGCCTGAACTGAATCAGAAATCAAAGGTAATAAAAAATAAACCTTTGAGACGAAGAAAAAAAAAAGAAGGAAAAAAAAAAAAGGATTTGAATTCGATACCCGTTCTGTTTAAGAAATCGTTTGCAAATGCAAAGGCAAACTTCTAAGTGTTCAGAGTGTGAATAAGACCGAGGGTGATCAAACGATAATCTTTATGATTAACGCAAAGGGTTCAAATTCGATGAAATGTAAACGAGAGTTTAATATTTCCAGATGACAGATGATACGAGGATAAACCCGTCTTCTTAAGAAAGCATTAACAAAGGACAAGCGCGGGACAGTTAGCTCCTGGCATGGCTGACATTTACAGAAACGTCGCTGGAAGCACAGAGACACGAGATCGCCAGTGATGTGGGCAGACCCGCGGCGAGTCCTTAAAGGAGCCGAGCACAATGGTAAGCCATATCAAAGTGCCCGAGCGATACCCTGCCACCGGATCTCGCTGCTCCACTTTCCGCCCCCCAACACACACACACACACACACACAGTCACGGAGATACAGATCTGCCTGCTTCCGCATCGAGAGGGGGAAAAAAAAAAAAACACCCACAAACTTCAAACACGCAGAGACATCCTGGAGGACCCGGCGCTGGCTCAGCTGGAGAAAGACGATCAAATGGAGCACATGCCGAGCAGACGGCCTCCTCCTTCTCAGTCATGTTTTCCAGAGGAGGAACAGATGAGAGGAGGCTGGAAGCAGCAGGCCATAACTACCTCCCTTAAGCAGACTAAAGCAGGTGGAGGCCCTCGGTGCCCGAACACGCCGGAGGCTGGAAATATGTACGACCTTCTCTTTGTGTGTCCCTCCTGAAACGCACCGAGGCAGGGATAGTGAACACACACTTGAGTGTAAGGGGGGGGACGGGGGGAGGAATCAAAGGCAGTGTGTGTCGATGGTGTGTGTGTGTGTGTGTGTGTGTGTGTGTGTGGCGAGCAAATACTTCAGGAAGGTATGAGCTGTGAATGCTGATGAGGCTCCTTTATAAGGACATAGCGGTGGGCATATTGAGGGTGACTCATTTAAAATACCAAGGATCATTTAACATCGCTATTAATGTTGTAATTAAAAGCTCAAACGTAGCTAAAAAAAAAACAACAACAACAACCAACACACAAATGAAAGTATGGTGAAATAATAAACCAGTGCAATGTTTTAACCCAGACTGGAGATGACGTGCACCAAATCCGACCAGAATCCTCTGAGCGAGCATCTACATAACGACACGGTTAATTAAAGGCGGAGTCATTGATTCTTTTCATCTCCTTACTTCTACAGAGAACCTGGAGAAAGTCGAGCCTTAGAAAAAGGTTTCCTAACGCCGCCGAGACGCGCCGTGGTGAAGCGCTCGCCCGTTCTAGGTCTCTCGAGAGCTGATTGGCCGAGCTCTCTCGGAGGCGAGGGATGAGGGGCAGATAGTGCTCCCATATTAATCACGTCTCTACAGCCAATCAGGGGCGTCTGTGAGCTCGCGCAAGCGGAAGGAGCGGATAGCGCTGTCCTCCGAGTGTCTTACTCCGCCCCCAACGGTGTGTGAGCGGGCAGTTTGAAAAGATGCAGCCTTAATGTGGGAGTCCCCTAGTGACAGGGGGAAATTGGACACGACTAAATTAGGGAGAAAATCAGGGAAAAATCCAACCCAAAACGGTTTCCGAGTACACCGAGGAACCCAAAGTCTGGTTCATTCTGATCGGTGAGAACACAAGCGTCTTGAAAACGTGGTCTCGTGAATCCTTGCTCTTAATCCTTTTTCCCATTTCCATTCCACCAGCTGATTAGATTTCCCCGTTGTGACATCATATAAGAAGACGCCCTCCCCCAGCTCCTTCACATTGTATCCTCGAATACCCACCGTTGTTTAACGGCGAGGGTTCGAGCGCAGGACTGACCATGTGATGATCCCGAACCCACCCAGTGGCAGTGTTGGGGTTTGATCCCCGAGGCTTCTGATCATTACTGCAGCAACATAACGACTGAGCCAACGCTGCAGCAGCTAAGCTGTGCCGCCAAAGACCTGACGACAAAAATCGATGCTAACCATCAGAGCGACTGTAAACTTTGGAAATGTACAATATTATATAATAATATAATAAAACTTGACAGAACACAACACTGTCCGTTAGTCAGTGTGCAAATGAAAGTTCTACAAAAAGTCAACAGTAATATATGTGCTGCTTTTCCACGGCAGCGTCCTCACCATCCTCGGTTTCTTGCCACACGATGCCCTCCAGGTTGACGCTCGTTCCGGGCTCGCAGGGGCCCAGGCACTCGGGCTCCGTGCTCAGGGCCACGTCGGTCGTGTTGACGGCGACCGAGCGCGTCCGCACCATCAGCTGCTCACACGGCGAGGCGATGTCGCTGTTTCCCACCGAGGCTAAAAGGTGGAGCGGAGGCGGAGCCGGCGTAGAGACCGGAGACTCCATCTGGGGAGGCAAAATAAAAACAACTAGTTAGTTAGTCAAAGGCAGTAAGAAAATATTACTTTAAAAAAAATTATAAAAAGAAGCTCAATCGTGGAAAAGCCAAAACTATCTCAACGTCCGTAAGAGGAATTGAGACAAACAGCATCTGCGAGCCAAACGGAGAAACAGATCAGACCAGACCGTTTAATGCTGCAGACTTGAACATGAACCACAGAAAAAGGAATAAAACAAAACGACTTAAGCACAAATCCATCACGGTTTAAAAAGTCATTTAGGTGAGTTAATGTCCCCGGGGTCGAGTGGAATTCTGGCTCCGATAACAGGAAAATCCACACAGAGAGAGAGAGAGAGACAGAAGAACGGCATCGTTCACCCTTGGAGAAGTGCGACGGCGTAATTATCATGTTGGAGTGAGATCATAACGGGCTCAAAGTTTCCGGGACTTTCTTTCGAGCCCCGGTGCGAAACGTGACGCCGAGGCGAAAATCTGACGTCGTCCTGACCGCTCTGTGATTTATGATCGTCAAAGCAGTGGCACACTCGCGACGTCGTCCAACTGTCAGATCCTTCAGCACGTACGGAGAGGGAGAAAGAAAAAAAAAGCCGTTCCGCCTCCATCGAGCACTTTCGGCCCGCGTCACACCCGAGCGACTTCATCCTGGAACTGGATGTTAAACGCGTTGCGTTTAACACGTAAGGCCGGCTCTCAGTCAGGCAGTTAACACGCCTAATCTGTTCCACACACCAGGTGCGACGGTACAACCGTGAATTCATGTAAGTCACGGATAACGAGTCAGAAAGCTGATTAATAGCGCAACACGACCATGCGGTGGAAAGAAGAGTGTTTTTATTTTTTAATGAATGCAAAGAACAAACAGCTGTCCGTTATTAACTTCAATCATTCCAGGTTGTAGATAGACCTGGTGCTAACAAGCTTATAGCAGGGGAAAAAGAGAGTTTGGAGATAAACGAGGAGATATTTATCACAAAGTATGAAATGAAGAAAATCACCACATCTTACAGTGTTATTTTACCAAATTAATTTTTTTGTCATTAGCTGCAAACTAAGCTAACAAAGCAAGAAAATAAATAATAATAAAAAAATATACAAAAACATTCATAATGAAAAGAATTATGAAAGGATAAAAAAAACTTTTCTCCTTTTAGTTTTTTTTTTTATATATTCATTTAAAAAAGTAAAAAAATTAAACAGCTTGTTTTCCGTACATAAAGAAAAAAATCTCTCTCTCTCTCTCTCTCTCTCTATATATATATATATATATATATATATATATATATATATATATATATATATATATATATATATATATATATTTTTTTTTTTTTGGACATGTGTAGTGTGACCTTTTGTTTCTTTACATGTTGGGCTGGACAGCTTATTGTTATTATAAAATATTATTATTATAATAATTCAATATGTTTTACTGAAAAGATGCTGATTTTAAAACCATACTCTTCAGGAAAACCAAACTACTAAAGTCACACCATTCTGAAAGCGGGGTTAATCCGCCAAAGCGGGCTTTTAGGGGGCGCGGCTTTTGTACATTTTGCTTCAACAGTGCTGAGAACAGAAAAAATAAAAAAATGTATTAAAATATCTACACAAGCATGGGAAAAAAAATATCTTAAATATATTAATAAGGTAAAAATCCTTCTTTTTGAAAACTTAAAATTAACTCCTTTTTTTTGTATTTTATTTTTTATTTTAAATGTTTTAAATAATCCACGGATTGTAAAACTAAAGAAGCAACAGTACAAAGTTCACTATAAATGCATGTGTTGTACAGAATTTCTCTTTTTAGGGGGAAAAACAGAATTTACAGTAAAGTGAAAATCACTGTATTATCTGGATTTAAAGAGGCGCTATTCAAGACTTTCAGACGTCTCTGTGTAAGTTCTGTGTAACAAACAAACAATCAAACAAAAGAAATCATTAATAACACCCTGCCTTTCGTCCTTTATCCCAAGTTTGTTTTTGGCTGGGGATTAAACAAGCCATATAGATCTTCCCCCTATTGTGACCTCACATAATAAGACCCTCCCCCTTTCTGTTCCATCACTCAGCAGTAGGCCATACACAGACAGACACTGAAACGGTGTGCGCGGACGAGAAGTGAATCAGGCGGAGCTAGCGTGATTACAATTATTTTAAAACGTCAGACTAATACAATATCGGTAAGTGAGTGTGTGTGGAAATGAGCTAGGCTGAACCGGGCTCCCGTCATACAACAGCAGAGCAGCAGAGTGGCGTGACGAGCCAGGGGAGGGCGTCGTCTTATATGATGTCACAATAGGGGAAATCTAATTGGCTAGTTTAATTACAGAACAATACAAAAAAAAAAGGAAAAAAAAAAAACAAAACAAAAAAAACCACACACACACACCTGAATGACTAACAATGACTAGAAAGCGAGTTTTACATAAAAGGTCACCATTAAACTCCCTACCCTCTCTCTCAGATGTGCCATGTGGGCTTCTCGTCTTAAAATCATTATCAGATGTCGCCCCTTGCTTCGGAAAATATGCTTTTCGTCATCACTGGATCATCGGCTCTTGTTCCGACTCCAGCTTTGACCGTGTTTGGAACATGGGTGAAACCGAACTGCTTTGTTCACCAATAAACCAAATGAAACCACATCTGAGGTCTTCAAATCAGACGAGTTTGTGGTGTTCGGATCCCCGCCTCTTCCTGATCGCGTTTATTGACTGTTTTTTTGTTGCCTATGACCTCATCACACTTCACAGCTCTGCCAAGTAACCTGCAATAAGTAATGACTGCAAAAACACAATGCCATGATGTCAACAATAATGTCATCGTTCAGCACGGATCCAATCGTGGTTAATACAATTTAATCGCAACTTTGTACAGAAAGTCTTATTGAATGATTTTTAGGGTGATTTTTTCAGGGTGGCGATCTGCGCAAAGTTCTCAGAGGACCACGCAAATGAGATCCAACATCTCGCCGTGTCAACATGTAGTAGGAAACAGAACAACCCCCACACACACCCTGCCACACACACACACACACACACGCACACTCAGGCAAATCAGATTACACTCTGGACTGCGCTTGCAGGATTCCGGCAGCTTCATTTCCCGAGCAAAATGCGTAGCGCAGCATGAGCGGGACGCAGTTCTCCAGGGCGGCCATGAAACGCAAGGACAGGAGATACAGAAAAGCGCCCTGTAGATCACACACGGCAGCTGTGCCCGCATACACTTAACACTTCAAAGGCCGACTCGTTTTCCCTCGCCGTGTAACTTACAATGTGTCGAGAAGGATGTAAAGCAATCTGTCTTCAGGAGGAGGATAAAAAAAAAAAAAAAACACGCACACACACACACACACACAAGCTCACGGCCCAGCAATGGCTACTGATCCGTCAAACGATGACATCTGTGCAGTCCATTTCTTTTTAAAGACTTACCGCTTTAAGCAGAAACACACGCGCCTGGCGACGTCTACGTGCTTTATGTTTATCGCCCGGATTCAGACGATTTTCCATTTCAGCAAAATGTTTATATAGAAAAGGTACATTATTAAATCGCCAATTCACGTTTTAGCTTCATAAATAAATCTTGCCGAGCAGAAAGCGTTTTATCAGACAGACACTCTTTTGGCTCTTTTCTTCGAGCACAAGGGGGAAAAAAAAAACAAGTGGAAAAACGCGCACTTAGAAATTGAATCGGATCACGGCACTCAGAGCGGCCGTGCTTCAGTTTCGGGACGCGTGCGGAGACGACGCTTCGACGTGCCGGGTGTGAGAATGTGACAGGAGGAGGGCGAGAGGTGTGACGAAGCCACAAGTGAGCGAGAGCCAATATTTTTCTGGAACGTTCAAAGATTAAAACCGAGTCTGTCTAAACATCATGAGCATCAGTAGCCCAGGATGAGTACGATGAGTACGGAGGGGTTTTTTTTTTTTTTAAGACAGAAAACATCTTCATGTACTTTCAAATGTTTTCCTTTGATTGAACACAAAAGGCACGACTAGGTTATAAATTGATACCTATATAAAACAATAATATGATAATATGATGTACATCAAACTATTTTTCCTGTCCTGAAGTGTGTATACATTTTCTTGGCTGACTCTGTGTATATGAATTTGAATGTGTGTATCGTTACACCTCCTGTAGCTAAAGTTCCAGTCAAAAGTTTGGACACAAGTTTGGATTCATTTCCTACATTCATGAACAATCGTGGAGATTTCCAGACTATAACATAAAACGTTTACCTGGAATTAGGGAACTATGTAACAACAACAACAGTCAGTAATTACGAGACATAAGACATGATGGTCAGACAGAAGGCAAGCAAAGCCGTTAGAGAACTTTCTAGCTACCTCATAAATAAACGTACGGAGAGAAAACGAATACAGAAAATAATAATAAAGACGTCAAAACCGTGTGAGATGTGAAGAGTAAACATCACCAAATGTTTCAACAGATACCGACATGCTGGGGACGCGGTGGGGACGCACTACCTTCTCAAACACGAACAAAGATTTACTAATAAACTTGTTTCTTAATCGGTGTCTAGGTATCGTAATATCATATGGGTCGGTCCCATGGATTCCTGTCCCTTATTACTAATATTATCATCATCATTATAATAATTATACACTAGTGTAAAGTCTAGGCATACGACTGAGCATCTCACACACACACACGTGGTTTCACTCACCCAGCGTGTTAACTAATGGATTCACAATTTGTCCTGGAGTTACTCTGTAGTCTCACGTGTGCTCTTCAGTCACACGATTCTCATTTCACAAACAGCAGCTCATAACCAATCCCAAGTGGAACTGAACGCAGCGGCGCCGATTTATAACCGACTGACACAAAGACCTGAGCGTCTGTAACGTCCTACAAACCGAAAATCAGTTTTCACACCCCCCTCCGTCCTGTTGCTAATCCAGCGCTTCCCACTCGACCTCTTTACAGGAAGTAATATCGAGGAAATAAAACAACTGACTCTCCGACTAAAGCGTCTAAAGCTGGACCAATCAATCTGTGAAGGAGCGTCGCGGCTGGGGCCGACGCGATCGATGATACCTAATAAGCAAGGGGGGGGGGGGCATAGTGCAAATTAAAGCGGGGATGCGCCGTATTTCGTTCCGGATCGATACTCAGCTGATGATGATGATTCTTCCTCTAACCGTGATCGCGGGAGATTTATTGTTAAAGGCTCGCGCCCTGAGGAGACGGTGTTTATTATCGTATCGTCTTCCTGCACATAATAATAATAATGTCTTATAATGCTCCTTGTTTAAGATAAGTACACTGTTTCAGGGTTATAACTCACACGGTCACGCTGTATAAGGTTTGATACGGTTTACTTTATAATAGGTGCAGATATAATGCTGAGATTTTAATTCTATCTTTTTTTTTTTTTTTTTTTAAGAAACGATCTAGAGGTTTGTAAACACTGCTTGTTCTGATTTCGTCTGTTTGAAAGCTTCCGCTCATAAAGCAGGCTAGCTTTTATACATCACTGTGTCTCTTAACACCACCATTCAAGATTTTAAGGATGTTAACCAGCAGGGAAGAAAAAAAGAAGAAGAAGAAGAAAAAAAAAAAAAAAGATTTCACCTGCCTTATTAACGAACAACAAAGAAAGCGACCACACTAACCGTACAGTCGCCGTATACAGAGACGTGTTTCTGCTAAAAACTCCGACGCGGCGTCTTTCCAGCAGTGAGAATTTCACTGTGCTAATCTGATCTGTATTACGATTTTATAAATATCCTGACTCGGTATCATTTGTTGTTAAAGATTTTGTACAGGCAAATAATTTGCTCCGACCACGAGCGATGCTGCTGTACTTCCTGCCAGTGCGTGAATAGTTTATAGCACACCACCTGCAGGAATATGGAGGTATTGCAACTTTACACCACCTCAAACGCAAACGTATTTAATGTGGTTAAGGCATTGGACTTCGATCCAGAAGGTCCCAAGGTTCAAAACCCAGCATTGCCGTGTCTCTTGAGCAACGCCCTTAACCCACAAGTGCTCAGATGTATAATGAGATAAAAATGTATGTCGCTCTGATTAAGGAAGTCGAAAGCCAAAGTCTGAAACGTAAATGAATTTCTTTCCCCCCCATGTGGTGTACAGTGTTGCTACAGACATAACAGGTGATTTTCGACTTCAAAAGTTTTGCTGATATAACCCCAAGACTGGCTGAATAACTAGCCAACATTAGCCAGGTCTGTTTATAAAACAGTTAAACAGACAATAACAGTTTGTAATCAGCAGCTAACAAAGACGCACAGTTTGGAATTAGCAGCTAACAAACTGCAATAAAGTTTCACACCTGAACAAAAGTATAACAATTATACAATGGAATATTTACAGTTATATTAACAGAAAAAAGTTTTTCCATTGATGATTCATCTGGTACAAATATACTTGGAAATGACAGAAATTCCAGTACTTCGGTATTGCAAGTTGAAAGAAAGCCGAGTGACGATGAACTGCAAAAACATTTAATTGCATACAAATTGAAGTGGCAATATGGACCTGTGCAATTAACATACGCAGAATTTGTGATCTGGTGACTGAAGGTCATGTGAGTAGAGTCAACACGGCGTGAAAAACAATTCCGTCCACACGGTTACATCATCACCACCACCGACAGCCTGATCCGCTGACGCGAGACGGGACGGATCCATGCTTTGCTCCATGTTTTACGCCAAGTTCTGACCCAATCGGCCGAATCTCGAAGAAGAAATCGAGGTTCCTCAGACCAGATGATCAATTAGGTGATAGATTCGGTGAGCAGATAGAGTGAACTGTAGCCCCAGTTTCTTGTTCTTGGCTGACAGGAGCGACTCCCGGTGTGGTCTTCTGCTGCTGGTGGACATCGGCTTCACGGTTTGACGTGTTGTGTGACGAGGTTCGAGCGGCGCCTTCGAAATGCCTTAAAATCACATTTCTTCCCCATTCTGCAGCTCTCGGATCGCCTCTCGGCGGTGTCTACGTGCGCGGGCGGAGTTGTCGCCGTGCCATTGGCTGATTAGACGTTTGCTTCAACGTGCTGATGAACAGGTTAAACAGGTGATTGCGTTATTTTGACTGTGAAATCGAGCCAAGATAAATCAAAACAGAAAGGGATAATAGATTTCCTCAGAAAAAGGTCATGTTTGTTTGTTTGGTGTAGTTAAGCAGCAGTAAACGTCTACACATGTTTGTCTGTCTATCTATCTATGTGAAATAGCTGAAACAGACAGACGAGTATAAGCGACAGTCTTGCAGAACCAAGCTGAACGTGTGTGGAAAGCTGTCGGGTCATGCCTTTAAGGAGTAATATGTCAGCTCTACTTCACTGCTCGTAGGCTCGCTAAGATAACCGAGCCGTGCTGATCAGATTACTCAGCTCGAGCGCTTAAAAAACTCCTGCACTCTTAAGCATACACTCTGCTCTCGCTCGTTTAACAAGAGGAGCTGCTAAGCCAAGCTGATATTCAATCAGACATGACGCCCTGATAGCTCCAGTCAATTCTGCTGCTCCATCTAACTCTCTCTCTGACTTACACACACACACACACACACAATATACCACACGCTATCCGGTGTTCTCGGTGCTCTTTTTATTCTTCTTTAGACAAGCAACAGAAAAGAAACCTAACCAGAGCTGCGTCGAGTCGGGACGTATGCAGAAGAGGGCAAACAGCTCCTTCCTATGTCGCCTCACACAGGAGTCGTCTTTCAAAGCATCATATTATAGCGAACATGAGGAAAAAATTACTTTTTGATGAAGTTCGGAAAAATTATTACGTTTTAATATGGTCATTCATGTCGCGCTCAAAAGGGAAAAATGTCAAGTAGCCTCTTAAAACAAATAATTTATAACAGACTGAATATTACATTCTTTAAAAAAAGTACTGATCATTTTAAACTAATGCATGAGGGAAAAAAAAAAAAAGACGAATTGGACGAGTGACTCATGGCCGAGCGCAACACCTCACTCCTAACAGGTGGTTTATCGAGGCAGATTTCCGGAAAATAAAAACTCAACACTATTCTGATTGTTAACGCTGCTGTGCTTTTTTTTTTTTTGCTCGTTAAACATTTCCCAGCAGTTTAGTGATGCTAGCAGGAGGGAAAAAATGTAATTCTTCAAAACTTAAATGTTGTATTGTCTGCAAATGTCTATAAATGTAACAAACATTAAAACTAAAGAAATGTTCAATGGCGTAAACTTGAATAAATAAAGATTTTTCAACGTTAACTTTGTAATTAGGTACTAAAGTCCTACAGCAAATTAGAAACTTCAAGTTACTTTGTCGTCATTTGTGTCCTGATAAGAAACCGTACAGTTATATCGACCAGCACTACTGCGCGTTCAGACAATATACAATCAAAGTTCGACGCTAGGACTTATTATATCCCAGTATTCCAGCAAAGTAAATGTGCAATAAATCAACAAATATAAAACACAAACAAATTTTACTTTTCTTCCCTGAATTATTATTATTTTTTTTTTTTGAGGGTTAAATTCATGTGGGGAAAGTTGGCATAGAAACAATACCGTACTAGAACAAAGGCTCATTCTGTATCTTTAAAATTGTAGAACAGTAAAATGATTACTGAATAAATAAATAAACAAACATGTTTTTAATGTTTTATCAGGCAATACTACTAATTTGCAGAGTGCATGTTAGCAAACCTGCGAGCTATTTGGGAACAAAACACACCCCCTGGTTTTTATAATATGAATTTTACTCATGTTTGTATGTATTGGTCCTTAGAGAATTGTTCAAACTATTGGATTTTCATTTGCACTTGATTCAGTATCACAGACTTGTGCAATATGGCAATAAACATCACAGGATGACAGAAAATTTTCTATCTATAATTATGATCCAAATGTCACAAAGGTCACTTTTCATGTCAGTTAAGTCGCCAAGTCAGCTGCTGTAAAAAAAAAAAGAAAGAAAGAAAAAAAGAAAGAAAAAAAGAAAAAAAAGAAGAAGACAGGTACTTTTGTCACTTGATGAGGTTTGGATCAGTAATTTTAATGATTAGTTAATTAATCGATGTAAAGCACTTAACTGATTAAAAATGTATTAAATGTTTGTTTTGCAAAATAATACCCCATAGCTCACATATTCCTTTACACACGACAAGAGGGTGCAGTTGCAGTTAAAAAAAAAAAGTTTGAAAGTTGTGGCATTTTGGAAAATAACGATGTACTGTATATGGATAAACAGCTGAGCTACACAATGAGCACTAGGTACTGATATTATTTACTTGTGTTAATTTTTTTTCTTTTTATTAGAGTTGGCAGGTTTTCTAAGCCATTTATGTCATATTGTGATCGAACAACCTTGGAACAGAGAGAGAGAGAGAGAGAGAGAGAGAGAGAGAGAGAGATTGAGCAAGCAAAAATAAATTTAATAAAATCAACACGGTCAATATTTAAAGTGGGGCCTCTGCGCTTTAAAGTAAATCAGTGGGTGTTGAATAAAGATTTGTTCAGCTTAATAAGTAAAACAGCTGGTGGGTTTTACTGAGCGTGCTGGAGAATATGAACATGTCAGAGTTCTTCTGGTTACTTAGTTACACTTTCTATTTTGATGCAAAAACCAGGTGTAAATCTTATTCTGCAATGTTATTTATTTATACATTTTTTTATTACATTTTTGTTTTGAAATTTTTTTTGCAGACATGATAAACAACAGATATTGTACTACAAATATTTTGGCACCTAAAACTTTTGCACACTTTCTGCAAAAAATAAATAAATAAAAAATTTCAGTTAGGAGTGCCAAAAATGTATAAAACTTTCACACGAATCACAGATTGGCTACAGTCCGTTACACCATGGGTCGGTATTGTGGAATTCTTTTTCTCCTGTTAAACAATTTAGGTGCCATTAATTGACTTGCACAACCAAATTGCTAGAAAATGTGTCTCTATCATTAACAATGCTTAAAAATGTTTAATCAGCAAAGAAAAAAGGAGAGAAAAAAAAGTACAACCCTGGTCTGGGTGCAACTCATCAGACAGTGACCAGAGAAGAGTCGTCACTTGCGAGCTTCGCCTTTAGACCAGGCGCGAATGAAGATAATTGTCAGTAAGTGGCATCTAAAACCGGCAAGAGCTTCGAGACAAACTGAATCTTTTAAACGCCTTATTATTCAAGATACACAGTCGGGGAGAAGGGGAGGAAGGGCAGCGAGTTTTCCTTGAGAAGACACATCACTGAAACCAACGAGTACAAATACGATCCTATATTAGGCACTACACGATGTGTTTGTAAGACCAGGACGCGTCTCTCGACTGGATTCTGTAGTTAATGAGGACGCGCTGGTTAAGGATCTTGGTCATGAAGAAATTTCATAGGAATAATAAAAACAATTAGGGAGACAGAGAGAGAGAGATGCTTCATTGGAAGGCAAAAATAAGCAGCTACAACGAGCACTTCTGGAATATTTCTGTCCTGAGACACAGAGACAGCTCGACATGAACAAAAACGGAAGCTCTCAGCGAGAGACGAGGGACACCTGGGACAGGGACGACGTGATCCATAGAAATCGATTTGTTTTGCTTTTCCCTTATATGACTGACTAGAATAAAACTGCCCAGTTATAGTCAACGTTGAAGCTGTAGCTTTTACAGAGATACAAACCACCGACACTGGAGACTCCTTCAGACCAAATAAACACTATATGAAGATCTCCTTCACCAGCTTCAACACACCATGTGAACCTTTACAATTACACGGTTTCCACAACATCCAAGAAAGAACTTGCTAAAAAACTTAAGTTACATGTATATATTTTTATATTTTTATACATTACACTTTCATGCATATTTGCACCCCCACCCCTCCCCCGGACATTTCTATTTAAATTCCCACTTCATTTCCACACGTAAATTTCTATATTTGTACAGCTAGGCTTTTCTTAAATTGTATTTTTTTATATTATATAGATACATCATTATTTTCTATTTTATTTCTTTTTTTTAATTCATATTTATTTCCTATTAATAATCTTTTTTTTTAAATCACGGGCGGTTGTTTAAGCATTTCACTGCTTATCGTACTGTGTATGAAACTAATAAAAGTTTAATTTGATTTGATTCAATATTTCCATCCATCTAGGAACCTCTGTCGTCCAACTAGGGACCCGTAAAGGCCAATGGTGACCATCATATTTATTCCCATTTTATACAACTGTGGTAAGACCTCCTCCGGTCAACACTCCCAAACTCATTCACACACTATGGGAAATCTGCGAATGCCAATTAGCCTAATCTGCAGGTCTTTGGACTGTGGGAGGAAACACACCAAGCACGAGGGGGGGGAAGGTACAAACTCCATGCACACAGACCCTGAGGTGGGAATCGAACCCAGGATCTGGTGGTGCGAGGCGACAGCACTCAAGTCGCCATGCCGCCATATTGTCCATTATACTTTGTTTATCTTTTAGTCACTTCAGTTGAAGCATGGTTTGACGATCTTGCTAACGCAACTATACTGTATTTCTATTGTATTAACACACTTACTGCTGGATGTTTGTAATTTACTTCAGGAGTGAGTGAGTGAGTGAGTGAGTGAGTGAGTGCAGACCTACTTACCTACCCACAGAAAAGTCAAACCACTCAATATTCCCAAACGTCACTTAAAAATGAATGAATGAATAAATAAATAACATTACAGAAGAATTTTTGCATGCCTTTAAAGAAAGCAACACACATCAGATCTAAATGTAGGCTCCCGAATTTGGATGAATATAGAAAGGATCAAGTGTGACTAGGGTTAGTTACTAGAAGAAATTTTAATCATTTTGTCAGCGGTTTTATTTACAGCGCTGCGCAAAAGGCGTGGGGACGCGCAAAAAATAAATAAATAAAAGAAGAAGAAGAAGAAGAAGAAGAATTGAAAAAAAAAAGAAACGTTTATAAAGGGCACTAAAGAGTAATAAAATCAACACGGTCAATATTTGGTGTGGAAACTCTGCGCTTTAAAGTAAATCAGTGATGTTGGATGAAGATTTGTGCAGCTTAATAAGTAAAACAGCTGGTAGGTTTTACTGAGTGTGCTGGAGAATATGAACATGACAGAGTTGCTATTTTGATGCAAAAGTCAGATGCAAATCTTCATTTATCAAATTGTAATTAAGTTTTGTTAATTAACATAAAAAACACAACAGAATGTGCACTATGGATATTTTGGCGACTAAGACTTGTGCACAGTACTGTATGTATGTACGTGTTGCGGTGCGACGACGGTTCTCGCAATCGTTCCACCAGATAAATCTTCCCAGTTCGGGACGAGCTCTGCGCATCGTTTAACAACGTGACAAAAACCTTTCACAAGCGACGGACATAAAGAATAAAGAAAGCGATTAATTAATCCGTCATCCTCCGGACGGCGTTGGACGAATCCCAGATCCGGTACGCTGATGATCGTACACGCCGGTTTCATTAATATCCACACGGCGGATGAATCGTGATGAATAACTCCAAATGGTCAGGTAAGAAATTAGTTTCATGACTAATGTTTTTTTATTTCCTCCACTCATTATTCACTTTCACAAATCTCGTGCCTTTTGAGCGTCCTTGGTGCTTGAATTGTTTTTTTTTCTCTCTTCTTCTACCTCCTGGGATACTAGACGAACCATTATCATGTCAACTTCTCCAGAGCGTCCAACACATCGATCATTGAAAACAAATGTCGAGCTTTTTTGTTGTTGTTGTTGTTGTTGTGTACCTGAGGGGAATATTAATGGAGCTGACCTGGCGTGATCGCAAACAGATATGCTGTTTCTAATTTGCTAACTCAAACGGCTGCGAGGCGACTCGCGTGTTCCTTAAAGTCGGATCTTTTACAGCCCTGGCTTTCACCCAGCAGGTGCCTGAAGAGCCGTCCTCCATCTCAGTGCTGGTCTCTGACCCAACCCCCATCTCTCTCTCTCTCTGCAGCTGGCCGGCTTTCCCGGTATTGTTCGCCGCCTCGGGGAGGCAAGGCATGGGGGAAAAGACTGAGGCCCCTGAACTACCCTCCTTCCCTCAGCCTAAAGAGGCGACCTGCATTCCTCATGGTTGCTGTCTGAGAATGAGAATGAAGGAGGGAGTGGGGAAGAGAGGAAGGAATGCTGCCAGCTTTTTCAATCCCGCATAAACGAGCAGACAAACGAAGACTTGCTTGATGCCGTGTTGTCTTGCGCATCGTGTGACTTGGTAAAACAAAACAACAGACAAAATAAAAACGCCGCGTCTGATTGAACTGGGATTTTTCTCTTTTTGTTTTTCTGCGTCTTCTTAACATGAGAACGAGGACTCGAGGAAAACAAAAGACGAAGAAATGATCCAGATGTCAAGCTGAGCGCTGACGACATGCAGCTCGCACTATAGAGAGGGAGAGAGAGAGAGAAAGCAGATGTAGGCATGTATGTGAGAAAGGGCAGAGTCCTAACATAAGCCCCCGCTCTCGACTGTTGCTGCTCAGCGTGACTGCTACTCACTCAAACACAACCGTATCCATTACAATAATAATCCACCTTCCTGTCAAGGTCACCCTCGAGGAGAGGAGAGAGAGAGAGAGAGGGAAGAGCAGGAGGCTGAGGGACTTGAGAGGAAATCCAGATAAGAGGCTAATAGGCGTGTGTGGTGGTGGTGAGGAGGGGGCGGGGGCGAGGTATCTCTCTCAATGCTTACCTTCATAGTCGATCCTACAGCAAACCGAGACACGCCGCAAATCTGAAGGCTTACCGCTCGACTGTGTGTAAACTGAACGAGATCCTCTTCAACTACAAACATGGAATCTAGACAAAATAATCGCTTTCGTCGCGGACAGAAAAAAAGTAGGAATGAAAACTCAACCCGCCGCGGTCCATTACTGAGGACTCTCACATAAGTGAAAAATCTCAGAATACAAACGTCTTCCCTGACACCACAATAGTGCAGCAGCTTCTGCGTCATGCAACAGAAACGCGTTTTTTTTAAATCGTGTGTGTTAAAACCTCTGATCTGCCCATCCCCCCCCCCCGCCAAATATATTTTTCATGCTGGGTGTACATTTTTTGACTGATTTAGTGTGTATACACACACTCTATATACTCACATATATACACATACATATATACATAGAGAGTGGGCCGTAAGTTTTCATACACGGAAACAAAAAAAATATATATATATTTGAAACGTTTATTTTTTTTAAATGTTACAGACACCCTAAAGAGATGCGTTTGTCAAAGTAGCAAGAAACTGAAATCATACTGATGATAAGCAACATCACCAGCGTCATAACACGCACATCTCCAGATGTTCTGATCCGATTCTGATGTTCATCAACAGTGATTTTTCAAAACAGTGTAAACCATGTAGAGCATATTATATGAATATGCTCTTTTTTTAGTTTCTCATAAATTTAAAAAAAAATTATATATATATATTTTTTTGTTTGTTTGTTTCTTTCTTCTTTTGTATGGAAACTTATGGCCCATCCTGCATGTATGTACATACAGAGCGCTGTACACGAGCATGTAGCATGAATATCGTGCTGTGATATTTTTCTGTCGATACATCATTACATTTTTTGGGGTCCAGTTCCAGCCTGAAGATCTGGATGATCTCAAAGACATCACCGCTGTTCATATTTAAACAGTTCACAGCACTACAGATTTATGTTGTACATTTATTGCACCCCCTGGCAGCTTATTTATTTATTTATTTATTTTTGAGTGCATTTGAACAATCAATCATTTGTTAGTTTTGGTGTGTGGGTTTTTTTTTTTTTTTTTAGGTACCGTGTTAAATGTGTAATGTTTTCAAACTGTTGGTTGTTAATAAAAAGTAAAATAAATAAATAAATATAATAATAAACAAACAAACAAAAAAAAGCAGATAATCAACATTTTAGCCATTTTTATCAGAAAGCCAAAGACGCCAGGTTGTTGTTTTTCCCCCCTGGAGGTCAAGTTGATGTGAAGAAAATAATGACAACAAGAACTCGGCTAAATGTCTAGTAATCAATCTTAACAGGCTAATTATCACATGACTACGGAGATCTACTCAAGGTAAACTCTAGATGGAGATTTTATATAACCTGCTTGTCCTGATCATCTGCTGCAATAATTTAATTACTCTCAGTTCACATCCACTAACGAGAATCCACACGAGTGAAGGAATTACGCACAGTAACATCCGATCCTTAAAGCAAAATACATGGTGAAGAGTTTATAGTGACTCAAATCACGGGTTTATCATTAAGAATAGATCAGCACACATGACTATATATAAAAAAAAAAAACATATATATTTATTTATTTATTTAGAAAAGCTGCTATTAACCATTCCTGAACAAACAGGCTCTTGTATTTCTAGCCGTCCCTCGAGCCCCGTGAACTATTTAAAGACGTCATGCGCTTTGCCGCTTCCTCTAAACAGAGGCACCTCCATGTGGGTGGTTCTACCTCCAACACACACACACGCATTTCCCAACGTAATGAACCTCTCGTGTTTCCGACGCTCATTTCGAACGCTTAATAATGAATAAATAAACACACAAACAAACTCCTTACTCAGAGGAGCAGGATTAAAGTTTCGTCTTCTTGCGATACCGCACACCTTCGACTCGTACTGGCTTCCGTACAACCTTTTCCCATCATGAGTTGAGATGAGATGAGATGAGATGAGAGTTGAGACGTCTGGACCGTGATCCGCCTCCACCTAGAGCGCTCGTTCCTTTTCATCTCCGCTACGCTTTCACAAATTCCATTTCAGCTTTTACGGACTCATCATGGTGAGCGCGGGTCTAAAGGCCACATCTGTCCGCTACGCGCACCGAGCCCGCGTTTGTTAGCCAGCTAATTTCACCAGACCACCCAGTAGCGCGAGCATCACCACCAAACCCCCCAACCACCCCCCCTGTGAACCTTTAACAGGCGCTTGGATTTGTTTAGGATATACTTTTTCCTAAAGTAATAAGCTTTCAAACCAGTCTAATAAACGATCCACAGCGGCTTCCACACGTAATAAAGAGCATTAGTGCATCGGTCCTTAAGGGGCGTCGTGTTTCGTTTTTTTTTTTTTTGCTCGGCTGCTTAAGCTCCTTTTGAAAAGCCTTTGTAGGATGAATTAAGGAGGCCCGGCGTTCAGAGAGCTGAGGAAGAAGGGCGCGCGGCCGAGCACAAGGGTCTGCTTGATGAGTATTATCATAGGAAGTGTAATCCTTTCATCCTGCTCTGTAAAGCTTTAAACAGCAATGAAAATCTCAACGCACATGTTTTAGGGATGTCATCAACAACTAATGTGGGGGAGGGGGGGGGGTGGCAAACAGGTAAAATAAAAACAATACAAGAACAGTTTGTTACAATCAGGATTTATTGCATTTCAACAGTTTAAATAGTGAAATGCCTGATTTAGGACATTTATAACACACAGTGTTCATATATATTGACGGCCGCCCAGGAGCAGCAGTAGCACAAGACTGTTGAGAATTTAGGAAGGTCGTAGTAACGGTCAGGCTAAAAACCACTCACAGAAGGATTAACCCTTAAAACTAAAGCAACACGAATCCGTGAGGCAACACAGGACTGGACTGATTAAAAAAAAACAATAATAATATAAATATTCATACAGGAGTCCTGCTTTTCAGACATTACACGTGCATTTGGGTTTTCTGATGATGATGATGATGATGATGATGATGTCATATAGAACCAAAGTTATCAACATAGTTGCAAGCAACAATGAGCGGGCCCAAGCACAAAAATTGTTAATCAATATAATCAATACTCTGACATTTAAAGGGACGTACCAATACCATCATGACATCATTTTAGAAAAGAAAGAAGTCCCGGATGCTGGGAAAAAAAAGCGTCACTCAACGTGATGTCACTCAACATTAACAACCACTTTTTTGGCACCGTAAGGTGTCAAAAATCCCACCACAGTTCTGCATCCTCAATGTCTTTAGATCACACGGTCACGAACACGGTTTGTTGGCGATCGCATGAATTCCCTATGATTTTGATTCAAAATCGTCTTGCAAACGACCAAAAATAATGGACTTCCTGTTGAGTTGAGCCCATGACATGCAGTGTGACATGAGCTCGACATGTGTACCGGGTTTCGAGTGCATACGTGCAAGTGTGTATGCGCTATGCAGTGACACGCCCGGGACCCAGACTCTCAGGCGCTCTTTTTACCATCGTTATAAAAGACACACTGCTGGAATGGATCACTATATTACTATCACATCACGGACACCATCTTCGGAGGAACGTGTCCCTGTAAAGACGTGCTGAGTAAGCTTTATGCCACTCTCCATCCGACCGTCAATCCATCAGTCCCAGCAGAACGACTCCTAACGCCTGCATGCTCGCCGCTTCCACGTCATCTTCCTGATTTTAATTGGGACGAATTATGAAGGGAAAAAAAAAAAACGCTGTAGAATTTGCAAGCCAAGCCTGAACGGAACGAGAGGAATCTTCCACAATACCGTCTAATCTTCTTAAAGCAATCTTTCCTGCGACACTAACCTCATTAGAGACAAAGTAATTCAATCCACTGCACACAGATGTCAAACACAACAGCGGACTTGTTAACCTCCGGGCCTTTTCACTGCTCAGGCATTTGAAAGCGAGAGAGAGAGAGAGAGAGAGAGACGGGGGCAGATTTGGAGAAGGACTGGAAAAAAAAGTTCCTTGAGTAAAAACGAGCCCATCTGTAAATTACCACATCTGATCTAAAGGTCAGAACGTTAGCTGATCAAACACAGGGAAAATAAATCTCTCTCTCTTTCTCTCCGTCTGTCCAAGAGTTCGGTGATGTGAAATGTTAACAAGCGCCTGAAGCTAAATCGCAAAAGCCTGAGAGATTTCAGCTTCTTGGCATAGTTGGATAAATGGTGCTCGAGCCCCGTTCCAGGGTGATGATCCCGCGTGCTGAGACTCGTCTGACAACGTGATCCGTTTTCTTCTCGTGACCTTACATCCTGCGCGCTGGCGAGCAACAACACGACGTGCGTGTAGCGGCACCGTGATATACGCGTTTCGATAATTTTGTGCTTTTTTTTTTTTGACTCCATTCTGCACAGGTTTAAACATAAAGAAATCACATGACCACAGAAAACTTTGTTTAACCAAAATTTCCAGTATTGACCGCCCACTGCTACCAGTACACTTGGCAGTGGTGGCTCAGAGGGCTAAGGCACTGAGTTACTGATCGGAAGATCGGCGGTTCGATTCCCAGCTCAGCCAGGTTGCCATTGTTGGGCCCTTGAGCAAGGCCCTTAACCTGCTCCAGGGGCGCTGTACCATGGCTGACCCTGCGCTCTGACCCCAGTTACACTGGGATATGCGAAGAAGGAATTTCACTGTGCTGTACTGTATATGTGACAAAATAAAGGCTTTACTTTACTTCCACCTGACCGGTTACTATAGAAACAAACCTGTGACATAAACTACTGCTCCGTTCACAAGATCTAATCGACACCTTCTGATCGAATCTGATCTCGGGAACAGTTTTACAACAATCTCTTCAAAGTACGAAGGCTAAAGCTAAACCTAGACTTTGCAACCTTTCATGAATTTCTGTGCGAGTTATTTTTAACTCGCACACACACACATACATACATACACACACACAGTCAGTAAAAAAAAATTGTATACAGTGGAACCTTGGATTTCAAGTAACTCGGTTTACGAGTGTCCCGCAAGACGAGCAAAGATTTTTAATAGATTTTGACTTGAAAAACGAGTCTTGGTTTTCGAGTGCCAAGTTTTTTTGACACCTACACACACACACTCTCGCCTTTACACCACCCCGCCCCCCTGCCCGACAAGCAAGGTGGGGGAGGGAGGAGGAGTTTTACTGTGTAAGATGAGGCGAAGGAATTTAAATATATTGTATTAATTATTTTTCTGTATTTATTTATTTGGGCTGTGGAACGAATTATTTGAGTTTTCATTATTTCTTATGGGAAGATTTGATTTGGTTTACGAGTGTTTTGGAATATGAGCCTGCTTCTGGAACGAATTATGCCTGTAATCCTAGGTTCCACTGTACACACTTCTGGAAAAGTAAAAAATAATTGATAAATCAATATATTTATATTTTATTAATTCATTTTCTAAATTTATTAAGGCATCATGAGATTAACAAGTTACCTTTGACCTCTACAATCAAAAAATTTATTTAGTATTAAAATATTTATACAAGTTTTTGTAAGTGGAAAAAAAAAAACGATTGGCCATCATTACTTTAAGAAATGAGGGGCAGTCAGTCCGAAAAATTGGGAAAACTTTGAAAGTGTCCCCAAGTGCAGTCACCATCAAGTGCTACAAAGAAACTGGCTGACATGCGGACCTCCCCAGGAAAGGAAGACAGAGAGTCACCTCTGCTGCGAAGAATAAGTTCATCCGAGTCACCAGCCTCAGAAATCGCAGGTTAACAGCAGCTCAGATCAGAGAGCAGGTCAATGCCACACAGAGTTCTAGCAGTAGACACATCTCTAGAACTGTTAAGAGGTGAATCAGGCCTTCATGGTAGAATATCTGCTAGGAAACCACTGCTAAGGACAGGAAACAAGCAGAAGAGACGCGTTTGGGCTGAAGAACACAATAAAGAAAACTCAAAACTTTCAATGAGAAGGTGTGTTCAAACCTTTGGTCTGTACTGTATATTTATTTATTTCTATGTGCAATTAAGTGTTTCTCTGGTCAGATTTAAGATTGCACTCCCGGAGTCCTCAAAAATAAATAAATAAATAAAACCTCATATACATACTGTATACACATACAAATCGTACATAAATGCCAACTTTTAATGCACTGCTCTTTCGAACTCCATAGAGGTTCAAGCTCAAATGTGTGTGAAAGAGACGAAGTTGAAGTTGACGCAGCGAGACGGTATCAGATCGAGATCTCTGTGAATCTGAACTTCATCCACAGCTACTGTTACAGAACCCCAAAAACCCTGTGACCAATTAGAAGCCTCTCTACAGGATGCTCAAGTCACACTATCACACACCTCGCCGTGGACGCTGTGTTATGAGCCGATGCAAATGCGAGCACTTTTGTTGTTCTGGTATCTAGGAAACCAAACGCTCGCTGAGATGATAATTACAGGCCCTTACAGGAACCGACCTCGACAGACAGACCCTGTACGAATTTACATTCCAGGTCAGGAGGTTTGCGCTCTTCCTCCTGCTCGTGCAGCAACATCCCGAGGTCTGTGCCCTGATTATTAGCAGCAGTGAGACGACTGCATTGTATTTTTTTTTGTATTGTATTGCTTGGCCAGGTTTAACAACTGCTGTGAGTGGAGTGGAGCCTCGGGGCTGTGTAGTGTCACCTTTAAACACTCACGACTGCTTTTCACACTCTCTCTGATTTTGTGGAGTTTGCTAGTGACGCAGCTCGAGTTGGTGATGCTGAGGTATTTAAAACGGTGCAGGGAGAATAAGCTGAAACTCAGATCTCTCACCACAGACTCTGTTTAAACCTGGCTTAGAGGTTAGCACTGTCGCCTTGCACCATCAGGGTCCAGGTTCGATTCCTGTCTCCATGTGCTTGGTGGGTTTCTCCCACAGTTCAAAGACATGCAGATTAAGCTAACTGCTGTTCCCAAATTGCCCACAGTGTGCGAATAAGCATGTGTGTGTGCACGCACACGGATTGGCACGCCGTTCAGGGTGTACCCAGACTCTTGCTCTGGGATAAGCTCCAGGCCCCCTCACGACCCTGTAATACAGGATAAAGCGTTGTAGACGAGCTAGTAGGTGACTGATGGGAATGAAACTCAGCACCTCCAGTCGGTTAAACACAAACCTAACGTACACTGCACGAAACTAAACACTTCTGATACTATTGTTTAGGTGTATTTTCATTTCCAAAGACTACATCGAGCAACGACAGAATTCACACTTGCTTCATTTCACTAGTGAGCCAGAAAACCCACAGATACAAACCACTGGCTTAAACCGTTCCACCGACCCAATCAGTTTGCGCTTTTTAAGCTGAATTCCTATCTGTGATTTCTTTGCATGAAACAGCAGATTGGAACAGAAGCAAGAAAAGAAAAACATACAAATGTGGTTTCACTTCATTACACCATCTACGATATTTTACGAAATATGTACTGAGGCATTACAAAGTCAACAATAAAGCTTGGAATAAGATCGGTGATGCTTCTGGAGAGTGTGCAGGTTGTGAAACTCTTAAGCTAGCAAAATGAGTATGTAAGGGCGAGTAACTGAGAATGGGACGCATTTGAATAGAGTTTTCTCTACTGATTATCAGATTGCTTTTGTGTTGAACTAGTTAGCTTCAAAAGCAGTCTGTAGCTACTACTATTGTTTGTTTAGAAACAAAGGCAAAACAAAGACCTTAAATTAAGAGCAAAAAAAAATGGGTACACGGATATACAGTGGAACCTCGGATTGCGAGTAACTGAGTTTATGAGTGTTCCGCAAGACGAGCAAAGATTTTTAATACATTTTGACTTGAAAAACAAGCATGTCTTGGTTTACGAGTTCCAAATTTTTTGACACCCACACACCCCCCGACACACACACACCCCCCCGACACACACACACTTTCTCTCGCCTTTACACCCCGACTCCCCGGCTTCACACAGACACACACACTCTGCTCTACACAGATACTCTGCTCTGTCGCGATTCTTTTCAAAAGGTAAGGTGCTGGTTCATTTGTTATTTTTTTACTTTACAGCAGTGATTCCGTTAGTCTGCGCTCACGCAAGTATCAGAGATTTTTTTTGCCCCGTTAAAACAGTGTTTCCGTTGGGTGTGTGTGTTTGTTGTGAAACCTAAAAAAAGCGAGGTGGGGGGAGGGAGGAGGAGTTTTACTGTGTAAGACAAGGCGAGGGAAAGGGCTAATTCCACACACACACAAATACATGGCGCCTGCGCACACAAATGGAAACACTTTTTTTTAAGGTAAAGTGCAGGTTTATTTTTTACTTTATTTTTACTTTATATATTGTATTAATTATTTTTCTGTATTTATTTTTTTGGGCTGTGGAACAAATTATTTGAGTTTTCATTATTTCTCATGGGAAGATTTGATTTGGTTTACGGGTGTCTTGGAATATGAGCCCACTTCCGGAACAAATTATGCTCGTAATCCAAGGTTTCACTGTGGGTGTGTATGTGTCATATATATATATATATATATATAAAATGAACAATATGTATTTTATATAAAATAATACATTTAAAAATAATATATATGTTCATAATACATTTAAAAATGTCTTCACCCTCGAAACTTAAAATTCTTCTTCTTAAAGAAAAAACTAAACCAATAATTCCATACACTAATTATTTTTGTATAACAACTCAGCCTTTTTTGTTCCTACCACAATAATTTGTTGTTGACACGGCACTCATGCCTCATCAGAGATGATCTGATCATTATGATTTATAACATTAGCTCACTTTTTAAACTCCTTTTTAAAGCTGATTTGCAACAATGACCAACTGTTAAAGCTGTTGATTAAAACAAGACTGCTTATTATGTCCAGTAGTACACGCTCGTTCTGTACAAGTTACAAAAGCTATGGAGAAACATTATGCAAAACATTTTTTTTTTTAAATCCAGTTAATACATTTTTAACTGGTCAAATTTTAAAGAAATAGTTGGTCTTTTACCAACACCTCTTTGTTCTTTATATAGATGGTAATGAAGTGTAAAAAAAAGAAATGATAATTCTGATGTTACTTAAAAAAAAAATGTTTTTTTTTTTAAAAACCTGGCTGAGAGATCTTCGGATCGGAGACAAAAAACGCTTAAATTTGACAAATTCATTTTAATTAAGAGCAGAAAAAAATGTATACAAATGTGCGTTGTTTTTATGTTTTATTTGTTTATTTTTTTTCTATCAGATTTGTTTCTGCTCATCCCCTCTCTCCAGCACTAGCAGTCACAATCCTCCTCCTGTGGTAATAAAAATCAGCTGGGGGAAATCCCTTTAACCGTCCATGATTACATCTTCCAGACCCGGTGCTCAAATTGTTCCAGATTATTACAGATTTCTTCCGCGTCGTCTTTTCTCTCGTGAGGTGTCACGGGCCTCGACTCCGTTTCGATTTTATTAGTAGAAACGAGGCAGGGATGCATCCTTGTTCGGATTTGCGCCGCTGTACTTTGAAACTTTTTGTCTTCCTCGTTGCGTGTGACAAATTCCTGTAGAGAAACGTACGCGATGAAATATCTCGATCTTAATCGGGAGCAAGTCACTCGGGTGTGTAGGAGGTTAAAGACTTCATCCTTTCAGATCCAGTCCGAAATCGACCCTCCTCCTCCTCCTATTCGTCTGCCATTTCGTTTCTCCTGAAGTGCCCCCCCCCACCTCTCTCTCAAACATCCCCTGAGGGAAAGAAACCACCCCCACCACCCCCTCTCGTCTTATTATTAACCCACTGACCGGACCGGCTGGACATCTATCTCTCCGATTCCTATTTAAAGAACCTGTAGTGACTTGAGGCGTTCCACAAGATATTTCATTTATAAGGCTTTTGTTTGTTTATCCATCTCCTTCGCTTTTACCTCACACAACGCCCCCCCCCAACCCCGGGCTTTCTCGCTGTTCACCCTGAAAGGTGAAATGAGGCATGTTGAAAACCCGGCAACCGACAATAAGAGACAGCTGCCCCTCTCCCTCTCTCTCAGTGCGAGTTTTTCAGGAGCCGAATTAGCAGCGTAAGCTCAACCCTCTCCCCTCCCCCAACAGCACCACCAAGACCAGCAACACTCCAGAAGCACTCATCCTTGACTTACAAAGCAATCCATCTAAAAAGAAAAAAATTATTATAACGCTGAGGTAAAAAGAAAGGCTTTGTTTGAAGATCCATGATCGTTTTAACTCAGAGGCTGAGACGTTTCGCTGCCTTGTACGGTTTTACCCACAAACGTTTTTTTTTTGTGGCCGACTGCCGAGGAAGGCTTTCTGCGTGAATGTAAAATCGTTCCATTATTACAACAGATCTTTCTTCCAGAGCTGAAAAGCACTGTGTGTGTGTGTGTGTGTGTGTGTGTGTGTGTGCGCGTGTGTGTGCTTTAATGCAGCAGGAAGATTTCACACACTGGGACGCTGGAATGCAGGTTGAAGAGTCAACCGGAGGTCAGCGGCAGAAACTCGTCTCAAAATGGCAGCGTGAGCGTATATGACTCACGGGCCGAGACCTCGGACATCACCTTGTTACGGAAGAGTGTTTTATCAACGTGACATTTTTTCCGCCAACACGTCACCTCGGCGGGCGATCGTTTTACTAATCGGCTCGTCAGAAATCCCACGGAGACATGTTATTTACAGGAGAAACATTTAGTCTAAGAAACTCACCCTTATTACTATTACTACAACAACTCTAACAGCGTTTAGTTACAGAGCTGCTGATCTCTTCGTTTATATTAGCTCATTATGAGATCCTCCACATCGATGTACCTTCGACCCAAGCCGGAGTCGCGGTTCAGAGTTTGCAGCTTCAGGCGGATTTTTCCTCAGAACCTTACTAAGAGCCTGTCCACACGGAGACGCGTTTCGCTGTATACGTATAAATTTATCGTATTGGCGTTTCATCCACACGGATCCGGCGTTTTAGGAGACTGAAACCTTTATTTTTTTTTTTGAAACCGGGTCCCAAGGTGGATAAATCTGAAAACGACACCCTTGCGTTTTCGGGTGTACAGCCAATCCCTATATTTTGTGAAACGATGATGTCATGCGCATGCTCAAAGTCTTCTTCTCCGTGTATAGTGTATCTCTATGGCAGAATTACAGCGCCCCATACTGGTCTGGCATATATGTACTACACCGTTTTCAGTGGTTTTGTATGTACGCAGATATTTCTTGAGACAACGCCGAACGAGGAAAAAAAATGATCGGATAGAGAACAGACTGGCTTCGTGTGGACGGAGCCTAAGTGTTCGCGTAAACCTCAAATATCATTCGCGAGTATTTTTATGGGTTTTTTTGTGGCAGTATATAATATATATGCTAGTAAGAACAATATACTTTACTAATTTTGTAACAAATATGAACAAATCCAGCTAAATTTCCATATAAAATATAATACAGTGGAACCTCGGATTGCGAGTGTTCCGCAAACCGAGCAAAGATGTAAGTATTAGTTTACGAGTGCCGAGTATCATGTATCACGCATGCGACTCTTATTTTGACACCAAGCGTCAAGTGATCTCAACTGAGCCAATGATTTTTCTCTCTTGCCCTGCAGAATTGTGGGTAATCGTCTCCCCTGCTCCACTGTTTTATCTGTTTTTGTTTTATTAATTTTTTTTTAACTGTACAGCAGTGATTTCGTTAATATACGCTCAAGCGAGTGTCAGACAGATTTCTTTTTTTCCCGTCAAAACAGTTCTTCCGTTGTGTGTGTGTTTGTTGTGAAACTTAAAAAGTGAGGTGGGGGGAGGGAGGAGGAGTTTTACTGTGCAAGACGAGGTGAGGGAAGGGGCTAATTCCACACACACACACACACACACACACACGGTGCCTAATTTTTTTATTTTTACTTTATATATTGTGTTGATTATTTTTATGCATTTATTTTTTGGGCTGTGGAACGAATAATTTGAGTTTTCATTATTTGATTTGGTTTACAAGTGTTTTGGAATACGAGCACGCTTCCGGAATTAATTATGCTCGTAATCCAAGGTTCCACTGTACTGTATAAATGTTTTAGCACTGTAGAAAACACACAAAGCAATTTAGGATTTAAATTATAAAAAAAAAAAACGCATTTATAGGATTTGTTTAGTTTTTTTTTAATTCGCGATCTCTAGGAGCGTAACCCTGTTTGTTAATTTTCAGGCGGGATTTCCTTAAGGAGACGATCAGCCTTCTTTGAAGGAGTCTCCAGTCTAAGAGCTCATCAATCCAAACTATGTTTCTTTTCTCCACATTAACATGACAAGCTGTTCTAAACGTTAAAATATTGCGCGGTTTATGATCGCTATTGCATGACTGAACCTGTTTCATGGATTAAATGTAGCACAAACAGACTAAAATCGAGACGCGTTCCAGTTTAATTTATACACACACACAAAAAAACCTCATTGGTGTTAGCACATTTCTGGAGTATAAAAGGAATAAAACACCTCAACACTGCCCTAACCGCAGAAATTATTATTTTTTTAAGTTGATCTTTTAGGACGCTAAATAGAACCGAAACGTATTAAATGACATCGTATAGCAGATTCTGTCATATCGTGAAATACTGAATCTTTGGCCTGATGAATAAAAATTATATTATATCATAATCAGTCTAATACCGAATAACAAATCCGAAACTGCATCCCGTGTCGTTCTCATTGGTATCATCAGATATCAAATCGTTACCTCAGGTCAAATACTGACTCTTGAATCGATAAAATAAAAAGAAAAAAGAAAATCACACAATGCACAATCAGTGTTACTGCCAAACACTGAATTACTTCTTAATGAATCATAATCACACAAATCTAAAATATTTCATCTTTGCTTAATGGTTAAAAATTTTTTTTTTTTTAAATCATATGAATCAGCGCCATCGGTAAAAAAAAAAAATCACTGTTTTATGAATCATAAATCATGCGAATCAGCAGTATCTCAAATACTTTGCTTAACGAATCAAAATCACAATCAGCGGTACCCTCAAGTACCGCCTTCTCGCTGCTTTACAAATCAAAATCTTACGAATCAGCGATATACTGAATAACAAACCATTGCTTACTAAATCAAAATCATATATGAATCAGCGCCAGTAACAAGTCACTGCGTTACGAATAATAAATAAATAAAAATGTAAAATAATCATATGAATCGGAGACATCTTCCAAATTGAAACAAAATCGTACTATCAAACACAGTATATGAATCAAAATCAAACGAATCAGAGGTTTCTTAAATACTGAATCTTTGTTTAATGAATAAAAAAAAAATACAAATCAGAGAAACACAGCATCATCGATTTCTGAATAAAACCCGTACGCTATCGCATCAGATTCGGCGTCAACGTCACATATCGACTCGTTGCAGATACATCATCGCAGATATCATCGCTCTGCCACAAATTACAAACACGAGCGCTAATTCAGCTAAAAGGGCATCTTGCCGCGCTCTAATGAGTAGCACATGGACCATGAAAATTCTCATTACTCATTTTCCTTCATGGATAAGATCAAGCGACGAGGCACACTGTAACGATCTTAAAATAATAAACAGCACTGCTGCCGAGTGCCAAAGTTATTCCTCGAATCCCTTAAAGACGTCACACCAACACACGGCGTGTAAAGAAAAGGTTCTTCGGTTCAGCTACCCCCTCCCCCCCAACCTACGCACGGCAATTCCTACTAGCTCATTTCCTGGCGACGTGTACAGAGCGTACTGCAGCGCTTTGTTGAACTGCCTTTCAGATCTACAACCGCTGACCAAAACAGCACACGTTTCTTGCGGTAAGGTTTCGGTTCTTTTTCACACTTCGAGCTTCACCGACTCAATTCCTCTCTCCAGTTCAACCCACCATAACATCGTGAAGCTGAGCCGAGCACTCAGTTACATAAACAACCCAGGATTTCACACCGCCAAAATAAAAAAAACTCAGACTTACCTTTTCGTTTTTCACTTTCTTTAGCGCTCGGCACTCGCCGTTATCCATGTCCTCGGGTTCTGATTTGATAGACAACGGTACTATTCCTACAGATTCCAGGGTGTTATTCCCATGCGGCTCGGTTACGGCCATGTCCACGTTCGGAGTACTGTCGAAGGGGGTGCTGCGCGTATTGTTCCCAAGTGCTTGAGCGTTAGCAGCTACCTCCTTCTCCATCGCGACCACGGCGACCGCTCCTTCGCTTTTCTCCTTCTTGCTCTTCCCGCTCGAAACCTCCTTGTCCTTTTTGCTGTTTGGTACGCCGCGCTGCGCTTTCCCGGCCTTTTCCATGCCTTTGCCGGGCGTGTTGTTCCCGGCGCCTCCTGAATTACCCATGGTGCCAGTGATCTCCGCTTGGGTTCGTCCCTGGTGCTCTTTTTTCACGCCGTCTCCTGCCGGAGACTTGGTGCTACTGTCCTTGGAGTTCTTGTTGCGCTTCGATTTCGATTTGCTCTCTTTGCCTTGAGGGGCGCCGACGGGGCTCACGAACTTGATGTTGTCGGGCAGGGCGGCCACGGCGCTGGGCGGAGCCGCCATCCCTCCGGCGTCCTTGGAGCCCGACATCTCGAGTTTGTCCTTCTCTAAGTCAGCTTCGAGGTCGATGATCAGATTGCCGACGCCGATGTCCCACTCATCACCGCTGTCGTAAGGGTCCACCGCATTCGAGTCCACACCTTTCCCGCCTGCAGTGCCACCACTTAGGGACATTTTAGTGCCAGCTCCCCGAGTCGGTCACTGTAACGTCTGATTGCTCAGACTTCCAGGGGGTGGGGAGGAGGGGAAACACAGGCCTCAACGTATCGATACCAATTTCACAAACACCCACATCTTGGCCTGAAGGGAAGAAACGATAACAGGTTTCAACAAGATTATAACCCTTTAACACAGCACAAAAGAAAAGAAAAAAATGAGATGGATGCTTGGGTCGTAATGAAAGGTAGAACACTTTTAAAGATATAATAATGGCCCTCACAAATCATAGCTTGAGTGACAAGTGCTTAATCTTCCATTAATGCAGCTCAGCCACCGCAGCGAGTCAGGTCCCATAGACACCCATTACATCTCCTTTTCTTTTTATAGGGTGCTATTACTTATTAAGTCTGTAATATGGTTATAAATTATGTGCGACATATCTGTATCATGAGATATTTTTAAAGCGTTAAAAACAAAAAGAAACTGAATGAGAGCAGGTGGTTAGATCGTATTCTTTTATTATTTAAACATTATTTATTTATTTAACTTATTTATTAATTCATTTGTTCATATTGAAGCTTAAATTTATCATGATTACCGTATATCATGATACATATCATGTATCGTATCGTGACATGATATTTTTTGTTGTATCGTCCAGCCTTAAACAGCTTTTTTCTTAAATAAGCTGCATTAAAATTCATAAAAATGAATTACGTACATAACTGCTGCTCTTGTACGATTTCAAGATGATCGACTGAGGTTCAAGTAAAAATTTGGAAATGTATAATTTAAATTTTATTCGTCACGTACGCCATCATACAGAGTTGATATGCAGTGAAGCATTCACTCTACTGTCACAGACTTCAAAAAGAACGACAGAATAGAACAAAAAGATTCACACAAAAAAAGAAAAATTTAACTACAAAAAAAAAATCTAAACATACAGATAGAATTTTCAATTGAAAAATGTTAAATATAAAATTTGGGATGCAATATAGAAATTTATAAATTTACAGATTTTACAAAAATAGAATTTAAATAGAAATATATAAAAAACTATAAATTTCCAATAAAAAAAATAAATAAAATGTTGTAATGCAATGTACAAATTTACAAATAAAACAAAATTAAAACAAATTTATTGTAAAAATTTTTAAAAATAAAACTTAATTATTATACTGGAAATGTATAGGCTAAAAAATTCTATTTTATTTGTAACATTTGTAAAAATCTGTAAATTTGTATATTAATTCAGACTTGTAATTATTATTTTAAATTTGTGATGTTACATACAAATTTACAGATTTAGAACATTTACAAATTAAACAAACCTAAAAAAAATCTTTAAATTTCCAATAAAAAATAAAACTTAAAAAAAATAATGTAAAAAAAAGTTCTATTTGAATTGTTTTATTTGTAACAAATGTAAATCTGTAAATTACATCAAACACTTTTAATTATTCTTTTTATTTGTGATGTTAAATTAAACTTTTGTAAATTTACTAATTTACGAAAGTTACAAATAAAATTGAATTCACATCAATATATAAAAGCCTATCAATTTCTAATAATAATTTAAAAAAAAAAACGTTTGGGATGTAATATACAAATTTACAAAATTTACAAATAAAATTGAATTAAAACACAAATGTATAAAGGATATAAATGTTTTCCTGAGTGTACTACATTTCCCGAGATTTCCTCAGATGCATTTATGAATAAGTTTGTTCGCGTCCGGCGTGATACATAAGGTCCATCGATCTCGAAGTAAAGCGGGTCACGGCGGGAGATTAGCGGAGAATAAAAGACAGGAAAATAAAGCTACAGTTAGCACAAAGGCGGAGGAGGGGGCAGGGCTGTTAAATCCGGTGCGTGGTCAAAAGCTCGATGCCCGTAAACTAATTGAAGCAGCCGTGCTCCTTTTCACAGGCCACTAAGCTCGAAGAGGCTTAGCAGTCTAAAGCTTGAAAGGCTAACCCTAGTCAAAGGAGCACGCCCTTTGACCCCGCTCGTTGTAAATAATTAACACTGACGTCTGCAGCATCTGTCCTGAGGAGATTGTAAAGGCAGATAACGGGAGACCAACAACAACAACAACCAAAACAAGTGTGTTATCTGATTACTCAAACACACAAACAGGTTCAGTTATATTCTCAAGCTGCGTCAGGACACACTTAGCAGCGAGGACGCGTCACACACTTTTTTGATCTCGCATCAGTCGCCTCAGACGTCAGCCAAGGAGTCGCGAAAGTCATCATTTATCACTCGTGGTGTCGTTACATACAGCTGTGTGTTCAGATTCACGATGAAGAGCTTGTGTCACGGGTAAAATCAGAGCGTATGATTACCGTCGGTTCTTTACTCCAGTGAGTTTCTCTAGCTGTTCTTCTGAGACTGTGTACAATATGCGCTGTGACTTTGATGAAGGGGAAAAAACAAAGGGGCGTGGCTAGATGCACTGTGAATGCATTGTACATACATACAACACACTTGAGGTTCGTTGATCTTTACGCTTCGGACACCGTGCTGCCTGAGAGATCTCAATGGTTGGAATGTGTGTACTTAAACCTAAATCTAAAATAATAATAATAATAAAAAATAATAATAATAAATTCAACCTCGACTACAGCACATTCATTTTCCTTAGAGAGCGAAAACCTTTTCAGCTACGTTACGCTCCGTTGCGACTCCTAGCGTGTTTGTAACATTACGCCGCGGTGTTGTTGCCCAAAACTACACCAAACAAATATCTCTATTTTGTAACCATGGAAAGGACCTGACGCCCAGCATGAGTACAGAGCTGATAGCAGTGGAAAAAATAGTGGATCAGGCTACAGGATACTGTTACAAATGGAAAAAGGCTATTAGCATTTTTTTGGAACTGGAAATGTTCAGATGATAACGAGACTTGATTGGTTTTTACGTCAGTTAGGATCGATTTTATTAAATTTACACAGAAATGTTCACATAACGCGGCAATGAACATAATACTCCAAAATCTATTTTTATTTTATTTAATGGGTTTTTACGGGTTGTCGATATTAACTCGTTAACACGCGATGAATCTAGAACTAGAACTAACACCTTACTCTTTTTTTTTTTTTTAACACTACTTAATCATATGACCAGTTTAAGATGAGCAAAGTGAGGCAGAAGCGAGTATTCCGTGTCTAACATTTTATATGTTCCTGTAAAAATCGTTCCCCTTGAACTTTGGTTTTTACCCAAACTCGGATGCTCGGGCTACCTTCAAGGGTAACTATTTTTACAAGAACACATTAAATTATAAGACACTGAATAATGCTATAAAAGTGAGGCAGTTGGGAGAAGCTACTTTTATTGCACTTACACTGGAGACCACTGGACATGAGTAAGTAACTGTAACTACCTCGGTGTAACAATTTATTTATCTAATCGATGACAAATGCCAACTGTAAGTCTATAAATGTGATTAACTAGATTACTTTTTTTTTTTTAATCGACTGACAGCACTAATAAGTCATACAGTTTTAAATAAGTTTAAGTTATATACTTAATTGTATAAATTTACTATTATCCAAAGGGTCTCTGGCTGAGAAAAGATCTGATTCGTTCGCCATTTGATATGCAGTAAAGTCTCTAACCAATCACAGATGAAAGTGAATTCTTGTAACCAATCATAATGCAGTAGGCGGGATTTATGGGAGCCAGACCTAAAAGAGAGAAATTAATAAATAAATAATGTTACATTTCACGCAGATTAAACGCTTCACAGAACATCAGGCAGAACAGCTTTCTGTACATCAAAAGAGTTTTTAATTGAGTGCTTTGATCATGTGACCAGCACCCACATAAACCGGAATAGTTTCGATTGTATTGAAGAAATATTGGCCGTGTATAAACATAGCTAGCATTGGAAACCGTTCAAACTCTAGAACTACAACTTTCCTTGTAGTCTGCCTTTCTTTCAGTTTACTACAACAAATAAATGATAAATACAGACAGTGAAAGTGATTTTAAGGAGAAAAAAAAACAAACAAGAAAAATCATCCTGAGAAAGTGAAACAAATAGTGGATCTGAATTTGGATTTTTTTTTCCCACTTCCTTTTGTTCTACAGACTGGATGATCCAGTGAAAACGTCGAACCCTAACACACTAAAATTCAACCTTTACGCTTCTTATAAGCCATCCTAACCCCTTCTTCCTCTTTCATTCTGAGAACAGAACCAAAAAAAAAAAAAGATGATGAAAGAGACCGAGAACTCTGAGATGACATCTTTTCCTGGTCAGGACATGAGGTCTACGACTAATTCATTAAACTAAACGCCACCGAGGAGCTGAGGAGTCTAATCTCTCGCAGATGTCTGAGCCCTCCGGCTTAAAAAAAAAAAAAAAAAAAACCCGTAGCTGCCCTTCCTGCTAGAACGGGGCGGCGCAGGTCAGGGGTGAGTCTGTACCGTCTGGAGCTGCGATGTCAAGCGCCCGGCACTTCTCCTGTCTCGTTATCGCAAAACCGACACTTGGGGAATCCCTCGAGCTTCTTTCTGAAATGTCAGGAAAGAGCAGCGTGTGTGAAAGAAAAAAAAAAAGAAAAAAAGAAAAAAAAACAGCAGGGAGTGAGACTCGTCACTGATAGCGACGTGGAGAAGGTGATTACAGAGACACGGAGGGAAAGAGAAAGCTCAGAAGAGAGCGAATGTTTGAAGGGTGGAATGTCGGGTCTGTCTATCACTTATGACCCGCAGGATTTTATTCTTAATAAACAAGAAACTTTTGGCTTATTTTCGTTATTTCAAACGTACTACTAAAGTATGACTTATAGTTGAACTAAAATTACCTTGAATAAGATAAAACCCTGATTCTCTGCTATTCATTATGTCACACAAGATCAAACATGCACAGAGATAAATGCCTGGGTTCCGTTGTCATGGTAACTCTGACAGCTGGCGGTGATGCACTGAGTGTTCTGGTGCCGATCTTTCATTGTCTCATTTCACCAATTTGTGCTTCACTGTGAGTGATTTGGACCGTGTGACCCTGAGTGCCCATGATCTTGTCACCAGTTTGTGTGTATATAATTAAAAAATCAATGTATAATATATTTTAAAGTATATAATTTAAAAATCAATGTTATTCAACAGCCAAGGTTTGGGGGATTTGAGTCTGTGTGTTATTAAGCTTATTTCCAGTTAAATGTTACAGAAATTGTAAGCGACAAACGTCTTCGTTCTATTGCTGGTTATTTCGATAGTTTTTAGAAAAGAAGTACAATTATCTGCTAATAAGACATTTTTTCCTTTGCAAATTTTGTATCATTTGACTAGAACTAATCTTAATCTTTCAAGACATATAATAAAACTGTAAAGTTGGTGTGTCTGTACCTTAAAGATATTTACAAAAGAAATAATTTGGAGAATTACAAGATGAGTAAAACAACACATCAAGGTGGTTTTTGGAAGTTTTTTTCTGTTTGTTTGTCCACGCATCACGTAAAAACTACTGAACAAATTTTAAAGGGATTTTCACAGGTGTATTTGGCCGAGCTTTTTTTTTTTAAATATGCACTTGAAATCTACTTTATAAACGTGATCTCACACCTTCGTTCCACGCACTTCACTTTAACACGTAAACATATTAGCTCACTCCGAAATCCAACATATAAGGTCCAACACGCTTACGCCTCTAGTAATCTTATATTTAGTTTGCTGTGGATTATTATTTAAGAAATTATTAAATAAATAGCTTTGATTCAAAGAGATTCAAGAATATTTCACCTTCACAATCAGTTTGTTGTTTCAGAATTAGCTGCTTAGCATGATGCTAATAAAACTAAACAACAGGGCGTCCCGTTACCATTTCACGTCTGAGTCAAGCGTGTCAAGGTCTGAGGTCATTCCGACCGTTACATTAATGGTTATGATGCAACACTGCATTAGATTTAAAACAAACCAGTTTATCTGACAAATTCCAGAATCCCTGAAGTGTTATTTCAATCATCTGCTACAGGACGAGTCCTCAGAGACGTGCTATTATTGTACTATTGTCGCATTATTGTAGCTAAAACCAATTAACAAAGAAAATCTTACACGAGCTAAAGCAAGACCGCATCACTCGGATCGCACCCCGCACCAAACGTCCTGTACCAACGCGGCCCCAATTCGAATACGCATATCGCTCTAGTTGGCACTAGAGCTGCAACAATCCGTCGACATTGTCGACAAAAATCGATGATAGAAATAGTCGACGATCAATTTCATTGTCGAAGTTGTCGCCAGACAAGTTTTTCCTGACCGAGTGAGGCATCTCTCTTCATTACAATCTCTGCCGAGAGGCGCACATGCGCATTAGCTTCTCTGCTGAGCGATAACATAAATTCTGGGAGCATTTTAGCCTGGATACGGCAAATAAAAAGATTACCTGCATGGTTTGCAAAGCAGTCCTTGCGTATCACGGCAGCACCTCGGTGATTTAAAGAGAAAGCACTTCAGACAGTTGAATGAAACGGAGTTTGACTCGCCTCGGTAAGATTTAAAGAACATGGAAGCCAATACGTTTTGTTTTGGATGTACATTTTATAAGCATATTTTCGCTTAAAAAAAAAAAAAAAAAAAAAAAGATTTAACATTACGCCCGACTGTGCCTTTTTATTTACTTTTAGTATGAATCGGCCTATCAGCAGCAAAGTTCAATAAAATATGCATTTTTCATTGAAGTACCCCCTTGTTTCTTGTGTTTACTATAATTTTCCACCTAATTAAAGCAATCTCATGCTAAATTTTAGAAAAATTAAAAAATTATTCGAATAGTCGGTGACTTGTCGACTATTAAAATAGTCGTTAGTTGCAGCAAAATAGTTGGCACCCGATCCATGGCTTACCCCACCCCGTGACCCTACTCTCATATACACTTGCTATAAGCGGTCTAGACAACAGATGGATGGAGTTACTTACAATAACAAATAGCCTGGAAACTATGCTGAACATGACTGCCGTTTCACAAACAACACGAATCACTTGCTTATTTTCTACGGTTCCCGATTGCGGAACGATTGCATTCTCACTGATCAAAATAAAACAGACTTGGGGTCAAGTGTTCCTGGAAACAAACTTCAAAGGCAAAAAGAACAGACAATTAGAACATCTGAAGTTTGTTTCCAATAACACTTGAACCCAAAGTCTTGGTTTATTCTGATCAGTGAGAATGCAATCGTTCCGCAATCGGGACCCGTATCAAATAAGTAAGTGATTCCTGTTGTTTGCGAAGCAACCGTTTCAAGAGACGGAAGAAAGCACGATCTGAGCATTGAGACATTTTGGAGGCGTCCAAGACAAGTTAAAAAGGAGTACAATGTGGCGCCTTTAAAACAATACACACATACAGAGCGCCGCACACTTTAACAGGAACCTGTTTTTGTGCGTCAGAGCATAAACTCATGCTCGAGTTCACATTACAAACAAAACAGAGGGAGGGGGAAAAAAAAAAGTGATGTTGATGGTTCTATAGGTGTCAGACAGGCTGGGTTTAGATTTCCAGGACATTTTGAGGACTTAGTTAACATTTTATCCAAACAAAAAAAACATTCAGCTGCAAACATAAGTGTTGTGAGAATAAACACTTTAGAGTAATCAATCTTTACAACCGTGATGAGCAGAAAATCATCTCGGAACGTATTGCAGACTTTACCGGACGCTGGACGGATGAATTAAAATAAATAAATTGTCTCTGATAAGATTGAGGTCTAAGGTTTAAAGCTGAGGCTTCAGGAGCAAGAGAGCGATTAATCATATAATGGAGTGACGCTTGGCGCCGAGCTGGCCTCGCTAATTTGCTAATCAGAGCAGGTCACACTCAGGTTAATGCTTTTCATTCAAGAGCTGTATTAAAATAAATAAATAAATAAATAAAAATCAGGCATAACTAATTACACTGTGTTTTTGCTGAGCAAACGGCGCTCTAATGAAGTGCAGACGTTTTCGGATCGAGCATGCTGGAACCACGCTGACCGGCAATCAGCGCTTCGCCCGGAACCGCCGCAGGTGGAGGCTGATTAGGAATTTGTCCGGCGGCCAGAGACCCGAATCTGTGCCATCCGTCCATTGCCGGTTTAGATTTGTTGAATTTAAACACAAGCGGACGGGGACGAAGTTCAATTAGTGGGTCCACACTGGAGTAGCTGTTTGTAGTGGATTAAAGCTACACTGTGCTAATATTAGAAGAACGGTATGCAGCGCTAGAAGGGAAAATTTTGTCAGAGAGACTCTGAGACAAAGAGACAGGAAGGGAGTATATATTTTTTTTAATTTAAGTACTTTTGCATTTATCTCTTAGAATAATCTTCTGTAATGACTACAGAGAAAAACAAATTTCACGACTGAAACATTCATCAAGAAAAAAATGTCAACAAAGCGTTCTGTGTGTGTGTGTGTGTGTGTGTGTGTGAGAGAGATTGTAGGATAAAACGGCTTCATTAGTGTCGATTAGCAAAATCAACTGTACATCAGTGAAAGTGAAACGAAGCGAAGCTGCTCTGAAATGGTGCTGTCTGTAGAATTAACCAAGCGTACCTCGCGGATCGTTGAAACCCTCATCTGATTTCAGTTCTCAGTTCCTCGAAAAAAATAAAAATAAATAAATAAATGTTTCTAAATCCGCTGGGTTTGTAATACTCGAACTGTCAGACTGTGAAATGCTTCGCTCTGCGCTGCGGGCGTCCTCAAAAACGAGAGCATCATTTTAGACTAGAAGAGTACAGAATAAAAAAAATGTTTTAATTTATTCGGTCTATAAAATGTTTTTTTTTTTTTTTTAAGTCGAGGTCCGAATTTCATATAGATAGATATGCAGTCATTGTAAGTCTATAAAAAAATGAACCGTTTTCAATTTCCGTAGCATTTCAATAATATTGTCAATTTTCAGGAACTACTATAAACATGTGGACAGTTTGAACATTGCTGGCGAGTACATTTCCTTCGTACAGCAAGTCCTCGACTTACGAACGTTCTCTGTTCCGGGAGCACATCCGTAAGTCGGATTCGTTCGGAAGTCCGACAAAGTGGAGTCTTATACACCGTTGACAAACAATGTAAAGCATACAAAAAATGTTTTTAAAAAACCCGGTTTGGTGTTTGGCCATTTTGTCTCAGAGCTGTTTCGTACTGTGAACTCTGTTTTGCTGAGGATCTTACGAAATTAGGATTATGCACCATCGGGACAGCTTTACAGGACAGATATTTTCTATCATCGTGAGGCCGACTCATTCCTCCCGCGCCGTCCACACACATACGATATACCGGACTTTAGACACTTTATATACATTCACTTACACACTGAGAACACTGTATATAATTGTAAATATTGGTATCTGGTGCACTGCAGTGTCTATTTTTCGTACAAAACACGTGAGCTACTTGCGCGATTTGTTGGCTTTTACTAATGTACGTAGAACTGCAGTCCGTTCGTATATGAGGAAGGTAACTTGAATGTTGACTTACTGTATTTGTATACAATACAAACAACAATCTTTAATTGATCTTTAGTGAATCTCCATGTGCTCCCTGCTGGGTTGTAAATGAATGTAAACGGACTCGGGGTGCTCGATCGTACCGGACTCTAAGTTCTGGTATTTTACACGTCCTCACCTCGGACTGCTGCGCGATAACGACTCGTTTTATCTCACAGTGGTGCTTCACATTACCGTTTTTTATTCTTGCTACGATTTCTGAACATATGAAACAGCCATTAGAATAAAGAAGAATAAACAAATATCCATCTGTCCATTCATTTTTGAAGGGTTTTCATGGCAAAATTATTATTTTTTTTTTTTTAAGTTTCTTGTGCACACTTTGTCTAGACACGTTAAACTATCACGTTGATTGACCGGTATAGCCACGCCCACATTGAGGGGAAAAACCTGCAAGGTTACCGATATATAATTATTCTTATTTATCAGAACAGCATCAGTCTGATCGGTAGCGTCTCCCACTAATAGCTGGTTCACCAAGTTCAGGGGAAAATCTTTGTCCTTCAGAATGAGGCCAAGGTCAAAGAGACTGACGTTGAACTGGTGGAGGATCCATGGGAGAAATTCTACTAGAACAGCACAAGTAGAAAACAATATTTCATATATTTAAATATTTAAGTAAAAAATCTAAATAAAGGAAGCAAAACATTAAAAAGGGAAAATTAAAAACTTTTTTTTTTTTTTACAAATCTTTCATCATAATGAAAAGTGAAGCAATTTAAAAAGAGACTAATGCGTGTGCACTGAATTGTTAAAAAACAAATAAAAACGTCTTTATCTTTGTTTTTAATATAAATCAGTGCGAGATGCAGCAGATCCTGATAAACATGTAATGCTAACGTGGTCACGTTATATTCTTCTCCCTCTCTCACGAGTCACCTCACGACTACACCACGGGCCTGACGCAAACGAATCTGGTTCTGACTCATAAAATCAGAATGGCAGGACGTGTTATGTGTGGGACATGTCCACAATAGAGAGAGGAGGGGGGAGAGAGAGAGAGAGAGAAAGACGACCACAAAGGGTTCATCTCGAAGCTCTAAACACCAATTAGCAAATGTAAAGGGCGTGACTAGCTTTCTCTAAAGAATTAAGGAGCTCGGGTTCTTCGGCTGGAGAAAGGTAGACGCGCTGCTGTGTACGTCATGATATCTGTGTAAAATCGGGTCCTGGATCCGAACAGAGAGCAGAAATGAAACGGGGACAAGTTAATCAATCATTTATGTAAATGTGTCCGGTCTGCTAAAATACAAACTGCGGCTCTCGGGTGGACAAAATAAACGGTTTGTTGTTTGCTGGAAGTAGCGATGCATCAATACCCGGACACAGGACCAACACTACGGCTGTGAGATTTATAATCAAATAAGCCTTTAATTCGACTTTTCTTTGGTCGATTCAATGCAGTGAATCATAGGGTCGGATTCTGAATTGATTCACACGCCAAACCGACCCCTTTACAAAAAAAAAAACAAAAAAAAAACGCCCTCATCTTCTGCACATACTCGTATTTTGTGAGAGTATCGCAGCTTTCTCTTCTTTCAAGTTTAAGCTTGTGGTCGGTGCGATATCGCCATCTACAGGACTGGAGCAGACGATCGGCAGGAGAAAAGGATTCTTGCTTTGTACAAGACATGACTTTTAAGCAACTGAACTGGATCTCGTCGCATATTAGATACTTTTAGTAGTTTTGATTTAAAATGCTTGAAATAAATCAGACAGGAAACATTAGTGCTACTGAAAATCTCAAAGCAAAAAAATAAAACAGGAAGAAGAAAAAAAATAGTCTCCCTATGGAAGCAGAAATCTATGCACTGTCGTGCTTCTTTACGCTTTAAGAAAAAAGAAAGAAAGAAGAAAAACAATGCTATATGATGTGTAGACTGCCGTACAGAGCTGCTTAAATAAACAGAAAGCGATCTGGGCATCCGGTGCGATTAATGATGCCATGCAAAATGAAGAAGTAAGCAAATTCTGCTCCGTGAGAATGTCAGGTATCTGGTTTGAATCTTTCTACAATACAAAAATATCTCAAGCAACAAAAAAAAAATAGCTAAGGCTACACTCAGTTACAGGTTACTTTGCTTAACTCTGGTAGCACCAGTCCTCTTATAGCACTGACCGGCTGTGTGTACCATTTTCTACATCCTTCCTTTTTTTTTTGTTTCCCTCTGGTAGATCCGATTTCGTGGCTGGTAAGCGTTATGCTGCGTTCAAGGTGACGCTTCAACAAGAAATGAAAAAAATACAACCACTCAAAACAAACGTTCGACTCGTTAATCCGCGGCAGCCTTCGCAACTACAAGTTCCTTCAGCTTTATAAAATCATCATCGCGCTGTGAAAACAGTGAAGTCCAGTTCTGCGCTTTTAATCAACTTTACAGCAGTATTGGCCCGAGATCAATCAGAGTACTTGGCTAAATCTACAAAACAGCCAGCACTAATCACAGTTTTAAAAAAAAGGTAATCATCGACAGTTTATCGCCGACGCTGTAGCTGGATGCCGGCTTTTATCTGCTGTGCTGCAGTTTTCACTCTGAACTACTGCATGCTTGTTTGAAGTGCGTTGGAGTAAAACACATCCAGCGGCCTTCTTGGGTATATAAATAATTTTTTAACACAGTTAAAGTATAACTTTTATGAGACACATTTTCACTGCGGCGCCCGTGTACTCCGGACTACTGGATGTCCTGAGGTGGGACGTGACATGACCTTCATTACGTTACGTTATTCTGATCTGCAAACTCAGGATGAATCTCATGGTGCACATCATCCTTCGTGAGAAAGTGAAACATGACCAAATGGAGATCAGAAGTACAGGTTAGTGCTGGTCATATCCAAACATAGCAGCTTCCTGTTATTCCCCCCCCCCGCCCCCCCGCTCCCCTTCATGCACTACTGTCTTTCAGTTTACCACAGAACAAGAATTATACTGACACGGTGCAGTGTTTATGTGTGATGTCCGATATAACAACAGCTAAAGTTTAAAATTATCGTCATCAATCTAATATTGGGGCGTTCAAGTTAAACCGGGACTTTTGTTCTTGGTCATGATTCACATGTGAAACTTTGGCCTCTCTCCCAGGAACTCCTTTAAACACGTGGAAATACCCAGGAGTGAGGTCAGGACTGTTACAGGACTTGGCAATAATTCCCAGCTGAGTTCATGTAACATACTCGTGGTTTTGGTGAATGATGGTGTGCAGTTCCCTCAGCCAGGTGAGTCTTTTCTGCAAGTTGGCAACAAATTATCCATCGATTTTCAAGGATCAGGTATTCCTCTCTTTGAGACGTGGGAACGACTGCAGTGTGCTCCGAGCCACCTCATGGGATCATCATTCATACCGCCTACCATACAGTCTTCTGTAAAACGTTTGCACCGTTCAAACGTTTTACTGCAGCTAAGAGTCTCATCACCGTACTGCGCTTGAAGTCTTCTGTAAAACTATCCCACAATTTGTTTTAACCTTCAACTTACATTTTAAGTTTGTGCCACACTCACTGCTCTCCATATAGAGCTTATAATCTGAAAAAACAAACAAACCCCTAATGACTATGTATTAATATCTGTATTTCCATCCGCTACAATGAGCATTTAATTATCAGTCGTCATGTCGACCTATGAAACATAAAATGAGTGCTTCTCTAGATTATACTAGCATGTGGCTTTTCCATTTAGCCTCGAGCACAAAACTCCTTAAAAGATATCACGACAACTGCAGCTGTTCCTAGTAACAGGGTGCCATTATTTCTGTTCTAGGGGGAAAAAAGTAATCTTGTTTGTTTTTAATTCATGGCTCTATATATATATATATATATATATATATTTATATATATATTATTTTTTTATCAACTCATCATAAACTGAAGTCAATAAATGATTTAAATTTGACGGTGTGATAATGTACATAAACGCAGCAAATTTAACTAAGCAACAACTTCAATGATTTAAAACCAAATCAACTAAAGTTCACACTAGACTGTCTTCCTAAAGATACATGCACACAAAAGCAAACTAAAAACAAACAGATACAAAGGTAGTATTAATTAACTGCATTTTTATGAAGACAGCATACTGTCTAGCATGAATTCTCCTGAAAATAATTTATGATATAAAAGATTATAATAAAGCAAATATTCAGGGCTATTGTACAAGATTTATTTATTTAATTTTTTTTTAAACCCTAAAGGCATTTTTAAGGTTTTGTAAGACTTTTACATGAAGATTTCAGAATAAATGTTTCGTTTTTGTTTAATTTTCACCACAGACACTTGTGTCATTAAAGCTACACTAGGCTTTTAGTTTTCCTGAAAAAAAAATTAATAAATAAAAAAATTCCCAATAAATGCATAATTGCTTTTATGCCCGAATATTTAAAAGAACAATTAGGCTATTTATTAGGTTTAAACTGTTTAGTCTAACATTCACCCTAAAAAATTTATGCATACAAAAAAATAAGAAACATCTGTAAGGTTTTTTTCCTTAAAAGTGTACTTAGTCACATGACCAGAGCTCATCATAATATCCGTGGAAGAAATATCGCTGACACAGAGTTGAAAAGAAAAACACGCAAATGAACTGTAACAGATACCGCAAAGAAGAGAGGTTCAAGCTTACAACTATTTTTTTCACACACTTTGCATGAACTTGCATAGACCAATATCGGACCACAGTTCCAGGTTTGTGCAAATACTCTAATTTGCACACATTTCAAAACAAAAATGTAACTTTGATACATGAGCATCAGATTTGTCCCCTCCCCCACACACTTTTACAGTATCAAAATTTATTTCTATGAGATGCAAACACACACACACAAACACACACATAGTAAAACGTTGCCATTCAAATGCCCTACATTTTTTTTTTTTACTTTTATCCATAAGAATTTAAATTTAGCAAGAAGTTCATCATACGAAGCGTTTGTGGCATGCGAATAAGTAGGCATCTTTGCATCGGTAGAAAGCCAGGTGAAGCAAATTTACAGTTTTTAAGATTTTTTTTCCCAGTCAGCGAAAGCTGTTGCCAAAGAGTCAACCCACGATACCAGCGTTTCCTTCCACATACTTTTTCTTTCTCTCTCCCTTTTTTTTTTACAATATTTTTGGATGACTGGAACGAAACATCTACATTTACATTATTTCTTATGGAAGAATTTGTATCGCGATATAAATTTTCACCTTAAGAACTTGCCTCGGGAATGAATTAACTTCGAGGTTCCACTGTATATGCTGCAAGTTTGATAAATATAGGTAAACGTCCTCTTAATAAGATCAAATGTCCTGTTATTTCCCAGAGGAAATAAGTTTGAATTCAATATGTTACATGTAATAGTTAAATATTGCGATTTAAATTGCAAATGAAACGTCAAAACAATCATGATTCATGATAATTGTTCAGCCCTAAGAATCAGGTAAATTAGGATTACCTAAAAGATTAGTTTTTAATCCCATGTGAATTGTCAGGTTAAACAAGGTTAGAGGAACCAGTTCAGTCTGGATCATCTTTCTGGGGTGTTTACCAAATCAGGTTTACTTAATTGGTCACAAACTACTGAAGTAGTACTTAACCAGTACTTAATCTTTTGAATGAAGGTTATTGCTGTAAAACAGTAGCACTGAAGGCTGAAAAGTGAGAAACAATAAAAGCAAGGATAAAGTGTGTTGTGTAACTTAACTAGCATGTAACCAGTCCTAACTGGTTAATATATATAAGCAAGCAAGGATAGACTTTATAATAATAATAAAAATGATAATCACTGACAAAACTCTGGCTTTTTTCTATATTCCCAAACACCTAACATCATTATTTTCCACATATAACACGTCTAAGATTAATAAAGTTGATAAGCTAGCTCCTTTATTGTTGAGCTCCACAATGCTAGCAACCAGCTAGCTATCTAGCTAGACAAAAAAAAAAAAAAAAACCTGTGTTAAACTCAGTGATAAACTATAGGAGTCTCACGTAACCTTTGTAAACACCTTATTAATCTATATTCTGTTTACATAAGCGGGTTTTTTTCCCTGAATTTAAAATAAAACAAAACAAAGAAACAAAAAAAAACAAAGACACAAAACAAAGTGAAAGCTCTGCTAAGGCAGGCAACATGTGAGACAAGCAGCAGCACGGGTGGTGGAGTTAGCCGATACTTAGCTTCCTTGCTAAAGAGCTAACTAGCTAGCGAGTTAGCGTGCTAGCTCAGATAGAGGGAGCGTGCTAAGTGCTAAATGCTAAGCGCTAGCAGCTAGCCACAGTGTGAGAAATCCCTTCCAGGAGCACAAGGGAGGAAATAAAGCGACATTTCTGATGATTAGAGGCAGAAAGCGGACTCACCCCGGGCACAATCAGCTCCTATCCAGACTGTAACGCTTGTGTACATTCCATAGATGAGGGTAAGGTGAAAAAATGCAAGATTTAAATAATAATAATACTATTATTACTAATAAAATTAATAATAATAATAATGATGATGATGGTAGTTGTTGGTTAGAATCCTCCGGAGCAGCACGAGGCGCGGCGGCGGTATCCCCCCCCACACACACACACCCAGCACTCAGAGCTCAGAGCTGGGGAAGGCCTGCACCGGAGAGCCGCTGGACCGCAGCCATGGCGCTCGCGCGCTCTCTCTCTCTCTCTCTCTCTGCAGGATCACACGGAACGGGAAAACGGCGCCGCGCGAGCTCACACCGGAATCACAGCATTCCCTTTCATCATCCTCGAGGTTAATAAATCCCACATCGCGCCGAGTCGCTCGCTTTCCGTAATCAAACTAGATCATCGCTAGCTTTCTACACACACATATTTCTCTCTACATATATGTGTGTGTGTGTATGTCTTTCTCGATGTGTTTCTCTGGAGCGCGCGCTGACTCCCGGTCTCCGTCCCCTCTCTCTCCTTCCTCCCTCTCTCTCTCTCTCTCTCTCGAGCGCTCAGAGATACAATGTAACCCAAACGGCAGCGCGAGCGCCATGAAATCCAGGAAACGATTCCGCGCGGATCCTGGAGCGGGCGCGAGATAAGAACCGGAAACTGGATCTCGCGGACACGCGCCTGTTTCACACACCGTGGTGCGTCATGCAGGTGATGACGAAGAAGGACAAGAACGATGGCGATGATGATTAAGAATGATAATGGTGTTGACGAAGAATGATGGTGATGATGATGATGAAGAAGAACAAGAATGACTGTGATAATGATGGTGAAGAATCATAATTGTGATGATGGTAATGATGAAGAATGATGGTGATGATGATGTGCAATTTCCATCGGGATAAATAAAGATTTATCTCATCTTATCTTCCTATTGCCATCTCAGGGAGGTTTTCCTCACCACCGTCGCCCTCGGCTTGCTCATCACGAACATAATGATCATATTGATTTACACATATTTTATTTCCTCACACTTTTCATACTTAAAAAAAAAATTATTCTGTGAAGCTGCTTTGCGACCATGACCATTGTTAAAAGCACTATATATAAATAAAACTGAATTGAATTAAATGAAGATGAATATGATGATATGAAGATGATTCATGATGTTTATTACTTGTATATAGTGTACATTCTTAGAGCTAAACTATCTCTGTATTTTCTATATTTGTATAATTTTATTATATTACTATTTCATATTCTATATTCTTTATTTGAATATTTGTCTTTTTTATGTTATATTCTTATTCCATATTCTTTAGTTGAATACTCTATTTTCTTGGTCACGGGTGGTAGTAAAAGCATTTCCCTGCATATCATACTGTGTATGTAACTAATAAAAATAAAATAAAATAATTGAATTTGATTAGTGTGAAACCATAAGTACTGATCCCAGGTCCAAATGAAAGGGTAAAACGACACCTTGGTGTCAAAAACACAAAAGCTTTTTGTGGAACACGAACATTAAAGGAGGGCTTGTAGGCAGGGAAACTCCTTTGCCTAAAGACTTTTGCATGACTTTACAAAGCAGTGACACTGGAGACTCATTCCATCAAAGCTACACAAATGACTACAAAAAAAAAAAAAACTTCACCATATCAACCATGAAGATATATATATATATATATATATATATATATATATACTCACTCAGTCTTACTCTATACAGGTGGGCAAGGGCCTGGAGCCAATCTCAGGGCACAATGCAGGGTACACACTGGACAGGGTGCCAATCCATCACAGGGCACAAGCACACATACACTCTCTCACACACTACAGGAAATTTGGAAACACCAATTAGCCGACTCTGCATGTTTTTGGACTGGAACCAGATTACCAGGAGGTACTCCCACCCAAACAAGCCCCAAAGCACACACTCTTACAAACACACACACACTTTGGGCAATTAGCCTGCCCGGCATGTCTTCGGACTGTGGGAGGAAACCCACCAAGCACCAGGAGAACATGCAAATATCACGCACACAGACGCGAGGCGGGAATCGAACCCCTGACTCTAGAGGTGCGAGGGCACGGTGCTAACCACTACGCCAACGTAAGCAGGTCTGTGAGGCAAATCACCTGTTTTACGCTAGATTAATGCACTTACTTGAATAGTTTATTGTTTCTATTGTTACAACTCATTCATAGATTTATAGAGGTTACAATGTACATAATCTTTATTGATTGATTGATTGATTTTCCCCTGATTTTATTCAGGTCATGTTCCCCGCCTCATGTTAGCTCACACCCTCATCGTCAATAGCTACCGCCCAGGGAGGGCGTAGGCTAACGCATGCATTAATGCACATGGATCCACACACCGTAACACACTCAGAGGAAAACGGCATCCAACCACTCTCTACTCGCCTACGATTATCAAATGTCGCTATGATCGATGTGGGAGTGCGAGCATGCCGTCTTTGACTGTAGCAGCATCCGAAAATCTAATCTGCTATTTCCGAATATTCGTAGCAAGTGCACCACTCACGAGCCGATGTGCAAAATCTAAAAATAAAAATAGGTAAAAAAAAAAAATACATTTTGTCATTTAAGACAGAAAAAAGCATGGAAAAAAAAAACATTCATCTTTAATGTTTCGTTCCTGTAGAAAAGGAATAAAACCAGCAGAAATGTGGCTGTGTCGTGCTTTTGGGGGCATTTAATGGTTGGGCTCGATTTCTCCCCTAAGAGGAATGCATCACTGCAAATCAATACACCATTCCTCTGACCGATCACCTTTATTCTACAATGAAACAGTTCTATCCTGATGGGAGTGTTGTCTGCTTTTTGTGTGTGTGTGTGTGTGTGTGTGTGTGTGTGTGTGAGTACATGATTTATATCTTGGCTCGCTCTCTTGTTGCAGTTTATGCTTGTGCTTCATCTTTACCATTTTAATACACTTTTCCTTCGTACATGAGTAAGTTTGCACCTGACGACTCGGGACTACAAGTGTGTGCACCCGCAGGGCATGCTTCTCAAGGAGCCGTGCAGTGTAAAAGCTTACCTAAGCACGTCGGGTTTTCCCCCTCAACGTTTATTTGCATTGCATAAGTGTACAGTAGGTAGTCCTGCTGGAAAGCCAGTCTTGGAAAACATACAGCGGTGGCCAAAAGTATCGAGACAAAAGACAATGTTTTAACGACATCCTCATTCACTCACTCACACATCGGCTATACCGGTCGATCCTGTACACAGGGTCACGGGGGCTGGGGGTGGAGCTTATGGAGTACATCCTGGACAGGGTGCCGATCCATCGCAGGGCACACATATACACACACACGCACTACGGGAAATTTGGGAATGCCCATTAGCCTAATCTGCAGGACTGTGGGAGGAAACCGGAGCACCCGGAGGAAACCCCACGAAGCACAGGGTAGAACATGCGAACTCCGAATAATGGGAATCGAACCCGGATCCTGGAGGGGCGAGGCGACAGTGCTAACCGCCGAGCCACCTTGCTGCCACCCAATGGCATTCCAGACTTTTAAATAATGACAATTAAGATAATAACAATCATTTATTTCGCATTGATATCGGGTTTGAATTCATTTATTCTTCAGTGGCGTGCAAAAAAGACGTCACTCGCTCAAATCCATGCCTGCTTAACTGTTTCTTGAAGATCATTTACAGAAGATGCTTCTCCTTCATCATCGTCATCATCACCATTCAACAGTCCAGGGTCAATCAGGTTTAGGGTCTGGAGACGTCTCAGGCCATGAAACTCCGGGAGCTGAACGCCATTTTCAATTAAATTCATTAGCACTACTCTACAATCGGAACTATAAGACATGGCATATGCCGTTTTAATGTATACACCTCAAGTGCATTGAAAAGAATAATGACAATAACATCAGGAATATAGACAGACACTCGTCGCCTACGCTGCTTCATAAATCGCTCTCTCAACTCACTGAAATAATTCCATCGTATGTCCAAGATTCCTGTGCTGCAACAAACAAGCGGACAGAATTGTTCTGTAACACTCGATCCGAGAGCTTCCTCACGTCCTTTTCACACTCACACACACACACACACACACACACACACACACACACACACACACGAGCAGAGCGCAGGGGGGGAAGGGCGTCAGCATGAATACAGTAACACAGGGACTTTACACCAACAGAGCGTTTCCATGTTCTAACACCTCGCTGGTGAATTCTCAACTCAGACAGAAGCGTCAGCTCCAAATCACAGGTTGTTCTAATCCCAGGGGCGTTCAAGTCAAACCGGGACCCGCGACAAAATTTCTCAGTAAAACCGATCGATATTTAGAGGAGACTTCAAGCACGGTACGGTGATGAGAACCATTTAAACGGTGCGAATGTTTTAAAGAAGGCTGCGAGTGACGAGGAGACTCTGAGCCCACCGCGTGAACATTCAGAATCTTCAAACGCATCTGTTTGAGGGAACTGTGCACACAGTCGTCCACCAACACCACCTGCACGTTACAGGAACTCGACTGAGAGTTACTGCGACATCTGCCGTACAGTCCTGACCTCGCTCCAGGAGACGAAAGGAGTTCCTGGGAGGCCGGGGTTTCAGAAGTGAGAAAATTTTCTAGCTTGTTGGTGTCCAAGCACTACTGAAACGCTGGGATAAGAGCATTAGTGTCGCAGTGGATTATATAGAGAAGTAAAACTAGCATTTAGTCACATAAATGCATGCACAATCAAAAGTCCTGATTTGACTTGAACGCTCCTCTTAGTAACGGATGTTAGGTGTGTTTTTTTTTGTTTGTTTTTTTTTTTTAGATTTACATAACAGTCAGAGACCAAGCTGTAATGTTGTTTTCCGACACGACGAAGTCTCCAGGACAGAGGTTCTGGTTTCTTGGAAACACGATAAGATAATCATCCTCCTCGTATTATCTTCAAGAGGAAGCCGTGAGATAACATGAGCTGGCTTGTATCAAAGCTGTATACGTGTGTGTACACATAAAAAAATAAAAAATAAAAAAAAACATTTTTGAGACATGCTGTTATTGGAAAAAAACAACAACAACAAAAAACACATGATCACACTGCTCCGCCCGTCTGTTGATTATTTTCCTATAACCGCACATTCCATTATTGTTGTTGAGGCTTGTTTACTGTGGATGTTCAAAGTGTACAATGATCAAAAATGTAGAATGAATAAGAAGGCTGTAGAATTGATTTGAATTCACTTTTAGAAAAGGCAAATGCATCATTTTTTTTTGTTTTTTTTTTGTCGTGATCGATTTACTTTGTCCATCCGTCAATAAGCTTCCATATTTCATCATAAAAAAAAAAAGTTTTAGGCTGAGCTGCGATCCATGAATGCACCGCTGTCTTCACGTCTTCATCGGAAGTGATCCTTCGTCCTCGTGCGGCTGCTTTCAGGCGACCAAACGGGCGAGAAGATCTGGACTATAGGCCTTCAAGGTCATGTGGTCGTGCGTTTAATCCGGAGTTTAGTCTTCGGCTCTTCCACAAGCGGCTCAGTGTGTGTTCCAATACTTCTGGCCCAGAAAACCGTCAGCGTTGACGGATTTTCCAGCTGTTGGTCGGCATTTGAGCTTTTTCTCGGTCTGTGATTGCGGATGTCTCCGTTCCGTACGCTGAGGCCGTTTACTCTCAGGCTCGAAGACTCAAGATGAGACACTTTCACCTTCCTTTCACCAAACGCTTCGGTTTATACTCTTCCGTGAGTTGTTTCGGTACCAGGTACATCCTCAGACCACACACACACACACACACACACACACACACAAGCAGGGCGTCTATTTTCGCTCGCATTAGAGTTCCAGATGAACCGATGTAAGACAGTAGCACTGTAATACAACCGGATCATTTTAGACCGGCACCTGCATAACAGCCTGTAGAGTTAAAAGCAGTTTTAGTGGAGTAAATTTCTCCACTAAAACTGGAAATCAAGAGAGAGTGACATTTATTGCCTGTAACGTTGCCAGAGGTTTTGGGTCGTTTGGAAAAAAAAAAAAAAAGATTTATGCACTTCTGCTCAGCCACCGCGTGATCCTGACTACCGAGTCGATTGGGAGTGATGGCCCAAAATAAATAAATAAATCAAATCAAAAGGTGTGTGGAATTTCTTCTGGGTCCATTCATGCGGTCTGCTCTCTCACTCAGAGAGGGAGGAAATGCTAAAGGCCTGCCGACTACCAACAGGAAGAGTCTCCGTCGGCGCTCCCGTTCCCGCCCTAACCTCGAGCTTTCTCTCAAACGGGCCTCTCATTGACATGCAAAGTGCCGCCTATTCACAAGCTAGTTAGCTCCTTCACACAGCTGAATCGCGCATTTAATGGCCCATGCTGTTTGTTTAACCAAACCCAGGAATGCGTTAGTAAAGAAGAAGAAGAAGAAGAAGAAGAAGAAGAAGAAGAAAAAAAAGAGTCAAAGTCGAATTTTAATACCTGGCCCGAGGATCACACGGCCGACTGCGGCGAAGCAGCACACCCACAGCTCCCGAAGCTCTTTGTGAAGTCGGTGTCTTTCTTTCTTTCTTTCTTTCTTTCTTTCACAAGTTCCTTTCAGGCCATCCTTAAAAAGAGCTTTTGTGTCGAGACAGAAGAAGAGCTCCTGAGCTCCGTAGGTGGTGTGAGATGGCCGAGTCTGATTAGATGGCTCGAAGGAAAGACAGGGTTTTACCTTATTAAGGTGGAAAAAAAAAAAAAAAAAAAGATTTCAGGAACTGATAAAAAAAAAAAAAAACATTCGGACGAGTTTCTATGTTTGTAATCTATGTATTGTGTTTTCATTGATGACCTCATGTTTGGATTCAATAAAAAAGAGAGAGAGAGAAGCTCATCCTTGCTGTACGGCGCTGAATACACAACATACAGGACTTAACAAAAGCCTCGAGCCAGCCCTCATTTATTCATATTGTGCTTCCAAAAAGCCAGACTTTGTTGTATTATTATTATAATTTTTTTTTTTTATGTAATCTTGAGGAACAGTTCTCCAGGCTTCCTAAAGGACCTTTGTGGCTCTCATTTTCAGTCCGGTTCCTGAGGAATGTTCTTTGTTTGCTAAGCCACACAGTGACTTATGAACCATTCAAGCAAAAAACAACAACATCTAACTGAAGGAATGAACCAGTGAGAAACATGTGCAGATGATGACGTCAGATGATCAGGTGATTAGTATACTGGTGATGCTGAATGCTGAGAGGTTGAGACAGACGAGAGGGGAAATGAGCTCGCTGCTGAGGTCGTCACATAAAGAATCGATTTTAGATTGCATCTCTTTACAGTAAAATATGGGTTTAAATTACTTTGAATGAATCCACATTGTGTCATTTACACATAAATGAGGACTAGCTGCACTTTGGATCATGCGCTGCTCTCACACACACACACACACACACACACATCAGTGCGTATCAGTAATAGTGATGCTGTCGCACATATACAACATATTCTTCCACAGAGTGTTTACAGTTTCTTTCTGTACGGTCTGTAAATCCTGCATTTATAACCTTCTATTTGAATTCTATTTTATTTTCGTAAACTTTTGAAAATATTGTAGATTTCCAGCCTAAATTTCTTTAAAAAAAAAAAATTTTTAACAATTCTTATGCTTATTAGTTTTATTAGTATGCAATTCTTAATACTTTTATTGATAACTTCTATTTTTTTAAATTTAATTATACTCTCTAATGGCATGGATTTCTCCGTGGTTAAGCGGTTAGATTATGATTCGGAAGGTCCCAGGTTCAAAGCCCAGCACCACCAAGTTGCCACTGTTGGGCCCCTGAGCGAGGCCCCTAGCCTAGCTGCTCAGATGTAAAATGAGAACAATGTAAATCACATCAGTCTTAGTTTATAACATAAGAGAATATTAATGGCAGCAAAAAGATACTTTCATTTTCTAACGTGCCACAGGCAGATTTCATAAAGCTCCATCTCGAACAATTCAAGCTTAGACTGCTGCTATAGAGATTTTGTTAAAGTATTGACAAAGTGATTAGTTTTCTGTCAATGTGTGCAAACCCTGACTGATGATCCTTGTTTTTGTTTACATATTTATCCTGTGATTTTCTTATCATTCATTCATATCATTTTGTCCCCCCCCCCCCCTTTTTTTTCCCTCCCCAACTCCTGAAGCATTGGATTTGTTTGATTGTCTTTATAATTAAAGTTATTAAAATAAAAATAAATAAATAAAGTCACTCTGGATAAGGGCGTCTCCCAAATGCTGTAAAAGTATTGCAATACGGTGAAATCTGTATTTTCAGGGGTCGCGTGCAATTTCACTGCGCCTCATACTGTGCATGGTTGTGTACGTGACAAATAAATTTAGATTTTTATTGGAATTTAATTTCTTATGACGAAACGAGGGACGGCTCAAGACTTTTGCACAGCACTATAAATCCAGCTTTGATTAGTGCACAGCGTTAACACGGTTTGAGTCAGAAAACCTGCACGAAGTTTCTTCAACATCACATCACTCCCTGTTGTGTTTAGTTTCTCATTCATCAGACTCAAATCAAACAAGCTTAATTATTTTTTAAATAAAAAAAAAAAATGGTCCATTTTTTTTTTAACTATTGCCTAACCGTGAGGTTACACAAGGTCATTTTGCAATATCGAGTTTAAACAAGTAGATTTTGTAATAGCACGTAAGACTACACACAGTACAAAGTCTAAAAAGCTCATGTGAACCAACAACAACAAAAACGCTCTCATTGTTGCTGTACGTTTTAAATAAGCTTTAACTTGTTTTGCAAAAAAAATTCCACCACATGAAGTGTATTAATACAGCATAATTATATACTACGTCCAACATGTATAGTAAAAGTTTTAAAAGTTTCAAACGGTGATCCTTGTGGACTTTTTTTTTTTGATGAGGAAAGAAGAAAAAACATGCAATAATTGAAAAATAATCAATTTCCAGATGCTATGGGTGCATCACGCCATCACACCATGACCTCACTGATTAGCCTCCTGCATCATGCCATGGATCAGAGCTCATTAATCAGGTGCAAAAGATTTTTTTTGTGCATTTTATTTATTGTTAGTAGTAGTTTTTTTTTCCACTATTCTCAAAGTGTAAAAAAAAACCTACTTGCTTTTGAAACAGGATCATTTTTTTGGTTGTTTTAATTTCTATATTTTGATTAAGAAGTTTACCTTCATCCTTCATCTGATCATTTTGATTCATACACATTCACATTTCATACAAACTCCCAAAATTTCTTTTGATTGTGTGTAAATCTGCGGTGCGACAATGACGATTGTAAAAAGCGCTATACAAATATTGAATTCAACACTCGGCAAAAGTTTACTCAGTGTAACACTAAAGTGCAAAACTCTAGACAAAGTCTAAAAGGTTGACACTATAACAGATCGACTGAACTGAAATCTACTGAAGTAAATCAGTGCTGTGATTTCAGAGTCCGGAGTTAATACGGCACATGAACCAACCCTTAATTTCCTTACAATTGTGGTTGAAAGGGGAAAAAAAAAACCCTTAACAGCTTGTGCATTTGTGCCATTGTTCTGTTCCTGAAGGGTGACATTAAGGCGAGTCGTTTGGCCCCGTTGTTTGGTCTTTCTGGTGCCGAGGTGCATGTGGCACCGAGAGGCTCCTTAATCAGTTTAAGGAGAACGAGGAGAGCAAGAGAGAGAGAAAGAAACCCTTTAAGTGTTTCTGACTGTGACAGGCATTGTGGCCTGGACGAGAAGGCCAGCTCCGACGCGGCCCTGCAGCACAATCGGCTCTTTGCTAAAGCAGGACATTCCGTGCTCAGCCGAGCGGCTCACGTTGGCTCCACCCACCCGGAGGAATTTTTGGTGTACATTGTGGTGTAAAATAAATGCGACGAGATGAGCGACGAGGTCATTTCAGGTCGTTTTTAATCAACAATCCAAAGTTTTACAAGAGGAAATGCATAGTTTGTACAGAGACTGTGTACTTTTCTGTCCCACGTGTGGGGAACGGCGTCCCTTGAGGAATGGCACTGCAGTGTGACACGGCCGGCTCCGCTCTCTCCCATTGGCTGGAAGCGCGGGTCCTTGCGGCCCTGTCGAGGTCACGCTGGCTGTATCAACCCCCGCTTGGCACTTTGGTGAATCTGACTCTCCAGCTTCCCTGTGGAAGAGACGAGACGAACAGGGGGAGGGAAAGGTTAGAGACCGACCGAGCTTCAGCGGCAAAGAAAAAAAAAGAAGCTGCAGGAGTGAAGCAGTAGGTAGAACCAGAAATAAGGTGCCAGAGATGGAACAGAACGCCACCAGAGATTTCAAATAACCCATCGTTTTTTTATGAATAAGCCTTCAACCTTGTACAATAAAAAAAAGTTTTGAATAATGTTGTTTTGATTCCTTCACACACCGTCCTTATCTCTTTTTAAGCAAAACGTTTTACAGTCAAGTACAACGTCCTCTCTAAAGCATACCTCACGCACCTTTTAAGTACAATAATACTGGACATAACTCTTCATTTAGAGGCCTTTCCTCCACAAGTGTCGTTTTGACTCGACTATAAATCTTGACTGCCAAATTCCAATCAAGCTACCTGTAGCTAGCAAACAGTGAGCGGTACCAGGGACGTCCTGTGCTGGACATTCAATTTGCGATAAACATATATGGAGTGATTCATAAACCAGCTCACCTTTACACTGATGTATAGTTTCAGAAAGAGAGAAAGGTTAACTAAGGTTGTGACGTTTCATTTTAACGCGAGTCCTTTCTTCAAACATTATTGATGATGATGATAATAATGGACGTTAAAAAAAGTTGCAGGATGTACCATAGCAGGAATGTGTTTGAACCTACATCTCGGTGGTATTTATTTTTAATCATGACATCGTTTATTTACATGCTTATGTGTTCTGTACTTCGCGAGCTAGCGAACTATTTTTACAGTAGATAACTTGAATGGTTCTTACTGTACGTATCTACCGAATTTTTAGTTTGTCTGATGGAGCTGACTTGAGCGTCATTTCCTGACGGCTGCTGAGACTAAAGGTGTGTCGTTTCACAAGGGGTGTCCCCACATTTGAAATCTTTTTATAGTGGACCCTCGAGCACCCATGAATTGTGAATAAGAAGGTGAATTTCAGATATGCTCGAAAAAAAAATGCCTATTTTTATAGTTTAAAATATACTCTAAATACTCTCCCAAAACACTTTCATTTAATTTGAAACAGTAACGGTAAACTCATATACAGTACTGTACTGCTGTGTCTAGTATGTAAAATAGAATGTAGAATGTTATCCCTTATGCCCCACCCAAATTCATGCAAGTGTTTTTTTTTTTTTTTTTTTTTGGCATGCGCTGTCGTTTCCTTTGGTTTAAGTACTGTAGGGTAAATATGGTAATAATGTACCGTTCCTAGCTGCGTGTTCCCTCTACAGTATTAAAAAAATTATGCAGTATTATATTTTATATGGAACTTTAGATGAAATTTAGTTAAAAATTAGTAAATTACCTCTTAATAGTTTAGTGTGCATGAAAAATTAAATTGTATATTGGCATGAAAAAGGTTCTGAGGTAAAATCGGCGAACGACTGAGGCCATGAATCGTGAACCCTTCACAAGGGTCGACTGTATACAACACTTAGGTCCAACCGAACAATCTGATTGGACAAGAGCCATTCCACGAGTGATGATATTGGACGGTAACAGCACTAGATGCATCACTGCATGTGCCAGGTGTTGTATCGTTGTTAATTACACTGTCGATTGCAGCACGCATGAAAGTAGGACTGTACGGTCACAAAAACACATTCAATACCAGTCACAAAAGCACTTTCAGAAAGAAAAGACATCCGATTACGTGAGGTCATGTTAAACAAACACTTGGTTTACGCTGTTTCGTTTCACTGTGTACTGAACTGTATATGGTTTAAGTGACAATAAAAGCCGACTTGACTTGACCTTGATGATCTCATTACAGCCATGCTATATAAAGCAGTACAGAACTCACTCTCGTGTGATATTGCTCAATAAACTATCATTCATAAATTGGTGTCGGGATGTACTGTGGATATTTGTAAACGTATTTCGAAGTTTGTAGGCGTTTTTATCTTGAACGTTATGTTGTTAATTAATACGTAAACATGCTCTGCGCTAAACTAGCGAAACATAGTGAAATGCTAAAAACTCTAAAATACGTTTCAAGAACCTCTAATGTTTAGAAGTTACATAAAAGCTACATAAATGACTCTCTCACCATCATTATTATGCTGTCGAATGCCTCGCAAACTGTCTCAAAACTCTTTTACAAGCAGTCTCTTCACATTGTTAAAAACAAAATTAGCTTCTTTATTAGCTATGTGTCATGATGAATGATAATTATCATCATTAAAAAATTATCGATAAAATTTTTTCAAGTAGATAAATAAAAGAGGATGGCTTGGAGTAACTTTTACCAAACTGAAATTTCCCTGACACTGGAGACTCCTTCCCTAAACTTTCATCTACAGAGGTTCTCTTAGTTAAACAACACATTTTACAACAGTCACCTCGTGACCGCTCAGATTTGAGAGTCCCGACATTTCTGTGGTCATGTAGCAATCAAATTCAGCAACAGTGCCTCGAGGGCCGGGATACCATCACTGGCACTTGGTAACACAACAACAAGGCGCAAAATAATCAAGTGTTTACATGACGAGAGTCGATACACAGAGAATTGCAGCTTATAAGATATCACATCACGTGTCAAAGTAACAACCAACAAATCTGACACGAGTATCAATCTTACCCGCGAGTTAAACGGTACCAGCCTGGGAAACTAATTTCCTCTGACAGAGAAACGTAAGATGCTATTACTGCCCAGATCGATCCTCGAGACAGATAAAGAGTTCCAATTTACCAATATCCAACCGTGTCGGGGAAAAACAAGCTCTCTGTGCGTTTCGTTACTCTGACCAGATCCTGAATCCGCAATTAACCCAAGAAAAGCTCAGGGTTGTTATCTAGCTGTTAACCTTAAAGACCCTGGAGGCATTTCGGCTCCAGAGCACAAAAGGCCAGTTAATGTGATCCGAGCCAGGGATCCTCACGCGTCGTCAGGTGGCCGGCTCAGACTGAAAGCTGAAGGCTTTTTTTCTTCTTTTTTTCTCCCTTCACAGACTGGAAATGCGACATAATGGTGGCCTGAAGCATTCTGCACTGTCGAGAATCGATAACGTTATGGGATCACGAGCAAGCATCAGCATCCTGTTCAGATTTACAGTGAAAGGCTTTTAAGGAATACTATTACGGCTAAAATACAATAAAATTAATTTAAAAAAATTAAAATTATATATATATATATACATATATATATATATATATATATATATATATATATATATATATATATATATATATATATAAAACCCTGTAAACAAGGGAGATAACAAAATATGAGCACATCATATGGATTAAATGTGTTCTAAACAAATATCAATACAGATATGAATAGAAGGATCTTTATTATTTCTGTTTTTATTAGAGAATGCTCGAGAAAAAGGCTCGCGTTGCATTTAGTTGAAATTACAGGAGTGGATTGGGACAGAGAACCAAAAATAAAATAATAAAGTGTTGCCAGACTCTGGCTTTCTAGATTCATTTAGCACTGTGGCCTCGAACCTTCAGGGTCGAGGGTTCGTTTCCTGTGTGCGTGGAGTTTGCATGGCTTTGTCGGTTTCCTCTGGGTCCTCCGGTTTCCTCCCGCAGTCTAAAGACATGCAGGGAACACTAACTGACGTTTCCAAATTGTACAGAGTGTGCAAGTGTGTGTGTGTACGGGTGACAGTGTGCCCCGAGATAGATTGGCACCCCATCCAAGGTGCACCCCTGACTAGTTCTGAATAAGATTTCGGGATTAATTCCCAATCTCCAAGCATAAAGTTTCAACTTTAAGTCCGACTCATTAATTCCAAGTCGTCTTGTCGACTTCGTAAAAATGTATAGTGGCGTCGCAACGGCTGTTTGATGTCACTTTTAAAGAGTTATACTGTATATAGTCTTAGGTACACACCTTAAAAAAAAACAATATACAAATATTTTTCTTACAATTTTTATTTTGTGTTGGAATTCTGGTGTTTGAAAACCAGAAAGGTTTTTTTGTACTGTCTCAATAATAAAATCCCCAAAACAACAATAATAATAAAAACAGAGTGCCTAGGGATTTTGCACAAGGATATATAAGTATTTGCATTCAGACATTAATTTGTTAAATTATAAAAACTGACTATACAAGTGGCTGCTACCATTAGCAAGCTAGAATGTTGTCAACTTTGTACGTCAAATTCACGAGATCGAAAATGGTGCTATCGCGACCTCTCCGTAAACGCTTACGACAAACAAAAAACATACATAATCTATAATCTAAAAACAATCAAACACAAATTACATACTGTAAACATAGCATAATATCACGAGTGGGAAGTCTAAACTTGGAATGTCTTTTGCATTCAAACTACAACGTGGGGAAAATAACAGCTTCATGTAACTACTAGCTAATATTAGTGAACTGAGTGAGGTATATTTACAGATTTAACAAAGTAAAATGTCTGTTTGTTGGTTGTTCGGAAGCGAATGCTAATATGTACAGTATTTAAACATTTACTGTTGATTCTGTGAGCAGCCATTTTAATTGCTGAGCCTTTTTAAATTTGCCTGTTTTTGTCTTGAACTTCCAAGTTATAAACTTGTGCGAATCGCAGCCTCAATCTAAACCCTGTCCTTATGAGGTTTCTTGAAAGTGGATGTAAATAAAAAGGCTGATCTTTAACAATGGGGCTGCAACTGGGATTTATTTCTTACTATCTTGCTCTCTTGCTAATGCGGTTTCTGATCGTTAAAAGAAGCTTCTTAGCCTCAGTTGAGAATGCAAATAGCCTGTCCTCAAATACACTTTATTAGGGAGCATCAGTGAAAAACATGACTCTCCAGATTAGGAATTTCTGTGCAAAAGCACGTAGAGCTAACGCACCCTGCCACCTCTGGCTCCACGAGCAAACGGTTTGGCGCTGACGGGCGTAATTACGCAGTCAGGCCCGGGAATCTGAGAGCGTGATGTAAGTTAAACGCAGCAGCTCTCGTCAGCTGTTTTCTTTTTATCTGTCTTGTCTCATTACCGCTCAGCTCGAGGGGAGACGGGAACGTAAACAAGCTGTCCGAGAGCACTCTCCTCCGTCAAAGGTTTTCAAAGCGTACTGGCAAAGACGAGAGGGAATCTTGTGCCGCCAGACGTGACAGAATAAGTCAGACATGTTCGCGGGGCAAACAAATCAGAGACGCTGGGTCGAGGAATCCGTCTTTTCCGTGAGCGCGAGCGCTTCGCTGTTGATGCGGAGATGAAATCGTTCTTTTTAATATAGCTCGAGCCCTGGAGATGAAAGAGTACGTCAGCGGATGCAATAAGCATGCGATATTAAGAATGCGACAAGTGCGTATTACAGATGAGCGCTCGAGAAGTCGAGCTGAGTAAATGCCGAGTTCCGGCGTTCGGCATCCGGCGTCCGTACAGGCTGCTGAGGCAACTTCTAAGAGCCTGGGATATCGATCTGGCCAGATAATTTCCCATTGATTGCTGCTCTGTTTGGGGGTCTGCTGCCGAGCAGTTTATTACCCACAGTGCAGCTAGGGAGTCGGGCCAATAACGGGCGCAGTGTGTCCACGGCACTGCTGCTACTTCATCATCAGCCTCGCCTTCCCATCCCCCTTCATCCCCCTGCCCCTCCTCGCATCCTGGCCTGCGGTTCACACGGAGCTCCAACAAGCGAGCAGCACACAATAGCGCTTTTAAGGCGGGAGGGTGGGAGTGTGGGTGGTACATGGCTGGATGGATGGATGTGGGGTTTTTTTGCATATGGAAATGGAGAGCCATCGAGACGCTTGTTCGCTGCGAGACGCCAATAAAATCTAACGATCCATAATTAGAGATGTCCCAGGAATATAAATGAGAAGCCTCAATAAAAGCAGCAACGCCGTGGACGAAATGCGCAACGTACACCATGTATATTAATTCTCTGGACATAAAATCAAATAAAGATTTAAATGAAAGAATGATTTAAAAAATAAATAAATAAAAACGGCAAGATGTTCAGCATGGAGGTTCAGCATGCAGCTTAACACACCCTAAGGAAACATTCCCTTTTTCAAGTGCCGTGACTGAAGCGTTATTGCTCTTAAGGGAGATATTTTCAGAACAGATAAAAATATATAAAACAACAGACACTTAATAGATGATGCAACCATGTGTGTAATCTTACAACGTTCCCTTCAAAGATTTCTCACTTGCAGTGATGAAGAAACACTCGTCTGATGACACGTCTTGAAAGTGTCATCAGAAATATATATTTAAAAAAAAAAGAGGAAAGTAACGAATGAGTTTTACTAGCTTGATTACTACCTGAATTCTGTTAACTGGAAACGCAGTTGATCAATAACTTTAAAAAGGGAAAAAAGGAACTGCTCACATGGCACATCAAACCGACTCACCAAACATCTGTATTATTATTATTTTTGGTCTTAAAAACAACCAAAAACATCTATAAAACCGTGATCATATATACAGTACTATGCAAAAGTATTAGGCATCCTGTTTTTTTCCCTTATTCATTTGTAATACATGTTTATTTTATGACTTCATTATTAAGACACAAGTTATTCATTATTAAGTACAATTTCCAGATGTTAATATTCCAGCAAAAAAAAAAAGAAATGGATAGATGGATAGATTTTTTAATTGATTCTGAAGGAAATTTCCAAGTAATTTTCAATTTAAAAATTCCAATACAGTGGAACCTCGGATTGCGAGTAACTCGGTTTACGAGTGTTCCGCAAGACAAGCAAAGACTAAATTTTGACTTGAAAAATGAGCATGTCTTGGTTTACGAGTGCCGAGTTTTTTGACACCGACACACACACAACAACACACACACACACTCTCTCTCGCCTTTACACCCCTCCTCCCCGGCTTCACACAGACACACACACTCTGCTCTACACAGAAACTCTGCTTTGTCGCGATTCTTTTCAAAAGGTAAGGTGCTGGTTCATTTGTTTTGTTTTTTTTGTTTTTTTACTTTACAGCAGTGATTCAGTTAGTCTGCGCTCACGCAAATGTCATTAAAGAGATTTCTTTTTTTTCCCCGTTAAAACAGTGTTTCCATTGTGTGTGTTTGTTGTGAAACTTAAAAGGGAGGGAGGAGTTTTACTGTCTAAGACGAGGCGAGGGAAGGGGCTAATTCCACACGCGCGCGCGCACGCACGCACACACACAAATACATGGCGCCTGCGCGCACAAACGGAAAAACACTTATCTGTTGGGATTTATTTGAACTTTTTTTTAAAGGTAAAGTGCAGGTTAATTTGTTTTATTTTTACTTTATATATTGTATTCATTATTTTTCTGTATTTATTTATTTCATTATATTGCCTAGGTTTGCTAAACAAAACTATCGGTCACTCTCTATCGCACAATTCTGAGTTTTATATACATGCTAAATGCTAAAAAATTACTAAAATAGCTAAAATGCTTGGGGTTTTAGGGGTTGACCTTAGCTAGAACATTAAATCAACCTTACAATTTTGTGATATACCTTGCAAAAACATTATATTGCATCCGACATCCAATGGAGAATATGACATGTGTCTCTATAAAGGGACAGAGAGGGAGAAACTTCCAGTTAAATAAATAATAATAATAATTAATATGTTCATACGTGATTAAACTCTGTTACTGCAGATATAATGCTAATTCTGGAAACGGAATGGAATATTATTAAAACATTAGTATATTATTAAACACTACATTTTTGATCATTTAATCGTATCATCATCATTTTAAAGAATATATAAATAATCAGTTTTCCTAATCACTAAATTCGCTCATCATTGCTCCGTCCATGAAACAGCTTGATTTTTTGTCGCTTAGTAACAAAGTCTTCTTCTTAATAAGTAAGAGCACATGGCTGAAGGCTCTTTTATTGCAAATATTACTAATAATGAATTAAATGTATTATTTTATGAAAGCAATACAGCATTAGCATGCTTTAAGACACGACAAAACAAATTTAACAAAGAAACTTACAAATCTCCTAAAATACAGCAGTTTACAATGCTTTCCCTCTGGCCACTAAGAATTTTAACATAAAACTGTAAGCGTTCACCTTTTCATAGCAAACACATTCAATGATGTGTAACATAAGTGCGCCATTATTAAAGCTAGCAAGCACACTGGATGTTTTTATTAGCCTATACATTAAGTATGATAGTTTTTCTCACTGTCTTACCAAATATCAAAGGAAGGAATTGTCATGTGGTAAATAAAATTCTTAATCAAAATTTTCCTAGTCAGAAAATTACACCATAGGTTCATAATTTTGGGCGCTAGTTCTTGCCGTGTAGCAGCGATCGTGAGCCACAGTTCCAAATAGTCGCCACAGTGTTCGCGGTACAAGTAACAAATGATTTCCTGCTGCTTTACATTAAACAGTTGCACCCGGCTGGTCGAAATCGATGTCTTGACATTTTGAATTTGTACCAAACAAATGAGCTAACGAACTCATTATAACGTGTGGAAATAAAACTATGTACAAAAACAAATAATACTAAATAATAAAAAAAACACTGGTTCTTCATAACCATGACCTGACCGTATTTTTGTTTAAATCTTTGCTTCTTCTTGTCAGCTTGAATTTCCTCCTGTGTGACACTTAAAAGTGCTAGAGGAATGCTTACACTTCACTTTAGAGTAGCTGTACCAAGCCTGTGTGAGCTGTAGTGCCGGGGCACTGATGCGAGAAAACAATACAAACTTCTGTCAAATTGCTGAGGCTGAGAGACACAGTGCTGCGCTACACAATATGACAAAGTGCCTGCTTTTCTTTATGCCCCTTTGAGCATCTGTAAGAATGAATATGTGTATCCACGGAGCGCTTGAACCTCATGAGCTCACGAGCTACATGCCTCACGGTACAACCATTTCGTATTATTTACTGTATAATATACAACTGTTTGTTGTGATGTTTAACTGGATGCATCATTTTGTATCCCGGGTGTCCTAATAACCGTTAATTACACTAACTGTGTGAAAGCAGGTCTGTACGGTCTGTTATACTGAGGAGAGAACAGCTGCCTGCCAAAACCCACATTCCCAACCAGTCACAGATGCACTTTCAGTAAGAACACACATCTAATAACTTTACGTCATCTTAAACACCACTTTGACTCCTTAATAATCACTTTTGAGTTATTCTGAAACTTCTCTGAACAATCCATGTTCATGTATTTTCGGCTACAAACCTAAATAGCTTCTAACACAAGACACATCCCAAATCTCTCTGATCAAGGGCGCTACTTGGTGTGTGCAACAATGGAGTGTAAACCCTACATAACGCACTAGCTTTCCATTTTAGGCAATGAGATTTAACCCCTGAACCAGGAAGCTAATTGAGATTATACTGTATTTCTAAAGTAGAATAAATGGAACCTCCATGGTTTATTCTCCTAAAGCATAGTACCAGTAAGAATTTAAAACTATTATTTCTTCTCTCTGCTGCTTTTTGCTTGTACTAAACGGCATGATTTCCACAGTATTGTCTGTTTGATACTTCAGTTCCATCTCACATTTTTAATGAACACTGAAAGCAATTAGCAAATGCACTATGACTGAATTAATCAATCTACACAGAGTGATATAAAATGTTAGATAAAAATAAACGTGTTAGCTTGCCTACCTTTTTACATTGCTCATTATTCACGCTTGTTTGTATAATTACAGAGTTTGAAAAGGGGGGGGAGGGGGGGATTAGCAAGAGTCGATCTAGCGCTAAGCCTTTAGATGCCATGGGAACGTCCCCAGTTAAGTGAGAAGACTATGAAGCTCATGTCAAACCATTATATTATGATGCGGATCTTTCTTAAGCACCCTGTAATTAAATGCTCTGTGTATTTTTTTCTTTTTCAAAACTAGCTTAAATTGAAATTCAGTATTCGAGAGCGCATCTTACCTGGCCTTACTTTTGTCCCACATCATCATGCTGCTGGAAATATGGGCCCATGATTTGTGGTTAAAAACAAAAACACGCTTTTCAATCACTGCAGAAAATGTTATCGCACAAACTTCTAGCAAAAAAAACAAACAAACAACTATAGAGGAATATTATTCACTCATCGGCCACTTTGTCAGGTACCCTACTCAAATATCTAATCAGCCAATCACATAATGACAACTTGATGCATTTAGGGTCAAGACAAAGACTTCTGCTGAAGTTCAAACCGAGCATCAGTATGGGGAAGAAAGGTCATTTAAAATCAAAGGTGATTTTGAATGTGAAATGGTTGTTGGCGCTAAACGGGCTGGTCCGAGTATGTCCGAAATGGCCGATCTACCGAGATTTTCACGCATAACTATCTCTAGGGTTTACAGAGAATGGTCTGAAAATGAGAAAATCTCCTTGTTCAATTCAATTCAATTTTATTTGAATACCGCTTTTAACAATGGACATTGTCGCAAAGCAGCTCTAAACAATTAAAAGAATAATTTAAGTTTGTATGTAATGTGAATGTGTGAATCAAAATGATAAGATTGTCTCTGATGAGAAGCCGAGGGCGATGGCAATAGGAAGAAACCTTGAGAGGAACCGGACTCAACAGGGAACCCCTCCTCATTTGGGTGATAACGGATAGTAGGGACTGATCTAGAGCCATAGTGTGTGTTAGGAGGCTTGAAGTTCAGTATAACAGGAGATGTGTTGAAGTTAATATAGAGTCCAGTTTGTTATTGGGGACGCCGGTAGACTGTAGGTCCTTGTTGATGCCTTTCTATCAGCTCAAACCAGTCTGGCAAGTCTCCTTTGATTTCTGGCAACAGTAACTCAAATAAAGTCCCGTTAGAACCCAAGGTATGTCCGAAGAGCATCTCTGAACACACAACACGCTGAACCTTGAAGCAGATGGCCAACGGCAGCAGAAGGTGCTGCCATTGTCAGCTAAGAACAAGAAACTGGGGCTACACTTTGTATGGGTTCATCACAACTAGACAACAGAAGATTGGAAAAATCTGTTCTGACGAAGGATGATCCTTAGGATGATGGGGTCAGAATTTGGAGGGAACAACATGAAAGCATGCATCTTTTCTTGATTTAGGCTGGTGGTGGTGATGGTTTAATGGAGTGTGTATATTTTCTTTCCACAATTTTGGCTTAGTCCCAATTGAGAATCATTCGAATTCCACAGCTACCCGAGTATTGTGGCTGAGAATATCCATCCCTTTATGACCAGAAGGCTAACAGAGCTAAAATCATCTCAAACTGGTTTCTTAAACATGACACTGTACTCGCAGTCACCAGATCTCAGTGCAATAGAGCACCTTTGGGATTTGGTGGAACGGCAGATCAGAACACAAACCTGCAGCCACTGCGTGCATGGATAGACATGGTCCATCATGTCTATATGGACCAAAATCTCTAAGCAAAGTTTCCAGCACGTTGTTCAATTAGGCCACAGTTACAGAGACGAAACCCAGTACTAGCCATGTGTGGCTAATGAAGTGGCCGGTGAGGGTAGATTTCTTAAATCTCGGATTGGGAAATGCTTACTGAATGACTCAACTTCAGTATCATGGTGTGTTTAAAAATAAATAAATAAATAAATAAAGCAAGTGGAAACTGTATTATCCTTCGAGCTCAGCGGTGTTGAGCGTTTGAACCTATTTAACATTGTGTAAAAACTGCATCACGGCATTCAGCCGGCGGTGGGGGGAAAAGCGAAAACATTCAATATCCTACTGCTTTATTTCTAAGCCTCCGGTTCACCATTATGACACACTTATGCATAATTCAAGTCCACATTCACAATTTAAATGAGCAGTTGCATTCACACACAGGAAAGATCGGTTCCCTAGCATTATGACAGGCCTCAGAGTGACGGTATGAGGCTGAGCAGAGGTACGATGTGATAGCTGCGCTCGTACTCGTAAGGGGGGGAAGGGCACTTGCACTCGGCAGTTTTTATTACATTGTCACATCATGTCAGTTCGCTTAAGCCAGTTGCGGCAGATGCGAGCGGTGAAGGACAGAGGAAGAAGGAGAGAGGCACTCAGTCTCTGGCTGTAATGCGCTCAGACAGCTGGAGCCCGCTGATTAGTTTGGAGTGGTATTAGCCACATTAATGAGTTAAGTTCAGCCAAATGACTGGTAATTATAATGTAATAAGAGCAGAAAGATTTAGTGAAGCTTGGACAAGAGATTTCGAGTGCGTTTGTACAACGCTACACCCGCTAGCACTTCTACTCTATGTTGAATTTTAGTTGGAAATCCTGGTACAAACACAATCGCAAACAACGTACCATGTGCTGTCAGAATACAACAGCATTCAAGTCAAACCGTGACATCTGATTGTGCAGCACAGATCTGAGAGTATAAATCTTTATTTCTCTACATAATTCACTGCTACACTAATGTACTTATCCTAGAGTTTCACTAGAGCTTGGAAACCATCAAGGTAGAAAGGTTTGTCAGTACCCGGATTCAGTACGGTGATTCATGTCTGAAACGGCCTCCCAGGAACTCCTTTAACAGACCAGACATGTGGAAATTATTTGAGTGAGGTCAGGACTGTATGGGGGATGTGACAATAACTCCCAGCTGAGTTCCTGTAATGTGCAAGTGGTGCTGGTGAACGATTGTGCATTCAGTTCCCATACATACAATCAGCGTCTGTGAGCTCGCGCAGCGGAGGGAGCGGATAGCGCTGTCCTCCGAGTGTGTTACTCCGCCCCCAACGGTGCGCGAGCGAGCAGTTCGAAAAGATGCGGTCGGCTGGCGTCACGTGGTTCGGAGGAAACACATGATAGTCTTCGGCCCTCCCGGCTGAGTGGTAGTAGTAGCCTTAATGTGGGCGCCCCCTAGTGACGGGGAGGAATTGGACACAACTAAATTAGGGAGAAAATCGGGGAAAAATCCAAAAAAATATATATATATCTGTTCATTTTCAAACATCAGGTGTTTCACTCTCTGAATGTTCACCATCTTGACCGGGATCGTAATTCACGGACGTACGGATTTTCTTTAAAACCTTTGCACCATGCAGATGTTTTACTGCGGCTAAGCGTCGCATCTCTGTAGTACTGTGCTTGAAATCTTCAGTAAATGTTAATTGGTTTTTCTGCCTTCATTCATGAGAGATTTCATCACAAGTCCCAGTTTAGCTTGAATTCCCCATGTAAACTTACGAATGCTATTTCAAGTGCAAATATTCGAAAGTTCCGCATTTGAATGTTCTGGTCTTCTGTGTACAGACACCTCTCAGCCGTATATGTTTGAATAAACGTATTTATAGGACTGAAAATTTCAGAATATATATGAAAGTTTGAGTTATTGTAGACATAACCCTCGCTGCTAAAAAAGATCAGCAGCATGAGTAATAAATGAACATTATCTGCTCTTTGAGATAAAGATCAATAAAGAAAACCAAATCCAAACAAAATATTCCAGCAAGCCATAACTTGACAAATATGCAACTGTAGGTTTTCTGTTTCAGAATGTTCGACTCGTCAACAATCCATGAAAATTTCACATATTTAGCACGAATAGCTCAAAAGTCATTGCTTGTCATTTTTGCACAGTTTTGCATTTTTTTAAATGTAAAATTAGGGCCATGTGCCCTTATAAAAGCATCTAAAAGTAGAAAAACTAATGTACATAACGAGCCAGAAATTTTTCCACATTATTTATGGCCAATAGTGACATTATTTACAAAAAGTATAGAGGAAGTTGGTCTGGAACATTTGTTTTGCCGGCTGATTGATTCACAATCAAACAATACTAATACTATTTTTATTAACAGAACTACAAAAACGATTACCCAAAGTGTGTCCACGAACACACTTGCCCTTTATTCAGCCTCATGTTTGTTTGTTTGTACACATCATGTAAATGTTAAAAAAAACTATTTTACATAATAGCATCACTTTTAATTTGAAGGTAAACAGTAATTATTTTCCAAACATAACCTTAGAAAAGTACTGTTCAGAAAATGAGTATTTATTGTGCATAACAGAAAGAACAGGAATTAACTTGTTTCGAGTAAGTTCTACTGCATTAAGTGAAACTAGAATTGGGTTACCATTAACTGTTATGCAACAAACCTTTACTGCACCTCTGCCTTTTGACCCTCACTACTTGTATTCCATCGTTAATATATTTATATATTATATAATTCAGATTCATACATACATTGCTTGGATTCTATACTTTTTAAAACCAATGAATATTTGTCTTTTTCATGGTACATGTGTAAGACTTGTATATATAAGATTTAAACATCTTTGCCATCATCATCATCAAGATTGCGAGTTCGATTCCTGCGTGACGCAACAGCCGTCTGTAGCTAGGAACCTAGAGAGCACATTGGCCGCGCTCTCTCTCTCTCTATCTCTCATCTCATCAACACACCAATCAAAGTCAACGATAGGCCCCTGTGAGCTCACGCAAGCGGAAGCGGTGGATAGCGCCTTGCTCCAAATGTGTTCCACAACTGAGCAGCAGTTTGAAAAGATGTGGTTAGCAGTTTAATGCAGGAAGCATGACTTAACAAGCCGGGTGTAAATTGGGACATGACTAAATTAGGGGGAAATCGTGGCAAAAAATCCTTGGAGGTTGATGATGTTAAACACTTTTAGATACTTTTAGATTGCTACAAGAAAAATATTCATCTTCAGGGTCGTAATTGTGACCGGCCATATCACACTATCTACACAAGTTTATTCTTTACTTAATAGGAAACTCATTTTGAATGGAGCACCAGACCCGTATATTATAATAGGAACAAGCCCAGCCCTGAAGATTCACACAGCCAATCAGTAACAGTCGTGTCATATGATTACACAGCATGACACGCCCCCTAGATTAGCACTTCAATGAGGTAATTATAATCCGGCACATTACAGTTAATCAATAATTATTAACAGCAGTAGCAGGAGGATGAGAATTATTAGCATTATCATCACTAAGACTTCGGTATAGATGGGTCAACACTAATAGGATAATTGTCAAGCTATTGATGGCTGTTAGATTTTATCTTCCATATCTATTAAGCCAATGCTTTATCTGATACTGTAGGATATTATTATTATTATTACTATTATTATATGTATTGTAGTTTCCACATCCAAGAGCTTCTTAAAGCAGGATTGCCTTTTTCTAAAGCAAATTGTTTCTATAATCCTATTTGCAAATGGTAAGGTGTGAGCAGATAGCCACAAAACCGCTGTATTTGTGTATCTGCAGTTAATCACGCTGTGAATTTTTCATCCCGCTCTACCCCACCCCCATCCCCAGGCGAACTGCAGACTCAGACGCGGATAACGCCTAGCCGTGCAAAAGCAGATCTGCTGACCCTTGAGGCTTGATTCAGCTTTTCTCCATCTAGCTCGCGAGTGCCTTAATGATTTGAGCACTTCATGCGAAGCCTTGCTGAATGCTTGCAGACGCGCCTCGCTCCCTCAACGCAGTCTGTTCAAATCTCCTGGTAGGAACTGAGAGTCCTGGCTGCTTTTAGTCAAACCAGATTCCTCTTGCTGCAGGGATGGACTGAAACCAAAGCTCGCAGGCTTCCCACAAGCTGTGTGGGTTTTCTTTTCTTTTTCTTTTTTAAACTGAAACTCCAACTCGACTCCATGGTACACTCTATGGTTTTTACACCGCCCTGTTGGAACAGGAGGGCACGGTGGGGTTACAGCCATATCCCTAATGCACTATGACACTAACCAATTCCACCTGCCATCCAAAGTTTGGGGGAGGTTGCTGAAACGGGGGCTGAGGATTTGGGAAATTTGTCAGCAAGACTGAAAAGAGGCTCGGCGTGGCAGCCACCATGTGAGCCGTCTCTGCGCTCCGAGTCAGGGTGGCCTGTTCTAATGGGCTAAACAGAGAAAATAGATTAATGCTGCAGCCATTAATAATTCCTGCAACTGCTCCCTGTGAGCATATTAATCACTCTGCTTCTCTGTCAGACAAAGAGCCTGGAGTGAAACAGCGTTACTGCGGGAGCGGCGGAAAGCTCTGGACTCAATCGGTACCATGCAGAGCCGCACATCTTACTCTAGAGAATCTAATAACCATCGACGGCTACAAACGCATCCCCCTGACTTAATCGGCTTCACGATTTGCGGATTTCGAGCAATATCGCTTCTGGCCATGTGCTCAGTATAGTCCATTGTGATTTTCACTAACTAGTGTTAAATACGAGCTGTGAAGAAAAATCACCTTACTAGCTATAGAGCTAAATCACTATGTCTAGCTCCGTCTTGATATAAAGATATTCAAAATATGTCAAATAAATAAAATGTTATCTGATATTTCTCATTATGAGATTATGATATAACAAACCTAAGTTTCTTAACCCTACTTCTAAACATAAGATTACAATGCACTTAAGATTATTTCAAGGTTGACTTCAAGCATAGACTACCAGTCAAAAGTCTGGACAGACCTTCTAATTCAATGGTTTTTATTTCTTTCTACACTGTAAAAGAAAAGAAAAATGCTGAACACATCCAAAATATGTAGTAATCTCCTTTCAACACGTGATACTGAGATGTATCTGCTACTCATCATCTGTAAATCCTTCATAACGGCTCTAATCTGAGGTGCTGTTTGTTAATTGGTGATTTCTGAGGTAACTGGTAACTCTAAATTAACTCTTCTGCAGCAGAGGTAAGTTTCGGACTCTTGTTTTCCTGGTATGGTCTTCATGAGAGACAGTTTCATCATGGTGCTTCATGGGTTTTGCAAATACACTTGACAATATTGTTGTTGGAAATCTTATAATAACCACTGCCTTGTTGTTGTTGTTGTTGTTAATCACTTACCTAATGTCATATGTGTGTTATGTCAGTTTTGAAATCTCCAGTATTGATAAATCACTAAACAAGAAAAACATCAAATTAGATGATGTGTCCAAACATTTGACTTGAACTATAAGTAAAACCACAGACGTAGACTTAATAATCTAATCATTTTAAATGCTAGTTGTCCATCAGTTCTTACCATATGTTTATGTGCTTAGATATCATTTGTGTGTTGCAACATTCAGAAGACAGGAAATCTTACAAATGTTGAGAGGCAAATGTTTAAACTGCACCTTCATGTTTGATTGTTTTCTCTGATTTTCTCTCCTAATTAAGTTGTAGCCTAATTAATCTCCACCCGTCATAAGGAACTCCCTCATCAAAGCTACAACCACCAACCAGGGAAGGTAAAGACTATCACGTCTCTTGTTTTCGAATTGTTTGCTCACATATCACAAAGAAGCGGCATTACACACTAAACGCTATCCGCTTCATGATTTGCTAGCATATCGATCGATGTGCGAGAGCTCAGGCAAACAGCGCTCTCAAGGCCACCTTGTTGCAGGAGGCAACGGCATCAACCGGGATTTTAACTTGCGATGCGATTTCATAGGGCAAGCTTGTCGCCAATGCACCCACTGTGCAGGTCAACGATACCACTCATGCTGAAAAAGTCACACATTTTTAGTTAGACAAGCAGAACATGATGTCATACCCCCTTTAACCTCCTGACCAATCAGGTCAAGTTGAGATGCAAGTTAGAAAAACTAACAAGGAGGACAGAAGTGTGGCAAAAAACGAGTCTTGGTGTTGAACGTATACAAGGACACAAACAACCTGAGACAGGTATGAGGTATGAGACGTCCCAGTTGAAACCTCTGAAACTCCAGCAAAGGCAGACGATCTCCTCATTGGAGTGACCCTAAACTTTGCCCTCATTTTTATTTGCATGTTAAAACCGTTGCCATGGTCACAGCATGGTCGCCTTGTAATTCGTCCCTGCACTCTCCAGCGTCAATACTGATCTTTCCTAAACTGACAAGGGTGGGAGTGGCAAGCAGCGTGTCCTTTCAAGAACTGTTTGCAAGCTGGAAGTCTGGGTGAAAAGATCTTGCAGATGAACCGTTTCGTTGCGGCTCCGGAGTTTAGATTGTGCGGATCATCGGGTGAGAACGGCGACGCGCAATTAGTCACCGTCCTCTATACACGAGATATGATGGCTCCATTATCGTACATTAATGAGAACACTCGAGTACACGGCCATTCCCCCGCACTCGCACACTGCTTAGCTCTTTATTCTATTCTTTTGCTGTAAAGACGGAGAGGCGGGAGGAGAAAATCTTCATTAGCGGCAGAGCTAGGAACACTGGAGGCTTCGCAGAGAAACGGAGAGGGGTGGGAGTGAGTAAGTGAGCGAGTGAGCAAGCGAGCAAGACGGCACAAGAGAGAGGCAGAGGAATAAATTGAGGCTGATCTAGTGTGCTGCATTTTGAACAGGCCAGATTTGCATATCTGTGCAGCAGAGCAGAGGGAGAAATGTGTCAGTGCTGACAGCTCGCTGAGAATCTTAAAGCTCCACAGCCAGCGGCACTCTCTTTCACTCTCTCTCCTTGTCTGCCTGACGCCGGGTAACCCCTCTCCAGAGAGTCAGAGGTCACCAGGCGCTCCTGTGCGCTCGGTCCTCTCGAGGCAGCATTCGGTTAACGATCAGCTGCTGTGTCTAGGGGGAAGACCGGGCTCGAGCTTTCCTGCCGGAAGGGCAAACGGAGACATCTGCAAACGTGTTTGCGTGTGCGTATGAATGAACGAGCAAGCAGATTGCAGGGCGGACGGGGGGGAAAAAAAGACAAGTCCGACACATCGCCGCATGCAAATGGAAATCGCAGAATGTAAATGTTGACGAGCAGGAAATTGAGCAGATTTTTTATTTTTTTTCCCCCCTGGTCTCTCAGGCAAGGAGTGGACTCGCACACACTTAGCATTCAGCAGCAGCAGCACTCTTTCACAGCTCAATCTCAGGAGAGAGCCTGTGATGTCTCGGAGAGCGGCGCGCAAAGCCCCGCCGGCTCTTAACTCATGAATCTTGCTGAACCCGTTGCAGTTTGATCTGCTGCTCTGGTTGGACGTGTCGGCGGGAAATCGCTCGTGGGATACCAGCTATCAGGGCCTCTCGATTGTATATGCAAACATGAATCAAACCCAGCAGGGAGAAGATTCCTGATTGCACGCTTCTGCTCTACCCTCCTCCTCCCTCCCTGCGCTCGCTCCTCCTTTGTGCTGAGATTTCTGCAAATTACATCTCGCAGAATAATAAGCTCAGCGTTAACGCGAAGGTTCTGAGAACAAACCGCGCCGAGCTCTAGCTCTTGGTCTAGCCGGGGAAAAAGAAACACACTCTCTACAGTGTAGCACTGACAAACACTGCTTTCGCTGGGATAAGGAGCATGGAAAGATAGCACACAGAAATCACTCAGTGTGTCACTCCCTCTGGGCAAAGCAGTGCAGGAAAGGGCAAGAAGCAGTTAAGCGTGCACTCACATACACATACACAATCTCTCTCTCCCTCACACACACACACACACACACTGTGGCATGCTGCAGGGGAGAATGACATTGATCTGTCGGCCCCTGTCCATCCGTCTAGCTGAAAGAGGGAATGGGATTGTTAATAAAAATGGAAATTGAGCCGCACACGTGGCCAGAAGCCATGCACAGCTGGCTGGCTCTATCTGACATCTCGCTGTAGGAGCTCACAGTGGCTCTGTGCCTCTGATCTGGGCAAATACACATACACAAAAACTAATAACCCTGGTTGGAGGCAGCGGGTGAGGATAAAAGGTTTGATGTCGTGATATGTGCTAAAACGTCAACGTTAACAATTCAACCCAAGTCTCAGCGAAGCGACAGCAAATTACCCGAGCGCTGGACTAGGCACTCCAAGACACGTTTGAGCAGTCGTAAAGCCGGCATAACGGCCAAACAGGAGAGGCTACAATCCCAGTTCAGATTACAACTGCCGGCACAGAAACCTGTCCCCTGAACCTTTCCTCTTATCACAAACGTAGCCAGGGTGAAGAAAAGACAGCGAGACTTCTTGAGCTCTCCACATTCTCAGGGCTGTTTGGAAACAGATTCACAAATCCTTTAAGGGCGTTTTTAGATTTTACTTGCCTCCTTTGCTTGTCTGTCTCATTTTGATCAGTGAGAACACTGAATCGTCCTGCGCTCGTGGTACCATGCCCACGTTCGCTTCAAGAGACAGTCTCGACAATGGAACAGCTCACAGATACTCAGCCGCAGACGGAATCAGATATGGAAGCCAATCGAACCTGAGCATGGAAGTAGATCGCTGTTTACATGTGATGTCATCAGTCATCCTTCGAAATCTGTGTGCACGTAGCACGAGCCAATCTCATCCTCTGACCTCCACAACCATTGCTGCTATAGTAGGAAGGCATGCGAGAACGTTGCTCCTGACATTTTTTCCTAAATATCAATAACATTAGGCATAGCGCGAAGGCTAACTTCCTTGTTCTCTTCTTAAATCTAAAAGTGCTCTGAATTGACCCACCCCCACCGCCCCAATGCCTAGCGATCGGCCTTTCAGAACCGAGAAGTAAGCAGTTCGACTCCTGGAATCCATCATCTCTAAAAGCGGCTTGATGCTTAATCAATTATCCTGCCCTGCTTCCAATTTCCAGCTAAGAGCCACAAAGGGAACTACCCATCAGCCGTCAGGATAGATTGATTTTTTTCCCCCCTCCTTTCTTTATTATATGTAATGTTGTGACTGTTTCGGCCTTTTTACACAAGCTTGTGTCGTTATATGCGAGAAAGACATTATGCCGCGGGGAAAAAATGTCCTTCAGAGGGAAGGGAAGTAAATGGATTTAAAAGCTGCTCCGACAGCAATCCTGTATTAGCCGTGCGCTGGGTATAACTCATAGAATTAAGCGTTGTGGATCCGTGCCTTACAAGAGTGTGCGTTTGAGAGGCCATGTTGAAGAATCACAGTAAAAGCGAGACGGCTCTGGGCATGCTGATTTTATGGTATGTGTTAATCAGGTGCTAGGAGTGATGTATTTGCACCAAATTCATCATCCAAAGTGTCTTTAAGAAATGATCATGATCATTTCCAGTGTGTGTGGTCTTTATATTGTAATAGTCCTATATATTATAATATGAGGGGTGTTCGAGTCAAGCTGGGACCTAGTTTCACTAGGGCTTGGATACCATTTTTTTCAGTACGGTGGACCCATTATTGGACAAGTGTTTGTGAATGATCGCTGGTACGGACCCCCAGGAGACCGATTCGTCCCTTCCACAAGTTGGCAATGATGGAAGTTATCTGTTTATTTTCAAGGTTGAGGTGGTCCACGGATGTACAACATTTTCGCCGACTTAGGTCAAACGGTTTCACAATTTAACCTCCTGAGCGTGAGATGAAAGTCCCGGTTTGACTTGGATGCCCCTCGCGTAAAGATTATGAAAGGCTTGAACAATCAAGCAAGATCATCCTCTTCGAATCAGATCCCAAACAGAAAATGGAAATCTTAAAGATGTGCACAAGTTGAAACCAAATCCCTGCTCCTGATCGTCCTCACCAACTGTGGAGTTCATCTTTGATGTAGACATGCAGCAATCAGTTCACTGATAAGTTCATGCTAAGATGTTTTTCGCTTTGAACAGACATCAAGCCAAAATTGAAATTCAAAACTGTTCAAAGGATAATAGATACTGTATACTTATTTCCATATTTCAAGTGATATTAATTAAATGTTTGCATAATCCCGTAATCCGCCGACTCTACTATTTTAGATATTTATGGGGTTGACAAATACCTTGTACCTGAACTTGTGCTTGCAAAACAAAGGTTTTCTCAAAACATACTCGAGGCTGTAACTATAGAATGTACAATTTTTAAAAAATCTCGCAACCTGCCGCACTACACACATCACCCAAGGCTGATCTAGATGACGGATTGAATTTCCTGTAGATGTCTGCACAGCCGAGTCACTGGCAATCTTCTAGTGATGAATAAACACCTATTTATTTCTTATTTGGTCTTTGGTGTAACTCCCGCCTCCATCCCCCATCACACAAAATAATCCTTCCCAACAGTGTCTGACTGACGGTATTTCCAGTTAGTAACCTAGCGGACCAGTGTAAGGATATATCTAATAATGAAAACTTCAAAGCACTCTCTGAATAAGAGCGTCTGCCAAATGCCTAAGTGTAAATGTAAATGCATAAGCGATGCTTCTTACTAGCGATGGGAATCACCAGGGACCATCTGATACGATATGATCAAGATATCTAGGTGTTGTTTTAATCTGTATTGCGATTCTGCTAGTATCAATTTCATAAACATTCAGTATTTCTTTCTTTCTTTTTTTTTTTTTTTTTTTAGATTTTGTTACATTTCTAAACAAACTTTGCAGATAATTTGCTCCCATCATACAGGACACTGTAGTGCCTGCCAGGGTGTGAACAGTTAAGAGCACCACATGTAGGATTATAGAGACGTGGCAACATTTTACCACCTACACAATACAAACATACATAAATAAAAAAATAATGAATTTTTTTTTATTATTTGAGTCTATGTAGCAATATAGGATTAAAACACAAAATAAATCTGATGGAATTGATTTTTTTAATTATTTATTTCATTGCTTAAACTACGGAACACCCCCCCCCCCCCCCAAGCAGGTTGTCATAAATCTCTTTTATTTTCCATGATTTAAAGTTACACATTAATTAGAAATTAAATTTTTTTTTTTTAAAAAGCTAGTTGAACTTGAGTAATACCTATACTTGGGATACAAGAAGAAAAACATCTCAAAGAAACTGATTGAAAGCTTTGGCTGGAAGAAGAACCACACCATGTGGTAAAATAGATACAGTGGAACCTCGAATTGCAAGACGAGCAAAGATTTTTAATACATTTTTACTTGAAAAATGAGCATGTCTTGTTTTACGAGTGCCGAGTTTTTTGACACCGACACACACACACTCGCCTTTACACCCCCCCCTCCCTGGCTTCACACAGACACACACACTCTGCTCTACACAGAAACTCTGCTCTGTTGCGATTCTTTTCAAATGTAAGGTGCTAGTTCATTTGTTTTTGTTTTTTTACTTTACAGCAGTGATTCCGTTAGTCTGCGCTCACGCGAGTGTCAGAGAGATTTATTTTTTTCCTGTTAAAACAGTGTTTCCATTGTGTGTGTGTTTGTTGCGAAACTTAAAAAGCGAGGTGGGGGGAAAGAGGAGGAGTTTTACTGTGCAAGACGAGGTGAGGGAAGGGGTTAATTCCACACACACACACACACACACACACACACACACACACACACACACACACACACACACACACACACACCAATACACGGCGCCTGCGCGTACAAACGGAAATACTTATCTGTTGGGATTTATTTTAACTTTTATTTTAATGGTAACGTGCAGGTTAATTTGTTTTATTTTTACTTTATATAATTATTTTTCTGTATTTATTTTTTTGGACTATGGAATGAATTATTTGAGTTTTCATTATTTCTTATGGGAAGATTTGATTTGGTTTACGAGTATTTTGGAATATGAGCCCGTTTACGTAAAGAATTATGCTCGTAATCCAAGGTTCCACTGTACTAGTAAAAATCCTTCACAACAGTGTCTTACTGATGGTATCTCTAGTTAATAACCTCTTGAGCCAGTGTAAGAATATATCTAATAATGAAAACTTTGAAGCAATGCTTTGAAGTTTTCATCATGATGCTTCTTACTAGCGATGGGAATCACCAGGGACCATCCGATACAATATTATCAAATAGAAAGTAAAGTAAGCTGGAAGTAGCAAACACCATGCGCTACATTATAACCATGTCTGCTCTATGAAGCAGTTTTAGGAACCTCGTCGTGCTTTCATGTGCTTTTTCTTGTAAACCCTTGCAAACAAACCGTACTTGTTCAGTCCTCTTCCAATTGTACTTTAATGGACTTTCTCACACTCAATGAGGCCTGTAGGGTCTGAAATAGGGTAAAAAAAAGTAGTTTTTTTGTTGTTGTTGTTTTGTTTTTTGTTGCACTGCACAGTCTGACGTTGGGGTGATTGAGCTGCGACGTCCACTCCTGAGAAGGATAGCAAACGTCTAGAATGCTTTCTACTCATAAATAATCTCTCACTGTTAAATTTTGAACTATAAATAGTTTGGGAATGGTTTTTAGATTGATGCTTGTCTGATCTTTTGCTATTATAGGAGGTCTGCACACATGCTGATGATCAGTTAACCAAGGACTGATCTTAAATACTTTGTACTTAGTATTTCCCACATTTTTTTTCTTTTTGGCTTCTGTTTTGCAAAATGACTAATGTCATGGTGAAAAAAAAACGTATATGTTGTTGCTCGTCTGAGGATCTATTTGCCCAATACTGAGATCTGCTATGATCAGATGTTTTTACACACAAACATCAAAAAGGTTGTACTAACTTTTACACATGACTGTCTGGCATAGATTAAATAAAGAACGCTCTGCCTTTCAGCTCATCAGAGAAGCAATTGCTTGTTTGCTACCGAGGCATAACAAAGGCGCAGGAAACATGGTTTCAGCCTCGGTGAATGTGAGCTCACATGAAAACTAGGTCAGATCGGCTCCTCTAGGACTCCTAGCGCTAAGAGCAGAATAAAAAGCTGCTCGTGACAGTTAACGAAACGGGTAAGAAGGCTAAGCGTTATTTATTAAGGGGAAGGGGGCGTGGCGTATTTGACAAAATAATGGATCCTCAAGCGAAGGAGAGTGGAGACTGGAGAGGATCAGCTGGAGTCGAGTGTTTTTTCCTTAAGCAAGCTCAGGTGCACTGCGGTGAAGAATAAACAGTGACGCGAGGCAGAGCCCATGGACGACTGCCAATCTCACGCCACGTCGCATTAACGCTCATGGAGTCCATCTGTGGGGCACGGTGCTCACCTCAGAAGCAGATGAGAGCAAACGCGCACTTCAGAGAGAGAGAGAGAGAGAGAGAGAGAGAGAGAGAGAGAGAGTGTGAGACTATGCCGAAAGAAAGGGGTAGACGTGTTGCCATGGAGATTCGTTTCGCTCCTTATTAATCCTGTAAAAAAAAAAAAAAAAACTGTAATTGTCAGTGCAATTCAACTGACGCGGTTTGGCGTTTTTGAAGCACTTCCAAAAAAAAAAAAAAATCAAGAACCTGTCAGCGTGTTTTCTGTACCGTCTGTACTTTGGATGGTAGAGCGTAAACACGAGCTCGGCGGGCCTCTTGTGCAGCGGAGAGACGAGTCCATACATGGGGATGGGGTAGAGGAGTGCGAGCGAAGTGTTTATGAGAGCTCGGCTCATCCCATCCCCCCCCCAGCCAAGTCCTCAGTCCACCATCCTCGCTCTCACAAAGACGGCAGAGCCGAGCGGATCAGGCTGAGGATTATCCCGCTGGGAGCTCTGACCCTCGACAGGGGTGGTTGCACTCGGAACTCCCGGTGTAAATAGTAAACACGGTTATTAGAGGGGTAAAAAAAAACAAAAGAAAAACTGAGGGATTAAAAAAAACAAACAAACAAAAAAAAACAGGCTAATTATTCACAGGCTTTGAATTAGCATTTTTTCCATCTCAATATTCTCCTAGGCAGCGAGTTGGAGATTAATATTGAATATAAGATAACCATGTGAACATGAAAGCACGTGTGTGTCTTTGGGAATACACTACATCAATCACCGTGGGCACAAGTTACAGGATCACGTCATGGTGTATTAGTGGAGCACATACAGTACGAAGAATTAATCATGATGTGTCATGCTGTTATAGGAAACTAATTAACAAGAGAACAGTGTGTTTTGCAGCCTGACCTCAAATGGCATTGGCAAGATCACTTCAAGTGACTACAGCGATTCACCAATGGTTGCGATTTATGTTCATCAGTGAACGCAACATTATGCTTTGTATTCTTTGTTTTTGTTTTATCACTCCTTAAAGGGGACGTGTTTTTTGATATTCAGATAGGCCTCCAGTGTTATAAAAAAATTTGAGGGAAAAAAATGTCCTTGAAACAAACCAATTAGATTTTCCACCTAAAGGGATCTCATATAAGACCACCTGCTTTGTTCTGGTGAGGGGCGCGGCTCAGGAGTATCTCATTTACTGTACATAGAGACTGAAACAGCACATTTGGAGGAGGAGTGAAATAAAGTGAACTTGAGGTACATCCGAGAGGTATTTCTGCTGTAGAGTTAATACACACACACTTTGAAGAAGCTCTGAGACCTGTGTTAACCTGATGAAAAAAAGAAAGAAAGAAAGAAAAAAAACAGTCAAATATGGGATCTTTAAATGTCCAGTTGAAGCGAATCTGGGAGGGTTTCCTCTCTAGGAGTCCAATTAAATTTTTTTAGATTGTTTCTGCTCTACGGAGCAGCTTACATAGATCTTTATCTTTAGCTCAAAATGTGGTACGCTGTAACATCAAATGTGTGACAGTGCGAAACAAAACAGAAAAAAAAAATGTTTCGACAAAGCAAAAAACACTTTAGGCTCATCCTGGCAATTCAGCAGATTTGCCCTTCTTCACCTAATGGCGAGATGTGTCGCTCGGTCATTTGCTTGTTAAGCCTTTAAATAAAGATGATGCAATGAAACAGCTGATGTAGCTGCAGCAGACTTCCAGCTTCTCTCTCTCTCTCTCTCCAGCAACAAGCATTTCCAAATATAAACCCAACAGCTCTCTAATTACTGCAGTCACGATCGGGGGCTGCATCTTCACGGATTCGTTGCTCAACTGGGAATGTGAGACCAGCCTCTGCGGCCGCGTTCAGATCGCGAGCGGCTGGAAGTGGATTCTCTTCGAGGGTGGGAGCTTAATTAAAGGCATGGGGCTGCCACGCTGGGACTGACTGCAGCAGACTTCAGGGGAAATTCCTGCCATAGCTGAAGCCTTGCACAAAGCAACACATCCCTTAACAGCCCGGGCTTCTGGCTGGCAGCCAAGCAACCAAAGACAGAGGAAAGTAGGAAAATCAGGACGGGGCCTCGCCTAACCTTCAACGCTTCCCCCTTCTTTTATAGATGTTCGTTTTATAGCAGTTCCACAGAAATTGTGTTTAGAGTTTTCGAAAACTAGCATCTCGGTTGGTGTATTATATTCTTTACTGCCAACTCTTACAGGAGGGGGGGGGATTGGCATTGCTATTGCTGGCACACAGTTACACCCTTGTTTAATGTGAGAAAAATCTCAAAAAATAAGAGATAGCAGTCAGATTTTTGCAAAAAAACAAACAACAACAACAAAAAAAAAGAAGCGCTTGTTTAAAGGCGACTCGAAGCTAGAAGTAGTGCGGATGTTGGCGCAAATGTTGGACTCACTGTTCCAGAACGGTGAAAAGAAAGGCAAAGTCAGCGATCTAAATGATGATGGTGTTGAAGATGGTATAAGCATTATAAGCTATGGAAGTTGATCTGTTTAAGCAAAGCGTACAAATGACAAGGTTGAGAGAAGTGGAACAACAAAACAACTAAAGCGCCGCAGCATTGGTACAAAGGCAAAAAAGCAGCATTGATACAAACAAGGGCTAAATCCCTTGAGCACCACTATAAAGCAGGAGACGAAAAAAAAAAGTGGAACGCATCGTCGAAAATCATTATGTGGAAATAAACCGATGTGCAGATGAAAGACGTTTAAACAAATAAATCTGTTTAAAAAAAAATTAAAAAAAAGAACAAAATCTTGGACGGCGCTGAAGATCAGATGCGAGTCGTTCAGGGTGAAGTTTCCCTTTGACTTTCCTCAGCCTCAGCTTGATTTCCTGCCAGACACTGCGCATGACGAAACATGTCAAAAGAGATTACAACATAATAAACATACAGGCGGCAGAATCTACCCTGCTCGTCTGTTTCTCGAGGGGAAACCCCACTTCCTCGTCTGCTGTCCGGGCTAGCAAGCGTCCAGTTCCTAGACAGAGCTACATGGCAGCTGAGTGCACAATATCACTGTTAATGGACAGAAAATTGCTGCAAAAAAAAAAAAAAAAAAAAGGCAGCTTGTCGAAAGATAGGAGGAAGCCCAGAGGTGCTTGAATCTCAGAGTCGGGATCTGGACCTGCTAATGAGCGTAAAGCAATGAAAATCGATCGGCCCCCGTGCTGACGTCGCTCGATTCATTAATCAGGCTGAAGATCACCATCGTCTCATAAACGGGAGGAAAATTATGGAGCTCTTTATGTAGTATAGCATCGGCGGATTTCAGAGCAAATCATATCACCAGGGTTGATAAATCGCTGCACTGCTCCGGATTCCTGAGAGTTCTGTGAAATAAGAACGCACCTTTTGATCTCGGGAGAAGTCCAGAGCACTGATGCCTGGAAATCTGAGACCAACTTTCGCATCAAAGTGTGGAATCCATCAGCTCTCGTCATTGCATGCCAACTAACATGATTGGTTCCAAATTGTCAGGGTTCAGGTTTTGTGATGTGAAGAAAAGGCTGATGAAATGCCTTATTGATGTTCACTGCCAGGCCAAAAAAAAAAAAAAAAAAAAGTTCCGCACATACAGTACAGACCAAAAGTTTGGACACACCTTCTCATTCAGCGAGTTTTCTTTACTGTGTTCTTTATTGTGTTCTTTAGCCCAAACGCGTCTCTTCTGCTTGTTTCCTGTCCTTAGCAGTGGTTTCCTAGCAGATATTCTAGCATGAAGGCCTGATTCACACAGTCTCCTCTTAACAGTTGTTCTAGAGACGTGTCTGCTGCTAGAACTCTGTGTGGCATTGACCTGCTCTCTGATCTGAGCTGCTGTTAACCTGCGATTTCTGAGGCTGGTGACTCGGATGAACTTATCCTCCGCAGCAGAGGTGATTCTCGGTCTTCCTTTCCTGGGACGGTCCGCATGTGAGCCAGTTTCTATGTAGCGCTTGATGGTTTTTGTGACTGCACTTGGGGACACTTTCAAAGTTTTCCCAATTTTTCGGACTGACTGACCTTCATTTCTTAAAGTAATGATGGCCACTCGTTTTTTCTCTTCACTTAGCCGCTTTTTTCTTGCCATAATACAAACTCAACCTCTTTGAATGAGAAGGTGTGTCCAAACCTTTGGTCTGTACTGTACATTAAGATTTCATTCAGTCACCTTTAGCTTTAATTGAAGCACACAATGTGGTGTCCAGTTCATGTGTGAAAATGATTCCTCGTGCTCCCAGAAACACTCTTTCACAATTTTTTAAGAAAATTAAAGGAAAACTCCATGGATGTGAAAACCTGGTCGTTCAGTACATTCGAGTTGTCAGCTAACCTTAATTTTATTGCCAAATAACGTTGCCACGTCTAGGCCTGAGCGACTGAAGCAACCCCAGATCATAACACTGCCTCCAGAGTCCAATATTTATGGACTTTGGATGAATAGGCCGAAGTATAAACCTAGGCCGAAAGCTCATATTTTTGCATTGAGGAGCCTGGGTAAATCTGAAGCTTGTTGCAGCCTGACAGGGTAAAAATGTCCACTTGAGTGTTGGAACTAAGGGAAAACTGATGAGCCTACTGCTTACAAGTTTTCAAACCTGCATACAAAAGTGACATTGTACAACCGATCCATTATTAGGAGGAAACCCGCAGACTTGCGATTACCAGCCTCTCTTCCAACCCAACCCCGGAATCCGACCCGGACGCAGACGTCTGTATTCGCGCATGAGGACACCCTGTGCATTTTTTTTTTCAACGTCAACAAAAGGTCCTTCATTAACATAAGGTTTGAAATTGGACCTCTTATGTCCTCGTAACTTACTTCCACCCCCAGAGTAGCGTTCCTTCTCCTTTAAAGCTTCACTTCCTGTCACAAGCTTTAAGCATCACCTGGGGCACAGAGCAATATGTGGCGCGGTGTAAAATCAGTGCAATCTGCTAACACCACAGCATCCTGCCACAGTTAACAGACATTATATAGGCTTGTTGTTGCTGGCAGGTTACAAGCCTGGCGGCTGCTAAACGAGACCCAGGCGCGGCGTGCGAAAGCCCCACGTTGCACGCCGAGCATGCTCGCAGCGGGAGAGAGAGCCTGTTCTGCCTGTATACGGCGGGGGAATGTGTTAATGCAATATTCATGGTGGGTATAGAGAGAGAGAGAGAGAGAGAGAGAGAGGGCCGAGCACAACACAGCTTTGAGGACTCTCTAAAGGGCCTCTAAAGGGCCTTTCACACCCACCGAAACAGGAAAAGTAGCGTAATGTGAACCCCCAACCCCCCCTCATTCACATTGGTGATTCATCCCAGTGACCCTGCACAATGCCACGGTTCACACGCATGCCGGGAAGCTTTTGCTACAGACGTGACCTCTGCCTCGCACATTTGGGCCATCAATGAGAGATGATTTGTTATTGAATTCTTTCGGAAGATGGTGTGTGTGTGCGGTGGGGGGAGGGGGGGATACAAAGTCCGGTATTTCTTCTCGATTCTGCTTTTGTGGATCAGAACGAGGAGGGATTTTAAATTTTTCAAGTCGAGGCTTTGGCGTGTTTTGTTACAGAGCAAATGAGAATTGTTAACAGAGCTGACTATTGTGTCCTAAATTTAAACGCACACGATTCCCTGGATGTCGTGTTTAGCACTGACGTCGGTCAGGCGACGGAAAATGTGTTTCCGAGCCAATCCCGATGACAGAAACGCTCGGTAATGTCATGTGTGCTGAACATCAGGAATGGTATCGCATGTCGCGTGATCATGCGATGTACTCCTTCAAAAGCCCACAGCGTAAACAGGCTTTAAGTGAAACCAGAGCCTTATAGCTAGGCTCCATGTGTTCTGCCGCCCTTCCCATCCTATAATCTCCACCTCCTCCCCCTCTCCTCCTCTCCTCCTCTGCTCTCTCTCTCTCTCGAGCATTAATTTTTAATCAGAGCTTAAGTGGCCATCTTGGCACAGGCTCAAGCCAGTGAGTCGAGAGCTCCTTGCTTCCAGTAACGAAGTTTTTCAAGAGCAATGAGCCTAAAAACAAATATACACAGCAAAAAAAAAACAAAAAAAAAACCTTCCGAACTAACGAAAAAGCGCCACACGACTGCTAACATCTCGTAATTGAAATTCAAACACTAGGCTTTGTGGGACACTGTTAGAATTTAGTGACGGATACTAAAAAACGTAGAGTTGGCATCCGACAAACAGCCCCTGGCACGAGCGCTGCTTTCTCACACTCTTCTCAGTACACGGATATTCTGAGTCTCTCAGGAGCCCGGTTCTCCAAGCGTATCCCCTCATTACTGATAATGAATGGAGGGCCAGCTCGTGTCACGCCACACATCTGAGACTCGGCAGCGCTGGAGATGCCGCCACTCAAGATCTCCTTGCATTATTTATTTACATATACGCTGGTGGTCTGACCCGGACTTGTAATGAGGAGCGAAGTCACGGTCTGCTTCAGTTCGCAGCGAAACGTCGACAGCATACTTTGGGTCTCCGCTCGACCACACGGGACCTCCACAGCTTCGACTGGTTCGAGTTCCTTGACACTTCCTCAACCCCTTCCTTTTCTCAACGGTCTTTTCTTTTGCTTTTGGGGACAAATTATTAGTGGGAATCCCGGGACGTCACATGAGGCTATAGGATTCGCCATTAGATAGTTTTCACAGTTGCCAGGCAGATGAGCAGCTTCAGGAGGTGAGCGGTCGCCTACAAAACCCTTTCACAAAAGAAAGCTTTTTATTCGGTTTGTATATTTGTGCCACAGCGTTGGTGAATTCACAACCCTGACTGGCCTACAGGTTTAGTCGTAGCGACAGCTCATTCATAGTGCTGAGACAAAGAAAGAAAGAAAGAAACATTGATCTGGTGAAGGTTTCTAGAATGTAGCATTTATTTAAAACGTACAACAGGAACCTCTGTGAAAAATTTTACGTCGTGAAATTTGATTGATCAGCGCATACGCTTCTTTTCGAATCTGCCAAGCAGTTTTGGCAAAAATGACTGATTACATACGATGCGTCTTGGGACGTTTCACAATATTTAATGCAATTATAAAAGGTGTAAAAGCAAGACACTTCCACAGAAAGGAATAATGACTAGGAAGGATGATTCGTCCCTACGTGGGAAATTATATCTTATGCTTAACGCATGTATCAAGCTAACAAGCTCATAACTGCTTGACGCTAGCTACCATTTGTTATCCTGGGAAATGAGGTTTCCAGGCAACGAGTGCATGGACGTGTGCAGCACATTATAGCATTCACTTATCGGGGAGCCTAGCTTATACATCAATGTCAAATAAAAACCGCTTCTCTTAATACCTTTATCAAGGAGGGCGAATGCCTCGTATGATAAAAACATTAAAAGAATCAGTTCGGTAGAGATCGGGGGAAAAGCGCTCAGCCGTTAAAGTCTTAAGGAGACGCCGATTGTGCTCTTTGGAAACGACGATGCCGTTTTCTTTAACGTTCGGAATTAATCGGTTGTCTGATCCAGGGAGGAAAACGTTAGATGGCGCATCCCCCGAACGCCTTAACAAATTCATTTGGGAAACCGATCCGAGAAAACGTCGACGCCGGGATTTCATTTCACTCGCCACCTGCTTACTGCGTCATAAAAAACGGACGTTTAAGATGAATAAAAACGTGAATTTCCCCTCGCCGTGTTTGTTCTGGGATCAGTGTCAGCGGCGCTGGAGTAAAGGTCGAAATCAGGCAGGAAGCCCGTTCAATCCCTGCTCGCTGCTCTTCCACATTAGTGCACCAGCCTGCTCCTGGCTGCCCATTAGCTGTGTGACAGATCTCTAATAAACACAACCTGTCACCTCTGAAGTCTGCCGCACATTTCCTGAGCAATATATAAAGCCCCGACTACCCTCCCCCTCCCCTCCCTGTCCCCTGCCTTGCTCTGCCACGAGGCTCAATAGAGCTGAAACCTGATTTCTGTCTAGCAGCCTGGCAGCTGGTGGAGCTGAAAATTCCCCTGCACCCAGATAGCCCTGGAAAATACATGAATATAAAAAAGGAATCCATGAATAAATCAAAACCGTTCTCTCCCTTTCTCCCTCTCTCTCTCTTTTTTTTATACTCTCCCTACGGATGAGTTCCGAGTCAGAAAAGGTAGAAGACAAGAAACATGGCCACTACGGAAGGAAAAAAAAAAACCCCACAAAAGTCCAAGCTGGTCAAAACGTTTTTACTCTCCAGCAGTCGTATTAAAAGATGAATTTTTCTTGCACTCGGAACGCCGATGCTTCTGCAGTTGTGACAAACGGACTTCCTTCGATCTCGCCTCCTTAAACAACATCCCAGCGGAGTTATTTCTAACAAACGTATTTTTCGATACGAATATCGCTACTCTTTCCAGCTTACTGAGCACAGATACAGTACGTGCTCAACAAAAAGCAGAAAGCTTTTACAAAATGCTACGCCTACACAACAACAACAACAAAAAAGCTTTTATCCGGAGTTTCCTGCTTTTCTGGGAAGCCAGGGTGGAATTAGCATAAAGAAATCCTTTTGACATGAAGTTAAAAGCAGACGTTCGACTAAAACATTAAAACAGCTGGAAAACGTAGCATCATATCAGCCTTGTAGATGGAAATGTGCCAGCTGTGCTCTAGACGTCAGGGACCTCCTTTAAAAGCGTCTATGTTGTATCACAGGGGCGTGCTCGATCAGACATGTGACCAACAAATAAAAGAGCGAGGAAGGAAGGAAGAAAGAAAGAAAAAGAAAGAAACGCAGCTTTTGAATGGATAGAATGCAGCAGATCTGCTGACTTGAGCTTGTAATATTCACACATGGCTGGAGCCACTTGTCAGGATGTCTGCCGCGGTGGCGAACGGCCCGGGGGTGACCTTCAGCTCGGCGGATGGGATGACAGAATAAAAGAGATATGGGAGCCTCGTAAGCGAAAGCCTGGTCGCTTGTGCAGCCTTTAATAGGCTCTTATTAGCCCGCTGAACAGGAATTTCATTTTCAGCGCGCGGTGCTTTTGCACTCCTAAATGTCAACAATTGAGGCAGCGAAGTGCTCCAGCGCCTGATGGATTTCCGCTCCGGAGTTGCAGATGGGACTCTCATGTCGAACTCCTTTACTTAAAATCCCCCCCCCTTCCCCCACATGCTTGATTGCCAATCCTGACTTCCTGCCTTCTATGTTTTTATGAGCTGCAGAGCCAGGCTCGGGTCAGACCGCCAGCATAGATAACATCCTGACCCTAATGTTGGCTAAACTGAAGAGGAGGCAGGAATGCACAGAGGGCAGGACACATGCATGACCGTAGCTGGCCTGCCAGCTTATCTCTGCACATCTCATTCTTCCCCGCGCAGCCTGGCCGAGGTTCCCGGGGGTCACATCTCCAGGGAACGCGAGGGGCTTAGGAGAGAATGAGAATGAATGAGGTGAAGCGGCCTAGACACGAGGTCAAAATGGATAGAGAAATCCTTATTAGAGATATGAAAAGCAGGTGGAAAATGGAGAGCGCTTCCCGTGTCGAAGGGGTCGGATTGTTTTTTCTTTTCTTTTTTTCATCTGAGTGCTTGGTGCTGGCTCATGTGGGCCTCCAGCAGGACTCTTTATAGATTAGATGGCTTTTACTATAAAACCCGGTGACATGGGAACCATCAGGTCAACAAATAACAAACCCAAAATTACTCATTCACTGCATGGGGAGAACCTGGAAGCAGCTCTTAGATTACGGATTAGACAATTATAAAAATAAGTGTTTATTGTGTTGCATCCATAGTGTTTCTTGGTCCAAACACCCAGAACATTTAGGCAAGTTATTTAATACCATAGGTACAGAAAGAACATTAGATAAATACTGAACATTTAAGCTCATTCCATGCATACAGACTTAACTGTGTTATGCTAAAGCTCCCTAAAATAGTGAAATAGTAATATATGGGGTAGCGGCAGCTCAGCAGGATAAGGCTCTGGGTTGATGGGTCACGGCTGAACCTGAGCTCTGACCCCCACTTCCTACCATGCTGGGATGGACATGTGAAGAAAGAATTTCACTGTGCTGTGATGTAGAGAACCTGTCAAAAGTTTGGATACACCTTATAATTCAATGTTGTTGTTTTTTGCTCATTGATTCATTTTCTACATTCTAGACCAATACTGGAGATTTCAAAACTATGAAATAAATATTAAGACCCTCCCAGGACAGCAAGACCAAAACTCACCTCTACTGCAGAGAAGAAGTTCATTTAAGTGTTACCCAGACACGTGTCAAGATCAACCATTTAAAGTGAACTATTGCATATGTAGAAAAAAATAAAAATAAAATGAGGAAAGACCAGGGAATTAGAAGGTGTGTCCAAACTTTTGACTAGTTGTGTACATGTGACAAATAAAAGCTTTTTCTTCTATATTATACAGTTGTAATGGCAATAATTCCATATAAGGAATACAAACAGATCAAGAGTCTGATAAAGAGAAATTCTCAGCACATGCAAACCAAACGGTTGATCTATTCCTATACCACGCTCAGCAATCTCATGCCACCCCAATGCTTACCTACGACCAACTTGATTTAATGGCATTGCTAAAAAAGAGCAAAGAATCTTAGCAACTTAATGTTTTATCACGTGAAATATTCTTGAATTTAGCCAAACCTGTGTACAATCTCTTAAAATACATTTACATTAACGCATCTGGCAGATGCTCTTATCCGAGCGACTTAGAAAAATGCTATGAAGTTTCCGTCATTGGATAGTTGACCATACACTGGGTTGCTCTTTTAAGGTTACAACAAATTGAAAATAAGATTATTAAGCTTATTTCTAGTCAAACTTCACGAAAATTGCAAGTAAAAAATGTCTTGTTCTATTTGAAGATAATTTTGTTAGAAATTTAGGAATTTACTACTTAAAAGAAGCAAAATCGTACATCAATAAAACAAGATTTGCTTAAATTGTTGGCAAAATTTGACTAAAAATAAGCTTAATAATTTTACTTTTGGCCCGGCCCAATGCCCAGATCACAGCCACTGGATGCAGTGCCGGACCCAAGTCCGGATAAAATGCAAAAAGATCAACAACAATCTTATTTTAGGTTTGTTGTAATCTTATTTTAGGAAATTATAGCTTGGTTTGGCTAGATTCAAGAACATTATTTCATTGGCTAAGACCACAAAAACTAGGCCGTACGCCAGAGGATGACAGCTCCCAGCTAAAAGCGCAAACTGAAGAGACCATAACTTAACGCTCAAGTTTTCAATTTGTCCACAAAACTGTTTAGGGGGGGGAAAAAGTACATAAATTTCACTTCAGTAAAGTTGATGTGAAAGTGAAAGTAAGCACCAACAGAAACAAAAGTGCATCTTTCATGTCCTTAACCTTTTTCACTTCAGTGTGAACTGGATTTTTTTTCCCCATTAGGTCTGAAAAAGAAGAAAAAAAAGTCCCCACTTTCAGGTGTCTCCTGTTCCGCCATAGCAAAAGATCAAAACCTACAACATAGACTTTGACACCACTGAGCATTAAATGAGACTGAAACACCTTTTAAGATATACTTTCTGAAAGAGTAATAAGCTTAATGAGCCTGCCATTAACGAAAACATCGTGCCAATAATTGGACTGTTCGGTGTAAACCGAGCGAAGCGGAAGAGCCAATAAAGCTCAGGACACTTTATAAATTAAATGTCAGAATTTGAGTCTTAACCATATTCTCATGAAAAAAGCTTAGCGTTTCTATGAAGTATCTCATTTACCTAATCGATTTCGGTATAATATACCACTCTGTGTATTATAATATCATATAGCCGACGCTTTTCACCCACAAATTGAATTACAGATGTCAGCTCCAAGCCCAGCCAACCAGCACCGGCTTTGGATTAAATGCCTTGCTGAAGGATGCCATGCCTCTAATAACTTGGTTCACAGCCAAGTTTCTCAGAGCAGCAGCAGCAGCAGCACCGTATCACCACCATCATCTCTGCTCTCCACAAAAAACACTCTCCAAAATACGCACTTACATTTGTTTAACGCAATGTGTTTCCGGTACAGGAAACACAAGTGCATCAGTTTTTTGTAAATGATCCAACATAATTGTAAGGCCATTACTTCTAAATAGGTCTACAGTATATAGGAAATAACATTTAGCGACTGGCAAAGACAGCAATAAAATGCTTGATGAGTTTGGTAGTATGCAAAGCACCAGATTAGAATATTAGCATCAATGGTCGACTGTAGAACATAAAGTATTTCTACATTATGCCTCGAGAACACTTATATTAAGTTGCCTTATGTTGAGATCACACAAACCAAGTAGTATACTGCATTTACACAAATACAAAAATGTCCGATTTTGTTTGGATAATGGGTTAGAAATAAAAAAAATAATAAAACATTTTTTTTTAAATCACAAAAACAAATCTAATTAAAATTCAACCCAAAACAAAGCTTAAGCAATTTTATGAAATTAGCATCCCTACATAATATTTATTATTATTTACATTTATTATGATCATATACAATAATTTATTTGCATTTTGTGTAGGAACCTAGTAACCGTTATTATAAAACATTTTGCAAGAATTTTTGAAAACTTTATCTTGTTACAGATAGATTCAGAGAGTAACGAGAAATTTGCACAAATTAATATAGATTAACAGCAACTGTAAATTATTATTATACAATTTATACAATATACACACGTGGACAAAATTGTTGGTACCCTTCGGTCAATGAAAGAAAAACTCACAATGGTCTGTCAAAAGTAATACTTAAAAGAAATTCTATGAATGTTAACCAATGAAAGTCAGACATTGCTTTTCAACCATGCTTCAACGGAATTATTTAAAAAAAATAATCTCATGGAACAGGCCTGGACAAAAATGATGATACCCCTAGAAAATACTGAAAATAATGTGACCAAAGGGACATGATAATTCAAGGTGTGTCCACTAATTAGCATCACAGGTGTCTACAATCTTGTAATCAGTCAGTGGGCCTATATATAGGGCTCCAGGTCGTCACTGTGTTGTTTGGTGACATGGTATGTACCACACTCAACATGGACCAGAGGAAGCGAAGGAAAAAGTTGTCTCAGGAGATTCGAAAGAAAATTATAGACAAGCATGTTAAAGGTAAAGGCTAGAAGACCATTTCCAAGCAGCTAGATGTTCCTGTGACTACAGTTGCACATATTATTCAGAAATGTAAGATCCATGGGACTGTAGCCAACCTCCCTGGACGTGGCCGCACGAGGAAAATTCATGACAAATCAAAGAGACGGATCATCCGAATGGTAACAAAAGAGCCCAGAAAGACTTCTCAAGAGATCCAAGGTGAACTTCATGCTCAAGGAACATCAGTGTCAGATCGCACCATCCGTCATTGTTTGAGCCAAAGTGGACTACATGGGAGACGACCAAGGAGGACAACATTGTTGAAAACAAATCATAAAAAAGCCAGACTGGAATATGCCAAACTACATGTTGACAAGCCACAAAAGTTCTGGGAGAATGTCCTGTGGACGGATGAGACAAAAATGGAACTTTTTGCCAAGGCACATCAGCTCTATGTTCACAGACGGAAAAATGAAGCCTATGAAGAAAAGAACACTGTCCCTACTGTGAAACATGGAGGAGGCTCTGTTATGTTCTGGGGCTGCTTTGCTGCATCTGGCGCAGGGTGTCTTGAATCTGTGCAGGGTACAATGAAATCTCAAGACTATCAAGGGATTCTAGAGAGAAATGTGCTGGCCAGTGTCAGAAAGCTGGGTCACAGTCGCAGGTCATGGGTCCTGCAACAGGACAATGACCCAAAACACACAGCTAAAAACACCCAAGAATGGCTAAGAGGAAAACATTGGACTATTCTAAAGTGGCCTTCTATGAGCCCTGACCTCAATCCTATTGAGCATCTTTGGAAGGAGCTGAAACATGCTGTCTGGAAAAGGCACCCTTCAAACCGGAAACAACTGGAGCAGCTTGCTCATGAGGAGTGGGCCAAAATACCTGCAGAGAGGTGCAGAAGTCTCATTGACAGTTACAGGAATTGTTTGATTGCAGTGATTGCCTCAAAAGTTTGTGCAACAAACTATTAAGTTAGGGGTACCATCATTTTTTTGCTTATTCATTGTTTTTTATAATTCCGTTGAAGCATGGTTAAAAAGCAATGTCTGACCTTCATTGGTTAACATTCATAGAATTCTTATTTATTATTACTTTTGTCAGATTAAAGTTATTTCTGTGACCATTGTGAGTTTTTCTTTCATTGACCGAAGGGTACCAACAATTTTGTCCACATGTGTGTGTGTGTGTGTGTGTGTGTGTGTGTGTGTGTGTGTGTGTATATATATATATATAAGGAATCGTCCTAAAATTATTTAAAAAACAAATTCCTGTTTTTCTGATTCTGACTAGACAGCCATATATTCTTTTAATACATGTTGCACTTGTATTAAACGTCTCCCCAGGGTTTGGTTTTGGAGTTATGACAATTTGTTTAGGACTCGTGCCAAACCCATTAGCCCCCTTGGCTCGCTTGCTTTTTTTGGTCCGATCGGGAAACAAGACACGCCATGAACAAAATCGAAAAAATGTTAACTACTAAAAATAAATATTAATGGCGATTACTACAAATATTTAACCCCTTCACAAGCGGTTGTAACCTCGCTCCATTGAAAGTGAACGGGGATTTAGAGTGTAGAGACAGTAAGTCAGCGCAAACCTCCTCAGATCCTAGACTGTTAACGCTCAATTTTGCACAAACCCCAACAAAATGTAGATTGAGACGCTCATACTGGTCTCTTCTCTCAAACAATTCAAAAAAAGCAATGCTCTAGCAGCGGTATCCTGCTCAGAAGCCTATAACTGGATTCATGCACTGTTTATGTCACTGCAAGGAGTAAATGTATAAAATGTATAAATGCTTATATCTTGGGAACAGTGTGGGGTATGAATGCACCGTTTCACAATCATGCCTGGAAAACCGGTGCACCATCTATCAGTACCTACTTCACAATTTCTCATGGAACTGTCTCTAGTTATTATTATTATCATTATTATCATTATTGTTATTACAGAAGGCAGATATTTCAGTGGTCACTGTTTAGGTGCTTCAGATTCATTGCGATCCTTGTCCGAATTCTCACCTCAGCAGGCTTGGCTTTCTCATTCCTACTGATGCAGCTGTGTGAGAATCAAAATAACAGCCGTTGCCTAAGCGTATCCACTCCTGAATGTGTGTAACTGTCTTTTTTTCAGCTGTTATGCAAGTTTCAAGTATCCACTTCAAATTTTTTTATGTAAAGGTAAAAAATCTGTCACAGAATAATAAACACAGACACTGGGTTTTCCCGAAGGGGAGGATTAGGAGATCTGCCAATCAGATAACAGACATTCCCAAAAGTAGTTGATGTAAGTGCAATCCCATAAGAACATACAGCATTGGCTTGTATATGGTGAAATGAAGAGTGTGACACCTACCCATGTTATGTTGTAAGTATGGTGCATAACATGTCTTATATATGCATTGAAAATGAATTGCGCTAGATTTCTTATAGTCATTTTTTATTTAATTTAGGTAAAACAGCATTCCAGTTAGAATTAAAGCAAATTAAATTACCTTGCCATATAGCGTTTGTGGGTAACATAGAGCAAGACTCATCCACACAAATAACATAAATGTAGAAGACTATGCCGCATTTAGAAGAAAAAGAATTCGATCCAATTTGGTCATTGGATTTGGGCTGATTGGGTACTCCCACGGGACTCCACAGGTTTTCACAGCTGATCTCAGTCATTATCACTCAAACATAAGCTGAAAGTCCATCCATGTAATATTCAGGGCTGATCTGCAACAGATGTTTCTTTAAAATCAACTTTACACTTCAGCGTAGCTCCAATTTCGCTTGACTCAACGGGCAGACATGGCTCTAAGGGATACTCATCCAAAGGTCTGGGGTCAAGCCCTAGCATGGCTAAGCTAAGCAAGCCATTGAGCAAGCCATTTAACCACAAGCTACTCCATGAGTATCATGTCCTGGTACCTTTCTTAAGGTTTACAACAAACCAAATACAAGATTATTAAGATTATTTCTAATCAAATTTTAACTTTCAAGCAAAATTTCTTCAAAAAAGTTCAAGTGTTCTTGAATCTAGAAGAACCTATCTATAATTTCTTAAAATAAGATTGTGAGTCAAATACAAGACTAAAGATTTCTAGTCAAATGTTGCTAAAATTGCAAGCAAACATGCTTTAATCTATTAGCAGATAATTTTGCTAGTTTTTAGTGCCTTATTTCTTGAAAAAATCAAAATTATCTGACAATAGAACAATCTGAACAATCCAGAACAATCAGAATTATCTCCCATTTTTTGTTAGCAATTTTACCAACATTTAACTAAAAATAAGACTAACATTATATTTGGTTTGTTGTGGCTTATTTTAAGAAATTATAGATTCAAGGTTTGGCTAGATTCAAGATTCAATGTACCCTTTGCATTGACCCGAACTTCTGAACAATCTGGGATAAACAAGGATGATGAGTTCATGTCGCAAATAAAAGCTTCTTTCCAAAACAAATGCTTCACATCACTTCCTGTCAAGGTAAATTGAGAATGTTTATTAAAATGAATTGAAATCCACCAGTGTACAGTTAAATTAGCTAACCTTAGACAAGACCAGAGATGCCATTTACGATAGGAACGGTCAAACAGGATACTATCTGGTTTTGATAAATAACAAAAAGAAAGATGATGTTTGTAGGCCATTGTTTCTGAGTGATAATACTGTTTAATATGATAGTTACAAATGGAAAACTGGCAAGAACACTGTAAACAAGGACATCTAGGAAGGCAAAATATTCTTTCATCTACCCAAAACTATTTATAATTTCTTAAAATATTATTAAAATGATTTTTAATTAAATGTTAGCAAAATTGTAAGTAAAAATTTTTTATTTTCAATCAGAATTGTCGTTCTTTTAAGAAATACATTCCCAAAGCTAGCAAAATGATATGGCAATAGAACAAGAAATATTTTGCTAAATTTTTGTAAATCATTTAGAAATAAGCTTAATAATCATATATTTGATTTGTTGTAAATTTATTTTAAGAAAGTGTAGCTAAATTTAAATTTAATAGTCAAGATATTTTTTCTAGCTACCATTTTTTTTTTTTTTTGCTTTTGAGGTAAAATTCAAGCTTAGCTAAAGTATTTAATAGCATGAAAATCATTATAAAAGTAATCAAATTATGACGTTGCCATTGAAGTATTAACCTTATTAAAATTCATCATCAAACTGCATACATCTGCATAGCGGTGGAAAAATGTTGCTGTTCCTCTATAATCCTACAGGTGGTGCACTCTAAAATATTCACAGCCACAGCGTCCTGAGCAAACTACTTGTTTAGAAATGAAACAAAACCTGAATTTTTTTTTTAATTAGGATATTTCTAAAATAGCAATGCTTACACAATCGCACAACAAACGGAATAGTAATGAAGGTATTGTGATGATATGGTATCGGGTGGCCCCTGGTGATTCCTGGTGATCTTAAGCACACTACAGAAGATGAAGTGCTTTGGAATCATTTTCGCTCTACAGATTTGTCTAAGGTCAGCTTGCATGTGTAAGAGGGGGAATCAAATTCAGCATGGTTATACAAATATGACACGGTGGAAACGGTCAAAAATTCTTTTCAGCAGAAAAAAAAAAGATGAACGCTGGGCGTGACTCAAACCGTTCCAGGGGCGCTAAAACTTACCTTAGGAGATCCACTGATATAAAAGAATCAGGAAGCACTAGCTGAAAAAGCAGAGCTGTTAGCAGATGTAAAGGTGTGAATGACTCCCGTTCTGATCTACAACCACTTCACACCCCATCTGTTCTACGAGTGTTTGACTGCAGCTAACACTCTCAGTCGCTACAATTAACCATGTACTTGTGAGCTGACAAAAAATTATAATAATAATACAATAAACAAAGGAAGTGTAGGAAAAAAAAAGAGCATGAGTGGAACGAACAGAGACACCACCTGTTTTTAAAGATAGACTTAATATTAGGAAATATATAGACGAATGTCAGATATGACATCTAAGATTTGTTAAAAAAATGTAATGAGATATACGCACTCAAAACTCATTCAATACTCAGTAATATTCCGTCGTCTACCTTATAGATAACTATATAAAAGATCAAGTTTATAACAACGCTTCTCTTTTAGCTGCAGTCCGTCCATTTAACGCGTCATTCTCGAAGTGCTAGAATTTGAATTGCTTCCTCACTACTCGTAGTTTAGAGACTGCACCACTCTCTCTCTCTTGGACCTGCGTGTGACTGCTGTGTTTTAATCCACCTACAGGACAGCACCAAGTAAACGTTCACTGCATGTGTCTACACAATGGATATTAGAATCAGATTCGCATTTGAACACAAGCTTTTGAATAAATAATTGTAAAAGAGACAAGATTTCTAGATGCTCTACGTTTGGAGTAATTCTAAATCAATTCATGTGAGACTTATGATCTGTGTTTGCATCACAGAGACGGGAGTGTCTTCACCGAGAGCGTTTTTATATTAGATTCGAATGATTTGCACCGTGGCCCAGGAACGGTTGCTCCCCCTTGCCCACTCCCTCGATGGCCAGCAGTCACCTTGTCTTTTTTTTTTTTTTTTTTTCATTCTCAGGCACTTTTGCGTATTTACACTCTATGAACCGTCGTTAAACACAAAAGAAGAAGAGAACTTAACACGCTATGCAGACCATTTTTATTATTCCTACTTTACACAGAGATTTCGGCGGGGACGGCACTGATGAGGTCATGTCTAAACAGTGATCTGCTTCTATGTCTGATTCGATAGCCTTAATGTGGGAGTCCCCTAGTGACGGGGAGGAATTGGACGCGCCTAAATTAGGGAGAAAATCGGGGGAAAAAAAAAAAAAAAAAAAGGTACGCTATACTGAGACCACCTCTTCAGGCGGACTTGGGCATGGTTCCCGAGCACGGAACGATTGTGTTCTCATGAAAGTCATGAAAATGAACCGGACTTCAGGGTCGAGTGTTCTCGGAAACGATCTTGAAGCCCTCATGTGAAAACGGCCTTATCTGAATGAAGACTAATCATTTTGACCTTTACTTGATGTGCTTGTTAAAAGTGCCTTGCTTGATGCTAGGAACGCATTAACTTATTAAACATCCTTGTGCCACTTCTGCAAGACATCCTTTTTAAAACTTTTAACAGAAACAGTAAAAAATTAGCATCTCATGAGGTGTCTTAATAATTAAGAAAAAGGACATGACATCTTTTTTATTTCTGATTGGATGTAACACAATCTTAAGCAAAACACCAATTCAGAAGTGAGGTACAATATATTAGGTGAGTTTCTTTCTTTTTCTTTCTTTCTTTATCTGTATGTTCATCTCTTCATCCATCCATAATGATTTTCTCCCTAATTTAGTCGTAGCCGATTTCCACCCGACTTTCCCTCTCTCTATTAGAGCACACTTCTATCAAAGCAACAACCATCATCCAAGGAGAGTTAATACCTTCACATGCTTCCTCTGAGACGCCAACCAAACACATCTTTTCGGTGGGGAACGACGTAACACACGGGGAGCAAAGCGCTATCTGCCCTTTTCCGCTTGTGTGAACTCATAGACGCACTGAGATTGGCTAGGGTCGTTATGATTGATGTGAGATTGTATGTATGCCATCCCTCTACTTCCTTACAGAGCTCGGTCAATCTGCTCTCTGGACTCACAGCTACTAATGGCTGTAGCATCAATCAGGAATCAAATAATTTTCCTAGATAAGCTTATACAAAGTCTATCAAAAAATTTCATAAATTTGGACTTGGATGAGACTAAAATCCTCCTATAAAACTCTGTATGTAAAACTAATCCAAACCAAACAGCCTCCTTTTTTTTTTATTACACAAGATTACCTAACTAATGATAGACCTCGTCTTTGATTAAAACCCGTTCCTGGTGTCACATCGACCCTCTGCAGTGTTTTTACTGTATGTCAAATCGTTTGCGTATTAACAACTAATCCCTGACACGTTACAGAGAAGAAGAAAAAAAGCAACACATATGTGAAAACAGGCCTCGACACTCCAGGGTGTTTAATTTATTCAACACTAAAAGCGTGACGCTTCAATAACAGCTCTAATACTGTGCGCTGCGACGCGGCAAAGAGCTCATGTGAATTTCTCTCAAGGTGTTCGCTGGGGTTCCAATCCATCGTGAAAAGACTGCAGCTAAACCCTGCCTGCTCCCCCTGGATAGGAGCTCAGCAGTATCTTACATTAACAGATGGGCCTCGCAAATACTCTCGAGCTCGTGTGTGTGTGTGTATATATGTTTGTGTGAACACGAGTGCAAATGTGAACAGAGAATAATGGCTTCTAGGACTCGGGGTGAAACCGAACGAGTCATCGAGTGAAAGGCACAGGCGGGACTTACAGATCTTGTGTTTCCCTTTCATGGGGAATTTCACCAGGAGCTCCTGGGGGTTGGTGCAAATGAAGACGAATGGAGAGGCGGACTCGTCACTGCTGCGAGGATACTGGAGAGAGAGAGAGAGAGAGAGAGAGAGAGAAAACAATGAGGTTTAGGTTTAGGAAGGAAAGGCTTTTCAAAAGCATCGTAATTGATAGAAAGCACGAGCAAGAGTTCGGAATTGACTGACACTTTCATGAGAAAGGTGACATCTATCTAATCTGTCGGGGTAGCGCCGCGGGTCATCTTATTTCCTGGCCGCTATCAGATGGTGCTGTGATTGCATCTCAGCAGTCAGGAAACACAACACCTCTCACCACCCCCCCCCCCCCCCCCACGCTCTGCCTGTGGTCTTTTAAAAGGGAGCTGAAAAAAAAAGAAAGGTTCAGGGTCGCTATACTTATAGATTAGCAGCAGAGCTGTACGTGCGGAAGTGAAGGCTTCTTATAGCTGAACAAACTGGTTTGGGATTGTTATACCGTTGCTTTTTTACAATGCACGGCTGAGGAAACAGACATCAGCTGCCAAACACATTTCACTCTTTAAAAAAAAAAAAAAAGAGAGAGAGAGAGAGACATGGCAACCGTGCGAATTCCTGGTTAGTGAAATCTCTAGCTTATACGCTCTTGCCTGGCCAGTAGATAAGCAGCAAGCGTTTGGAATACTCCAGTGTTTGATAAGGTTAATCGGAGCTGGCAGAAATTCTGAGGAAAGACAGAACAAAAGCGCATAGTGTGTGTGTGTGTGTAGGCTGAAGCCTATTTAAAGGGTGACAGACTGCTCGATGGCTCAGTGAGAATAATGGAGCATCAGACTTTAACAACATAGGGATCGGCTACTCTTTTATAGCCTCCTTTTTACTGAACGCGGTGGCTCTGCCTCAATCCCCTCATTTGCCATAAACTGCCTACTTGATTGATACTGCATATTAATCTCAAATCAAGACGCAGTTAATGCTTAAGGAAGGGGGAATCGTGGTTAAAACCCAACTATGCAGGACTAAGTATTTGCCTAGGAATAAAGAACAAAAAAAATACTTTGAATAATTGGACAATTTGTCAGTTAAGGCTCTGCTTTCCGGCCTCGTCTGCGTCATTAGGATTTCAGGCTGTGGAATTTAATTCGCTCTAAATTTCTATCTCGGCACGATTGCTTTAATTATATGATAATTGAAAAGAGAGAAAAAAAAAAGAGTAATATTTCGCTTTCACTTCAGGTACATTCTGTACATCAGTCATTAAGTAAAGTTGTGCATCAATTTTCATAGGGTGTTTATAAAGTGATGCTGATCTTTTTCATGTACTGACCTGCACATTTTGATTACTGGACTAAAAGTTTGTGTACTAATAATGCAGCTCAGCCACATCAGCTAACACAGACACACGTGGAGAAACTCCTCCTCGCATGGGGGAACCATTACTTCTCTCCTGATTGAAAGGCTTGTGTTGTTTGTCTTCATCGATTCTTTCATGCTATTGATTGATGCTCATGTTTTCAATTGCTAGCTTTCAAGGTATCAATTAATACAAAATCAGTGCGTTTCGCAAAATACGGTTTTAATTTAATTTAACACTGTGCGACTGAAATGACGACGTGATTAAAAAGTCTATTTAAGAATTTAGTTTCGAGTCATCATTAGAGATGTAAAAAAAAAAAAAAAAAGAAAGAAAAGGAAAAAAAAAAATGATGTGTGCTAGATCTTCCAAATAATACAGCTCAGCCACATTAGCTAGCACAGATGTAGAGAAACTCCTCCTTGTATGGGGGTGCAATTACTTTTCTGCTTATTGAAAGGCTTGCATTGTCTGTCTTCATTCATGCTCATGTTTTCGACTGCTATCTTCCATGTATGCTATTTATTCGAAACAAATGTGTTTTTGCAAATGAGAGTTTTAATTTGGTGTGTAATTGAAATTTCAATGTGATTAAAAAGTCTATTCGAGTCATCATTAGAGACTAATAAAAAAAATAAATAAAAAAAATTCAGTGATGTATTGCGGCAAGTATTGCGATCCGTTTGTGAGGCAATTCATGTATCGCCATACTGAATCCAAAAATATTTTTTTATTATTATTAGTTTTCATTTATATACAGATAAACCTTGGATTGTGAGCACAATTTGTTCCGGAAGCATGCTTATACATCAAAGCACTTGTACATCAAAGCACTTGTACATCAAAGCACTTAAAAGGGTGACACAGTTAATGCTTAAGGAAGGGAGAATCGTGGTTAAAACCAAACCATGCAGGACTTAGTATTTGCCTAGGAATAAAGGACAAAAAAAATAAAAATCAAAGCACTTGTACATCAAAGCACTTATCGAAATAATGGAAAAACTGACGATTCGCTCCACAACCCAAAAATACTCAGATAAAAACAATTAATACAAAATATGAAGTAAAAATAAAACAAATTAACCTGCAAACAAAATTAAACACAAGATAAAAAAATACTTGACACACACAGTCACAGTGTCATAGTAAACAGTGCATGAGCGCACGGATGTTGACTATATCTGGGACGATATATGGGAGACGATTCCACACAATACTACTCGTATTTCAAGACCTCGCTTGTTTGCCGAGTTACAATTTATTGAACATTTTTGCTTGTCTTTGCAAAACATTCGCAGACTAAGGTTTTACAGTATGTTTGCATTTGTAATCCTACAGGTGGTGCTCTCTAAAAATATTCACACAACTGGCAGGCAGCACAGCAGGATATTTAAACAATCATGATGCGACTGTAAGTATCACGATTTTATAAATAGCCTGCTGTGGCGCCTACTGAAAGATTGAATACAAATCGAATCTGCACCTAGGTATCGTGATATCGTAACGGATGATCCCTGGTGATTCAAAAAGAGCTATACAAATAAAATTTAATTGAATTTCATGTTTCTAGTCGTCACAGAGAATCACATTAGTAAGTCTTCTTATACATGGAGCAAAAGTTCTTGTAGAATGGATAATAAAAAAAACCTTTCCTATGAATAAATCTGATAAGCGAGGCCCAGTGAAAGCAGCATGGCAGGATAGTCAGGAGCTAAAGAGCGTTTCCCTCAGCCCACACACTTTTCCCCACTCACAATTGGACAACCACTGAAAAACAAGTCATGAAGCGAAAAAACAGGGATAAAAGGCAGCTCTAACAATCTGCTGACAAGGTGCCAGATAAGTGAAAGCACCTTTTTTTTTTCTTTCCTGTGGCCTGGCGCATTGGCAGCATGTCACGCCAATAAAGAACAGCGATGAGAGATTTGTATTGTCCATGCTGGAGTGTGGCAGGCTGAGAGAGCGACCCTTCTGCCAGAAACACCACGGGACCAGAGAACCACGGCCCACCCGTGTGTCTGCGAAAACAAAGGCGGCTCAGAACCTTAACCAGGCGGAGGAATGATGAATCCGAGGACGGCTGCCCTGTTCCCTGTGCCGAGCCACAGCTTTTCAGCTGCTGTCCACAATTAGGAGGCGAGACGAGCAATCTCCTCCTGCCGTGGCGCAGCGCTAATGGGGCTGTGTGGCAGCCGGGCCCGCTTGGCTGCACTCAATCTCGGCCAAATAAAAAGGGCTTCATTGGCACTAACTTCCTGAGTCAGAGGGAGCTCTGTCCATGTGGATGGGGGAAAAAAAAAAGAGAGCAAACGAGTGAGAGTGCAAAAGGGGGGGTTAAGCTAGAAAACAAAAAGGGCTCAGTCAGTAAGTTGTTCGTAATGGGGGAAAGGAAAGCAGATCAGCTCCTCTTACACAAGCCTGTAGGAGGTTTCTCTTTCTTTCCTTCTCTGACCAAAAAAAATAAAAAGAAAAGAAAGAGACTAAGTCCCGCGTTGACATACAGTCGAGATGAAGAGGTCGGTTTCCAAAATAACATGCCGCGACAATGTTCATTAAAGGAATTGCACGGTCTGCATGCAAATCGTTCATGTGTAAACACAAGAGAGCATGAATGAGGGTGGAGGAGAAAAATAGAGCATTCGAGCAGGTGATATCCTGCAAGCCAGAGGCCACATGGGAGTTACAGTGAAAGCAAACGCCTGGCTGGCATTCCAGCTGGGACACTTAATAATGAAAAAGAAATTGCTACTGGATATATGACCTCTCTCTCTCTCTCTCTCTGCTTCTATTCTACAGTAACAAAACTATTGGGGATGTAAAGGACAGACAGAAAAAGCACCTTGTTTCACCAAATGTATAAATCAAGCATTACACCAGTGTAGCACCAACAAACCAGTTTAGAATCTAGAGTCTGAATCGCTAATTAAATTCACACAAAAAAAAATATTATATATATATATATATATATATATATATATATATATATATATATATATATAACACACACAGCCAGTTTCATCATGGTGTTTGATGGGTTTTGCAAACACACTTGACAATACTGTTCTTGAAGGAACTATTCCTGACCATGTTGTTGTTGTCACTTAATAACATAATTCCATACGTGTTCTTTTATAGTCTGGAATTTTTGTTTTCTTTTGTTGTCAGTATTGTTTCAGAATGTAGAAAATAAATCCAAACTTGTGTCCAATCTTTAATTTTATATATATACACACGCACGCGCATACACACACACATATACACACACATATACACACACACATATACACACACACACATATACACACACACACATATACACACACACATATACACACACACACACAAAATAAAAGAGAGGCTCTGATTTTCAGTCCGGTCCCTGTACTTGAGCAGTTTCAGAGGAATGCTTTTATTTGTTAAACCTCACAGTGACCTATGAATCATTCAAGCATAATAACCGCCTAACTTTTAGTCATAATCCAGTGAGAAACAGGTGCAGATGATGACAGATGATCAGGCCGGTGATTAGTATACTGGTGATGCTGAAGGCTGAGTGGTTGGGAAAAAAAAAAAAAAAAAACTCTGAGAGAAAATCTCGAAAGGCTGCTGAATTTTTAAAAATTGTATCTTTAAGCACTTTGAAGCCTGTGAAACTAAAACATTTGTTCACATTTCGGTTTCCTCCTACAATCCAAAGACATGCAGATTAGGCAAACTGTCGTTCCCAAATAGCCCGTAGTGTGCGTGTGTGTGTTCAGCGCCCTGCGATGGATCGGCACCCTGTTCAGGGTGTACCCTGCCTTGTGCCCAATGTCTCTTGGGATAGGCTCCAGGCCCCGCGACCCGATAACAGGATTAGCGGTATAGAAGATGAACAAAAGTATAAATGAATATGAAGAGGGTTGTTTCAAGGCTTTGTGTTAACAGTACTGTCTACGCATTAGCAAGAAAAACAGGGAGTCCCCAACTTACGGACGAGTTTCGTTCCGGGAGCACGTTCGTAACTCTGGTTTGTTCTTAAGTCAGACAAAGTGAATCTTATACGCCTGTGAGAGAAATATACAATGTAAAGCATACTGATCGCTTTCCTCACACTGCCATCATGTAGCCAGAAACCGTAATGGCGCCTAAGGAAATGAATCTCACACATGTCAAATGTAATGGTATTGTCTCTGCGCCCTTAAATCGCGAGGGGAATCACGGACGCCATTTTGGTATAAGAGCTGTTTTCCATCGTATTGGACTGTGAACTTAGAATTATTCACCATCAGGACAGCTTTACAGCCATTTTCTATCATCATCCGTTTATTTTGTGTACAATACATCTGAGCTACTTCTGCCATTTGTTCTCATCTGCAAATGTTCGTAGAACCACGATCTGTTCATATCTGCAGAAATGTTTAACTTGAATGTTCCTAAGTCAGAGATACCTGCTCTTGTATTACAACTGCTCTTGTATTACAGGAATAAAACTTGACAGAATTGCCGGGGCATGACACCATCACCCACATTGGTTACTTTTTCTATAACGCCACTATGTGTTGCGTTCCTTCACTTATTTAATCAAATGTGAAATGCTTCTGATTCAGACAGTTAAGACTATGGGTTACTGATCAGAAGGTCAGGGGTTCAAGACCCAGCACCACCCAGCTGACACTGTTGGGTGTCTGAGTGAGGTTCATGGCTGACCCCGTCCACACGCCATGCGCGGGGGGTGGGAGGAAAGAATTTCGTTGTGCTGTAAAGTGACAACTCTTCTTCTTCTACTACTATTAGGCACTACACTACAATGCTCATTTTTCCTCCATTATAAAAGCTCTGCCTTAATCAATATTTCAAGCATCTCTTTCATGTACAGAACGAACTGGTGTCAAGTTGGAGTGCGCATTAATTATACAACACTGTCCAACACTGGCACTGGTGACTTTACATAATTTATTCCTCAGTCACGAAGAAATACATGTCCAGCCATTAGAGCCTCACAGGCTGCCACTGTGTCAGTCAATCTGCCTGCAAAACCTTGGCTTAATGCATACTGAAGAGCTCCCATGTGCGCAGGGGCAACCATGCAAAACCTCCACGAGCAGCTAGGTACTGGGTTCGATTTAAAAGAAAAAAAAGAAAAGAAAAAAAGAAAAAGAGACAGTGTGTGAGTGAGTCACTGAATCAACACCCTGCTGTAAAAACGAAATATGCCGAAAATAAAAAATAAAAAGTTGAATTGTACGCTTCATATTCGGGTTTTCAGTCAGAAAGGATGGTGGTTTAAAAAAAAAGGACGATTTCATGAGGTCATTTATTTTGGTGGTTGGAGTCGAATGTGCCGAATGTTTTCCTCGGTTCCAGCCAGTAGAGCTGTGTGCGTATGTATGACTTCACCTCTCGCCACAAACAAGACCTCCTCAGCGGTGTCCCGGGACAAACTTTAGACACAACAACCTACTGTGCTTTCTGGAAAAGTTCTCACCTTATCCCATCTGGTTCTGTCCGTCACGCCTGACGTTCGCTCTGTCAGAAATGGCTGTTAAAAGTTAATCTGGTGTTCAGCCGTGTACAAAAAAAAAAAACAAAAAGAAAAAAAAACAGGGTTAACAGTCAATGAAAGCTGATGTGCCTGGCTAAGCCTCTTTGTGTAAAAAATTCTGAGTGGCTTTCTATTCGAGTGGATTATGAGATCACACTGAGTGAAACGAACATAATTGACAAAAATAACATCTTGACTTGTTCTTGAAACAAGGCTGGCTGCGGCGACAAAGGGAACCGTCAGCCTTTTGAAGAGCTCCGTGCCGAAACTCAATGAAAAATCACAAACCCGCAGCGTTCCCCCCGGGGATTATCAAAGCCCGTGCGCTCCATCTGGATATCAAAGGCTTGACGGAAACCTTAGATTCGAACGTGCTGCGTGTTTTAAATAAAACTCGCATCAGCTGCGCGGATCTCACCTCGGATTTTCAGCACAGCCTGGGTCGATGGATATCGCGTTCAAAACCGAGGGGGCAATTTCAGGGCAACATTCGCAGGCTCTCTCTCTCTCTCATTCTCTCCTTTTTTTTTTCTTCTTTAAACCCGGAATCCCTGACGTGAAATAAGAGCCACGTTTATGAGCGTGTCGGTGGGCCAGGGCGAATGTTTGCTTTGATTGTGGCCCTGGAACACGGCCCATCTGTGTTCATTCAGCTCGGCTGGAAGCCGTTGCCCCCCGGTGAACTGCTGGTCGCTCCCACAATGCCTCACATGAGAGAGAGTGAGAGAGAGAACCAGCGCTGGGGCAGGATGCTTTCTATCCACATCCCCCCCATCCCGCCCTTCTTCACCTCATTAACCAGAACAAGGCTAGAAGAAAGGAGCAAACACAAGAGGCGCCTGAGAGTTCGCATACGACAGTCGGAGACCCGAGGTGCCTCCGAGTCCGTGACCGCGGTACGGTCTTACGTGCGGTGATATCTCCATCTCGAACGTCTTTAAAAAGCTATGTAAGCAAACTCATATTCCAGACTTGGTGGCAGAGGGTGAAAGCCGAGCCTTCTGCGACTGATCAGAGAGCGTGGACTTGGCTGAGAGGGACGTGTGGATCCAGAGAAGCACGATTGAGTTTGTACGCTCTGGCCCAGCAGGACTCTCTACTCAACCTGTCAGGAAGACGGATGCCGTGGTTGACGAGGTGAAACCTGCACAGCCTGTTCCGCGCTCTGACTGACAGCCCGCTGCTTTCTGCTTGCCTTGGAGGACGACACGCTCAGCCACGTTAGCAGTGGGAGTAAGAATACAGTGGGACTGCCACTAATGATGGAGTTGTGGAGTGGAGGACAGGGCCATGGAGAAAGAAGAAGAAAAAAGAAAAAAAAACACTTCAGGAGTTCGCCCAGACTTTCCTAAGCACATCTGCTGGACTCTACTTTGCCCTGTTTAACTGGGTTGAAGGAAAAAAAAAATGGTGGGAATGACATGGAGGGGCAAAGAGTGGTGAGATGAGGTCACTTAGGGCTTTGTCAGAAATTCTGCATGTCTAAGATGTTCCACACGCATCACATTAAGTAACACAAGCAACCTGAGATAAACGTCATGCAAGGTACATGTATAGACATCATTAACCACACCATGAAAAATGAGAGAATATTATAGCGTGAAAGTTTTGAAGCAAGAAGAGTGGAGGAGGATTAAGGTGGATTATCTTTATAAGACCTTCAAAAAAATAAAGGTTGGAAACAAGACACTTTGTGTAAAATTCACAAATTAATATTTGTCCTACTGATGAAATCTAGCAATTTGGTCAAAAAAAAAAAAAAAAAAAAAATTAAAAAATAATAATTAATAAGCACGAATAACATCTAAACTACCTCTCGAAAGTTTGGGATCACTTGCGAATTTCTTTGTTCTTTGTTTACTGGTTTATTTTCTACATTCTACAACAATACTGGAGATTTCAAAACTATGAAATAACACATGGAATTTTGTAAATATGTAAAAACAACAACAATAGTCAGCTGTTATTTTAAAACTGGGAGGTCAGACTTTCTGGAACGGTTCTTGCAAGACCAGTATTGAAACTGGCAAAATCGATCAAGCACCATGACGAAACTGGCTCTCATGAAGACCTTCTCAGAATCACCACTTAACAAACAGCACCTCAGATTAGAGCCGTTATGAAGGCTATACAGAGCATGAGTAGCAGATACATCTCAATATCAACTGTTTAAAGGAGTTTATTGCGTATTTTGGACGCCTTTGGCACTCCTTTACAATGTAGAAAGAAATAAAAGTCAGGAATGACCATGGAGTTAGAGCGTGATCCCTGACTTTTGAGCGGTAGTGAATTGTTCTGCATGTGAGAAACAGGTTACCATCTCAAGTGTGAATGAATGAACAGATGTCTCCGTGCACGGTGCATCAAACATCAGGGGTCAAACGCATTCCTCTCCATCTACTGCCCAGTTTTAGACCTGGGATACACCCTCGGGATTCACTGCGGTCCCAGCCAAGAGACTCTACTGTAGGGTTTGTTATATCGTGTTCAGCTGCCCTGATAATATGGTGCACGAGTCCTGGAGAAAGCATGTGCTAGCCTGTAGCCTCCCTGAGCGCTAGCTATGACATCATGGAGAGAACTAGTAGTTAGTGTGTGGGAATTAGTTTTTGTATTATTATTATTATTGATTTTGCAATATGATTTATGTCAGTACAGACATAACGTTTTCCTGCCGTGGAAACATAAACCATGTTAGCGTTCGATAAAAGAAGTTGGAAACAAAAGAGTGAGTGCAATCAATCGACTCTAATTACTGCCACATCTTTTTTTTTTTTTTTAAAGAAAACATCCAATAATAACAAGAATTCTAATCAATGTAATAACCTCCTTTGGTGACCTCCAGTGATTGGGGCTGCTTTAAAAACCCAGTTTCTTGCATATTTCTATGAAGAAAACATCTAAACAAGAAGATTTGAAATGACTAGAATTGGATTAACATTTATACAACCTTTAACACATAATGAAAACCAGGAGGGATCGTGCTGATCTGTCAGCTTTTGGAAGAAATGTGGTTTGAAAAAGAAAGAAATGAAAAAAAAAAAACCTTGAATGGGGATCACTTAAAGGTTCATGATAATTTTTTTAAAATTATAAACAGTAAAAAAAAAAAAACAGAGCTGTAATAGTGAAAGTAAGAGCAACTCACAGGACTGGAGCTAAACATCGTTATCCATTATACAAAATAAAGTACAAAAAAAAAAACCTCCTTTGCAACAGTGATTTATTGATGGTACTTAGTTAATAACTTAGTAAAACTTCAAAGCACTTTTGTAACTCGCTCTGGATAAAAGTCTTGTAATTTCTGCCAAAAGCCTAAATGTATTAATCAGACAAAAAAACTTCAACTTGCTAAAGAGATAGATTCCTAAGAGATTGCATAAAGATTGAAACTTTGGAGCAATGGAAAAAGTTCACGTGGTCTAAGGGGTTCAGATTGAGCCTATTCCAGAGCGATGGGCGTGTCAGGGTGAGACGGGACGCGCATGAAGTGATGCACCCATCATGCACTGTGTCCACTGTACAAGCCTCTGGAGGCGGTGTTATGATCTGGGGTCGCTTCAGTCGCTCAGGTCTAGACGCAACAGCGTCATGTGGTAATACAATGACGACCTTATCATTTTGATTCATACACATTGCATACAAACTTACTTCTTTTATTGTGTAAAGCTGCTTTGCGACAATGTCAATTGTTAACAGCGCTATATAAATAAAATTGACTTGACTTGACCTGACCTGAATGCATGATGAATGACCAGGCTATCACATCACATCAATGGAGTTTTTCTTCCCTGGTGACAGAGGAATATTCCAAACCACCACATTGTGTGCTCTAATGAAACCTAAAGGTGACTAAACGAAATCTTAGAGAGTATAAATGTGCTTTGAAGTTTCCGTCATTGGACAGATCCTTACACTGGGTTACTAAGTACCATCAGTCAAACACTGTGTGTGTATTGAAACGCTCCTACTTTCGCTCTTTTTTCTCTGGGAATCTAACACATAGTGACAGCTGTAATGTTTGCTGATTATTGCGATTATTAGCATCGATCAATGAGTGCCACCATAAAAAAAGAAAAAACAAAACAAAATGCTCATCATATACAACCGATTGTAAATTAAACCCAAATTAAACCAACCTTGAAGCAGATCGTGACCCGATTTTACGATCTTGCGTTCACGTTCGTTTACTAAACGTCTGCCTGAGCTGTAAGTTTGACTAAACGCGGGAGCTTCCTTTCGGAGCAAGCGGCAGCGTGCTCTCAGAAGAAAGTTATTATCAGAGAATGAATCTAGGTCGTAGAAAAGATGACCTTGATAAAAGATTTGATAAAGCGTTCCACTTGAAGGCACCAACAAGAAAGTGCAGAAGGCACTTGATAGAAAGTCAGCCTTAAATACAAGCTGTAGTTCTCTCACAGGGTAGAATTGTATGTGTGTGTGTGTGTGTGTGTGAGAAAGTGTAAATAGCATATGAAGCACTGTACATTCAGCTTGAATGAAGCAGTCAGAGGAGCGCTGTACTTCAGCCCTCATGTTAAGTGTTGAAACTAGCAAGTCTGAAAATCATCAGGTGTGACAGCTATGATTATGTTAAAAGAAGGAGTTTGGCATTTCTGAGCTAAATATGTCTTTTAGGTTGTAATGTCATGCTGTCCGCGAGTCCCCGCGGACGTTTGATGAATGATTGCGTATTTAGTCATTTTGTAGAACCATCAGTCGACCCCAGAGGCTCGAGTGGAAATAACGCGAGCATGTAAAACGTCTGTTAGAAATCCAGACAGCTCCACGTGTTAATGATTAAATGCTCCATTTTCTAAGAAGTTCTATAAATACTGGAAACGAAGAAGAAAAGAAAAAAAAATCCGAACATTCAGCTTGCCAGCTAACACGTTCCATAAAACTCTTTCCTTTTGTGGCTTTTATGTGATTTCTCTCAGTACAACCATGCAACAAACATTCACCTCGCACAGAATACCCATCTATTACTGTAACATATTTAATCAGTAATGAAAGCAGTTCTACATCGTGAAACCTGGTGCAGTCGATTCACACCGACTGTTAATGCTAACGTTTACAATAAAAACATGTGGCATTAAGATAAAGCAGAAATAATTACAAGGCAAAACAGGACTCTGGGTTTATCCGTGGTGGCTGGTGCTTTCTAAAAGAGGAGACGAACAGGTGTGTGTTATTGAAGTACATTCTGTATCTATGTGTGGTGTGTGTGTTTTTTTTTCTTATTAATTCTCAGTCATTCTTCATAAGTAAATGGATCAAAGCTTTAACAAAAAAAATAAAATAGACCGACATATTAGTAGCGCAGCAACCTAGCTACATTGCTTTGAATAAGGTTTGAGCTTTAACACTAGGCTTGATTGATTTGAACCGTGTTCAGGAATGTTGTTATTAATCTCCATACTCAGGTACGCTTGTGTATTTTCAATGTCCGATACAGCCGGTGACAGTGTGCACTTAGTTGCTTTGCCAGCCGCCAAAAAAAAAAAAAACTAAGAAGTAAAGCTTTCATGCTACACCTAATATTATTGACACAGTGGTACCTTGGCAAACAAATTTAATCTGTTCTGTAGGCCAGTTCGTAATGTGAGATTTTCTCACAGGAAATAATGTAAATACAGATAATTTGCTCCAGCCACCCAAGAATATTACCAATATTGCCAATTTCCAACACTATAATTACATTTTTTGTATATAAAAACAATCTAAATTTTTAGAAAAGACATGTAAACACATTAAACTTCTCTTAATCTTAATTTATGATTCCTCCTAGGACCTGCTGCTGAAAAAACAAAGCTGAAATTGGTTCCCTTCTCTTCTTGCTAACATTCTTGGGACCCAATGTGCCATTACCTCACTAAATAAATAAATAAATTAAAAAATTAAAAAATATGTAAACTTGCTTCGCTTGGCTTTCCACTGGCACAAAAATTATGATTGGCCACCAGAATCAAAAAAGTACACACAACCGGGTCGGTCGCTAGCATGCTGGAAATGCTTCGCTTGCCGGAAATGCTTCGCGTGACAAGGCAAATTCCTTTTAGTTTTAGTTCTTAAAGCAAAAATTCCCAAGATGAGACATTTGTATGCCAAGTTACCACTGTATTTTTGGGAAAAGATGTCATCAGCATTGATCTGGGAGATTTATTGAGTGGGAGATTTATAATATCGTGATTCAGAACTTGCAAAACAAATTGAATTGGCACTTAAGTATCATGATAATATTCTATCTGGAGTATTCTCTCCATCCTTCCTAAGCAACACATTCAGTTGCTTATTTAAAAATGTATAACGACCGAGGACGCCTGGCCTCTTTACAGCTTTCTCAGTACTGCCAAATGTGTCGGATCAGCCGTACAATACGGAAGGAGAAAACACGTAGGTTGGAGACTAGTTCAAACACCGTAGTGTTCCATTAAAGGTGCAAAATGTACACGTTGGTGCAAAGTGTGAAGAAACACAATTAGTAAATATTCATGCCTTTCGATGACCTCGATAAAACCATTTATAGTTCCCCATTCACCATTAGCAGAATGGCACTCACTATATTACTAAAGTGGCAGTAAGTGACCAATAAAAAACATGAAAGCACTCTTGGTAAGCGTCCCCTGCTACTTTTGCACCCACACACCTTCATTTCAGTCTTCGCTTGGCTTACTAGACTCGGGTTAAATCTTTTAGAACAAATTTCTTGAGCATGTTGTTATAATAAAATGCCCGAAAATGTAAGAGTATATGAACCACCATGGAAACAGAAACCCGTCTCACATTAGCATGACCAAAGGATACGAGTCAAGTGCTTCGCTAATACAAAGGACTGACGACTGATTTATGCCCATTTATGCTGAAAAGAGCGTGTCGGATTCAGTGTTCCACGCCTGATGTGATTTACGGCCGCGTTCTAAGCCGCACTCTGATAAGGAGATTTATACTTCTGATTGGTTGATTAATTTTCCTATAACAGCGGCTCTGACTGTAGAAAAGGCTGTAACTCAGATCACCGGTTAATATTAATGCGTTCGTTCTGGCACGTTATCGTTTCTGTGGTAACAGCTCGTTTAGAGGGACTCGTCCGGAAGGCACTCCACTCTGCTCTACTCGAGTGCAAATAACGAGTAGAATGAAAATGTGTGGCATATTTAACAAGTACAATCAGCGATATTTTGAAGCTTTCGATAAGGGATGAGAATTTGAGTGTTTCAAGACAAGCAAAGATTTTTCGTAAATTTTGACTTGAAAAACGAACAAGTCTTCGTTTACGAGTACTGAATATCATGTACCATGTATGCGCCGAGCGTCACATGACCACAACTGAGCTAATGGTTTTTCTCTCTTGCGCTGCGGAATTGTGGGTAATCGCCTCCCCTGCTCAGTCTTGGTGTTCGTCTCTCACTGGTATAATCAACATCCGTACACAGTATTTTGTATTCATTATTTTTATGTATTTATTTTTTTGAGCTGTGGAATTAATAATCTGAGTTTCCATTATTTCGTATGGGATAATTCGCTTTGATTTACGAGTGTTTTTTTTATATATGCTTTCTGAACTAATTATGCTCACAATTCAAGATTCCACTGTAAACGAACGAAAAAATTGTAACAATTTGATTCTGCAGTCTGTATCAATGATGCATGTGATTACCATCACAAAATAACCACATCATTTAATCTATTCCTTCATCTCTACTCTCCATTCACTGCAGGAGATGTTTGATGCTTATGAAAGGAAGACAATATTTCTGCAATCTGATTAAAATCACTCTGTTTACATGGATGCTGATCTGATAAGATGTGAATTTACATGCTTGGAGTGTTCATTTATTCATTCTTTCTCCTTATCCTATTCAGGGAAGCTTGAGGTGCGAGGCCACGGTGCTAAACATTACTTGAAAGATTTAATGAGGTTCTTTTTTTTTTTGTCACCAGATGATTAATTTTTTTTCCCAAATCTCTTCCAATAAATCCCACATTTTGCATTATGATTGGTTACAAGAATTGGTTCTCATCTATGATTGGTTAGATGTTTTACTTTGTGTGAAACGTGAGCCGATCGATAGAATCTCACCTAGTTACCCTTACGTGGGAAAAATGTGCACAGAAATAATCTATTTATTTCAACAAGCGCAACAATCAGATCTCTGGCTCTCATTCTGACTGAAAATTCATTCCGCTCGCGCAGGATCGAGTAAGATTCTTCACACTGAGTTGTTCACGTTTATTCCGATTAGAGTATTATTCCAAATTATTAGTGGAATATTAGTGTCAGTGTAAACACATGAACTGTTCTGTAACAGTGTAAAAAAAAGGCTGGTAGGAAAACAATTGTTCACATTACAGTCTAAAGGGGCTCGATTAAGTATTTTTTTGCCCCTCATGTGACACAAATATGATTTTTGTTTTAGGGCTGTCTGAACACATAAATCTGATGTTTTTCAGATGAGATATAAGCCACTTTCATACACGGTTCCACATTGTATGTACAGTATATCCGATACGCAGTCATGCGACTTGAATGAAAACGGGCAGATCGGAATTTATTTTTGCCTCCTTGCACGCAAAGGGCGCTCGCTGACGTCATCGGTCAGCACCGGCAGCATGGGGATTTCATAGCAGTGGGAAGACATCTAAAGCGATATGTCTGGCTTTCTTCCTTCTCCTGGACGTCAGAAATCCCAGCGACTGTCCGTCCTCAGGAGCAAAATCACAAGCAGATTTTTTGGGGCTAAATCACATCCATTGTTTTAAACAAAAGAGCCATCGCTTGAAATCAACACAGGATTTACCCTAGAAAACGTGAGCAAAGACGTATCGATGTGTCGTTTCAGAGGCCAGACGTGTCCACGTTAATTAGATAAGTGTCACTTTTTTCAGTTATGAATGTGAACCGCCACGCCACACAAATCCAATCTGATAAAAAAAAATTAAATCTGAATTGAGCAACGTGGCTTGTAATGTGAACGTAGCCTACAGCGACAACAAGGGGGGGGGGGGGAACCTGTACTCGACCTACAAGGTGGTAACTCGGCTTCACATGACATGCTGCCGTGTCGCTGATTATCTTCTATACCTGCGCTCACTCTCAAAGTGCTTCCCTCCATACCGACACTATATAGACGATGTCACACACTACATCCATGAGCGGCTTGTTCCGCGAAACGAGTCCCTTGAAAACTTGAAAAGCACACATTTAAACCATTTAAAGAGAAAGTCAAAAACAGATGGCGGTTCGATGGGTTTTTTTTTTTTTTTTTTTAAACATGAAACACACATTTGAATAATTGCACAGGATGTTTTCCTAGCCAAATAATTGAACTCTTACTGCTGCTGAAACACTGAAAAACATCGATACTGAAGTCTATACAGTAGTTTCTGTACGTTCCTCATCCATTCCTGCTAGTCACGCAGCCAGGAAAATTTTTTCTTTTTCTTTCCTTCCCCCCAAGCCCCTGGTGACATGTAGCTGGTTTGGCTTGTCACTCTGTGACTGAGTCAGGACCCTGCCGGTTGTATTCTATGCAGTGCTGCAGAATCACATGCTGCCTGACCTCTCCACCGTGGCAAAACGCCCGGCAGGGAAAGCAATCCTGTGTGTATGTATGTATGTATGTATGTATGTGTCTGACTGTGAAAGAGTCTGTGTGTGTGTGTGTGTGTGGAATCTGTTTCATGCTTCGCATACATAGCTGGAGAGTGTGAGAAGCTGCTTCGGGATGGGGGGGAGGTCGAAAAAAATAGGACTGTCTTAGCTTGGCGGGGCTCCAGCGTGCACAACTCGGTCTGCGTCTCTCCCTCTTTGGAGGGGATCTTTTCAGCATATAAATATCACATTACCACACAAGGAAACACAGACATCAGCTGGGCCTTTAACCTGAACTAACAAGGGCAGCCACCCTCCGCTAATCTTACCACTGGGTCTGAGGGAGACGGAAGCGTCCTGTGCCTTAATTGATCGTCAACGTCGGAGGAATGAAAGTCCTTGCTTTGTGTCGTAAAACAGTTGTGTTGTCATTCTTAAAAAAAATTATTTGGCATGATTGTCTAAAATATGTCTACACTTGTTAGAACATGAACAGCTCTAAACAAGAATCAACACCGATCCTGAAAGCGTGGACGCTCACAATGTCGACGAGACGTCGCAGTCCGGCAGCCCGCCCACTGTTAGTCGATACGGATCGATACAGTGCTCGGCTACAATCGCGGGGAAATTACTCATTTCTATTTCTTTTTCTCCCCGATGCTGGCACAGAAAGAGCCGAGGTGACAGAAAAGCGGACGTGTCCGTAATCATCAGGACGCGGCAGGCTGCCGAATGACTTCGGACCGACAAAGATATGAAGGCTCCATTCTAGCTCGGGATCAATACAATCAGCTGTGACTGAACGAGTACGCCGAGAGACGCGCGGATGAATGGCGTTTGAATAGAAAAGAGGGTGGGGAGGAGGGGAAAGCGGCGGCGCGGTGGTGGTGGTGATATGGTTAGAGGACTGGATTATCTGCGGTTTGGCAGACAGGCAGCTTGTTTGCTTTGTGCTGGAGGGGTTGGACAGAAAACAATATCTCTTACTGCACTACATGTAGGGAGAAAGAAAAAAAAGAAAGAAAAAAAGCTTGGCAGCGGTTAATAGCGTAATTTACTTAAATCGTGGCCTTGAGTGTGACATTTACATTTCGACACCTATTAGAAGATCGTGTTTGCTTTCTGAGGTACACGTGAACGATAGAAGCGAACAACCTGAGCCGCTTGATTTCGTTCCTCCTTGAAGGAAATAAGAAAGAACGGGGCACGAGGACGGAGGACGAAGGCTTTTTCCGGACTAATCCGCGGCATGGTGGAGCGGATCAATATCTTAGCGCTCGGTAATAAACGCGGCACGACTCTTAAAGTACCTCTAAACAGATGGGATATGGTGTGTGTGTGTGTTTAAACCATCCTGAAACCACCCCCCCACCTTGCCCCCCCCTCTCCCTGAGGGGCTGTGCGCTGCTGTCCCCAGCTCAGCCGAGCTTTTCTTCTTTGAGTGGGTGGGGAAGAGAGCCTCTCATTCGCATTCGGGGTGGAGGACAGGATGGAGGGGATCCGTGCTCCTCGCAGGGGCTTTATTGGAGCCTTTATTTATGCCCTGGCTCCTCTGGTCCCCCCCCTTCACCGCACCTCACCCACCACCCCCAACCTCCATCTCTCTCTCCATCAGCCCCCCTTTCAGACTGGATTTAAGGCCGGCCTCTGAGCTGCTTGTGCTCTAGCTACGGATGAAAAGGCGCGCGGTACCCCGTACCTCCACGCCGGCTTTTATGACTCTCAGTGGAGAAAAAGATAGGGGGGGGGGGGGAGAAAGAAAAAAGAAAAGAAAAACAAAAGCCAAGCACTGAACAAACAAGGCAAAACACAAGCAAAGAGCATTCCAGCTCAGATTCCAGCGTTATTACCAGAGCCAGACAGCAGGGCCCAAGGGATGAAAAGCAGCTCAGTGAGGCATTTTTATCCAACCCGCTACCCCCCCCCCCTCCTCCTCCTCTTTCGTCCTCCTCTGCCTGAAAGAACAAGTGTAGCCAGGGAGAAAAAAAAAAAAAAGATAAAATCCAAGAAGCTCCTCTAATTCCTGTCATCGCATAATCACCCTCGGAGCGATAGAAAAAGCGAGCAATTAGGTTTCATCAGTGCTATTTATACATCAGCAGAAAATGAGTGTACATAATTTAGACAACAGTGTCTATGTCAATATCTCATTAAAGCTAATGTGACTAAGAGGTTGTGGGAACGCTGGCGGTCGCGCACACACACACACACACACACACACACACACACACACACAGATGTTTACGCTGCCGATCTCGGAGGAAAAACAAACAGACGGACAAAAGGGTCGTTCTTGTGCTTGGACACGCAGATTGCACATCCAGCAAAAAAAAAAAGTAAGAAAAGGAAACAAAGACAACCCTGCGATTGATCGCTGGTGATTTCATCGGTGTGAAAAGAAAACTTCCCTTTCAATCGAACGCAGATGAATTCCCCCATCTCGCTCTGAGCACACCGACACGGAATCCATCTGGCATTACAACGCGAGCGTGCACCTTTCTGACCGGCAGCAGATGTAGCATCAAATTGTCTGCACGAGCCTCAATTTCAGCCCGAGAAGCTTTCCACAGCCGGAATACAAAGCCGGAGACATTTACTACAGATGAAAGGGGAAGACATTAGAGGCCTCGGAGCAGCGCTGGACTTCATTGATTTATAATTAATCAAGGACAAGCCTGGGTTGCCATTCTGCCCTGAGACATAATCTTCTTTTAAAAAATAAATAAATAAATAAATCCCTCTGCTGTATAGCAGGAGCACGATACGCACGAGGAACCTCTGCTGAAAAACTTCTAAATCAGGGGGGAAAGAAAAAATAATAATAAATTAATAATAAAATAATAAAGTGAATGTAATGGGTTTGTGGTGAAATATTTCGATGGGTTTCTTCACCGTGACTGCAGTCAAAATGGCAGACGAGGTGTGTTTGAGACGGCTGAGGAGATGGTGCATTGTGCCCTCTGCTGGCCAGACTTGGAATAATAATAATCATAAATCACAAATAATAATGAAAATAAATAAATAAATAAATACCCATATGAGACAACGGTGAAACGCTGAGGGAACGCAAAAAAACGAGCAGAGAACGTCAGAAATCGATATTTATTTCCACACCTCGAGTCGGCATGTTTTAACCCGAGCGAGGAGGAAAATAAAGAGAGACGGATAGCCGGAGAGGGATAGAGACAGAGACGGCTGATTCTGATGCCAAGCACAGGCATCGCGGCGGCAGCAATTACACCTCCATTTCACAGAAGGGGAGCAGGAAATGAGGCAGGAAGTCCGCTGCAGGCTACACGAAGGGAGACAGCAGGGAGAGAGCTCAGGCGCGGCTGAAGGGACATTCGTGGTCGTTCGTGTGCTGCTTCATATGAGCACGCTTACTACTCAGGTTTAAAGCTTTGACCTTTCAAGAGAAGTATATTTGATAGATGGATAGAGAGAGAGAGAGAGAGGGGGGGGGGGGTAGTGTGATGGATGGAGATAATCAGAGAGCACTAGATAGGCAGGGAAATGGAGCGAAAGTGAGATAGACAGACGGACGTGTCAATAAAAGAGAGTCATAGCAACAGAGAGAGAGAGAGAGGGTGAGCTGTAACCCAAATAAGCAATAGATAGATACAAAGAGAGCAGGAGAGCGATAGACAGACAGGAAGACAGATCGAGAGATAGCACAAAAGCTAAAGATACACAAACAGAGACACAGAGACAGAGAGCAAAATATATCAATAGTGATGGCGTATAGTAAGAGAGAGAGAGAGAGATAGTGTGATGGAGAGATAACGGAGAGCGATATGCAGACAGACGGACACTGTGCAGTGCAGAGTAACAGAGACTATATATAGAGATGGACAGAGAGATTGAGAGGTAAATAAACAGAGTAATAAACAGAGTGACAGACGAATAGACAAATATACAGATAGTGGAACAATAACAGAAAGGAGAGCAACAGACAGACAGAAGACGGATGAGAGCAATAAACAAACAGATAGACAGACAGACAAACAGACAGACAGACAGACAGACAGATAGGAAAGTGGGGCAGTGACAGCTAGCCAACAGACAGAGACAGATCAGAGCAATAAACAGACAGATAGAGCAATTAAGGTAGCACATAATGTGAATCACAAAAGACAGACAGATGGACGGACAGGTAGACAGAGAGATGAGAGCAAAAAGATAGATAAAAAGCTAGACAGACCGAGTGATTGATAGATAGATAAAAAGTAGGACAGAGACAGACAGTGGAGAGCAACAGGCAGATAGACAGATGAGAGCAAAATAACAGAAAGACAGACAAAAAGATTAGACAGACATCAACAACCAGAGAGACAGACACAAAATTAGGAAATTCATATACTCGCCAGACTGACTTTTTTTTTTTTTAAGTTTTTTTTATTATCTTTTTTATACATGTTCACATTGGAGGTGGTGAAATGTCGAGGTTCCTCTATAGCACTATAGGTGGCGCTCTAGACTATTCACAACCTGACTGACAGTCAGCACAGCATACTGTGTAATATGATTTGTAAAAAAAATAATTATATATATATATATATATATATATATATATATATATATATATATATATATATATATATATAAAAAGGGGGGGATAAATAAATAAATTAAATAAATACATATACATATCGGATCGGGACCTGAATATCATGATAACAGACAGCTAGACAGACATACAAATAACGGAGAGCAATCGATGGACAGAGACAGACAGAGGGGGAGTAAGAGAGAGATCTATAGGTAGTTAAACAGATGTAGAGCAATAGGTAGATAAAAGGATGGACAAATATATTCACACATTTTCTATTCTGCTTATCGTGTACTGGAGACTCCGGACATTAGATGGAGTACACTCTGGACAGAAAACATAGATACACGCACACAGACACGCACGCACGCACACAGACAGACAGACAGACAGACAGGCACACGCGCGCACAGACAGGCACACGCGCGCACAGACAGGCACACGCGCGCACAGACAGGCACACGCGCGCACAGACAGGCACACGCGCGCACAGACAGGCACACGCGCGCACAGACAGGCACACGCGCGCCCAGACAGGCACACGCGCGCACAGACAGGCACACGCGCGCACAGACAGGCACACGCGCGCACAGACAGGCACACGCGCGCACAGACAGGCACACGCGCGCACAGACAGGCACACGCGCGCACAGACAGGCACACGCGCGCACAGACAGGCACACGCGCGCACAGACAGGCACACGCGCGCACAGACAGGCACACGCGCGCACAGACAGGCACACGCGCGCACAGACAGGCACACGCGCGCACAGACAGGCACACGCGCGCACAGACAGGCACACGCGCACACGCACACAGACACACGCACACGCACACAGACACACGCACACGCACACAGACACACGCACACAGACACACGCACACAGACACACGCACACAGACACACGCACACAGACACACGCACACAGACACACGCACACAGACACACACAGACAGACACACGCACACAGACACACACAGACAGACACACACAGACAGACACACACAGACAGACACACACAGACAGACACACACAGACAGACACACACAGACAGACACACACACACACACACACACACAGACACACAGACAGAGTAATTTGGAAATGTCACTTAACCCAATCTGCATGTCTTTAGACTGTGGGAGGAAACCGGAGGAAACCCACCAAGCACGGGGAGAAAATGGGAATCGAACTCTTAACCCTGGAGTTGCGAGGTCACAGGGTGAAACACTGTCACCGTGCTGCCTTTGGACAAATAAACTGTACACACACTCACAGCTCTGAAAAATAATAAGAGACCACTGCAAAATGACAAGTTTATTATGTTTTTTTTTTCTTTTTTGGTGAGGTGAACAGTTTTTTTGTGAACTGCTGACAATATTTCTCCTAAATTCAAAACACTGTTAGACTATTAACTATTGTTATTTGAAGTGGATATTTAAAGGAAATGACATCACAAAACAACCCAAGATCATGCAGTATTTATTTTTTTGCAGAGCTTTAATAACTCAAAAAGAAAGAAAAAAAGAAATGCAAATAATTTGTAAACAAATCATGTTAATGCTTTGGCTGAATAACATTAAGAAATCAGTATTTGGTGTAATCAGTCCCTGGCATGCTCTCCACATATTTTTCACATTGCTATTGGGCAACTTTATACCACTCTTTTTGCAAAAAAAAAAAAAAAAAGCCAACAGCTCAGCTTTGCCTGATGGTTTGTGATCATCCATCTTCCTCTTGATGACATTCCAGAAGTTTTCTAGAATAAACTGCAGTGGTCTCTTATTTTTTTCCCAGAGCTGTATATTCTCACACACACACACACACACTCACACACACTCACACACTCACACACACTCACACACACACACACACTCACACACACACACACACACACACACACACACACACACACACACACACACACACACACACACACACACACACACACACACACACACACACACACACACACACACACACACACACACACACACACACACACACACTAACCTGCTCCCTGAACTGCTCCTGTGAGAGGCAGTCGGTCATGTTGACGCAGCCGAGCAGGCAGCCTGTAGGATAGTCTTTAGGAAACTGCAGATCTGTGGAATTGAGTGGAAGAGTTTACTGAGCAAGACGTTTAAAATTAGTGCATCACTAACAAATGCGAACAATTAAAAGTCGGACTGTACACAACCTGACTCAGGGTTACGATCTATAACCCTCAGCGAAGTTGTGCGGTGTTACCGTATGCACTTAAAGTCCGAGCTCATCATCGTGCTGCCCTCCATTACATACATTCACACCTCACATACATTCATACCTCGTTTATAGATCTGCCGATACGTGGCCTCCACCTGGGCGATCTCCTGAGGCGTGGGTCTTTTGGCAGCAGCGGCGATCCACAAGCGTCCTCTGTGCGAGGTGTACCACGTCCTGCCCTCCACTCTGCAATTCACACCACAAGAAACACCGCAGCTTCAAACACCAGTGAAAATAATAACCATTACACAAGGAAGAGTCTGGATTTGGATGCGAAGAATTCTAGCAAAGAATTACAGTATTAGCACACTTCATCAGTAGCTGAGCTAATGTTCGTTACTTTATTGCTCTATCTTGCCCCCTAGTGGAATAACTGAGACTAGTATTTCTTTACAAATCTTTCAATTCAGTTACAGACCACGAGGCGATTTTAGTTTATAATCAAGCTCTAGATTCAATTGTAAAGCCGGAAAAAAAAAAAAAAAAAAGTATAAATAAAAATAAAAAAATTTCTTCATGTCAACAGAGAAGTTTACCAAAAAAGAGCAAGTTCCATATCAAACTCTCTGCTTGTTTCTTCACACAAATGAAGAACAGAATGGTTAGCGGAGAGTCGGATTTAGGTCAATCCCAAAATGCTGAGTGTTGATACTCTACTGTACATCATGGAGGATAGTTATTTAAGAATTTTGACTTTTTTTTTTTCTTTGGGTAGAAGCTTTTATCCTAAGTGGATTACAGGGAATCCAATCTATTATTATGACTGTGACCAAACAGATTCAAGCGTTCAAATGATTGACTTTCAGGAAGTCCTGATGGTTAATTACCTCTTTATGCCGCAGGTGAGAAGCGAGGCCCAGGGCTGGTGCATGCTGAGACACCAGCCTCCGTCTGCCATTTCCTGCAACTCGCGGTCCTGAATCCGCAGTCTAGACCGCTCTTCTTTCTGCTCGCTGCTCTGCGACTTAGACCTGCGGGAAGCGTCGTTGCCACCTACATCCACCCACTGTACCACACATGCGAACACACATAAAAAAACAGCAGGAATGTAAACGATACATCATAAATTAATTAACTGCCATTTATAATTGAACAAATCAAAAGTTTATTGTCTTGCATAATATTTCTCTGTAGCTCATAGACTAGTACTCATAGTACACCACTAGAGGGCACTTTGCGATTCAGTTAGTGCTCCGTTCCAGATATTGAACTTCATGCAAGGAGCGATATATGAACAAATTCTCTTTATTTTTGAAGATATTCACAATTTTTTTCATATTCTGTTTGTACCTGTTCATTTTTGGATTCACCTAAAGGTTTTCTTATTTTTGCTCTTCTTTTAGGTAAAAGAAAATTTTATGAGTGGTCGAGACCACTCTTGCATCGGATAACAAAATTTTTATTCTGCTAATGTTTTTATAGAAATTATAACAATTGAATAATTTAATTGGTCAAGCAGTATGAACACACAACTTAAATAAAAATCCCAACATGGGTAATGACTGTTATGCCCTCACTCCACATGCCGTCAAACCATATCATGCCTTCATGGCATCTCTTTAATTTTTTAACCTGATTTGCACTTGCTTAATATACACCTGCCCTTATATGGTGATAAAGGGGCGTTACTACTATAGGCTTGGTTAGTTTATTTATATAATTTTCTCCTTTTTTTTTTTTTTCAAATTAAATCTGCTTCATGATTTGTATTATGTTTATCTAATTTGTATTCCACTGACAAAAATAAAATAAAATTATTAACCAGGTGAAATAAAAATAGTGTACCTTTTGAGCACTGATAAGTCTCTTATTTAAATTTCCAAAAAAAATGGAAATGGAAAAAAAAAACCTAAAATTTGCAACCCTAATACCAAACATTATTTATGATCTTCCAGGAAATTGTATATTCAGGTTCCATAAAAAAAGTGCTCGAGGCCCGGAATATAAACTAACACTTGCCGAAGAAGTGATTCCCCTCAGGAGCGCATGAAGCTAATCAGATTTGAAAAGGCACTGGGTAAATATTCTGCTCGATTTGAGACGCCACTCACCTGCGGCGCAGCCTGCTGAAGATTTGGGTTGACGAGCTCCCTGAGGCATCGCCGGCCAGCTGGAGCCGAGCTCTTCGGGGTTTGGACGAGCGTCCCGCTGTTGATGGCCTTGACGGTCTTGTCGTACCTAAAGCAGTCATGTGTAAACCTCGGTTCATCAATCAGGTTAGCGGCAGATCCCTGCTCGACCGCGCTTCTTTCAACGGTTCCTCTTGGCTAATCGTGATACTATAAACATTCCTGACTCGTAAACATTTTACAAGGTACGCATTAAAGCGGATGATATATTTAAAAAATAATAATAGTAAATAAATAAAACTGCCTTTTTACAAGGCACATCATATTACAGATAATATGAAAATTATGCAAATGTTTTATAAGATACAGTTTCATTTCATAAGGGGCATCGTAAGCGTTATGCTTAAGCACATTTTATGCAGATGAGAGTGAATGGTGTATGATGCATTAAAAATAATCCCATAGTATCATGACTTCAATTTAACCACATTAAATGCTTTGCGTTCATTTTAGTCGTCAGAGACAAAACCTGAGAGAAAGATTCAGCTGAAGTCAAATGATCTGTGATCGTTTTGATGTTGTTGTTTTTGTTATTATTATTATTATTATTATTATTATTGTTTTTCTAGATATTTTTTACCTTATTTTCTCCCTAATTTAGGACAGGTAGTCCAAGACTTACGAACATGCTCCTGGAATGGAACGCGTTCGTAAGTTGGATTTGTTCTTAAGTTCGACAAAATGAGTCTTGTATGCCTTTGACATGAATACACAGTGGAACCTTGGATTACGAGCATAATTCATTCCGGAAGTGGGCTCGCGTTCCAAAACACTCGTATATCAAATCATCATTTCCCATAAGAAATAATGAAAACTCAAATTATTCGTTCCACAGCCCCATAAAATAAATACATAAAAATAATTAATACAATCTATAAAATGAACATAAAACAAATTAATCTGCACTTTACCTTTAAAAAAAAAAGTACAAATAAATCCCGACAGATGTGTCAGATGTGTGTGGAATTAGCCCCTTCCCTCGCCTCGTTTTACACAGTAACACTCCTCCTCCCTCTCCCCACCTCACTTTTTAAGTTTCACAACAAACGGACACACGCATAAACACAGCGGAAACACTGTTTTAACAGGGGAAAAAGACATCTCTCTGAGACTGGCATGAGCGCATACTAAGGGAATCACTTTTTAAGTTTCACAACAAACACACACACAGAACGGAAACACTGTTTTTACAGGGAATGGGGGGGATTGTGAAAAGGTGAGAGAGTGACGCTCGGTGTCAAAATAAGAGTCGCATGCGTGATTCCGATTAAAAATTTATTAAAAAATCTTTGCTCGGTTTGCGGAACACTCGTAAACCACGTTACTTGCAATCCGAGGTTCCACTGTACAATGTACAGCAGAACAATACACTTGACTAAATCTGTCCCCTTTCCCCACACTGCCATCATGTGGCCAAGAACCCATAATCGCACCTAAGGAAATTAATCTCACACAAGGAGAATCCCGGACGGCGTTTTTAACTGTATTGGACAAAACTCTGTTTTGTTGAGGATTTTCCTAAATTAGGATTATTCACCATCAGGACAGCTTTACAGGATAGCCATTCCTGCACCCCCCCACTGGCACAAACATAATATACCAAACTTTTAAAAAATATTTTATACATTCATTCACTTACATACTGAAAATATTGTATATAATTGTAAATATTGGTATCCGGTGCACTGCAGTGTCTATTCTTTGTACAATACACGCGAGCTACTAGTGTGATTAGTTCACATCTACAAATGTTTGTAGAACCTCGGTCCGTTTGTATCTGAGGAAATTTGTAACTCGAACGTTCATAAATCGTGGGTGCTCTCACTGTAGTAGCCAATTCCCACCAGTAATTAGGACACTCCCACATCAAGGCTACAACTACCAATCAAGGAAGGACAGAAGATTACCACTTGTTTCCCGACACCAATGAACTACACTTGTACTCGCTTGTACCAAACAAGTTCCTGTCTATTAGAGATGGGGGAATTTTTTTTCTTTTGTATGGTGATTCACGTATCGCCACACTGACGCCAAAATAGTTTTTTTTTTAACCACATTCATAATAGACATGAACCAGAAATGGCTGGTTTTCAGTTTGATTGGCTCGATGAACGATCGATCACGGTTCTGTACCGAGCACAGAAGTTTCCGTGTGGCACAACAGAAACGCATTTACTGTATGGCGTTACATTATTAAAAATTGTTCGCCTCCGATAAAAGCATCCGACCTGCCTTTTTCTCCAAACTGATCAAATTTGTTTTAAACCTACTTGTTACACACACGTACAGTCTCCAAACACCACGAATAAATCATGTACATTGGAAGGCTTGCGTGAGAAGACACAGCCAATCGACCCGCACACTCACTTTTGAGTTTTGAGGCATTAGAGGCAGAATCGGGTAAAAATGTAATATCGAATTGGGATGTTTATAAAATCCCAATTTTAATCGAATCAGCACCCAAAAATCGTGATCGGGAGGTGACTGGCGATTCCCATGCCTACTGTCAACTAATATGAACTCTAGCACATCAATATTGTTTAACACAACACCCTTCATCACATCTGAACCATATAGCCTAGATGCATCTTTTATATCACATCACGATTACAGAAAACTACAGAAAGTCCTTACTCGTTGTAGTACTCAGTCAGGTTCTCTCCTTCCTCCAGAACTCGTCTACCGGCGAAGTCAAGCGTGATCTTGCGATCTTTCCGGGAGGCATGACGAAGTTCTCGGAGCTCCTCCTCCCGTTTGCGCAGCTTTTCGCGCTCCACTGGAGACAGCCACTGGTTGGAGTCGGTGGCGAAATAATCGGACTCGTCGTCCAGCACCTGAGTTCGGCGGACGCTGAGAAAGTGCATGACGGAAAGAACGTTAAGCAGAGTGTAGGAAACGTTCTAAATATCAGCAATAAAAAAATAAATAAATAAATAAATAAGTCAACATGCATTACCATTAACGAGATCCTGACCGGAGGAAATTATGGTTTTAAGCCGTTATATGGAAAAGCGACATTAATGTTACAGTGTTTTGAATATGTAACATTTCTGTGTTCTATTGCTACAGTAAACAACTGACATTAAAACAAGACAACATGCTGGTCTGATCTGTTCTATCAACACACAAACTTTTCCACTTCATCAAAAACAAACAGAGGGACAGAATTTGGGCTGAGGTAAGTCCACCTGTTCTTGTCAAACTCCAGCAGTTTATCCTTGTGCTGAATGGCTTTCTCCAAACCCGCCTTCATCCTGGCCTCGTGGTGCGGCAGGTAGTCTTTATCTCCCTCTGATACCATGTGATCTGTCGCGTTTAACAACATACACACGCAGCCTCGCTGGTTAATGTCCAATATCCAATGTGAATTAGAGACATGACTACTCTTCTTATTTATTTATCTTAATTATATTATATTACTATATTTTGATTACTCACCTCCCATGAGTTTCTTACGGAGTTTCTGACTTTTGTTCGAGTCCCTCTGCAAAATCTCTTGCTCTTCTGGGGTACACACCTGAAATTCACAATTCAGATTATTATTTAAAATATTTTTAACTGTATATAAAAAATAGAAACAAAGAGCACCCAATATCCCAATAGTGTTTACTGTACGTACATACTGTATGACACTCAGCTTTGTGTAATATCAAACTTGAGAGTAAATTTTCCTGACCGTCAATATTTGCTTTTTGATCTTTTGAATTTCAAGCGACCATGATTTTGATATACATCGTGCCTTGCAGCAGTTATTAACGATAGAACAGTTCGTTCTGGCCCTTTAAGTAGATTTGTCCACGTTGGGACGTTTCGCTGTGTGCATCACACCGCTCGTGTGTATTCGATGAGCAAGTTTCCACTTCGGACTTTGATACGGTCACTACAGTAAAGTTAGCATCATCTTCAGTAGACACGTCAAGTGAAACGTATCAGGAGGATAACTCAGAATTATAAAGCGGCATCTTATCAGTTTTGCAGCATTTGTCTGAATCTGTGCCTGGTACAGAGCCCTATACACTTCAGAATTCCTGACCCGGTTCCACTGGCAGTCACACATGCAAAATACTGCCTCCACCATGTTTGACAGATGATGCGGTATGCCTTGGATCATGATCCGTTCAGTTTTTTCTCTTCCCATCATTCCGGTACAAGCTAATTTTGCTTCCATCAGTCCAAAGAACCTGGCAAAGTGTTTCTGGCGGAGTCTAATCGGGTCTTTCTGTTCTTGAGTGTTACAAGTGCTTTGCACATTGTCGTGAAGCGTCTGTATTAACTTCTTGACTGTAGACTTTGGCATTGACACATCTACCTCCTCTTAAGTGTTCTTGACTCGGCTAGATGTTGTGAAAGGGTTCTTCTTCACTATGGACCAGTTGCTGTCCATGGCCCTCCGCGCATTATGCTGTTGCTGAGCTTGCCAGTTAATTTCTTTTTTGTTAAGAATGTTCCAAACTGCTGTATTGATCACTGCCGATGATTTTAGCCATCGCCCTGATGGGATTTTTTGCACTTGCATAGACAACTCATGATGTGAGTTCAAATAAAATGAGCTGCCAAATGCAAATGTAACACTCAGAACCACTTCCAGAACCTTTTATCTGCTTGATTAGCCATGGCGTAACAAGGGAACAGGCCACACATGGCCATGCAATGTCAGCCGTTTGTTCCATTATTTATGAACCCCAACATTAGGATGGAGTCCCTGACGAGTCTGAGATGGCAGTAGGAAGAAACCTTGAGAAGAACCAGAACTCGTCAGCGACTCCATCCTAATGTTGGGGTTCCCTCGGCTTGCTCGTCAAGGACAATCTGGTCATTTTGATTCATGCACATTTTTCACATTTCATACATATTTTCATCATTTTCTTTTGAGTCTGTTTAGCTGCTCTGTGACAATGACCATTGTTAAAAGCGCTATACAGATTAAATAAAACTGAATTGAACTGTATTGTAGATGTATGAACATGTCTGGAATTCCTAAATGGTTCATGCCACACTTTTGTCAAACCTCTTGAATTAAAGCTGAAAGTCTTGACTTCGCTCACATCCTTCATTTTTTTTTTTTTCAAACTCGGTGTGATGGTGTACAGATGGCAAATGTAAAAAAAAAAAAGAAATTTTTGTTCCAAAATGTACGGTCCTGACTGTATGTCAGTTTTAAAATTAAATTCATTTTTAAGATAACCCCTACTGACTTGTAAGTAAAAATTTACAGATTTGTATTGAGCCTTCAATCTCATCTGGAAATTAAAACCCAATTTTTCACAGTACTTTTTGCTACAAGAATCATACTTTCATAAGTATTTAAATGTTTTTTTATTATCCCCAAAAAAAAAAAAAAAAAAAAACCTTAAATATCCTGAGAGTAAAGCCCACCTCTGGTACAACAGTAATTGGTTTAGTCTGTAGAGCCAGTGAGTGAGTGAAGGCTATTAACAGGACTGCACAATTGATTTGAGTTAAATACCAGTTGCATCGCAATGGATTTTGGCTTCCTCAATTAAACACTATTGACTGTGGTATTAGTCAGCTTAGCTAAGTGTAGCTAATAGACTTTCTCTTGGTTGGTTTAGGAAAGCTGATGCCAGATTACACTCTGTCTCACAAGGAGCAGCAATACAATATAATTGTTGCTACCTCAGAGTTTGCCTTTTATCTTCTAAAGTTGCATTTAGTGGCTCTGTATAGCGCTTTGGTTGCGCTTATATTGAGTATATATTCCTTTGAAGCCTACCGAGGTCTCACTGGACGATAATTAACTGTCAGCTCTCTATAACTGGGGGTTCCGCAGTAGATAACCAGGTCTTGTGGTACAAGTTTAATGCCAGATTCACTTACTGACGCAAACCTCTCCAATTTATCTGTGCTTGGAGCCGGCACTTGGTGTGCACTGGTTTGGCTCGAGTTGATTCAGGCAGTGGTGGCGAGAGTGCCACTTGCTAGCCACTATTCCCACAGGGCACGTGTCAGTAATTTACTAATGATTCAAAGTTGTTAGTTGTTGTTAAAAATGATTAGATTTTCCACTTATTTATATTTTAGACTTGTCTGTCGATGTATCCCACGGAGCTCGATCTAATTGGGTTCTGGGGAGTTTGGAGGCCCGGTGATCAGCCGTGGCCTGCTGGGTCCATGCGTTGTGGGCTGTAGTGCACTTCTGTAGTGTGATGCCCTTCTATTGTTTTTTTTTCAGCTTTTTGTGCTGCTTTGGCTTTTCTGTGAGATTGAACCAGAAGGGCTGGCCTTTTGTCCCTGCGGACATGGGTGGGCCTTGGGTGCCCATGATTCTGTCACTCATACATTTGTTTGTGTATAACTTCTGGTCACCAATCATTGGTCATATTGTTTTAGCTGACTGATGTTTTTAGATTCTTTAGATGTGGTATTATTAAATTGTAATATATATAATTATGTATCTATTAATTCATTTTTTAAAAATATGTATTATTAATGCTATTTTTCCCCCTAGTGTAAGTTCCCTGAGATCTTTTACAGCTACACAAAGATCCGGTGCGTGTCGATACGTACCAGACTGCCGCAGAACAAACACGGACCGGAGCCTTCCTGCTCACACACGATCCGGCCACAGGTCAGGCAGTTGTTAATCAGTTTGTGTCTCTGAGCCAAGCAGTCGCAGGTACTGCGTCCGGGCAGCAGGATAGCGAGTCTGTCCTGACCCTCTTTGGCGTACAAGTTCACGAACTTGTTCTTCTTCTTAGTGGAGGAAGAGCTGCCGCTGTTCTCTTGCGCCTACACAAAATAAATAAAATCATAAATAGCGCCTTCGTGTCTGAGGCCGAAAAAAAAAAAAAAGCAGCTGTAAAAGTCACGACACACACCTTCACCAGATCGATGGGAGTTTTTACAACTTCCGGCTCGGGCTCAGCCTGACTGATGGAAACCACCTCCTGTTTGTTGCGACCTTTCCGTTTTTTCTTCTGAGTGTCTTTTGTTGCATCTGAACCCTCTGTAGAGACAGTGCGTTTAACAAACGGACAAAAAAAAAAAAAAAAAAAGAGAGCGGTCGTCTCACTCACCAGTTCTCCTGAGGATCAGGTCCGGCTCTCTGTCTTGCTGCTTCTGACAGCGTCGCCATCTCTGCAGCAGCTCGTCAAGAAACTCCTTCTTCTTCCCCTCAGTTCCCTGCAGAAGATCACCGACATACTCCTCAATCTCATCCACGTTATTGATGGACAGGATGTATCTGTAACACACCAAACAGCCAACAGGCGGTTACTCAAACTGATTAACATGCGGAGAAGGAGAACTGAATTTTAAAAACGTTTTATTTACAGCTATTTAAAATTCATTGTGAGCATTTTGTTCTAAAACTTAAGGTACAAGTAATAACTGTACTAAATAAATGTAATAGAAAAGCCTATAAAATATTAATTAATTAATAAAAAAAAATATTCATAGTTCGATTGTGACGATTTAGTTTCTTTGACTTGGATATACAGTGGAACCTCGGATTGCGAGTAACTCGGTTTAGATTTTTAATACATTTTGACTTGAAAACCGAGCATGTCTTGGCTTACGAGTGGCAAGTTTTTTGACACCGACACACACACACACACACACACACACACACACACTCTCGCCTTTACACCCCTCACCCCCGGCTTCACACAGACACACACACTCTTCTCTACACAGAAACTCTGCTCTGTCGAGATTCTTTTCAAAGGTAAGGTGCTGGTTCATTTGTTTTTTTGTTTTTTTTTACTTTACAGCAGTGATTCTGTTAGTCTGCGCTCACACAAGTGTCATTAAAGAGATTTCTTTTTTTTCCCCGTTAAAACAGTGTTTCTGTTGCATGTGTTTGTTGTGAGACTTAAAAAGCGAGATGGGGGGAAGGAGGAGGAGTTTTACTGTGTAAGGCAAGGGAAGGGAAGGGGCTAATTCCACACACACACACACACACACACAAATACACAGCGCCTGCGCGCACAAACGGAAACACTTATCTGTTGGGATTTATTTAAACTTTTCTTAAAGTTAAAGTGCAGGATAATTTGTTTTATTTTTACTTTATATATTGTATTAATTACTTTTCTGTATTTACTTTTTGGGCTGTGGAACGAATTATTTGAGGTTTCATTATTTCTTATGGGAAGATTTGATTTGGTTTACGAGTGCTTTGGAATACAAGCCTGCTTCCTTAACAAATTATGCTCGTAATCCAAGGTTCCACTGTATACCCATTTTTGTTTCTTGGCCCACAATGTAGTTTAGCAGCTTTTGTTTTCTGAGTATATTTTACCCCTAAGATAAAAGACTGTATTGAAATAAACTTGTTGAAATCAGTAAATAAAGCTATTAAAAAAGTAAAAAGTGGTTGGAGTCTGTATCACACTGCAAAGGCATGAAAAATGGTCCCTTTCTACGCACAAACAGGACATTTTTTTTTTGTTAATTGGTGATTTTTAAAGTTTAACACATTGTAACCAATCTTTTTTTTTTTTTTTTTTTTTTACAAGTCTGACAACTAGTTGCTTACAGCTGACATGGGGAAGCTAATGACGCCAAGCTGGTTTCCTGTGTAGGATCAGCTAAGCTACGCTAGCATTTCATCAAATAGCTACTCCCTGAGCATTGTCATCACTGGCTATGTAACAGAGACAGAGAGACAAGCACACGATGAATAGCGCAGAGACATGGAAGAGGAGGGATAAATAAATAGACAGACATATGGATGCAGAGGCAGACAGTTATTGGAAAAACAGTGAGAGAGGTATGCAGAGAGAAAGAGAGACACACAGACATGTAAACAGTGAGAGAGACAGATAGAGACAGAGTAAGAGAGACAAACAGAGAAGTACACCTGAAAAGATGTACAAATGAAATGACAAACAGAGACAGACAAATGGAGACTGAGAGGCAGACAGAGAGACAGAAGCATACAGAGGCAGACTGAGACAAAAAAGAAAGAGAGAGGCAGACAGAGACAAAAGAGAGAGAGAAACAGAGAGACAGAGGTAGACAGAGGAAAACTGAGACAGATGTAGACAGAGAGACAGAAGCAGACTAAGAAACAAACAGAGAAGGACAAACAAATGAACAAAGAGAGAGAGAGAGACAGAGAGAGACAGAGAGAGGGATAAACAGATAAACATAAAAAGAGCGACAGACATTTTATTGATTCGTACAGAGAATAATAATTAAACTTCGTCACATGAAGCAGTAGAGACACACACACACACACACACACACACACACACACACACACACATATACATACATACATACATACGCAGGCCTGATCCACAACCCTAACACACCTTCCTTCACTATAACTCTGTTATAAAATATGTTACACTCGTCTCATTTCTTTTACTACCAAAACAACCAGCTAACAAGCTAACACACTATAACCAGAAGACCACAAACACACGTTTACACCTCTCTCTCTCTCACTCTCTCACACACACACACACACACACATATATATGCTAACCTGACAGCTAGCTACAGCTAACAGGTGAAGCTAGCGATGCTAAGCCGGTTCCTGTGTTACGCGCAGCTAAGCTATGCTAAGCTATGCTAGCATGTCAGTGTAGAGCTACTCACTGGACGATATCATCACTGGCCTCCAGACCGAACTGTGTGTGTAACTCCTCCACACACCAGCGGTGCAGAGACTCCGACATCACCGGGCCTTCTGTACCCAACTCACGGCGCGAGCTAACAGCTTCAACAGTGCGTGACGTATGACTCCGGAGCTCGTGCACGAGCAGTGGGGGCGGTACCCCTGAGTGTGACGTCACCGATCAACATCCTGTCTACAGCCCTAGTGATGTGCGTTTGCATCATGGACTTTTAAAACTACTATATCTAACAGTCAAAACTTTGGACACATCTTCTAATTACACGGTCTTTCCTGATTTTTAGTTTTTTTTTTAACATTCTCTCTCTCTCTCTATCATTCTAGAATTGCGGGTACATTTCAACTAGAGGAAAAAAAAATAAAAACAGGATTTTTTTTGTTAAACTTTATTTTCATAGAACACCCTTCAAATTTAACATTTTCTATATTTGCTGAGCTTAAACTTGTAAGCTTTAAAATATTTATTATAAAAGTCAATGTACTAACAAAAAAAATCTGTCAACTCTGTTATAGACAAAATGGGCCAAACATATACAGTTAACAAATGTGACACAATTTAAAACCTGGTCTTCCCTAAGAGAACATCTGTCTTTTCATCCATTAATTCAACTTTAGGCCTAATAAGTTGTAAACGTTTTGTTTGGGAGTAAAAGTATGCTGATCAGCATCTAATCAATTTGCTAACAATAATACACACATAATGATTTTCTTTTTAAAGCAAAACCTTAAACAGATTTGACATTGATAATAACAGAGTTGATATCAATAACAGAGTTGACCACCCATAGTTAAAAGACCAACTTTAAGAGACCAGACTTTATATCTTCCCATCTTTTTCATGTTTTTGATCGAGGGGAATCAGACACACAAGTCGGTCTCTGGAGGCGCTTTTGATATTTTCGGACAGCGGTTGTTTTCTTTTTTTAGCAAAATCTTTAATTTTTCAATTTCTCTGTATAATTTGGAGTTTTTCATTTTCTTTATCCTGACCGCCTTTGTCTGAAACAAACAATAAAAAAATCAGTTTAAGTTAATTTTAAATTTATTTAAATTTATATATTTTCTTTCCTAAAAATAAAGAAATAAATAAATAAATAACATCAGTATTTATTATTTAAATGTGCACTATGCAAGTTTTTATGGGCATATAAAACACAGAGCTCTTAATTCAAGCAATGGCAGTTTGCTATAATTTTAGATTTACTTTGAAGTCATATGTTTACTTTTGTATTTATAAACATTAGAGCAAAAAAGGCTTGTATTTTGAGTAATGGTGGGATGAGAACAAAAACCGCACATTGCCCCTAATGTCTATACAGTTCCAAAGTTGCATAGTGCATTATTAATTAAAATGTGCAAACAAAACATGCACGTAAAATTATAGAGAAGATGAAACATCTTGGATGTTCACTTGCATCCTATAATGTTGACAAACTTTCCTCATTCTCTCTATGTCTTACCACACATACATATAGTACAATTATACCTCTTGTTAACCGAATAGCTGTTGTTTAGGTTCTGGTTTAGGACTTTGTGGTGTCATCTCTACATGTTGTTGCCTTTTTGCTCTGCACCTCTGCTGTGCCTCTCTCCAATACCTGTGCTTGTACCTTTGCTCCCTTTCACCCAAATCAGCTATTCTGCTTGTCTGCCCTGCATTTTTCCTTTTGTGCCATCTCTCTGTCTTTTCTGCCTTCTTTACAGGGTCTGCATCTCTCCTTGCCCTGTATTGCCATTGTCTTTCTGCTGCTGACAGCATCATTTACCCATCATTCCAATTTCTTCCTTCCTAATGATATACAATAAATTAATGAATTAATAATTAACAGTAAAATTACCCAGAATCTATTTAAAGAAAGATAGTGATGTACAATGCTTAAATGTGAATATTTAACTCTGTTACACTTTGTCAGCTATGTTATCATTAGACATTTTAAACCACTAACAGAGTTGACAATAACAGAGTTGACAATTTCCACCATTTTGTACTTTAGCTCAGGATGCTAACCTCAAACCAGATACCACATAGCATGATTAAAAACAGAATTTTATAAATTTTCATGATGTTATTGTTTTTAAAAAGTGAATGAGAGATTCACTACAATATCGCAATAACAGATTTGACAAATAATTAATATACTATTGGTGTATCCTAAACATTTTGTACAAATAAGTGAGCAAAGAATAATGACTTACCTCAATGCCTTCCAGAAATTTCCGCCAGAGGAAGTGACATCACTTGGTGCATGACATGCTTTTTCTTCAAATGCTTTAAAGATTTTTATGCATTTTTATAACAAAGGTAACAGAGTTGACCAGAACATAGAGACAGACACAACATTTATTTTTTATTACTGAAAATTAATTTTTTGTTTACATAATTTTATTACATATGATACACAAAATAGATATTTGATCCAATATTGTTTATGTAACATAATAGAGTAAACACACAAAAAAGATTAAAGTTAGACCTTATTATTTCATGATAATTTAAGTTGAAAGTATGAATCAGGAGACAAAGACAGTCAATAATGGCTGAGATGGTTTGGGATGAGTTGGATCGGAGAGTGAAGGAAAAGCAGACAAAAAGTATGCAAGACTTGAAGGAGGGAACTTCTTCAAAAGTTTTGCAAAACCAATCTGGGTGACTACCTTATGAGGATGCCTGAGAGAATGCCAAGAGTGTGCAAAAGCTGCCCTCAATGTGGCTACTTTGAAAAAAATGCAATTATAAAACATATTCTGGGTTATTTAACACATTTTTGTTGATGACATAAGTCCATATTTTTTCTGACAAAAACCACTGAATAAAAAGCTGTGTCCAGACTTTTGAGTGGTACCACCCCTCACTCTAAAGAACCTTGCGAGAACCTCTTTGCTACACAACACTTGCCCACAAGATGTCAGCTCTTAAATGAATGAATTCCTAAAATTAATCTTTTGGTGAAACTATTGGCTGGAAGACCTACCTGTGGTTTCATCTGGCCATCACTAACACTCAGCAGCTAGCTAGGAGAGATAGACTAACTTTGGCCTTGTGCTTCAAATTAATATTTAAATAAAACTAACTAACTAAAAAACAATTATTAAAAAACATTCACTCAGTTATCTTCTATACCGCTTATCCTGTACAGGAACACGGGGGCCTGCAGCTTATCCCAGGAGACTATACACTCACACACTACGGGCAATTTGGGACCACCAGTTAGCCTATCCTTCACATCTTTGGGCTGTGGGAGGAAACCAGAATACCTGGAGGAAACACACCAAGCACGGGGAGAACATGCAAACTCTATGCACATGGATCAGAGGTGGGAATCGAACCCACGACTCTCAATTAAAGGCACAGAGTCTGATGTCGCAGGCATGATTTCAGCCACCAGAGGCATAAACACAGTCAATGAGAGCAAAACTCTGATTTCTGGGAAAGAGAAAGATTGTTTACTCATTATTGCATTATCTAATCTAAGGTTGGGAAAAAAGGTACTAAGTAATAATTAATTACACTGTAAACCGTAATGCTCAAAGTAATTTATCATATTGAGTACAGTTAACTTAAATAATTACAATTAGTTCAAAGTAATAGACCTTGATGAGTATTTAGAACTTATTTGATATTTATAAGTTTGTAGAAATGACCCTTTTCAAATTAGCTGAACAAGTTTGATATTTCATCTTATGCTGCAACTCATGTTAGATTTGTCAAGTCAAGTCAAGTCAAGTAGGCTTTATTGTCATTCCAACCATATACAGTTCAGTACACAGTGAAATGAAACAACGTTCCTCCAGGAACAAGGTGCTACATACATGCAAACGACATAAATTAACAACACACCATAAATAGCAAATAGCAGACTGTATGATGAGGTGTGAGTTGAGGTAGTGGGGGAAAAAAAACACAGCAGTAGACAATTTACATTGTGTCAAAATATTTTTGTGCAAATAGCAGGGTCCGATATGGTACAGTTCCCAAACCAGACAGTGATGCAGCTGCTCAATATGCTCTCAATAGTTCCTCTATAAAAGGTGGTGAGGATCGGTGGTGGAAGCTGGGCCTTTCTCAGCCTTCTCAGGAAGAAAAGAAATTGTTGGGCTTTCTTATGCAGAGAGCTGGTGTTGAGGGACCAGGTGAGGTTCTCCTCCAGGTGGACACCCAGGAATTTCGTGCTCTTGATGATCTCCACAGAAGAGCCGTCGATGCTGAGCGGAGAGTGATCGCTCCGTGTCCTCCTAAAGTCAACAACTATCTCTTTTGTCTTTTCGACATTCAGAGACAGGTTGTTGTCTTTACACCAGCCCGTTAGCCTCTGCACTTCCTCTCTGTACGCTGACTCGTCGTTCTTGCTGATGAGACCCACCAAGTCGTGTCATCAGCGAACTTGATGATATGATTGGAGCTGTGTGACGCTACACAATCATGAGTCAGCAGCGTGAACAGCAGGGGACTGAGCACGCAGCCCTGGGGGGCCCCAGTACTCAGTGTGGTGGTGCTGGAGGTGTAGTTCCCGATCCGCACTGCCTGAGGTCTTTCGGTCAGAAAGTTTGATATAAAGTGAACCACACCATTGCATTACCTCTTCAATCTTTTTCAACAACAACAAAAAAAATCCAAATTTCATCAAGAAAGAGCCTAAAAAGTCACACAAAACATTGTGCCCAATATTGCATAGGTGCCACTTGTTCCACCAGTGTGGCTCTGGCTCCTCTGGCATGACTCCACAAGACCACTGGGGGTGTGTTGTGGTGTCTGGCATCAGGACGTTAGCGGTGCCTCCCTTTCGGCTTGGGATTTGTGTGGCAAAGATTGAATAGGTAATGTAATGGTGTCCTGTCTGCTGATCCTGCCCTAATTATAGACAAAACATTCAAAGGGAGAGAATAGTCCCATTCACACACTGTTCAAGGTTGGAATATTGCATCAGCATCACACCTCACTGTTAATAAAAGCGGATTCAAGGTGCTAACCACAATGCAACCTTGCCACCTAATAATTACAACAAAAAAACAAAACAATGAGAAGCAAATATGGAAGTAGACTGAGGTCTGAGGTAAAGAGTGGAATACAGTGGAAGTAGGTTAAAACTAGCCATTTGGTGATGCTTGTCATCAGTAATAATTATGTTGTTTTTTCTCTCTCACACAAATAAATGATTATAACAATACAAATGTCACATGGACTTATAACTAAACAGTCTACCAAACTGCAGACAATAAATATGTTGCGCTAGTCAGACAGTACATAACTTTTTTAAACATTATTTTTCAGATTTTCATAGTAATTTGTCAGTTACATCTTGAACCTAGTCATAGTCTGAAATTTGCACTTCCTTTAATCTCAGTATTCATTTGTTTTTACTAACTGGTCAGAGTGGTTGGGAATCCAGAATCTGTCCTGGGAATACTGGGACCTTAAAATACAGCCTGAATGGGTTGCCAGTCCATCACAGGCACCACACACACACACAGGTTCACACCTACAAATGATTAGCACACTGATCTGTTTTTGGGATGTGTTAGGAAACTGGAGAACAGGCAGGAAACTCATACAGACATGTTATCAGACAGTAACATGAGCTCAGGAGGATGCTGAGACAGGTAAGTGTATTTTTGTCCATGATTCAACTCTCCCTTTCTGCCCTATGATTCATCATGACCCTGAATTGTGTAAGCTGTTACGGACCAAAAATATTCTAATAAATTGTTATATGCACAGTTATAGTGCATCTTAAATAAAAAATCTTTATAATAAAATCCATGATTTATTATCACAGTCAGTCACCAGATGGCATAGTGGGATTGCTGGACGCCTGTGAAATCAGTTTATTGAAATCTTTTACTTCAACATATAATTGAAAGATTTTTAGTATTAAGGCCAGACTTCACTTTGTACTTTATGGGTACTTTTTTTTTTTTTTAATGGTATAAAGAAGGCCTTCTATAATGTAACTGATGAGAGCAACCGTCTTGTTTTGAACCTCCAGCAAATTTCAATTAACTCTGTGTGGATAAAAAACTATTCTTAAGGCTTTTGCATAGTTGTTAAATATTTTAACTATTATTAGATAACCTTTTCAGGGAAAATATTTTTGTGTGGAATTTTTCCCTGAAGCTAAAGTAGAACTTGTAATTAAAACAACACGAATACAGGTTGAACTTTACAGCAGCAGGTCGCAACTCACTGGTCCAGTAGGTAACTACAGTACAGTACGTGTGTGTATTGCAGAGGTGTGTAGTAACGAGTTACATTTACTCTGTTACATTTACTTGAGTAACCTTTTTGGGGAAAATGACTTCTATGAGTACTTCTGCTGCACTATACTTTTTTTACTTTTACTTGAGTAGATTTGTGAAGAAGAAACGCTACTCTTACTCTGCTACATTCGGCTCCACTCGACTCGTTTGTTCTACACGTACAGCTGGTGGATCTAGCGCTTGACTGTTTCACCAATCAGAAGCAGAAACAATGATCGCGTGACTCAGTTTGACCAATCAGGTCTTTCGGCCGATGTTCTATAAATTCATCCTACCTGTGAATCCGGAAGTTTCCGGATCTTTCTATAACTTTGCGGAACGCCCATAAATCCAAGCTGCTACTCGTGATGGAAAGTTTGAATCATTTTAGTGACTCGGTTGTTTGAATGTCGTTCATCAAAATGAACAGATCTTTTATTTTTATTTTTTTTTAGTCATTTCGTTCTTTTGATCAGAAATAAAATAAAGTGTTAAATTTTCAACAAACAGACACCCAGCACGTCTACATATAAAACTTTTGACTATAGTTTAATGAATGAAAATATTACAATGCAGCTAAGGACATATTATGATAAACAGAACGAGTCTGAGTCGTTTGCTCTTTTGAATCTATTGCACTGGCTAGCGTCTATGGGAGTCACGTGACAAAATAACAAACGACTCGGACTAGACGAGTCCTTGAGAAGAACGATGAATTTTCTGTTTCATGTGTACTGCGTGGCATGGAGTCATGTGACAAAAGAGCGAACGACTAGGACTCGTTGAGAAACGTTCGATTCTGTTTCCTGTGTACTGTACTGCACAGGACACACACACACACATCTACTTGAGTAATATTATTTTGACTTACAGCGACTCTTACTTGAGTACATTTTTTGGCTACCCTACCCACGTCTGGTATATTGTGTCTATTACATGTTATACATTTCTTGTTATACTTTCTACGGCTTCAATATCCCTGTATCTTAAAAAAAAAAACATGACCACAGACCGTTTTATTTTTCTAAGATATAGAAAAATATGTTTATTTGTCACTCTACATCATAAAGGCAACTTCAAAGTAATAAAAAAAAGAACAAGAAATCTCAGACCTATTCAGCTTAATGATGACTTATGTACACCGATCAGCTGTACCTTTAAATCTATTAACATCAAAAGCACCTATTGTAGGTTTTAGATTCGCCTTTTGCCTCGGGTGTGACTCCGCAGGGCCACTGGCACATGAGCAGAGGATCCTTTGGATCCAATGGAGACTCAGCGGATCAGACTTGTTTGTCTGAGTATCCCATTATTATGGACGTAGGCCTCGATGCATTGGGTGTTCTGATAACTTTCTATCGTGGCCTTGTTGTAGGATCGGCACAGACGGACTGGACTTTGGTCCCCACAGGCATAGAAGAGGCTTTGGGTGCCCATGATGCTGTCACCAGTTTACTGGTATATAATTAATAATCAATGTCATTAAACTCTCCTGGCGGTGGTGTTAATGTTGTGGCTGATCAGTGCATATCTTTTAGCAGATTTCGCTGACATCAAAGTTTAATAATGTGCAAACTTAAACACTCCATCCACATCAGATACAAGACAACAGTGATCACATAAAATGAATTGAAACACTGCGGATTGTTTATTGTGCAAAATCTACTGTGATTATAATATAATTGATTATATGTATAACTAGTTATGAATATGCTGCACACTTACTGTAATTCACACCAATGCTTAACACCAAAATGTTGCAGCTACAGTGCTGTATTTGTTAACTGATTTAAATTATTGATTGAATAAATGCATAAATTTCATTTTGGCCAAACTGCACCTCTGACTCTGCAAGAAACTCTAAAAAAAACATCTGCAGAAAACACCACCCGCATAGTGCTTAAGTGAAAAAGTCTTTGGAAATGGCTTCGATGAAATTAGGAGCCGACATGAGGATGCCGATGGTGCAGAGGACGGTGAACATTGAAAAGGCCATGAGACACAAGCGGTCGATAACCGAGGCGGCGAATTTCCACTCGCTGCACAAAGACTCCTCTTCATCCTGGTCATGGAATCTCTTGGTAATATAGCGCACCTCATCCAGGATCTTGGACAGCTCTGTGTCTCCCTGACCGCTGCTCACTGACGGAGCCTCTTCGGACGTGCCCATGAGGCGGGCGCACACTACCCCTGAGTCAGGCGACGTGGCACAGGGCAGGCTCTCCATACCGCGCAGGCCCATATAGAGAACGTTCCCATTGGACGGCTCCACGCTGGAGAGGCTGCTACGTGGACGTTTGTCGTGGCACGCTGAGCGCACTCGCTCCTCACCAGGCCTTTTCATCCGCAGGAACCACGCGCACCAGTTCACCAGGACCACCCGTGTCTAGAGAAGAGATAACAGGAGCAGTGTATTTTATTTTTACTTAATTATATAATTCATTTATTTTAAGTTAAATCTTTCTCAAATTGATTTGTTTATTTATATATATATATATATATATATATATATATATATACAATAAAATATTAGATATGTTTTAATATATTATATTATTTTTAATATATTATATATTATATTATATATATAATTTCCATCAAATTATTTATTTATTTATAAATAATAATTTATTAAGATGATTTATATCACACATATCAAGTGTGATTCTCTCCCAAATTATTAATTTATTTTCATGCTTTTCTCTATATAATTTTTTTCTTCCACGGATTCTTTTCATGTATTATTTATTTTCAAGTTTTTCTTTTTCAAATGATTTTTTTCTCATATTTTTCTCACCTTATTAATTAATTATCACATTTATTTTCCTCTGATCCTCTGTTTCCTCTGTTTTTTTTATTTATTTAAAAAAAAAATTTTTATACAGGCGGCACGGTGGTGTAGTGGTTAGCACGGTCGCTTGCACCGCCAGGGTCCGGGTTCGATCCCCAGCCAGGCTCGATTCCCGTCTCTGTGTGCATGGAGTTTGCATGTTCTCCCTGTGCTTGTGGGTTACCTCCGGGTACTCCGGTTTCCTCCCACAGTCCAAGGACATGTACAGTAGGTTAGGCTAATTGGCGTTCCCAAATTGCCCGTAGAGTGTGAATGAGTGAGTGTATGTGTCTGTGCCCTGCGATGGATTGGCACCCTGTAAGTCTCCTGGGATAGGCTCCAGGCCCCTGACTACAGGATTAAGCGGCATAGATGATGATTGAGTGAGTGAGTGTTTTTTTTACCATTAATTAATTTAATTGTTTTCCCTGAATTATTAATTTATTCATGCTATTTAAAGTTTGCTGCGTTCATTTATTTTCACCAGTGATTTTTGACTAACACTTTTCTGTTTTGTTAGATTTACAATCCCACTTTCCCCACAAAGACATCTCTGTCTACTTATTGTTACTGTTATTATGATTATTAGCTGTTATTATTAATGATAATGTTGCCACAGCGGACCATCCATACAAGCTTGGCACAAGTTTTATGCCGGTTTACCTTCCTTCGCAACCCTCCCATTTCACCCGGGGTTAGGGCCTGGCACTACATCCAGTGGCTGGGGTTTGGGCACTGGCTGGAAATCTAAACCGGGCCTTTTGCATGGCAGGTGAAACACCTCCCACTGAGCCAGCAGTGCCAAACGATAATAACAATGACATTATCATTAATAAATAATAATGTTGTTATTATTATTATGTCTACAATAATTATTGTTGAAATAAACATCTCACCCATCTTGGCATTTTTCCTCCATCAGGATCATGGTAGTGGTACTGCAGGACCCAAACCGTTGCTATCACTGACAGCCCGACAATAACCATGGTAGTGGCAAAATACTGGGCTTGAGAGAAACAGCACAGAGGCACAATTTCAGAACCCTCCTTTCTGAAAAAACGGACTTTTGGTAGAGTGCATCCACTAATCTTGAACATCTCATAACCAAGATAACATTTACTGTAGGCAGATGCCCAGAACGACTTATATTTGATCTCATTACACATCTAAGCAGTTGATGACCTTGCTCAAGCACCCAACGGTGGCAACTTGGTGATGCTGCGGTTTGAACCTAGGACTTTCTGATCATTATCAGATCATTATTCAGTTGTTCATTGCAGATTTAATCAATTATGTTTCATATTAGCTAAATAGAAAAATGTACCTGACTTACCGATTAAAGGCACAGAGTCTGACGTTGCAGGCATGATTTCAGCCACCAGAAGCATAAACACAGTCAGTGAGAGCAAAACTGTGATTCCTGAGAAAGAGAAAGACTCTTTACTTATTACTGCATTATCTTATATCACATAGATGAGTTTATAAGGTCTGTGTTTGGTTGGGAAAAAAAATATACTAAGTAATAATTTATGCAATAAACAATCGAGAGAAGTCGATATACACCAGTCGTCAACAAGAAAACAAATCCAAATTCCATCAAGAAATAGCTTCTCCAATTCCGATAGAAAATCGCCTCTCGCTGTTCTGTGTGAAAGGCATAGAGATGGAATCGAGGGCTGTTGTCGGGACTTTATTGAGCTGAGAGCAGAGGCGAGATGAGATCTGTGCAAAAGGGATGAGCCCCCCCCAATCATCGTGGATGTTTTAAGATGCATGATGTGTGTATGACGCCATGGGAAATTCAAGAAACATTAAACAGCAGCTAATGCATTGAGATCTTAAGTCTATATACTAAATAGTGCTATCTATTGTCCATAAAAAAAACCGAACTATTAGCTAAGATTGAGACTGATCAGCACTGCAAGTTATTTAAAAAATGTCATTACTCATATAATATAGTGTAATGGGTATATAACTGAGAGCATTTTTCATTTTTTATTTTATTTATTTTTTTAAATTCCTGCTTTTTGTATTATAATTGGTTGAGAGAATCCGGTCTTGTCTGTGATTGGTTAAATCATCACAGCCGTGACACAAGAGCCTAGAGCATTTAGGCAGCATGGATTTAGCGTGATTAAGCACCATATCAGTGGCAAATGGCATAGAATTAGGGAGACAGTGTCCTCGGAGCAGAGCACAGCGTTCGGTGAATGATGTAAATGCTAGCAAAAGCACCTCAGCACTCAGTTCTGCTGCCCTTGTTATTTTAAAAGCAATGGGATGCACGGTATTTCTATATGTGTTATATGTCACACTAGATGCCAACGCTGTTTTAATCATTGTAAATTTTCAAATGCATGCAAAAGCAAGACAGAGAGAGAGAGAAAGAGAGAGAGAGAGAGTTGTAATTCTCTTTTTGACCACTAGGTGCACTAGTGTTCTACACTGCTTGATGAGGAAGCAAGCATACTACCAAGATTCAAAGGTGCTGTATTGGCATGACAACTATTTACATTTGTATTGCCAAAGCTTAGAGATAAGGCACAAGAAAAAAACATAAATAGAGAGTAAAAAAAAAAGTATAGAAAGAGTAATAATAAATAAAAGAGTACAGACGTTAGTCTACCACCACATCCAGAAAGGCACTCAGGGGCCATTGTAGTAAGGGGGAAAAAAAGTCTGCCAGCTTTTGTTAGGCTGTTTCTCCTTAAAATTTGTATTTATTTTCTTGACCAGATCCATGGAACATTTAAAAAAAAAGTCTTTCAAAAGAGATAATTACTATTTCATTGGAATCGATGGAGCTGTGAATGATTAACATTTAATTTAATGGTTGATAGAAATGCCCTTGCTACATCCTCCCCTTCCTACGTCTATAGACAATCCACAAGAACATTAACGGGAAAAAAACAATAAAAATCAACCCAGGCTTAAAATCAAAGAGTCACTGTAACACACAGATGCATTTAGGACAGACGAGGCCCCGAAAGCAGCAGACACTCCGCTCGACTATAAAGCTTTTGAAATTCTCTGTATTGATTCTGGAAGCCGCTGCCAATGAATTGCTCCGAGCACGACATCATTCTGGCGGACAGACCACCACACAAATACAATTTAAGGGTTGATAGAATGAAAGAAAAAAAAAGAAAAGAAAAACGAATTAGGCTTGACTGCGATTTCAGACTCCTGGAGTCTGCCCTGCAGGCATCTGTGCACTGGCTCTGTCTAAAATTACTCTGAAAATGAAGGTGTTTAGGAGGCAGAGCTATCTGCCTACATCGATCACAGAGATGTCTGACTCGACTATCAATCTCTCTGCCGGTCATTCATCTCAGCTGGCGAGGACGACGGCATAAATTGTCATGTGCTGCGCTGGCTTCAGTGTCAGGTCCACATGTTTAGAGCGTTTGCCAACGTCAGCAAAAAAAGAAAAAGAAGAGCAGCGGTGGTACATGGGCGAGGAGCGAATTATATATGAAGGGAGAAGATCTATAATACAAGTAGATTGATCCTGCGAGTAACCTTAAAGCTTAACAGCTCATTAGGTTTAAAAGTGCACTGGTCAATTTTAGTGTCCTTAGTGTTGCAGGTCATCAGAGGTGGAACCTTATTAGGTTCCATTAGTTGAGTATATAGTGCAATGTATATGGGTATTTTTTTCCAATATGATTAAATCCTAGTTATTATTATTATTATTATTATTATTACTATTACTCACTCACTCACACTTTTCATCCTGTATTCAGAATCGCAGGGGGCCTGGAGCCAATCCCAGGAAACTTAGAGCATGAGGCGGGGTACACCCTGGACAGGGTGCCAATCCATCACAGGGCACACACACTCATTTACACACTAGGGGGCAATTTGGGAGCACCAATTAGCGTAATCTGCATGTCTTTGGACTGTGGGAGGAAACCCACCAAGCACGGGGAGAACATGCAAACTCCCTGCACATAGAGACGGGAATCGAACCCAGACCCTGGAGGTGCAGGGCGACAGTGCTAACCACCACACCACCGTGCCGCCTTATTATTATTATTATTGCAGCTTTTTTAAAGCTCCTGTATTTTAATATTTCTTTAACAACTGAACACAGGTCTGCGAGTTCCGATGAAGTGTGTCAATTAATGCATTAGCTAATACACTCTTCAGATAACGCATTTATTTAGACCTCAATCCCCTTTGGCTTTACTCTTCAATCTACAGTACTGTATGTACTGTAAATGAGCTACCGCGGCGTCATGCCATGCTATGCTATAAAACAGCATTGCCGAGCAACAGGACTGGGGAGGGGGATCTTCCTGCTGTACTGAATGTGAGGTCGCATTATGGGGAATCTAACTGGCTCGTTTAAGCCTGAGGCAAAACGGGGGGAAAAAAAATGTGAAAAGGACAAAAAACAGGAAATATTTTTCTAATTTTTCACTTTTGTTTTGTGTGTGCGTGCACATCTGAATGTCTCAAATGTCCCAAAAGTGAATTTTGCATAATGGGTCCAATTGGGAAAAAAAACGCCTTGGTGACATTTATTGGTGCCACAGAGAAGAGAAGAGAGGAACGTTAGTCATTTCATGAACCATAATTCCTTTTCAAGAGCCTGTCAAAGTACAGTCGAGCGAAAATCTACACTTCAGATACACCAGGCTTACTCAGTGACAGGCATTTTTGAGACAGTGTGAACAAGTGCGTAGTCCTCGCCCGACTTACGTAGCAGCTAGCTTCATTTCTAGATGCTTCAAAGGAAGAAGCATAAAAATAAGATGCAAATCCAGCTAAATATATCAGCATTTCACAATGTGTGCAAGCTTCTACAGATAAACTCCTAGCTGGTGGAACTAGACAAGCTGGTCTGTGTTCAAACTTAAGATGACAATGCGACGTTCTCCTAGGACAGTCCGTCTGCTCTGCGGCTATCTTGGGACGACTCGGTAATTTTCAGTCTCCTATTTAAATAAATGGAGAGAGAAAATCTGATAGTAAAACTATATGAGAAGGTGGAGTTTCACATAGGGACTCAAAATGACCGTTAAAATCTGGCTAAAAAATATGAACGATGTTCAAGTCAAACCGGGACTTGTCGTCTCATCAGCATAAGAAGAGAACAGAGGACATTCCTGCTAGCTGTCTCCTAATAGTCTCTTATTATAGCATGGTGGTGCTAATGTGTCAGGCTGCATCAGGAAAAATGGCGTAGAACAGTCTAAGTGCAAGTATGCAACAGCATGTTACGGTACAGTCATGAGACTCTTAGCCGCAGTAAAACACTTGAACTGTGCAAATGTTTGAAAGAAGGCCGTACATCCATGATTGTCAATCCTCAGAGCCTCTGCAACTGTTCCACCAAAGGCATTCTGTTTTTGCAGGACAATGGACAAGCTCGTACTACCCACCCCCAAGTCCCCCCCCCCACCCCACCCCAACCCGCACTATTTCCACATTATAGGAACTCAGCTATTTATTAGTTATTGCCACATCCCAAAACAGTGAGGTCAGAGTAGGTCTGATCTCACTGTACCCTATTTCCACATGTTTGGGGCATTAAAGTGGTTCCTGGGAGGCCAGTATTTCAGGCATGCACATTTCTTCTTTCTAGGAGCTTATGATTTCCTCTCACCGCAATGTAAATCTGCATAACTGAGCACAACAAGATGAGTCTGCGAAGTGAACATACTTTTTTCTAAACTTTACTTATTTTGTCACAGCTGAACCCAACTTATTTACAGCTGCACCATAACAACTCCACTTTCATATATAGGCGCCATATTATCTGTAGTACAGATTTTTGTTATATAAGTTTATTAAGTCTGCATTATTATGTACAAGACTATTCCCTACAAAGATGCACTAAAATTAATGAAGAAGTAACATTACAGAAGAATATTTGCCGCATGCCTGTAAAGAAAGCGACATATTACATGACAGACCATGGGGGTTTGGGGGGGGGGGATCAATAATGCAGGCTCCTGGGTTTTGCATGAAAATAGGAAGGAGCGAGTGTGACGAAGTTACCAAAAGAACTCATATTCTCCAGCAAGCTCAGTAAAACCTAACAGCTGTTTTATTTACAGTACTGCGCAAAAGTCTTGGGAACATCCAAACAAAAGCCGTATGCAATGATGCTTTTGAAAAAATGTTTACATTAAAGGAACATTCTATAAAAAGCACTAAGTTAATAATAACATAAACAATAAACGGTCAATATTTGGTGTGGAAACTCTTTGCTTGCACATAAGCGGTGGTGTTCGATAAAGATGTGTGCAGTATCCTAATAAAACAGCTGTTTGGTTTTACTGAGTATGCTGGAGAATATGAAAGTACTGTATGGTAACTTCGTCACACTATAAATGTCAAACGTAAAACATGAAACTTCGTTAGTTTTTACACATCTCAGATCATCTGAATGAGAATTGGCTCTCTTGTGAGACTAACCATACTGTACCCTGTTTATACGGTGCGTACAACAAATGTTGACCTTAAGCCCTCTCGACATTTCAGAAAAACACCTTGACATTTTGTGATGATTAGTATTAACATGGCCCTTTGCTTGTAAAAATTGCATTTGTGACATTAACATTTGCCACAATCTTATTATGAAGAGTATGTTGGGTTTTTCTGGATCACTAAGCCATAAGAAAGCATGCTCATAGTGCACGGTCATGATGAGGATGCAGGTTTCACTCACCGAGGGAGATCTTCTCGCCCGAATCCGCAGGTAAGAGGAAGACGAGTAGAGCCAGCGTAGAGATAAGAACACATGGGATGAGCAGGTTCAGACCGTAGTACAGCGTCCTTCTGCGCATCACCACGGTGAACGTCACATCCGGGTACGGTTCTTTACAGCAGTCGTAGAACCTTTCGTTCCTACGGCCCGGAACCTCTGAACAACATATAACAGAGTGTATTTTGTAAGGAGGGAAAACCAAGCGGCTTTGGAGGAATTTCGCTTTGATTGGCTGAGGTTGTTCTCTTAAAGAGAAGAGTCATGGCAAATTAACTTGAAATTCCTCTCACTGATCACTTTTGTCCTGTTCTATACGGCCGGGTGTCGTCGGTTTCAAGATAATCCCATCTACAGGGTACAAGGGCTCACTGGAGCAACAAGGTGAAATAATTCCGGCCGTGGTATTTCATTCATATTTCACTCTGGTCCGAGGGATGATAATAAAAATGCCAAATTCTAACCTAATTTCAGAAATTTATACTCTTGCTCTGATTATCTGGAGGTTAATTAACTGGCCAGAATAAAGCACTTACTGAGGATAATTAAACGAGCCCATTTAATACCCTCCTGTGTTTAGCAGTGTGGTCTTTTTTTGTTCCCCAAGCGTTATATCCCATAAGGATTAGAATAAAAACACCCGCTCCTGTGACTTTTTATTAAGTCCATAGTGGAGGTCAAATCACAGGCAGGCAGCAACAAAGAGAAAATCTATCATTCGTGTCAGCTGACAGATATGGATAAAAATGCAAGTACGGTGTGTTTTATTGAGGGAGCTTGCAAAAAATCAAGAAATGAAAAAAAATACGCAAGGCAGGGAAGTCGAAGAACATATAAAGCAGGGAACCTCAATAACACTGGGGTTATACAACCTCTCTGCTCCTGAGAACCGCAGCTATAGATATTAGATACATAAAAAAAACTTCATATGCTTTGGCTCGTGACTCTTACGCCAAGATAGGCCAATCTAGAACAATAATATCCCCTTATATACAGTTATACTCATTGGAAAACCGATGATGAATATTTTCTATTTTTGCATTTTGAGTACATCAGGATGTAATTACCCACCTACAAGATCCCATTCTCCATTGGCGATATAGCCTGTGATGTCAGCCTCGATCATCTGCAGGTCCAGAGACCAGCCGCCGTACGTCCATGAGCCGAACTTCAGGTCACACCTCTGAACGTCGAAGGGAAACCAGCGCACGTCAATGTGACACGTGCTCTTAAAGATACCTGTGGAGACGGATGCAAGGTAAATGCAGACACCATTTCTTTTGGGAAGCAATCTGAAATCTGACTCCAATCAATAAAGAAAGGATTTTATATGAACATTTTGACAACAAAATGAAATAACTCCCATCTTTGCAGGTTTGAATTCAATGAAGCATCACATGCTGCAAAATGAGAGGATATTTTGTGTGTGTGTGTGTGTGTGTGTGTTTTAGGCACAAGGGTGTTAAAAAGCACAACTGTCGAAATATTTTGTCAAAATTGCTTGGAATATAAAAGTGTGAATTTTAAAAGCCTATAACTCCTGCAGTTTTATTTGTGGCTATTTATAGTATCAGTGATGTGTTGGTTGGCGGGACGGTGGCTTCATGGTTGTCGCCTTGCATCGCCAGGTTCTGGGTTCGAGTCCCACCTTGTGTGGAGTTTGCGTGCCGAGGTTCCTACATGGATGGATGGATGGAATATTGGTTAAGTACTGATTATGTAGGGTGCCCAAACTTTTGCACAATGTCTTAATAATGTTTTTATTTTTTATTTCTGTCCAATTTATGGCACAAGAAGTGACTATGCATCAATGTTTGCCGCACATATTGTGCATTTTCTTCCATTTCCAAGAGAGACGGTGTTAACATCGTTTCAATTGAAAAAAATCACCAAAATCTGTCATTTATCAAGGGGTGCCTAAACTTTTTTCATAAGACTGTATATATAGAGCAAACTCATGGCATTGGTTCTAATTTTGTAGTGAGTCAAACAATACGTAGTGGCAGCAAATTAGATCAAAGAAAAAAAGAGTTGAGTTTTGTTGAACACAAAACCTTTTGAATTCCAAAGATTGTTAAAGATAAAGGGAAACAGTTCAGGTGTTTGTTTGACCGAACGAGCTTACAAAAATACTTTAGATTTTTTTTTAGTAAGTAACTTAAAAGCTGAAGCAAATATGAGTCAATATACTGTGTAATAAATAAAATAAAATACAATAAAAAGATGATTCAATTAACAGAAATGCAGAGACCGGACCACGTGCGGATGTGCAGAGAGGAGAAATATCCCAAACGTGAATTAAACCTGACCAGAGATCCAGAGATGCTCGTAAATACATTTCATTGATGGCGGGAAGCACGCATAAATCCCACCTCGCTCAGACTCCAAGCTCTTTCTGTTTTTAAGCGAGGACGTCTGAGAAAGCTCATACATACGCATGAAGGCCATTTCCGATCACATAACCAAAAGAATGGCCCATTTCTGGAACATTAATTCTCGCGGGCATTGATTTATCTCCAGGAGTTCAACTTGGTAGAAGAAGCACGGAGATGCAAGAACGAATGATTTATTACCGGCACGGTCCGTCAGGGTCCGGCAGAACTGAGCGACAAATCAAAACAGCGCTCTGCCGAGACCATGGCATCTCCATGAAATTCCATGAAGGTATCATTTGATGCTGTGACGCCACTGTAAGCTACGGTCGTGCAGTCGATTCCTCACACCTCATAACTTTCTACTTATATTGCAGAAGTGATGTTGAATGAAAGCTAAATAAAGCTTTACAGTACCTGGTGGTAAGTATTGGCAGGCGCCGTTGGAACTGACTAGCACGTTGGTGTGAAAGGTGGCATCGAATCGCTCGTCAGCACTGTGGAAACCATGCACAAAGCGGGTGTGATTAGCATAAGAAGCCAATTTCAAAACGCACACAATAAGCAACTTATTGACCAGAGACAATGGCTTGGACAGGAGGATAGATTCTAATGCCTAGGAATAGATTATGGATGTGCAATGAATTAGGGAGAAAGGTTAAAGGGCCTGCATCAAGAACTCAGGGTTAAGGACTATCTGGTGTGTAAAACAGTTGTGTCCATAAGAAAGCCACTTGTTAATGAGACTCATCAGAAAAACAGGCTTCAATTGGTTCGAGAGAATAAAGATTGGAGTTTTGAGTGAGGTCGTGTGGTGTGATGACTCCAGATTATTGACCCTATACCAGAGCGATCAGGGTAAGAAGGGAAGCGCATGAGGCGATGCATCCATCATGCATAGTGGCCACTGTACAAGCCTCTGTTGTGCTCTGGGGTCTAGGCTCCTCCAAAGGCGTTTTAAAAAAGCAAGAAGATTAAAGAGTAAATAACGCCCTTCATTTACCTTCATTACGCAATCACAGTTATATTCCAGAGATCCCAGTGAAGCAGGCTGAAAAATGTCTAATTACCTGACATAACTGCATGAATCTCCAGTGTGGGCTAGAAGGAAATCAGCCTAAATCTTTCTTCTTGTTTTTTCATACAAATGTTAGTGAATTACCTGATGTTTGGGTGGCATGGTGATTAGTGATTAGCACATCCAGGGTCAGGGATTTGAATCGAACGTCTGGTGGGTGAGTTTTCATAGTTCCCCCATGTTTGGTAGGTTCTCTCCCACAGTCCAAAGACGTGTGCTGTAGGCTGGTTGGCATGTTCATATTGCCCATAGTGCGTGACAGAGTGTGTGAGAGTGTGTACAGTAGATGCTTGCGCTGAGTTGGCAACCCAAAGACATACCATGTCTTATGCCCTAAGTTCAGTGGGATAGGCTCCAGACTCCCTGTGAGCCTGCGGTATACAGTAGGTGATGGATGGATGGAAGTGATGTGGAAGCCAAAAGTGAAGTTGTATTTTTTTCCTTCTATATTTCTTTAAAAATTATATTTTAAATTTTTATTCATTTTAAATTTGGAAGCAGACTATATATATGTAATCCTATATATATATATATGTGTGTGTGTGTGTGTGTGTGTGTGTGTGTGTGTGTGTGTGTTTATATACCATATACACATACACACACACATACACATGTGTGTATTATATATTACATTACATACATTATAATATAAAAAAAATAATACTATTTTTTTCCAGGGGGTACAAACTTTTGCACTTGACATACAGTATAATCCGAGAGTTTGCCCTTTTGATATTTTCCGGTTATTAAAACTAAAACACCTTGACATTTGGTGACATTTAGTCCTTAATGCAGGGTGTTCAAGTCAATCCGGTACTTTTGGTTCAGCAGAATAACGATGTCAGAAACATGATCAAGCTGCCTGCTTGACATCTGAAACGAACATCTGGAACTCTGTTAAAGGCTCAAACATGTGGAGACGGCTTGGAGCGAGATCAGGACTGTACGGAGGAGGTGGCAGTAACTTAAAGCCGCGTTTCTGTAACATGCAAGTGGTGTTGGTGAATGAGTGTGTGTACAGACAGATGCATCTCCTGTGCAATTTATTTGTTGATGTTCATGTGAAGATCATCTGTTCCACTCGCCGAATGTTCACGACTGCAGTGGGCTCCGAGCCACCTCGTCATTCATGGACGTACGACATTCTTCAACATTTTTATTGTGATTCACCTTCACTAACACATTTTTTTGACTTGAACACCCCTTTATTAATCAGCACTAAGAGCAGATACATGACTCGTAACAGAGTCAGAGATACTAGCAAGGTCATAAAATATGATCTCATATTCGCGTGTATGTATCGTTACTCATCCTGTTTCACTGAGCCATGCAGTTACTTTCATTTTAATTAATTGTTGACGCCCCAGCATAGAGATAAAGGTGGAGGCGAGATCATCCTTAAGAAGAAATTCAATGCGCAGTAATACAATAAAATGTAATCAGCTCAGCTGGGGGAAGATTCCCTTCATAAGACAGAGACAAATGAGGCTAAACCTTGTTTCCTTAGGCTCAGAGCAGAGTCGTTGTATCCTTGCACTTCTTTCCTGCTCATTTGGCAGTTTCTTTTATAAAGTCTGACACCGTTGTGTGTGTTCGTCCTCCAGTCTAAAGCTATTCAGCTCTCTCGGATACAAAGATAAAGAGATAAAGGTCAGGACTTCTGGGAATGTAAAGACCTTTATGTTTTACAGACCTGTTATAAAGAAGGATGTCAGGTTTCCAAATCTGGCTATCGGGAAATCGGACGCTCGTCACACCGGGATACTCCGAGACGTTCCATTTAAGGTAATGATCGAACCAGTACTGTAAAAGTACAACATCAGGCTGAACAGAAGAATATGAAAGCTGCAGAAATCAGATTAATGTAGGGTAAAGAGGTAACGGTGATAAACTTTAATTTGTGTAAAAAGCATCTTCCTTACAGTTTAAATACTGGTCAAAGTAGGAGAAAAATAGAATAACGTGAAACATGATAAGTAGACAATGTGATGCATTTTCTATCTGCTACTGTACAATGTACAGTACCTAAACAGAGGGAGTAAATTGTTTTATGGATGTTTAACATAATGATAACTTAAAATAATAAAGCAATACTAAACATTAGAGATGAGCGAAAAATCGATCCAGTGATGTATCACAAAATGTATCGCCACTCTGACACATGTTCACTATGATCCTGCAGGTGGTGCGCTCTAAACTATTCACACATTACAGGCAGTAATAAACATTAACAAGAATCATTGTCTCAAGACAGCACACAACATTATAAGTCTTCTCACACTGCCCATACAGTGGAACCTTGGATTACGAGCATAATTCGTTCCAGAAGCGGGCTTGCATTTCAAAACATTCGTAAACCAAATCAAATCATCCCATAAGAAATTATGAAAACTCGAATAATTCGTTCCACAGCCCCCCCAAAAAATACAGAAAAATAATTAATACAATATATAAAGTAAAAAAAAAAATTAACCTGCACTTTACCTTTTAAAAAAGTTAAAATAAATCCCAACAGATAAGTGTTTCCGGTTGTGCGCGCAGGCGCGGTGTATTTTTGTGTGTGTGTGTGTGTGTGTGTGTGTGGAATTAGCCCCTTCGCTCGCCTTGTTTTACACAGTAAAACTCCTCCTCCTCCTGTGTGTGTCGTTATCAAAAAACTCGGCACTCGTAAACCAAGACATGCTCGTTTTTCAAGTCAAAATGTATTAAAAATCTTTGCTCGTCTTGCGGAACACTCGTAAACCGAGTTACTCGCAATCCGAGGTTCCACTGTATATTCTTTGCCCTCCTGCCCTCTGGGAGGCGCTACAGGAGACTCTGGGCCACGGCAAGCAGGTTCAGCAACAACATCTAATCTAATCTAATCTTTATATAAAGCATTTAAAATGCGGTATAAGAGGACTAAAACACTATCGCTTGATAAAAGTGTCATTGGGTTGCATCGCACCACCCCAACATCAATTATTAATATATTAATAATTATATAAATTCTATGAATATATTAGCCATTATTAAACAGCTCACTGTTTTTCTTTTATTCTTTACATGTTGCCTGTCACTTACATTCACAGCTAACAGGCAGTAACTAATTCAACATCTTCATGTAAAATAACCATAAACATGACAAGCAGGTAAATAAAACGCTCTCTTTCTTGTTAGACTCTCAACTACGTACAGTATAAGATGGCGCCCTCTAAAGAAGGTGCATGTGATGCTTTAAAAAGCAGCCAAATCCATTTTCTGACTGCGCAAGTCCAAGTGCAGTCACAGAGGCGCAGAAAGAAAATTACACCGCGTGCTCGGATAAAGGTCAAAGCTATCCACAAGGCCGGTTTGTTTCTTACTCCGGGGACCCACAGCACTTAAAGTTGATGGATAGAGAACATACCAGATGTTGTACTGCATGTCCCAAGATGGTGAAGTAAACAGCTTCGACATTCATAATAGCAGCTTGTTTTGTCATTTGAGACTTTATTCTTTTCATTTCTAAACTAATAAACTGAACATGTTAACTTTACGTAACAAGCCAAAAGTTTGGTTAACTGAAATAAAAAGTAATACACTAATAAGCACTACTGTATTTTTACTTTTACATCTGTTAAAGGACACTAGGAGATTTATAAAACAGTGTAGTTTACTATTTATAATGTGATACAGTGAAAAATAATGCAGTGACGCTAACAGTAATTGTTTAACGCTCCAAATATTGATATATATATATCTGGATTTAAATCTGGAGTGGGTGTGGCTGAAACCTGGGCCTTTTTTTTTTGAACGAATCGTTAACCCCAAAGAAAAACTAGAATGTACTGTACCGTCCCCCTAGACGAACAGTAGAAATGCCTCATGACTCAAGTTCATAATAATTGGTCTTAAGTACAATTATTCAACAGTTAGTTTCCAACAAAGTAATTTGATTGGACGAGACATTCCATGAGTGCTGATATAGAGCAATAACAGCACTGGGATGTTTAAATAAATGCAGTATATCTTTCCGCTTCACGTGTGATCTAATAATGGTTAAACAAGGGCATTACTTGGTGTGTGGAACAAGGGATTCTCCACATTAGCTTTCCGTTTTATGCAGTTTGGAATTTGAACACTGGGTTTGCTGAGGAATAAGGGGAGACATAAAGAGAAACGTATGAGATTTCTATTCAAATTCTATTTCAATTTCCTACTAAACTAAGGTTTTCTATATTTGTACAGCTTATAAGTTTTTCTTATATTTTATATTTTGTTCTTATCTTCTATAGCTAAAGTTTTTCTTATTTGATTCCATATTTATTTCTTATGCATAATCTTTTTTATGGTCGATATTATAAGCATTTCCCTGCATATTGTACTGTGTACGGCTGTGTGCGGTATGTGCCAAATAAAATTTGAATTTGATTTGTTTTCCTTCTTTGTAGTTTCTTCCACATGCTATTCTGCTTTATTTTTATGTTTTTACTTTATGATTTGTCAAATATTTTTCTGTAATTTCTCTCCTTTATATTCCTCTCTTCCCTTTCTTCTCTCTCTCTCTCTCTCTCTCTCAAGCCCTCTCGTAGGAAAGCCTTCCAAGACCATAAATATGAAAGTTTATATGTTGCTAACAAAGTCTTTACAGTCCTCTGAAGACAAGGGAGGTGGCGAGGTAGAAAAAACATAATAAATGTGTGTTTTCTGCAAGATAAATTGTAAAAAGGTTGTCTCACCAGCTGCAGCCATATGTTTGTTGTGAGAACTTGATTCTTCTCATCCTGCACACATGGGCGTAGAAATAGAATGGTGAAATAAAGAAAATTTATGACTATCCTGAGGCAATTCCATGATATCCATTAGAAGAGATAATGGTATAATTAAGAGCATACTGTTTGTAACAAGCTTAACATCTTGTTTAAATTACGACCCCTACAGTCCGGAGCTCTTATATGGTTAGGAAATGAAATGTGCAAGACATCAGGCTTCTTATCACTTAAACAATCAGACAGTGTTATTTTGAAACTCTAAATGCACTGATGTTGTCACTGAAGCATCTTAAAGTTCAGTGCAATGTTACACACACTTTCACTGTGCAGTATTGTTACAAAAACAAGACATTAACCCATTAACCCTATTTCAAAAATACTAACACAAATAATATTTGTATTATCAATAAATCACCATCAGTCTGACTATGATAATGTAATAATTATAATCTGTTATAATAGGACTTTCAGTTTTATAATATAAAAGACATCATCATCAACATCGGGTAAAATGATTTCCTTAATTTTCAAAATTACAAATCAGCCTTGTACTGTACATTGGTGAGTCAAAAATGATGCGCTCTCAGACTGTAAAAACGGTTTTAATTTGACTTTTAGAAAAGACAAATACATACAGTAAATTTTCAACATAATCTCCTAGTTTTCCAACACACGTTGTTCAACAAACTTTCGTATTCCCTTATTAAAAATATTTTCGGCTGAGCAATGAATGCACCGCTGTGTTCACGTCTTCTTCATCAGAAGCTACTAATCTTCATTCTCATTGGGCTGCTTTCAGTCAGGGGACAAAAACAGGTGAAAGATCAGGACAATGGCGCGAGCTTTTGGATAGCAGACCTCTGCGTTTAATCCGAAGTTTAGGCTTCAGCTCTTCAATAAGCGTCTCACATAATGGATGTGACGTGTCTGAATCAGTCTTTCATAAACTATATAAAGAACATGATTGAATAGTCATATTTAACATGAATGATATTTAACATTTATCTTTCTTTTGTTCCTCTTTGTGCTTTTTGACCCTCAGCAGTGGACTTTACTCTTTAATTTACAAGTAAACATTTAGTCAGGATAATTACAGTAGATTTCTAGTGTATCAGTATGGTTCGGTGGGAACAAGATGAAGTAGACCTACTTTTTCCCCATGGTAAGGTTGACCTTCACATGGGATCTGTAGAGCTTTGTTTACAATGACTTTCCAAACCACTCCTGAGTTATTATTAAATATGAATTATTAATGATTTGACTATTTGACTATTTGACCAATCTTTTATTTGACCAAGACAAATCAGTTTTTTTTTTATTGCATATCATTCCCACTAGAGCATGGTCCTTCTATCTGCCTTGTTTTTATAATAGGGTTTATTATTATTATTATTATTATTATTATTATTATTATTATTATTATTATTATTATTATTGTAGTTGTTAATTAACAACTGCCAGTTTTATTAAATATTTTATTTATTCCTAATGTTTGTTTTATTTATTAGTATGATTATTATTATGATTATTATTATGTTATATTATTATTATTATTATTATTGTTGTTGTTGTTGTTGTTGTTGTTGTTGTTGTTGTAGTTGTTAATTAATAACTGCCAGTTTTATTATATATTTTATTCCTAATGTTTATGTTTTATTTATTATTATGATTATTATGATTGGTATTATTATTATTATTATTATTATTATTATTGTTGTTGTTGTTGTTGTTGTTGTAGTTGTTAATTAATAAATGCCAGTTTTATTATACATTTTATTCCTAATGTTTATGTTTTCTTTTTATTTATTTATTTATTTATTTATTTATTATTATTTATCTGCCAGTTTTATTATAGGTTTTATTCCCGATTGGTATGTTTTATTTTAACCTTTTAAAGTACTTTGGGCAACTGTCAATTGTTATAAAGTGCTATAAACAAAGTTTTCTTTTTTTTTATAATGATAATGAAGTAGGTTTTGATTTTTCATATTAACATATAAACATGTTACAAGGAAATCCAGCAAAGCCTGATGATCCTCTTACACTATACCTACTGTACAGTATATACAGTACAATACAGGACCTACAGTAATGGCACAAATTCGATTCTCTCCATCTGCTCTTACCACGTCCATGATCTGCATCAAGCTGAAGCTGAAGTTGACGGTGAGCGACTGGGTGTCGTTAAACACGGGTCTCTCCAGAGGGTTGTAATCTTTCACCAGGTCTCGATACAGCCTCCTCTGATGCTCTCCTTGAATGGATGCTGTGAGCACAACAGAGATAATCAGCAAACAAAGTGAAACGCACTTTTCTCCCAGCACTGTCAGTTTGAGGGAAGCCGTCTGTGCTGCACAAACGCTCTCTGAGGAAGTCTTCAGCCTCGGGAAGCAAATGAGAAGTGCTCGCAAATCAACTCGAAGGGCTTGAGCAGCTCATTCGGATGTAAGCGCATCGATTTGAGACTATCATCAGTGAGTTTCTGCTCAGTTTCAGTGCAGGAAGCTTTATCTGTCTTGGAGGAGACAACTCACTAGCAGCTGTCACATAAGCACACTTTTTGTCTACTAGTAAACATCAGGCAATTAAGAAAAATCAAACATAATGATCCACATTTTAACCATTCGAATTACGGTTACACATATAATACAGAAAATACTGTATATACAGTGTGTGCCAAAGAAGCTACTTCTGAAGTTTATGCAACATGGAAGTGACCAATGTTGTTTCCCTAAACATTTCAGGTTGGTAAATTCAATCTGAGCAATTGAGGGTTAAGGGCCTTGCTCAAGGGCCCAACAGTGGCAACTTGGTGGTTGTGAGGTTTGAACCTGGGATTTTCTGAACTGCAGTCCAATCCCTTAACCACTGAGCTACCCCTGCCCTCATACCCCTTATACTGACTCCCTTCATTTAAAATTATTTATATTTCCTTATGAAAACAAAATGAAACTAAAGTTGGTGATAGACTTCAAAGAGGCATCTGACCTGTAAAAATTGTTGCCTAAATTGATTTTTTGGTAAAAGTTTAAAAAGGATAAAAATCTGTAGTGTAGTGTCCGTAACCATGTCAAATTCACGTTGCAAGATCTTAACAATTTTGCATTTCAGAATAATATACGTTTTCAGGTTTATGCCTTTGTATGTGAAATCTAAATCGTCCAAGTTTCATCTGAGTGACAGTTAAGATCGTTGAAAGGTTTCAATTCAAAAATGTTATTGACGCTATATAAAAGGGCATGAGATTGTATTTAGCAAATGTGTTATGTGAGATCAATCTAAATGTTTATGCATATTTACAAATAATAAAAGCATGGATTGGATGATAAGAAGTATGAAGCATTATGAAAACGTGTGTTATTGGATCCTATCTGAAGATTCACTTTTTCACCTATAGGTGAGACACTCTTTAGCATGAATGAATAATTCTGGCTGTTAGTGTTTGAGATGAACATCTATATACAGTACAGTATGCAGCAGCACCATCCCATGGATGATTATTTTCCTATAAAAGCACATTACTCTCACTTATTAAAACGACAGATCATGCCACAAATCCCATGATCAAACTAGCATCTATCAACATTACTCTGCGAAACCTTTTTTTCTCCTCTAAATGCTCTTGTAATTAGACACTTCCACCTTTTTTCCCCAAAAAGTTCAAGAGGCCATGTAGTTCTCATGAGTTCTTTTACACTCGGCCACATTTGTAGTCAAAATTCAGAAGAGATAAAGGCTTGCTTTGTGTCAGGATATATTCCCAGAAGAATTTAACCTTTCATAATCAACTTTCGCTCCCAACCTTCTGTGAGATTAGATCAGGCTTTTTAATGTATTATGCCTCCGTGATTCATCCAACAACAGAGAGAGAGAGAGAGAGAGAGAGAGAGAGAGAGAGAGAGAGAGAGAGATGGTAAGATAGATGTGATGCGTTGAGAGAAGCGCAGGCTCCGTATACAGAGACAAAGCATGAGCTGTAATTGCAAATTTAATTTAAGGTTAGTCAGATGTACAAAAATGGAATGGAGCACCATCCGTGATACTCCCTGCACGCTGTGATTAAAGACCTACAGCAAAATCTTCCACTGAGGAGAAACGCAATTACCAACAAGGAAACGAGAGCAAATATCTGTTTCCAAAAAGAAGAACTTCCCGGCTGTATTTAAGTATGGAACTGTCAATTGTGTTCTTTTTCTTCTAAATATTTGATAAGAAATTCACACATTTTTAGCCGAAGGTCGAAGTTTTGCATTGAATCCAGTAAACATCATTTTTCATTTGAACAGGGGCGGATCTAGAAAATTATTAATGGGGTGGCAAGGGGGTGGCATTAAAATTATGAGGGGTGGCAACACTGAAGCAATCATCCTTGCATTGTTTTTGTGGATTCAAGGAACGCTAATCTTATTCGGTGTATACACTAGGGTGCACATTTTTACATTGTCCTATAAAAATGAAATAAAGGCTGATGTGTGATTGACTTGAACCTGATATCTGGATAGGAACGTCAGATGAATTAAAAAAACTCTTTTATTTTTAGAACACTAGGACACTAGTGTGGGGGTGGCAAATGGGGTGGCGAGGCTGTTTCTTAGGGTGGCAATTGCCACCCCGTGCCACCCCGGTAGATCCGCCCCTGCATTTGAATAATACTTCAAGCTCAAATCTTTTGACACGCCAACAAAGCAAACTGAAATGTCAAAGACGTGCCAGGGATACAAAGAGGCGTCAACCGGTTTTGAGCTCTTGCACGGATTTGATTGAAAAGATTTTGATACGAAAATAAGACAAAATTCGAGGTGTATACGAATGTATTTACAGTACATTACTCACCTTATAGTATAAAACCGGTTCATGATTTTCATATGTGTACGCACTTATGCAGTAGAGTGCAAAAGTTAGCACACCCCTTTAACCAGACGCTATACTGTAAATGCAAGCTTTTGGTGTGTTAATTTTTAAGAAAAATATGATCATGAAATAATAGCTTATTTTAGCATACCGGTTTAAATCGGTTTCCTTTTCTTTCACCGATTCCTTCAGATCAGATCTAGGAGGCTCGTCTGATGAGTTTGCCATTGGCTTGGGGTTATAGTTTTTGTCACACAGTTTTGCCCACATGCTTTATTATTATTTTCTTGGAATCATTTTTGGATGAGTGCCATTTAACATGGCGAGAAAAAAATCTTTTGCAATTATTACAAAATTATTACAAAACTGGATTTCACTTGCTAAGATTTTTTTGCTAAACACAGCCACAATCCAAAATTGCTCGTCCTATAGGAACTGTGTGGCAATGTGTATGTTCTGAAGTATATACTGTACATGTACAGTATAAGTGACTAGGGTGTGATATACTGTACATGCCTTGATTACATTAAACAGAGCAGCAAACGCAAAATTTCCTAGACCGAGAAAACTGTATTTATTTATTCATTTATTTATTTATTTTTCACTGAATTTGGTACATTTAATGCAGAAACAATGCAATCAGCCTTAAGTGCATCTCAATATGTGCTCTTAATGGAATCCTGTATTCCAGCCAGACAATCTTGAGTACTACTCTTGTCATATCTCAATAAATAATATAAATAACAAATAAGACTTAAGTCTATTGCAAAAGAACTTATATTGCATAATAAGTTTTATTCAAAAAAAGTTTTTGTGATTTTGGTGAATAAAAGAAGAGCAGAAATATTTCTTGAAAGACTGCAGTGTTTAAAATGAGCAGTTCTCAGCAATAATTATGGATTATGCATTGCATTTAATTGTTTAATTAGTTTAATTATAGTGCAGTTATGTACGCTTCACATGCATTTCACAGTGTAATATTTAACTCAACATGCATTTCATTACTCACCCTTCCACAAACATGTAGTGATGACTAGACAAAGCACAAAACCGCAAATTTCCATTTTAGCCTGAAGAATGGGAATGAAATCAGGACTGGGAAATACCCCGAGTCAGACCTGCCTCTCCTCCTTCAGCGATGGAATGAAAGCCCTGGAAATGCACTGTGTAAAGGGAGATGAAAGAGCATGGGGTTGCCAGATTGGTCCTTTCGACTCCATAACAATCCGCTTTAAAACTGGTCCTAATTCACTATAAACTGATGGAGTCTACATATAAAATTGACTTCTTCTATATTATGCATTGTTTATGTTTATTGAGCTACAATGTGATTTATTCCAAACTAAATAGACATAAAGTGCAAATCTGGCAACCGAGCAGAATCCCTTTCAGCATCAGTCCCATCCACTATCAGTAAGTACAGTATCAAGCTCCTGATTACTGATTAGACTATTAGATATTCAAGAAAGCCAAAAAAAAAAAAAAAACCCTTCCTAAAAACATCTGTATATTATTCGATATATTTAACACAATATTTTATTATGTCAAGGATTCAAGAGTTCTGAGTTCTGATATTTGGACTACTGATCAGAAGGTCCCAGGTTCAAACTTCTTTACCTTCTCATATCTATCTATCTATCTATCTATCTATCTATCTATCTATCTATCTATCTATCTATCTATCTATCTGTCTATCTATATTGGTGGGTTTTCTCTGGGTACTCTGGTTTCCACCCTTTTATAGTGCATCTGCCAAAGTGCCAAATGCCATAAATGGAAATGTAGTTTTGAGTCTGTTTTCACTTTGGGTAGGGGTGTCTTTGGTAAATTTCACAAATCCATTCATCTAGGAACCTTTGTAGTCCAACTAAGGATCTTGGAGGGCAATGATGATTTTCATTGTATTTAGTCCTATTCAAAGTTTGCGGTAGGAACTCTGGTCAAGATTCACACACTCATTCACCACTATAAGCAAATTGGTAGGGTACCATCTGCATGTCTATGGACTGAGGGTGGAAACCGGAGTACCCAGAGAAACCCACCAAGCATGTGGAAAACATGCAAACTCCATGCACACAGACTAGAGGCTGGAATTGAACCCAGATCCTGGAGGTGCAAGGTGACAGTGCCTTAGTAACCACTAAGTCAGTGTACTGCAAAATTACGCACAATGCCCCTTAAATAGCACTGAATTTTGATGCCAAACCAAATGATTCAGCAGAGCTTTAGTCTTTTTAACCTTGTCCAGCCTTTCTCACCTCCTCAGCCTTACACTCTGCTCAGCTTTCAAAGCTCATCATTCAAACAAATGAACAAATGAACGAACAAACAAACAAACAAACAAACAAACAAACAAACAAACAAACAAGCAAACAAATGAAAACAGCACAACCTTAAATTCATATCGAAACTGTTTTCCTAATGTAGAAGTATATTCCGCTAAAGAACAGATACATTTTGAATGTTCTTGTCTTCATCATCTCTAGTTAATATAATCGATACCATCTACTGCAGGGCACATGGACATATATTTTGTCTTTGATTCCTTTATACGATTTGCACACTGTAGTTATATTCATACGTAAAAAGTCCAGAATATCAAAATATATATTTTTTTTATTTGGTGCTTTGTTTCCAGGTAGAGCTCTTGTAGAAATCTAAAAACAGGAACCATCCAAACAGGACCATTTCCCCTAGCAGTGCGTAAAAGAAACGACTGGTATTTTATTTATGTTCATTTCGTGCAACAGCTTTAACAACCTTTTATTTATTAGCATCAGACGTCATTACTTTCGGCGTGGCTCCCTAGACTTCAATTTATCTACACAGTTGGAGATTTTTGTGTAAATGTGTGGTGGCGTCTACACAAACCCCACAACGAGACGCGCATTATCAGCCCTCGGGAGCAGCCCATATGGGGAAAACTATGACCATTCTCCTCACACAAACACTATTTTATATCCTTCACAGCACGGATAATGAGACGCCCTGGCTCAGCGCTTTGCTGCCCTCCCGGTGTGTTTTGCAGTGATGTTGTTGGCTCTCTTGACTTTCATCTCCTGTGTGATTGAAAGCAATGTGGCAGAGACTTGGCACCTAGCCCGCTTGCACTGCTTGGCTTTCTCAGCTAAAGCTCCATACTGAGTCGATTCATGTGCTCCCGGAGAACGAGAGAGCGCATATCTGCGTACCGGGGCGTTTACAGGTCCCTACAGCTGAACCGGGTAATAAACACTCTCACAGCACCAGATGGACCAAACAATCAGCACATACAGTACAACATCACCACCTGAGGACAGCTGCTGGAAAAACACATCCGGTTTATGTTTATGGGAATGAGGTGGGAAAGATTTTTAGATTGCTCCCATACTGTTCCGTAAAATGCACTGATCATCATCATCATCATCATCATCATCATCATCATCATCATGCCTCCTACTTGTTTCTTTAGAAATCATTTTGTTTACTTTGAATTCTATACACAGATTACATGCAAATACGTGCAAATATTTGCAATTAATTTTCTTTATTTCAACAATAGACAGAATTTTTTTTACATTTTAGTCATAGTCTTAATCGCGTCATCTTTTTCTTATTATCATGTACAGTACACACTCACACTCAGCACAATCGCCTTGCACCTCCAGGGTCCAGGTTCGGTTTGATTCCTGTCTCTGTGTGCATGGAGTTTGCATGTTCTCCCCGTGCTTGGTGGGTTTCATCCGGGTACTCTGGTATCCTCCCACAGTCCAAAGTTATGCAGGTTAGGCTAATTGGTGCTCCCAAATTCCTTGTATCGTGTGATTGGATGTGTGCGTGTGTATACTGTATGTGTGTGCCCTGCAATGGATTGGCACCCTGTCCAGGGTGCCTCCCCCCCTGTGCCCTAAGTCTCCTGGGAGAGTCTCCAATCTGGGGGTGCAAGGCCATGGTGCTAATGACTACGCCACTGTGCTGCCTTCTATTCTATTCTATTCTATTTTATTCTAGACCACACCTTGTCCTCTGTTTTTTTGTGTTTGAGTCTATTTTCCTTTATCATCTGATCTATGCTATTCTATGCTATTCTATTCTATTTTCACTCACTCACCCCTTTTCTATACTGCATAACCCTGTACAGGGTCACAGGAGGCCTGGAGACTATCCCAGGGGACTCATCACATAAGGTAGGATAAACCTTGGAAACTCCATCGCAGGGTCCAGCACATAGCAGTTAGACTAATATACATGTCTTTGGGCAGTGGATGCAGGGGGGGGGGGGGATCAGAGTTTGTGGAGAAACCACCCAGCACTTGCAACACACACACACACACACACACACACACACACACACACACACACACACACACACACTAACGGAATCTTTTAGTTTTGATAACGTGACGCTTGGCAGACAAAGCGCACGCGTACTACAGTACTCGTATATTAAGACCTTGCTCGTTTATCAAGTTAACATCTATTAAAAATGTATCTCGTCTTGCAAAACGTTACTATAAGAATATACAGGTTCCACTGTATACTCAAGTCAACGAAGTAAAAATTAATGAATAAATAAATAAAATAAATCGATAGCTTGCATGAAGGTTAACAGTAGTGCCGGCAAAAGTAGCAAACACTCAGTCATTGATTGTCTTTACTAACTAAGAGATCGCAAGCATACAGTAACTGTCATTATAACACAACACACAGCAGTTTCTCTTCCTGTCCCAATGCACATCATACGCAAGCTTATAAAGCCAGACAAATGCATTCTGCAGCAAGATATCAGAGCGTCCTAGTGCTAGACATTGCATTACTTATTACTTAATGTTGTTTACTGGAGCTTGTAGGAAGATTTATTTATGAAATCTGCTGCTTTTGACTTTATCATGGATAAACTCAGCCAGCTTCTGCCTCATAATTCTGCACAGGCAGTGTGTAATGAGGCAGCTTAATGTCCTGCTGCAGTTGAAATACAATGTGCCATCTGGTGGCTGATGGGGGGGAAAAAAAAAGAAGACCTGCATGGGTTACACGGCCTCAAAACAAATTATGAAAATTACATTTTAAGTCTTGATGTACAGCTTCCTGGCTGGTTTTATAGATTAAAAAGACAATGTGTTATAATGTTAGTGTTTTTTTTTTTTTTTTTGTTAAAGCGAGTTTTATGGCAGATGCTCAACGATGCTGCACAAAAAAATATTTTGTATATATTCTGGAATTATTGCCGGTATGATTCACAATTTCACTTTTAACAGCAATGAGCTGTTAATGCAAGAGATTCGGTTTATTAAAGCTCGTTTTCCAACAGTCTGCTATAGAACAGACGGATTGCTTAGACATCCCGGCAGACATGCGATTAAAAAATTATTCAAGTTAACAGGCAATGTCTTAATGAGCTACAGATTGAATTAGAAGATTTTAAAGCGTCAATACCAAGCGAGCCACATTAAGGTCATGGAGCAAAGGGCCTTACCCCTATCTGCTCCAGGACGCCTGATCATGCTCTGACTCCAACGTCCTATCCAACTAGGATATGCAATAAATAAACAAATAAATAAATAGATAATGAAATAACCACTATGTTGTAATGTACAGTATAGGTGACTGTAATAAAGGTTGCATTTGTTAATAAAACAGTTACAGCTTTCCACAAGGAGGAGCTCTTTCACTTCCTTGAGAACCTTGAAATCTGTATCAGAATTCATGATGACAGGTCAGGTACTGTAGGGTTTCAAACTGCAAATGATCTTGAACAAAATGGTGCCCTTGAATTAACTGTTACATTCGGCCTTTTTGAAAAAAATGTTTTTTTTTTTTTTAACCAAATGTGCACTGCTAATGAGGTTGGCTGGAGATTTAACATCAAAAAGATCACTAAGCACAGTTGCATCAAAGAAACCTGTCCTGAGTTTTTGAACACCATCAGCATGTTTCATTAAACCAGAATGTTCATCGCCAAAGCTTGGTGGGGATCTGACCATCACACCTACTGTATATGCGGTTCTCCTTCAAGTCTTTGCTTCATAGTTGGAAGTGCATTTCCCTGACGTCACCGCCACTGAACACCTTGTGTGAGCAACTACAGTACAGACCAAAAGTTTGGACACACCTTCTCATTCAGCGAGTTTTCTTTATTCTGTTCTTTATTGCGTTCTTTAGCCCAAACGCGTCTCTTCTGCTTGTTGCCTGTCCTTAGCAGTGGTTTCCTAGCAGATATTCTAGCATGAAGGCCTGATTCACACAGTCTCCTCTTAACAGTTGTTCTAGAGACGTGTCTGCTGCTAGAACTCTGTGTGGCATTGACCTGCTCTCTGATCTGAGCTGCTGTTAACCTGCGATTTCTGAGGCTGGTGACTCGGATGAACTTCTCCTCCGCAGCAGAGGCGACTCTCGGTCTTCCTTTCCTGGGACGGTCCGCATGTCAGCCAGTTTCTTTGTAGCGCTTGATGGTTTTTGTGACTGCACTTGGGGACACTTTCAAAGTTTTCCCAGTTTTTTCGGACTGACTGACCTTCATTCCTTAAAGTAATGATGGCGGCTCGTTTTTTCTCTTCACTTAGCCGCTTTTTTCTTGCCATAATACAAACTCAACCTCTTTGAATGAGAAGGTGTGTCCAAACTTTTGCTCTGTACTGTGTATAAAAATCATTATGATCAGATTGTCCCTGATGAGCAAGCTGAGGGTGACGGTGGCAAAGGAAAAAACGTGCCAGACTCAAGAGGGGACCCGTCCTCATTTGGGTGATATCAGAGCGCAGGGACTGGTCTGCAGTCATGCTGTGTGTTAGGAGACTGGAAGTTCAATGTAACAAAAGATCTATTTAAGTTAATATGGAGTCCACTTTCATTGTCAGAGGCTCGGGGACATTTAAATCTCCCTACAAACTGTACCGCATCACTGTGAGTGTTCTAGATAGAACGTGGAGTTTTGGGATGAACTGGAACTCTTGCATGGAAATAAGTTTAAACGATGTGAGGAAATGTACTGTATAAATAATATCCTGTACAGTATATGTCACTCATCATCTATACCACTTAATCCTGTATTCAGGGTCACGGGGGGCCTGGAGCCTATCCCAGGACGCTTAGGGCATGAGGCGGGGTACACCCTGGACAGGGTGCCAATCCATCGCAGGGCACAGACACACACACACATACACTCACTCATTCACACACTACGGCCAATTTGGGAACGCCAGTTAACTTAACCTACATGTCTTCGGACTGTGGGAGGAAACCGGAGTACCCGGAGGAAACCCACCAAGCACGGGGAGAACATGCAAACTGAGACATGCACACAGAGACGGGAATAGAACACAGACCCTGGAGGTGCAAGGCGATAGTGCTAACCACCACACCACCGTGCAGCCTGTACGTATATATTATAACTGTATAATATAATTCAGTTTGTTCCTGATGACCAATAATAGCGGCAAGGACCCTGAGACTCATGAGGGAACACATCATTATCTGGGTGATATCAGACAGATATACTGTAGCAGGGATTGATGTGCAGTCGTGCTGTGTGCTACAGTATGAGGCTGAAAGTTCTTTGTAATGTTAAAGGTGTTTAATTTAATATGAAGTCCAATTTCATCGTTGGAGGTTCAGGAATTTCGGTCCTAAACTTTTGTGCGCCTGCAGTCGGAAGCCGTAAGAGAAAAAGGTCCATAGTGTTTCTGACAACTAAGAGGTTTGGTCTGAAATGCATTAATAGTCTTCAATGACACTTGTGTTGCTCAGTTGTTACACAACGAGCTTCACGTGCGTTCCAAAGATCCATTCAGGGATTAAATGTTATCCAACATTCCTAATGGTTCTCACAGATGTGTTCCCTGAGCTTTTTCTTATTAATGCTTTATATTGAATATCAGTAAGGTAAGCTGGGACTCGGTGTGACCCTGACTCCTGGATACAGTGACTCCAGAAGATGAATGAATGTTGGATGGAATTAGAAGGCCTATAGATCGGGATAAGCAGGATTACTACTAAAGTCTGACTTCCACCCAGATAATAATTCGTCAAGCCTGGCTTTAAATGCGGCAGGTAACTTGGTTCAATTGGTGACTTTAAAAGGTAAGGAAAGAGAAAAGAGTAAATGGCAAGAATCTTTCATTTTTTAAGAACTGTTTAATCAAAATTATACAAAAATACAATGTTGGCTGTTATTAAAAAGAACAAAAAGGAAAAACTGCAGTCGTGTGCTTTTTATACAGGCTAATGAAATTCAAAGTGTAGATGACAAAAAGTTCAACAATTAGTTTGTAGCAAAAAAAATAAAATAAAATAAAAAAGATGTGCATTATTTAGAGGTCAGTGTTAGCATATTGATTAAGCAAACATTTTTTTTGAACAACCACATTTAATAAGGGGGGGGGGGGGCTCCAGCCACAGCATCGAGCAGGGGGATGTTGAACCAAATGTTTCCTTCTAACTTTAAGAAATCATTAGTGGTTTTTCCTTAAGGCTGAACTTCTTTCTTTAGACGATCTGAGTGCCGGAACAGCAGGAGCAAAAAGACTTTGAAGCTGATAAGGCCATGAGACGGAATCGAAAGGTCAGGCTAAACTGTGGACTAAAACCTGACACATTCCAATTTAAAGGTATAAAAATACAGTATGAAGCTGAGTTATAATTAGCAACTGTAGATAGTGTTTAAGACGCTAAGTGCTTTGGTAGAGTGTGTCATGTGTGTGTGTTAATAGTTCTCACTGGTTATGAGGCGTTCAGGTCTCAGCACCTCCCTCATGAATAAAACAAAAACTTAACAACGGTGTGATATTTACACAGCAAGCATAATGACAATTCAAAGCTGAGATGAAAAAAAAAAACAACAACATACAGACAACCAAACAAACAAACAAAATGCACACACATCAGGGACACAATCGTACTGCAAATATATATATAAAAAAATAAAAAATAAAAAAAAGGAAAAATTGACCATATTAAAGGGAAGACACTACAGATGATTTTTTTAAAAAATGCAAACAACAAACGGAGTTTCTTGCTGACAGATTCTTATTTTTGGAACGGATTATCTGCATTTACATTATTTCCTATGGGAAAATGGAACTCGCAAGATGAAATTTCTTCTTAAGAAATTCCGCTGTACTGTAATTGTTTCTCTGTACTGTAATTGTGGAGTGGGCAGGGCTTAAGGTTGTCACTGCAGCTGCCACGTTTCACATTGCGATAATGGCTGCAAACGGAATGACAGTGAATTAAACTTTTGATCTTTTTTTTTATTTTACACAAATTATTTGAAAATCTAAAAACTGTTGAAAATAATTGTGTCTGAAATCGTCATTTCTACCTGTAGTGGTTTGCCTTTGATTGTTTTTGAAATATGCATATACTGGTTTGAGCATTCTTACAGAATCTAACTGATGCACACCATCCGCAACATAAATAATACCGCAAAGTACAAAACAAAGATGATAAATTCACCTGAGGATTGTAAATTCCATGTTACTTTTTCAACACCAAAAATACACTAATGCTCCGTTGACATTTAGAACAGATTTCCCGAAACAACGCAATGGCGTAAAAATCACGTAGGTGTCGTTTTCCCAATCGATATTTAGTACCCATGAAGCACACATTTATATCAGATCATGTTTTCAAGTAGTTGAAGACACCTGCCTCTGAAGCCCTGACTTGAGTTTGGGCTATAAAGCGGCCCTTAGCACCGGGTTTCCTTTGGCGGCACTTTTTTATTCTTACACCATCTGTAGGTTTGTACATGTATTATGTAATAGCTGCTATCAGTAGAAAGCATTGTTTGAAGCTCATCTTATAAAAAGTTTACAAACAGACCTACATGCTTATCTAGAATGGTAGACAGAAATTCAGTCCTTATTATAAGCTTAAAAGTATAAAAATTCAAACAGTGAAATAATCTGGGATAACTATTGGTAATGTATGTTTAACAAAAAAAAACAAAAAAAACAGAAAGATTAATGAATCTAAAATGTTTGAAGAATTATTGCTATGGAACAGAAGAAGATAAAATGCAAATGTGACTGACTACGCTTTAACTACTCAATACCACTGCGACAGATTGGCACCCTGTCCATGGTGTACCCCGCCTCGCGCCCTAAGTCTCCTGGGACTGACCCTGTATATAGGACAAAGCGGTATAGACTATGAGATGATGATGACAACATCCAATTCAGTCTTCCAGTGCACTAATGTAATTTTTTTTTAAAGAAATCATCTAGAATTAGTAAATCACTACGTCTAGACGTGTTACTATCTCAAAAATGTTGTTAATCATCTGGGGGGGCTTCATCACTAAAAACACTACAAGTGTTCCAACATCTATAAAGTCTTGATTTACTGCCTGGAGCTCAGTAGAGGCAAATGTTTTTTTTGTGTTAAGACTTGTACTAGATGTGACGTGAGAGTAGGAGTATGTGTGTTAAAAAACAACAATAAAAAAAACCCCATCAAGTCAGAATTCCCCTGGCAAAAAACAAAAAACAAAAAAAACAAAAGTTCTCCCAGATCCTCTTCCTGTCTCAGCGGCGAGTGGCTCGCTCATTACCGCGTCCTCCATGCTCACAGGTTCTGCAGCACTGCGATCGAACCGCAGGCTGGTGACATCGGCCGAGCCACTGGAGATTCTGGCAGATGGGGAACGTCAGACTGTCGCGTGAACATTCCTCGCCTGGGAAAGCACACAGGAAAGGGTTACGATCCGGATACAAGAGCTACTGCTTGTTTGGTTACGGTTATAAGACATCGAATTACGATCAATCGGGTCACTATTGCTCTGCAGTGTCAGAGATCAAGTCCTCATGACATTTCTGTGTCATGATTCCATGTGTTAATGAATTTTTTCGTTTGGAACATAAAGTCAGAATGATGGTTTGTTGAAATGAACTGATTTGAAAGACAGCCAGTAGGGGTGTACAAACACCATTCACTCACCAAATCCGATAAGGAAAAGAACAAAGAGTTCAACGAGAGCCTCGTTTCAGCAGTCGAGGATTTCCACCACCAGCATTTCCGACACCCCTGTCCACGTGAAGCAGATCAATATCCTAAACTACTGTTCTCAATCTGCCGTCCCGGGGCCACATTTAAATCGAATTAGCACTTGATGAAAGCACAGACACAACTGACCAAGCTTAGCTTGCCTTTTTCATCAGTGTTATTCATGACCAATTCAAAGCAAAGGAAAGGTTGCTGAGTTTGTGTCCAATTCATAGCCATACCACAGACGAGGGCATATTTCAGCAGCTGTGTAATGTGATTGAGTGCATGGTCTGCCTGGCTTACTGTGTTGGACAAAAGTCCAGGAGTTAACAGCACCACCAGTTCTGGGCCTTCTTAATCCATGGAAGTATGGATACAGTAGTGGAATGTATGTGATGATCCAAAATGGGTCATGGACCTTGTCTTCCTAGTTTGCATAACACATCATCTTAAACTCCAGGGCCCTGGTCAGCTCATCATAGCAGTGTGAAAGTGTGAAAGATTTCTTCACCAAAAAAAAAAACTCACTTCACAGCAGGCAGTCCTCAGTGTTGATATTAGGCATCTGCTAGTGAAAACCTACGGCATGACTTTAATCAGAGTTTTGCTGACTTCAGGGCGCACCGTGACACTTCCCGGCCGTGTGTGGACCCGTTCTCAGCTGACGGGAAGAGTGTCCCTAATGTGTTGCGAATGGAACCTATCGACTTGCAGTGCATTAGTGAGCTAAAGACTAAATCCAGAGAGGCGCAGGGAAAAGCAGACATGACCGGACAATTTCTGAGAGAATTACCTCCAGCCTTCCTGGAGCGTTTGCTAATGTGCCTTTTTGGAAGCACGCGTCTGTGTAAGGAACTTTTCTTTAATAAACACTAGTACAAGTCCAGGCCCATATTGAGGCCCATCGTTCACTCCCTTTAGGGCAAATGGTGCATAAGTGAGCCAGGCAAGAGATAGAAACGCATTCGGGGATTACATTTATTAGTTTTTAATCAGTATAACATTTTTAAAAAAGGAAGGAGAAAAAAAAGGTATGCAATACCTTAAAAACAGTCTGTAATGCACACTACTGTACCTGGCCAAAATAAGCCAGTACACACACATAAAACAGTGTTTGATAATTAAAAAAACACTTGTTGGGGAGACTACATTCTTCACACATTTGAATGAAATATTGTGTGACGCTTTCCTTGGTCAGGCAGTGTATAAAAATGGATAGGAACTGATGTTAGTTGTAAGCATGACAAAGATCTGTTAGTAATGGAAACGAAAAGAAAGAAAAACGCTGCAGGGATATTGCACTTTCTTGTAGTACTTGAGCACTGAAGAGGCACTGTGTTGCCACTTACTTAATAATTTGATACTGATTACTCTTATTGATGAAAAATCCCCGACTGAGTACAAGGACAAAGCTACCTTGTCGACTAGTCTAAGGTCCAACATTCCAACACTGAACAACACCGAGCTGACGAAACACACATCTGAAAAGCACCTGTCACATGCCTTGCCCATATACCACCCTTCCCAGAAACTAACTAGTGACTCAAGTGTTTGGACACCTACGTGAAGATCATTCTATCACCTAGGTGACAGGACAGAAAAGAGTCGTTATTCTTTGTTCAGTAATGAGTCCAGTCGAGCTGCAATAGTGGTTTGTAGAGTGTGGTGAGGTGTGATAAGTGCCGAAAGGAAAGGGGGTCTGTGTCTTTGTAGGTAAGAACGAATGAGTGTAAAAGAAAACCAGCCGAGGTATCTGAGAGGATGAAAATAAATCTTGAACACAACTGTATTCTGAAACATGCTGCATCAAATGGTGTGCAAACAGAGACTGAAAAAGCATCTGAGGACAGGAACGGTTGGATCCTTTTGATGTTGGAAAGGAGAAACCAGCATGACTGTTTCAGCTTAGTAATGTAATAAGAAAGAGAAAGGCTGTGGCCAAAGCTACCCCAAGATTGTATAAATGGTCTGAGAATTGCCAATGGAGACCAAAAGATCTTGATGTGGGATGTGTCTTTAGTATGTACAGTTTCAGCTGGTGAGTTTCTATTCAAAACAAGATGCTGAGTTTCAGGCACAAGCATAACTGACTAAGGGCGGGAAAAAGGAGAACGAGGTGAGGGTCATCAGCATAGCAGCTTTATGAAAAGAAAATATCAGTAAGGAAAACAAGAGGACCCAGAACAGAGCCATGTGGGACACCGGTGGAGAATGCTCTCCAAGTCACCTCATGTGTTTGCTTCTTCATGCTGTGCCATGTTTCCAAGGCTAACGGAGTGTTGTGATGGATGTAACGGATGATTAGGACAGATAAGTATAAATGAACAAACAGCAAACCTGACAAACAAACAAATGATATTTTGCGACCTTTATATCGTTCTGATCTACAGCGCCTTGCAAAAATCTCGAGCTACCTTTTATTTCTTAATATATAAAAAAAGAAATAATTAAATTAAAGTGAAAATGAAATGGGAACAAGTGCTTTACTGTGACAGGCTGCAAAGTGCCTAAGAATAAAAATAAAAAATGGAATGTTCATCAAACGACCTCAGCAGCAAGCTCATTTCCCCTCTCATCTCTTGCAAATTCTCGGCATTCAGCATGACCAGTATACTAATCACCGGCCTGATCATCTGTCATCATCTGTACCTGTTTCTCACTGGTTCATGCCCTAAGTTAGCTAGTTTAAGCTCTTCGTCTTGAGAAAAAATGAGAGAAAGGAAAAGAGAATACATTACTAGTTGTCTGAAGCGATGTATTTCAGTCCGTGAAGCTTCACCAAGAGCAAAACACCTCATATTATTGATGCTGGGGTGAAGAACGCCACAGGGGCGGACAGGGAATGAAGACCATGGATATTTATTGGTCTTACATTGGGCTAAGAAAAACTATTACATCCACCGAAATTAAAGGTCACTGTGTTTCTGCGGTTTTAAATGATTGTGTAAAAACATGGAGATTCTCAACATCTGGCGATGGGGACACGGTGGGACGAGGACACGGTGTCTTTGAATCTTTCTTAGAAATGTCACAAGATTCTCAGTGGACGTGACACATCCATAAACTCACAGAGTAAAGAGAAAAAAAAAATACAGCGGTTTACACTGACGCTGTGGTTTCTTATAGTGACAACTTGCGCACGTGTTTCTGTTGTCGCTGTGATTTCTTTCCCTCATGATGAGATATCTATTTAGCGTTTACATCAGGATTCTTCAGTGTCAGTGTTTTGCCTGATCTGGGCTTGCTTCTGTTAGTCAGGGCAATGTTATATGGGCAAATATAACTTTCTTTATAACTTTCTTCTCTGACGGCACAGGCCCGTCTTTTTACCCCTGGTGTCACGCGTCAGGGTGCTCGGCATAAACGCAGAGGATCCAGGTGTTTAAAGGAAACGATGTTTATTATTTTAAACACAAAACAGGGAAATTAAATAAACAAATAGGCTTTAATATAAAACAAACCAAAACACGAAGCACAATGAACGGACATGAACGAGGTGAAAATCAACAGATGCAACACAACAAACTCAAAGAAACCTAACTATTTATAATGAAACTAATAACCAACTCGGTTCAGGTGAGCGTCCATGGTCACCTGACCGAGTTGCCACATGGAAAATGAAGTCTAAACGAAAGGAACTACAAACAAACACAGGGCGCTCTGGCGCCCTCTAGGGTTTATCCCTGACACCTGGCAACAAAAGTGAGTACGCCCCTAAGTGAAAATGTACAAATTGAGCACAATTAGTCATTTTCCGTCTCCTTTGTCATGTGACTCATTAGTGTTACACTGTCTCAGGTGTCACCAGATAGCAGGTGAGTTAAATTTGGTATAGAAGCTCTTCCACTCTCTCAACCTGGCCACTGAAAGTTCAACATGGCACCTCATGGCAAACAACTCTCAGAAGACCTGCAAAAACGAATTGTTGCTTTATAAAGATGGCCGAGGCTATAAGAAGATAGCCAACATTCTGCATCATAGTTCCCAAGACCATCCAGCGCTTTAAGAGGACAGGTTCTTCTCAGAACAGGCCTTGCCGTGGTCGGCCAAAGAAGCTGAGTGCACGTTCTCAGCGTCAGATCCAAAGATTGGCTTTGGAAAACAGACGGATGAGTGCGGCGTCCAGCATTGCTGCAGAGATTGAAGGGATGGGAGGTCAGCCTGTCAGTGCTCAGACCGTACGCCGCACACCGCAACAAATTGCTCTGCATGGTTGTCGTCCTAGAAGGAAGCTTCTTCTAAAGATGATGCACAAGAAAGCTCGCAAACAATTTGCTGCAGACATGCAAACTAAGGACCAGGATTACTGCAACCATGTCCTGTGGTCTGATGAGACCAAGATCAACCCATTTGGTTCAGATGGTGTCAAGCGTGTGTGGCGGCAACCAGGTGAGGAATACAAAGACAAGTGTGTCTCGCCTACCGTCAAACATGGTGGTGGGAGTGTCATGATCTGGGGCTGCATGAGTGCTGCTGGCATTGGGGAGCTACAGTTCATTGAGGGCAACATGAATTCTAACATGTAGTGTGACGTACTGAAGCAGAGCATGATCCCCCCTCCCTCCAGAAACTGGGCCGCAGAGCGGTGTTCCAGCATGATAATGACCCCAAACACACCTCCAAGATGACCACTGGCTTGCTAAAGACGCTGAGGGTAAAGGTGATGGACTGGCCAAGCATGTCTCCAGACCTAAACCTCATAGACCACCTCTGGGGCATCCTGAAAAGGAAGCTGGAGGAGCACAATTTGTCAAATGTCCACCACCTCCGTGATGTTGTGATGGAGGAGTGGAAGAGGATTCCAGTGGGAACCTGTGAAGCTCTGGTGAACTCCATGGCCAAGATAATTCAAGCCATGCTGGGAAATGATGGTGGCCACACAGAATACAGTATTGACTTAGGGGTGTACTCACTTTCGTTGCCAGGGGTTCAGCTATTATTGGCTGTATTTTTAGTTATTTTGAGGGGACAATAAATTTACACTGCTATACAAACTTTACACTGACTACTTTTCACTGTGTCAAAGAGTCATTTATGCAGCGTCGTCCTATGAAAAGATAGAACTGAATATTTGCAGAGATGTGAGGGGTGTACTCACTTTTGTGACATACTGTATATAAACTTTACAAACTGCAGAGTGTGTTGGGTGCAGCATTGCATTTTCTTCTGGAATGCATTATAATTCCGGATAAGGTTTACAAACTGATGTATTTAACAGATTGAAACCATCTAGAAGGTTGCTGGACCCTCAGCTGTGACCTACAAACAAGGAGGGCCAAACTCCAGCTGCAAGACCTTGAGTGAACCGCGTTCCAACTCCACACACGACACTGCAACTTTTTGGCAAAGCGCTTCCAAGCAAAAGGGAGGTTGCGTTTTGTTTAAACTGTACATTTCACACTACATACATCCAGAGGTAGCCTGTCCTGACATCCCGAAAAAACAACAGCCCTCAAGCATGTTTAAGCACGACTTCAAATCTTTATATGAGAAACGTTACTCAAACAGTAACCTGCCTTTATTATTCAAAAAAATAAATAAAAAAAAAAGATGATGAAAGAAGCGGCATCTCAATGTCAGACCTGACATCACTGATCCTATAACCAGCCGAGACTGGGCGCAGTGATGAAGAAAGATTAGGCTGGTAATTGCTGTGTAGATGAAAGTGTGCCAATATGTTAACGAGGGGGTTTTGCTGATAATGACGAGCAAGCAATTTGCAGCCGGTGATAACGATGAGATGCGAAGAGGAAGTCAGAATTAGTGCAGATAAAATCGACAAGAATGTACATGAGAAAGGAAACTGTTCCACCGTCAAAATGCATCAGCTATGTGTGTAGGTTTAGTTAGGTTCTTGCTCTTCCAAGAAAAAAAAAATGAATGAACAAAGAGTGTAATACAGAGTGGACCCCCAGATGCTGATTGTTTCCCTGTGACTGCACATTTTATTTTTAAATTATTAAGACGACAACAGAACACTGACGCTGACATCGAAGTCTTTCTGGTGGTTACATCGCACCAACTCTACCGTAAGTCTCATTCTCCCTCATCTTCTCAGCCAATTTAACGCCGGTTTTCCAGATCCGCCTTCGTTAAACCATCTAATGCTTCCTTCCCTGGTCCTGTCTCCACTTGTTCTGTGTCATGAACTCCTGGTCTGTTTTATCTGGCACTTCCACACACTCTTTCTTCTCAACACATTTCCCTCTCAGTACCACTCAGCACCTACAGTAGCTCGAGTTCTGTAAGTTGCATCTCTGCCACCTTTAGATCTCGCATGTTTCCTTCCCTGATCAGTGACTCCACATTCTAAAAGGCTCTTAACATATTGCTTTCTACTCTCCAAAAAGCCAAAGCAGTAGACGTACTAGACTCAAATGTGGTATCAAACCAGAGGTGCAAAATGTTCTGAAGCTAAAAGACAGAATGCAAAAAAAAAAAAAAATTGTGTATCTTGAGTTTGGTGTAAATCTCAGGTCTTACTTACAGGTCTGTGCCTGCGTTTTAATAAGGAGTAGTGCTGTGGAAATGTGAAAATCATACAACCTGGAATTAATTAAGCAAAAAGGGAAGAATGTATTTACTCACTCACTCACTCATCATCGACTGTATATCGCTTAATCCTGCATTCAGGGTCACGAGGGGCCTGGAGTCTATCCCAGGAGACTTAGGGCACAAGGCGGCGTACACCCTGGACATGGTGCCAATCCATTACAGGGCACACACACACACTACGGCCAATTTGGGAACGCCAATTAACCTAACCTACATGTCTTTGGACTGTGGGAGGAAACCCACCAAGCACGGGGAGAACATGCAAACTACATGCACTCAGAGACGGGAATCAAACCTGGCCAGGAATTGGAACTGCAATGCGACAGTGCTAACCACTACACCACCCAGAATGTATTCATTTAAACAATATATATATATATATATATACAATGGAACCTCGGATTGCGAGTAACATGGTTTACGAGTGTTCCGCAAACCGAGCAAAGATTTTTAATACATTTTTAATCGGAAACCGAGCAAGTATTAGTTTACGAGCGCCGAGTGTCATGTATCACGCATGCGACTCTTATTTTGACACCGAGCATCACTCTCTCACCTCCTGTGTGTTCCCAAACACACAGAAACTCTGCTCGTCTCTTATGCGTGTGCGCGCGTAATTTGAGACCGACACACACACACACACACACACACACACACACACACACACACACACACACACACACAGCGCCTTCGCACACCAAAGGAAACACTTATCTGTCAGGATTTACGAACGAATAATTTGAGTTTTCATTTTTTCTTATGGGAAATGATGATTTGGTTTACAAGTGTCTTGGAACACGAGTCCACTTCTGGAACGAATTATGCTCGTAATCCAAGGTTCCACTGTGTCTGTGTGTGTGTGTGTGTGTATATATATATATATATATATATAATCAATTAGACTGATTGAGAAATCAGACAACACAGTTGTTTAGTGGTTAGCACTGTTGTCACCTTGCACCTCCAGGTGAAGTTATTTATGAAGTTATTTTGATCTGAGATAAACATCTGAATTAAATTTTTTTTTTATAGGAATTCATAAAGGTTTATTTATAACCTTATCTATAATACGATATGAGGACATGATATGATATGACATTAATCCATTTCTGTACTGGCACCTACAGTAGGGGGTGAAATGAACTCCCTCTAGATGTCCGTACAGCGGAGTCTTTAAACGACGACTCAAGAAGTATTTGTTTCTTCAATACTTGAACTAATCCCATAAAAAAAAATTAAAAAAAACTCTTCCCAACTGTGTTTGCCTGATGGTGCTTAGTTAGTAACCCTCTGGGTAAGAGCGTCTGCCAAATGCCTGAATGTAACTGTAAATCTATAATATAAGCTGAGAAGCTCCTCCGCATGAGAACCAGCGCCGCCCTGCTGAAACGTCTGACAGAAGGATTCATTCACATCAAGGCCTCATCATGAACCTCAGTGTATTTCTCCCATGTTGCCAGGACACACGCTAAACAGTCAGGGCAGAGAGGTCAGGGTTATGGTCAGGGTCAGAGTTCCATCGAGCTCCCACGATGCACCCCTTCCTGCCCAGTGTGACACACGCTGGAACGTGGCCTCCTGCGGTTGGGACATCAGATCTATTTCAGTACAGGAGGCTGATGAGGAATCTCTGCAGATGTGCTGATGTGAAAGAGACGTGGAACTGTGTACATTTTCTTTCAGGCTCTTTGGTACACTGAGACTGAAACCCAACGAGCACATGGAGAACATGCAAACTCCATGCACACGGAACCCGGTGCGAGGATCGAGTCTGTGCTGTACAGTGCTGTAAAACAGTCATCTCTTTTTCTTTTCTCAATCACAGTGACACTGTCTATGAAAGAAAATGACAGTCCATCCAGGAAAGAGCATAAAACTGAATCCCGTCCAGTCTCTTGCAATCAGTGTTCCACATGCAGTAGCGTGCAGCTTTTCAATCGTCATTAAATCTCAGCCACAGTTATGATCAGGATATCCTTACAGAATGCACTGTAATACCGACAGAATGACTAAGCATCGGGCCTCTCTGGTTCGTAAACAATGACGCAAAGACCGACGCGTTCATGATGAATTTAATTATATAATTATGGTGTATATTGCTTGTTGAGTGTTTTAAGGACGTCGACTTCAAACAACAAAAGTAAAAAACAAAACTGAACTTTCTTTTTTTTTTTTAAGACAATATATATTGTGGACGAAAGAGAGAGAAACAACAAAAATAAAATCAGGCATGGTACACCAAAAGAAAATGAAAAGCAATAATAAAGCAAAGCAAAATTGTAAGGTAGCAAAAAAAAAAAAAAATGAAAGAGTGAGCATAGCTGACAGGGGTACAAGGAAAACCACATTTTAATCAGTGAAAGCAAAAGAAAAACAAAACAAAAAAAAAGAAAGAATGAAAGAAAAGCAAGCAAGAAAGAATAAAAAAAATAGGAAGAATATAAATAAAAATGAAGTCCAAGAAAGTAAGAAAGAAAAATGGGAACAGTGACAATATTTAGAAAAAGAAAAAAAAAAACACAAGAAAGACAGAGACAGAAAAGAAAGAGAAAGAATGAAAGGGGAAAAAATGAGGAACAAAAAGAGGAAATGCAGTAATAAAACAAGGAAAGGAACAGGGTGTGAAAGAACGAAAGAAATAAAATTAGAGAAATAGCCGAAATGATAAAAAAAAAAAAAAACTAAAGAAAGAAAGAAAGAAAAGAAAAATAAAGGCCAAGAAAAAGAAATGAAGACACAGAGAAATTAAATAAATACACGACAAAAGCATAATGAAAGAAACAAAAGATAAGAACAGAACATTTTAAAAAAATTAATTCTTGTAAATTCTTGATTATTGGACTTTTGTGTCATTTTGGATTATTGAGTGTAAAACTGTGTGTCTAAACTCAGTGTGTATACACATACGCTACACAGGTGAGTCTTTGTGCTTCTGTGCGTGTGGCTCGGTGTCGCTTCCTCATGGGTCAGGATTTCCCCCCCATGTTTATGTTACACTTATGGAAGGAGTCTCCAGTTCTAATTTTCCATCTTCCAGTTCTCGAGTTCTTTGTGCTTAGGGGTTGTTTTGGAAAGAAAAAGTGTAAATAAATAAATAAATAAATAAATAAACGAAATAGAAGGAAAGGACAAAAGAAAGAGAAGAGTGATATCTCTAAATCTGAATAGGATTAAAGAAAAATGTGATAACTGGATGATATTTGTCTTTTTCTTCATCCTGCTCCCAAGGACAACGTTTCCTGCGCATACAAAAGAGCAGTAAAGTGTGTGAAAGAGATTTTCACAAAAAATGCACACGCCCCTCCTCCACACACACACACACACACACACACACACACACACACACACACACACACACACACTTCCTGCATTTGCATCATTTATTCCACTCCGAGAAAAAAAAAAAAAGATAAAAAAAAAAGGGCTGTGACCCTCAACCATAAGCACAGGCCATTTATCTCCACCTCTTGTGTAGACACCCGTCCAAACAAACACACATACACTCGCACACATCCTGTAGGAAAGGCTGAAATGGCAGGATATATACACTATGAAGTGTTTATTCTTAGCACTGTAGTAAGATTTCCAGCAGAACCCGAACATTAAACTTCAAATAGGCTGCGAATGGCAGATCGAGTGATCATGTTGGAAATGTGGAGCGAAATATTAACAGAAAGAAAAAAGCAATGTCGTACATATTACATCATGCGGCATGCTACGCATTCTCAGACACCGTGTGTACTGAGTGTAGGGAGGATGAGAGAAGGATATTTTACTGAAACAGTACGAACGGAAACATTATTACAGAGTAGAAAGTGACTATTTGTTATTCCAGGGATTTTCAGGATTTTGCTTCACTAGCTGTGGACGAGGATCATAAAAACTTCATCAGAAAGAAAGTGCAACTACTGTACTCTATACACTCATGCGTTTATAGAAAGGAAACATGGTCCCTGAGCAGATGCATGGAACAATAGCTGTGCATCATTTAAGGAAATGAGACAATGCTACCGTACGGTACAAAGCTCCTGTGGATACGTTCTAAGCAAGGGTTTCCTTTACTATATTAACACAGTATGTATGTGAGCCGTAGACCGGACTGTATAACAATGGACTTGGCAAACACCGCATGACAATTCCGTATCGGGCGTTAGATGGTGGAGGGGGCGATGACCTGCAATGTAGCTGTCACTCAAATCACCCACACCTGTAATTGTGCATAATTCTACGACTTAACTGATATGTTACTGTACATAACCGTACAGTTCTCATGAATAGAAAATCCAGCTATGGGGACCCTCTTTAATTGTCCCAGGATGTAAACATGTTTATTTCTGCTGCGAATTTGGACACTGTAACATGCAGGTCTTTACTCATTTTGGAGTCAGCAGTGCCCCTAATGGTCATTCGAGGAACTGCGCTTTGTGGCGCTAGACTCGTGTTTCCGAACCGGACGTTGGCCTTTGGTGTGAGCAAACTTTAAGAATAATGATGAGGAGCAAATGTGACTCCACAGCAACCTTGAACATTCTATGAAACTGTACTTGATTGAGGAACGGCATTCCATCCATAAATATTCCTTGAACTTGGTGTTTTAACGGCGGTGATGGAAAGCGCTGGGTTCCCAGCAGGAACCCTAATGCTGTAATATAGAAACGAAATCATGTTGTGATGATGTTCAACATCAGGATAATGATGTCTGTTTGAAAGTTAGAATGATTTTGATAAAAACGACCTTGAGATAACATTGAATGAACAACCTAAACACAATGTCGCGAACTCTCAACCTCCAACACTTCTGCATTCTAATGCTTCACTCTAAGGGAAGTCACATGTCACGTCAAAAGAACAACAGGCATTTTACTGTTACAGATCACACAACAGAGACACGAGATTTCTTTTCAGTTGTCAGCTTGTGAATTTATTTACAAAAAAGTGACTATAGGACACTACAATTACTACCTCTTCTTGAATACTGGGTTGACCTGCCTGCTTAATTGTAGGGCAACGTTTTGCACTGAAAATAACTGGTTCATTACAAGAAACTTTAGAAGCGACCCTGGAGCCAGAACGCATCTTGATGTTCACTCTGAAACAATCCCACGTAAGAGATATTTTATTTCTGCACAAGCCTGGGCACGGGAAGAAGAATAACTGAACTGGCACCGAACATCTGTCATGTTGGCACCGAACTCCCAGAAGACTTAGGAGCAGCATAATAAGATGGCTCCCAAGGACTACATCACCTTGATGAAAATCAAATTTGCAAGTGAGAAAAAAGGGAAACTGAATTTTTTTTTTTTAACATTGCTCCAATGATATTAACTGCAATCACAAATTTAATCAGACGCTTGAGAATCAGAAACCTTAACTTTGCTTGCAAGTTAAGTTAAAAACCTTGTTGAAGGTGAAGAGTACAGGTGTATAACGGAAATGATTTATAATGTAGTATGGCCCGGATAAAAATGTTTTTGGTAGCTGGGTTATAACATGCATTCTTCGCCTCTCTATGATTTTTAAACCAACTATAGTCTTTATCAATGGGGTAGATAGAAACTTCATAGAAACTCACCTCTCATCCATTCGCCCATTATCTTCAACGTAACTTGCAAGAAAGGTTGATTCATATTAATCGTTCTTTACTTGCATTATTGAGCCGCCTAACTCGTACTAGATAGCAATTATCTTTTTTTTTGTTGTTGTTGCAAATCAAATAAATTGTTGTTGGTCGTTCGGTCCGCACAGGTTTTACGCCAGATGCCCTTCCTGATGCAACCCTTGCATTTTATCTGGGCTTGGGACAGACACTTCATCCAGAACCCGGGCCTTTCACAGAGTGCTCAGAGTTCCTGTAACGTAAGTACTTACAATTACTTAAAATATCAAATTTGTTCAGCTAACTTGAAAAGGGTCATTTCTACAAACTCATAAATACCAAAAAGTTCTAAATACTCATCAAGGTCTATTCATTTGAACTAACTGTAATTATTTAAGTTAACAGTACTCAATATGTTTAATTACTTTGAGCGTTAGGATTTACAGTGTATCCCAGGAGACTTAGGGCACAAGGCGGGGTACACCCTGACTCAATCCATGGCATTTCCACTAGTTTCCACAATTTGGGAACGCTAATTAGCATAATCTGCATGTCTTTGGACTTAGGGAGGAGAATGGAGTGCCTGGAGGAAACCCACCAAGCATGGGGAGAACATGCTACCTCCATGCACACAGACCCAAGACGAGAATCAAACCTGGACCCCGGAGGTGCAAGCCGACACCACTGAGCCACCGTCCCGCCTAAAAGCTCTCAAATGTGTTTTAGGTGCTTGCATTAAAAAGACACAGAACTCAGTTCATAGTAAGCCACTTTTAAAATGCACATTGTAGAAAAGCAGCATTATAGACGTAAAAAAAATGGTTATTTAATGTAAAAAAAATAAATAAATATGTGGATTTAAGTAGCTCCTAATGAGCAAGCCAGGGCTGACTGTGATCAGGAAAAACTCCCTGAGAGGACACCAGACTCAAAAGGGACCCTGTCTTTACTTGTGTGACCGCAAAACATTAATCCATTTTATTACTGTGCGCTTATCACTGATCTTCCATAACCAAGACCAAGACATCACCTCCAGACAAACTGAACAAAACTGATCACCTGAAAACTGCTGACAGGCTAATGGGCACCCAATACTCAGCCATGCCTATGCGGATCAGGGATCACCTGCGACTAACTTTTTAGGGAGAACATCCGATCTCAGAGAGAAAAAAAAACTTTGAAATAAAAAAAGTCCATCAGTTCAGAATGAGCCCTGGAGAATTATCACATGAAAGGATACTGATTTCTCGCAGACACGAAGCCTGTGTGGAATGTAAAGTAGATTTACACAGCATCGTGGCTCAAAAGGATTGTCTTTGTGACACAGAGATGAACCAATTTTCTCGGGGTTGCAGGAATGACAGTCACGTTGAGACGTTTCAAAAGACATTTGCATAGCGTGAGGCAAACTGGCTGATGGCGTCTGACAGAAAAATGTGGCAGAGATTTGGATAATTAAAGAGAGAGAGAAAAAAAAAAAACTAATCATTTTATCACTGAAATCCCAGAAACATTTCATTTGATGGGATGACATCAGAATAAATGATTAAATATGCAATGTTGAACTTGGGTCTATAATCACCAGCACAGGAGTGTCTAAGTGATTTTGTACAGTTGTTATGCAATGAACATAAGCCGGTCAGTCATAACATTAAAACTAACCTAGGATTTGCGTTGCCCTTGTGCCACTGTGCCAGCTCTGGACCATAGAGGTGTGGGTTGAGCATTGGGACTTCTGTGAATTGGACTTGTTTATAGGGTACATCTCATGGATGCTCGATCGGATTGGGATGTGAAGAATTTGGAGGTTTGGTCGACAGTCTGCTGGGTCCCGTGCATGGTGGGTTGTGGTGCACTGGGTGTTCTGGTGCCTTTCTATTGTAGCCAGTATTGCCATTTTGGGCGATTTGTGCTGCATTGGCTTTTCTGTAAGATCGAACCAGACGGGCTGGCATTTGGTCCCTGTTGGCATGGGTGACCCTTCGGTGCCCAGGATCCTCTCGCAAGTTTACTGGTGTATAGTTGGGGATCAAAGTTATTCGGCTGATCTTCTGAAATTTCTGAATGACGGTTTTCACTACAGTGGGGGGGGGGTGCATTTTTATTTATTTATTTTTTTTGGTGTCTAAAACAAAGTGAATTACCGAGGAATCAGAGACAGACTGAGTCGATTTGAGATGATTTAGTTAACTCGGGACTCATGGTCAGGTGTGTTATTCCTTCACTATTTCACTTACAAACATGCAGACTTAAAAGTCTAGAGATGATTTCAGGTGTAGCATTTGCATTTAATAGTTCAAAGAATCGCCATGGCCTGCAAAGCGAGTCATGAGTAGCCTGAAGAAATCAGTACAAAGTACAAACTCACCAGAGAGACAAGAAAAACCGTTAGCTATGCCTAAATCAACTATGTGGTACATTTAATATGAAAGGACATGTGGGGGAGCTCAGAAACACCAAAAAGGGCGCAGCAGTTGGCCAGATCAAAAGGACCTTTTAGAAGGAAAGCGCATCTTCATCAAAGTCAATAATAAAGAGAAGACTTGACCAGTTTTATCTCATAGGATTAACAAGATGGAAACCACTGGTAAGTTTCAGGAACATGAAGACCATGTTAGATAAAGCCAAAAAAACAACAAAAAAAAACCCCCAACCTGTACAGATATACAGAAGAACATCATATGGACAGATGAGACGAATAAGATGAAGAAGGTAAGAAAAGAAGATAAGAGTGCGGAGAAGAAAAGAAACAGTTCAAGATCAAAAGCATAGCAGATTATCTCACACATACTCGTACTGTACTGTATGTCTGAAAAAGGAACTGGTTCCCCTGCATTTATTGATGATGTGACTGCTGGCCAATTCAACCAGATGACATATTGTCTGCGCAGTACAGTATATCAGCAAATACTTCAAAACTCAATCTCGAGCACTTCACACCGCAGACGGAGGACGACCCAAAGAAGACTTTGAAAGCCATGCGAAACATAAAATAAAAAAATAAAAAAAACGTTGTTGCCAGCTGAAACATGTTAATCACTGTAATTATCTAAAGGAAGTCTCATACTGTGACTACTTGCCTAGTTAAATCCATGAAGTGACCCCCCTTTTTTTTGGAGGGGGGCCAGACGGTATACTGTACAGTACATCACAGCTTGCAATGTGGAGCTTTGTACTTTGTAGGAGTGAACTCCATAAAAGAGTTTTCAGGCTTATTGGGATTTGTCAAAGCAGTTTGAGATGTCATTTACAGATAGGACAAAGCAGCTGCAACAACAACAACAACAACAACAACAACATCAAAAAGACCCAGCGGCAGTGGTGTGTCTGTATATCATTAAAAGCCTTTGTACACTGTGCAAATGACTATTTGCCTTTTGAAAGCGCAGCAAGGTTTTCCTGCTGCCTGTGACGACAGCTTAAGATTACTAGATTGCTGGTCCAGTGGTAACAAAACCCCCTTTGTGTCACACACATGTACAAGGCCAAGTGCAGGACATGCCATTTATCCTACCAGCCCAAACCTCAACCTTTCATGAACCTTAAAGGCTTTGTGAAAAAAAAAAAAAAAAAATCAATATCTGTCAATATCTCCAGTGTAATGAGTTTTTTTTTTTTTTTTTTAAACACAGACCTATTCAGGGGATATGAACTGCAGATTATTAAAAAATAGTTCAGCAATTTCCTGATTTTCCTAAATAGGTTTTTGCACCGCTTTCTGATTTGCATTTAAATCAAATGCAATCATCTCACACAGGGGAGTTAGGCAAAAGTGAGACCACGGTATGTCACTGTATTTATATCACCTGCTTGAATTGTAAATGAAAACTGCATGGAGGTATTTCACTCCAAGTATCAGCGATCGCTTCGGCCAACGCTGTAAGTAAACACAAAACACAAAAGATAATGGGCAACTGGACTTATAGTAACTTGTAGTATAGTGATAGTAATGAACAATGTACAGAACGCAATCACAATATGTTCATTACTGTGATTGCGTTCAAGTCAAACCAGGACTTGTGATGAAATTTCTCATGGATGAATGTGTACAACCGATTGACATTTACAGAAGACTTACAACCAACAGTATGATGATGAGACTCTTCGTCGCAGTAAAATAACTGAAAGAATGATGAGTGCAATGCCTGATCCTTGAACTTGTCTCCAACTTGCGGAGGAGGTGCATCTGTCTGTGGGAACTGAACAAGCAGCCAATCGCCAACACCACTTGGACGTTACAGGAAGTCGGCTGGGAGTTTTTGCCGCATCCCTAGTACAGTCCTGACCTCGCTCCAAGCCATTTCCACATGTTTGAGTCATTAAAGGAGTTCCTGGGAAGCCAGCGTTTCCAATGTGTGGCATGGCTCCGGTGTACTAAGAAATCTTGATGGTGTGCAAGCACTAGTGAATCGCTGGCTTATGTGCATTAGTGTAGCAGTGGATTATACAGATAAATAAAGAAAGTTTTTTCTGTTATTCTGCACAATCAATAGTCCTAGTTTGACTTGAACGCTCCTCTTCAATCCAGTACGTTTGCGTGAGGGAATGATATTATAGCTAGCTGATAATAAAGCGCATCACTCACCAGATGTGGCGCTATCGCAGTCCTCAAGGTTACACTGGCGTGTGTTTTCTGGCCAGGGCTCATGATCACACTGAGCCTCCTCGTCCTTCTCGTCTTCCTCCTCCAGTTCCGCTTTGGTGTTGACACATTTGACCAGACGGTGCTGTACGCCTCCGCCGCAAGACACCGAGCACTGCCAAAACACAACACACACTTTATTGTCATCTTTCAGTATTATTATCTGTCATGCACACTCATAACACGACCGGCACTAGGACCCGGAAGTAATACGGTCGGGTTTCAGGAAGCATAAAAGGAAACAAGATGACGCCTCACATTGCTCAGTCATTGAGTTATGCCCATGCTATCGCCGACGCCTCGCTCGTCCAAACGTGAGTACTCACTTTCTTGGGTTATCGCTTCTGATTGGGTGTGTGTATTTAGAACGCGGGTTTATTTGTGTAAACTCTTGCTCTCGCTTCGGGAGAGTTCTAAGAATAACTAGCGTGGTTATCCTTCCGCGTTTGGGTTTACCATCCACGCTACAGGGCTAACTGCTAGTCTTCTGCTTCATCTCCGGTTAGTCCGTGACATTATCCATTAGTGTTCATATCATTTAAGCTATTTAAAAACGGGGAAGGTTCCCCCCGCCCCCCCCCCCTCAAACCCGCCTGCACAGTGAGTATTTTTTAAGTATATTAACTAGTTATTCCCTTTCTGGTTCGATTTTTTTTGCCTTTGGATATCCGAATCATTCCAACAATGAATGTGCCGACTCATCGGAATTATGCTACAATATCATACGCTCATTCGCGTCCCTTAATTCCTAACTAAATATCCAGCCAAACAGCTTGGTATACGTTATTGAACTGTGTTAGCTACCAATTCATATCATGGTCAGACAGGACTGGAGTTTATGTAGCTAACTGATTTAGAATTCGAGTCGACATATATACATAGAAGGCACAAAGAAATAAAGCCACTTATCTCAACATATTCAAACACAAGTCAGACAGCACACACTCATAAAGACAGGATCTCTAGTTATCCATGGCACTGAAATGCTCCGCTCATTACCAAAATCAGTTCAGGGAAATCCAGGGTAAAAGTTAAGTAAGCGATGTGTCAAGAACTGGAACAAGTCTATAAGTCTGACTCGAACAGTGAACTCTCCGGGGTTGAATTTAAGCCTACAGTGTAGATTTAAAGTCTAGACGTTCGCCTGCCTAGTCACTGTAGACTGATTGTTAAATCGGCCCCAAGGGTTTTACACGTGTTTTTACTTAACAAAAGGTTTAATTAGCTCATAGAATTTTGGGTGGAAAGTGAAAAAGCCTGTGATTCAGCAGCAGTTTAGACAATGTGTTGCTTTATGTGTATATCATTCATTCATTCCAGTGGATTTCCATTCGTTTCAGAGAATACACACTGTTTTAACAGCTTTACAACAGCGAAGAATCGTCCAGTCTAAAAAACAATTAACAGTGCATACATTACAGGGGAAAAAAAAAAGAGTTTATAGTATTTTAAATTTCATATGGTAATAAATAATCCTTACAGTCAGTCTTCAGGCTGCCTTTGCACTTTGTTTACACACCCTCCACCACAAGACTAATTAGTTAGTTATTAAGTTATAGTAAGTAGCAATGTTTTCTACAATAAAATAAAGTAAAATTTAAATCTTTAAATGATGATTAGAAAGAAAATGCTTGTCATGATTTTAACGGTTATCAGTACCTCAAGGCTTTAGAAAAACACTTATTTTCACATTTTTATGTTTAAATAAATGCACCTTTAACTTTATCTGGATTTGTGATATATTTTCAATATATTATACACTTTTTGGAAAAATTCTTACCCTAGACAGGCAAGTAAACATATATGGTTATAACTTCACTATAACTTTACTGAACTTGATTTGCAACATAAACATGACAACAATTAAACATAAAAAATCACAAAATAATAAAAAGAGTCTTGAAATTTAGAATTTTAAGTATTTCACTGTGCCCCCTATAAAGGTTAATATTATAAAAAGACATTTTATACGGTTGGTGAGATCTAAAGGTCTAAAGTGAAATTCACACATTTACATGTTTTCCAGCATATTTCTGATGTTCTTCAGTCAAAATTGACTGTTAAAAACACTCTAAAAATAAAACTGAACAAAACATTTTACACATACACGTTCCATAACCGGTTGCCCAGATATGTAGAGAAAACATGCAATGTGGTGTGTTGTATAAATTTTTTAACCATTCAAGTATATTTTTTTCTATTTTTCATAATCGGTCACTATAATCGATGATCGTCAATACAGTAGTACAGATGACACTTTAATGATAAATACAGCATGTTACAGACTTTGGAATAATGGGTAAAGGTGGGTAGAGGTGCCAAAAAATTTACTCAAGTAAGAGTGGCTGTACTTCAAAATACAGTGGAACCTTGGATTATGAGCATTTGTTCCAGAAGTGGGCTCATATTCCAAAACACTTTTAAACCAAATCGAATTTCACCATTAGAAATAATGAAAACACAAATTATTCGTTCCACAGCCCCCCACAAAAATACATTTAGATAATTAATAATTCAATTCAATTTTATTTTATTTGTATAGCGCTTTTAACAATTGACACTGTCACAAAGCAGCTTTACACAATCAAAAGAAGTAAGTTTGTAATACAATTGTAATACAATATTTAAAGAAAAAATAAAACAAATTAACCTGCACTTTACCTTTAAAAAAAAGTAAAAATAAATCCCGACAGATGATGTATTTCTTACTTCTTTTTATTGTGTAAAGCTGCTTTGCGACAATGTCAATTGTTAAAAGCGCTATATAAAAAAAAGTGACTTGACTCGTTTCCGCTTGTGTAGGCAGGAGCCCTGTATTTGCGTGTGTGTCAAGAATCGCGACAGAGTTTTCTGTGTAAAGCAGAGAGTGCATGTCTGTATGTCTATGTGAAGCTGGGGAGCGGGGTTTAAAGGCGAGAGAGTGTGTGCAAGTGTGTCGGTGTGTGTGTGTCAGTGTCAAATTATGCGCGCGCACACACATAGAAGACACGCTGAAACAGAGAGGAAGATGTTGATTATATCAGTAAGAGCACTAAGACCCAGCAGGGGAGACGGTTACCCACAATTCCGCAACACAAGAGAAAGAGAAAAATCATTGGCTCTTGGTCTACCAGTGATCATGTGACAGTCTGTGTCAAAACAAGAGCGCATGCGTGATGCATGGTACTCGGCACTTGCAAACCAAGACTTGCTCGTTTTTCAAGTCAAAATGTATTAAAAATCTTTGCTCGTCTTGTGGAACACTTGTAAACCGCATTACTCGTAATCCGAGGTTCCACTGTAATATTAGTCAAGTAAGAGTCAAAAAGTATTCAGTGAAAAGACTACTCAAGTACTGAGTAACTGTTTCATCGTCATGTCGTTTTGTTTTGTTTTTTTAAGACTCGTAAACCAAATCATCATTTCCCATAAGAAATAATGAAAACTCAAATTATTCCTTCCACAGCCCCAAAAATTAAATACATAAAAATAATTAATACAATTTCTAAAATGAAAATAAAACAAATTAATCTGCACTTTACCTTTAAAAAAAGTACAAATAAATCCCAACAGATAAGTGTTTCCGTTGGTGTGTGTGTATGTGTGTGGAGTTAGCCCCTTCCCTCGCCTCGTTCTGCACAGTAACACTCCACTTCCCTCTCCACACCTCACTTTTTAGGTTTCACAACGAACACACACACACACACTCACAACGGAAACACCGTTTTAACAGGAAAAAAAGAAATCTCTCTGACACTGGCGTGAGCGCATACTAAGGGAATCACTGCGGTAAAGTAAAAAAAACAAAAACAAAACAAATGAACCATCACCTTACCTTCGAAAAGAATCGCGACAGAGCAGAGTTTCTGTGTGTTTGTGAAGCCGGGGAGGGGGTGAAAAGGCGAGAGATCGTCTGTGCGTGTGTCAGGGTGTTTGCGTGTGTGTGTGTTTGTGTGTGTATGTGTGTCTGTGTCAAATTACGCACACGCACAGACATAAGAGACGCTGAAAGAATTCCGCAGCGCAAGAGTGACGCTCGGTGTCAAAATAAGAGTCAAGTGGTACATGATACTCGGCACTCGTAAACTAATACTTGCTTGGTTTCCGATCAAAGATTTATTAAAAATCTTTGCTTGGTTTGCGGAACACTCGTAAACCACGTTACTCGCAATCTGAGGTTCCACTGTACACTGTATGCTGAAGTGTGTGTCTGTTTTGGCAGATAGAGAAGACACCGCAGTATGAAAGTTAACAATTAACAATTAAAGTTAACATATAATCACACAAACATGGAAAAAAAAAAGCATTCTATACTCACCGCAAGATTGTACACTAACTGCAAGATCCCACTAGTAGCAGCATGGATTCATGCGCATTCCGCGAAATTCGAGAAAGATCCGGAAACTTTTGTTTGCGCATGCGCAGTGAGCGTAGGATGAATTTATAGAACACCGGCTGAAGATTATTTATTAGATTAGTCATGTGATTATTGTTGCTGCTTCTGAGTGGTGAAACAGACAGGTGGTAGATCCACCGGCTGCATGTGTAGAATAAATGGTTAGAAAAGTAACGAGTCGAGTGGAGCCGAATGTAGCGGAGTAAGAGTAGAGTTTCTTCTTCACAAATCTGCTCAAGAAAAGTAAAAAGTATGGTGCAGTAAAACTACGTATAAAAGTACACTTTTCCCCCCAATGTAACTCATTACTACCCACCTCTGGGAATAAATTATAACATTTGAAGAATAATCCATATTTCTAGGTAGAAGCAGTTCAATGAAATCAGGTCCTTATTCTGAACTATTAAAAATGATCGCTGGGTAATTTGTAATTACGCACCTGACCCCAGGACCCGGTCACCCACTGCGCACAAGGCTGAGTGTTGCATTGCTGAATTGAGGCAGGTTTCTGTGCCTCATCGCAGTTCCCTTCTTCAGGACATGCGATCATCCTCTGCTGCTCTCCTCCACCACACAGCTCTGAACACTGTGGGAACAAACGGAGCAGCGGCAGACCGCGGCGTTCATTACTCAGCAACGTAGAGGAACAGGTGTAGATTTGAGATTTGAGCACCGCACATGATGTGAAAAATACGTGCCCAGTGGTTTTAAAAAAAAAATACTTTATGGGCTTAGATAGAAGTTAGCTTGGACAGCCTTAAAACAAATTGAGAATTTTTTTATCCCTTGTTAGCTCGTCAACAAATCATTGTGCATGATACAGCGGTACTTATAAGAAAAGAATGGTTAAATATCTTTCAAATTCTACATTATTACATAATTCTGTAGTGAAATATTGATATGATGCTTGCTGGGGTGAGCACAAACATTGATCTCAGAGGCAGCCACTCTTTCTCTGCTCAAATTGACAGTGACCCTCAATCTTGGGGTGGAAAGTTGTTGCAAATACACATCAAACATCATTTGGGTCAGGGGTAGCTCAGTGGTTAAGGCATTGGACAATGGTTCAGAAGGTCCCAGGTTCAAGTCCCGCTACCACCAAGTTGTCCCTGTTGGGCCCTTGAGCAAGGCCCTTAACCCCAACTGCTCAGATGTATAATGAGATAAAAATGTAAGTCGCTCTGGATAAGGGCGTCTGCCAAATGCCTAGATGTAGAAATACCGTATTGTACTTACCACCATATCACAAATTTAGACAATGAATAAAGTACTAATATCCACTCTTCAATTTAAAGCGGAACAGGAATGTTTTTGTTGGATGTTGGAAGGGACATAGAAACAGACATTAGTCAACACGGGTGACAACTGTGTCTCACCTGTCCCCATGGGGCAGTCGACCAGTCCATACACAGCTGGAGGTTGCAGGACAGGTGGGTGTGGGGTCTCAGCGACGTGGCCTGGCAGTGGAAAGGCCTCAGTGGCCTCTGATCCCGCATGTTATAACACTGGATCTCTCGCACCTTCAGGCCTCCTCCACAGTTCTTCGAGCACTGTCGATGCAGGACAACACAATTATTCTCTAAGCAACTCTGAATCGTAGTCTCATTCTTAGTCAGGTCTTTAAATGCTATGATCAGACCAGAATTTGACCAATCATTGTCTGTAGCACCTGTTCAAAATACAAACAGGCCATGCTTAATACATGATAATGCACAATCAGCAAACCAACAAGAAGGTCAGAACCAGAACTCACAGAACCACAGTCCAATGGCCAGAAATAACCTAATTAATCAAGATGCGAAAAATGTGAAAAGCTAATGATTTTGTGATTTAATCAAGTCCAAATGAAAACACTCTAAACAGGGTATGACAAGCTGTAATAGGAATCATCATCATGTCCACCATGGTGCCTTGATGCCTTCATTGGTAAGTCACGGGCTTAGAAGTTGGCATTGTGAGCGCTGCAAAGGTACCTATGCGAAAGTCTAAAAGCAGAAATATACAGTAGTTGCTGTTAAACCATGCATTGGCGTAGTCAACCAATAATGTCATGAGTGTATTTGTTCACATATTTGTCCATATACTGGGACGTTGGTGGCTTAGGAGTAGATTTATCTCCTACCATGTGGACGGCTAGGGTTCGATTTAATGCAACACAATGCCCATATCCCAGCCACTGGATTGGATGAAGTGCTGGTCCCATGCCCGGGTCAAATGGGACGGTTGCGTCGGGAAGGTTATCCAGAGTAAATAACCTGTGCCAAGTTGTTGTGCAAATCGGATGGAGCGCTATAGCGACCCCTCAACTGGAGCATACACCTTGGACATATACTACACACTTACTTGCAATTACTGGGGGATTACAGTAGGGGGTACACCAGATAATTCAATTAGGCCGGTTTGCATAATGTAATCAAACATGGCGACACTCGAGGTGCTTAGTTTCCCGTAGCTGTTTTGACATGCATATTTGTCACTGTGCTTTGGGGATAGCTGCAGACCTGGTCAAACAGCATTCTGCCATTTTTGATACGTGGACTGACTACACTGCCCCTACTGTTTATGCAAATTAGATCTCGTTTTGAGCATATGGTTGTGCTGCGTTAATTTCTAAGGACGTGCAAATGCTATGCACCAAACAAACGCATGATTCCCCAGGTAGCCCTCATGCGCGTACGCTTAGGTAAAATGTGATCTCATTCTTTTTGGGTGAGCTGATGCAAAGAATTCTGAGAATCATCGGACACAGATTGGACCAAGAAGGCATTTTTTTAATGCAAACATTAGATTAAAACGTAATTGGATGCCTTGGTACTGCATCTCCAGGAATTCCCATGTAGGCTGAATTATTTCCTTTATTTATATGCTAATATTTCCGCCACAGTCACACATATCCCTTAGCAATATTTGGGCTTTTTATGTTTCCTTTCCTGGCGTTTCCCTCCTCTTATGTTTATGCTTATTAAATATTTACAGTTACATAAATCAGATTAGAGCAGAACCACATTCTGCACAACATTATCAGACGTTGCTGCGAATCGAAAATTCACCCAGATTGTATATAAACTCACCTTACTCCACTCTCCTGGCTTCCATATGGCGCACGGCCGGATGTGACAGCGTCGTGCTGGTAACGGCCTCTTCACCATATCACAGTCAGAGTCATTCCCCGTGCTGCAGTGCACAGATCTCCAAATGGCACCAAGACCACAGCTGGTGGAACACTGCAACACAAGAGCGTTGTGTGTAGATCCTTAAAGGAGACACCCCGAAACCATATGGCCTGATTGCTTGATTTACAGAAATCTACTCACAGAGCTCCAGTTGCTGGTGATCCAGAAGCCAGTTGAGGCAGATGGTAGCAGGGAGACTATAAGAGGCTCAAAGTTGGCTGGTGGCTGACTGGTAGGACCCTGAGATGGATATGCTGAGGGAACAGAGGAAGTGTATTCTTCGAACAATGGTAATAAAGGCGCATTGAACTTATCATAATCGTTGTCCGTCCAGGCAGGCAAAGGGGACGGAGTTGTGATCCTTCTGATCTCTAGGTTTGAGAGGGTTTCCATGGGGGTTTCAGGATTTGTCGCAATGTCAACATTCAACTGGGAGGTTAATGGATCCCTGGTTGTACTTAATGGTAAAATATTCCACTCATCTGTATCCTCATAAGCATATAGATTTTGGTGTAGTGACTCTATCTGTTGGGTTGTACTTTTAGTCACACCCTTATTCTCTTTTTGACTTCCAGGCGTCTCGGGGGCATCATAGTCTGTCTGAATTTCTCTGTTATGAGCATTGCCAGGATCAGATCTTGTATTAATGTTTGATATGGCATCATCTAATGTTGGTTTTCCCTCAGATGGGACCTCATAGTTTGGTAACATACTCTGAAAAGTGTCAAAGTCCTGAGCTGAGACATCTACCTCCTTCCATTTCTGAGAGAATCTGGTAATAGGAGAGCGTGGCCTGGCCGTTGTACCGACAGGTAGGAAGTAGTCCTCTGAAAAATCTGCATCATCTTCGGAGGCGCTCTCATCCGGATGGTCAAAACGAGGGCTCTCGGTAGTGGAAGCGGTCGGCGGGACCGTGGTATGGGTTGAAAATGAGGTAGCTGTGGAAGGCTTTGCTCCTTCGCTGTAAACTGGGTCAAGACCGGGTTTGGGTTCCTGCTTCGGATGAGTTCCTGAGTTATCCGTTGCACCATCGTTGTCGAAATCATACGAGAGTTCCTCGTGAAACTTAATAAAGTTGTAATCATAGTAAAAGTCATCAACCAGAACGTTGCTTTCGATTGCCTTGTCCACTTCTATTTCATTGTGATGTGAGAAGGCGCCCTCGATTATGCTGTTAAGAGTATTGCCTGCGCGTGGCTGAACTCGAGGAGGCCCCTTGGCCGATTTCAGTAGGTGGTTGTCTTCGACTATAGCGTTTATCTCGTTGAACACCTCTCTGCTGGATGAGCCACTTCCAGACCAGTCACTGTCCATGTTTTTGGGGCAGTCTTGAACATAACATGCCTTGACTGAATCCGGCTTGGCTTGAGGATCGCACTCAACTATGGTGTTCCAGCTGCAGGTCACCTCACGGGTCTGCACGCCACCCGAACAGCTCACGGAGCACTGCAGATCACAGAAACACAGAGAACTGTGATATAACAGTCTGTATGTTACACTTTATCAAGGGACTAATACTATAAGTCTCACAACCATAAATGACTGACAGTGCAGAAGGCATGCCACCAACAAAACTTTGCCATCATCAAGATCTTGTTGTACCAATCAAGAATTGAAATTAAAGATAAAGCAAAAGGGAAAACTCTCTGCTTCCTATATTATTCCTACTAGAATCTTACCTCTGACCAGTTTCCTGTAGTCCAGTCAGCAGGACAGGAAACGTGTCTGTTGCAGTGGGAGATCGACTCGGGCCTCTGTAAGTGCTGGCATTCAGAAGGAAGAAGGGCTTCATGGTTTTCCAGCCCCAAACTCCGAATACACACCACTGTTCTCTTCGTCAGGCCTGATACCCCACAGCTTGTCGAACACTTCTGCCATTCTCCAGTCCACCATCTGCAGAACATCAGCGCAATTAGAACTCTGATGAGACCCGAGAAGCCCTAAAGTACATCTGCTGCCTCGAAGCATTATGAGAAGTAGGGCAGTTGTTAAGGTTCTAAGCTCTTTATTGGACGTTTGTCAGCCCAACCTGTTCATCTTTATGTTTGTTTTGTATCATTGCTAATTACACTCCAATTAGACAATAAAGATTATTAGCAACCTTCGTAAAAAAAATGAAGAAAAATCGTGAGAATATGTAATGAGTAACCCACTGAGTATATATTGAATTAGTTCAATATATTAATATTACTGTAAGTGCAAAACACTAGCCTGAAAATGATAGACAAGCTCGATTGGTGAAACATTTCATGTGGAAGAAGCCAGCAGCACCAGAATTCTATGATACTGTACAGTATATTGAAAAGGGATGTTACTGCACATGTGTATGACGTGAAATTTGGTCAACGTGACATTATAGCTGCTGGAGTCTGCAAAGTATTTTGCTGTGTTTTAAGACAAAATTCCAATTTTTTTCTAAATAAAAAACTTTAATCATTCTGTAAGGAATTTTTTCTTTTTCATTTTGGGATAGCAATGTTATGAGCGTACTCACGTGGCCGGGCATAATCCAGCATTGCAGCTCACTCGATTGTCGTCTGGCCGAGTGGACGCGTCACAGTAATGCTCCTCGACGATTCCGAACGTCCGCTCGACGCAATGCACGACCTGTCTTTTGACACCTGGAACAAAATTGAATGGCTGTAAATAAAGCTTACAAAATCTTGGCTGGCCTGTGTCAGTCTGCACCGTCTGGTAAATTGTATTCGGAATCCTCTGAACGGCTTGAGTAGTAATGAGTTGTGTTGCATTAATCAGTAGAAAAGCTGTAAGACCTATAACCTAAACTAGTGCTGTGTAAAGAGTCCAGCTGAGACGCATAGACGGTAATAATCTCAAAGCTCTAGTATCAGCATTTAACTTTAAAGACACCAATGCCAACAAAGCCAGCAATGATGAGGACATCATAAAAAGCTATTTAAAACAACTTCAGACACCATCTGAATAAATGCTACATTAATCTGGGAACATGTTGCCTCTAAGCCAGGAAGGAATCTATCTAAAAGCAGACCATGTTACAGGATGACAATAAGACAGAAAAGTCTGCTCCGTAAAAAAACCATGCCAAGCACTTGTACCGCCGCTCCAGAACTTGTGAGTCACACACCAGCCACTACAGCTGTGGCCAAAGATTTCTGCTTAGATCTTTTTGTCAGATGTTACTATGGTATTCTCAAGTATAATTACATTGCATTTTATACTCTTAGTGTAAAATTCAAGGCTTTTACTGACAATTACATTAAGAGTCAATATGTGCAGTGCTGAACCTTCTTCTTTTTTTTTTTTTTTTAAACCTCCAAGGGACTGATGGTAGCGTCACCTTTTTTTCTCCGGACAAACGTTTTTTTTTTTCGGATGCCAAAACAATCAGTAAGGCAATTAATCCAAGAAAATGACTCTACCCCAGTCCAGAGCAGTCCAATTGCAGAATATCAGTCTGTCCATGATGTTTCCCCTAGCGAGAAGTGGCTGCCCTTCTTGAAATGACATCAGTCCTATGTCTTGCCAACAGTAAAGCCATTCATGTGTGGTGTTGTTTCTCAGCCGAGGGAGTGGCTTCACTCCCAATTTTGCCTAAGAACTCAGCCATGAATAAAGAACGGTACAAAAACATCCTCCAAGAAGAGAAGAGAACTTCTCCCAACCATCCAAGTTTGGTGATGAACAATGACTTTTCCAGCATGATGGAGCACCATGCCATATGGTGATAACTACAGTAAGTGACTCGGGGAACAAAACATCGACATTTTGAGTTCATGGTCAGGAAACTCCTAAGACCTTAATCCCATTGAGAACTTGCGGTCAATCCCCAAGAGGCAGGTGGACAACAAAAAAAAACAAAAAAAAAAACACAAATTCCAAGCATTGATTATGCAAGAATGGGCTTCCATGAGGTCAACACTATAAATATTGACTCTTTGCAAAAGCCTTTGACACTAATGTAATGCTTGTAATTATGCTTCAGTATTCCAGAGTAACATCTGACAAAAAGATCTAAAAACACTGAAGAAACAGAATTTGCGAAAATGTATGTTTGTGTCATTCTCAAAACTCGGCTGTAGTATCATCTGCAGACCCAGCGATAGGTGAGCTTACAGAGAAGGGTAGACTTGGGAGATGAGCAGTAAAAGCAATCAAGTTAGTGATTTAAACAGTGAGTCACGGAATGGAGCGCCAAATTTGAATCCAACCACAGCAAAAGCCAACTCCCACCTACATTAAAAGACAGCAGGAACCTCAGAATTCATCTGACAGACATAATTACTTAGGCAGAAATAAGAAGAGTATAAGAAGAAGAAGTAATAAGAAGGGATCGATTTGGAAGATGTTCTAAAAAGAAGGTTATCTGCTTTAGGTTTATACAATATGGCCAAAGGTACAAGTGGTGTTCAAGTTAAACCAGGACTCTTGATTGTACAGAATGACGGAACACAGTTATAAGAGTAAAAACTCCCTTTTTTTCTCTATATAATCCCCTGCTGACTATTGCAGTGTTTCACTAGTGCCTCGATACCATCAAGGTAGAAAGTTTTCTCAGTACGCCAGAGACATGATCGGACTGTCTGCCTCATGCATGAAACACTGGCCTCCCAGGAACTCCTGTAGTGGCCCAAACATGTGAAAATGGCTTGGAAAGAAGTTCGATGTGTGGGATGTGGCAATAACTCCCAATGGCTCCCTATAATGTGAAGGGGTATTCGTGAATCATTAAGTTCCCACAGATACAGTAGATGCGTCAATTTTCAAGGATCAGGTGTTCCATTCAGGGGAACGACTGCAGTGGGCTGTGAGCCTCCTTAAGCTGCTTTACGTACGGCCTTTTTAAAAACGTTTGCACTATTCAGTCTCATCACTGTACTGCGCTTGAAGTCTGCAAATGTCAACCGATTTTAAGCCTTCACTCATGAGAAAAAATTCCAGTTTGACTTGGACGCCTCTCTCATTTTGACATGTGATCATGTGGTTCTTCCTCAAACTGGAAGTTTGGAAGTTGGCTGGAAACATCTGTATTCTCAGATAACAGAACTTTTTTTTTTTTTTACAAAGCCCATAAGCAAGTGTGTGTGTGTGTATGTGAGTGAGATATTATGGGTGTGGAAATTCTGCGCTGAATGCATTAATTTAATAAATGTTTTTCAATTCCTGCTGTAAGAAAAATAATTGCCTGAGTCTTCAAAAGCCTGAAAAACTAAAATGGATTGTGTGCAGTGTATCTAACGCTATAGATTAGGTTACACACGGAACATCTATCGATTTTCCCTGAAAGTAAAACATCAGAAAACCTTTTATGTGACATATTTTTTCTTTTGTCCTTTGTAAGCCAGTAAGGACTCACAGAGGAAATCAAATACAAAAGAAGCAAGTCATTTTTCTTTTTCAGCAACTCATAAAGTGTCCACAGACTGCACAAAAGCGAGTGATTATGTCACGAACAGGAAAATGCCCTTTTCCTAAAGGCTAGAACAGATGTACGATAAGGTAATGGGTTTTCAGCTCCAGTTCCTGACGGCCTGCAGTGCTTTACATTTACACATCTTATTCCTCCATGAGGTGAAGTACCAGGAAACCACCAAACTGTACAGAGTGCTGGACTGAAATCTACCACGCCTGTCTTTGTATATTTACAGAGTAAAGGTGAACCTAATATTATTAAATGTTATTATTAATATTAATGTTAATACAAAAATCAAGAAATTGATGTCTGGACTGAACCGATTGCGCCACCACTGCCCTAAACACAGCCATACGTTCTACTGTACTGTTGTTTTTTTTTTCAATATGATTTCATAAAGCATTTAAGTGATCTTGTGTCACACTCATCAATGTCTTTTACATTTCATAACCCAATATTATCAGTTGCAGTACTCTCCATGGTTGTTTCTTTGCTTGACCTTTGCAGGACCCTTCTGAACGGTAACATCTTCGCCATGACCACGGGTTATGTCTTCTGACATACAGTACAGATCAAAAGTTTGGACACACCTTCTCATTCAAAGAGGTTGAATTTGTATTATGGCAAGAAAAAAGCAGCTAAGTGAAGAAGAAAAAAAAACAAACGAGCGGCCATCATTACTTTAAGAAATGAAGGTCAGTCAGTCCGAAAAAATTGGGAAAACTTTGAAAGTGTCCCCAAGTGCAGTCACAAAAACCATCAAGCGCTACAAAGAAACTGGCTCACATGCGGACCGCCCCAGGAAAGGAAGACCAAGAGTCACCTCTGCTGCGGAGGATAAGTTCATCCGAGTCACCAGCCTCAGAAATCGCAGGTTAACAGCAGCTCAGATCAGAGAGCAGGTCAATGCCACACAGAGTTCTAGCAGCAGACACATCTCTAGAACAACTGTTAAGAGGAGACTGTGTGAATCAGGCCTTCATGCTAGAAGATCTGCTAGGAAACCACTGCTAAGGACCGGCAACAAGCAGAAGAGACGCGTTTGGGCTAAAGAACACAATAAAGAACACAAGAAAGAAAACTCGCTGAATGAGAAGGTGTGGTCTGTACTGAACGATGTTTAGATAATTGGCTTTCCATAGAAATTCTGTGGCACTTTAAGTGTTTACTAAGAATGTTATATGATTGTGCTACATACTGTCGAGCCATGTGAGTCTGGGATTTGTGTGTCTTTCTAGGCATTTGAAATAGGACTAGCTTTTTTTTCTTTCTTTTTTTGGTCATATAATATCTGTACCCCCATGAAGGCGCTTCACAATCTCAGACGTACACGAGTTTCCATGGCGACAGGTGACTTCATACAGAGAAATTTTCCACGAAAATCATATTTCTAAGAATATTTAATTAATACTAAGCACTTTTACTTTTTCATTTGATTAACAAGCGACAGCATTCTTGTAATGATTTCTCCTTGAAAAGATGAGAGGCAAAATTTCAGCACCAAACGTGTCTTGGCAGATCCAGTGCATGTTTCATGTTGTGAAGATGATCCTCGACTGAGTGAACTTACCGATATAAAACATGATGGCTTTTTAATTCACTTATCTGACTGCTAAGACGTATGTCAAGAAGCAATTTCAAATGCGTAATCTACAATATGTTCTTCATGAGACAGTTTAAACTTTTGACTTTTGTAAAATGTACGGAAGTGGAATATTCTCTTCCCGTTTTTTAATGGAGAGGTTTAGTTAAGGGTTATGGAAGGAGTCTCCGGTGTCGATGCTTTCGTTATAGTTACGGCCCGTGTGCTCAAACATTTCCCCCTTTGACTTTGTCGCTTTTATACCCAAGGTCACCACATCAGATCATTTTCATCCGCAAGACCAGGGACAGGTTTTACGCCAGATGCCTTTCCTGTCACAACCTTGCCATTTTTTAAACAAGCTTGGGACTGGCACCACATTCAGTGACTGGCTTGTATGTGGTGTAGGGTAAAAACCATGCCTAAGGACCCATCAGTGGCAACCCTACAGTGGTAAGGTTCGAACCCCTGTCCCACCCATCATCAATGCAAAGCCAAAACCACCTGAGCCACAACTTTCCCAGACCCTTAAAATAAAGGGATAACAAAATAGAAAATGGGGCTCAGGACACAGGGAAACGGCAAAGCCCTTATACTCCTGTCACTGTCATTGAACTAAGAATTCAAGAATATGCAACTTGAAATATGGTCTGATTTCTATATATATATATATATTGTTTTGTTTTTTTATTTTTTTTTTAAACTATGAGTATTAAATATAACATTAAATGGTTCAATCCTTCTATCCAATATACTGTAGAATGTAATGTGAGTCTCATATTAACATTATTATAATATGAATAATACTGTACATCTGGCACTTTAAGTGTTTTCTAAGAGTGCTATAAGGTTATGCTACATTTCATATAAGGACCATATAAGTTTGGGATTTGCTGTACGTGTCTTCCTAGACATGATAAATGGAAATATCTTTATTTATTTATTTATTGGACTCAGATTTATTATTTAGCTCGGCCAATCAGCTCTCTCTAGACCTCCGGCTGCGAGAGGTTACAGCATCACCCGGGATTCGAACTGGTGATCTCCTGATGATAGGGTTGATTTATTTCTTTTTGGTCATATAATATCTGTCCCCCATGAAGGTGCTTTAGAATCGCACCACGAGTTTCCATGATGACGGGTGACTTCCTATTGATGAATGTTCATATTGCTAAGAATATTGAACCAATAATTAATATTTTATCATCTTCAATTGATTCACAAGAACATGTCCCTACAGTGTATTTAATGGAACGAGAGGTGTGTCAACATTCTTCATTAGATCTTGGGCAGTAAGGTCAGACTTAATAAGTTCAGCACACTTCTAATGAGCAGATTTATCCAGGAGGGAATTACTGAATTATAGATAACAGGAACTGAATATATAAAGAACCAAAAAATATTCTATGAAGTATGCTGAATATGAAGGAAAGGATATAAAGTGAAAAAAGCTAGACAAGCTTCGATCATTTTAATATAAAGTAAAGATAACTGGGTGACCCCAAATTAAATGACTTGGCTATATACAATATTCTTGTAGTGATTTCTCAGTGAAAAGATTCGAGGCAATATTTCACGACCAAACTATTCTTGACAGATCCAGTGTGCATGAAACACCTCTCATGATGTGAAGATAATCCTCCACTGAGCGAACTGTCAATGGCTCTTACTTATACTACCAGTGAAGGGTTTGGAAGCACTACCTTGGTCTTTCATGATTTTTATATTACTTTCTACATTTTAAAACAACATCCAGTAGGATTGCATTTGGATGCGTGGCATCCAAAATATGAAAAACATCTCCTTTGAACAGATATTGAGATGTATCTGCTACCTACGCTCTGTAAATCCTTCATAACGGCTCTAATCGGAGGTGCTGTTGATTAATTAATGGGTGATTTCTGAGGCTGGTGACTCTAAATGAACTTCTACTCTGCAGCAGGGTTGCGTTTTGGTCTTGCTGTCCTGGGAAGGTCTTCATGAGAGACAGTTTCATCATGGTGCTTGATGCGTTTTCAAATGTACTGTACTTGACGATATTGTTCTTGAAAGAACGGTTCCAAAAAAAATGTGTCACCATGACCTGATGGCAGGAAACTTGAGACCCTTGATGAAGGACGAAGAGTTTAGTTGAGTGTTGTCGCCTCTACAGGCTGTACTAACCTTGGGACATAACATTAGTAGCCATGGGATGAACTTTTGGCTATGCTTGACAGGGCGGGTAATTAAGAAGTTTAGACAACGATTGGAACACGTCTGATCTTGGGAATTTAGACAATTCAACACAGTGATTCATTTTCATGTTCCCAGAACAGCTTGATCAGTTAGCTGTGGATGTCTTTTATTTGACCTTGGATTTGATGAGTGATGCAACGTTGGGAGATTCCCTTTTCCACTAATCTGATTTGGTTTACGCCAAATCATGACTCATTCATTTGGGCTGATCAGGGCCACAGCAAGAGGCTCTCACTCGAAGCCAAGGTGCAGATCACTCGTTGGTATCTGGGATTCTGCCAATCAAGGTGAGTTTGTGGAGAGCTGAGAGCTCTGTGAAGGAAGGGTCAGCTGAGAGAGGTGAGGGACAAAAACGTCACCTGCAGGGAATTTGTCTGATAATCATGTTATGTTGCAGTGGGTTTTGGGGATTATAAAGACCATACAGGTGAGAGCTTTCGGGGAATATGCAATGAACTGGGTGTGGGTGTGTGTCCCATCTTTCCTGAAAAGTCATGCACAAGACTCACAGCCTGATTTCAGTCGTTCAGTGTTCTGAGCTTGCTATAGTCCTGTTTGAATATGCTTAACTCTCCTGACACAATAATATCATTGTTTTTCATTTTAAACCAAACAAAATCCAGGAGTACTAGATCATGTGTGTTAATTAGGACAGCTTTTTCTCCTCTATTTAAATCTCGCTTTTCGTTGCTCTCATTTGTTCAACCACTCAAACTCAATTTCTTGTTAATCATTCATCCACACTCGTATCATCCAGCTTGTCAATCCCCTTGTCTGAAGAGTCTCTTTCCATTACGCACCTGTCTGTTTGATGCTGGGAATGAAATGGAAAAAAAAAAAATACAAAAAAACATGGCACAAGTGGCTTAAATTGGATCAAATCCAGCTGTGCCTACTGGCACATCTCGCCAAAGCGAGAAAACTGCAAATCAACAACTGCACCGAATTCAATTTTCTTCAGACTTCACTAACAAGGCAACTCAACGCCATCTCAGAAGCAACAGGAAACCACATCGTCTTCTCTCGTATAGCGGCCCATACCTCATGAGAGGATGCAACTCTGAGATTGACCGGATGTTTACATCTGGCCTTAATAGCCCTAAAAGCTATTGAAATAATAGTTATAACCACACTAACTCACCACACCACAAAAACACATAATAAAAGAAAAGACCAAGCATTGAATCTTGCTCTTCTGTAACACAGGCACAGAGATTTCCACAACACCAAGGCAGCATTCCCACTGTCACTCACTCATCGGCTATACTGCTTTATCTTGCGTACAGGGTCATGGGGGCCAAGCACAGGGAGAAAAGGCAAACTGCACGCACACAGACCCAAGGTGGGAATAAAACCTGGACCCTTCCATTTAAATATTATTTATGGATAAAAGTAACTTAAAGTAACAAGATGTACACATCAGCCATAACAATAAAACCATTAACATTAAAACCAACTAGGGTTTAGGTTCCCTTTGTGCCACAAAAACCTCTCTGAGCCTTTCAAGCATGATTGAATGATTGGGAATTGGATTTTCTGGTGGATCGGACCAGACGGACTGGCCTTTGATCTCCAGAGACATAAATGAGCCCTGGGTGCAGTTGATGATCCTGTCGCCAGTTTACTGGTATATAATTGATAACAATTATTATTTATTGAATTCACCTGTCAATCGATTGCAAAATTTATTCTAGTTAATCACAGTCATAGTCAAATTGTTTTCCAAATTCTCATCTAGAAGCGTTTTATAATGTGACTTGCCATTGGTTATCTCATAATCCGCACTAAACGTGTCATTATCACACACAGCCGAGTGACCCCGCTGCAATTATGGGAAGCCATTAGGATCAAACTTGGTCAAAAAAATTTTGGGGGGGTTTAATTTGTGTTTAAAACACACACAGGCGGGTAACTGCGCTGCAATTATGGGAAGCCATTGGGGTCAAACTTGGTCTTTGGGGGGGGGGGTCAAATTTGTGTTCAAAACACACAGCCAGTAAACATGCTGCAATTAGCTGGATACCCGTGCAGCAATTATGGGAAGCCATTAGGGGCAGACTTTGTGTGTGTGTGTGTGTGTGGGGGGGGGGGGTTAGGGGGCAAATCTGTGTTTAAAACACACACAGCTGTGTAACCATACTGCAATTATAGGAAGCCATTAGGGTCAAACTTGGTCCTTTTTTTTTTTTTTTTGGTCAAATTTGTGTTTATAAAATAGTAATGGGTTAAAAATTTCTACATTAATCACATGCGATAACACGTTAAAATTACAGCAGAATATAAATGCAGCAATATACTGGACCAGATTTTTTTGTTTTTTGCGTTTCAATTATCTCATTTATAAGCATCCTCATATTATTCTTTATTATTATTTAATTGCAAAGTACTTTTTAAACTTTAGTTGCCAACTCTTTGAACAACAAGTATATAAGTCTATAGTACACAATAATTGTACTATTGGTAGTAACTGTTCAACTCTGAATTTGATCTTTATTGCATAAAGGTGTAAATATTATACCTGTTCCACAAGTGGCGCTGCATTGCGTCCATGCTCCACGCTTCCACTGGAAATCGGAGACAGAATTTCCACTGCTGGACTCAGTCAGCACGTCTCTACTGATGGTGTACTGGTACCTCACGCCCGGGTTAGTCTCCTGAAAGAGCAGCTGGAGAACAGAGACGGTGGATTATGCTGTGATTCGAGCCAAAACACATTCAAGGACATACAAACACAGGCCTGAGTTCTGTACAAAACGAGGACAATGTAAACATCAGGCCTTCTTGTTCCTCCACATGGTGAAAAGGAGAAGGTCTGGGACACAACCATGCTCCAGGCTGAAGTTAATATAGTGAGTGACAAATATATTCATAATCCAAAGAGCTGCTCTGGTGCATGTCATTTTTGTCATACGGCAGAAAGGATGGATCTTAATCAGAGATTAAAAATGTCACGTGAGAGGTTCAAAACAAAACTCTCCAACAAGCTGTGATGAATTAATGACCATTCATTTGCCCGAAAGCACAAGACGGAAGTTAATCTGAAGCACTCAGGATCCCTTAGCAAATAGCAAAGAAGCAGGGATAAGTACTGCGGTGTCTGTGCTCATATGTCAGATAAAAACGCACTTCGACACACACACACACATGCACCCATGTACACAGGCTTCTTGTCAAGCTTTTGCAGATTCCTCCTCTATGTGAAGAAGCCCTTTAAGTCGTCTCCCCCCGTCTTGCCTGCAGCACTAATGAATCCTGTCTGCACTTTCATGTGGTTGGAACACAGCACTCTGGCTCAAATTAAAAGGCCTCTTCTGACACGTACCTCTTGCCTATAACTCATACTTGTTTAGCGTTCTCATCTGAAGATGAAGAGGAATTCCACTTGCATTTCATTATTCATATTGGCTTTTTTTTTTTTCTTCTTCTTTAGATTCTCAGAATATGATGCATGGTAAAAAAGAATTATAGCCTAAGTGAGAATGACAAGACAAAAATTCCCGGAGCCTAAACAGATCTAAAGTAGTGGGATTTAGGTCTTTGATGAGAGATGAAAATATTATGAATCATTTATTCCGTGCAAAGGTAAAATTGCACAGTGGAAGGGCAAGGGAGACGGAATATATAGAGATGAATCATAAATTGTGTTTGCGGTGCAGACTTTTCTCCATGCACATACGGAATACGAAATACAAATGGCTGTTTAATATGCAGTCGTTTCTTTAAAAAGAAAGAAAGAAAGAAAGAAAAAATAATAAATAATAATAAAAACATTTTTATAGTTGATAGTTGATGTTATTGAAAGAACAAATCCATATGAAATATGAGCAATGTAATAAAAAAGTGTGTGTGTGTATATATATATATATATATATATATATATATATATATAAATTTTTTTTTTTTTTTTTTTTTTTTAAAGAAAGAACAACTGCAAATTGTGCTCCATAATGTAAAAACAAGCTGTATACAAGCTGTAAATTATCCTACACCTTCACCAAGTTCAGAAAAAGACTGACCTTGGTAATAAACAGCTTTTTCCCAAATACCAGCTTCTATAATACTTTAACAAAATGTGATTCTGTAAAATTTCACAAGATTCTATTAAAGGTCACATTACAATGTTACAATGAATATGTCATTGAAACTTTTAAGCTTTGTATATAATTAATATTTTAAAATGGGAGGCACGGTGGCATAGTGGTGATGACTGTTGCCTCGCACCTCCAGAGCCCGCCCTGGATATTTGTGCATGGAGTTTGAATGTTCTCCCCGTGCTTGGTGGGTTTCTTTCGGGTACTCCGGGTGCCTCCCACAGTCCAGATTAGTCTAACTAGCGTTCTCCCAAAGTGTGTGAAGGAGCGTGTTAGTGTGTGTATGTCTGTGCACCCTGTCCAGAGTGTACCCTGCCTTGTGCCCTAAGTCTCCTGGGATAGGCGCTAGGTCCCTGTGACCCTGTATACAGGATAAAGCGGCATAGATGATGAATGACTGAGTGAGTATTTTAAAACGGCAGAACTTCTTTCTTAAAGATCATTTACATAGTAATCAGAGTTTAGATAGAAGTATAAAGTATTTACTCAGTGATTGTCAACTGCGCTCCATCTCTTTCCTTTTTTCATAAATACCTGAATCCACACAGGCTCCATGGTTGGTCCGGGTGACGTCAGGTTCTCTAGCTGTCCCGTTCTCTCGTACGTGAAAACCGTCCCTGCTGCCTTGTACTCTCCGGTCCACTGGATCGTCCAGTCGCCGTTCAGAAAATACTTTTCTGGGTTGTTGCTGCGTAAAGCCAGAAAGTTCCCGGCTTCGGCCACCTCCTCGATACGAATGTCCCGTGCTCCTTCTGGAATGAGGCCGATGTCTACGTAGCCTGAGACAAAAGAAATACATTAATAAATAAAAATTATTAGACATTTTACACAAAGCGTAAGATAAACGACAGTAACAGTAAACTATGAGTTTATGGCCCAATCAATTCAAAAGGTCCTCATTGAGATTTGAAAGATCGCAAATCCATGTCATACCCAGGCCTTCACTCTTCTCAAAGGTCTTCTTAACGGTTTCACAAGTGGATCCGTTGCCATGGCAAACTCCACAGTGATCCTCAACTGCGTTAGAGTCGATCTCATAATCACAACCAATGCTCTACAAAACACAGTTCAATCATGATGGTACATCAATACCAGAAGATAATGATCATCTGAACTCAAAAATACAAAGGTTAACTCCTTTGGAATGGCTACTTTGAAGATATATACAGTGGAACCTCGGATTACGAGTGTTCCGCAAACCGAGCAAAGATTTTGAATAAATTTTTAATCGAAAACCGAGCAAGTATTAGTTTACGAGCGCTGAGTATCATGTATCACGCATGCGACTCTTATTTTGACACCGAGCGTCACTCTCTCACCTCCCCCGCCCCCACGGCTTCGCAAACACACAGAAACTCTGCTCTGTCGCGATTCTTTTCAAAGGTAAGGTGCTGATTCATTAGTTTTTTTTTTTTTTTTTTTTACTTTACAGCAGTGTTTTCCTTAGTATGCGCTCACGCCAGTCTCAGAAATATTTTTTTTCCGTTGAAACGGTGTTTCCGCTGTGTTTATGCGTTTGTTGTGAAACTTAAAAAGTGATTCCATTAATATATGCTCATGCCAGTCTCAGAGAGATTTCTTTTCTTCCTGTTAAAACGGTGTTTCCCTTGTGTGTGTGTGTTTGTTGTGAAACTTAAAAAGCGAGGTGGTGAGAGGGAAGAGGAGTGTTACTGCGTAAAATGACGCGAGGGAAGGGGCTAATTCCACACACACACGGCGCCTGCGCGCACCAATGGAAACACTTATCTGTCGGGATTTATTTGTACTTTTTTTTAAAGGTAAAGTACAGATTAATTTTTTTATTTTCATTTTATAGATTGTATTAATTTTTTTGCGGTTGTGGAACGAATAATTTGAGTTTTCATTATTTCTTATGGGAAATGATGATTTGGTTTACAAGTGTTTTGGAACACGAGCCCACTTCCTGAACGGATTATGCTCGTAATCCAAGGTTTCACTGTATATGATATCAGTTTGGATTAATGGAGATTATGACGTACGCAAAGATATCGTTAAAGTTCGAACACCAAACCATACTAGTTTAATATTGTCATTTGTTGAGTTTTAGGCTCCTGGGTAATCTAAGGGCAATGAAGATGAAGTAATCCCGAAAATACATGTCCTTTATATAGCCTTTATCAATAGTGCCATTTATTTTAAAGCTGAATTTATATTCTTGTCAAAATCTTCATGCTACCTGCACATGACAGACTGAACTGGAAAGCCAACATCTGACAACTAGTTTCAGAAGAGCGGCTTCAATGCACACGCAATTCAAATCGTCCTCAGTCACATTTCTCAGCAGTTTCCACATGTCTGTGCTCTCAAAAAAGCATTACTTGATGGTAAAAATAAGAGCGTCTGTATAAGGAAATGGAATTCGAATCAGACTAAAGCTTTCATACAACATTGCACCGGCAAAATATATTATTTCCCTGCAGATATGTAACTTAAAAATAATACTCATGCATGATATAAAAAAAATTATATATATATCACAATTAACTAAACAAATAGATGATCTCAGTGTTGTGCTCAAACTATAGCACTTGCCCAAGACAAACATACTTAAATTGTGAAAGATGTGTGCTTGCTTTAAACCAAACTATAGAATTCTGCGGACAGATTTCTGACCGGGGGGAAAGCCTTGAATTTATCGACTGAGTCTGGGAAGCATGAGTGCACTGCATGATGGAAGGGATTCAAGTCTAAATAAATACTGCACAACCTATGCACATGAATAAGTTTTTGGCAGAAGGCATGTAAGGATAAGACAAAAGTTGGGGAAAACTGTGCGGCAACTAAAAAAAGTGTGGGAATATCCGCATGCTAGGCTTTTGTGAGGCGGCTGCAACTCTCTTACGCAATGGCTATTTCTTCTTCTGCATGCAGCCCTTTTTTGCACAATGAAGGTTTCCAAAGTAATCACATTCCCGGCTGGAGAATATTCAGCTATCACCAGTGGGACATCAAATGTTCGACTGACCTTACAGATTCCATTAATGCACATGTGCCGACTCTGGCTACCATCGTAGCACCGGGTTCCATCAATTACTGCGTCCACCATCTTATCTGAGAAATACTCGTTCACTGGCCGGCAGTGCAGTTCACATGGATTTACTGGAGGGGGGGGGGAAGAAAAGTACAAGATTTCTGGTGCATGCTACAAGCTTGATCATTTCAAACACAAACATGAAGTAGCTTTAAATTAAAAACTGTTTCACCCTTAATAATTCACAATGTACAGCATCATGTTTTCAGCAACGTCATGATCATTTTACATGGGATTGAGTTATTTTGCAGGATGTCCACTATGAGAGGTGTGTGCAGAATCCCAAGCGGACGCGATCGAATCGAGTCTTAAAGGCCGGATCAGAATTTGTCTTCAGTTCAATTCCTAGTTTGAGACTCCTTTGAGACCTTGTTTAGACTGCCAGCCCAAATAAACATTTTGCCATATTCAGATTGGTACCAGTTTGCAGATGACTTTCATGTAGTCTGAAATGTAAAAAAAAAAAAAAAAAAAACACACTGTGACTGATTTTTGCAAGTCTGACTTGAACTACATCCAGAGGTTTTAAATCAGATTCCTAAATATTTCATTACTTTACGCGACCTGGGGGCAGAAGGTCAATTCAGTATTCGCACCACAACTAGACAGTGATATGACTGTGACCTGAAGGTTGAGATGTGATACATCCATTCTTAACTGTCTTGTTGTTGCCTGTATGTTGTTATAAGTCGGCAGCATTTGACATCACACAACATGTGCTACAGTGTTACGCGCTAACGACGTCTCCGGTGATGTTACCATAGCAACCAATGCGAATAGGTGGGCAACGTGTCAGATTTGGACCGCCAGTCTAAACAGAGTCAAATCTAATCTTGATCCGTTTCAAAGAACAGTGCGAACAGTCAGTCCTAAAGATCCGATCTGGGGAACAATCTTGCACGTCCTTGCAGTCTGAGCAAGGTCACATGTCCTTAACTCTAGAGTCCAAACTCAGCTAAGTAAGCAAATTATATTACTCTTAATCATTTCAATACGTGTTACCACACCCTTCTTACTTTTGTTGATTTAATACTGTATATAGGGTGATTCACTCGAAAAAGGCCCCGAATATTCGGTAATAACTCTCGCCATAATGAAGCAATCCGAACGAAACAATGTACAATGTTCTCTTCAGTATATGGAGCTTCGAAGAAGGATGCCCCTGAGTCAGACCATTCCATGTTATGCAATCGATTACACATACGTCAAAGTATGTAGTGTATTTTATTTTTTTTTGCTTCAGATTGCTTCAGCGAGAATTACTGCAGAATATTCGGGGCCTCTTTCGAGTGAATCGCCCTGTATAGTAGATATACAGTAGCTCCTTAGATACATAATAAAACACTACAGTACATAATTTATACAATATGTTATATTTGTCTGCATGTAACCTGAGCCACTTGAGTCATAAGATGACAATACAGTAAGTTATGAATAAATGAGATCGGAAGCTTAATGTTTGTGTTGTCAGAATAAAATGGTATATCATCCAACCAGAAATTCCCATAATGCAATACTGTTTCTAATGCTGTTCATTTGCTAGCCATACACATACAGTATCAATATAATTCTCACTTCGGTTATTGACGTGTATCCATTGGTACAATTTGCCCTTATAAGGGACGTTGTTAAACCTGCTGCACTGGATGGCTCTGAAGCTGAGTTGGCCTTGAGCGCACGGCTTGTGGTTACAGATCTTGTATCTGCGGCGCTCCCCGAGGCAGTATTTCCCTCCGTTCTTCGGGCTGAAGGACACAGAAAGAAAAGAGCTCTCAGTGTATTGCGGTTGCGCCTGTACTTGCGACGTCACTCGTGACGTCACGACATGAAGTGCTACTGAAAATAGGAGCTGTTTCCAGCGGTTTTTGTAAAACTTGAATAAGAACTGAACGCCCTATAATTTTTTTTTTTTTTGTCTTGAACACAGTTTTCATGATTTCCTTATCACTATTGAAAATCATAGGTACTGTTCACGAACTATGCTTCGAACATAAAAGAACCAAAGTACAAGCTTTCGACCCATTTAAATCCTCAAGGACCTTATGATTTCTGGTGAAAGTCTTATAGATATACTGTCAGTGAGATGGGCCAAAAGTGATTCAAATACTCCTATCCATCATAATTACCATGCACTGAAAAATACAGTAACCTTTAAACACATGAACACATGCACACACAATCTTATCAGGAAAGAAATGACTGGTTATGGAAAAAATGCAAACCATTTAAGCCTGCAGTCTCCAATCCTATGCAATATATCTTATATAAAAACAACTCTCTTGGCTGTTTACTGACGCTTGAACTTTAACATGCACGTTTTAAGTCAAAAAAGTAAAAAGCTATGAAAACATGTAGTGTAGCGTTAATATATGCATATTAATGACTTTTTACAACAGGTGAAAACTATGGAAATAATATAATGTAATTATTTTCTACATTCTAGAATAACACTGGTGATTGAAAAACTATGAAATTATGAACACATCTACTGTAGTAGTAGGTGATTACGAAACAACGCCAACAACAATGGCCCATTGTTATTTTAAAATATGAATCTCAGCAGTCCTGGAACCGTTCTTGCAAGGACCGTATTATCAGGTGCATTTGCAAAACCCATCAAGCACCATGATGAAACTGACTCTCATGAAGACCGTCCCAGGACAGTAAGACCAAAAGTCTTAGTACAGATCATAACTAGAAAGGAGATCACTGCATATTTTGTACACCTTTAGTATTGTTTTACAGTGTAGAAATAAATCAAATTACGGAATTGGGAGGCGTATCCAAACGTTTGACTGGTAGTCTACTATTATTACCGAACGGTTTGACAGCAAAACGCTATAGACTCCATTTTGTGACTTTTACTCATTCTAGCAAGTTATCCTCTGACACGCAAGTCTATAACAAAACATGTAACACACTTTAATATGAAATCGTTGAAAACGTGAAAAGGTTTAAAATTCCATATTTTCACCACAACACATAACCGCCAGGTTTTCTAACAAAAGTTGACGCATCTGGCCCAACCAATATATCGCATTGCATAGGAATTATCACAAGGATACTTCCTATGCAACACAGCGACTGCAGTGAGTAGTTTAAATGTGTTCGAAAGTATTTTGGAGAAATAAGCCAAGAAAAGAGTCTTTACACTCTGGTACTACCATTGCAGTCACTCAAGCAGTAATAAATGACAGACATACCGAGCTTAACATTATGTGAATTGGATGTTCTTTGAACACAATATTATATAGAGTAACACTAGCAAAACTATGATGGATACTGTAGTGGAAGAACCATGGTAAAGCAGAAAAAAATAAGGTTACAAAACTTCAAATATGCAGCAGAGATTTGTGTACAAGAGACATGAGATGCATACGCTGTGTGTGGACAGCTGTTGGTTAAACTGGAACGTTGGTTATCCCAGGAAAGTTAGGGCATGAGGTGGGGTAGACCCAGGACAGGGTGCCAAAACATGGCAGGGCATGCACACACACACTATGGCCAATTTGGGAATGGCAACTATCCTAATAGGCGGCACGGTGGTGTAGTGGTTAGCACTGTCGCTTTGCACCGCCAGGGTCCAGGTTCGATCCCGGCTCGATTCCCGTCTCTGTGTGCATGGAGTTTGCATGTTCTCCCCGTGCTTGGTGGGTTTCCTCCGGGTACTCCGGTTTCCTCCCACAGTCCAAAAACATGAAGGTTAGGCTAATTGACGTTCCCAAATTGGCCATAGTGTGTGAATGAACGAGTGAGTGTATGTGTGTGTCTGTGCCCTGCGATGGATTGGCAGCCTGTCCAGAGTATACTCTGCGATGTGCCCTAAGTCTCCTGGGATAGGCTCCAGGCCTCCCGTGACCCTGAATACAGGATTAACCGGTATAGATGATGAGTGAGTGAATTATCCTAATCTGCATGTCTTTGGATTGTGGGAGGAAACCGGAGTACCCGGAGGAAACCCACCAAGCACGGGGAGAACATGCAAAATCCTCCATGCACGTGTCTGTTGAAAATATTTCGTTTACACTCAGGTTTAACTACCTGAAATCACTTCTGACGTATACATAAAGAGGACTCACGTACATGGGATTGACGCAATCTCTGTGCGAGTCCTGCACTCCTGCCCCACACGTCCTGGTGCAGGACGACCACTCGCTCCACGGCCCCCATCCGCCGTTCACTTTCTCTGGCTGAGATGCAGCTGATACACACTCGCCATTCAAACACCGCTAAGAAAGAAACAGAACACCACCACACACAGTCAGCCAGGATCGCAACACGAAGCATGAAGGAGGAAGCACAACGAAACCTGATCCCAGCTGCTGAGCATTGCAGTCTGTTTACATCATGAGAGAGAAAAAGCAAGTGAAGCAGACAACATATGCAGGGCTCATGCTGCGAAAAGAAAACACACACAGGCGCTTACTTTGCCATCACCACACTCAGTGCCATCCACCGCTCCATCCAGTTTTGAGTGACAGGTTGAAGCCACGGTGCACCACAGAGTGCTGCAGACGTTCTACACCAAACAGAGAAAAATATTGAGTAACAGTAATACTTACCGCAGCTGAATGTGTGATCCTGACGGAATATATACAATCTACATTCAATATTGTATCTGCTGGTGAAACAAATCATATACAGCAGGTTTTAAAACCTACTGAGGCTTTTGTGACTAGCGTAGCAAATCCCTTAGACATGGATATATAGCTATTAATATTTAATGGTCCTAAATTGTACTACATCCTCAACGAAAGTCTCGAAGCTCCTCCAAAGTGTGTGTGTTAATTCTCCAGCTGAAATACCCCTTAGACAATGCATTTTTTCATCCCTCAAATTTCCTTTATTTCACTCCTTTTCCAAATGTGCCATTTCAATGTCTATGTAAATAAGCTAGTGCTTAGCCACGCCCCTTCAGAGAAAAGCTGAGCTGAGCAATAAGCCAGCGAAAGGAATTTTCTTATATGAGGTCACACTAGGGGGAAATCTAATTTGCTTGGAAAAGGGACAAAAAAGGGCTTTAAAGAGATAACAATAGTTTGATTTTATTCTCACGTAAAAGTAAATCTTTTAAATAAAATATTAACAACAATTAGAGGGGCACCGGTGGCTTAGTGGTAGGCGTTTCGTCTACCATGCAGAAGATCCAGGTTCAATTCCCAAAGCCTGAATAAATTGAGAGGATTAGGGTATTCAGCGTAAAACCTGTGCCACACTTGTATGTGCAGACTGGATAGTCCGCTGTAGAGACCACTTGCCGGGAGCAACCGAAAGACCAACAACAACATTCCCAACAATTAGAGATGACATATATTAAATGCATGAAAGCATTTTTATGCAGTGCAATATATTTTGAAACATGCACTTGCATTTGCCTTTCCATGTAAATCTGCATAGTTTGATTTGTTGCCCGACACCTCCAGAGTTTAGGTTCGAATCGGGCCTCTGGTCTATGTGTGTATAGTCACATCATGCCTGGTGGGTTTAATAAATCTGTACATTTATCCACGCCAGACAGCGAACGTCACCCAACGGAAATGGAACTGCAGTACTTTCTATATTTCTTAATTGAGATTCAGGAGATCAGGGTTGACATCAAAGACGCTGCACGATTTATTTACTCCAAGTCCACAACCCTACAGCAGGCTTAACTCTCTGACAGTTTACAGAATGAGCTCGGAAGAGATTAAAGCATGCTGTTTGTGACATTTTCACGAATGATAAATGATTACAAGACTCCTGTTATATGCTGAAAGCACAATCAGTCAGGGCCGCCTTACTGTCACGCAAAAAACCATTACATGTTGTGAAGCGCGCACTGATAATGCAGTGTGACATCTCACGACATCATAGTTGTAAACACCGATTGGGTTCTGATGCCCTTTTTGTTAGCAGTTCCACACTCGGTCCAAATAAACACCCGGAGGTCTCCTTTGAGCAGTTTTGTGTTTGTGCAGTTGCTCGCTTTTATGTTAAAAACAGGAAAGGTTTATGGTTTATTAGGCACAAGTTTATGCCATTTATTGTTGTTGTTTTTTTGTTTTTTTTTTTACTACTGGAATTTTAAGACAATCTAGTCTTGGCTTATGGTTGCGATGTCATTCTAAGAACCTTATGGTATTTGTTGATAAATGTGATATAAAGACTTCCTGTCAGGCAAAAGAGATGTGTGTGGTCCAGACTCAGTCCCCCTCCTGCCAAATCTGCTGCCTTGCATATCACCATTCTATCTACCCTTTCAATTTTGACGGCATGACACAGCTCTGTGGTGCATCCAGCTCCTAATGAGACCAAAATGTATTCAATTATCAGCAGGATGTCTTAAATCACCTCAATCTCCCACAGGCTCCTGTCAGTCATGGAGGCCATTAAGGAGTAATGGGTTCGCTGCCAAAGCCGTGCTGAGAGTTTATTCAGTCTCAGTTACGAGTAAACACTGAATTAGTGGAACACCATGGGTGATAAATGGCTGAGTGTGGCTCTCCAGTGAGCTAAGAAAAGCTTCCTGATCCCAACCAAACAAATTGTCTCATCAGGCTTTAACTGACAGCATGTGTTGCTAATTCTATTGTAGTGTATTTAAAATAAAAGGCATGAATTATAGGACAGAAATATACCATGTTAGTTTTAGCCTCAACAAATGCAAATCTTACTCTACAGCAATTTCCATAACCATGTCATTTAAAGTAGTACCAAGTTCCCAAACATGCTTTGACCGTATCATTTGAGAGAGAGTTTGCTCCATTGGGTGCCACATTTATCCAGTGACTTACTGTACTGGTGAAACGGTTAAGGGTCTTGCTCAAGCATACAAACCGTGGCAGCTTGGCCCTACTCCCTGGGGGCAGAGATGGAACTACAGGAAGGGAGGTTGCTCTTTCTTTTGAATGTATTCTGCGACCCTGTGTTTACACTCTACTTATTACCCACAGCAGGATTGCCTCATGTGTCTCAGTGGAAGCACAAGACGTTAGCACTTACAGTAAGCACAAAAGCTAGGGTTAGTGGCTCTCATGTGATAGAGGAGAGCCAGCACAGTGGATAAACCTTGTAATCAAAAGGTTGTGATTGCAAATCCTGGCACTACCAAACTGCCACATTTGAGCCCTTGAGCAAGACCCCTGACCTTGAACTGCGCAAGTGCTTTGAATAAAGAGATAAATCTACTGAGCACCACATTGAAGAACGGTTAGGCATGGTTACTTGTGATTCCCAGCCACTAGAAATGAAATTCCTAATTGATCGTCTACCGACTACTGAACAAAATCACTACGCTAGATGCTAGAGAACCATGTACACCAAAAGCACCTCAAATTCACCCTCATAAACACTTGAACTAGACTACAGTAGAACCTTGGATTGCAAGCGTAATTAGCTCCGGAATCATGCTTTTATATAAAAACACTCACATATCAAAGCAAATTTCCCCCATAAGAAATAATGGAAACTCAGACGATTCGTTCCACTACCCAAAAATATTCATATAAAGATAATTAATACAAAATATAAAGTAAAAAAATAAATAAAATAACCTGCACTTAACCTTTGAAGAGTACAGTAACGCAGAGCCGACAGTTCTGTAACTTATGCCTTTATCAACAACAGAAAGGCATGAAATAGTTATATTAATAACTTATGACACACATGCTCTCTGCTTCCCGTGTTCAGCTGCTTTTTGAACATGCCAATCCTTACCATTACCATCACTACTGCCATCTAGTGTATAGGTGGCATTATTGTTCACCTACCCATTAGATGACACGATCACTGGAAAAAGAATCACTCGTAAATCAAGACTCACTCATTTATCGAGACAAAATTTATTTAAAATTTTTGCTCGTCAATCAAAAGTTCCACTTTATATGCCATCCACTATATAAAAGCACCAACATGAACATACATTTTTACAAAATTCTTACACCCTACTGTTATTTGTACTAAGCAAACATCTTTGCATGTACTGTATAGTGTGTAAAAGCACCAATATGCTTCTTACAAATTCTACTGCACAATACAGCTACTTGCACAACTTATAACAGAACATGATGTACACCTATGCTACTTGCACTACCTTGAACACTCACACTGTATGTACACTCTAGGTACATCTGTTACATACTCCGTAATCCGTATAGTTATTGAATATGGAGTACATACTGTGTGTAGTGTTTTGCGAATAAAACCTGATTCTAATTTTGATTCTGATCTGGAACACTGACCTCCATGGTGTCCTATTTTCTTTGACATACTGTATCACTTCACATGGTTCCTCCCCCCATGGCAAAGCTGTGGGCAGCCCAAGAACAACTCTTGTTCATATGGAAGAACGAGTAATTCATCCAGGTGCACATTTATTCATGCAAACAGACTTAAAAACATCTGTTATTCCCAAACCATTACACATAAACGCAGTATAAAAACTGTCCTCTCCACTCCCTCAGTCCTTTCCCATCATGACAATTATATACAATGCCTATATTTTACTACTGCTGCTTCTGTAATTATATTTACCTGTATTTGTTTACAGTGACCACATAAAAATATGTTCATATTTGTTGTGCTTTCTACCATTAAAACAGATCTTAAGTTACAGAGTGGATTTCTAAGCCCAAGGATGAAAGAAAGGTATGCAGAGTGGAGTTAATGAGGTATTAATCAGACTAAAGACTAACATACAGTGGTGGCCGAAAGTATTAACGCAACATATGCCATCTACCCCCAGTGGAGTTGTTGAGCCTTAATGTCCAGCTCAATGTTTATTGCAAAAATCAAACAGCATTGCAGAAACACATCATACCTTCTGTCATGCACAGCTGATGATTTGGGTTTGTTTTTGCAGCATGCAGTCAATGAGGCATGAACTCACCTGTATACCAGAGAACAGGCAAATGTCTGACAGCTAAAGCTTGGTCGAAACCATGAAGTCATGCCCAATTGAGATGCTGTGGAGGAACCTTAAGAGAGCTGTGCATAGGCAAATGCCCAAAAACCTCCATGAATTGAAGCAATGTGGTGAAGAAGAATGGACCTATTGGACCTACAAAAGCTATTGAATCAAAGGCGGGGAGTACTTAGTATTGCCTACAAATGTTTTTTCTTTCGCTTCTGGAACATTGTGAATAAAATAGTGGCAAAGCAAAAAAAGATATATGTTGTTGTTTGTCTGAGGTTGTATTTGCCTAATACTATGACCAACTATCATCAGATGATTTTAATTATGCTTGTAAAAAAATATACAGTGGAACCTCGGATTGCGAGTAACTCGGTTTACGAGTGTTCCGCAAGACGAGCAAAGATTTTTAATACATTTTGACTTGAAAAACGAGTATGTCTTGGTTTACGAGTGCTGAGTTTTTGACACCGATACACACACACACACACTCTCTCGCCTTTACACCCCCCCTCAGACACGCACACTCTGCTCTACACAGAAAATCTGCTCTGTCGCAATTCTTTTCAAAGGTAAGGTGCTGGTTCATTTTATTTATTTATTTATTTATTTTACTTTACAGCAGTGATTCGAATACGAGCCCGCTTCCGGAACGAATTATGCTCGTAATCCAAGGTTCCACTGTATATGTAATAAAAAGAGGGGATACTTACTTTTGATCATGACTGTAGCTATGAACAACAGCTAAGAAATGATAACAAGCAAACAAACAAATCAAGCTACATACTGAAACCCATGTCTGGGTAGGTGTAAACCGGACGTAGAATATGGACTCTTCCCAACTCTCAATACTACTACGAGCAATCAAGCCATGATATGAACCCTACAGGCTAAAAGTGTGACTTGTACATATTCGGCCCAATTAAAAGTTCTTTTGGCATGTCTGTCACATTTAACGCAGAATATTGTCACTTTGTGGTTTCATGGCTCTGTTCTAAAACCATGACTATGAATATTCCACAGACTTTTTTTTTTCTTCTTCTGCCTGGACCTCCACCTTTCCGGAAGTCTTTTATGCATCGAGCATCTGTTCGATGCGCAGGGTTCACCGAGGACATGTGGGTGTGAAATGTGAAACGAAAATCGATGCCTTACGTCCATGTCGTCACAGAGCTGCGAACCGGAGCCATACTGGAGGCGGCATTGGTGGGCGGCGCTGTAGAGGACACCAGGTAGCACAGACTGAACGGCCAGCTCGTTTCTGCCAGGAGGGTCGTCCAGACACCAGCCCCAGCCTCGACTGTTAAGCAGAAAAACACACAGTTCATCCCAGTACAATTCTGCACAATTCCGCCATATTCCCTTTTCACTTCCTGTCTGCCGCTGTCTGGTTTAGATTTATATCTGTGATGTTCCCCATATAAGCTAATCGAATGGATTGTTTTACAAAATTTACATGGACAGATTAATGCAAGTGCATGTTTAAAATAGCTTAGATTTGTTAGAAGCACTTCTTGTATTGCAAGTCAGCTCCGTATAACAAACTTTAAAGCATCAAATAAACGTACTTAGTGGCAACGTTAATGGCTTTATAATTCATGCACCTGCTGCGATCCCACTGCAGTCTAATTAACCTGTTCATCTGCATTTTGCATGTCTAGCTCTTGAAACCCAAAGGTGCTCATTATTGTAGAATAAATTGCTTTGTCTGGTAAGCAAACATTCTTGTTTTTGTTTTGAGAGGTCAGTTTTAAGAATGGTTAAAGAATTTGTCAAAGTCACAACTACAATATAGAAAAGTTGCTAGCAGAACAATTTTATTGCATTAAAAAAAAAACAGATAAAAAGGGGGGAAAAAAGAATTGCTAAGTTGAGAAATTTGATGAAGCCCAAAACAGCTGGGAAATTAATAAGAAGGGAGGACTTCCCTGAGCTGAATGCTGATCAGATCATCTGGAAAGCCCATACGGTGCTGCAGCAAAGGCCAAATGCCGAGCACGTTTCAGAAGAAAAGGACAAAAAAGCCCTCTGTCACTCCAAATGAGACCAGTGCATATTTAAACAGTGAAGCAGGTTTTCTAGCCAAATCCTGAATAAATAGGTTAACCAGAACGGTTTCAAATCACCCCCATACAGTATGTCACTGTTTGTTAGATCTTCTGCAAAAACCTTTTTCCAGACATTTGGGAATTATCTGTAAAGCCACTGAACTTCAAACCACCTTTGTTCATCCAACACATCACAAAAAAAAGCCAGTATATACAGTACTGTACGCTTAATCTCCTTTACAGCCTCTACCAAGCACATGACGGCAAGCTACAACTGGACATTCTACTCTGTGGTGCTCTTTCATTAGAGGAAGGAGGAAGGGAGAATTATTTCATCATGCATGCCGTATCACTAGGGAGAACATGGCACAAAGCCAGAGGCCTGGGAAATCCTTCAGGCTTTCCAAGACTAACAGGCTTTGGATAGTGTATGACGAATAAGCTGCCATTAATAAACAATCTTCAATCCTCCATAGATAATTCGCTTTTGGCACACAATTATTTGAATGCTTTTTGAGTCGCGGGTGTCTTTATCATCGTGTTTTACAAGTTCCTTGGAAGTTCTTTTTGTTAAGTTGGATAGCTTTCAAAATGCACTTACTTACTTACTGGCTCTGCATCTAACCACCTGAGCAATCATTATTATGATCTAATACATGACGCATCTCCTAACTGCTTCCTAAAGAGTCCTGTAGCACATTATCATAGAGATGTGTCCCTCATTAAAGAAAAACAGTGGCAATGCTATGCTGTGGGAGGCATCGCTATGCTGTGCACTTATTAATCAATGCCAGGGTTTGAGTCCCCTTAGACCCCATCCACAGGGCATGAGGGTTCACCGAGTGGCTTTATGAGGATCGAATTGATGGAAATCATATGCTATAGATTTCACGCTCATCAGCTGAACATCTGTGTGAAATTCTGGAACGTTTACAACAACGTTCTCTAACATCATCATCCAAACAACAGCTGAAGGGATGTCTTTTGGAGGAATGCTGCTCATCGTCCCCGTACAGTTCCAGAAACATGTAGAATCTAAGCTGAGAACCTAAATTGGTGATGGCTCAGTTAAGATTTTGGGGTCCTTTAATTTGACACCAATCTGTATACAGTATATATACCTATCAGGCATAACATTAAAACCTTTATCATTAAAACCAACAAGGTTTTGAGTTCTGCTTGTGTTCCTGGGGTGGCCCTGACCCCTTGGTGAGTAGCTCCACAGGGCCTCTATGACTTTTTTGGTGCCTTGACTTTTTTGGGCAAATTGTGCTGCATTGGCTTTTCTGCTTGATTGGCCTGGACGGGCTAGTCTTCGCTCCCCGTTGGAATGGGTGAGCCTTGCATGCACATGATGGTTGGTGATCCATGTTGTTCAGTTCACTTGGTGCTGGTGTTGGTGTTTGGCTAATGTTATTAGTGATATAGTGGCAAGCAACAGAAATACAATTAACTACAAGCGGCAGTATTATAAATTACAGGTAGTCCCCGACTTACGAACAAGTTCCTTCCTGGGAGCACGTTCGTAGGTCCGATTTGTTCTTAAGTCAGACAAAGTAAGTCTTATACGGCTTTAGCACTATTCGGACGGGACTAGTTTCCTGGGGGACGTTAGAGAAGTTGCTGTTTCACAGAGGTACTTTCTGCCATGTCTGTCTTTTTATCACACGACCTCAGTGAAAATTCCAGAGCAAATTACCTACTGTTTTTTTTTTCAGCAAACTCGGCGGTCCTCTGAGAAATCTAATCCCGTCCGAATGTGAATGTCTGTGTTTGCCGAAAATGTTTTTTTTCCCCGAAATGCGTTTTCTTGTGTTTTTTGGTCAGCGTAAGCTACCGTACAATCTCTAGCGCGCCGGTATTCGAGTTTCTGCTTTCTACGCTAAAGTAGAAATCCTCATCCTCAACATGTGGTCTTGTGCAACGCCCACATGTAAAGCACAGACATGCCTACCTCCGTAATAATCACGGAGATGTTAGTCCCGTCCGAATCCATAGATGAAATGACAGGTGTCGGCTGAAAAAAATTTAAACTCAAACGTCCCACAGTAAAACTAGTCCCGTCCGAATAGTGCTATTGACACACATATACAATGTAAGGCATACCAATCCACTTAACTAAATCTGCCCCTTTTCCCCCCATACTGGCACCATACTTGCGCCTAAATAAAATGATCTCACACATGAAATGACAGTGTTGTCTCTGCGACTTTAAATCATGAGGGTAATCCCGCATGCCTGTCTCAGAGCTGTTTTCCACTGTATTGGACTGTGAACTCTGTTTTATCGAGGATTTTCCGAAATTTGGATTATTCACAATCTGTACAGCGTTACAGAACAGCCTTTTTCTATCACAGTGCTTCCAGACTGATTCATTGAAACCAGCGAGGGCGACTCTTTTCTCCCGCACCCCCACACACAACCATACAACAAACCGGCTTTAGACATTTTATACATCACACTGAAAATACAACATATTGTATACAGGGTGGGCCATTTATATGGATACACCTTAATAAAATGGGAATGGTTGGTGATATTAACGTCCTGTTTGTGGCACATTAGTATATGTGAGGGGGCAAACTTTTCAAGATGGGTGGTGACCATGGTGGCCATTTGGAAGTCGGCCATCTTGGATCCAACTTTAGTTTTTTCAATAGGAAGAGGGTCATGTGACACATCAAACTTATTGGGAATTGCACAAGAAAAACAATGGTGTGCTTGGTTTTAACGTAACTTTATTCTTTCATGAGTTATTTACAAGTTTCTAACCACCTATAAAATTTGTTCAATGTGCTGCCCATTGTGATGGATTGTCAATGCAACCCTCGTCTCCCACTCTTCACACACTGATAGCAACACCGCAGGAGAAATGCCAGCACAGGCTTCCAGTATCCGTAGTTTCAGATGCTGCACATCTCGTATCTTCACACCATAGACAATTGCCTTCAGATGACCCCAAAGATAAAAGTCTAAAGGGGTCAGATCGGGAGACCTTGGGGGCCATTCAACTGGTCTGACACTAACCCACATTGGATAGATCCCTCCAAGACTGTTGGAACAAAAAAAGTGATGGTATGGTGTGGTATATGGGGTACAAAGATAGTGGGGCCATTCTTCATCAAAGGAAACCTCAAGGCCACTGGATATTTGAAATTGCTACATGATGATGTGTTTCCCTCTTTATGCACTGAAGCTGGCACGTTCCCTGAGTTTTTCCAGCAAGATGGTGCACCACCACATTATGGGTGTCAGGTTCGAGCATTCCTAGATGAAGAGTTTCCTGAAAAGTGGATTGGTCGTTGTGGGCCAGTTGAATGGCCCCCAAGGTCTCCGAAAATTAATAAACATCTTCTGAACAATCAGATTTGAAAAAGCCACAATGATTCATAACTATTCATAACAATGAAGAATAACAATAATTATTCTAAATATTTAATATTGCAGGTTAATTTTGTATTAAGTACCAAATAATCAAATTGTTTAGGTACCTTAAATCTTTTGCTACACTGATTTTTTGAAGTTTTGTTGCTTATTATTTGCTAACCTTGTTCGAAATTCTAACAAAACCTGAAAAACAAATCGTGACAATTAGGAAATCATGATACTTACAGAATAGCAATACAAATCGAATCAGCGCCTAAGTATCGTGATAATATCATATCGTGTAGTCCTTAGTGATTCCCATCGCTACCAAATAACCAGGTTAATAATCTATTAACAATCACATTTTACTATAAAATTCATTGGAAAAATGGAAATAGTAACGAGTGTGGGAGAAGAAGATAGATAGGATCCAGCTGCAGCGAGCAGAAACAGTGAACTAAACAGCAGCCAGCATGGCTTTGGTATAATGTTCCAGCTTGGGTCAGTCCCAGGCCACTAGCTGCTGTGTAAAATACTCCCTCAGGTGTCTCACCTCACTCTACTCTGAATGACCTACACTTAATGCATTCCAGCTGTTAGAGCAACACTGACCGGAAAAAAACAACACAGCCATGACGTCGCTTGGTGAAATCAGAGCTGTCTGGCAAAGTCACTTATACTGTATACGAGGCTAACTCAGACCATGTCAAACTTTATCTATCAGACTGAAAACAATCCAGTAGATGACCCACAATAAGCAGAACCTAATCACTGCATCTCAAGATGATGCTTTTACACCCAGCTATACCATAAAAAAAACAAACACATAATACCGATGCAAAGCAGAACGCTGCAATTCATCACACATGACGTCCAAGCGAAGTCACTTCGCTCCACATGCACTGAACCTCCATCTGTTACTCAGTTGGATGAATTACATCCTGCGTAGAATCATATCTGAAAGCCTGTAATCACGCCATCTCAAGACATGATCATTATACCCACAGCTGAGCTGAAAAAGGCACTTTACCACACAGTGGAAAGCAGAAAATCTGACTGATTACTAAGTAAAAGACTGATGTTTATAAAAAGAGGGAGAGATGAGAAATCAGGCAGTGTGTCACTCACTCGAGGAAGCGTGTGATGTACTGGCGGCTGCACCGCGACCAGTTGGGTGGAGATGTTCCGTACAGGAGCTGAGGAGACATGATGAACGGCCTTTTCCCAATCGGCTCGCAGTCATTGCCGTTGCCGTCGTGTTCGATCCCGAAGCTAAAGCACAGAGTGGAAAAAAAAGAAAAAGAAAAAAAAGAAGAAAAAAAAAAGGAATATTTCTATGACTTCTATGATACATTTCCATCAAATAATCATCAAGAAAAGCTAAAAAATCTGAATAGTTATTGGGTGTGAATTGACGATTTTGTATGGGTAAAAATTTTTTGGTCACAAAATACTCAAAATTTCCCAGAAATAACAAAAAACCCTTTCTTTTTTTAATACTTAAAAGTATTTAAAATTCCTAACAGCATTATTATATGAATTGTAAAACTATTTTGATTACCTATACAGCTTATCTATAAGCCAGAAGACGTCAGGCACCGGGAGGGGTACACACTGGACAGGGTGAAAACCCAAAACAGGGCACACCCGCGCACACTATGGGCAATTTGGGAACAACAATTGGCCTAATCTGCATGTCTTTGGAGACAAGAGGAACCCGATCATGCAAACTACCTGCACACAGACCCGAGGTGGGAATCCAACCTTGACCCTAGAGGGTCTAATGATTAAGTTTGCAGTGCACCATGCAGGAGGATACGATATGCGTCTTTCTCTTTAATGGTCCATTTTGAGAAACTGATGTTCACTCATTAGCCTGATATGTTTTGTTTTTTTTCATCTGCTAATTAAAAAACTGGGAAATCAATGTAAAAAATGACGAATAATATAAAGCCGAGTTGAAGTGCTAGACTTTATAGGTTATGATGCTGTATTTACACTACTAGATTAATGTATAAGATGTTTGTTCTTACCGTGGTTTAGATTTGGAGGATTACATAATACGATGTTTGTCTCATGGCGCCATTATTGTACAAATCTCAAGGACCTTAAAGGTCCGTTTACAATCTCTGTCCATGGCTTTTAAAGCCTACAGCTGTATTGTGTCTATACAGGGCAGAGTGAACATACAGTACTGTAACTGACTGCATGGCTGATCGGCTGCAAAAATAAAGCTCACACTATGGTCAACAAACGCGTCACCCTTATGGAACATGCTCTCTCTTCTTCTCTTAGTTCTAGGTTTGGAATAAAAATCGACACAGTGCACGGCTTTAGTAGTAATGTGGGTATGAAACTTACTTCTGAAAACAGAAAAGAAAAAAGAAAACCCCCTGCTCAAGTCCAAAATCCTGCTTGATCTCCTTAATCCTGAGGTCGACAATGAAGATGCAAATATTTATTCTTTCTAAATGACTGATGCTGTATTTATGCATAAGTATTCACCTTAGGTCAATTTACAGTACTTACAGGCTTATTTGTTTTTTCCTGCATTAAGGAGATATTTATGCAGCACTATCCAAATATCTGGAAAGTTCATTATTAATTATTCCTGAGAGTTTCTATAAGCAATAAATTGTAATCCAGTATTCAATATGTTTAGATACAACAGACATTTTGATTAAGCAAATGAAAATAATTTTGGAAAGAAAATTAAAATACGAAGGGACTTAATTCACAAATTTAATGTAAATATTTTAAACAAGAGCATGGATCGAAGAATTGGCTCTCTATATATTGTAAAAAGTGTTTAATCTACTTAACGCGGCTTGAGCTGACTTTAGTGGTGAGACTAACCAGAGAAGAGAAGATGAAAAGAACATGAAAAGAGCTCAACACACACACACATACACACACACACACACACACACACACGCACAGTTTTGTAATGGTGTACGCGTAAAATGTTTGACATAAGGGTCAGGAGGTCACCCTTTCTGCCTCAGTTTAAAAAGTTGTACATGGCAGATTTATTTTGCGCTCCGAAGCTGATTTACACTCACAGACTGGTGGCTCTTGCAAACAGGAAGAGATAGAACCAATATAACAGTGGACTGATTTTAATGTCACGTTCACAATAAATACAGGGTGACTCAAAAGTCCGGATCCATAGGCATTTTTTATTTATACGAAGTTTTATAAAAAATAACTTATACAAAAATAACTTGAGTTATGCCCATTTTTAGATTCCTGGTCCAATAAGCTCCATTTTGATATCGAGTTTATTACTGTATCATGGCCGTTTCCTGTGATTTGGCCACTACGAGTTTGTTTGAGAGGAGTGCCTCAGAACAATCCGTCAAAATCCTATTTTTAGAATATTTAAATGAGGATTCTTTGAAATAGCAAGAAAGAGGAAAACATCGGTCTCATTTCGACACCAGGATTCCCCTGCTGGCCTTAAAAATAACTTGATAACCACTCGAATGTCCACATATCCAGAATACACGTTCCCATCTTTTTCTTTTGACTCTGCAAAGCTGCTTTGCGACAATGGACACTGTTAAAAGAGCTGTACAAATAAAATTGAATTGAATGTTTAATAGCAAAAACAAAATGCCCGTAGTCACTATGGCAACCGGAGCAACCAGCTTGGAGAGTGTTCATTAAAGTGCTTTAAAACGGTGTTTAACATTCCAACTTTCTCGGTTCTGTTGAAGAGTCAGGAAGCTAAAAGTATTTAGTCGAAAAACCTTGATAGATTTCACCCAGTGTACCCTATTGGCAATAGCGCAAATCTAACCTGTGTGGATTTTATATCTACTTTTATATGATGTTCTTAAGGACATCAGGACATCATCTCCAAGGATAATTCCAGCCACACTAAAAGTTTTTGTTTGGACCAAATAAGGATGTCACAGTCACTAAAACAGATGCGCCAGGTGAGGCTCGAACTCACAACCTCGGCATCGCTTCACTTGTACTGCCTTATAAGTACCGCGCGCTAACCGATTGCGCCACTGGAGCACTGGTTAGACGAGAGAACAACACTGTCACAGCGAGGTGATATGGCCTGAAATAAAGTTAAGTCAGTTAATACTCTAGTATTAAGTTGAGTACTTATCTATAACAGCATGTCTTAAAGTTCCCCTATTTGACTATTTCTTTAACAAGTAGCTCCCCAAAGTGTGTGTGTGTGTGTGTGTGTGTGTGTGTGTGTGTGTGTGTGTGTGTTAATGCTCCAGCTAAAATACCATGCAGATAATGCATTTTGTTCTACCTCAATTTCCCTCTGATTGTCTTTTTTGTGTTTATGCAAATGAGCCACTGGAAACCCCGCCCTAAAAGAAAACAGCCGACTTAAGCGATAAGCCAGGGAATTGAATCTTCTTATACTGTATGAGGTCACATTAGGGAACAAAACTTAACAGGTCTTTTAAGCACGGACCATTTCTTTTCTCGCATTTTTTGTCTACATAGTGTAGACTGCGTAAAAAGAACTGGACAAACCCTCTGTGACGTCACCTATAGGTTTTCTGAAGAGAGGTTTTGAAGCTCAACTGTGGGAGCTCTGGGTGTTACCACCTTGGCATGAGTTGGGTTGAACAGGAGAATGGGTGGAACAAACAGTGTCCTTTTGGTTTGTTGGAACAAGTCTACTTATCCCAGTTACCACAAGTTAGCTAGATCAGCTTTAGCTTAGCTAAAATGCTAAGATGGCCAACATTAATGTATATGCTAATGTTACTTTGCATTAAGTAAACTCTGTCATCCATACCCTGTGTCAACTTTTTTATTTTATTTTTTTTTAACATTTCCTCTTCCAGTTAGCAGGTTAGCTAATAGGATACATAGCAAACAGTTAGCGGTTTGACACCTGCAACGCCACAACCAGAATTTTGTATACTTTTATGGCTTAATATAATTTTAATTGAAGAGTTACATAATATTCCCTATACAGTTGCCATGAAGAGAAAATCTAGCTATGGAGACCAAAACCTTTATTTGTACCAGGCGGTAACGATGTAAACAGGCGTAGCTCAGTGGTTAAGAAACTAAACATGTGGTGGAAGGTCCCTGATTCAAACCCTAGAACCACCAAATTGCCAGTGTTTGATCTTGAGCCAGACCCCTTAACTGTGTAGCTGGGTAAGAAAATGTCCACTGCACTGTATATGAGTGTCTCCCTAATGTAAAGCTGCTTCTTGTGGAAAGTTTGGACATTATTACACGGGGATTGTCTGACTTTTGATGCCAGCACTTCTTGGCCATTCGCGGAGCTACAAATTTCAGCACTTCTACTTTAAACTCATTTTTCAAAACCAGAGGTCGCACCATCTGAATGTACTGTATAAAAATGACTTCAAAGTTAATTTCGCATAACAGGTCTGCTTTAAAGTCTTTAGTTCCTCTTACTGCTACACAACAGCAAATTGGTAATAAATTATTCATTTGTTTCATAAATGTTAAGTAAATTTCCCCCTTACAGAAAACGTCATCACGTCAACAAACACACACCTTGTTTAACCTGATTATGTGTACTGGTTATGTGCAAGTCTGTGTGTACTTATGTGTTACCATAGAAACAATACAGTATTAGAATAAGTGCGTTCATAAAAACCTGATTTTGAATTTCCCTCACATGCCGTCATGATCAGTGCAAATGTTTGTGATAATTGAAAACCTTGTCTTGTGTTTTTAAATGAGAAATGGATCTCCATGATAATTAAAGTTGCACGAGGTGTTACCCCAAAGACTTATCAGTGGCATTACAAAAAATGGGCCTCCAAGCCACTTTCAGCCGACTAGATTCCATTACAACTTCACACTCCCATCCCTTTAAGAGGCTTCACGCGCATGCAGATGTGCTGCGAGTTTGCTTTTACAGCCTCATTAAGGTGCAGGGTGGAGTGGCACTGACTCCGACACGAACACTGACCTCGTTATCACATTCCTCATTATCATACAGATAGGATTATGTCCCTTGCTATTATTATTACCTTCTACCCAGGCTTGTTTATGAAGCTTAATCAGCGTACAGTACCCTGCACAATACAACAACCATTGTGAGTTCGGCGTTCACAAATGAGAATAAATCAAAGCAGGATAATCACATTTTACACACTTCACAGTAATCTCTTTAGGCCTGTTTCGTACAATCCATTGTATGCGCTTTATGCATGTTAAGCTAATGCTATTTCCTGGTAACAGCTAAACAAAAGCTACACAGGGAGATTAATTCGATTCCATTTAATTCAATATTATTTAAATAGCGATTTTAACAATGGACATTGTTGCAAAGCAGCTTTACATAATTAAAATAATACAGATATAGCTAAATATATATATATTAACATCAAGTTATTAATTATAGCTATTAATTATTAAACTATAACTAAATTATAATTTTAAAAAATGATTCTATTAATGAATTTAGAATATTTTATGTTAAAATAAGTTCTTTTATTTTATTTTTGTAAAAAAATGTGGGTATTATAAGGGCATGTAGTGTTAAAATTGGTTCCTGTTGAAACCTTGATGCTCATTTTCTTTTAAAAAGGAGATCCCAGTGCTGTGCAGTTTTAATATGTAATTGTGTCAGTGGCTTAGTGGTTAGAACTGTCGCCTTGCACCTCCTTGGTCCTGGGTTTGATTCCCACCTCAGGTCTGTGTGCATGGTGTTCACAAATTGCCTGTTGGGGGTGAGTGTGTATACTGTATGCCCTGTGATAGATTGGCATCATATCCATGGTGTACCCCACCTCAGGCCCCAAGTGTCCTGGAAGAGGTTCCTCTATTGATGAAAACCAGGTATTTCTTTGTAAGTTTTGGGACTCTGGACACAAAGTAGGGTACAACCTGGACAGGGTGCTAAACCAACGTAGGGAACACACGCACAGGGAATTTGGAAAATGCTGATTAGCTTGAGTCCCTGGAAGAAACCAAACAAGCATGAGTGGAACATGCAAACTCCACACACACAAACCTGAGGCAGGAATCCAACTTTTGCCCCTGGAAGTCCAACTTAGGCAACAGTGCTAACCTCTGCGTCACCGTGATGGTCTAGTATAATTTCCTCTCCCTTTAAAAATGTACCATAAGTCATCCTAACCCAAGCAAACCAACCATTAAAGATGAGTCCTGAGGATTTTACCGAGGACTTACTTATGTCCCAGCTCGTGTGCTACGGTGAAGGCTAGCGGGAGACCCGTGTCTTCGTTGATGCTGCAGCTGCGGTGAGGTTGACACATTCCGGCTACGTGGGAGAGCCCCAGCGTCTCGCATGGCTTGTTGATGGAAGCGCAAATGTCTTTCCTGTGCCAAAAAAAAGATTATTCCTATATATAGTATATTAAGCAAAGAAACCAGCTGGCCATGTTTCATTCTTCAAATCTGAAGGAGTTTGGCATGTTTTACTGCCTTTATTCCTGTGCCGAGCAGGTGCAACAACTTGTTGGCAAAAATAACTCAGAACATTACTGAGAAGCAAAAAATACCGAAATATACAAAAGAGACAAAAGTGTCATAAAATACCTGATGATACAAAAGAGACTACTTTTTAGTAAACAGAAAAAGTAGCTTTGCTGACCTCTGCAAAACTAAAGTTTTTATTCGTTACTAAATTATAGAAGGGTAGCTGCTATACGAGGTGCTTTCAAGTCAAACAGGAACTTTTGCCTGTGCAGAATAACAGAACACAGTTATAGGAGTAAAAAAAACTCCCTTTATTTCTCTATATAATCCCCCGCTACACTAATGCACTTATCCCAGCATTTCACTAGAGCTTGGACACCATCAAGGAAAAACTTTTTCTCAGTACGCCGGAGCAATGATCAGACTGCCTGTGTCAAGTCTGAAACGCTGGCCTCCCAGGAACCCCTTAAACGGCCCAAACATGTGGAAATGGCTTGAGCGAAGTCAGGACTGTACGGGGGAGGGGGAGGGGGGTGGTAATAACTCCCAGTCGAGTTCCTGCAAATGTGCAAGTGGTGTTGGTGCATGATCGTGGGAACAGTTCCAACAGACAAATGCATCTCTTCCACAACTTGAGCTCTGAGCCACCTTGGCCTTGCTTCAAATTTTTGCAATCATTCAAGTGTGTTGCTGCTGCTAAGAGATTCATCAGTATACTGCGCACAAAGTCTTCTGTAAATGTAAACGAGTTTGACGCCTTCGTTCACAAGCGGTTTCAGCAAAACTCACGGTTCAACTTGAATGCCCCTCATATAACAGACATAATTTTGTGTTATAACTCATTCTAGCTTACTCTCATGTCAAGGTATGGGGTTTCTTTAAAATATGAAAAATATTTAATGCTAATCACAATTATTTATATAGTTATTGTATTGTTTGTCTCCCCTAAATTTAAATATATCTGCTCTACATCAAGATGCAATCGTCTAACATTAGTAATGCAAACCATTACTAAGTTCACCTTCACCAAAGCTGAAATGCATTAATTAATATTTCTTTACATGAATTATACAGACACTGACTGCTTATTTAATCCATGTTATGTAAGTTCATATAAATGAGCGAAAGTATGCATTTAGATTATGTTATGTAAATAAATGCGGATAGCTCTCTAAAGTCTTGTCTTCAAATGTAAATATTGGCATTTTGCCATCTAACATTTGTAAACATGCTCATGATGATTATTGTGGACTTTCTCGATGCTACTGTACAAATGATGCATGAATGTTGGCTGTTAATAGATTATTCATGGTAAATCATGTCAGTTGCTATAAAGCAATGCTGATGTATTTAGATAAGCACCTTGTAAGTAGGACAGCCACATCATGATGGACTGGATGTTCATCTCCCTTTATATTCAAGTGCTTTTGCCATTTGCAGAAGCTACTCAAGCTGTTATCTGCATGGTGAGTGATTTTCAAGTCTTCCTGATTGTGACATAACAAAGAAACACACACACACACATAAACAATAGCACTCAATCTAGTAAAGCCATTAATGAACTGCAAATCACTGGGAGAAACCTGTGGATCCAAGTATATTAATGAAAACCTAAGTACTGGGACTTTTTTTGTTAGGGAAAATTAAGTTCACATTTCTTCCCCAAACAAAGCTAGACAGCACATGGGAAAAAATGTGCTCTAATCATAAACAAAGAAGCTAAACCACAATATTGAAACAGAAGCACTATCTTACAGTTTTAAATGTACCTGGTACTGTTAATCCAGAAACTACAAGTTAACTCGCCTCATTTTATTCTAGCGGCATGAGACAAAACCACAACACTGATGTCACTAGCATATAGAAAATGAGCCACTATTTAGTAGCATAAAATGTATCCACTAATTAAACTCACTACAGCCTAGCACTGGGTTTATTTGCTGGCTTGCATTACCTCATCTTGTTCTAGCAGAATGAGACGCACGACTGCAATGTTGATGGTATTTCCAATGCTCGGGTCCCGAAACAGTCCTGCAACCTGCAAAAAGACAACAGAATATAAATGCAGAAATCAAATGGCACATTATACGATTTATCTGGAACATGTGCATCTTCTAGGCGGCACGGTGACGTAGTGGTTAGCACTGTCGGCTTGCGCTGTCGGCCAGGCTCGATTCCCGTCTCTGTGTGCATGGAGTTTGCATGTTCTCCCCGTGGAGGTGGGTTTCCTCTGGGTACTCCGGTTTCCTCCTACAGTCCAAAGACATGTTTAGGCTAATTGGTGTTCCCAAATTGTCCGTAGTGTGTGAATGAGTGGGCGTATGTGTGTGTGTGTGTGTGCCCTGTGATGGATTGGCACCCTGTCCAGAGTGTACCCTGCCATGTGCCCCAAGTCTCCTGGGATATCCTCCAGGCCCCCCGTGATTAAGCGGTATAGATGATGAGTGAGTGAGTGTGCATCTTCTGGAGTGAAGTCTGCTGCATAAAACTATGAGGGGAAAAAGAGTCAAATAAATAAAAAAATAGTAAGAGGGATAGTTGAGTTTTTTTCCATAGTTCTTGGTCGTTATGATGGATGGATGAATAGATAGATAGAGTACTTTAGTAATCCCAATGGGAAATTGTATCATCACAGTAGCCAGTTTATCCAGTTTATATTATACCAAAAGTAGGTAATAAACAAGAACTGCAATGAGAAAAAAAGGAAAAAAAAGTTTGCCATTTTCGGTGCAATAACAAGGTAAAAATCATTTTACATTTACGGTTCATCAAAGAGGTTAAATGCTGTCAAATAATATAAATATGAAATATGATAATACTGCTTCTATGTACACGTGTATGATGATTGTATATACAGGTGGAAATGAAACTGTACATAAGGTGCACCAGCAAGTAGTAATGGAGAGAAGAAACCAGCAAGTAAATGTTCCTGCTCTGCACACTGACTGAAGCTTGTCACTCGGAAAACGAGCACAACGTAATTAATCTGAGACAGATTTCACAACCCTCGTTCCATACAACAATTCATTCCAAAGTTCAGCTGAGACTCATATAAAGGGAAATCAAGGGTGGTATCTTTCGAAGTTACACTGCACTTAATACAAACTTAACTCTTGTCTAAGTTAGCCATATGGGTAGTTTTGATTAGGCGTATGGATAGCTCCGTTGAAAGTAAAGAGTTAAACTTCTCCTATGAAATTTCTACAATTTCTATGATTTAGCTCCATGGGACGGCCGGCATATGAAGCTGCATATGAATCTCAACTGAAATTTGGAATGCATTTTGCACAGAATGAGAGTTGTGGATTTTAGCTCAGTATTCGCGTTCCTGGTGACAATCTTCATGCTTTTTCATGCTCACCTGTTGTGCCTTTGAAAACAGAAATCCATGCTTTTTTTCAAGTAACTAAAGCAAGAACACAATGAACGTACTGGGGTATGAGAGCAGAATAAACTCATTTGTGTATTCTGGTATATTGACGTTTGAATAGACTTTTTCTTTCAAACTCTATTCTGCTCCGTTTCTCAGGTTTGGAGCAGGACGAAGCTAGAATAACATGATACAATGAGCTCTTTAAATCTCTTTTGATACACATTATATACACAATCCAAAAGAAAGCAATGATGTGCGCAGAGCAGGTAGCTTAAAATGACCATGACTTATGATAATATACTTGGATGCCACTCAATTTTGATTTAAGACAGACCTGAAAACCTTTAAACCCCTATATATATATATATATAAAATGTGACTAATAATGAACTAATAACTGCTGCTCTTCAGAGCATCTGCAATGAAGAATTGGTGCTGATCTCTGGAGACTATGAATAACTGCTTTCACAATCAAAGCTTGATTGGCATTTAAACTAATTACCACGAAGGTACTTAAAACCGTACTTGTGAGGGCATCTGTTAATGAAGCAAACACTACAGGCTCGTTAAATGTGCAAACAGGCTGAAAGACACCGAAAGACTTAAAAATCAATGAAGGTTAAAGAGGCATGCGTCTGCTGCTGCTTGATAACAGGGCGACTCTGACTCCGAATTCCCCCTAACCCACGAGCGCAGTTTGAATAGCCGCGGATGAAATGATGCTGCGAGCAAACAGCCGGCATAAATTATAATCATTTTCTATTGCTTCTGCAGCCTGTGAATTATTTTCTCGAGTTTTTTTGCAACAGGAAAAATATGGAAATATGGAAACAGACACTTACTTTTAATGAATAAATAAATAAATAATCCTAAATGCTCCACCGTGTCTGTTCGAATTCCGAGCTATTATCTCTGATTGTGCAAAAATTTTGTTGCTGTCTGTGTAATGTCATTCTTTTACTCCAAGATATAAAGCTCTCATTCATTCTCGCTGACCCCTAAAGACATTCCAAACTACAAAACATGGCGGGTTTTGCATGCAAAATAAGAAAGAAAAACTCATAGCATAGCAAAAAAAAAAAGATTGAAATGAAAAAAACAACAAAAAAATTTAGAAAAAAAAAAAAAAAAGTCAGACCAGCTTTGCTCTTTGTTCACTCTTCTACCAGTTTAACTATAGTCCCTGGAGAATCCTCCCTTTTCCTCTTGGTTAAAAAGGAGGAAAGCCATTTGTCAAATCCTCCTTTCTCCCTTGACAGTAATGCCCATCAGTCAGACATGCTCAAAGGAACAGGGTACAAAGGAAGATCGTTTCCAAAAGCTGTTTCACATTAAAATCGAATGTTTCCTCTGTCACAACAGGCTCGTCCAACCCAACCGAGTGTCTGCAATGGAAAGCGTTTCGTTTCGTGAGGTCGTTTCCTTTAACGCGGACTTCGGTAGCAGCGGCTCAGCCAAGAGAAGTAACTCCTCGGCGTATTTTGGAAAATGTGTCTAAGGGCCTGCAGCTGTATTGAAGTGAGGTCATCTGACTTGGATCCAGTTCAACAGAAGGAATGATGTCTCTGAGCAGCTCATAACCTTCAACACAGTTCAACAGACTGCTTTCTGGTGTTAGTTAGCAAGATAAAGCAAATTGACATGGTAGAAGAAAGCCAACAAACCGCATAGTAGATTGTTCTGTTTATAAAAATAAAACACGGTCTGGAAGCTGAGCTCCGAGTAAATAAGCGTGCGGGACAGGCAGATGAATTTCATGCGCTCCAGAGGCGAGTTCATAAGAGGACCTTTCGTATTGAGGAACGCTTTCTCCCATAATAAATCATGTAAATGCAGATAATCCGTTCCAGCACCCCAAGAATATGACCAATATTACCAATTTTCAACTCTATAATCGTATTTTTGCATATAAAAACAATTAAAACATTTGGAAAATAATAAAGTAAAATATGTAATAAAGATAAAACGAAATTTCATGAGGTGGGGTGTTCATATGCCGAGGTACCGCTGTAAATCATTGTTTTTTTTTTTGTGTGTTTTTTTTATTAGTATGCAAATTAGTAGAATTTTTAGTTTGGCTTTCCATATTACTCATCATCTTGAACATAACAGAAAAAAAGACATGACATGACATATCTGTGACTATATTAAAATTTTCGCGATTTTTACAAGCAGGCTAAACTATACTAATAAAGATTTCGATTGAAAACTTTTGACATGGCCAGAACTTTTATATCTGCTGTCTTTGGTTGCAGTGACCCTTAACTGGCTGCTGTTTAGCTCATCGTCGTACAAGTGCCAATTGTAAGACCGCTGATCCTATGACCACCAATTGTTTTTACGACTCTGCCTTAACCCAAGTTTAGGCCATCTTGATTTTGTCCCAGGGTGTGTAAACTTTTGCACTTGACTATGACCTGAACACTGTGAAATGAAAAAAAAAAAAACGACAAGGAAGTGGAGTCTGAAATCCAACTCAAAACTGTAACACGGCCGCCCGCGCGAAGGGCTAACCTGCGGACAACTACGCGGATTTATAGGCCGGCGGAGCAGCGTTGCTAGGCAACCCCGCCATGTTGCCAATCAGAGCAAACACGCTACACCTGTCTGGGAGAAACCAAGCACGCTGTGTGCGAACATTTAGAGAGCACCAGGTCTGGGGAACATTGCTCCGGTGAAGGAAAAGATAGAGAAAAGAGAGAACTGAACAGAAAAGTGAAAAGATAAAGAGAAGAGAAAAGAGAAGTGAAGAAGTAAAGAAAAGAGAGAACTGAACAGAAACGTGAAGGGATAAAGAGAAGAGAAAAGAGAAAACAGGCCTGAAAGATAAACAATATATCTCTTTAGAGATAAAGAAATAAATGTTTTGAAAACATAAAATAAATAAATAAACATTTTTCCTTCCACAAAAAAAGGGGGAGCATACAGCATATATTTCGGTTTAGACGCACATGGTTCACAAGACACTCCTCTTTCTTTAGTTGAGTTACAAAGCGTAGTAAAAGCGCCGTTTCCTTAGCACTGCGAGGTGCTCGCCCTGACCGATTAATCCCCGCCAAAGTACACAATCACAGCACGTCTCAACGTTGGGGCTCCCGCACTTAACAACACATTCGGTGGCGCCATATTGGAGACAAGAGTAAAGATATACTCACGACGTTCATGACAGCTAGTACGTAGGTCTCCACGCCGTCCTTGCCGTGGTACTCCACCATTTTTGGGTCGGCCACCACAAGAGTCTCCACCCATTTCTCCCTGCTGATGGAGCGCCGTCTCCTCCGGTGACGGCGTCTCTCCCAGCGCTCTCGCCGTCTCTCTTCCCGTTGTGCCCTTTCCTGACCATCTGGCCCAAAACATAAAAATCTCACTCAGCATCTCTCAAATAAACTTTTAGGCTTTATTCTAATGCTATCTTGATGCAGTAAATGACGCAGACGGACTGGTGTGACTTTACAAAATCTCCACCATCTGGTCATAACTGATAAAAACACAGTAGCTAAAGTAGCTCTGGTCTTTCACCTCTGACTCCGCAGGTCCCGTTGGATGTTTTTCCTTCGAACAAAGGCTGCACCAGCTGGCTGTTGCGCTCCGAAGTATGTCGCTTGTAAATGACATGAGCCTGTGGCTCTTCTGATCCGTGTGTCTGTTCCAGCGGCCTGATGAAAAATTCCTCCTCTGAGAGTTTAAACAGTCCTGTCTGCAGAAAACGCCTTGGTTAGCACAAGATGACACTAATTACAAGCCTCACCAGTTCAAGGCATATCCTCCCTACTTGGACTTTCCCTCACGCTATATAAAGGGCTCAGGGGGAAAAAACAAGGTTGCGGTCGTGTTCTTTCTATTTTCAGCTTCTTCACAAAGCACTCAGCCACATGGCGAATTCAAGAACTATACAGTCTTTTATTGGTTTTATAACTCCGGTTACAAAAGCCATTATACAAAAGCTAAAGTATAAAAGATGCTGCACTTATGTCATAAAACCATTAAGCCTATAAATTAAAGAATCTGGTGGCACCAGGATTCATCGCAAAACATAACAATATGAAGCCGGAAATGTATAATTAGACTGATCAACATTCCTGGCTCTTCTTAGATTAGATTTAGGTTGGTCCAGTAAAACAGCACGCAGACTTTAAAGACAAGTGCAATTATATATATTTACTTGACACAATGTCACATTAAACACATGCACAAAATGCAAAATTTTGCATCAAATCAGTACCTGATTATACCCATGACACCCATATTCTAACAGACCAATTGTTTCTAATAATAAAGGTGACTTACAATATATTCTCCATATTTGGGATCATTTTAGAGCCTGCTTCTTGATGTGTCCAATTATGTTAATACAACCTAGTTAAAAACCTTTCGTCTTTGCAGTAAGTATAGATCATAGTGATTTATGCGTCTTATAAATAAACCATTGTGAGGCATGTCTGTTTTAGGTATTTAATCCATTTATAATTACATTTCATTTTAGGTAATGCCCATGAAACAAGTCAAATCCTGTTCTCACTTACGTTACGGCAGCTGTAAACAGTTTTTTTTTTTCAATTATTTCTTTTCTTCTCTCTTGTTTCTCTTTTTCAAATAATGAGAAAGTGATCAGCTTTCTCTGTAGTTATGGCTTTAACTTAGTGACCCTTTCATGATATCTCCTAAGGATTTGTATCAATGCATGCGCATGCATGCAGTATTACATCTTTGCACTGATGGAATCTAATCGATTTGATTATTAGAAGTTTTATGCAGTTACTTAAAAACATGACAGTCCCAGTAATTTATAGTATTTACGCTCAGCCAACACCATATTTGTTGTGCTCAGCAGTGTTCATCCGCTATGCACACTAATTTAGAAGGAATAAAATATAAACATTACTGGGTCACATTTCTAAATTCATAGATACAACATATATAATCATAATAATTGATGCAAACATATAATAACCAATGAAACTGCACAATTCCAACTTGCTCTAAAAGATGGACTTGCATTATGCATGCATGTGTTTGTGCAATGATACAAATTGGTTAATCTTCCACCGCTACATTTTATATAGGCTAACCAATCAAAATAGAGAACAAAACAGCACTGTGGATTAAGTGCAAATAACCGTAAATGGACATTAAAGTTATTAATCGGGGTCATTAGCTTCCATCGGTCTTAAGCAAGTGAGAAGTAATATTTACAACCACTGTAACCACTATTCATCACCACTGTATGTTCCCTTATTAAACCCCTCCCTATCATATCTGATCCAGCCAGCATACCAAGCCATCACAGGTGCTCACAGCTGCTTGACCTTTGGCAGCTGAGTCACTCCAAACCTCTCCAAGGAAGTAGCACAGGGAATTGCCGGGAGAATGTAACCTGGAGCCACGGAGACCACCGTGTCGCCGTTCTGTGAGAAAGCCAGGAGCTAACAGATGTGGGTTTAAAGTGAGGTTGAAAAGCAAGTCCTCGCCATTGTATTGTAAATAGTAGAAAACATGAGGCAGGCCGCTGTCTGTGCCGTCCACAGTCTGCCTCCGGCGGACTCGGCTCACACGGTAGGACACGAGGTTCGAGATAAAAACTCCATCTGGATCCACTCTCTGCGGGTGAACGATCTCGTACTGGAGAAGCCCTTCACGAGAGCTACCTGCGGAAGACAAGCAGCTGGTTCTGATTTGTTGTTACATTGTTACAGAGTTCAACTTATTGAACTTAATGAATAAATAAGTCCCGCATGCATACACTATTTTCCAGCGATACACAATAGACCACAGTGCTGTCATTGTGATGTCACAAAACATCTCTGCCTGGGACAATGATAACTAAAAAAAACTAAGCATATGGGGCTTTAAGACATGATGTTTATTCATGTGTATTTTTTTCAGAGGCTTAGTCAGAAACTTCCATTGTCTATGAAACTCTTTTAACTGAGTGCATTGTTCCAATTTTGACCCAGATGTCATGCGCCAGCTGAGAGCAACAGAGGACAAGGAGGTTTCCTGTCTAAAGCTGGCCAGCGTGTGGCGGTCTAGGCCATCAAATAGGAAACAACATGCAGAACCTGGCTATTCATACAATTTCATTACAATTTTAGGTGAAAGGTGTTTCACACACACACACACACACAAAAAAAAAATACACAAATGCAAATGATTAATTCATAAGAACAAGACAAGATCAATGTGGTGACATCGTCTAACTGGGTTAAGATTTCCATAACAACATTTTTTCAAAAAAGGTTCCTTTTTGAATTTGAAATAAAGATAATTGAGGCCCAACAATTTCCTGCATAACCTCTTGTGCCTTTTTCTGCACAATTTTTTGATCCCCTCATTTTTTTTTTTTTATTAAACAGGGTGATTAGTTTTTCTTAAGAAAGGAGCTGATCTTGAGCAAGTGGGAATTAATATTTATGAAGTGAACTCATCATCATTGTAAAAGATGTTCCCTTATTAAACACATCCCTATCATATCTGATCCAGCTAGGTTACTGGGAGGAAATGTAGTTCCTCCTGATGCAACCTGTCTGTTCTTATTCTGGAATTGTTATTATTTATAAATCACATCTGATGCAGTGCCTTGTTTCATCTAGAAACAATGTTGCAATAAATAAATAAATAAATAAATAAATAAATAAATGATCATAACAGCTACATTACAAAGGAATGATTTTTTTTTTTTTTTCAGAATGATGACTTATGCATTCCAGAGTTTCCCCCCGGTTAGATCTCTTTAGTTGAACTGAAATCATGCTTTGCAGAAAAAGAAAAATAATAAATGAAAATTAGATATGAAGTTCCTCTATGCAGAAACAGTTCAGCTGGACCGGTTCCCTGCAGAAACACACTGATCCAAGGTCAAAACCTTTCCTGCTACTCCAACTTACCTGTAATTTCATTCAGCACATTCGGGTCTGCGCTCTCGACCAGGGTCAGGAGAACAGCTGGGAGCCAGAAGGCCGAGCCAAACGCGCAAAATCTGCGCTGCGCGTGCATCCTCAAATCTGAGCAAACTCACTCGTGCACTGAAGCCGACTTCTTCGCACGCGGAAGGTCATTTTAAACGCCTCGCATTGCGCATCAAAGCTGTTCGCGTGAGCCGAGGACGCAGGCTGGTGGAGGCCATGGCGGAGGATGCCGCGCGCTCACCCCGAAACTTCTCAGCTCTCACCGGCGCGAGTCATCCCGCGGGAACCCGAGCCCGGAGCCGGAGCAGCGCGAGCCCTGACTCAAAGGGCTGACTGGGGCAGAGGTTGCCAGATGTGATGCACAAGCTTTCCAACCCAGAGTCCGACTTCAGACCCGCCCAGATTCACTATGAACCATCCCTATCTGCAACTTTGCCAAATTTCAGTTCCAATCTAAGGCTGTGTGTGTGGTGTGTGTGTGTGTGTGTGTGTGTTTTTGTTCTAGCCTATGAGGGTTGCCAGATTGATCCCCCTTAAATGAAAATTTCACCCCCAAACATAATAAGAGCATCATCAACAATTTACCTCTAGTTGTAAATTGTATAATGTTACAGTATAATCCGGTGCACATTGAGGGGGGGGGGGGGGTTAAGGAGGTAAGTAAGTAATGCTGATTTCTGAGTTTGCTATGACATTTGAAAAGACGGGTCGACTTCATCAAGGGTGTTGACACAGTATCTTAGGATTTCCGTCAGGGGTCCAGATGTTCCCAGAGAAAATCTATTCACACATATAAATACATGTAGATTTGAAAGTGGGAGTGGTTTAGCTATTAATGCATTATTAAAATTGGTTGGCTTTCCTTTAGCAGCTTTAAGAGTAACATCTCAGAAAGGGTTCTTCTCAACAGATGTTTGCATATCATGAATACATCCTTCAGAAGACCCAGGTGGACCAGATTGTGACTCCATTGATGTCTAGTTATTTGTGTCTGGGACAGTACACTCATATTTACCAATAATCAAGCTTCTTTCAAAATCAAAGATTTCAATGAATTTTTCACTTCTGGGCAGGCTAAAGATGGGCTTATTCCAGTCTGAGAAGAGAGAAACAAATAGTAGTCATAATAGTGACACCATGTTTTGGTTCCCACATTTTTATCATAAAACATGGTGGCTTATGGGTAAAACATATCATTATCTTAAGTGAGAAAGTGGACAAATTAACTAAATCAAGTTAATGCTCACAGGAGCAAAATCGCACCAACATCGAGCTTTGATCTATACATATAACTTTTTATTTTTCATTGTTAAAGAAACCACAAGAGCCAATCACACAGAAAGCAGCACCAACGTATTAGAATGAAATTTGGCATCTTTGCTAAATATATTATTTATAATATGTTTTTTTTTATTATACACTCTTTTGGTGCATTATCTGTAATATGTTGTTTTGTACATAAAATTATTACATTATGTTTTAATGACATTGAAAAGAATGCATTCAGCATTGTTCTCTAGTTCAATGGGTTAAGACTAATTTGGGATTTCATCCAATCTGGCAACACACTCTGACTACTGCTGCTGCTTTCTGATCAAACTTTTCTTCCTCATATGAAACTTTGCTCAAGTACCGCCTCTTGGTTGGAGCATGTGGGAGGACCAAGGCCCAAAGAAACAAAGAAATCTAGACACCCATTATAAACCTCCTCTTTTTATGACTGTAGTGCCATTCATTCACACCAGCCTGGGGATTAAATGCCTAAATTTGTGATTTCCATATATTATGGAACAGTATTTATGTTCTTTTATTAATTCATTAATTTTTTTGTAATTGTGAGTGAGACTGTAATCTCACTATAGTAGCTATAGTATTAACTTCTTCTTATAAACAAATCAGTTATTATTATTTATTTTATTTTTTTTTTCCATTACTTTTTTTTAGAGTAACACACTCGTATAGGAAGCACATTAAACTTAAAATCCCCTGGAAAAATGCCATTTTTAGATGGTACAAACTTTGAGGTGATACAAAATATATATTATTTAATGAGCATTTAACCCCTTATTATTAATAATGATGAAATAATAATGATAAAACCATAACTAAAAGTTACAGAATGCTCTGTGTCTGATCAGAACTTTATGGCATGTTGTCAGTTCACATAATGATGGAAACATCAACAACCTGTGAAGTGCTAATGCTAGAAAAGCATGTAAAAATCAGAGACTGGTTCTTCCACAGTGCTGTTTTTAACATCAATATCATGAATTTTAAGATAGGATGCGATACGATTTAGCTACAAATTTTAGCTACAAATTTGTACAGATAAGATAAGATAAGATAAGATAAGATAAGATAAGATAAGATAAGATAAATCTGTATTAATCCAGATGGAAACAGATGGATGGGGTCAGACAAAAGCCCAGACTAAAACATATGAAAGTACTTAAGGGAAGGTGGACAAAAATACAAAACCACTATATACTGTGTGTGTGTGTGTGTGTGTGTACCTTTGTACACGGAGGTAGTATGTCTAGAGAAAACATTTGTGCAAATATTGCGATAGCTTGCATGTGTAAGATAGTCCAGAAGCTGTGAAAATAAACATATAAACAGCATATGTGCACAATATTTTGTTATATATTATAGATATTTCTGGCTCCTCTTCATCCATCTTTCTGGAATGACTGGAAAGTTTAGCCCCGCGATGACATGTGTCCAAACAACAGTGAATACTCGTTTGCCTGTTAATGCATCCAGATGCATGTCAGATAATGTCATGTCCTCCTTTACTGTAGAATCAATCATTGTTTGGAAGGAATCCATTTAATAAAAGACATGAATCTGTGCTTCAAGTGTAAGAACTGTCTTGGCATCGCTGCAGCGACCTTCACTCCTATATCTGTTTCTCATTGTCCTTAAAGCATTGCGTTTCACTATTCCTCCCCTATATTTTACACTTAGGGGAATTTTCAGATTTTGCCAGGTACCAAATAGGCTGGCTTCAATCCCATCTGCATTTCACAAGTTCACTTCCATGTTTTCCAAGGAGTTGGACTGCCTGTCAGATTTTTCTTCTGCATGTTAGCACAGATTAGGGTACTCTTTCTAGAATAAATTCTAATAGAAAAAAAGAGAGGAAAAGGGGACAGCTGTAGTATTTCCTATATCAGTAACTGTTAAACTTATAATCTCAGTTTTATTACGGTAATAAGCATTTTGCTCTTCCCCTGTATCTGTGTTAGCTTTAGGGACTAGAGTGTTCATGTTAACATTCTCTGTTCCTGTTTCTTTTCAACAGTTCTATCCCTTCCCTACTCTCTCTCTCTCTTACTCTCTCAGTCTTCATTGTTCATCTTCCGAACTCATTCAAGGAAAGGGAGGATCCTCGACCCTGGAGGATACAAATTTGTGGAATCCTCCCAGCTTCTCTCACACTGAAGATGGATGAGTAGTGAAACAGTCCAGTTTACATGACTTAACGTCCAGGTAACTTCACCTTAAAGACTTGAAAAAATGCATACATAACATTCTACAGTATACATTCGGCAAAAATATATATTTTTTTGCTTGTTTTTTTTTTTTTTTCAGAACATTGCTTTTTTGTAAAGAATTGCAATTTGTACATACGTATATTCCACCGTAGAACTGACAGTGTGTGACTGAAAAGTATGTACCTTAGAGTGTACAATAGATAAAAAAAAGAGACTGAACAATAGAATGAGTGTGTGATAGAAAAATAAATGCACTTCTGTTGTATAACTGGTCTTAAAAAAAGAAGAACTGCAAGATGAAAAAGGAAATATGAAACACATGGGAGAAATAGTTTTAGAAAAGCACACACAAAAAATAAAGTGTTACCTGCCAGAAGATGAAACTGAACACAAACATTTATTTGTTCGTTCATCTGTGCTGATCATTTTCTTCGGGTCAGGGTTGTGATAAGGAATACACCCCAGACAGGATGGCACTATGTGCGCACACACACACACACACACACACACACAATGAAAAATACGGGCAATTTAGGAGGGATTTACCAATTCATCAAACCATGGACTGTGGTGCTGTAAGGAAGAAAATGCTTTAAAGTTTGTATTTTATCCTTTTTGGAAAGATGAAATGGAAAAGCCAGGAGTATTATTTTTTAGGTAAGATAAGAATTGTGTTCTTCTGACACTTTTATCCAAAGTGACTGATAACTAAGGGAACAACTGAGCACTTGAGGGTAATGGGTTTTGTTCTAAGACCCAACTGTGAAAGCTTGGTGGTCCAGCAGAACCGATCTGAACACAGAGCTGATCAGTAATATGCCATAACAACTGACCTTGTAATTTTTTTCAGGTTAAAGTTTTCTACATTTGTATATTTTTCTTTTATTTCACATTCTTATTTCTTTAATACAATATTCTCTTTTTTATTAATTGTACTCACTAGTGCAATACATTCTTGCAGAGAAACCCTTCTTTTTAGGTCACAGGTGGTTGTATAAACATCTCACTGCATAAAGTATCATACTGCGTATGGCTGTGTATGTTACAAATCAAAATTGTATTTAAATTTTCTACAATTGCTGTTTAGTTTCATCATATACATGAAGAAAGATCCAAACTTTTGGATGGCTTTAATGTGGCTTCAATATTTTTTTTACATGCTAAATGTCTAGTTGGTGTCCAGTATAAGTCATCTTTTGTCTATCATCATATGGAAGATATTATCCCGTTCTGGAAATAACAATAATCATTTATGAATTTATCCTCTTCATCCTCTAGTAGATACAAAGAAGTAAAAAATTATAAACTGCCACAATAAAATTATATATTTTTTGAACATGATTTTAAACAAAGATCATTTATATGTCCATCTTTGTATCTGTGTTTATGCTGCCCTTCAACAGTTTTCTTAAACACAGTCTTTTGAACTCACTGTTTAATTATCATGTTTAAATATAACGTTAGAACTGATTTAGTAATTAAGTTACACTTCATAACCTGCGGCACTTACAACGCCAGGGACTTTACTTCCCTGATCCTCAGCTCAGGTTACATGAAGTTTCAAATGTTTTCATGCTTTCATGGTGTGAGTTTCCTCCTCACTTACTCACTCACTTATAGTCACTTATTGGGGGGTCTAGAACCTATCCCAAGAGACTTTGGGCACACGGTGAGGTACACCCTGGATGGGGTTCCAATCTATCGCAGGGCACATACACATATGCTCATACACATCGTACAGGCAATTTGGAAACACCAATTAGCCTAATCTGCATGTTTTTGGACTGTGGGAGGAAACCGGATTACAAGGAGGAAACCCACCAAGCACGAGGAGAACATGCAAACTCAATGCAGGGGAATCGAACCCGGACCCTGGAGTTGCAAGCCAACCGTGCGATCAGGTTTCCTTCTATAAACGTTTCTTTCAAGATGTGGAGTAGGTGGATTGGCTGTGATAAATTAATAAATAGTCGGCCAAAACATGGTATTAGTGCTAAAAAGTGTCTCACCTAGAATTTTCAGATAGGATCATATAATGGCATTTTTATAATACTTAATGCTTCTCCCAATCTGTGCTTAATTTTTTTTTTGTACATATGCATACATATTTATGTTTTTATGAGATAAAAATAAACACATTTTCTAAATACAATTTCATACCCTTTTATGTAGTGTCCATAACCTTTTGAATTCAAATCTTTCAATGGTCTTAACTGTCATTCAGATGAAACTTGGCCAATTTAAGGACATACAGTAAACATGAAATAGTGTATTATTCTAAAATGCTAAATTGTTAAAATATTGCAACATAAATTTGACATGTTTACAGATTTTGCATGATTTTTACAAGTCATATATTTCTAGAATATCAATACTAAATATGAATAATTTGCATTTTAAATTATTATTGCTTGAAGCGAGACAGTATAACGCTGAAAATGTCCATTTTTTTAGGCACATATAAAATCATCTCTCCAAAACGGCTGAAGTTAGCAACTTGAACTTTTTAGGGAAGTAAGATTGATCACTTCCATGTTGCATAAACTTCCGAAGTAGCTTCTTCGGCACACACATTTTTGTATTATATGCATAACATAAAAAATAACATCAGAACCATAATGTACTGTGTTTTGGCCGAATGAGAATAGTGGAGAATAAGGGGAATAAAGGGTCTAGACGGTGTCATGAAATAGAGCCTTTCCATTATGTATTTTTAGAATCTGCCACAAACCTGACTAAGACTTAAGATGAATGCATGAATGCATAAACACACACACACACACACACACACACACTATGTAAAATACGAATAAGTCGTATTTTACGGCTTGGTCTTGATAAGCAGTGATTCATTACGCATGTGTGGTTCGAGCGAACTGTCACTCACGCGGGTTTGCTCCCTCCGCGCGCTTTGAAAGAGGGAGTCAGCGAGCGCGCGTGATTGTAGGCTATAAAAGCTGGAGATCAGGGGTTTAATAACGCGGTGCTGAGAATCACGGAGAGACACACACACACACACACAACATCAGCACGCGCTGAGGGAGAATTCCGTGGAAGACGCATGCGGTGTGAATGATGCGCGCAATGGAAGGCGCCGGGTTGCACGTGGCACCTGCGCTTTCCCCCGAAAGCATGGCGGAGATGCTGAACCTGAGCATTTGGGAGACACCGAACAAGAGTGTAACGCACCTGCACAGGTTCAGCAATCTGGAGGAGATCGACCTGAGCGCGGACGGAAGTCTGATCCTGAGGCTGATCATTTCGTCGGTTTACGCGGTGGTGTGCGCCGTGGGTCTGGTCGGCAACCTGCTCGTGTTCTTCCTGATGAAGACCAAGCTCGGGGGGAGGAGGAGGAAGAGGTCGGCGATCAACTTTTTCGTCGTCAACCTGGCGGTGACCGACTTCCAGTTCGTGCTCACGCTGCCGTTCTGGGCTGCGGACGCGGCGCTGGACTTCAGCTGGCCCTTCGGGAACGCCATGTGCAAGATCGTGCTGTCGGTCACCGTGATGAACATGTACGCCAGCGTGTTCTTCCTGACCGCCATGAGCGTGAGCCGGTACTGGTCGGTGGCGTGCTGCGTCCGGGGCCGCAGGTTCACTTCGGCCAAGCGCGTCTGCGCGGCGCTCTGGGCGCTCGCGAGTGTCGCCACGGCTCCCACGGCCGCCTTCTCCACGGTGACGGTGGTGGCCGGTGAGCGGCTGTGCCTCCTCCGCTTCCCCCCCGACGGTCACCCCTGGCTCGCGCTGTATCACCTCCAGAAAGTCGTGCTCGCCTTCGTCTTGCCCATGATCACGCTGTCCACCTGTAACGCGCTGCTGTTGCGCTTCGTGCGCCGCAGGATCTTCGCGAACAGCAACCGCCCGAGGAGACGGTCAAAAGTCACCAAATCCGTCATCGTCGTGGTCCTTTCGTTCTTTATCTGCTGGATGCCCAACCACGCCATCACGCTCTGGGGAGTGCTCGTGAAACTGAACGCGGTGCGCTGGGACAAGACCTACTACATGGTCCACACGTACGTCTTCCCGCTGACTGTTTGCCTCGCTCATGCGAACAGCTGTTTGAACCCGGTGGTGTACTGCTTAATGAGAAGGGAGTTCAGAAAGATGCTGAGGAACCTGTTCTGGGGAGTTTCCTCGCCTGCTACCTCGAAAGCGCGCAGATCTGGAGGACACATGATGGACCGAGAGTCTGTTTAAACGGAATCTGACGGAGATTTAACAGCGAAATGTCTAATCATCTCGGCCAAAACACTGTATTGGTGCTGATTTTATTATTATTATTATTATTATTATTATTATTATTATTGATGTTATACATATAATTTATGTGACTGTGTGTGCCAAAGTTGTGAAGTTGATGCAACATGGAAGTGACCAGTCTTGCTTCCCTAAAAAATTCAAGCTGCTAACTTCAGCCGCTTTGGAGAGATGATTTTATATGTTACCCCAAAATGGCCATTTTTCAGCGTTATACTGCCTCAAGCATTCAAACATTAATAATGCCAAATGCAAATTTTTCTTTGAGTATTGACACTAAAAAGCTTCTAGAAGCATGAAAAAACATGTTGCTTAAAATAAGGATTTTTTTTTTCAGAAAAAACAAAAACAAATCAGTAAACATGTCAAATGTCAATATCTCAACAATGTTGCCCTTTAGAATAATACACTTTTTCAGATTTATGTCTTTTCATGTAAAGTCTAAATTGGACAAGTTTCATCTGAATGACAAGAAATCTTTAAATAAAAATAAAAAAGACATCACACATAGGTGAGACACTTTTTAGCACCGATACCATGTTTTGGCCATCTGCCAAATGCACACTTGGAGAACTTAGCAGATGGTGAGTGAAAGAGAAAGGGCTTATCCATGGAGAAAGCAGGGCACTTTTTCTTTAGCGTTGTAGAATGTATATCCCTAATTCTACCAAATAGTGAACTGAGCATCCTAAATATATGACCTCATATGTGACACGGACACAAACACATGCACACTCACACACAATATGTGTATTGTATCACAGATTTACTGTTTCCGTTGTTACAGAAGAATAAATAAGCAGAACGTGGGACATGGTAACAAACTCTGATTGCCAAACAGAGCTGCGTGTGTGCATTTGCATTGAGAAATGAATAGCATGGATAGCACAGTCTGTTATAAATGAATGTGCACAGCATGGTGGAAAAAGTAGAAATTAATTCTAATAAACTGAAATGTCTGAACTCTTACTAATTTAGAGTGAAACTGTATTCACACTAAATTATAGATTGCAAAGAGAATTTTACTCTCATATACAGTATATACAATCATGCCATGTGCCATTCAAAAGTTTGGACACACCTTTTAATTAACTATTGTTTTAAACTGTTGAAGTGTCTGCATAACTATGCAAAGATGTATAACATAAGTAACATAAGTAGCATGGTGAAAATCGTTTGGAAATACCGAATGCTTTTCACCATGCTACTTATGTTACTTATGTTATACATATTTACATAATAACTTAAAAATAAATATGTATTTTTATTGCAGAGGAAGCGAGATTAGTCACAAATTAAAACATAAATAATAGTACATTTTAATATGTACATGCCTGTAAAGAAAGTAACATACAGTATTACATGACAGTCCAGTTTTCAGATGGAAAAAAAAAAGTATGCTCCAGGGTTTTGCATGAAAATAGAAAGAGTCAAGTGTGACAAAGTTACCAGAAGAACTTTGAATCATATTCTCCAGCATGCTCAGTAAAAACCTAACAGCTGTTGCCATAAGGAAAGATGCATAAGTAACCCTATAAAGAGCACTGAAGAGCAATAAATAAAAGACTGGTTTGAAAACTCTGTGTTTCAAAACAATCAGTAGGGTTAGATACAGGTTTGTACAGCTTTAATTAAAAGAGCTGGTAGGTTTTATTGAGCGTGCTGGGAATATTCCAGAGTTCTTATAGTAACTTTGTTACACTTGCTTCTTTCTATTTTCATTTATTTACAGGCATGCAAATATTCTTTTGTAATGCTATTTATTCATTTTTAAGTTATATTTGCAAATATTGAATGGTTTTGTACATAATAATGCATACATGATCAACGTAATAATAAGATAAGTTAGGACATAATTAGAAGACATGAAAGTCGGCTGTTCTTGCAACAATATTGTCAAGTGCATTTGCAAAAGCCATCAAGTACCATGATGGAACTGACTCTCGAAAACAAGACCAAAACTTACCCCTGTGGCAGATGAGAAGTTCATTTCAAGTTACCAGCCTCAGAAATCACCAATTAACAAACAGCACCTCAGCTTAGAGACGTTATTAAGGCTTTACAGAGCATAAGTAGCAGACACGTCTCAATATCATCTGTTCTAAGGAGATTATTGTATATTTTGGATGCCTTCAGCATTGTTTTTTACAATGTAGAACGATCTGGAAAGACAATGGAATTAGAATGGGTGTCCAAACTTTTGACTGGTAGTGTACGTTTACCTTCATTTGATTATTTTAAATATGTGTTAATATTTCAATAAAGCAATCATTCCATTTGCATAGAAACAAGAAGACCTTAAACAGTCCTGCTAAATGGCAATCCGATTACACAAGCCTCTCTAAAGCCAGCTCAGTCCTTAAACATTATAAATGCATTAGGTTGTGTCACCTAACATGTGTCTGTGTGGTTTTCCTTCACGTTCTCTGGTTTCCTCCTCGAATGAATCTTTACATGTTGAAGTATTGGCTCTAATAATTGTCTCTTTCTGTGAATGCATGTGCATGACTGATTAGCATCCCAACTGGGTTTTATTCCCGTCTACCAAAAGAAGACTGATGTCGGTTCAAAGATTTTTATAACTCACAACCTACTGTATCCATTAGAATTCAAATCATCAGTTTCACAAGTGGATATAAACCTACATAGTGAATAGAATATTGTGTGGACCTGAACTTACATGAAATAAGCTTTGTGTAAGAAAAAAGAAGAAAAAAGATTAGTAATAACAAATTCACTCAGCCTACTAAGGATCCAGTTCTGGAAGCCGGTCCCAGGAGGCCTATTCTTGTGGCTCCAGTGGCGCAATCGGTTATCGGTACTTATAAGGCAGTACGTGTGAAGCAATGCTGAGGTTGTGAGTTCCAGCCTCACTTGGAGCATGGGTTTTAATCCCAACACCCCAGTAAATTGCTCTGTCTCGGTGTGTACATGGTGCCCCATTTAAGAGCTGGCCTCCAATCCAGTGTGTCTTGCTGTCTCATACCCATACACAGCTACTTGAGTCACTTCTTCAAGTTCTTAAATGTCTGTGAAGATTCTCAGTCATCCAGGTGAGGTTATCTGGAAGTTGAGTCGTGTGAACTTTCTCTGCGATAATATTCAATTTTAACTAAAAAATTGACACTTATTTGAAGATTCATGGCTCAGTTTTTAAATGGATGGCCACGAAGTACTGTACACATACTCACTCACCAGTGGTAGTATACTGCACGGCACCAGTGAGTCCAAAAAATTATGAAAAAAAAAAAAGCAAGATAAAATAATAATCTGTTTTTTTTTGTATTGTGTTTATTTCTCTCTTATTAAAGAATACTGAAGTAAAAATTTGCAATTTAAATTATGTTAACGTTAAATAGTTATAGTTAGAATAAATAAATAAATAAATAAATAAATAGTTTTTTTTAAATAACTGTTAATCCACAACAAATCCTATGAAGTCAATCTTTAGATATGCTGTTTTCTAGTGGATCAACAAACAACTTCAGCAAGTTCATTCATCCAGCATTTATTTCAGAAGTTACTACATGGTAGCTCCAGTGGTGTAATTGGTCAGTGCATGGTACTTATATAACAGTACAGGTAAAGCAATGGTTGGCGCCTATCCCTAGGAACTCGAGGCAAGATGGCGAGGTAAACCCTGGACCGGATGTCAATCCAGCACAGGAGAACATGCAATACTCTGATTGCCCTAAGAGAATTCAACATTCAGTGGTTTCAGTGGTGCACTCGGTCAGCACGCTGTTCTTATAAGGCAGTAGGTGTGAAGCCATGCCGAGGGTGTGAGTTTTAATCCATTCATGGAAACCGGTCCCAAGACCCTCGAGCTTGTGGCTCCAGTGGCGCAATCGGATAGCGCGCGGTACTTATATGGCAGTACAGATGGAGCAATGCTGAGGTTGTGAGTTCGAGCCTCACCTGAAGCATGGATTTTAAACCCATCACTGGGCGGTTCTGCCATGAAAAATTACTTCACCCCGAAAAAAACATTAAAAGTCAGCAATTTCCCGTGTTTGCGTACACACATATACAGTATGTAGAGCTATGTTGTGATCTAGTTAACCGTAAACATACGCTCTCTATCTATCGATAACCTCACAAATAAACTTATATCATTTGGTTGTCTAACTGTTCATATAGTAAAGATGTAGGAGACATTACCATGCCTGCAAAAACAGTACAATTTGGTATGTTTAATAAGTGGCTAACTACTTAAATGGATTATTTATAACGCATCCTTCTGTCTGCTCATAAATTAGATCAGTTCTCGACTTTTAAACAAATAGTTTTTTTTGTTTTTTTGCTGAAAAGCATACATTTGCATGTGGTCAAAACCTTCTCATGTAAGTTAATAAGAGCAAAATCAAAGCAGATTTAGGCTAGCGGGTCAAATCTTTACTTGCATGGAAACCTAGCTTTGACTATGTATATAGACTATGTCTATTTTAGTCTTGTATTGATTACTACTTCACTAATTGTATTGTCTTTTAGCGTCTATTATGAACATACTTAGTTCAATAGCGTGTTACTGCACTGGAATTTATGTGAAGAGAGAATAAAATTATACTAAGAGGTCAAACTGGAACAACAGCAGGTTCATGTCTCACCATCTACATCTAGGCATTTGGCAGACACCCGTATCCAGAGCAACTTACATTTTTATCTCATTATACATCTGAGCAGTTGGGGTTAAGGGCCTTGCTCAAGGGCCCAACAGAGACAACTTGGTGGTGGGACTTGAATCTGGGACCTTCCGAACCATAGTCCAATGCCTTAACCAATGAGCTACCCCTGACCTGTTTATGTGCTACTTCTTTCTCTTCTCCCATTTCTTTCCCCTTTGACCTTGTACCTCTCTCCTGGTCTCTCCTGCCTACTCACTTCTCCTTCTGCATTTCTCCTCATCTCTTCCTCCTGGGAAGACTTCAGCCTTGAAAAAGCTGGAAAAAAAAAACAGATATTTAAAAGTATATATACCAATATTTTAATATATGTATTTTATATACATATTTTATATATGTTTATATTTATAACAACAGATATATTTTATATATGTCTTTTATGTTTCATATATATATATATATATATTATTATATTATATTTTTTTATTATCTACTGTGCACTCTCCTCTTACACCCATATACTGTATATATATGGTGTATGTTAATAAGAACTTTACAAATACATGTGAAAATATGTTAATAAGGCAATCATTCCATTAGCATTAAAACAAGAAGAGATTAAACATTGCTGCTAAAAGTCAATTAGATTACACAAGCCTCTCCAAAGCCAATTCAGTCCTGACATTGTGACCTTAGAAACAATTCATTACGCATTCTGCTAATCCACTAGGTTGCGTCTATGTGAATTTCCTTCAGGTTTTCTGTTTTCCTCTCCGAAATGTATTGTTACGTATAGATGTACTGTATTGGCTGGTGTAATTGTCTCTTTGTTTGACAACAGGGGTGTATTCCTGCGTACATAAAAATGACATTGCAATCAGATGTAGATATAATCCGACATTGTGAATAGAATAAAGTGTGGACCTGGGGTTCAACCTAACCCTTACCAATTAAGTACTGATCTTCTTTGTTGTTCTGTTTGTTAAGGGTTAGGTTGAATCGAGTCCTGGAAACAAGTCCAGGTTAGTCATGTGGCTCCAGTGGCGCAATCGGTTAGCGCGCGGTACTTATAAGGCAGTACAGGTGAAGCAATGCCGAGGTTGTGAGTTCGAGCCTCACCTGGAGCATGGATTTTAAACCTGATATCAAAGTAAGTCAATCTGCCTAGCTGTGGATGTGTGTACATGGTGTCCCATTAATGAGTCTCAAACCCTAATACAGCTCCTTGACCCTGCCCTCCATTTGGTAGTTAGCTGTCCCTTAACCAGAAACAAAGAAAATCTTTGGTTGAAATTAAGCGATCCAACTCAAGCCCAAATCTGACAACAAATCTGTTAATAACATCAACCGGCTGAATAAGTTGTCTTCACAAAATTAGAAGAAAATTCTCCTAAAAGACAGATATTCAGGAAAAAATTTAACAACAACAAAAATCATAATTGTATTAAGGTGTAATAAATAAGGTATACACAAATATGCACAAAGCTACTGCAGCTAGCAAGCATTCGCTACCTAGATAGCTAAACATTGGCTAGCATTGCCTAGCTTTACCTCTGATTTTGATCTTACTGCTTTACAATTATGCTTGTACTATCAATATTCATAGTATCAGGCAAGGTTTATTGCTGTTTGAAGGTTGTTTAATTAGGGTTATTACAATATAGTCACAGCAATCTTACAGTAGAACCTAAACTTTAAAGAGCAGCGCAGATGCTCAGTTACCCTACCCTGCATGTCTTTGGAAACCCACCAAGCACAGGGAGAACAAGCAAACACCACTCACGTGGAATCAAATCATGAGACCTTCCGCCTAGCCGCAGTGCTAACGACTACACCGTGTGCTCCTACTGTAGCACCTGTCCCACAAGCACACCTTGAGTGGCTCCAGTGGCGCAATCGGTTAGCGCGCGGTACTTATAAGGCAGTACATGTAAAGCAATGCCGAGGTTGTGAGTTCGAGCCTCACCTGGAGCATGGGTTTTAAACCCCTCAATATGTGGCTCTGACAAAGTAATATTTCTCCTGTTAAAAATATTACAATTTCATCTGTGAACAAAATTCATGCATCTTAAAGTTAGTAGATCGTTCAGTGGTAGGATTTCACCTGCCATGCGGGAGGCGTTTTTTTGATTCTCAGCCCGTGCACAAACCCCAGGCCTGGATGAAATGGGGTGATTGTGTCAGTAAAGCCTGTTATGGTTATTATACAGAAGAACGAATAAAGCAGTGCTGAAGTTGTGAGTTTAAGCTGTGTGTGTTATTCAGAGAAATGTCCTGAACGCAATAATTTATGCAACTGAGGTGACTTAAGCATGCTAATTTCACCAAGCTAAATGACGTTTGCAGGTGAGTTGAAAATAAAGAACATGGAGATATCTATCCAATATGATCATTTAATTTCTTAAAATTAGTGCATTAATTTATTAATTTTGTTTTCTCTGTGTCTGTATGGATTTCTTTGAGGTACCGGTACACGCACCTCTCAGAGTCAGACACTTTGGGTGTGAACAAGTGTTTAAATGAGATTCACAGAAATTTCCGGTTCAAGCTGCGATACACAGCCTTGAATAACTCAGACTCTCCCAAGGTGTTGGGGGTGCAGGACAGGGAAAGTTCAGTAAAAGTGTTGGACTATGGTTCCTGAAGGTCTCTGGTTAAAACCCCACGGCCACCAAATTACCCCAGTTGTGCCTACTCATGTGTTTTCAAAGACATGCAGGGTAGTAGGCTAACTGCCCAGTTAACTGCCCAGATGGGCATTTAGCCTACCCTGCATGTCTTTGGAAGCCCACTAAGTACAGGGAGAACATGCAAACACCACTCACGCAGAATCAAATCCTGAGACCTTCCGCCCAGCTCCACATTTTGCCTGCCATGCGGATGGCCCAGGTTCGATTCTCAGCCAGTGCATGCAGTCCCAGTACCAAGTCTAGATGAAATGAGATGATTGTCTCAGTAAAACCTGTGCCGAGCTTCTACGTGCAGACTTGTGATGCAGTCAGTAAGCATGCAGTTCTTTATACAGCAGAACAAATGAAGTAGTGCTGAGGTTCTGAGTTCAAGCCTCACCTGGAGAATGTGTCTTAAACAAATGCTACAAAGTTGCCCTGGCTCTTGTGACAAACTTGGAAACTCAAGGTGTTGTTCAGAGACATGTCCTGAACACAATAATCCATGCAATATGGGTGACATTTATTAATTCTGTGTTCCCTGTGTCTGTATGAATTTCCTTGAGATTCAGCCACACACGTCTCAGAATCAGACTCTGTGTGTAAATGAGACTCAAAGAAATATCAGATTCAGGCTTTGTGTTCGGAGCAAGTACAAAATGCAGTGAAATGAGATGCGATACATAATACACAGTCCTGAATAATTCATGTAGAATTTAGCATTAGCAAAGATCATGAAATCACTATATAACACACACTTCTTAAGACGTAATGTTAATTTACTTTGTCACGACCACACAGTGATGGGTTTAAAACCCATGCTCCAGGTGAGGCTCGAACTCACAACCTCGGCATTGCTTTACATGTACTGCCTTATAAGTACCGCGCGCTAACCGATTGCGCCACTGGAGCCACTTTTGAAGAGTTTCTGGGATTCTTGCTTTCTGCACATGGTGTAGCAGTTAACACTGGGGCCTCGCACCTGAATGGATGAGGGTTTAGCCATAGTGCTAATGACTACACTGTGTGCTCCTAGCACCTGTCCCACGAGCCCACCTTGTGTGGCTCCAGTGGCGCAACCGGTTAGCGTGCGGTACTTATAAGGCAGTACGTGTGAAGCAATGCTGAGGTTGTGAGTTCGAGCCTCACCTGGAGCATGGGTTTTAAGCCCCTCAATATGTTGCCCTGCCCACAATCTTTCGCCCACTGAAAACTTTACAAGTCAGGAATTTTATCTGTGTTTTAAAGTTTGTAGGTGGCTCAATGGAACGTGTTTCACCTGCCATGTGGAAGACATGGGTTCAATTCTCAGCCAGTCCACAAACCCCAGACCCTCCAATCAGTGCTGGTTCTAGGCCTGGTGAAATGGGATTGAAAACCTACATGCAACCCAGGCTTGGCTCTAGTGATCCAATTGGTTATCATGTGGTTCTTATAGAGCAGAACGAATGAAGCAGTGCTGAGGTTGCGAGTTCAACCCTCACCAGGAGCACGTGTCTTAAACAAATGCTACAACCAAAGTTATTTCCTGGTACAATTTTGGAAACTCTGGGTATTATTCAGAGACATGTCCTGAACCCAATAATTCATGCAATATGGGTGACTTTAAAGTTAAGCCTTTATTTGTCACATATACATCACAGCACAGTGAAATTCTTTCTTTGCATATCTCAGTGTAACTGGGGTCAGAGTACAGGGTGTGCCATGACACATGCAAGCCCGGAGTAGATAGGGTTAAGGGCCTTGCTCAAAGACCCTACAGCGGCAACCTGGTAGGACTGGGAATCGAACCACCAATCTTTCGATTAGCAAATCATTGCCTTAGCCCTCTGAACCAACACTGCATGTAGCACGCTCTTTTTACCAAGGTGCTATAAGTTCGATGAAAGTAGAGCACATGGACATATATATCCAATATGACCATTTAATTTCTTAACTTTAGTGCATTCATTTACTAGTTCTGATTTCTCTGTGTGTGTGGATTTCCTTTATGTACCGCCACACACCTATCTGAATCAGACGCTGTGTGTAAATGAGACTCACAGAAATTTCTGATTCAGGCTTTGTCACATGTGTGTTCAAAGCAAGTACAAAATGCAGTGAAATGAGATGCAATAAATAATACAGTGACCTGAATAATTCACCTAGAGTTTAGCATTAGCAAAGATCATGACATCACTAAACTAACTCTACACACACTCTTCTTAAGATGTAATGTTAATTTATTCTGTGCATAACCACACAGTGATGGGTTCAAAACCCATGCTCCAGGTGAGGCTCGAACTCACAACCTCGGCATTGCTTCACATGTACTGCCTTATAAGTACCGCGCGCTAACCGATTGCGCCACTGGAGCCACGCATGAAAAGTTTCTGGGATTCTTGCTGTCTGCACATGGTGTAGCAGTTAACACTGGGACCTCGCACCTGAATGGATGAGGGTTTAGCCACAGTGCTAATGACTACACTGTGTGCTCCCAGCACCTGTCCCACGAGCCCACCTTGTGTGGCTCCAGTGGCGCAACTGGTTAGCGCGCGGTACTTATAAGGCAGTATGTGTGAAGCAATGCCGAGGTTGTGAGTTCGACCCTCACCTGGAGCATGGGTTTTAAACCCCTCAATATGTTGCTCTGCCCACAATCTTTCGCCCACTGAAAACTTTACAAGTCAGGAATTTTATCTGTGTTTTAAAGTTTGTAGGTGGCTCAATGGAATGTGTTTCACCTGCCATGGGTTCAATTCTCAGCCAGTGCACAAACTGCAGACCCTCCATTCAGTGCTGGTACCAGGCCTGGTGAAATGGGATTGGCTCTAGTGATCCAATTGATTATAATGTAGTTCTTATACAGCAAAACGAATGAAGTTGAGGTTCAAAGTTCAAGCCTCCCCAGGAGCATGTGTCTTAAACAAATGCTACAACCAAAGTTACAAAGTTCTCCCTGATAAAATTTTGGAAAATCTTGGCAAGTACAAAATGTAGTGAAATGAGATACGATACATAATACAGGGCCCTGAATAATTAATCTAGAGCATAGCATTAGCAAAGATCATGAAATAACTATATAACTTTACACACACATTACTTAAGACGTAATGTCAACTTATTCTGTGCATAACCCTACAATATTGACAGGTTTAAAAACCCATGCTCCAAGTGAGGCTTGGATTCACAACCTCAGCATTGCTTTGCATGTACTGCCTTATAAGTACCGCGCGCTAACCGATTGCACCACTGGAGCCACGCGTAAAGAGTTTCTGGGATTCTTGCTGGCTGCATATGGTGTAGCTGTTAACGCTGGGACCTCGCACCTGAATGGATGAGGGTTTAGCCACAGTGCTAATGACTACACTGTGTGCTCCCAGCACCTGTCCCACGAGCCCACCTTGTGTGGCTCCAGTGGCGCAACCGGTTAGCGCGCGGTACTTATAAGGCAGTACGTGTGAAGCAATGCCGAGGTTGTGAGTTCGAGCCTCACCTGGAGCATGGGTTTTAAACCCCTCAATATGTTCCTCTGCCCACAATCTTTCGCCCACTGAAAACTTTACAAGTCAGGAATTTCATCTGTGTTTTAAAGTTTGTAGGTGGCTCAATGGAATGTGTTTCACCTGCCATGTGGAAGACCTGGGTTCAATTCTCAGCCAGTCCACAAACCCCAGACCCTCAAATCAGTGCTGGTTCTAGGCCTGGTGAAATGGGATTGAAAACCTGCATGCAACCCAGGCTTGGCTCTAGTGATCCAACTGGTTATCATGCGGTTCTTATACAGCAGAACGAATGAAGCAGTGCTGAGGTTGCGAGTTCAACCCTCACCAGGAGCACGTGTCTTAAACAAATGCTACAACCAAAGTTATTCCCTGGTACAATTTTGGAAACTCTGGGTATTATTCAGAGACATGTCCTGAACCCAATAATTCATGCAATATGGGTGACTTTAAAGTTAAGCCTTTATTTGTCACACATACATCACAGCACAGTGAAATTCTTTCTTTGCATATCTCAGTGTAACTGGGGTCAGAGTACAGGGTCTGCCATGACACATGCAACCCCTGAGTAGATAGGGTTAAGGGCCTTGCTCAAAGACCCTACAGCGGCAACCTGGTAGGACTGGGAATCGAACCACCAATCTTTCGATTAGCAAATCATTGCCTTAGCCCTCTGAACCAACACTGCATGTAGCACGCTCTTTTTACCAAGGTGCTATAGGTTCGATGAAAGTAGAGCACATGGCGATATATATCCAGTATGACCATTTAATTTCTTAACTTTAGTGCATTCATTTACTAGTTCTGATTTCTCTGTGTGTGTGGATTTCCTTTATTTACCGCCACATACCTATCTGAATCAGACGCTGTGTGCAAATGAGACTCACAGAAATTTCTGATTCAGGCTTTGTCACATGTGTGTTCAGAGCAAGTACAAAATGCAGTGAAATGAGATGCAATAAATAATACAGTGACCTGAATAATTCACCTAGAGTTTAGCATTAGCAAAGATCATGACATCACTAAACTAACTCTACACACACTCTTCTTAAGATGTAATGTTAATTTATTCTGTGCATAACCACACAGTGATGGGTTCAAAACCCATGCTCCAGGTGTGGCTCCAGTGGCGCAAGCGGTTAGCGCGCGGTACTTATAAGGCAGTACGTGCAAAGCAATGCCGAGGTTGTGAGTTCGAGCCTCACCTGGAGCATGGGTTTTGAACCCATCAATATGTTGCGCTGTGCTTTCGCCCACTAAAAGCTTTACATGTCAGGAATTTCATCTATGAGCAAAGTTCTTAAAGTTTGTAGGTGACTCAGTGGTATATGTTTCACCTGCCATGTGGAAGACCTGGGTTCAATTCTCAGCCAGTGCACAACCTGCAGACCCTCCATTCAGTGCTGGTACCAGGCCTGGTGAAATGGGATTGGCTCTAGTGATCCAATTGATTATAATGTAGTTCTTATACAGCAAAACAAATGAAGCTGAAGTTCAAAGTTCAAGACATTATGAGATGCGATACATAATACAGGGCCCTGAATAATTAATCTAGAGCATAGCATTAGCAAAGATCATGAAATAACTATATAACTTTACACACACACTTCTTAAGACGTAATGTCAACTTATTCTGTGCATAACCCTACAATATTGACAGGTTTAAAACCCATGCTCCAGGTGAGGCTTGAACTCACAACCTCGGCATTGCTTTACATGTACTACTTTATAAGTAACGCGCGCTAACCGATTGCGCCACTGAAGCCACACATGAAGAGTTTCTGGGATTCTTGCTGGCTGCATATGGTGTAGCTGTTAACGCTGGGACCTCGCACCTGAATGGATGAGGGTTTAGCCGCAGTGCTAATGACTACACTGTGTGCTCCCAGCATCTGTCCCACGAGTCCCCCTCGTGTGGCTCCAGTGGCGCAACCGGTTAGCGCGCGGTACTTATAAGGCAGTACGTGTGAAGCAATGCCGAGGTTGTGAGTTCAAGCCTCACCTGGAGCATCGGTTTTAAACCCCTCAATATGTTGCTCTGCCCACAATCTTTCGCCCACTGAAAACTTTACAAGTCAGGAATTTTATCTGTGAACAAAGTTCTTAAAGTTTGTAGGTGGCTCAATGGAATGTGTTTCACCTGCCATGTGGAAGACCTGGGTTCAATTCTCAGCCAGTCCACAAACCTCAGACCCTCCAATCAGTGCTGGTTCTAGGCCTGGTGAAATGGGATTGAAAACCTGCATGCAACCCAGGCTTGGCTCTAATGATCCAACTGGTTATCATGTGGTTCTTATACAGCAGAACGAATGAAGCAGTGCTGAGGTTGAGAGTTCAAGCCTCACCAGGAGCACGTGTCTTAAACAAATGCTACAACCAAAGTTACAAAGTTCTCCCTCATACAATCTTGGAAACTCTGGGTGTTATTCAGAGACATGTCCTGAACCCAGAGAGCAGGGTTTGCCATGACACAGCCTTGCTCAAACACCCTACAGCAGCAAGGCTGGGAATCAAACCACCTACTTTCTGATAAGTAACTCATTGCCTTTGCCCTCTGAACCAACACTGCCAGGAGGATGCTTGCTTTACCAAACTACTGTAGGTGAGGTTTGCAGGTTAGATGAAAGTGGAGATATATCCAATATGACCATTTAATTCCTTAACATTAGTGCATTCATTTACTAATTCTGATTTCTCTGTGTGGATTTCCTTGATGTACCACCACACACCTACCGGAATCAGACAGTGTGTAAATGAGACTCACAGAAATTTCAGATTCAGGCTTTGTCACGTATGTGTTCAGAGCAAGTACAAAATGCAGTGAAATGAGATGCGATACATAATACACAGTCCTGAATAACTCATCTAGAATTTAGCATTAGCAAAGATCATGAACTCACAACCTCGGCATCGGTTCACACATACTGCCTTATAAGTACAGCGCGCTGACCGATTGCGCCACTGGAGCCACCCATGAACAGTCATCAACACTCATAGACACTCATACAGTTCTGGAATATATGTAGTCTTTAACACTTTTAACACTTACACCTGAATGGTTGAGGGTTTGTTTTTGTGTGAGTGGAGTTTGTATGTTCTCCATGTGATTGGTGGATTTCTGAAGACATTCTGAAGTAGGGAAGGGTAATTGCAAACGTATGTGAGTATGCATGTGCTTGTGCACCCTGTGCAAAATGTAGTACTCTGCCATTGTGCCTTAAGTTCCCTGGGGTAGACTCCAGGCCTTCAAGCAGAATCAAATCATGAGACCTTCCGCCTAGCCCCAGCGCTATTGACTACACCATATGATCTCAGCACCTGTCCCATGAGCCCACCATGTGTGGCTCCAGTGGCGCAATTGGTTAGCGTGTCAGGTTTCAGATTTAGGGTAGAAAATCCAGGAAAACCTACAGAGAATTAGTAAACATTAACAATTTAAACTTCATAGAGCACTAGCGGCTCAGTAGTAGGTGTTACGCCTGCCATGCAGAAGGTCCTGGTTCGGTTCTCAGCCATTGCCCAAGCCTTAGCAGGCAGAGCCAAGTCTGGATAAAATGGCATTACTGATGCAACCATAAAACCTGCGCCAACCTTGTATGTGCAGACCAGACCAGGCCTGGCTGGTGTGTGCCTCTAGTGATGCAATAAGTTAGCATGTGGTGTTTATACAGCAAAATGAACAAAGTTCAAGTTTCACTTGGAGCATGTGTCTGAACCAATTTTGGAAACTCTGGGTTTATTAACTAAGGTTTGCAGGTGAGCTGAAAGTAAACATGGAGATATACTGTACAGTTGTGGCCAAAGGTTTTGAGAATTACATAAATATTGGAAATTGGAAAAGTTTTTATAATAACAATTTGCATATACTCCAGAATGTTATGAAGAGTGATCAGATGAATTGCACAGTCCTTCTTTGCCATGAAAATTAACTTAATCCCGAAAAAACACTTTCCATTGCATTTCATTGCTGTCATTAAAGGACCTGCTGAGATCATTTCAGTAATCGTCTTGTTAACTCAGGTGAGAATGTTGACGAGCACAAAGCTGGAGATCATTATTTCAGGCTGATTGGGTTAGAATGGCAGACTTGACATGTTAAAAGGAGGGTGATGCTTGAAATCATTGTTAACCATGGTGACCTGCAAAGAAACGCGTGCAGGCATCATTGTGTTGAATAAAAATGGCTTCACAAGCAAAGATATTGTGGCTACTAAGATTGCACCTAAATAAACAATTTATAGGATCATCAAGAACTTCAAGGAAGGAGGTTCAATTCTTGTTAAGAAGGCTTCAGGGCGTACAAGAAAGTCCAGCAAGTGCCAGGATCGTCTCCTAAAGAGGATTCAGCTGCGGGATTGGAGTGCCACCAGTGCAGAGCTTGCTCAGGAATGGCAGCAGGCAGGTGTGAGCGCATCTGCATGCACAGTGAGGCCAAGACTTTTGGAAGATGGCCTGGTGTCAAGAAGGGCAGCAAAGAAGCCACTTTTCTCCAAAAAAAACATCAGGGACAGATTGATCTGCAAAAAGTATGGCGAATGGACTGCTGAGGACTGGTACAAAGTCATATTCTCGGATGAAGCCTCTTTCCGATTGTTTGGGGCATCTGGAAAAAGGCTTGTCCGGAGAAGAAAAGGTGAGCACTACCATCAGTCCTGTGTCATGCCAACAGTAAAGCATCCTGAGACCATTCATGTTGCTTCTCATCCAAGGGAGTGGGCTCACACAGCCATGAATAAAGAATGGTACCAAAACACCCTCCAACAGCAACTTCTTCCAACAATCGAACAACAGTTTGGTGAAGAACAATGCATTTTCCAGCACAATGGAGCACCGTGTCATAAGTCAAAAGATGCTATACATGATGCATAGCCCTGAATAACTCAAATTCTCCCAAGGTGATGAGGGAGCAGGGGAAGGTGCATAAGGTGTTGGACTATGGTTCATGATAGTCTCAGGTTCAAACCTCACAGCCAACAAATTACCCCAATTGTGCCCTTGAGCAAGGTCCTCAACTGTGTGTACAATTAAAAAAAAAAACATATAAGTTGCTTCGGATAAGGGTGCAAATGTAAAGATGGCAACCAGTGGTATGCAATGTTAAGCCAGCCAGCAATCAGTCACTTAAGGAGCTGAACATTTTTTTTGTCTTTGACACCCCACCCTCAATTCTCACCTAGAATTTAGCATTAGCAAAGATTAGGACACCACTATATAACTCTACACACACACACACCTCTTAACTTGTAATGTTTCAGGGATACCCTAGCATACCCAAAGGCATGTATTTGAATAAATTTTTGATGATAAAAAAATCTATGTAACTTTTCTGTGTATTTATTAATTTCAGACATAGATATAATTCTATATTGTCTATAAAATAACAGGTAGACTTTTGCTGACATCAATATAATTCACTCTCAGTCATTCTCTATATCACCAGCAGGACTGGAGTCTATCCCCGGGAACTCAAAGCACGATGGTGGGGTCCACCCATATCTATTTCTGGGCAGGGTGCACAAGCAAACACATCCTGAAACACGATGGGCAGTTAGTCTACCCTGCATGTCTTTGGAAGCCCACCAAGCACAGGGAGAACATTAAGACACCACTCACGCGGAATCAAATCCTGAGACGGTCCACCTAGCTGCAGTGCTAATGACTACACCGTGTGCTCCAGCACTTGCACCACGAGTTGCCTATGTGTGGCTCCAGTGGCGCAATTGGTTAGCGCGTGGTACTTATAAAGCAGTACATGTGAAGCAATGCCGAGGTTGTGAGTTCGAGCCTCACCTGGAGCATGGGTTTTAAATTCCTCAATATGTGGCTCTGAGAAGAAAAATTCCACCCACTCAAAACACTACAAGTCAGAACTTTCTGTGTTTAGTTATGTCATGATCTTTGCTAATGCTAAATCTAGCTGAAACAAAACTTTGTGCTCAGAGGTCAGAAGGTGGGCAGAGTCAAAGAGCAAATAAAAAAATCTTAATTAGCTCCACCTACTTAAGTGATAGAGACCTAATCTTGTTGAATTTTGAGAAAACTTACCTCACGCACCTTTAAGTACCATAAGTATCTATAAACGAGGAAAAAAATCTTGTGTGTGTAAGAACACTTTGGGCAATAAAGCCGTTTCTAAGAATTGCAGATGAGACGTAGCTAACGTAAGGCAGATTTTGCCTTACGTTACGCTCAGTGGTAGGTGTTTCACCTGCCATGCGGAAGGCCGGGCACAATCCCTATGTTTTTATACAAAAGAGACAACATAAAGTGCATGTGCAAATGTGCAAACAAGAGCGACAAAGAGGCAATGCGACAACATGACATTACAATACTTTGTGGTAATGAAGTAATGAGTTGAGGTAGTGGGAGGAGAAACAGTAAACATTCCCTGTAATTAGCAGCAAAGGTTTGTGCAAATTAGCAATTGCTGAATATTGTGAAAACGAGGATTTACATGTTGGTGTGTACAGTAGTTTGATAATGTAGATCAGTGTGTTTGCGCATGTGTTGATTTATCAGCCCAGTCTCAATGTTTTGAGGTAATCGATTTAATCTGAGTGATAATGTGTATGTGTGTCTCACCTAGAATTTAGCATTAGCAAAGATGATGACATCACTATATAACTCTACAGGCACACACATCGTAACATGTAATGTTACCCACACAATGATGGGTTTAAAACCCTTGTTCCAGGTGCGGCTTGAACTCACAACCTCAGCATTACTTCACACATACTGGCTTATAAGTACTGTACCACATGCTAACCAATTGCACCACTGGAGCCACTCTTAAAGAGTTTCTGGAATACATACTGGATGCACAGTGGAGTAGTCATTAACACTTTTAACGCTCGCACCTGAATGGTTGAGGGTTTGTTTCTGTATGAGTGGAGTTTGCATGTTCTCGCTGTGCTTGGTGGGTTTCTGAAGATATGCAGGGAAAGGTAATTGCGAACGTGTGTGAGTATGCATGTGCTTGTGCAACCTGTGCAAAAGGTAGTACTCTGCCATTATGCCTCAAGTTCCCTGGGGTAGGCTTCAGGCCTACTATGACCCTGTACAGGATAAGTAATATAAGGAATGACAAAGGGTGTATGATATTTATGTTTGTCGCCCTGTACTATACAGCAGTACACGTCAAAAAAAAAAAACCCTCAATTGGAGCAAGTGATTTTAAGAGCAGCTACAACAACTACAACATTAATACAACCAGCTACAGAGACCTTGGTTATTCCTATGCAAAAAAGCAAAGAAAATAACTACGGAGAATTGAGTTAAGAACTGTCCAATACATTATTAAACACCTGGATGGATAGGGCTGATTAACCTGGGACTTAACAGAAAAAAGTCTTCAATTTGGTACAGAGCATTTGGACTTTGGAGCAATGGAAAAAGGTCATGTGGTCTGATTAGTTTAGGCTGACCCTTACGGATTGTGCCACTGAAGGCACATGTGGTAAGCTCCTGGCACATGTGCTGGATGTATGTTTGCATGTTCTTACTGTGCTTAATGGGTTTCAGAACACATGCAGACTAGGCTAATTGCCAAACTTGTGCGAGTATGCATGTGCTTGTCCAACCAGAAGGAAAATCTGGGTGTATTCCCCCTCCCCCCCAACGTGCCTCAAGCTCCCTGGGATAGACTCCAGACCAACCGTGACCCTATAAAGGATAAGTGAAAGAGATTTTTCATTTCTTAAACAGCCATGTCATGAGATGTGTACCAGATTTGTGTGAAAGATGTTACTGTGCCAATTATTGGTCTGGATCAAGATAAGAAAGCAAATAAGGAGATCGCCGAAACTACTAGGAAGTAGTTAAGAACTCTTAAGTTAAAACCCTAAAGTACTAACTCTAGTCAAATCTGAATATGGAGGAATGAAATCTTAGATTCTGCAACTTTTTTTCATGCATGTTGAACTACGTCCTATGGAAATGGTTTAAAATCACTGCTCCAGGTGAGGCTCGAACTCACAACCTCGGCATTGCTTCACATGTACTGTCTTATAAGTACCGCGCGCTAACCGATTGCGCCACTGGAGCCACATTTAGGGTGACAATGGGACACATGGTGGGAGCTGTGCTGAAACTACCAGACTGGTGTTCAGAACTGTCCAATACATTATTAAAAACCTGGATGGATAGTGAAGAACCATCAACTTCATGTAAGAAATAGTCTACATGAAAGAAATCTGATATCAATACAAGATCTTGGCAAAAAAAAAAAAAACGGATGTAACTTTGGATGAAAATAAAGGATGTTGAAATAATGCCAAGGAGAATGTGTGCTTAAAGCTAACGGTGGGTCAATTAAATGTTAAAGTGTGTTACTGTAGTCAACTTTTGTCTCAGACAGAGCAACATACATTTTTATCTCATCACACATCTGAACAGTTGACGGTTAAGGGAGCACTCTGCGAAGTCATCAGCGCTGACTTCACTTCCTCCGTACGTTACCATGGTAACATACGCCCTTCATATACCTGTTGCAACTGCCGTGAATATTTCACACTACGGACATTAAATATTGAATATTTATTTAAACAAAATCTGATACCATTATAAAACATACCACTGAAATGTGTATAACTTTTAAATAAATTATTGATTAATTATGATAATAATTGATTAAAGATGTATGGGGGTTTACTTTTTTTTTACCGATTACTAGCCTATATAATACTAAAGGTAAATTTTTGAGTCCTTTTAATATGATGTCATCCTCAATAATAATAATAATAATAATAATGATATAAACCTTTTTCGAGCTCTATTTTTTTCACGCTCCAGTGAAAAGCAATGACTGATGGGATCTTTTTTTCATTCTGTTTTCCAGTGAAGTGAACACCTGATGTGCACTCATTCCTTATAAGTGCCCTTTGAACTGAACATTTTCACTCCCTTAAGGTTGGAATCACACTTCATATGGCTGAACACCTGATGATACTTGTGGCAGTGGGGTTTGAACCTGCCACTTTCTAAACCATAGGCTAACACCTCAACCACTGCGCTACAACTGCTCCTAACAAATAATGTGCTCAATGTAAACAAACACCATCTTAACTTTAACCTTTTAACAAACCCTAAAGTACTAACTCTAGTCAAATCTGAAGATGGAGGAATGAAATCTTAGATTCTGCAACTTTTTTTCATGCGTGTTGAACTACGTCCTATGGAAATGGTTTAAAATCACTGCTCCAGGTGAGGCTCGAACTCACAACCTCGGCATTGCTTCACTTGGACTGCTGTATAAGTACCGTGCGCTAACCGATTGCGCCACTGGAGCAACGAGAGGAAACATCGAGACAGATTAATTGTCAGAGTGAGTCTTTTAAAAATATTAGAAATGGAATTTACGCTGTTCTCTGTCCAACAACCTCTGAGAGTCTTTATATGTAAGAATTAAAATAGCTTTTTGGCTTATCATTGAATATTTTCATTGAATTCTTACATTTAGTCTACACATCCATGGGCAAAGTTTGGGGTCTGTGTGCAAATGTCCTCATGACGGGATACAGAAATGCACCTCAGTGACGTCACAAAAGTGCAGCCTTCAAGCAGAACCTCGGCGCTATTTGGGATAACCTGAGGTAAACAACGGCAAAAGGAATTTTTTTCTTTTTGTTTTGTTTATAAAAAAAAAAAGATCACAACAAGCTGCATGTGTGTGTGTCTGTGCCCTGCAATGGATTGACACCCTGTCCAGGGTGTACCCTGCCATGTGCCCTAAGTCTCCTGGGATAGGCTCCAGGCCCCCCATCACCCTGAATACAGGATTAAGCGGTATAGATGATGATTGAGTGAATGAGATCACAAAAAGCAATTCTGTAAAAATACCTAAATTCCAGTTATCCTAATGATGACGGCTTATGATTCTTAAACAAGTAAAATAAGGTCTAATATGTATAAAATATGTTTCCAGCAGAGGGCGCAATAACACTGTTGTGCGTGTTAGTCACTGATGTAAATGATAATTTCAGCATTAGGAGATCTCACTCATTCCTCGTCTATACCGCTCTATCTTGTATACAGGGTCACAGGGGCATGAAGCCTATCCCTGGATAGGCTTGGAGGCAGGTTACAATCTGGACAGGGCGCGCGCACGAACACACACTCTCCAGACAATTTGGGAAAGCCAATTAGCCTTATATTCAATTATGTTTTTGGACTATGGGAGGGAGACACGATCGTGGCCTTCAACCTGAAATAATACCACTAGTCAAATCTAAAGGTGACGGAATGAACGGTGCAACATTTGTGTTTAAAACCCATGCTCCAGGTGAGGCTCGAACTCACAACCTCGGCATTGCTTCACTTGTACTGCTGTATAAGTACCGCGCGCTAACCGATTGCGCCACTGGAGCGACGAGATGACCGTTGGAGAGTGATTAACTGTCAGGGCGCCGATTTATTCCGGGGTGCAGGGTAATGGTGTTCTCTGACTCGATAATGTCAGCTGATGTTACCGGTTAATTCTGTCAGCATCGCCTCGTCGGGATTCGAGGTGAACAGTTGGGCTGGCACGGTATTTTCATTCATCTCCATACTCGCCTCGGAGTTGTGTACTGCTTTGCGTTTCCCATATAACCGAGTTTGCAAAAAGTTAATACTAGTCCCTAAAATGTAATTGTCATGAAATGAAAAAGTAACTTTCCTTGACTTGTTACATGGAAATCTGAGGATTAAGCGCGCGGCTCGTCCGCTCGGAACAGCGCCATCTTGGCTTCGCGCTTCTTTAAAAAAAAAAAAACCTTCGAACTAACATGACGTCACGGCGCATTGAAGATGAGGCAGCGCGCACTAACAAGCGCTTTCTGCGCGCGGACGCTGTTCTCTGATCAACAATCTCACCATATATATATATATATATATATATATATATATATATATATATATATATATAAATATTTAGTCGACAAAACGCTAGAGTCTTTAAATATCTATATAATATTTATATATTTTTACGCTTATCATAGAATATTAAACATTCAATTCTTAATTCTAGTCTACACATACATGGCCGAAGTTTGAGGTCCTCATCACGGGATATAGAAACACACCTTACTGACGTCACTGAAGTGCGAACTCCTAACATGAGCTCGGCGGTATTTGGGTTACGGCCCAACCCGAGGTAAACTGCTGGCAAAAGGAAGTTTTCTTTCTTTTTTTTTTTTCTTTTACTTTTTTCTAAACTCAATTCTGTAAAAACAACTAAATTCCATCTATCCTGATGATGACAGCTTATGATTCTTAAACAAGAAAAATAAGCCAAAAGAAATAAACATTAGGTCTGGTTTGATGCTATCAGGTTTAATATTTACGAATTTATTTCCAGCAGAAGGTGCCATAACACTGTTATGTAGGCTTGTCACTGTTTGTTTGTTTCAGTAATATGTAATCTCAATAATTGTTTATGCCATTTTATCCTGTATGCAAGGTCTCCTGCTGTTTATCCTAAGAGACTTAGGGCACGAGGCGGGGTATGCCCCTGGACTGTTCATTCAATCAAATATGTACTAAACTGATGTAAATGACCTGATACAATTTTATTGATTCCCCCCTTTTAACATTTTCTTTCTTTCTCATAGTTTGAGTGGGTAGAACAGCAGCCTGCAATGTATATTTATTCATTCTTTATTAATATGTATTTTAAAACACATATTAAATTGTTACGCTATTTTTGCTCATTTCCAGGCTAGAAGTGTTCCTGTTTTGTTGCCAAATTTCCGTACTCCAAAATTATCTTTGTCAAAGTGTACATAAGGAAATTTATGATGCATTGTTTAAAACATATTAATAATGGAACAATTCTTCAGCATCAAAACTGGCCTTCCGACAAGTAAACATGGTCTACCATCGCTTCCTCCATATTTTGTAATCTGTTTACTGTTATGCCATCTTAATTTGCATTTTAATCAGTAAGTTTGACCTTAATGTCACTCCTGTTTTGGTGCCCATCAACAGAACCATCACAGAGTTTCATAATAATACAATTCTCTTCCTTTTGTCAGGCAGAAAACGTTTTGTGTAATGAGAATACCTTTCTCCTTCATGGTGCTACAAAACTAGCATCTTGACCTTAAAAAACCTTTCATAAACCTCCATTATTTATGTACTGGTGACTTTACATATTGCATTTTGCTTAGATGGCAGTGCTGCCCTAACTTTAAATCCATTGATTCATAAATTAATTAAGAGGATGAATCAGGACACAAGTTAGTGATGTTCCTTCTGGTCAAGTATGTAAATGTTTAGTATAAAGTTTTAAATAGTCTAAATAGCCGAATTAAAAAAGTTAATCAAGTTAATTTTTTTTTTTTTTAGCTTAGTAGCACAAGTGGCTACTATTCTAGTGAAATTTTGAATGTGCCAACGATGCTAATTGTGAAATTTAAAATATAGGACAAAACAAATCAGTCTTTCATAAATCATCATGAGGCACATTTTAGTCTTTATAGAGTTATAACTTCTTCTAACGTCTACAGTACCTAATGTCCCTTTAAAATCTTTTTTTTTTTTGAAAAGATGTTTCCGAATCTGGCCTGTATTTAATGGGTAGTTCCAGCAGAGGGCGCCATAAAACAGTTTATAAACCTGTAACCTGTTTCGTTTTATCATTGCGATTTCTTTAGCTTGATGCTTAAAAAACAAACTGTGTGTATCATTCAGTATTTAGTCTTTTATTTTACGTCCTGCTGAGTTATTCCAATGCAGTTTAAATGAATCTGCTATTAATTAAAATTAAACTGCTAGTTTGATTTGAAGCTCTGGTTTTCTTCTGGGTGGCGTCATAAAGTTATATTACTGTCAAGTTAGCGACAACATTGCATGGATATAGAGTTATAATGTAATATAATGATTATAGCATTTTATTATAAACAGATGGAAAGATGATTAACTGGGGAACTGGGCTGTTGATACGTTTGGTTTTACCACCAAGTGTTCAAATCAGGAACATAAAAAGTACTTATCACTTCAAAAAATAAAATAAAATAAAATAAAATAAAAAATTGTTTATTCATATTTATTACGCTCTTTATCCTGCTCAGGGTTATCCACCTTATCCCGGGGCCACTTTGCTTGAGGTGGAAATGTAACCAGGACAGGATTCCAGTCCATTACAGGACACCATACACATGTTCATAGCTAATCCACCTACTGACAGGTGGAAAGAAATCGGAGAACTCTGAGCAAATCTAGACAGTGCTGTAATGATCCTTATAAAAACTAACTAATCCATATAAAAAATAATTAACGTCTCAAGATGAGATTTAAATTTAAATGGACTTGAGGTTATTTTAATATAGCATGCTAACTCAATACATATTGGCCATTGCTAGCTCAGTGGTGAGCTTCTTGCCTGGTATGTAGAAGGCCCGGGTTCAGTTCCCACCCAATGGGCAACCCCAAGCCACTGGATGCAGTGCCAGGCCCAAGCATCAGGGAGGGCACACAGCATAAAGCCTGTGCCAAGTTGTGTGTGGATCGGATGGTCCGTTGTGGTGTGCCGTCGACGGGAGCAGCCGAAAGACAGTCGACAGAACAACAACATGCTAACACAAAACATCAGAGCGATTTCGAATTTAGCACTAGATCATGGTGTTGGCAAATGTTTTTAGCCAAATATTTCTCCTACTGGTCATGCTGGGTGTTCAGGGACAAACTGGTTTTTAAATGTCACAAACAGTCAACAGTCCAAATTCAATAACAGAACACATTCGCATGCTTCTTTATTCTTCATTTCTGCACTTCCACAATAACAAGTTCACATTTATATAAAAATTTTTTATCTGTTTTTGTGTATACAAAATGTTATTCACAGCAATAAAAAACAGAAGAAAAATGGTTAAGTAATTCTCTAGTTCAGAATTAGTGCTTAGTGCAAACTTTATGTTTAGTGCCATAATAACATGCTCCAAAATAGGAATATTGATTTTTGTTATAGCTGCAAACTTTTTTTTTTTTTTTTGCTCTGTTTTGTTTTTGTGCCCATTAGTCTTTCACGTTTCTAAAAGACATGTTACAGATGTAGTCAGTATATGAATTATAACCATGTTTTCAGCATTTTTTATCACAGATAAAAGATTCTCAGTACCCTGCCATATGAGGACACCAGTGAATGGGGTTTTTAAGGCATTGCACCACATCATAATTAAGAAACGTTTCAATTTATTCGGGTGATTCCATGATTGCAATGCCATGTACACTAGCCTTTGGCTTTTGATTTTTTTTTTCCTGCTATGAATTTCAAATACGATTAGCATAACGTTTGAATGGTTTCTAATAATTTACCTCCAGTTTTAATTTTTCGTCTGTACCAGGGTTGTGTTTTCAAAGTGACTTTGTCTGTCAGTATCACAATATAATTGAAAATAAGGAAGAAAGGACGAGAGGATGTGCTTTTCTTCTTTCTGTGATACCCGGGAAATCCATATTATGTCACTTGAGCACAAGTTATTTCAAAGGTTTTCTGAATGTGTTCAGGTAACATAGCTCATGGGAAAGGATGCAAAGTCTTATGCTAAAGTTTTGGCACCCCTTGATAAATAACATATTTTGGTGATTTTTTTTAAAAAGAAAAGATGTTAACACAGTCTCTCTTGGAAACGGAAAAAAAAACATTGATGTATAGTTACTTCTTATGGCATTAATTGAACAAAAATAAAAAACAAATACATTATTATGGCACGGTGCAAAAGTTTGGGCACCCTAAGAGTTCCAGAGTCTCAGATTCTTTTTACAAGGTTTAATCAGCTCGTTAAATCTGATGCATGGCAACAACTGTCGTTAATAAATGCCAGTTTTCAAAGCTTTACAAATACTTTGACTCTCCAAACCTTGTGTACACACTTGCGGACACTTAACGACCATGGGTGCCTCTAAGCAGCTGTGTAAGACTCTGAAAATGAAAGTTATTGATGCCCACAATGTAGGAGAAGGCTACAAGAAGATAGCAAAGCGTTGTCAGCTTGCAGTTTCTACAGTGAGAAATGTAGTTAAGAGATAAAAAACTCTTCAGGGGAACTGTGGAGGTCAAGATAAGATCTGGAAGACCAAGAAAACTCTGAGAGAACTGCTCGTATGCTGGTCAGAAAAACAAATCAAAACCCCCATTTGACTGCAGAGAAACCTGCAGGAAGATTTATCAGACTCAGGAGTGGTGGTGCACCGTTCCACAAGACGTTCATGGAAGAGTCAGCAGAAGAAAATCTTAACAGCGTCCCCATCATAAAATCCAACATCAGAAGTATGCAACAGTATCTACAGAAGCCTGATGCGTTTTGGAAACAAGAGCTGTGGACTGATGAAGTTAAAATAGAACTCTTTGGCCACAATCAGCAAAAAACGAGCAGAATTTCATGAAAAGAACACCTTGCCAACTATTAAGCATGGGGGTGGATCTATCATGCTTTGGGGTTGTGTTGCAGCCAGTGGCACAGGAAACATTGCACGGGTGAAGGGAAGAATGGATTCCAGCAAGTTCTGGAAGGAAACCTCACACTATCTGTAGAAAAGCTGAAGCTGAAAAGAGGACGGCTTCTACAACAGGACAATGATCCTAAACATACCTCGAAATCCACTATGGAAAACCTCAAGAGACGCAAGCTGAAGGTTTTGGAATGGCCATCACAGTAACCTAATTTAAACATCATTGAAAATTTGTGGGTAGATCTTAAAAGAGCCGTGCGTTGCAAGATGACCTAAGAATATTACAGAACTAGAAGCCTTTGGCAAGCAAGAATGGGAGAAAATCCCAAGTACATGAATTACTAAGTACTGATTATGTAGGGTGCCCAAACCTTTGCACAATGCCACAATAATGTTTTATTATTATTTTTTTTTATCTTTGTTGAATTTATGACATAAAAAGTAACTATGCATCAATATTTGCTGAAAATATTGTCCATTTCTTCCATTTCCAAGAGAGACTGTGTTAACATCTTTTCAATTAAAAAAATCACCAAAATTATATAAATTGTTATTTATCGAGGGGTGCCTAAAGCCCCCTTGAAAACTCTTATAAAAAAGCATTTTTTTAAAAAACTTGTCTAAGACCTCTGTAGCTACATTTTTATCTTGAAGCATAGCTTAGAATACTTCAACAAACATGAATTTTTCATTAATGCATGAATATAGACTGGAACAGGAAGAGGATTTTCAGGCGTTAATGAAACATAAGGTTTGTATTCATACATTAATAGAAAATAAGGTTTGTTAAAGGATGCTGAGATATATTTAGAGATAAAAAGGTTCAACAACGTAGGCTTAGATAAGTTAAATGATTTTTATATGGATTTTTAATACAGTTTTTCACAGTTAGTTTACATCCACTTGTACATTTAATATCAATGATAAATAAATATGGTACCCAAATCATGGAGTCACCCTGATATCAGCATAAGACTGATTTAAGTCATATTGGACTGTGGATCACTGATCACTCTTGGCACTCACTAGCCTGTTTTATCTGGGTCCGGTGGCTCTCGTTGGTCAGAAATGCTTTCCTGGTGCTTGTCAAAGTCCTGAAGGTCCATCATAGTCAGCTCACCCAGTTCCATATCGCTGGGTTTTGGAGCCAGAGAAGACAGGTCGTCATTCTCTTCCTCGTGTTTAAGCCCGATGTCGTCAGGAATGATCTCCACTTCGATGTCTGAGGAATCCTCGCTCTCTTTAAACCAGACCGTCTTCTGTCCGTCCTTTCTTCTCTCCTTGGTTAAGATGGATCTGACTTGGTCTTTAGCTCCTTGAGCTTTGGGGTGGAGAGCTGGGCTGCTCCGGTGCACGTGGTTCGAATGAACCCGCATGCCGCAGGAATTGCAGTGTCTTTGCTTCTCACGTGGCGTCACTCTGACTCTCCATTTCGGAAGCACTTCCTGCTTCCTGTCTCTTCTATCCGGCCTCCTCATCGCCAACCTGCTCATGTCTGCTTCGTTCAGGAAGCCGTCATTGGTGAACTGCATGCTGTCTCGTGGCCTCAACCCATCAGTGGGCTGGGTATGCCGCAAGCATGGACCTAAACACTGAATGGGGGTTGTCAGATCAATGCCACATTTATTCCATTACGGCCAAATCTGAACGTGCAATTGATTCCTACATTCATTTATTATTATTTTTTTTTCAATTATATTTTTGATGCCATTGTCTCTCTTTCTTTAATATAAGCATTCAGAGCTGGACTCACACAGCGATGATGAGAAGATGCTGACCTCTGATAACTTGAACGCATCTGGGTTCCTTTTCTTCAGACGGGAAATGAGATAACCAATCACGATGAGGCAGAGAACCAGCAAAGCGGCCATTACAAAGCCCAGCAAGGCCATATCTCCGGCACGGTATCCATCTGAGGGCGACGGGACTCCCGGAGCTATGACGGAGAACAGAGGAGCATTGACATGCACGGAATAGCAAAGAGACCTCAGGATTAATATTGCTGAAATAATAACAGCCAGAGAGGAAAGCACTCACGTGGTAGGACATGCACAGAGAGAGTCGCCGTCCCCAACTCGCCAGTTGTCACATCGACAGCACGAAGCTGCAAGCAACAAGATAAATCCTTATTATTTACATCAATGTATTAGTAGGACTATGACAGCTAGATGAGAAGGTAGAAGGTTGCAGAAGATTGTGTACTTGCTTGTAAAGCAAATGATTCCGTTCGAGCAGGTTTTTTCAGAAGAACAAATCCATCTGTGGTTACGTTGACAAAACTGCTGTACTGTACTTCATATTTGACATCAGGATTGTTTCCCTGTGCATGAAGGCATATATATATATATATATATACTACAAGTCATAATATAGTATATACTGTATGCATACTTTTAGTATATACAAGTACATACAATTTATATTTCCTTTTATTTATATTAATATGACACTAAAACCCACATTTGCAAAGTCATCATCTCTGGCTTTGACTCGGAAGGGTCTATTCGAAGTCCTGTCTCTGAGCACCATGTTCTCAGGCCCAGAGTTGCTGTAAACGTATGCATCATAGCGCTCCCTCTCAAATTTCGGTGGGTTCCTGCTCTTTTTCATCACCTCGATATTGACTGAAGTGGCAGCGAACTGGTCACGGTTTGACACCTGAGATGCCTGGGGGGAAAAAAAAGAGTTTTGAAAAAATTTTTAATTACAAAGTGCAATATATTTTGTTCTATGTACACCTTGATGTGTATTCGTGCCTTGCTCTCAGTGTTCCTGTTGGTCAGCATCAGTGTTCTTCCAACTTGGGGGAATTGGGGCATTGGGGAAAGGAGGCTCTGAACGTGAAGCTCAGACTAATTTAGAGTACAAAGAGGAGTCACCTGTCTACTAATTTCAACTTTAATGTAGCAGAATACAGTGGAACCTTGGATTGCGAGCATAATTCGTTCCGGAAGCAGGCTCATATATCAAAACATTTGTAGATCAAATTTTTCGTTCCACAGCCCAAAAAAATAAATACATAAAAATGACCTTTAAAAAAAAGTACATATGAGCACTAGATTAGCAAACAAAATATTTACATTTGTTTCCAGGTGCCATGGTTATTCTCTAATCATTTGCATATTAGGCCAAAACGGTTCATCTTGTGACATCAGAAACTGAATAGACTGAATAGGACAATGCTAATTTCATGAAGACTAAATTGTCCCAGTTCCCAAATTTCCGTTAATCAATGCATATTGTATCGTATTAGTTTGCAGATGTACTCACTCACTCTTATGACAGGGTCGCGGGGGGCCTGGAGCCTATCCCAGGAGACTTAGGGCACGAGGCAGGTTACACCCCGGACAGGGTGCCAATTCATCACAGAGCACACACACACATACACACACTCATGTGCAATTTGGGAACACCAATTAGCCTAATGTGCAGTTGCGAGGCGGCAATCGAACCCAGAACCTGGAGGTACAAGGCGACAGTGCTAAGCACAAAACCACCTTGCCGCCATTGCAGATCTAATACAATTTTTATATTATTGTATTACATCAGGCAAAATCAGTAGTCTGAAACATGGCTACTTACTAAAACTGTGAGAGATATTGGGCCTGCGATATCTGCTGGTTTTAGCATCGTTATATTTCCAGTGTTTTCATCTATTTGAAATATGTTGTCCTCGTTTCCTACAATAAATGAAAGAGTAGAAAACTGTTTTACACAATGGCAACTAAGAAGTTAAAAAAACCTTAGATATACACAAAAAGAAATATCCTTTGATTTTACCTTTGACGATTTTATAGCTAATCACTTCATTTCTGCTTTTGTCTCCATCTCTTGCGTAGATCGGCCCTGGCTGTAAGTGTAGCGGCCCTTCCTAAAAATAAAAATGTGATTAGGTTTTGGAAAATGGAAAACATTGGAATACTGATTTACTTCATTGTATATGTAAAATAGAGAGGGAAGAATATGGATGAATAATATGAGATATAGACTTTGTTATGGTGGAAAATGTATTGACTGTGATGAAACACTGACACTGGAGACTCCTTTCATAAATGACAGAAAATGCCATAAAATCCATAATTATTCATTTCTATGTCAAATATTAACATGTTCTTAAATGAATCTATGCAAGTCTTTTTTTGCGGTTTAAGTGAATGTGAATGAGCTGTTACTATAGAAACAGCAAAGTATTAGAACATGTACCTTAATATAAAGCTGTGATTTCAGTCCTAGTCTGCATCTTCAGAGCTGCTCTTATAGAAAATTAATCCACACCTTCTGACCAATCAGAATCATTCACTGCACTGTGGCATAAAATCTTTACATCATGTATACTGTGTACTATTTAAATGCCTAAAGTTATGCCAGGGTTTAATCTTAGAGTTGAGGGGCAAAAGTTTGTACACCCTTTGGATAAAACAGTTTCTTTAAAGGTTATATGGTGTATGTTAAAATGTCCTATACAGTATTTGTTATATTTCCTGAACAGATTTTGTATCCTCACAGTCTATCACTACAAACTCTTTTTTTTATTATTAATATTTCTGTTTTATTGTCCTGTCTGATATAATTTATTACTTTAATTTAATTGAAATTTATAAACTGAAATTGCATATAAACTGAAAAAAAATATATATATTTGGCTTCATCACTTTGTCCCCAATGAGCAAACTGGAGGTGCTTTGAGTTGCATCAAATCTGAAGACTGAGAGGGTTCCTTTGTTCTAACTTCTTTTTTCATCTTGTACTAGATAAGTAATAAAGTAGAAGAAGATTTGAAGGAAAAAACGCGTTACCTGTTTTTCTGTTAAGTTGACTCTGCCCTTATACCCGACACTCAGGCAGATTTTGGCAGTACCAAAAGTTATTCTGGTGCATGGCTGGAACCAGGGAGGACGGTTGTCAATGTCTTTTATGTTGATTATAATTGTCGTGGTGGCTGAGAATGTGGTTTGGCCTGGAGGTGATAACGGTGGAGTATCCTGTTTAAGAAAGCACAGTTTAGCTAAACGTCAGTCTATAAGGTTTATTATTATTATTATTATTATTATTATTATTATTATGTGTGGAAACAAAATATGGTGTAGAGCAGAATTTTTGCTTAATATAGAAAACATGTACATTCCTCCAGTGCTATAAATAACCGACCCCTCTCTTCAGATACCCTGTTCTTGCATACCTGCACATATAAGGTCAATGTCACCTGCTGGATGATTTCGTAATCCAACGTCTTGTTAACGAGAATATTTGGCTTGTACATGTTCTCCAGTCGGAAATATGGGTTCTGCAAAAAAAAAAAAATAAAAAATAAAAAAACCACAGCTTCCATAAATCATTCCTGCATTAAGATGAGAGAAAGACAAGAATACCGGATAACCCAGTTAGCTGCCTACCAGAGCTGGTTCCAAGGCGTAATATAAAACTCCTGAGTCATCATCTTTTGCTTCAATCTGGGCCACGCTGGTGTTAACAGGTGTGAGCTGTGTGTGAACGAAGATGAGAAATTCTCCTTACTGACCTCATGCAGAGACATTTTATAGGGCGGTGAAAATCAATGTTCGTACATCAGTACAAAGTAATGTCTGCTCACTTGTGTCATTATAAATGCAAAAGGGGGAAAACGTCGAAAGTCTAACTCTGTGGCTTTATAGAGGCACGAGAAAGTTCTCACCTCATTAACATCTAGAGTGTATTTACTCTGAGCGAACGATGGAGGGTTGTCATTGATGTTTTGGACTTGAACGAGGACCGTCAAAGTAATCTGTGGATTTAAGCAAATACATACATAGCCTTGGCTAAATCTGCAGACATGCTGCGAATAGAACAAGCCCCCCTGAAATAGAGGCTCAAGCTGTTCCTTGTGCTAAATTCATTATCACAGAATTAATTCTCTTCAAAGTGTGACTAATGAAGCGCCGTGCTAGACACTTACACTTCTGGATCCTGTTTTATTGCAACGGATCTGCACCGTGAGCTCCTCGGGATTTAGCAGAGTCTGAAAAAAGGAAAATTAACACGTCAACGTCATCGGCGTTCTCGAAACGGCTTCAGGTTTGCTGTTAATTTATTTAAAGTAACTCAAGATTTTGATCTTTTTTTTTTTTTTCCCCTGTAGCTTGAAGCACTGTTATCAGGACAAGAAGTCGTGCTTGGAAAGGTGGGACGATTTCAGGAAACGTTCTGGCAAGCGTGAACTTATTATTCACTGATAAGTCAACACGTTTTGCAATGCCACCGGTCAGGAAGAGGAAAACGAGAGGTACAGCAGTTGGTAAGAGATATTAAAGGAACCGTACTTCAAAGTCCAGGCGTTTCTTGACGATCAGATCCGAGCCCCTCAGGTCAAAAGCATTGTCTGGGTTCCCGGTGAGAGTCAGTGTGACGTTCTTTGTTGTTGTGTTAATGCGGACAACAACGGCATCGATTGTGTTGTTCTCTTTAATAATCACGGGCTCTGAGGGAACTGAACAAACTGAAGAGACAAGGCAAAAATCATCATGCTTAATGAACCACAACCCAGCCTACGAGCAAACAGCGGAAAATCTACCGTGCAACGTTTTTTTTTTTTTTTTCACGATTTATTAGTGACAATATTGTGGGTTGAATAAAAATGGGTTGTACATTTCCGAATAATTGAACAGATGATTGGAAGAAGAAAAAAAATCGAGAAAAGACAAATTGTCGGACTTTTCAACCCCCCAGTTTAACACGACTACAGTCAGAAATCAGATATAGAAATGTATCCTTTATTAAAACGCACCACAGCAATAGGCATTATAGCCACCCGAACAGGCCACGTCAACGCGTCAAAGTGAATCGAAATCTAAAACGAGCCGTACTTACTTGTCTCAGCGAGGCAGAGTTCGTGAACGAGCAAGACGATCGTGCAGCTTAAAGCGATGTTTAGCTTATATTTCCTTTCCATGTCCTAATGTGTGATCAACACAAATAAGTATGGAGGACTAGAGATGACCGTGGCACCAGCTGGTACTTCTTCACATAAAGCACTGACTGTGTTAGCGGATGAGTGGGAGTCAACTCCCGTCGCAATGTTTGTGACTTCATCTTACGGTCATATATTGCCTGAAGAGCTTGCCAACAGTGGACTGCTCCCTCCTACAAAAATACTTGCATCTGCTTTCAAGGGGGGCATTTTGTATTAGTGTCCAGAACAGCAAAGAGCAAGAATGTGCCCGCAGAAAGGGAGGCTTTGGGCTGTGTTGTTTTAGTGGGAAAGACACTACATTTGTTCCACATTGTTCCTTCACTGTAAAATACAACAGCCGGTTTTGCAGGATCCAGATTCGGCCTAGTCTTAGTCCAGATCAGAAGGCAAATTCAAATAGTTCAAAGATATTACACCACGGAAAATCTGGTGGACTTCTGATTCATTCTCCGTAACAGCAACTCTGACAGTAGTGCCAAAAAACAGATTTTTTTCAAATATAGTATATATGGTTTTAATGTGTACAGAACTATGAGTTCGCTGCAAGCACAGAGACTCTCCTGTGTACAATACAAACAAAAGAAGAAACCCATTCAATAGAAGAGCTATAAACATGAACTATAGGCGGAATTCACGAATGATAAAGATTAGAAGTGAGAACGTGGCACATGTGAACCCAGTGACACCACCAACAAGAGAAGTTTCATACTGTAGAGAGATACAGTACAGGAAGACTAGCACTTACGGTAAATAGTGGTGCTAACAAGGCATAATGAAACGCAGGTCAGGGACCGTGTGAAAGTGTGCCCCATTCCGTGCTAATATGGTCTATTTATCCAGCCATCCTTCCATCCAAGTCATTATTTGCAGTGATGTTCAGCGACGGTGGGCCGTGACATCATGCTGTTGGTCACTGCTGTAAAATAATTACTGTACCTTGCTCACTCATACTCTGTAGGCAATTTGAAAATGCCAATCAGCCTACAACGTAACCTCCATGTACGCAAACCCGAGGTGAGAGCCAAATCCCCAACCCTGGAGTTTCAAGCTGACAGGGCTAGCTGTTTTTGGAAGGAGTCTCCAGTGTCGATGATTTGTAAAAGTTAGAAGGTAAGTTAAAGTTTTATTCCCAAAATCTATATCCACAAAATCTTATTATAATTCAAGTGTAAGTTGAGTAGGGTAGAAGTGGTGTGATCATCTTAAATATATAAAAGAATTGTTGTGGATACCATGAAGGTAGAAAGTATCCTCAGTACGCCAGAGCCATGATTGCACTTGCCTGCTTCACATCTGAAACACTGGCCTCCCAGGAACTCCTTTAATGGCCCAAACATGTGGAAATGGCTTGGAGCGAGGTCAGGACTGTACAGAAGAAGTGGCGATTATTCCCATTCGAGTTCCTGGAATGTGCAAGTGGTGCGTGGGCAATATGATCTCGTGCATTGTCCTGCAAAAAACAGTGGGTTTTGAGCCACCTTCGGTCATTCACAGACATATAGGCTCCTTTAAAGACGCTTGCACCATTTAGGTGTTTTTTCTGCGGATAAAAGTCTCTGTAAATGTCACAAGCCCTGTGTTGACTTGAATGCCCCTTCTACTACTATTAGTGATGGGTCGTTCATGAACGATTCGTTCGTTTTGAACGAATCTTTAACGTGACTCGAGTAGTCTCAGAGAGTGATTCGTTCATTTTCTACTGGGTGCGCATGCCCAAATCATCACAAAAAAACCTCCGTAGGTTATGTACGGGGAGCAGAATTGAACGGTTCTCAATTCCTCTTCTAGTCGTTCGTTCTTTTGTCACGTGACTTCCATAGATGCTATGAAGTGCAATAGATTCGAAACGAACGACTTGGACTAGAAGATATGAAAGGTGAGCTGCTTATCCTGTTTATAATTATATGTCCTAAACTATAGCCAAAATCTGTATATTTAGACGTGTTGGGGGTCTGTTTATTGAAAATGTAACATTTTATTTCATTTCTGATCGAAAGAACAAAATGAACTAAATGACTCAAAAAAAGATTCATTCATTTTGATGAACGAGATTCAAAGAACCGAGTCACTAAAATGATTGGAACTGCCCATCCCTAACTACTATGATGTGGGGGATTATGAATCGTGATTAATCTGTTTATTGCAGGAACAACAAAAATGTTTCATCACTAAACGAAAAATACTTGCCTTATGCATTTTTAGGAAGAAAATGCAATGTATTGGAATAGACAGTTTTAACTTGAAACAGTGATCTCATACAGGCAGGATGCACGACAAGGGGGAGGTTTTTAGGAAAGATAAATTGGAATTAAACATGACTACTTTGCAGCTATGTAAAGTCATTATGTTCTCCTTCTGTACCCAACGGAGACCATGAGGTGACTCAGTCATGGCACGCTCTTGCGTTGTACTGTACATGCTTAGAGACAAGCGGAGTCTCATGAAGTGGCGCTGTTTCACTAGGGGCCCCTCCACTCCTCACCCAGCTGCTGTGTGTGGGAACAACGAATACACACATACACATGAAACACACATTGTGCATTGTGCATCACATGTAGATGCCTGCTAATGCCGTGTGTTCGAAAGAGCTCTGCACATCTGGCCTGCACGTTGCATTGCTCCATTAAATCAAACCGCAGTGAATTCTTGGCAGAATAAGATAGTTAGTTTTTGATCATTTATGTTGTATCATTTATCATTTGTTTTACTGTGTACTATTGAAATGACAATAAAAGCCTACTTGACTTGACTAGACTTGAATAATTCCATAATCGAGCATGTTTACATTATTGTGTTACCACAGCAGTTTATTATTATTTCTTTGAATCCAGTGTGCTCAGCAGGTGTTCATTCTTTTTCTAGAACAGATATAGATAGAAGATATGGAGCATTAAAACAACGGCTACTGCATAAGCATAAGACTAGATATTGTTCTGAGAGAAAAACTGCAGTTTTTATTTACAGCAGCAGGAGGCAGCATTGTGCAGGTGAAGACCAGACAAGTTACCTTTCACTGATTCATTCACAACATCCTACTGACCTTTTGCAGTCATGTGACTACCATGTCTTCAATCGCAAAGATGACCTAATTACCTGATTTTATCTACCGAATGACCTGATTCTTTGTCGCGCAGATAATAAACGACTAACCAAGCAATTGAGAGCTAGGAAACAAGAGCAACTTATTGAAAAGGCAAACGAGCGTGTGAAAATTGATGAAGAAAGACACCAAATTGGAGACGTTTTTGACTGAATTAGCATGAAGTGATTACCTCAGACGGTGTGCAAATATTTGATTCCTTTTGGATTTTTTTGTGTTTGCTAGCGATAGCGGCAGCTACTTCAGTGCTCCTGATGCAAATGCCGGCGATGCCATGGCGTATGCTGTGTGATTCATGAACGTTACGATTCATAGAATGTTGCGCAGGTGACGCTAACTAATACTGACATTTCAAGCTTCGTAATGAATCACTGTTCTGGGGTTGAATCTCTAATAGTGTAATATGGAAAGATAATGTGCTACTGTATATAGGGCGTCCAATACCTTGTTCTACACACCACGTAGTGCCCTTGATCAGGAGTTAGAGAGGGATTTGAGATTCAGCCTTCTGTTCGAAGCTGGTTATATTTGTAGCTGTGAAACACAGCACGGACGGTTCAGAGGGAATTCGAGATAATGTTGAGATTTTCAATGTGGTTTTCGGCACTGGCATCCAGGAAGCATTGTCCCTTTGGCCGTCCACATGTGGGCGCGACCGTGACGGACAGATATCATGACATGACATGCAAAAGGTCTATATATGGTGATGTACATCTATTGTCTACTTTATAAGATATCCACTAAGCCAGTCATATGACAGAAGCACAATGCATAAAATAATTTCAGACGCGTCAAGATCTTTATTTAATGCTTTCAATTCAATTCAATTCAATTTTATTTATATAGCGCTTTTAACAATTGACATTGTCGCAAAGCAGCTTTACACAATAAAAAGAAGTAAGTTTTTATGCAATGTGTATGAATCAAAATGATAAGATTGTCCCTGATGAGCAAGCCGAGGGCGACGGTGGCAAGGAAAAACTCCCTGAGATGGTAATAGGAAGAAACTTTGAGAGGAACCAGACTCAACAGGGAACCCATCCTCATCTGGGTGATAACGGATAGCAGAGAATGATCAGCATAATAATGTGTACTGGAAGTTCAGTGTAACAGGAGATGTGTTAAAATTTAAATTAAAAGGAGTCCAGTTTGTTCCCGGAGGCTCAGGTAGACTGTAGGAGATTCCAGTCCTGAGCTATCGAACAACTGAAGTCACAGGTCCCCAGAGCATCAATCGATGATAGGACAGTCTTCATGGAAACCATCCCCAGCCACCAAGCGCATCCAGGCAGACCACACGGGGCATCCATGTGACGGGATCTCCAACCAGAAGCAGGACTCCAGGACGGGTTAGACGGCTTCAGAGGGCAGAGGGGTCTGGATCACTGGCAACTCAGGAGCGAACATGTATAGCTCGACAGAGAGACAGAGAGAGGGAAAGGACAGAGGGAGAGAGAGAGAGAACAGAAAATAAGGAGAGATGGCAGTTAGGTATGGTCACAGTCAACATGTATAAGGTGAATGTATATTAGTGCAAAGTGCAAGCAGGGACTCCGGCAGGACTAACTATAACAGCATAAGTAAAAGGGAGAGCCAGAAGGAAACACACTTTCATCATACAGTACTCAGCTCTTCTATTGCCATGGGTATATCTTCAGATAGCTTTTCATGCCTCTTCTATGGCACTCAACTCGTCCTCTTAAGTTAGCTTAAGTTAGCTTTTATTGGTCACACATACATTACTGCACAGTGAAATTCTTTATTCTTCGCATATCCCAGCTTCTTGTCAGAGAAGGCCGGGGTCAGAGCGCAGGGTCAGCCATTTTTACGGCGCCCCTGGAGCAGACAGGGTTAAGGGCCTTGCTCAAGGGCCCAACAGCAGCAACCTGGCGGAGCTGGGGCTCGAACCACCGATCTTCCGATTCGTAACTCAGAGCCTTAACTCACTGAGCCACCACTGCCCCCCCCCCCCTCTCTTCATCCTCTTCCTAGAAACTAAGCCTGTCTGGCAGACCATTCATCATGGATGGGCAGCTCACCAGCAAAACCGGACTGCTGTTCATCCCAGCTGATTTAAACCTCAAGGTCGGGGTCTTGTGATCTCCCGGGAGAACTCTACGATCTCACCTTCTGTACCTGCGTGCACGCAACCTTGGGGTAACCATGGACGTCCACCGATTCTTTTCCTCTCGCATTGCTAATCTGGCACACTCAAGCCTTTAAACATCAAAACGATTCGACCATGTCTATCCACTCTGGCCAGTCAGGTGCTTTTTCAGGCGATACCATTCCCGAGACCAAAAGTTCTGCAACTGAAAGGAATGACATGTTTGTGGTCTTTTTATAATCTCCCACACAACCCTTTGCTACCCTCCATCTACTGACATCCTGTAACTCCCCACATCCGATTTAAAACACGGATGTTTGCCTACAGACCAGCACTCACCTTCCTTGGATCAGTTATGACACCTGAAGAGAGGCTTTCTGCACAACACGGTCATAAAGAGTGCTTATTTGAATTAGCGTAGCCCTCCTTTCAGCTTAAATCACTCTGACCCTTTTCCTCTGACCGCTCTCATTAACGAGGTGTTTCTGCCCACACAGCTGCCACTCAGTGGATGTTTTTTTTCCCCCACACTATTCTATGTAACCTCTAGAAACTGTTAAGATTGTCTATTAAAAAAGAATATCAGAGATCAGCAGTTTTTAAATCACTCAAACCGGAATATCTGACATGAACAACCCTGTGAAGGTCAAATTGAATAAAATGTTTTACATCTGTTCTGATGTTTTGATGAAAACATTAACTAAAGCTCTTGACCCGTATTCAGCGTAATTGTTTGCATTGTACTTGACTGGATGAATAAACGTACAGCTGTTCCTCATGAAGTGGAGAGTATAGGTGTATATACAATACCGTCACTTCAGATCCTAGGACTGATGCAGTCAAGCTGCTATTATGCCCTTGAACAAAACACTTAATGTGCAGTCATATTTAATAGTGTGCTATTAAGTGTTAAAACACTTGTTCACAAGTAAGTACACAAATTTAACCAAACACAAAACAAATTTTAACCCCTAGAAAGTAGAAGGTTTCGACAATAATCATGAACTATTCATTAAAATAGCTAAAACAAAACTATAGTATTATAAAGTATTATTTTATAAAACGGGTATCTTATCGATGTATGAATTACGGAGGCATGGTGGTGTTCTGGTGTAAATCTGGGGCCTCCAGAGTCAAGGGTTCGATTCCCACCTTGCGTCCGTAAGCATAGTGTTTTCATGTTCTCCCTATGCTTTGGTGGGTTTCCTCACACATGCCAAAGACAAGGTGAAAATAATCCCCATGTGTTTCAGGTCAGTCCCTATTTTTAGCTTGTAGTTTTATCCTTCAATTTACGTTAAGGAACTCTTTGCCCTTTCTGCTGTTTTGACACACTTTGCTCACTTTGCTCATTTTCAGTTAAGAGAAAGGGTAAAAACCTGGCCCAGTTGCAGATATTAAAGTGACTTTGACATTGCCCGTGAGTTGTTTGTGTGATTTTTCTGACAGGACTATGATTAATACGAGGGTCTTGGTATAAGCAGGCTTCGTCTCCAGATGGATTTAGACGAGATTATATACTAGTTGGCCATTTTAAAAATAAACCCATCAGTTAAAGGACATTTTAATGAAGAAAAATCGAAGCTGTATATTAAGATTTAAATCGCATTTGAGAAATTGCCGTGGTCGGAATGCAGATTTCAGTCACATTTTAGGTGCTCTGATTATGATGGACGCCTCTGATTGTTTTGGATTTGCAGGAGCAAAGGTGACCAATGATTTCAGTTGTAGGGTCTTTATGTCATGGCGGCGTCATTTGCGCTGTAAATTAGGTCCCAGATTTGGCTTGATTGCAAACACACAGTCACAATGATTGTGCTGTGATGAGCAATGGCTTCTTTGATTTGTTATATTAAAGCAAAGAGGTGCATTCTCGGTGTCGGTAAATAGTAGCAAGAATATCTCAGGGTTTAAAGTTTCAATGAAATATTGGGAATACGGTTAACAAAGAGCAGTTTACTTTTATTTTTTTTGCATTATAGGACCCTAATTGTAGTTGAGTAGTTACCTAGTAATAAATTGTTGTCAATATATCTAATGTCATAGATCAGTTGTTTTAACAATATACTGTACAGTGGAACCTCGGATTGCGAGTAACTCGGTTTACGAGTGTTGCGCAAGACGAGGAAAGATTTTTAATAAATTTTGACTTGAAAAATGAGCATGTCTTGGTTTACGAGTGGTGAGATTTCTTTTTTCCCATTAAAACAGTTTTTTCGTTGTGTGTGTTTGTTGTGAAACTTAAAAAACGAGGTGGGGGGGAGGGAGGAGGAGTTTTACTGTGTAAGATGAGGCGAGGAAGGGGCTAATTCCACGCACACACACACACACACACACACACACACACACACACACACATGTTAATGTTGCACACATACACACACAAATACACGGCGCCTGCGCGCACAAACAGAAACACTTAACTTTTTTAAAAGGTAAAGTGCAGGTTAATTTGTTTTATTTTTACTTTATATATTGTATTAATTATTTTTCTGTATTAATTTTTTTGGGCTGTGGAACAAATTATTTGAGGTTTCATTATTTCTTATGGGAAGATTTGATTTGGTTTATGTGTTATGCTCGTAATCCAAGGTTCCACTGTATATTGGTTAGACCTTACTCTTTCAGTGATGTCTTTACATTGCATACATTGGAAGACCCAAAACCAGTCTCAGAAAATTTCGTGTCTGTATGTCTGCATTTAAGGCGGGAATGGTGGTGTCCTGTTCAATTCCTGCCTTGGGGTCTGTGTGTGTGGAGTTCTGTGCTTGTTCTCCCCATATTTGGTGGGTTTGGTGTGTGTGTGTGCCCTGCGATGGATGTCCAGGGTGTACCCCGCCTCGTGCCCCAAGTCTCCTGAGCCCAGGAGTCTCCATGCTGCCTGCAGCCCTGTATACAGGATAAAGCAGTATAGATGATGACTGATGAGAGATGTCTGCAAGTATATCAAGCTGGATTTGTCACAGCATCACACAAAAATAGCCGGACAGAATTTAATGAAACTTTAATGAAGAATTTAATGAAGCCAGTCCTTCAGTATTTGCCTGATGTTAAACCGTTTGCCATAAATGAAATCAAAATGTTGATTAGAAGGGAATTTATGAGCAGTTATGTGCCAGATTGCAGCCTGCAAATTTTGATAGCTTACTGCATATGCGTCAAACTGTAAGTACTAACTAAAGTTCTAAATAAAGCTTAAATATGCCTTTAAATGTGCTGCACATCATTCTTATCAAGCTATCAGAGTAACAGGTTCATTGTTATGTTATTGATACAAATGAGATTTTAGCCCTCCATCTAATATGTTCAAAAGCTGGCACTGCTCAAAGCTATAGACTATTGAAGAATACTCACTGGTCCAAATTACTCAAAAAATTTTTTTTTCCCATTCTGATGTCACTGAACTAAATAAACAGGAACTCATACAGGACATACAGCTTATTCCCGAAACCTGAAAGCCTCCTCAACAACTGGATGTACAAATCCATTCAGCTCTATTATTAAACTGTTACTCCATGACTACTGCAGCGCTCAAGTTTCACACATATTATTCACAGTTATATTAAAACTGTATTACTCTTAGATTTCCATTCTGCTAAGGTTTCTGTGTCCTATACAGTCTGTGCAAGTTGCAGATGTAATTACAGCTCCTAGTGCAATCTGTACATCTTCATAATGCATAGACTGTTCTGTACACACTGCAGGAATCAGTACAATAGTCAATATTTGTTTTATTCACTGCAAAATCTAAAGCCAATTCTTTCTTATAATTATCATTACCAGGATCTTAGGTTTGCCTTATGTTTTTTACTCTCTCACTTTGAGCTTTCAAAAGACTTTGATGTTCCTCTGTTTGACCTGCTTCAATATAGTTCTTGGATCCGGCACTGGATGTGTTATTAAACGCCCTGTGTGTGGATTCTCACGTTTCTCTCAAGTCCTGTTCTTTACAAGCAGCTAATACACAAGGGCTTGTATGGTGGCCTCTAAATAAATCTGAGGCTAATAATGAACTATATGAAAGCAATCCTAGTACATGAAATGTTTAATATGGTGAAACTTTATTTTTAATTTAACATTTAGAGATTAGAGAATGTGTCTCCAGAGAGAAAGGGAAAGAAACGTTATGTGTTATGTATGCGATAATTTTATATATATTTATACACACACACACACACACACACACACACACACACACACACACACACACACACACAGTATATAGAAAAAAAGAGTTGAAAAAGCCTTTTATAAATAAATATAAAAATAATAAAACAAACAAACAAATAAATAAATAAATACATTTTACTCCTCATTTATTCATATTAAATTCAACTTAATGAAATTATGGAGATTACATTCAAGAAATTTAAAGTAGATTATAGTGTTTTACTGAGACAGGCTGCAAAGTGCCTAAAGATACAATTTAAAAATTATTTGTTTAAGTACCAACCTCTGCAGCGACCTCATTTCCCCTCTCGTCTGCTCCAACTACTCAGCCTTCACCATTATATTAAACACCAGCCTGATCACCTGTCATCATCTGCATCTGTTTCTCACTGGTTCATGCTTTAAGTTAGATGTTTTTTTAAATGCTTGAATGATTCATAGGTCACTGCGTGGCTTAACAAAAAAAAAAAAGAATTCCTTTGAAACTGCTCAGGTAAGGGGATCCTGCTCAGGTAACAAAAAAAGTCCTTTAGGGAGCCTGGAGAACGATTCCTCAATACTATGTTAAAAAATACAAGAAAGCCTCATTTGAAGCAAAACATGAAGAGATGAGGGGTGGCCCTAGACTTGTACAGTACTGTATATAATGTTTCATTAATAATACGGCAAATTTATAGCTAGAGCTTGTAAGTTTCTATGGTGTAAGGTAATACAACACTTCAGAAAAATAAATCATCTACATAACCGTCTATACCACTTTTTGACGGGGTGCCAATCCATCGCAGGACACACACATACACACACTACAGGCCATTTGGGAACGCAAATTCGCCTAGACTGCATGGGAATCAAAAGACCCTGGAGGTGCAAGCTGACATCCTACTGTAAGCACTAAGCCACCGTGCCATCGTACTCACATTCTGCTCCTGTTAATTTTGAATTGTTGATTTAGGAGAATGCAAAATCATAGAATAGAAAAAAAAATCATGTAGAATATAAGGAACTGAAGAACATGCTCAGGTTTATTTGGTACTTTTACATATTATACTGTATCCAAGGGCGGATCTACTGGGGTGGCACGGGGTGGCAATTGCCACCCTAAGAAAAAGCCTTGCCATCCCATTTGCCACCCCAGCACTAGTGTCAATCACACATCAGCCATTATTGAATTTTTATAGGACAATGTAAAAATGTGCATCCTAGTGTATACACCGAAGGAGAATAGCGTTCCTTGAATCCACAAAAACCATGCAAGGATGCTTGCGTCAGTGTTGCCACCCCTCATCATTTTAATGCTACTCCCTTGCCACCCCATGAATCATTTTCTAGATCCGCCCCTGACAGCAAGCAATCTCCAAAACAGCTTGTTTAAACATTTTATTTGATTATTCTGTTGCCATTTCAGGAAATTGCAGTGCTCAAATTCAGTATCAGTTCTTTGAGTGTGCGATCATGATAGATTAATGGTTATTCTGCATACTGTAAAATATTCAGTAACTACAGGTAACTAATTGTAGGAAGGGTAGGAAGAGTATATGTCTGGGTATGTGGACAGTTTGGCAATGCCATATCAGAATCAGAATTTTTAAAAAAATTTCATTTATACATAAAATGAATTTGTCTTAGTAATGTTGTGCAAATGTGATGTTAGGGAATAAAAACATAAAAAAAAAGTGCAAATGTTTGCATCCCCTTTCCTGAAAATGGCAACAAAAAAGAGTTCATTTTATTTAATGTGCATTCAGCAGTATTACTACTCATTTAAAACATAGTTCAGTAGTTACTTGTTGTTACTATCTGTTATAAAACTGCATGAGTTATAAATACAGAAATAGGCAGGGTAGGAGACGCTGTCATAAGCTGGAAGCAGTTTTTGCTAATTGTGGCATAAACTATTTCTGTTATGGAGCAATTAACATCAAGCAGAGACACAAGTGTAAGAATATGCAGCTGTGCAAAGGAAGCAATAATACTTTTAACTCTTTAAACTCCTGGCTTATTATACAGTTTGTTTCATCCAAAAGTATATTATTCGGTAACTACGATGAATTATTCAATAACTACAAGATAATTAAGGTCTTTTGAACATCACACAGGAGAGGAAGATTAACACATCAAAGATGTTTTGCTGGATTTCTTTATGAATGTCATCAGATAGACGACATGTAGGAACATGGCTTAAAAAAAAAAAAACTTAAGAACCTGTTATATTGGTCAAATTAAGCGTTGCCCGATTAATAGAAAATTCCGAAAATGTCTGATATAACACCATAAACAAATGCCTAGTGTCTTCTCAGTGGGCGTCAGCACCGTCTCATCACTGCAGATGTTTTCCTTACGTTTCTGAGAAAGCATGCATAATGCGAATGAGTAAGATTCATAAAGATTTACTCTTCGCTACAATGTAAAAGAATGTTCAAAGCACAAAATGATGCCGATAAAAGAGAGCAGTCGTAACTCAGGATGAAATCACAGCCAGACATTTAAATGAACCGTTCTCACAAGACCAAGCAATATCTGAAGACATCAGCTGGGTTCATTACACCGGACCAGCTGTTATAACAAGATTCCACTGAAAAACACAATCCCCAGATCGGCAGGAAAAACAAAGCAGCGTTTCAGAGTAGACAGAATTTTAAAAACACTTAATTACTGATGGTTCACAATTATTTCAATCATCACAGTTTTCTGTGTCCTCGCGAAAATATTTTTTGCCTATATATGACACATCGAATTAGATTGAAGTAGCCAATCTGATACTTATATGCATCGAATTTAATTTTCATTTGGTCAAAAAATACACACTGGTGCAAATTGTCCTCTTCTATACTACTTCTATTTACGCTAAGGTAACATACATTAGGTAACCATAACGACAGTATGTTCGGTAAGATACAGTGTATAGAGTGTTTGCAGTCACATGATGTTGCCAGATGTTGCCATTCTACGACACTACTAGTCCAGCTGTGATCTATCTTCAGTAGCTGCTAGGCAGGTTAAAGCTATGTTCAGCCTTGCTGTAATTTTATTGTTACTCCAAATAAATAACTGTATGTGTGATTAGTAGTGAATTTAACGATAAAATCAACCAGAAAAAGAGTTTGGATACAGAACGGACAAATAGCGAATTGTCAGATTAATTCCGTCCGTTAGTCTCTAGTATCATTTCCAACCATAGGATTTGTATTCATTTACAGGTCTGACGTCTACTGCTTCTTTGAATTCTCCGGGGATTTGAATATAAGAGGGAAACCAAATAAAACGCATTGCACATCAATTAATTTCAACCACTGTAGCTCAGGTTGGATATATTTAAGAGATCAAAATAATAATTAAGCAAGGATTCTGTACAACCGGATGCTTTTTTCTCTGTCCCTCTCCTGGGAATATCATTGCTCGCAACACTTTTCCAACAGTTATGGTTTCATGGGCATCAAGCTTGTGATAAAATTGAATGAATTAAGTGGCGGCAGTCCAGAAAACAGACTTCTGGAAATGGATCATGGACAAGTGGTGGTGTCGGCCGCAAACAATCTGTTAACGGTGCATCATTTTCTAATTAGATACAAAAATGTTTGCTGCAAATTATAATTCTGATAACAACTTGAAAAAATATATATTTCCATGAGATTCATAATTTCTCTACATTTCAAGTCCCTCCCCAACTTTTTATTTGTTTTAATGTCCGTGCATTCCACTTGCTATGGACCTTTGTATGACCTTGCAATCCATTGGACTGTATATCAAATTGTGTCGTCTCACATGCTTCAATTCGAGGACGCCAACTCAAGAGAAGAATAATCCCTAGCTTTTAATATGGTCATCAACTTTTCAAGAGAAGGAAGGAACTGTAGAGTACCTCAGAGCAGAGACTGACTGTTAAGCATGGTACACTTTGCTCACACAGCTAAGTCTTGTTTCTCTACTTTGTTCATCAGAGATTTGATTGATCTTTTATAAGCAAGCCAGTGGCCTTGGACAGTACCATGCTAAAGTTTCGATACCCCCCCATTCCCCCCCCCTCCCTGCCCCGCCCAATTTCTCCATATTAAATCGAACTCAGTGGTGTAGATTAAATTAACGGAAGGGGAACAAAGTGACTAAAGATACGATTTAAAAATTGTCTGTTTAAGTAACAACCTCAGCAGCAGCTTCATTTCCCCTGTCTCATTTCATGTCATCATCTGCACCTGTTTCTCACTGGATAATTCCTTAAGTTAGATGTGTTCATGCTTGAAGGATTAATTCCATCACCGTGTCCCTTAACACACAAAAGCAAATTCTTTCTAAACTGTTCAGGCACAAGGACTGGACTGAAAATCAGGGCCAGGAAAATCTCAAAAAATGGCAGCTAACAAAGTCCTGGGGGAGTCTGGGGAACCATTCCTCAAGACTACATAAAAATACAAGAAGGTCTGGCTCTCTTGAAGCGAAATACTTTTGCACAGTACTGTATATTGTGAATAAATGAAATGATATCATAAATACTTTTTTGGTCTGTAGTATTATTAGAATTACACTTTATGTGTATAATTTAGGTGTCAGTCATAGTTAAGGTTCAGCGTTACCAAGATGAAGGTCAGAGGTTCAAGGTTGAGCCCTTGAGCAAATCCCTTAAATCGCCATTCTCCGAGTTGCTTTATCATTGCTCGCCTCAACTCCTTAACAAGCCGGAATATGCAAGGAAACAAATGTCACTGTTGTGTATAGGATTTCCTTCTTGTTCTGTGTTCCACATACAGATTATGACTCCTGTCTTAATCTGACAAAATCAGGTGATTTTTTTAATGCATGACTTCCCAACTAATGACAAACCTGTCTGAGGCTTGAATGACCTCCTAAAACCCATTACTGTACCTAACAGTCCCTAGGCAGTGATCACAGATGTATTATCTTAAGCCGACGCACGGTAATTACACTGGACGTGCGGACCAGCTGTACGGTGTGTATGACAACTGTGCTGAAAGGCGTAAACAAATTGGACAATTATACTGATTTCTACTGTGAGTGCCGTTTCCTATGCAGAGTGACTTCATAGACTTTCAAGGCATCTGTAAAATGTCGGTTTAATCATGGTTTATGTAAAATACATCCTATATGAATATGCATTTAGACCTGCTCTCTACGTAGTTTCATGATTTGCTTGTTACAATTATCCTGTTCCTGTGGAGAACAGAAAGAAAAGTCAGAACTATTTTTCATCAGGTTATGCCAGACCCTAAATTTGTTCACGGGACACACAAGACAAGGAAATATTTCGCTTTCTTCTGTCTGGTTTGGATTAGATGGGACTTAATAAGTAGGTGACTTTGGTTATTTTGATGTAGGAATTTTAATTGGTATTATAATATAGGGAAATAGGAGGGCTTTTACCGCTCCCAGATCCTGACCAAGGATCAAGGACGCTCCTGACAGCACTTAGCAGGGCATTTTGAGTTTTTAATATGTGCAAAGATATTTTTAAAACGTGGCTCATGTGGACATAATTACATTTAAAAATGGAGATTTAAAAAAATATATATATAGAAAAATCTATTTTTTATTTTAAATGTACCCGGGTACATGTGACTGCCATCCAAACTACTTCTAGATAGATGATGGAAGATAAATGAAGAAAATCATGTTATTTAAATCCCAAAATTGTTTTTTTGTTGGTTTTAGTTACTTTATATATAATATTATTACTTAATCTAATAATTTATGGAAATGTTAAACCTAATTCCAAAATGACTTCTTGTGGCCCACCTGCAGTACAGTCACGGCCCACTCACTTACTCATTGTCTGTATCACTTCATCAAACTGCAGGTAACGTGGGAACACCAATTAGCCTAATCTGCATATTTTTGGACTGTGGGAGGAAACTGGGATATCTGGAGGTGCAAGGCGACAGTGCTAACCTCTAAGCCACCATGCGGGCCAATAGTGTGGGAAACACTGGGTAATTATTAGATCTGGCATTCTCACACAGGAAGTTAATTAAACTTAAAAAATTAATTACGATTTTAAAGTCTAGACTTACTCTTGCTCTTCAACAATCTTATGGTGCTTTTACTCCACTGCAGCCGAGTGTTTTCTTATAATTGCAACTCCGCAAGCAATTTGCCATCACTAACACTTAGCTTTTTTTTTTTTATTAGTTCACCATAAAAGTGCCAATGTAAGTTGTTACCATAGAAACACCAATATTTTAGGACGAGCATGTTGATATAAAACTTGGGTTTGGATTACAGCTACTGTCAGAGCAGCTGTTAAATAAAATCATCATCACTATGGTGTAACGCTTATTACTTGGCATAATCTTAGTACCACGAATAAGTTAAATGAAAGCTGTTTTCCTGTGGTGTTAACCCATTAACAACAACTACTCCACGTAATTCTTCTCCTTTTTAAAATGGTGAACAGCACTTATGGCCATAAACACTCTTCGCACCATCTTTTAAATCATAAAACAAATGTCAGCATGTTTTGCTTGCGTACCGTTGGCGCATATATTATTACAATGACATTAGTAGCAATCAGTCTCCCACGGGCCCTCAGGGAGGCGGTTGGAGAGAAGCATCTGCTGGGTCCTGGAGCAAGCAGAGAACGACAAATGCAAATGAACAATAGCGCAGATGTTCCGCTGGCAGAGCTTTCAAAGGCGTAAGTGGGTAAATGAGAATCGCGCTTGAGTGTGAGGGCGCAACATATAAATCATGTCCTTTTCTTCTTTAGATCCGTAAACCCGATCAGCCGTGTCAGTCATGACAGCCGTCCACGATCATGATAGTCTGCTGGGTTTTTCAGGGGAGTGCAACCACTGAACGGGTTATAATGCAGTTATTAGTCGAAGTGCAATTGAAAAATCCCTTGATCAAGTTTCCCTGAAGCGATTATGTGACTCATACAGTATGCAATCACATGGCACTACATTTCAACAGTAGTATGCCACATGCATGTGATCACGGGAGAAACCCTATGCCCTATATGTGAATATAAATGATTCAGAAAAAGCATTTGACAAAAGTATACTAATCACCGGGCTGATCATCTGTCATCATCTGCACCTGATTTATGCCATAAGTTGGATTTTTTTTTTTTTTTGTTATGTTTGAATAATTTAAAGAAAGGAAAAAAAAAAACCTTGCTCTGAAACTGCTCAGGTGTACAGACAGGACAAAAAATATCTGTCAGAAAGCCTGTAGAGCTGTTCCTCAAGACTACATTAAAAATACAATAAGATCTGTCTCTTCGGCAGCAAAACATAAAGAAGTAAGGAGTGCCTCAAGACTTTTGCACAGTACCGTGCATGTAAAAAACTTCTTTGACATGAAAGGGGATAGCTAGCCTGAATCCCAAAGATGCCTCAGCCCTCCAGAGCCAGGAGTCCAACAGAGCAAAATGGGCCGTGCTCTCCGGGAAGGAGGCATGGCAGACTTTTGCTCCATCGTTCCCCTATCAATCACAGTGATACTAGCTAGTTGTGACAGTCTGAGCTCATTTATGTGGAAAAAGAGCAAACAGCGCCTTCCTCCAAGTGTGTTACACTGACCTGTGATGCAGCATGAGCAACAATAGGAAAAGATGAAAAGATTTAGATGAAGCGTCTGTTAGCCCTCCCCCTCCCCAGTGCGTATCTGGCATATGATAGGAGAAAACTGGCACTGCATGCAAAATAAATCAATTAAATCAATTAAAAATGTATTCAAAATAATCAGGTGAAGTGTAGAAAATATAGAAATTGAACATATGAGAATCACTCGTTCATGTTTGAAAATGCCAGGCAGCCTTCATGTGAAAATATATGAATGCATTACATAATAACATGCATTCAGGAAAAGGAAGCAAAAATCCCCCAAAACCCCCTTGTATGTAAAATTCAATATTGTCAGGTTGGCATAGTGCGGTTTCTGCATGAGGACTGTGTCGGGTAAAATGGACGCCAAGGAAATTATTTACTACTAATAAACTGTTTTTGTTTTGATTAAACAAAAAACAAAACGAAAGATTGATACGGTAAGAGATAAAAATCTTCAGCATAAGCAGATGCTGAGTTACGACACTGAATAAGATACAGTTAGCATTTGATTATAAAAAAGCATGACTATTTGACTAAGATGGATGGATGGATGGACAAATAATTTATTTCTACTAATGATCAATTATTCAAGACAGAAGAGTATACAGTAGGACTGGAATTTCCTTCAGGATGAATAAAGTATGTATGTATGTATGTATGTATGTATGTATCTATCTATCTATCTATCTATCCATCCATCCATTCATCCATCCATCCATTAACAAGCACTATATAAAATCTTAAACAACATTATTCACTTGTAAAAACAACAAGGGGAATCAGAAACTAGAAGTGACCTTCCATAGTAAAACTGTTCCATAGTAAAAAAAAAGGGGGGAAACACAGACAATATTGCACTTTTCAAAGTAGAAATGTTTACCACAGATGCAGGACAGTCAGTAGATTTAGCTTAAAAAAAACAAAAAAAAAACAAAGTGTATCTTTCACCCTAGGAAGAACATGACCTTTAAAAGTCAAAAAAAGTTCTAACGTGTATAATTAGAAATCCTTAAAGATGCATTTAAATTGTTCACAAACATGACAACAAATAATGTGCCTATTTTCCTCACAGAGCTGAACTTAATTATACCGTAGTATTCATCATAATTATATATCATTTATCATTTGCACACTGGTATGTGACCTCATCCGCTATAAATGACATGAGAATATATGAAAACCTTTGATTCTACAGTTTTCTCACTTTCCTTATGTATAATGAATAGGTCTGTACATTCCTGTTTAAATTGCAGGGTTTTGTGATATGAAAAAAAAAAAAAGAAAGCAAGATAAATCACGTGGGATCTTTTTTCACCTTTAATGTTTTAGCTGTACTATTTAGCACTCTGTATTAATTACAGAGTGCTAAATAGTACAGCTAATTTCATGATAATATACTCAGTAAATGAAGAGTTAACTGAGTAATGTACAGTGCCCGGCCAAACAAGTTATTTCTTCAACCTTATGCAACATCACAACAATTACTTTCATATATGATTGCATTCAATTTTGACCAAGGTAGATGACAGAAGTGTTATCAAGTCATCAGACGTTTAATGGGATTAAAGCCAGGAATCTAATGTTGACAATTCATGTGTGAAAATGATCCCGCATGCCCCCAGAACAAGGCCAGGAATAGGCCTGTGCCGTCATCGAAGAAAAGCTCCATTGATATGATAATCTGGTTGTTCACTTCATTTTATTGCCACATTGATCAACCTAGACTCGGCCAATTGAAGCAAACCACAGATTATAACGTTGCCTCCAGAGGCTTGCACTGTACAGTGGCCACTACGTTTGATGGGTGCTTCATGCACTTCCCTTCTTACCCTGATGCTCCCATCGCTCGAGGAATACATTCAATCTTAACTCATCATACCACATCACCTTTTTCCATTACGCCAAAGTCAAATCTCCGTGCTTGCAAACAAACTGCAGTTCTTTTCTGATTATCCCCAGTAACAAGTGGACTACGGACACACAGATGATTATTCCACATCCTGTGAGTTCTTGTCACATTGTGTGGTGGTAGTGCTTGTGATTCCCATTGTTGATTTTTTTTTCTTGTACTTTTTCACCAAGCATTTAAGAGATTCCTGATCACGGTCATTCATGATGTGTTTCCGGCCACATTTCTTCCGTGAAGCTGACAGGTCACTACAATCCTCCTAGGTCTTAATAATGTGTTGGATGGGTTTTAACCTAATTCCAGTCATTTCAGCAATCACCCTTTCTTTGCTTGAGGCAGGATAATAATTTGATCCTTCTGAAACACAGTAGCATCTTTTCTATAACTATGGGCTAAATCTTTTAATATGGTTGTTTAGGAAATGAGATGCCACTTATTGCATCGGTTAGGGCTAAAAGAATTATTGCCATCTGAAACATATTAATCACTGCAGGAAATATTCAATTATATGAAATATTTGCTTATTTAAACACAAATGCAAAGGCAACATAGATTTTGAACAGTTAGTGCAGTAATGTGGGAATTAAAGACTATAGCATAAATGTCTGTGATGCAATGGCACCCCGTCCAGGGCGTACCCTGCTTTGTGCCTTAAGTCTCCTGGAAAAGGCTCCAGGCCCTGCCAGACCCTGTATACAGGATAAAGCGGTATAGACAGTAAGTGAGTGAGTAGGTGAGTGAGTGAGATCACTAAATGTAGCACTGAAGATTCAACACTAGAAGAAGTAATTCGGTACTGTAGGTGTTAATTAAACCTCCTCTGGCTTGTATGCAAGGGAAAATGTAATATGTTGTATTAACAACACAAGTACTCTATGTGTTATTTTTATTCTGTGATAAAGTTTTCAATGATAAGTTGATTTTGCATTCGAATGCTGGAAGAGTTATTTAGTAATGTCTTAATTGGGACACTGCAGGAGGTAACACATCATCATCATCATCAGACTATTAATTCAATACTGGAAGTAGGAACCCAGTAGCCTCGTACAGTAGGGAAAGATTATTTACAAATACAACATATGTAAACAATATGCAGAATATATGTTGGAACCGGTAAGTATGCCTAGTATGAGAACGAGAACACCAGTCTGTGAATGGGAGTGCAAAGGGTAGTAAAATAATTGTCTATAGACACAGTGGAGTATAATAAGCAGATATTCTGTAGCAGTGGTACAAAGTAGCATTTTAACATTGTACAATAAATTAGCTGTTGTAGTATACTGTAGGTAGTGTGCAGTTATCATGATCAATATATTACACAGACACTACATTACACTGATCATACTTATTACATACTGAAAGAAGTAATCAAGTAACCTACTGTATGAGTTCATTTAATGCTTGGAACAGTGGTTCAGTACTATCATATAACCCTATCAAGCCTGTGCCGTTTTTTCTTGTCTGACCTTTGCAGAAATAATTACTCACAGACATGATGTACTAATGCTTAATCTTGTTGTCAATGCGGTGCCAGGATAAACGCTACAGTCAGGGGTGCACACACACATTTTAAGGTGTACAGTAGTTGCTCCATCCTGTAAAAAGTGCAACCCTGTGCCACCCCCACCCCCTCCCCTCACTCCCATTATTTTAGGTGTCGATTTTTACTAATTTCACACCCATTATTGCAGATACACGGGGTGTTCGAGTCAGACCAGCACTTGCAATGGAATTTCTTGTGAATAAATGCGTAAAATTAACTGACATTTAAAGAAGACTTCAAACACAGTACAGTGATGAGTCTTATAGCTGCAGTAAGACATTCGAATTGTGCAAACGTTTTAAAGAAGGCATTTGTGAATGACGATTCCGGCTCAGGGGTGTCATAGGATGGAGCGCAGGGCATTGCTTTATTTATTTAGATTTTCTATATACCAATCAGGCAGCACAGTGGCTTAGTGGTTAGCCCCACAACCTTGGCCAAGGTTACCCGTGGACAAGGTTTCAATTCCCACCTCGTTGTGTATGGAGTTTGCATATTGCTTGGTGGGTTTCCTCTCTGTGCTCCAATTTCCTCACACAGTCCAAAGACATGTAGAGTATAGGCTACCTGGCCCTCCTAAATTGCTCCGGAGGGACACTGTGTGTGTGTGTGTGTGTGTGTGTGTGTGTGTGTGTGTGTGTGTGTGTGTGTGTGTGTGTATGTGCTTGTGCCCTGTGATGTATTGGCACCTCATCCAGGGTGTACCCCGCATCATGCCCTAAGTCTCCTGGGATAGTCTCCAGGCCCTGTATACAGGATGAAACAGTGTAGATGATGAGTTAGTGATATACCTATCAAAAAAAGGTCCAAATTGAGCAATTGTGGGCTACTTATATTTACAGTATACAGCCACAACACTCCTTCACTCATCGTTTATACCGCTTTATCCTGTATACAGGATCGCGGGAGGCCTGGAGACTTTGGGCATGAGGTACACCCTGGACAGGATGCCAGTCCATCACAGGGCACACACACACACACACACACACACTCACTGACACACTAGGGGCAATTTGGGAACGCCAATTAAACTAATCTGCATGTCTATGGACTGTGGGAGGAAACCGGAGTACCTAGAGAAAACCCACCAAGCAGGGGGAGAAAATGCAATCTCTGTGCACACAGACTCCGAGACAGAAATCAAACCCGGCCATGGAGGTGCAAGTTGACACAGCACGAATGGAACCATTTTAGGGCAAATGAGCAGTTTCTTTAGCGTTGCTCAGTGCATGTCCATCAGCCTACAATGCATGTAGACATTCTCCTCCTATAACACTCCATATGACATCCATCATCCTCCTCCTCCTCCTCCTCCTCATCATCATCCTGAACATTCTCCTCCTTCTCCTCCTCCTCCTCATCATTATCTTCTTCTCCACACCATCGTCACCACCGGATCTCACACGGAGCTGTTAAATGATGCAGAGACGCAAGTACCTCCCACGCGGCGCACCTGAGCAGGATGTCAGAAAGCTCTCCGAACTTAGTGCGCGAGCGCGGAGTCTCTCCAGCTCACCGCGCGGGCGCGGATCACCCTGAACACAGTTACTCGAAAATAGACAAGCGCGAGCAACGTTCGCGTGTGACTTTCCAGGATTGTCGGATGCGCAGCTTTCGGGACGTCAGGAGACGGAGATCTGACCGGGACTGAGCCGCGCTGTCGGGGGCAGGCAGTCATGGGGTAGTTGTTCCAAAGGAAAGAAGAAGAAGAAGAAGAAGAAAAAAAGAAAAAAAAAAGAATCAGAAAGACGGATGCGGATGCAGCGAATTAAAGAAGGTTCACCTGCTGCGTGGGTGAAGAAGAAGACGCGCAGGAAAGTTGTGCAGGTTTCAGGATGGAGAGTCTGAGCGAGCTGAACGGCACCGCGCCGCCGCCGCCGCACAGCAGCACCGAGCGCAACTTCCCCGCGCTCATCTTCGGCGTTTCCCTCATCGTAGTCATCATCTGCGGTAACGTCCTGGTCTGTCTGAGTGTGTACAGGGAAAAGGCTTTAAAGACCACGACCAATTACTTCATCGTGAGTCTGGCGGTGGCTGATCTTCTGCTCGCCGTCTTAGTCTTGCCGCTGTTCGTTTACGCCGAGGTAAGACAATCCCAATCCCAAAGCGCAAACCTTAAAACTACAGGCAAATATCTGTAGGTTTATAGCTACATGACCCCGAGATGGACAGGATGATTATTATTATTTTTTTTTCAGTTTGGTGTGAGGTCTCCATAGCCTTTAATTATGTTATGCATTATAAAGAAGGTTTCTCTTTTTTTTTTCTTTTCTTTTTTTTTCTTTTATACAGATTTAAATCCTGATAAATGCACTTTCCTTCTCAGATGGCTCCGTTAGCCCATTACATCTCTATAGAAGCAGAAGATTCCTGGAAGATCTTTTAAAGATTCCTCAAATTACCTTCATGACAGAAGCAATTAAAGCAGCCTTACTGTAAAGCTTCTTAAAACAGTATTGTTTATTAAAACCTTTTCTTTAATGAGACGCACACAGTGTAGCCAATCCAGCTTGATTAGTTAATTGATTGATTGATTGATTGATTGCATGTTATTTGATTATACCTGCTGTTATTTTAAGAACTAGCAGGAAAATGGTCAGATTCATAGGAAGTTCAAGTTCATAGGAAACAACAAAAAAAAAAGTACACCCCCTTTGCATTCTAGATTTACCCCATTTTCTCCGAGTGCATTTTCTACTTGGGCGATCATTAAACAAATTGTAATACGTTCACCAATCAAATCCTATCATCATCATAAATTAATGCCATCCTTTTTTCCCGCTCAATTCCTGCTTCATTTTGGGGTGAGAATACATTTCATATATATATATTTGGTATGCTCTACCCATACACGTTGGTCACCGGCATATCCGACCTGATTGTTATAAGACCTTGAACATGTGCATGAAGGGGATTCGTGCTCTGCTGGTTTCATGTTCCTGGTAACGGCCAAGGAGCTACTGTTCAGGCCTTATGTTTTGTGTGTTCTTCATTATGAAATCCGAGTCAGATGAATAAATGCATTTTTGGTCACAGAGAGAGGACACTGTGTGTGTCCTCAAACAAAAAACTGATTATATGCTGGTTGATTTCACAGTAATACATAATTATATATATTTTTTAAATATACATTTACCAACTTTAGCCAGGACCACAATTTTTTGAATGTGCTCAATCAACAATGGACATTTAAATTAAGTATGTATGTCGATATTTTCTTCATAATAGATAGTTAATACTTAAAGGGCATTCATTTGTTTATTAATCAGGATATACATATGGCATACATAATGGAACATCAACAGAATGCCAGGGCGGAGTTTGCTTTTTCTTCCCATGCTTGATGGTTTCCTCTGGAAGCTCCAATTTCCCTCCACAGTCCAAAGATATTGTGGGTTATTTGGTGTTTCCAAATTGCCACATTTACCATCAATTGCTGTCATAGGTCATTGTGACCAAGCATCGCTTACAGGTGAATGTATAGGTATAGTCGCTTGAATGTATAGGTGTAAAATTGGTGGATGGATGGTTCTATGTACATGAGCATCAGACAACGGATATGCAGTACATCCTCATTTCTGCGGCAGTTGTTTGGCAGTTGGTCAGGTTAACAGCTCAACGCCAGATTGTATCCGAGCACTTGGGTTAAAGGACCTTGCTCATGAATGGAACATTTTGGATGGAAACGGCAAGTTTTTTTAATAAAGAGGGCCAAAACAGATATCTCAGTAACTTTTAAAAATCACCTTCATGAAAATTTCTGTGAACAAACACTCTATTTCAACAAGTTTCTACATCATTTAAGAGGTTCCTTAAGACACACCAACAAAAGAACCTTTGAGGTTGTAAGATACAGCATAGGATAAGTATATAATACAAATCATGAATCATATAAAATTGCTATTTAGCTTGTAAATGCAAACGTGCAAAGGTTTGCACACCCTAGGGACAAATGACAAAAAAATTCATTGCATGGTTACATGCAGTGGTGTTTTACAGATGTTTCTAATTTCTTCATATTTTGCCTCCAAAAAGCCAGACTTTCTTATATTTTTTAATATAGTCTTGAGGAATAGTTTTCAAGGCTGCTTCTTTGACTTTTCTGGCTCTCATTTTCACTCCAGTTCCTGTACCTTAGAGAAATGTGTATGTTTGTTAAGCCACTCAATTTTTACATTTTATCTTCAGGCACTTTGCAGCCTGTCCCAGTAATTTTTTTTTTTTTTACCCAATTCTTGTAATTAATGTAATCTACATAATTTAAATTAATTTAATATGAAAAAATGAAGGATGACTCAAGACATTTGCACAGTACCGTACATAAATTACCATATCCTTACAGTAATTGAGAAAAAGAGCCTGGAAATACCTCTGTTCTGTGACGTGTTTATAATGTAATCCATTTATCTGATCCAATTAACCTTGGGTCACTAGCACAGGTTTAATCTGTCTGCCACTCTTGCATAAGACAGACGTTTAGTGATGCCTTAACAGACCAGATGAAAGTCAACTGTACGCTAAGATTCCTTCCAGTCCACACACCATTATGTATTAGAAGGAATCAGACAAAAACCGAGAAAATCCCCGAAATGGGGCATGAATGAAAAGATTAACCTTCACCCAGTTGGTGTTTGTACACAGACAAATCCCTAGCGTGTTGCCAATACTGGCAAGTTTTATAAGGCTGAGGTCTTAGAGAGAGAAAAATAAATGCTGCAAGACTTAAGAACACATTTTGAGTGTTGAACGAGTGGTTCAGAGGGAAATAAAATGTACAGATTTGCCTTTTACCTCATGGATATTAAAAGATCAAAGACATATTTTATTTTATTTTATTCAGCTCCTCTGGTCTGGTCAGCAAATTGACAACATCAGTTGTTAAAAATATGGTCACAAACAAAACAATGTTTGAAGAATATGTAGAAAACTGTTTTTTAGCTCGTCTTTTTTGAGATTGTGGTAAAAGTCCACTTCAACTTTTTTAATCATAGCCATGATTTAGTTACTAATGACTATTTATACATTTATGGGTGGTTAAGGCAAAAGGGAAAGTAAAAGGGAACTGTTTAAAAGCAGACTTTACTCTAGTTTCAGGGTGGCGTCTGGTCCTTGGACACGGTTGTCTGTGATGGGTTGATGGCTATGGATGTGATGCTTTGTACAGCCTCTATTTTCAACCTGTGTGCAATCAGCGTTGACAGGTTTGCATTTTCAATATATTCATATGTAACAGGTTCCAGAAAAATGTTTTCTTAGTGTTTAGAAATAGCCTAAGTATCCATGGAGCCAGCTGGAACATTTCTGCAAAATGTCTAGACAAATAAGCAGCACTATTTATAAGTTAAACTGTATAGAAAAAGTTGGAATTTGTCATCATGGCCCCAAACAGAGCTGTTTCTATATACACAGTTTTTTATTTAAGTTCAGACTGTTCTGGTTTTAATTCTGTGCATCGTCTCGACAGGTTCATTGCAGTGTCCGTGCCGCTGAACTACAACCGAAGGCATGTTGACCAGCGGCAAATCATCCTACTCTCAGGAACTTGGCTTCTGGCCCTAGCTGTGGCCTCACCTATCATTTTTGGCATAAACAATGTCCCAAACCGTGACCCGACGGTATGCAAGCTGGAGGATGACAACTATGTAGTGTACTCTTCCGTCTGCTCTTTTTTCATCCCGTGTCCCATTATGCTCCTGTTGTACTGCGGGATGTTCCATGGCCTCCGCCGCTGGGAGGAGGCCCGTAAGGCCAAGCTGAAGAAGAGCATCCAAGCCTGCTGCAAGCTTCAGCACGCTGCTGCCGCTGCAGCTCTTCCACCACTGGCAGCTTTGCCAACTCCCATGCCCGTGCTGCCTCGTGTCATTCAGCAAGACCTGGCACAGTGCAACATGGATGAGCTGGATGACGACATGCAGCCTAGCTGCCCCTTACCGCCGGAGTACAGTAACAGCACTATTCAGACTGTTGCCTACTCTGAGATTCAGAACACAGCTCAAAGAAAGAAGAGGGCCAAGATCAATGGCAGGGAGCGGAAAGCCATGAAGGTCTTACCTGTTGTTGTGGGTAAGTGTTTGAATTTGACATTTTTTAACTTTAAATAAATAAGGAGAATGCAAATCATTGAGTTTGACTTGGCTGGTGGTAGATTATACACATCTTTCATGGGTGATGGGTATAGATGGGTGTGTCATAGAGCCCATGGATGGTTTCAAATATGTACCAATAAACTACAGGTCTATTGGTACACACCAAAATAAAAAGAACAGTTTGGCTGCAAGCTCCAGCCAAATAGGAGACAGATTTGATAGTTGACTTGAGACTAAGATGAACTAATTAAACAAGCGGCGTGGCTCCTGCTTGACTGGAATGAAAGCCTGTAGCCACAATGGCCCTTTATGGATAGGATTCATAACCCCCTGCCTTAAATCTTACTAAGTAGTTTTATTATCACACTTTCTGGTTTGAAATTTTGTTTTTCAAAAATATTGTCATATAACCTTATTTTAACCATCTACCTGGCATACATATTGATTAAAATGCAGTAATAATTATAAACATTATAATTATTTATAAGAATTCCCCTTAATAATACTCTAAGAAATTCTACCAAGTTAGCTCAAGCTAGCTAGCAAATTAGCAGCAATATTCATATCAATAAAGCTTCCAACTATCTATGAAGGAGTGAATATTAGGAACATGCATTCTACTGTAGCGCTTACCGCTATAGGAAATACACCAGGAGTACAACAATAGAGTCTTTATTAACTTGACTGTTGCTGGCCACTTTCACGCCAAAACAAAGTGAACAGAACCAGAACTATCCTGCCTCTCTAACTCAGAACCGGCCCCAACAACAAAGCTCTCACGTGCTATGTTTCTCATGCCTCTCTCTCTCTCACACACACACACACACACACAAATGTGGTCCCTTTCTCTCTCTGTTCTATTCTTTTATCCAAACTGTGCAATGATAGCTAACACAACTCATAATTTATAACTCACACTGCAACAATCATTTTCCTTTTAATCCTCCAAAAAATCCTTATGGGTTGGCAGGCTGCTAGCAGAAAGGATAACACTAAGCTGTGAATATGCCTTAAAACTTGTTCTTGGAAGTCCTTTCAGGTTGGCTCACCTTAGCTAGCTAGCTGGCTGTCAGCTCATTTTAGCTAGGTGGGTATTTTTAGCACTGAAAATTATGAACATATATTATGATTCTTTTAAATTCTGTTAAAATATCAGGTTAGTGGTTAGTTCAAGTAAGCTCTAGCAGTAAAGATCAGATGTGAATATCCTTCAGTTCTCTTGCAAAGCCTGCCAAAATGACTAATATTACTTAGCAGGCTAGAATTAGCAACGAAAATGATGATATGAGGTGATAACAAAAATTTTCGAGATTAGCTCAGTTTACAAGAAAGTATTTTATTTATCTACATTTACACACTATCACCTTCAAAATAGTCCCCTTTGCTCCCAGCATTCCTGCCACTTCTGGAATATGTCCTATAAGTCTTCTTTTCAAAGCATGTCAAGTACCTTCTGCGATTTTTGCTGGATCTCCGCAATGGTGTAAAAACGGTAACCTTTGAGCTGGATCTTCATCTTCGGGAAGAGGGCGAAGTCCGCAAGGAGTACAATCTGGCGAGTAGGGTGGGTGCAGACTTAAGGATAATGTTGTTTCCGGCAATAAACTCATGTGTGAGGAGAGAACGGTGATGGGATGCATTGTCATCGTATAGAATCCAGCCTCTTTACTCTAACTTGCTGTCCATGATGAAATCGCAGATGTGGTAGCACACGTGGCCAGAATAACACCAGATGCACAGCTCTGGATGTACACAGGATGTTGAATTTTGGCATTTTGACCTATGAAGGTCGGTGTTCCCTGTGACTGTGATCTATTGGCGTGTTACAAAACTGGTCTTGAAACTTTTTGATACCATAAAAAAACATTTATGGATCTCCCGTCACATACTGTAGACGTTAACTGATCACTACTAGCTGACAATAATAATAATAATAATAATAATAATAATAACTAAAATTAATAAAGTGGAACCTTGGTTTGCGAGTAACACGGTTTGTGAGTATTCCGCAAGATGAGCAAAGATTTTGAATAAATTTTGACTTGGAAAATCGAACAAGTCTTGGTTTACGAGTACAGAGTATCATGTATCATGCATGCACTTCTTGTTTTGACGCCGAGCGTCACATGATCACAACTTAGCCAACGGTTTTTCTCTCTCTTGCGCTGCGGAAGTGTGGGTAATCGTCTCCCCTGCTGTGTCAGCGGATAATCAATGGATGTCATACCAGTAAGAGATGTAAGAGGCAGTTACTGTGTAAGACGAGAAAAGGGAGAGGGGAGGGGCTAATTCCACACACACAAACACACATACACAGTATGCGTATGTGCGCACAAACGGAAACGTAAAAAAAAAAATTTTTTACTTTTTTTTTTAAGGTAAAGTGCAGTTTAATTTGTTTTATTTGTACTTTATATTTTATATTCATTATTTTTATGTATTTATTTATGGACTGTGGAATGAATAATTTGAGTTTCCATTATTACTTATGAGTAAATACAATTTGGTTTACGAGTGTTTTGATATATGAGTCTGGAACGAATTACGTAATCCAAGGTTCCACTGTACAAATAAAAATTATGCTTATCTAGAAGAAAATATCCTTATATGGACACAGATGCAGGTGCTTTTTCATATATTCAACATAAAGGCATGACATCTGTGGGCAACGATCCTCTGTGTATGTGTGTGTGAGTCTTTACTTTTGTTTTCATACTGGTATGCAGAATGATGATGATGAGTGCAGAAATCTGACTTTTTACAAAATCAATATTAAAGCTGACAACGAAAGAAAAAGTATTTTTTTTCTGGACAAATTACCCGAGGCAATGTGCAGCTTTGTTTGTGGGTCCTAATGGAATCTTCTCTACGAACATGAGGCTGTATAGCATGATGGCTAGAAACCCAGAAAATTCAGAATAAATCATTTGAGTCATTTTGTGACTCATGCCAGCTAGATAGAGCACATTTTTATGGATACTTATTTTAGAACATTTTGTATAGAGGCATATTAGTCTTTCACAAAAAAATACATTTAAAGGGGGGGAAAAACACATTATGGCCTAGTAAAAAGTTTAATGTGTCATTACATAAAATGCTGATTGAATTAAACTATCGGCGATTTATGCAATTTAATTTTCACTCTTGGAAATCCTTCCATACCAAACCCATACCTTAACCTATTAGCCTTTTTATACGAGGGGTGTGCAAGTCAAACTAGAACTACTGATTGTGCAGGATAACAGAACACAGTTATGAGAATAAAAACTACCTTTATTACTTTATTATATAATCTCTTGTTACACTAATGCAGAGTAGAAATATTTCTCAGTACGCTTGAGCCTGCAACACATTTGAAACGCTGGCCTCCCAGGGCCTCCTGTATTGGCACAATCAAGACTGTACTGGTAATAACTCAAGCGATCCTTGCATCCTCCGGAACTTTTCAAGGATCAGTCGTTCTGCTCACTAAATGTTCACAGGAAAGACTGCACAAGATTCTCAAGTCATTCTCAAACCTACATTTGCACCATTCAAATGTCTTACTGCGGCTAAGAGTCTCATCAGCATACAGTGCTGGAAGTCTTTCACAAATGTCAATCAGTTTTACTCCTTCATTCACTAGAAATTTCATGACAAGTGCCAGTTTGACTTGAATGCCCCTCGTATTTGCTGCATATAAAAGAACTATATTCATCCCTAAGCAGCCTTCAGTCACCTTCGTTAGACTTGCATTAGAAACTCTACTTTTCAAGCTAATTAATAGTAGCACACAAGAGCAACCAGCATAAACAATTTAAATAAAATGTTCCATGATGGCCTTGATTAAGTACTGTTGGTTACTCATTTTGATATCGGTATAAACTAGTAACAAAAGAATTTGCATTACTCTTACTCATGTATTCCTTCATCCCCAATTCTGACACACTGAGTGATGCTCAAATTTGATAGAGTAAAAAAAAATATCCCTGGAATTTTCTTAGTATTTTTCCTCCTGGTTCATGTCTTGCCGCAGTTCAACTCGTCTCATGATTCTGAATAGAAAAAAATATTATAATTACATCTGTACTGAAGTTGACACCTCTAAAAACATCTAAACTATCACATGTCATCTTCTGCATTCACACTCCTTGCCATTTTCATACTTCCATAATCCATTTTCTGCCGTATTATGTGTCACACGTTCATGACGTCTCAAGCTGAGACATTACATGGCTGCTTCGTTTTTAGCTAATTCATTTTTCACCAAGTAAATTAACTGATTGTATCTAATGGTTCGAAGTCCTGGTATCTCTTTTTCATATTCAGTTTAATTATGAAGTTTATTATGAGGAGAAATTAGAACTTTAGCCGGAGGTTATAGATGTCCGTCGCTACGCAAGTCCTGGAATCACTTTACACATTATAGTAGCTGAAAACGAGTCCAATCTTACTGCCCCTTGTGTATACCTACAAAATCCTGTGACTTTTTTCCTTGCTCAAATAAAATTTTAATTAAATTAAATCAAATGATGTAGAGTAAATTAAAAAATGGGGGAAATGTTTTACTACAACAGGCTGCAAAGTGCCTAAAGATACAGTTAGGCACTTTTTTTTTAGATACAGATAAAAAAATGGTTGTTTATGTAACAACCTCAACAGCCAACCTCGTTTCCCCTCTTGTCCGTTCCAACCACTCAGCATTCAGCATCACCAGTAAACTAATCACTGGCCTGATCATCTGTCATCATCTGCACCAGTTTTTCACTGGTTCATGCAAGTTAAATGTTTTTTATGCGTGAATGATTCATTAACAAACATTAAAAAATTCCTCTGAAACTGCTTAGGTACAGGGACTGGACTATTCATCAAGACTACTTTAGAAAATACAAGAAAGTGTGTCTCCTTGGAAGCAAAATATGAAGAGACGAAGGGGAGTTCAATACTTTTTTTTTTTTTTTTTTTACACAGTACTACACACACTATCTTACCTTTTGTAAATTGACCCCTTACAGATATGAATTTAAATTAAGCATAGCATTTGAATCTTTGATTTAATATAAATTATTGGAGCCTGAGGTAAATCGTTCCCCTTAATACATAAAACCTGATATATATAATAGTATATGTATTACATCAAATTAGGCATCCAGCCAGTAAAATGAACAATTTTATTTTCTGACTCGTATTATATAATCTGAAACCAATCATGTGCGAAATCCATCATGCAATAATGCAGTTGCTGTATCAGAGTCCAGAATATTTATAGAAATCTCACCATAATCTTTTTAATCATTTCACATAGCACACATAAAACTCATCCATATGTCCAACTTATTCGTTACATTCAGTCATCAATGTTTTTCATTATTTCAGTTCGGACCCTAAGATCATTTTCACAATAGTCTCATGTGCCACAGTTGCATAACTCAAAATAAATATTTGTGTCACCTGGGGCATTACAGATTTATCCAAATCTTTTTGTGCAAACTGTGTTGTAATGCCAGCTAAATCTAAGATTTTAGATTAAAAAAAACCTTTATAAGAAGGGCACGGGCCATGCTCCGGTCAGAGTATGGTGCCTTTTCAGGTTTTTCTTCAGGAATTTACAGTAAAAACAGTCATTTATAAATAAACACCTACAGTCTTTACATAATTTCAGGAGAACACAAATGATCTCTGTTAATCTCCGTATATTGTTTAAGATTTATGCCCAAAAACAAGGATATGTTGAAATACTGTATAAGGGGAAATCTTTGAACAATTTAATGAAAAGAAAGTTGCGGCATCATGCTGTAGGTTATATTATTATACTGTACTTTGAATGATGTTTTGAGTTGTCGAATTAACAAACAATACTTGCTGTTAAAGTGGCATGCATTTCCATAAACATCCATTTTGCTCATTGAGGGTCCTGTGAGTTAAAAGTCGCACACACACTATTTCCTCCATGTGTAAAAAACCTGCCTAGTAAATATTTAAATAAGTAAAAATATATTTCGTGCTATCATATCACATGATTTTCAAATCTTTGTGCATAAAACAGGATTGTGCATAATTGATACACACCATATATTAATTTCATCCTGTTTGTCTCCAGGTGCCTTCCTTTTCTGTTGGACTCCATTCTTTGTAGTTCACACGACACGGGCCCTGTGTGAGACATGTGAAATCTCACACTACCTAATGAGCACGGTGACATGGCTGGGTTACGTGAACAGTGCGCTCAACCCCATCATCTACACCGTCTTCAACACTGAGTTCCGCAGGTTTTTCCACAAGTTTCTACACACCACCTGCTGTTTCTCAGCTCGATCAGTGGATGAAACTATAATGATGCCATGAACTATTTGAAACAATGGGCATATTGGATTATTAAACAATAGCACACCTGTATGCCCGTTTATAAGAGAGTGCCAGATATTATGTACACCAGCCCTGATGCTTTACACACTGTCCATTTTATCAGGTCCACCTACCAATAATAACTATTAATAACTAATATTTATTATATCTGATGGTATGCAAAATTGGTCAGCTGCCCTTTACTCTGCCTATAAATAATGTTTTTGGAGCAGCAGTGGTGATGATTTTGTGGTGGCTTTTCATTGATGCAGTCGGAGTTCAAACTCAGCTGAAAACTGTTCATATAAAAACTGTAAGAATGGAGCATGTGGACAAAGCATCAATTTAGTGTCAGTAATCTTATTGTATTACCTTCTGCATTCTTCTTTTTCTATATTCGACCATTCCCATACTTTATATGCCTTTGAATGTATACTTGGCCATAGAATTTAATGTGCCTAACATTTACCACATTTACCACAATAAAAGTCCACATTTATTTTTCAAATGGAGATCATTTTAAGTAAAGATACATATGATGTACACTCATCTGATGACTGATATTTGTTTTATTTGAAGGTTTTATTATTTGAGGTTTATGGTTCCACTGCAGCAGCACAGTTTTGGCCACACCGTTTATAGACAGCAATTATCATATTGTCAACCTACTGTTCTCTTGATATATAGAATATATTTCATTAAATAATTTGGTATAAAACACATGCATTACATTACATTACATTAAAAAAGTTTAAGGCTTTGGACTACTGATCGGAAGGTCACAGGTTCAAACCCCAGCTCCACCAAGTTGCCATTGTTGGGACCTTGAGCAAGGCCCTCAACCCTCAATTGCTCAGATGTAAAAAAAAAAAGAAATTAGATAAAATATAGGTTGTTCTGGATAAGGGTGTCTGCCAAATGATCAAATGCAGGCTATAAACACCTACTTTGTAACTAGCCTTGCTTTTTTTTCTTCGTTTTTTTCCTTTCCCTCCACTCTGAAGACTTTTGAGTACTTTTTTTTTTTTTTGCAAAGTGCTGACACTGGAGACTCTTTCCATTAATATTACATACACATCTACTACGTTTATGGATGATTATAATTTTTTTTATATTAAATAACACTTATAGTTCTAATAGTAGTAGTAGTAGTTTTATATTATGTGGAAGTTGCTGCTAAGGAAGTGATAAAATATTATAACTGGTACATTAATATTAATCTGTGATTTGATCTACAGTCAGAGCTGTTTTTATACAAGATTGACCCCAAGACTGACCAATTATATTTGAAAATCCAACAGTGCTCTAAGGTATAAAGTAAAGTAAAAGTAAAGCCTTTATTCTGTCACATATACATTACAGCACAGTGAAATTCCCTCTTCACATATCCCAGGGTAAGTGGGGTCAGAGCGCAGGGTCAGCCATGGTACAGCGCCCCTGGAGCAATTAGGATTAAGGGCCTTGCTCAAGGGCCCAACAATGGCAACCTGGCTGAGCTGGGAATCAAACCGCCAATCTTCCAATCAGTAACTCAGTGCCTTAGCCCTCTGAGCCACCACTGCCCATAAGCTCAATATATCACATACAGTACATTAAGCTTATAAGGTATAAGCTTAATACATCACATTTTAGATTAATTAATAAATTATGTTTTTAGTTATTAAATACTTAATTTATATATAAACACGTAAAAAAAGGTGAAAACTAATTGAAATGTAACATTTTTGCTGCTAAAACTGAGCAGTGAGAAACCCGAAAGTAAAAAGATGTGGACAGTCGTGACTGGTGCACTTCACTTTTAGCATGGCAAATAAACTAGGAAACCAACTTCCTCATGAAGTTTGAAATTGAACTGCCTGTTATCAGTCACACTTTGCATGTCAGGTTGAATAACAGATTAAATGTCTGATCTAGTGAAGCAGTTTGCTGAACTTGTTGGCTGCCCGGCCAGGAGTGGCTCCAAATATTGTTTTTTGCTGGTTTTATGGGGTTGCTTAACTTTTTGCCGATATCGCAAAATTGTTCAATGTTCAATTCAAGGATACATAAACATATCTCTGAATATAAAAGTTACACGATCATGCCCAGGCCAGGGTTTGTGCACAAACAAGAAACTGCACAAATAGGTTTATGTACATTACACCCTCATAATCAGGGATCACAAATTTTTGCAGTCAGTAGCAACAGTATTCCATTCCATAGCCCAGGGGTGTCAGAGCTTATCCACTAAGGGATGGTGTGGGTGCAGGCTTTCATTCCAACCAAGCAGAAGCCACATCTGATTCCAGGTGTTTAATTTGCCGTTCTTGGCTTTCAATGGACTATCATGTGTGGCTTCTGCTTGATTGAAATGAAAGCCTGTACCCACACCGGTGCGTTCCTGATGAGATTTGACACCCCTGCCACAGAGCTAATGATATTATATGAATGTGAACTATAACAAGTCAAAATTGGTGCCTCAAACACCAAACGCATTAAATTCCTATTAGGCAGATGGGAAAATCATGTTCATAGTATATAGTATTAACCATCTTGAAAAAAACGAACAAAAAAAAACATGCATTTGTGAAGTGAAATAATTATGATATTGTTAATGCTTCAGTAATGTTAAGTTAAAAAAAAAAGTGTTCTGGCTAACAGGACGTGAAAGTAAGGTCAAAAGATTAACGTGCACTGTACCCATTCGCTAAATCAGACCTCCTGTGTTAGATTGATGTCTTTAGCCTAATTTTAACAGATCCTGCATTAGCTACCTAAAGCTTTGTTTCACAGTTTCTATGTAAAGTCAGGAGCAGAACATATTATATTAGAATATTGGATTCTGGAAATTATGGCAATCAATGTATTTCATTACTTGACAGGATGAGCAGAATAGGCAATGCACATAACCAAATATGGCTGGTCTACATGACCGGCATCAGGTACTGCATGTGTGTAACTATTTTTGGCCTTAGATCCATCTTGCCAGCTGCACTCATGCACGATTTCACACATACAGTACAGAATACTGAGGTAAATGACTCCGTAAAAAAGTGTTGCTGTATATGTTTTACCCAAATAACCTACAACTCATCTCTCATGTTAATCATTCTAATGGAGATTTTCTTCTTTCCTTTCTTGTCTTTTACTCACCCAACCACCCATGTGTAATGACAAAGTTTTCAAGCTTCTCACTGAAGTGTGAAGAAAACAGGTCATGCTTTTGTAGCTCATTAAAACCTGACATATCTGAGAGTCAGTTATCTGTGAATAGACGAAAACAGATTTCTCACATCTGAAAGCTCAGCTGCTCCATCTGAGTGCTCCAGATAAAATTAGAGTGCCGGATTGGGAAGTGCAAATTTTTTATAACAGCCTGTCAATGAAAGAAGTCAATGTTTGTAAGGTTCATTTAAGTCGCTAATACCAAAGAGTAAGTCTGTTGACTGGACTGACGAAGAGTGTCTATGGTAGTCAGTGAACATGGAAAAATTATAGTAACTGCTTTTACACTCTGTAGACTTCTGAATGAGGCTTAAAACACCTGAGAGCATGTTTTTATAGTAAAATAATCAACAGCAGGGTGGCATGGTATATACTGATGTTGTTGTTAGTCTGCGGGCTGCTCCCGTCGAGGGGTCGCCACATTGGACCACCCAATCCACACCCAACTTGGCCCATGTTTTACACCGGATGCCTTTCCTGACACAACCCTCCCATTTCATCCTGGTTTGGGACTGGCACTGCATCCAGTGGCTTGGATTTGGACAGTTGGTGGGAATTGAACCCGGGCCTTCCACATAGGCAAGAAACCTACCACTAAGCTACCAATGCGGTGCATACTGATATAAAGTACTGTAAACTGTTACCAATGTAACCTGCTACCATTCCTCTAATACCACAGCAATTACATTTGATATTACTTAAAGAGCCCTGCGATGGATTGGCATGGCACCCTGTCCAGGTGTACAGTAAGTCTCCTGGGATAGGCTTCAGGTGAGTGAGTGAGAGTACTTAAAGAATGACATGTCATACTTTTTATTCATGCATAGTTTCATTTAATGTTGTGGAACAAGTTAGTCCCTGTTATCATTTATGGCTGTGAACAGTGGTTTTGTTTTCACACCAGACTTTCCTTTCCTTCCTAAAGTTAATAAGACAAAGAAAAAGACAAAGAAAAAAAAAACAACAGTCTATGTCACTTAAGGCTTTCCAGGTGCATAAATAATTTACCCCAAAAGCTTTCCTTCTGACTGCTACAAATGACTGATAAAGGAGACTACTTCCAGTTTAAAAAATGTTTAGATGTGATAACTTGGTCAGTACATTCAGGTCATCAGCTGACATCATTTTATTATCACATAATAATGAGCCTAAACCTGACCAACTGAGACAAACCCAGGTCATAATACTTCTAATAAACACTTCATGTGCTTCCTTTCTTATAATGGCGTGCTCATCACACTGGAATTGGGTCAAGCTGGACTCATCGAACCACATGACCATTTTTGCTCAAAAGTTTGATCTGTATGCACATTGAAGTTTTTTTCCTCACTTACAAATGGTTCGCTTATGGCCGCACAGCTGTTTAGTCCCAATACTATGAGATCTTGTCACATTGTAGGTGTGGAAATGCTCTTACTTTCACTTTTAAACATAGCTGTGATTTATACTGTTGATGAAACTTAACAAAGCATTTAATTGATCTCTCAGTTACAGTAATTTCAGCCATCTCCTTATAGACCGACAATGTGACCTTTGTCAAAACAGAGCAACAGTTATTATTCAATCAAAGGCTTTTAAGTACTGTGGAACCTCGGATTGCGAGTAACTCGGTTTACGAGTGTTCCGCAAGACGAGCAAAGAGTTTTAATAAATTTTGACTTGAAAAACGAGCATGTCTTGGTTTACGAGTGCCGAGTTTCTTTACACCGACACACACACACACACACACACACACACACACACACACACACACACACACACACACACACACACACTCTGTCGCCTTTACACCTCCCCTCCCCGGCTTCACACAGACACACACACTCTGCTCTACACAGAAACTCTGCTCTGTTGCGATTCTTTTCAAAGGTAAGGTGCTGGTTCATTTGTTTTTTGTTTTTTTTTACTTTACAGCAGTGATTCCGTTAGTCTGCGCTCACGCGAGTTAAAATCTCATTAAAGAGATTTCTTTTTTTCCCGTTAAAACAGTGTTTCCATTGTGTGTGTGTTTGTTGTGAAACTTAAAAAGCGAGGTGGGGGGAGGGAGGAGGAGTTTTACTGTGTAAGACGAGACAAGAGAAGGGGCTAATTCCACACACACTCATACACACACAAATACACTGCGCCTGCGCGCACAAACAGAAACACTTATCTGTTGGGATTTATTTAAACTTTTTTAAAGGTAAAATGCAGATTAATTTGTTTTACTTTTACTTTATATATTGTATTGATTATTTTTCTGTATTAATTTTTTTGGGCTGTGGAACGAATTATTTGAGTTTTCATTATTTCTTATGATTTGGTTTACGAGTGTTTTGGAATACGAGCACGCTTCCGGAATTAATTATGCTCGTAATCCAAGGATCCACTGTATTTGCTTATTTGAATACAAATGTTGACTTTTTTCCTCTAGGCAATGTAATTAATTATGGGTGGTTATACAACACATTTTTATTCACATATAACACATTTACTATTTGTCTTACATTGCATGAAGCATCCACCAAAGACGTCCCTGGGTAATATTGAAATGATACTTATATTAACACGCACATTAATATATACCTATTTGAAGCCAGGACTGTTTGTTACAGCTGCTGTTATAGGACAGCACACATTCCCAAACAGCATCAAGAACGCTCAGCACTGTGGTTTGAGAAATAAAAAACATTTTGGCCCAAATGTACTCTCTTTTTTTTCGTCTTCTTTTTTTTTTTACAGAACAGTCTCACTTTGGAGATATCGAAGAAATTTAAAAAACATGACAGGATGTTGTGACAGAACTCCTGACAGTTTAAGAAGTTCTGAAGTGATGCCCACAGAGCTTTATCTCAAAGCAGCAGAAAGAACAAATGATGTTATTTATCAATGTTTAGTTCACTCAAGTGTCATTTAGCTTGGGTGCTTATAGACTGTGAGCCAGTGGTGGGCAAAAGTTTATCAGCGGGAAGTTTTTTTGTACAGTGTTGAGTGCAAAAGTTTGTGCCCATACTTTCAGATGAAAAGAATACCATTACTGCCTGTGAAACTTCTACACTGAGATGTTTATATTTTATTTTTATTTTATTACATTTTTTATTCAAGACAAACATCGATCAACAGATACAATGGAGTGTGATGCAAATGTAAACTTTCATTCAACTTTAATCCTTTAAACGTGTTCTGGATTTTTACAAATCCCTCCTTTCAGTCTTTGCTCATGTAAAGAGTTTCTGTGTTTCTTAAGATTCGACTTTTCATCTCCTTAAAACTTTAAGCTTCTATCTGACTTTTTCACATTTTCTTATTTTGTAAAAAAAAAAAACATATTAACATGATGTGAGGTGTGTTTTTTTTTTCAGATGATATGCATGTTTTGTACTCTTTATTTGAAGAAAAAAAGCACAGCACAGTTTTGCTATCAGGAATGCAAAAACTTTGAAGCTCGATATCTTAAACCTGCTGGGAATGCAGATAGAACCTTATGATTCCAAGGGAACGTAATGATCTTGAAGTCTTTCTAAACACCAATATATTTTCCCCCTTCTCAAGCTTTGTAAAAGGACAAAATGTCCTTTCTAAAGCTGTTTTTTCATCTCTTTTCTATTGATTTTTAACAACCTAAGGAGGCCTAAGGTTGTTAAAAACCTAAGGAGGCCTAAATGAACTTTTCATGCCTTTAGTGGGATTAACAAACCTAACAAATGTTGTTTTAAAGTCTTAGACACCTTAATGAGAAACAAATAATAATCAATCAATTGTTAGAGGTGCTGTCTGAGACTATAAATTTCTTGTCATGTTTAGACTGCATGCCATATTGGAAACTAGGAAAGCACAATTAAAAGAACATGGATTTCTTTTTCTTTATGCAGAAACAAAGGGAGATGCAAATTTCTTCTATTATATAAATAGATTTCTGGCCTGCCATGTTAAAGGCCTAGGTTCAATGGGAGGGTTGCGTCAGGAAGGGCATCCAGCATAAGCCCTGTGTTTGTGATTGTGTGTGGATGGTCCGCTGGGGCGACCCCTCGACGGGAGCAGCTGAAAGACTAACAACCTTCTAATACTTTGGTGGACCGCCTTTTGTTTTGATTACAGCTGTGGCATCATTTGATAAGCTTAATGAGCATTCATTTCTTTCCAAGATCTTCTATTGATTCTATGAGACACGGACCATGACATGAATCCCAAAGATTCTTAATGGGATTAAGGTCTGGACTTCTGGTTTGGTCTGATGGCCAATCCATGTGTGAAAATGATGTCTCATGCTCCCTGAACCACTCTTTCACAATTTAAGCCTGATGAATTCTGCCATTGTCATCTTGGAATGTGCCCGCAGTACATTCTTTATGCTCCCTAGTAAATTGAAGCCTTTTTGACGATTAGCTTCAGTTATAAGTGGTTTTCTCATAAGTGGTGCTCACAGCTGTTTAGTCCCAATCTCGTGAGTTTTCTTCGCACTGTGCTGTGTGGAAATGCGTTTATTTGCACTATTGAACATAGCTGTGAGTTCTACTCTTGTTCATTTTAAGATTTGATTTCACAAGTGTATAAGTAATCTCCCATCATTTTTTTTTCTATATGAAGCACAATAATTTGTCCCTTCTGAAATATTGTAACATCTGTCCCACAACCCTAAGATATGTCTGTAGTTATTTAGAAGCTACTCACTGCATCAGTTAGGGGTAAATAACTTGTTGCAGCTGAACTATTTCATTTATTGCAGTAATTATCCAATAGTGGGAAATACATACATTATATTGCCAAAAGTATTCGCTCGCCTGGTTTCACATTCATATGACCTTGAGTAACACATAACTCTTAATCCATAGGGGCTAATATACTGTTGGCCCACTCTTTGCACCTATAACAGATTCAACTCTTCTGGGAAGGCGTTCCACAAGGTTTAGGAGCGTGCTTATGGAAATTTCTGAGACTCTACTGTTGGACGAGAAGGCTTGGCTCGCGGTCTCCACTCTAATTCATCCCAAATGTGGGTTGAGTCAGGACTCTGTGCAGGCCAGTCAAATTGTTCCACACCAAACTCACTCATCCATGTCTTTATGGACCTTGCTTTGTGCTCTGGTGCGCAGTTATGTTGGAACAGGAAGGGGCCATCACCCAAACTGATCCCACAAACTTGAGAGCATGAAATTGTCCACAATGTCTTGGTCTGCTGTAGCATTACATTACATTATGAGGGGCAGTGGTGGCTCAGTGGGCTAAGGCACTGAGTTACTGATCAGAAGATCGGCGGTTCGATTCCCAACTCAGCCAGGTTGCCATTGTTGGGCCCTTGTGCAAGGCCCTTAACCCTAACTGCTCCAGGGGCGCTGTACCATAGCTGACCCTGCGCTCTGACCCCAGTTACACTGGGATATGCGAAGAAGGAATTTCACTGTGCTGTAATGTATATGTGACAAAAATAAAGGCTTTACATTAAGAGTTACTTTCACTGGATGCAAGGGGCCGAGCCCAACTCCTAAGAACCAACCACAAACCAGCTTCAACATGACTGTGCATTGCAATGTACTACACAGGTGAGCTGCAGTACCTTTGTTTGCATCTACGAACGTTCATAGAACCGTCGTCTGTTCGTATCTGTGGAAATTCGTAATTCGAATGTTTGTAAGTTGAGAACTACCTGTAATCTCCTTTGAACAGTTGATATTAAGATGTGTCTGCTCTATAAAGGTCTTCATAACGCCTCTAATCCCACGTGCTGTTTGTTGATTGGTGATTTCTGAGGCTGGTGACTCTAAATGAACTTCTCCTCTGCAGTAGAGGTAGGTTTTGGTCTTTCTTTCCTGGGAAGGTCTTATTGAGAGCCAGTTTCATCATGGTGCTTGATGGGTTTTGCAAATTGACAATACTATTCTTGCAGGAAGTGTTCCAGCTGGCCAAATACCCATTGACTGATGTTATTTAAATACATAATGGTGTTATTTTATAATTTAAAATTCTCGATTGTTCTAGAATCTTAGGATGCATTTTGCTGTTGATGTAGAAGATAAATCACTAATAAAAAAACAAATTATATATATAAAAACATTGAATTAGAAGGTGTCCAAACTTACTGTATTTATAGAGCAACGGTTTGCATCTCCCTTTGTTTCTGCACGAATTTTTTTTTTTTTATAGTCAATAGCAAACATAATGGCATGCACTTTAAGTAATAAAAGAAATGTATTGTCTCAGTTACTGTAACTTTCTCAGTTATTTGGGTCTTATTAAGGTGTCTAAGACTTTAAAACAACATTTATTTGATTTGTTAATCTGATTTGAGGCATGAAAGGTTCATTCAGGCTTCATTAAGTTGTTAAATCAGGAAAACAACTTTAAAAACCACATGTCTTTTACAGAAAGAAATACAGAAACTATTTATATGACCAAAGACTGAAAGAAGGACAACGCTGCATATTTTTGCTGATATTGAGCTTCTTTTTTTAGTCTAACCTAAATATACTAGAGACCGAAATTCTACATTGAAAAGGAAAAAAAAAAAGAGAAAAAGCAACTGTGACCTTCAAGCTTTTAATATTAAATCAGTCATAATAAAAATGTTGAATGACCTGAAAAGAATGTCACATTTAAACAGCTCATCGTTCATCCCATTAACAATTCCTCATTAACTTGGCTGTAAAACAACCAGTGAAGCTACAAAGGGAGACGAATGCAGTGAGCCGAGCCTCCAAGTGCTGCATTCAATACAGTTCAATTCTGTCACGGTTGGTGAAGTGCCACAAAATGACTGAGGAGATGCGGGAAATGAAGCTGGGCTCTCACGTCTGGACAGTCATTCCTCACGCGTCTTTGAAGCCTGCAGAAGAAATGGAAAACATTGTAGGCTCTGTGATGTCTGATAGGTCTCTGTCATTTTCTGCCTTTTTAACCAAGCAGCGATATTTCTCCACCGCTGTGATCTTGGAAGGATTCGTCGTACAGTAAGTGTGGCAAAGCTGAGACTTCAGATTTTGCCCTGAAATCAGGAGCCTTTTTTCCCCCCCATTTGTGTAGTGTAATTTGAATTTTCTTAAGAGGCATTGTGCTGTTAAGCCTTTCGAATTGCACAGAGATAACGTCTACCTGTTCTTCTTTTCATTATTATTACTCATTTTAATATTATTAATAATAATCGTAATAGATGAAATTACTTTGTATATTTACATTTTTATTTGTCTGATTACTTTCTATAAGCATCGTTCGTCTTATATCTTGACTGAATTGATATATTTTATTATAATCCCTCCATCCATCATCAACTCTTATCCTACAAGGTCGTGGGAGTGCTGGAGCCTACCCCAGGCACCTCAGGGCACTAGGTGGGCTACACCCTGGATGGCTTGTCAATCCACATGACACACAAACACACACACACTCATACACTATGACAATTTGGAATTGTCAATCAACCAAGATTGTACCTGGATTAGATTGAGAAAACCCACCAAGCACCGGGAGAACCATGTTGCTGTTTATTAAATTCATTTTAATTGAACTCTAAAGATAATATGAAAATATAATTAATTAACGAGTCTGTTATTTCATGCAACAGCATTATTGGTGTTGGTATAATTAATGATTATTATAAGCTTTTATTAATCTTATTATTCTAAAAAGAATTAATGAATTAGTAATTCAATGCAAATAAGCATGAATCAATCAAAAGAAAATATGAAAATTAAAAAAATAATATTAAATTGTCATTACAAATTGTATTATTAGAGACAACTTGAATGACATGTCTCTGATCTGAACCTCTGATATTTTTCACATACATTTCAGTTCCTTAGCATTTGATTTGTCCCTCTTTAATGTTAATGTGACATGAACTGGGCTGGACCACAGAAGTTCGTGTGAAGTTCGATGCTCTGTGTTTGATCAACTCTCAAATGAGATACGACTCGAGGAAAAGCTTGGTTAACACGGTCCATGTAAATTTGGATTCCTAACCAATAATATAGAGCATCACTCACCTTCTGACCTTCTTCAGCCATAAGAGCCTCCAGCTCAGGCATCCAACCCAAAGCGTCCGCCAGTTTCTTCACACCGCTCACTACATCACCCAGCTCGGCCACGTCACTGTGAGGTGAAACGTCTGAGGCAAAGGGTCCCACCAGGTCACGGTTTATAAGGAGGCGAGACACAGAACCTCGCACAGCTCCAGATAAACTGGCAAATGGCTCCACCTGCAGATAATCAGCAGAGAGGAAAAAAAAAAAAACTAAACAGAGACATCTGCTGGTCCAACTGAGTAACCACTAGGCCTGAGTGTGGTTTTAATACAGGGTAAAGGTCAGGGTAAAACTCACTCAGTCACTCATCGTCTATACCGCTTTATTCTGTATACAGTGTAACGGGGGCTTGGAGCTTGTCCCAGGAGAATTTGGGCAACCTTGATGGGGTGTCAATCCATCGCAAGGCACAGATATAAACCCAGCGTCTTAGACGCTGATTCACAACTTAGGGCAATTTGGGAACACCAATTAGTCTAATCTGCATTCCTTTGGACTGGGAGAGGAAACCAGTGTACCCGGAAGTAACCACCCAAGCACGGGGAAAACATGCAAACACAGACCCGAGGTGGGAATCGAACCCTCGACCCTGGAGGTGCAAGGTGAGTCCTAACCACCCATTACTCAATAGTAGATATTTACAGTAATAATATTTAAAATGGGTTAGAATTTAGATTTTTCTTGTCACTTGACAAGTCATCATATACAAATAAAGTAAAAAATTTACCTTGTAATTTTATATTTGATGCATGGTGCTCATAAAATGTTAATTACACTACAGTCACTTACGTAGCAAGTAACACTTTATATTAATTTAATGTTTATCGGACCTTAAAAGCTGTTATATTATATTATATTATATTATACATAATATTAAAGGTCATATAAAAAGCTACTGTATATAAAGTTATACAGTTTACATAAATAAAGACACAAAAATATTTAGTTATAAAATAACAAAAAGACTAGGGCCTTATTAGCTTTTTTTTTCTTCAAACCGTTACTTAAGAAAGAAAGGAAATACATAAAAAAAAAGATATTACACATCGAAAAAAGGCTTAATAAAAAATACAAATATTTAATAGCCCTTGTGTGGTGTTATTTGTGTTACTCATATTTTTGTTACTCAGCCAGTGTTCCTGGTCTGGTGTATGTGTTGAATAAGTACGTCTTGGGTGTGGTCACTGAAAATGTTTTCTGATATCAGCTCTTCACAGAAAATGAGCCAAGGCTAATGAATCTGAGTAATCCTTAATTGTACAATTTTTCCTTTACTAAAACATGAAAAACGGGTCCCACAGACCTGAACACCACACAAGGGTTCTAAATCTAAACATATAAAAAATAATTATTTATTTTAGTAATAATAATTTTAGTTTACTTTTTTAATAACAAAATGTAACAAATAGATTTTGTAAAGTAAACAAACCAGGTATAATTAAAGTTAGTGTTTCAACTAAAAGAAAATATTTTAAAATCTATGCTTTTTCTTTTCTTTCTTTTTTTTTTGCGTTTTTTTTTTTTTCACATCCTGTGCTGCGAACCCGAGCAAAAGTTTAAAAGTGCACTTAGATGGAAAGCACAGAAATGACGTGATAGCAGGAGCTCCCCTCACCTCTAATGACGTCCCCATTACAATCAGTAAGTCCGCCATGGGGAAGTCGGCGAGGTAGAGGAAAAAGTGCTGTGGCAGCTCTTCGCCAAAAAACACGACATCAGGCTTAATGACTCCTTTACACTGAGAGCAGTGCGGCACTGTTCCTTCTAATACATCACTCTAAGAAAGACAAAATCGTCAATGTGTTTCCTAAGAGAAAGGAAAGATGTTAGCTTATTGGTATTTCTCTTTATCACATGATCTGCTTATCTAGTGTGTAATAACGACACTCACACGTAGGTCTTCTCCTTGGTATCCCTGACGGCACACTGTGCACGTGGCTGTCGCAAATGTCCCGTGTGCCTCCACTAACTTCTTAGCTGGGATTCCTGCCACTGTTAAATAAATGAAATAAATAAATAAATAAATACACGAGTGGCATCTTTTTAAGAGTGGGCTAAAAACATGTTATAACCAATATTACACACATTTATCACAATTTCCCACTCGAACAATTAGCAAAAACACCTTTTTGTATTCTCATAACATTGTCCAAAATAACCTGTTTCGAATCAAACTGGTACTTTTGACCAAAAATTAACATCTTCATTTAGTATTACTATATTACTATACTATACTATACTTACTATATTATCAAGAGACTCATAAACTCACTTCTCTCCAGCCCATCGATGTTTTGAGTGTACATCCTGAGCAGCTGGCCTTTGTCATGAAGAAGCCGGACGAAGTAGTGTGTCAGATTGGGGCGATAATTACCAGGATACAGCTCTTTAGCCAAGGCGAAGAAAGGTCTAGGGTTGTTATGGAAGTAGTTAATCTCAAAAATAGCCTCGGGATAGGGAAGGTTGTACTTTTGGAGGTTGTCGTAAAGGCCACTACCGGGTGATCTGTCAGAAAAGAAAGATGAAGGAAAATGGAGACATTTTCTTGAATTCAGGTGCCACTGTGATAGTAATCATGTTCAGGGCTTCTTCAGATACTTGCCTGAAATCTGGAATTCCACTTGGGGTACTAATCCCTGCTCCAGCCATCACCACTATCCGTTTATACTCTCGTTCTTTGATTCCTTTCGCAATATCCTCTAAAGTCATTTTCTGTTTGGCACTACCTTGGCCTCCTCCAAAAAAATGTCTATGAAAGCTTCTCCTATACCACATAAATTGCAATATTAAGAAATAATAAATGAAAGGCATAACATATAAAAGGGACACTTCATGGACAATTTTGTAAACATCTGACCGTCACACATATACTGTATAGTTAAGGTCAAATGTTTGGACAAACCATGTTGTTGCGGTTTGTAATATGGTGATTTCTGAGGTTGGTAACAGAAGTAAGTTTTGGTCTTGGTCAGATTCATCATGGTGCTTGATGGGTTTTGCAAATGCACTTGACAATACTGCTCTTGCAAGAACTATTTACCTAATTTCCATAATGCCATATGTGTTATTTCATAGTTTTGAAATCTCCAGTATTGTTTAGAAAAGGCATGGGCAAACTACGACCCGGGGGCCACATGCGGCCCGTTTAACGTTTTGATTCGGCCCGCCAAACTTGAAAAAAAATTAATAAATTAACCTTGTTAATGTTTTATTTCCCCTGTAATTCTGATATTTCCTCATTAGATGGCGCACTCTAGATATATTGGCTTTGTTGAGGTGAAGCGTAGGCCTATTACTCCACCTTTGCACTTTACCCTTTGACCAAAGCATGCCATCTATCTGCTCCTGTTCCGGCCCCTTTGTCAAATGTTAGAACTCAATGTGGCCCACGAATCAAAAAGTTTGCCCACCCCTGGTTTAGACTGTAGGAAATAAATCACTAAAGAAAAATCATTAAATTTCAAGGTGTCCCCAAACCTTTGACTGGCGCTGCATATGGTTCTTCATCAAACTGCTGCCACACAAACTTGGAAAAACACAGTTATATAGCATATCTTTGTACGCTGTTGTGTTTAAATTCCCCTTCACTGGAACCAAGAACCCCAAACCTGTTTCAGCATGATGGTGCTGAAGAGATGATGTGTTAAGGTTGGGGATGAAGAACTTCGGTGTTCTTAAGTATGCTGACCTCAACCCAACTGAACACCATTGGTATAAACTGGAAAGCATACTGCGTCCCTGATCTCCTCACCTGACTGAACTGGCTGAACTGAACATCACTTCCTGAGCTCATTAATAAACACAAAAATCGCCACAATCATGCTAGTAAAAAGCCTATAACAACAAAGTGTGTGTCATTTGTTACTCATATGGTTACTGTAGGCTACTGATCGGTTCAGATTCTCAAGCACCATCTCCACCAACTTGCCACTGTGGAACCCTTGTACAAGGCCCTTAACCCTATCAGCTCCAGGGGCGCTGTATCCTGGACCCGACCCTGCACTCGGGCCCCAGCTTCCCAACTGACATATAATAAAAAAAAGACTTTTACTGTGCTGTAAGGTACATATGACAAATAACTGAATCTTAATTACATCTGGAACGTAGAAGGAAGCTACACACACCATAAAAACAGCCATAATAGGGTGTTCAAAGAGCCAAGGGCCTTGCACAAGGGCTCAATAGTGGCAGCTTGGCAGTGCTGGGGCCTGAACCTCCGACATTCCCAGAGCCTTTATCATTTGGGTGTGATGGACAGGCGTCCACAAACGTATAATACACTATACACTCCAACAGATCAAATTTATAGATGAGACTACTTACCAACATCCCAAAACACCCGAGTGTCCATGTCCCTCCAGGTCCAGCTTCTGAACATTGCCTGAAATCTTCTCATGGACAACTTGTATCCTTGATAGACCTTGATATGGTATGTGAATAAATACAGATCACTTATCATAAAGCACACAGCACAAGACAAATAAAAAGAAAAATAAATGAAATGGATTTTTTTACTTTACTTATGGATTATGACATGTTTCAGAATGCAGATGGTATAATTACTGTTTATTCACTTATAACCAGTGTAATATTATACAGTATATCTACCTTTGCCTGTGAATAATCCTCCATTACTTTTGATATTTATAGCACAGCGTCTCAGCAGCGAGATCATGCTGCAAGGTTTAACAAAATAATGCAGACAAATTTTAAAAATAAATTAAAGGTATGCCTAAAATGTGAGAAAACTAAACTTACACCAATTAACAGAACATAGTAATGTCACTTTGATCCGACTGTGTTACGGTTGCGCTAATGACGCTTAACCGTAATTGCTGACATAAATGCACAGATTGGACTGAGAATGTCAATCACAATATCAACGATATCAGATTTTTTGTTTTCAATATTTTAAATCTACATACTTTGTTTGATTATTAAAATATATAACATCATATATTTAAATATATATATATATACATATGTTAGCGACTCTAAAGCTTGAAAATGTCTCATGCGCACGTAATATACTGTTGTAGGTAGAAGTGGAGAAATCAGAATCCATATCTATTCGCGATGTATGTGTGATAGGCATGTTCGAATTAATAGTGCGTATAAAACAATCCTTATTATTTTTGTTATTACACATTTTATATACATCTTAAGGTTGTTTTCATGAAAGTATTTTTAAAACACTTTTTACTGACTTTTACTTTAGAATCTACTTCCTCGTTTCAATTGGTTGTGTTTCAATTCAGTTACCCCAGCACTAAAGAGTCTGTTATAATTCCGCCGGTGTTCTCATCTTAGCCAGTGAACGATATATTGCGCGCTATACTAAGTGGTGCTATTTGGAACACAGCCGTTGCTGCGATTGGTTAAAGAAAAATCTTTTCCTGTGCTCTGATTGGCTAATAGAACGCACTCACTCAGCTATTGACTAGTTCACAGTGACCGACCAACTATTAACCAATGATAGAGCAGAAGGCGGGATTTGTTGTAACACTTGGCTCACGCCGGTGAACGCTCAGGATACAGTATCACAGACTCTCTCATCACCTACATCAGTTTCTAACACTGGTCCCTGATTAAAAACCGGTTTTCATAATGAAAGATGTCCCGGGATATCTGGTTCTTCAGCAGAGCACGAGCGCCAGCCCGGAAATGGCTGCACAATGGCACGCGCTTGAAGATTTGTACAACAGAAAGTAAGGTTGCTGTTAGCATTAGCCACATAACGACACAGGTGCATGATTTAGCAAGTCATCCTTAAAAAAAATTTTTTTTTACCCCAACTGAATATCATACAGACATAGAATTTATCGTATATATAAAATTATATATATAATTTGGACATTATTTAAACATTTAACTTTAAACATTATTATACATCACTGTATAGACACTGTAAGTTATTTATCCATCAGTTCTATGTTTTTCATCTTCAGGGCCTCAATAACACTTGTGTCATCCTCACCAAGTTCTGTAAACAAGCAGATAAGTGGATTGGAATCACCATTGACCACTCAATACAATATTATCACGGTTCCTAGCTGCTTATTTAATAAAAAATTGCAATGCTATAAGTATCCTGATTTAATATCCCCCCCCCCCCTCCCTCCGATTTTGTAAAATTGGACACTTTTTTAAATGTTTACTGAGTAATTAAATGTACCCTTTCCGTTGAACATTAGTTTTCTCACTTAAAAACCAAGAGCAGGATTTAAGCAATATAAATTAACTGCAAATACAAGAGGTTAACTTGGCAACATGCAACTGAGCAGCACATGTCTGCGTCACCTGCCACAATTATTCTTTCTTAAAAAACTCATGCAAATAATTCACTCCTACCACATGAGGTAAATGAGCAAATAATGGTGGGGAAGGCGAAAAGGATTTTTTAGAAATCAACTACTCCCTGAAGGAGACCTTTATTAACAGTTTGCTTCACGTCATGGACAGCTAACTCTGAGTTTAGTTAGATTTGCATCCTTGGTTGCGCTAGCCCCTTTTCTGTTTGAACCAGCCTTTATTGTCACTGTTGCACAAGCATCACCTGCACACACCCTCAGCTGGCACAAACCTAACCAGTTGATTCCATGTACTTCACATGGTCCTTTCAGGGACAACAAACCTCATTCGGCGCTTCTGTATAAAAACTCACTCTGACTGCCTTTAACATGACGTTGAAAGTACTAAGTAAAGGTAGACTGTGATCACTCAGATTACAACCCTCCTGTACCGAACGGTGTTAAAAAGCATGCTGTCACACCTCAGTGTATGTATTTTCCCCACCTTGTTTCTAAATGTTGTATTATTTTAGAATTTGTACCTGTTGAAATCTGTAGTTGTCACTTGACATAATTTGAGGTTATTTGTTTACAGTATCTGATGAGGACTACAGTATAACTATTTAGGCTCTAATAAATAAAGACATAGAGCCTGTAATTGATTGAGTCTATCACGTTCTTCTTCTTCTTCCTCTTCTTCTTCTTCTTCTTCTTATTATCATTATTATTACAGATCTATAATATAAAGTTACTTTCCATGGCAATATGAAGTCACCCTGACTAAGGAAAAATAAATAAACAAATAACACATTTGGCCCCATTCATTTTGTTCTTTTTATTGTACTAACAATACACGTGTTTTATTAACTATTAGATTATGGCATCAGTTAACTTTGAAGTTGACAGAGTTTGTGAAAGACTCTTATTTTAAAACTGGAGACACTCTTATCCAGGTGAGACTGTGTTACCCTGATGACCAAATTTTTTTTTTTTACATTTATTTATTGTTGATGCCTAAGCGATTCACTTCTGACTGTTTTTCCTTTAAAGCTCTATGAAAACTTTATCAGTGATTTTGAGCACAGGTAGGATGGCCATGCAGATAACTTATGTATAATCTCATAGATTATAAATAAAAATAATTACATTACATCATTTATCTTGCATTATCAATAATTTCACTACTCTTGCTTGCTAAACAGCAATCTGTGTTTGATTTCTTTGCTAGTTTTTCATTGCATTGATTGTTATTTTTATTGTATTTTTTCCTAGAATAAACCCTCTCTCTCTGGTGGAAATTATTCTCTTTGTTATCAGACAAATCACAGGTGGGTGTAAAGCACCTTTAAACAACCTTTTCATAGTAAAAGAAAATATTTTTGTTGTTATTTTTGTAATCCTCTGTTTTATTTCCTGCTAATCATATAACCGTTAAGTCATGTGGCTTAATCATTTGGTGAACAGTTTCATGCAGTTACTTATGAGTGCGGGAGCATTAAGTCTGAGTCTAGCACAGATAAAGAGCCCAAAAACAAGTGCAAGATAAATGTAGGGCGAAAATTTCACATTTCTCTATAAAACTGGAAATAAGGACTAAAACTAGGACTAGGATTGTCTTCTGGCTATGACTCATACAATTACAGTATATAAGAGGAATAAAACTTTAATTAGCACTTAAAACCAAAGCGTTTTTGTTTTTTGCACTACTTTGTTTCAATGAATATATACAGGCCTCAGGATTGTACAATATAGAGTGTTAATATTTTCAGCACAACAAGAAAAAATGAGGAAAGTAATTTCTCATTTTCACCTACCATATAAACATGTCTGAACAAAAACAAAGAGTGACATATAGTATACAGAGAAATACAACGTTAACCACATATGTTTTTAGGGTTGTTTCTGGTTGCTTTTATGACCAAAGTTGTTGTTATTATTATTATTATTATTATTATTTATTATTATTATTATTAATTACACATTTTGTGAGTTCTGATTTTTTTTCATCATCCTTTCCATATTCCAATAGAAATAAAAAACAAAGTTTCAAAAGAAATAATAACTCTGATTTAAACGCTAAATTAAATGTTAGTTAGTATGTAAGAAATGCAAAACAAAAATAATAAATAAATAAATAGGTCACACATAAACACACATAATAAGCTGTAAATTAACTTAATCAAAGTAAAGGTCATTTAATATAATTTCAAGTAGAAATGATTAAAGATTCTGTATTCACCTTTGCGAGATAAAAAAGGCTATAATAATAATCGTAGAAATAATAATTATAATCATCATCAGAGTTATACTAATAATGATAATAACATTCATGAAATAATGATTGGGAAATTGATCACCCCAGACTATGAGACACAACACACCTGCACAGACATTTCCATCCTAAAAATATACACAACTCTGGATGTGAAAACATTTTTGGAATAAATGATTTTGGATAAACTGGCTTTACGGATTAAGAAGTGTATAAAGAATATGTGTTAATAGTGAAGTTTAAAATAAAACATTTGAAATAGCAAATATGAAAAACTAGCTGTTAAATTAATTAATCAGAATCATGCATAATACTTTTTGAAGTGTTTAAATTAGAAATAAAACATTTAGTCAGTTCAAGCCTAGTTCTTTTAGTCTGTCAGTATTATTTGGTTAGATCTCCATGAATTATAGGGATGGGAATCACCAGGGGTCACTCGATATTATCGTGCTGATTTGATTTGTATTGAGGTTCTTTAAGAATCACAATTTTATAAATATCCATATGCAATATGATTTTTTTTTCCCAATATGTGAATAGTTTAAAGTGGACCACCTGTAGGACTATAGAGGAGCAGCAACATTTTACCGCATCAAATACAAGCACATACAGTATAAAGAAATTGATTGGAAATGTGATTGGATCATCACAGAGGTCTGTTAAAGTATTGTAACATTGATGCAGCAGCTCCTACTCACTTACATTTACACTTCATTCTCAACAGACCCAAATGATGCAATTACCTTTCTTGAGAAGACCAAAGAAAAGGTAAGTAAAGGATTTATTAATGTCTAACAGAGCAGCAGTAATCTCATTTCATTGATTGTTTGCTGTAAACGTCTTTTTGTCTGTAACAGGTGAAGAGCAGCGACGAAGCTGTAATACTGTGCAAAACGGCTATAGGGTGTCTGAAATTAGAGATCAATGACCTCGCTGCGACAAAAGTATGTTATATCAATCAGAGATTTAGAAAGTTTATTCATAAATATCTTATAAATTAGACTGTCCATACCTGCTAGATATCAGTGACATACAGTAATGAACCTGCATTAGTAACAATGTACGGAAGAATCATGTTTTTTTCCTACAAATCCCACCTAATTTTAAATAGCTAAAATTATGGTATCAGCACCTAGCTAAATTAAAACAAAATGATGTGGCTGGGTGATAGGAAAATATCTTATCATGAGACCTTGCTATGATACAATATATGAGGGATATGTGGTAATAATGTTCTTTGTACGAGAAGATGTAAAAATGGATTCAAGCACAGTACGCTGATGAGACTAAGGCCAAATGTCCATAAATGACAATCCTGGCTCACGATTGAAAATTTACGATTTTTTCCCTAATTTCGGTCATGATACAACCCCATTCCCCCCTCCTCACTTCCCTATAGGGCTCCCACATTAAGGCTGCTACTACCAGTCAGCACAATTAATTGGCTGTAGAGACATGATTAATGTAAGCTCTGCTGTGAGAGCTCGGCCAATCAGCTCTCTGTACCCCCGGCTGTGAGAGGCTGAAATTGCTTTGGGTCAAATGATACCAGTACATGACATGATAAGCATGCCCAAAAATTAAATAAATAACATCTTCACATTTCTATAATTTGGTGCTGGGCATATCTGTGTATTTAATAAATGAAATGAAAACAAAACCACCAGATCCTTGAATATTTTTTTTTTTTTACACACCTCACTATAGATTATCTGAGATTCAGGAGGAATGCTGATAGTTAAATGTTATTTGAAGAGCCAGTGTTTTTGCAAATACAGTAAAAGCCTGAGGTTTCACACATTGATTCAGTGTTCCACTGTTTGCAGAAACTGATAGAGGAAGTGGAGGAGATGCTGAATAATTTGTCTGGTGTAACATCAGTCCACGGGCGTTTCTATGATTTATCCAGCAAGTACTATCGATTTGTGGGAAACCACGCGCTGTACTACAAGGATGCGCTGCGATATCTCGGCTGCGTAGACATCAAAGATTTATCTGGTAAGTCGTGTAATTATTGTTATATTGTGGAGTTAGGAAAAAAATGCAATCTGATCTTTGACATTAATTGGTATATGACCTTTATGTGGACACTTTCACCTTACAACGTTTCGGTTTTATGTTTATAGAGACGGAGAAACAGGAGAGAGCATTTACACTGGGGCTTGCGGGACTGCTTGGGGAGGGAGTGTATAATTTTGGAGAACTCGTAAGTCTCTCGGGGATTCTAACAGTGCCTCTGTTCCACAGAGAATGTTTAGTCTTGCTGCATTTTACAGTGATCGGTGTATAATGTGAGTTGTTGTTTTGTGTTTTTTCTTTCTTTTTTTTTTTCAGCTGATGCACCCAGTGTTGGAGTCTTTAAGAAACACAGACAAGCAGTGGCTTATTGAAACGCTCTACGCCTTCAACAGTGGCAACGTCATCAAGTTTCAGGCTTTAAAATCAGCCTGGGGTCAGCAGGTCAGCATGGGTACACAGTCAACAACAACAAAAAGTACACTAGTTGCTAGTGTTGGTCTGTTCATGCTTTGTAAAAGTAACACAGAAAGGATCTTTTACATTACAGCCAGATCTTGCAGCTCATGAGGTCAAACTCATGCAAAAGATTCAGCTGCTCTGCGTAATGGAGGTGAATAGATTTTACGAACATTCAGTTTTATAGATTTCAGTTTTAATATTGCACAAAAAAAGAGGTTCATTTGATTTATTTTTTTGTGTCTCCTAGATGACTTTTACACGGCCTACCAATAACAGACAACTCACATTCCAGGAAATTGCACAGAGCGCCCAAATCCAAGTCAATGAGGTGATCTATCATGTACCTTCATGTATCACAGCAAAATAAATACATGCATGAATAGATTCAGAAGTATTTGACTTACGTGGCTTTGCCACTTTTATATAAATTCTATAGAAGTAAAATTCAAGCAGAACTTTCCGGATGAGCAGACTTATTTTTACAATAAAACGAAGAAAAATATTTAAGCCTAATATACAGTTTACAGGTAGTCCCCAACTTACGGACATTAGAGTTAGGAATCAGTCCATAAACATGATATTAGAAAATGGCTGTCCTGTGAAGCTGTCCTGATGGTAAATAGTTCTAATTTTGAAAAATCTTCAACAAAACAGAGTTCACAGTCCAATACAGTGGAAAACAGCTCTGAGACAAAAAGGCGTCCGGAATTCCCCTTGCGATTTGAAGGTGCAGAGACACTATTTCACTTTGAGATTTATTTCTTTAGTCGCGATTACGTTTTTTCACCACAGATGGCAATGTGGGGAAAGGGGACAGATTTAGTCAAGATGACTGGTATGTTTGCATTGTATATTCATGTCAAATGCGTGTAAGACTCACTTTGCATGTGAAGGAAAAGCAGTGCCTGTAATGATTTTTTTTTTTCAAAATTATTTTATGTCGTATCATGTATTATTGTCTCTTGCTGTAATCCTTGCAGTAACGATGTAATGTTTTTACATTGATGTAATGTAAAAAGTTTTCGTTAAAAAAATAACAAAATGCCAGATTTTATTAATGTAAAATTGTATTTATTTTAAATATAATATAATTTTAAAAAACAACCATTTTATAGCAATTATTTTAAATGTAACTAATTAACTGATCGCTAAGATATTAAGCACAGGTTTTCTGGTCTAAAAATACTGGTTTATATTTTTACACCACATAATTATTCAACTATTAATTACAGACTATTATTCAAAAGTTATTTAAGAATTATCAGACAAAAGATCTTGCTGTTAAACTAAAGATGGCTCAGCCATGCTGATATTCAGAACAACTTAGAAGCAATTACAAAGGAGACAGTGATGTTTAAGATGATATAACGTTATCAGATGTGTTTTCTTGCTGAAAATGCTTCGGTGACTGGTTTTGATGTGTTTTGATGGGTAGCTGCTCTCCTCTCTTTCCAGTACTGCGCAATTGACAGTAGCAATTGGTGACACCTGTTAGAACACCTGTGATGCAGAGTGGTACTTGTACTGTAGCTAAACATCCCAGTGCTGTTATGCTCTATTATAACCACTCAGGGAATAGCTTTCATCCAATCAGTTTGCTCGCTCAGCACTAACTGTTACTGTATATATTTCAGATTATTTTCAGCAAGTGTGTAGTAGTTTTCTATAACAGCATTTCTAAAAGTAGCATATTGCATATTTGTATTAGTTTACACATTCTGATATATTGTTTCTACAGTATAATGAAAGCATGCACATGGTCTTTTATAATCTAAGAATAATTATTTAACAATGAAAAACGTTTGATAATGTGTAGCTTTCTGTAATGTGTTTTTTTAACATCTGTAGAAGTCTTTAGTGTCTGTGCTTTTCAAGATAAGTGCGAAGCGGAACAAACTTCCACAACATTAAACCATAATTGGAGAAAAAGTAAAATTATTGCCAAAATTCTGCAGTATAAGAGGAATAAAACACTATGATTTGCTGTTATTGGAAAATAGACAACTTCACGGTGGACACTGTAACTCTGCTTCATATCAAGTATCATAACACCGCCTTGTCAGTAATGATTTTCCTATAATGGCGTTTATGCCTTGGTGAATGTTCGCATGTTTTGTTCATGAGTGCAGGTGGAGCTGCTCATAATGAAAGCGCTCTCAGTTGGATTGATCAAAGGAAGCATTGATGAAGTGGACCAGACTGTTCAGATGACATGGGTTCAGCCAAGAGTACTTGATTTACACCAGGTACTACACCACTTTATCTTTTAGCATTTCTCAACACTCTATGACCAAACTTATGTGGACATCTGATTATTACAGCCATATGGTTCCATTCCAAAAACATGGGCATTAACACAGAGGTAGACTATTAGAATAACCTCCATTTCTCTGAGAACACTGGGATTCTGCTAGATTTTAGAGCATGGCTGTGGGGATCTGTGTTCATTCAGCCACAAGAACATTAGTTAAGCCATTCACAGTGATGTCAAGTGAGAAGAAGTGGGGCAGAGATGGCATTCCAGGTCTTCTCAGAGGTGTTCAGTAGGGTTGAGGTTAGGGTTCTAGGCAGGACATTCGAATTCTTTCAGTCCAGCCTTAATGCACCGTGTCTTCAAATTGCACTGGGGCATGTCCTGCTGCAACTGGTGTGTGCTTCTCAGTCCCAGTGAAAAGAAATTCAGCATACAGCCAATCACACATTATACATTTGTGTGCGTCCATCTTTGTGACAACAGCTTGGAAAAGAATTGCATATGGGTGTGATGATAAGGTGTCCATAAACTTTTGGCAATATAGATTATATAAAATTCTCATTTTTATGTCTCTCAGATTAAGGGAATGAACGAACGGCTGGACACATGGTGTAAAGACGTGAAGAACATGGCGGTGTTAGTGGAGCAGCAAACCCAGGACATTCTCACTTAACGCAACGTACCAATCCTCTCAACACTCATCATTCCACTATTCCCTTATGTGTTTATACTTTACACTGGCATTCAGGACTTTTACTTTACAAACCTAATTTTAGCAGGCATTTTCTATTAGGTTTCAAGATGTTTGAGCTTTGCGTGTTTGTATGTATGTATATATGTATGAATGTACTGTATGTATGTTGTGTATATATTTATCATTCCTTTAAATGCAATTATTTCCTCTATTTCCAGAGAAAGAAATATTTAATGTAAATGTACGTACAATGCACATCAACAAAAATTCCCTTCTGTACTCAGAAATAGTCTTGTGAATTAAAACACCGTAAGACTAAAGCACCGTATAAAATGTCGATGTTAGGAATTTCAGATATAATATTGATTAAAATACCGTATATCTATTCATTCTGTTTGTCACATTTTAAATTACTGACAAAAAAGTAATTAAATCTGCATATGCATACATACAGTAAGTCATTAGTCTTATACGTATGTGTTGTACGTATTTAAATCTTGTCTAGCACAGGGTAGTATTTCCATATTCCAAATAATTTGTTGTTCATGGCTGTGCAAGTCAAGATCATTCTGCTACTACTCTCTTTAATATATTACAGGGTTTTAAAAAATAATAAGGAATTGACTATTTAAACTACTGATATACTGTTTAAAGGAAAAACACAGATGGTTTGGCCTGCATTACTAAACTGAAATCAACACTGAAGTTTTCTGTCTGATCACCCTGATCTTTTGATGAACCCTGTCTTTCCTGATTGCCATGGTTTATTCCAAAATGATTCTATCCCATGCAAAATGATGGACAATTGACCACTTGGGAGATTAAAAAAAAAAAAGCGTTCATTACTCCAGAGGCATGCACAATCTACGTCAGGGGTTTCTGGTGATTGATGGAGCCACGACACCTTATTACCACTCTAATGTTGATTTTTCTTTCAATTTGTAACCTCCCTAAATAATTTGCTCAAATGCATTAGCAACGAAAGTCAAATGTATACCCTGAAGGTTTGTGTATGGTTTTTATTTCAGTTTCACTTAATCTGGTGAAACTCATTATTCAGGTTTTATAAAATTCCTAAGTAGCATTTTTTAAGTCCTGCATGTTTCTATACTAGGGACATAGTGTAATTGTATAATGCAGACAAACGTAGCAGTAAAATTAACTAATCTAAGTTACTAATAATAAATTACTAATAATAATACTAATTTTAAAAATTCTTCTGTTATGAACTTTGTGAAATGATGTCGTTGCTCCCTACTGACAAAAATAAAATTGTATTTGAAATTATTTCAAATATAAACAAATTGCTCTTATTAGTAGAAAGGAATCATTGTAGTTTTTCTCCTGTTTTTATTCGAAATAAATACGTTTTTTTTTCTTTAATTTAATTTAATTTAATTTAATTTAATTTTATCCAGGGAAGACTTGTGCTTCTGAAATATGAATCCTATGGGTGCCAATAATTTTGAAAGCATGGAAAATGGCTTTTACATGTGTACATCCTAACATTTAGTCAAAGGAAGCAAGAATTCAAACTCAACCATAGTTTCTGGTTACACTTGTCATCCTTCCAAGATGTGTTGGTGTTTAATTGAAATGTATTAAATATTATGTAAAAATGAAACAATGTCATCTTCCTGTGTTTATGCTTGAAATATTCCCCATTGCACAAGTTTTTGCACACAAGTTTGCGACCTAAACTAAACATGTAAATCTGCTATAGTAATATTTGAGAATTGTGAAAAGATTTTGCTCCTGCTGCAAGAGTTACAGTACAATTCCTGTTTGCTATTTGTGCTAGTTTAAAACTGTTTTTTTGTAGCTTAGTAAATTCGAGACGGATCTGTTGTCAATAATGTTGTCAAGGTGAAACTGGCCTTGATGGTCAGTCGATGTGACCTTTTGTGTTGGGTTTGCCTCTGTGACCTCTGGGGACGTTTGCAGTTGCAGTTTTTTTCTCTGCAAAAATAAATTAGATTTAAGAGAAGCGTTGATAGGTTATAGTGATAAAAGATAATAGGTCTGCACATTCTTTCGCTGTTTTTAATGTCACCTTGTTCTATGTGCTTTTGATTTATAATCAAAATATCATAAGTATCCTGATTTTACTGTATGGACAAACCAATAAATAGCTTCTTCTCTTTTTTTTTTTTTTTTTTTGACTAAATAGTCTATTCTTGTGCCAATCAAAATTTTTCGTTATAAAATCCCAAATTTAATTATCTTTTAAATCACTTAAATTTTAGAAGCAAAAATATCTGAACAAATACATGACTCAAAAAAGCTGATTTCATGAAGTAAAAAATATATCATTTAAATGCCTTTTGTGAAAATTAATGTGCTAAAGTAAATTCAAAGAAATTAAAGAACATTAATATTTAAATTTAAATCTTTTAAAATCTTTTTAAAAGTCTTAGTAAATAAACATTCTGGTTGTGTAGCTACTGCATGCTTCTCAGCCTCTTTCCCTTTAAGAGCAAGGACAAGAGGAGCATCAGTGGGGGAGGGGTATCGGCTGGGGTGGAACAGTCCAGTAATGAGCACATTCTGAGCATCATATGGCTTAAGACAATATAACATCCGTTTCTTTACATGTCTCTATAACCCCCCCCACCCCGCCCACAGAAAAGGGGAAAAAAATAGAGACGGGGGCGTTGGATTGGAGAGGTATCGGCATCACTCGGACGTTCTTATCTTTTTTGAATCACAGTCTTCCAGGGAAGGAGCTTCACATCCACATCGCAGCAGGAGCAAAGAGAGAGGGGGAGAGAGAGAGAGAGAGAGAGAGAAGCAGGATCAACGGGAGAAATGCTGTGCAAGATAGGTCTGGATAGATGCATGAAAGATGAAATACTGCATTTTTGTATTTAAAGCATGATCTAGAACTGAGGCCTTCCTCTCGTCCATAGGCTCCTAAGATACTGTTGCCATCACTGGTGCGGCGCATTAGTGGTGGTGGTGGTGGTGGTGGTGGTGAGAGGGGTGCGATGTAATGTCTGGTTGAGCATATCAATGGTACTGTTACTGCTGTGTGGATCTGTGTGATTGTGGGGGGGGGGAGAGAAAAACAGGCCTTGTTTGCCTCCACGCAGGGAAAGCAGAGCACCGACACGAGCCTCTGCCCGGCGGGGCCGTGTGGAGAGAGACAGAGAAGCACACCATCTGCATGCCCATGGGAAGAAGCAGGCGTAATAAAGGCATCCATTACCACAGGCCCAGTACAGACAGCGAGGAGCTTTAACACTGGGATAAGAGCCTGATTAGTTGTGTTGCATATCTTTTTTTTTTTCTTATATCTTTTCCATTTTTCCTTGACAGAATTTTTTATCTGCCTGGCAAGATTCGAGACACGGGAAGGGAAGCTGCTTTAGTATTATTGTTTATCCTGGTCTTCCTTGCTCGTTTCGTGCTTTCTCTAACATTCTGAGGATTTGCCAAAACCTGTTTCATGCATGTCCACTGGAGGCAGGTTTGACTTTGATGATGGGGGGTCGTACTGTGGAGGGTGGGAGCAGGGCAAGGCTCACGGCAGAGGGGTCTGCACTGGGCCCCAGGGCCAGGGGGAATATGCAGGGGCCTGGAGCCATGGATTTGAGGTTCTTGGAGTCTACACCTGGCCCAGTGGGAACAGTTATAAAGGAACCTGGGCGCAGGGGAAAAGGCACGGTATCGGTGTGGAGACCAAAGGCAAATGGGAATACAAGGGGGAGTGGACGCAGGGATTCAAGGGGCGCTACGGGAGGTTGGAAAGCATCGGCAGCGGAGCACGTTATGAAGGGACCTGGAGTAATGGCTTACAGGATGGTTATGGCTCGGAAACATACTCTGATGGAGGTGAGAAAAATAAATGCTACTCTTATTTCTGGCTTATTTAGCCCAAAGTTGTTTCAGATTTTTGAACTCATATTCATGTGTATATGTTTCTAGGCGTGTCATTTCCATATGACTGCATGCTGAGTAAGATAGTGGGTGGGTGGGTGGTGTTGGTGTTCATATATATGAGCATGCATGTGTGTGTAACATAGTACAAATCCGCTCCTGCCAATTATGTAACACTGCAGTCTGTATGGTTATCTGATTCCCTAATGCAAAAAAATGCACATTTTTTCAGTGTGTCATTATATATTTAGAAGAACACAAATGATAACTGATGATGTTTGAAGTGGTCTATGACCACTCCACCATCTCATCCTATTTCTCCAGCACCATCCACACCACACACGCCTCTGTACAGTCAATCACCATGGAAACCTAAAGGCAGCGGGTCATTGGGTCACCAGAGACTCCAGTGTTCTGAAATCTGATTGGACGAGCTGCCATTTTCGTGATTCACTCCCTCGTGGGCCACAGCTTCCGTTTATACGTGAATGTGGAAAATAGTAACTACATTTAGGATTACATTAGGGCAGGCATGGGATATACTGTAAAAATGTACTCACTGCGCTTACATGACAGTTAAATCCATATAGTTACATATTTTATGGTGCTGTTCTTGTTTATTTATGTACACTTCAATTATTGACACAATTCATATAAAATGAAGGATGCATTTTTGGTGGAGGAATATTACATTTGTGTATTTACAGTATTGTTTATTTAAGGAGTGACTGTGAATATCAGATATGCTATTTTAGAGTGTAACCAGCTGTTTTGGGTGTAGCCATGCTTTTGTTACAGCACCATGGACAGCTTCTGGGTTGACATCACGCAAAACAAGAATTCAGTTATTTCATTGGCTGCCACGTAACACTTAGTTATGCATTTATTTAAAAACAACAACAACAACAAATAAAATCAATATGGACAAATTCACACCAAGGTTTATGATTATGCCTTGGTCCAGCTCCTCAACTGTAAATCTACATGAATTAGCTGCATTAAAGTTCTGGTAATTTTCACATTAATAATGATACAAATAAAACCAACTAATGGTATTTGTTATATGATTAATAGAATTACATGTATTAATGAGTGTGATAAGCTGTTAAAGATAAGCAACAATAACAAAGACTGATTAAATACTGATTTAAGTCATTTAAGCCAGATATACTGTACCATTTGACGACAGTTTAATACACATCTTAACAATTTCATACCGGTCATTATAAACTACTATAGATTTTGTTATTTCACTGATGCCACTTATTTATTGTTTTTGTTTTATTTTGTTTTTATCAATTTGTAAGGTTCATGATTTGGCTTTGTTCCAGCTTCTCAACTAAGTGAATTAGCTGTAAAACTAATATAATGGTATGTTTAGTAGAAGCAGAGGAAGTATAAATAACTAATGTTAAAAAGTAAAAAAATATTATTTGATGATCATTTAAAATGCACAGTAAAAATATTGAGCAGCTCCTATGAATTATATTCTAATTTCATTGTCTGTATTTTTTTTATAGCTTTTTATTAATCAGTTTAATTTAGAGAAATCCACACCACTAATTTCTAAGGTTCTGCAGCTTTTCAATTATAAATTATAAATAATTATATCTATATAAATGAGTTGCTTTACAGAAATCGTAATTTTCAAATGAATATAAGAAATTTAAACCAGCCACTGGTGTACGGCACATGTTTATTAGAAGTTAATGTATTGTTAAATGAATTAAGATAAAAGCAATAGCAATAGAAAAATTATAATTTGCTGCTGAGCCATTTGCCATTGTATGCTAAATTAATACACACATTAAAGTATATACGTTTTTTTTTTTTTTGCACATTTACGACCTGCCTTTCTGCACTTATTGACTGAAAGAAATCAATATGCAGAAATCCACACTGTTGTTTTGTAACATTTCACATTGTTGAAGCTTCTCAAATGACTGAATTAGTCAATGATCTATAACTGCTATAATTATTTATTAGGAACAACTCCAGTGCACAATAAGTGCACTGGAGTGCACAATACTGTTTATTTAAACAATACAGTACACCATTTATTAAATACTGTACATGTAGACATTATTTTAACAGGTATGTTACTACTATGACCATTGGTGACTACTATTGTTCTGTGAAGCTTCTGCAGCTGTCAGATCTGCGAATGATTATGATGAAAAAATACATGAATCAGAGTTAATCCATTCAGAAAATATCAGATTCTGTGTTTTTGGGGAAAAGGGAAACATTGTACTATGATGTGTATATGGAAAATTAAGCATTAAAAGATAATTGGGTATATAGGCAAACAAGTTTTATGTTCTGTTTGATGTTCTCAATTATGTCTTCTCTGAAAGGTACCTATCAGGGACAGTGGTTGAGTGGCATGCGACATGGCTATGGGGTGCGTCAGAGTGTGCCTTATGGCATGGCCGCTGTCATCTTCTCCCCTCTGCGTACTTCCATAAACTCACTTCGCTCTGAACACAGTGAGGGAGCGCCAACACCTGATGATGGCTCTGCTGTGAGCGGAGTGGCTGGAAGCCCGGTGGGCCGTGGTGGCTTCGTGCTATGTGCCCAAAGTGATGCTGACCGGCAACGGAAAAGGAAAGGACGTTTTCGGCAGTCCATCTTGAGTGGCTTAAAATTACGCCGTTCTGAGTCCAAGAGCTCTCTGGCCAGCCAGCTAAGCAAACAGAGCTCATTCTGCAGTGAGGCAGGTATGAGCACGGTCAGTTCAGCTGCGTCCGACATCAACTCTAACGTCAGCATCGGGGATGGTGAGACAGGAGCCAGTGTAGATGCAACAGTCACCGAGACATACCTGGGGGAATGGAGGAATGACATGCGAACAGGTTGGGGAGTCAGTCATCGATCAGATGGGCTGCGCTACGAGGGTGAATGGTTTGGGAACAAGCGGCATGGTTATGGATGCACCACCTTCCCTGATGGAACAAAAGAGGAAGGCAAATACAAGCAGAATGCTCTGGTGAGTGGCAAGAGGAAGAACATAATACCACTGCGCACCAGCAAAATCCGGGAGAAAGTGGACCGCGCTGTTGAAGCTGCTGAAAAGGCTGCAGAAATCGCTAAACAGAAGGCAGAGATTGCATTGTCAAGGTATGTACTCTGGGTTCAAACTTATCATGTTTCATCCTTAGCCCTTGATCAAGGATATGTTAAGAGTAAACATTTTGACTGTGGAATTTGTATAGTTTTGACCAGACAGAGATTTTAAACTACTTGCAAATGGAGTTAAATATTGTGCTGAATAAAACCTTTCTTAATGCCCCTTGATGCAGAACGAGCCATGCCAGAGGAAAAGCTGAGGCTGCTGAGGGAGTTGCACAGAGGGCCCTGGAGGAGTGTCGTCTGGCCCGGATTATTGCCAAAGAACTCTCCCCTTCCTTCCATCATTATGGAAATGGTCAGTAAACAGAAAGGTCTCGTTAATACATTAAAATCTTTTTTGAGGCATCATTGTCTTACTAACAAAATGTAATTGCCAACCAACAGGACTGGAATGCCAGAGACCAAAGCGTCAAGACAGGAAAGAGAAAGAGGTGGAAGTGATCTCAACTGGAACGGATAGCCCAGAGCTCTGTACACCTGACACAACTCCTCCAGCCCAGACCCCAGACCTGAGTCCTGCCCTGAGCAACCCTCCATCACCTCCATGTACCCCACCATCTCACCGTGCCAGAAGCACCTGCTTCATGCGTCAGAGTGCTGTGGATGAACAGGGAGGGGCAGAGATTCAGGTTCTGGTTGAAGGAAGAGGCATGGACAATGGAAGAGGTGGAGCACACAGTTGGACTGCAGACATGTATCCCAACCGACGAGGAAGCAAAGGAGACAGTAGCCGTTCTACCACACCATCCCTACTGGAGGAGGAGATTGGCCACATCAATGGACATGAGCAAAACTCCTCAACACATCACTCATGGGAGAATGGCTCTTCCAATCACAAGCCCATTGAGCACATCTCCTCAGAAAAGGGATGGGATCACATGTCATCCAATCAAAAGTCCTGGAAGCATGCATCCTCGAATCACAAGTCCAGGGAATACACAATCTCCAAACATAGAGAATGGGAGCATATTCCATCAAGTCACAACTCTATGGACCACAACTCTTCCAAGATCAAACCGCAAGTGCACACATACTCCAATCACAAGGCCTCGGGTCATAATTTGTCCAATCACAAAACCCATGAGCATTCTTCCTCCAATCACAAACCAAAGGAGTACAACTCCACACATGCGAAACCGCAAGACCGTGCATCCTCCCATTACAACAGTAGAGAGCATGTAACTTCCTATCGCAAATCACATGAGCATGTCCACTCCAATCACAAACCAAATCAGACCTTTACCAATCATACAGCTGGTGAATCCAGTCTGAATGACTACCAGCCACCAGAACAGGGAGCCAAGAGCTCCGGTCATGGATGGACTGTTGAGAACTCTTCCCAGTGGATACCCTGCCACTCACAGCTGCCCGAGAAAGACAAGCAAAAGCTGGATGACTACCGGGTGGAAATGAGGTTCCAGCCCCTTGACTCTGTTTCGCAGCACCACATTGGCTCAGGCATGGAATGTCCAAGTCTTCAAGGGCACAATCCACAAACGCTACGCCAGCGGAATCATGACGGAAAAGAGTGGAGTCTAGCAGCCAGGGAAGAATCCATGGACTCTGTGCAGATGCTGGACAGCCTGAATGTCGGGGTGGATTTGGAGGAATGGCCGTTGCACAGGGATGTCACCCTTTCTCCCCCTTTAACATCCTCTCCAATCACGCTAGAAAATGACGGAGAACATCTGAACCTGGTCAAAACAAACTCAGTAAGTACGGCTATATTAAGAAAGAATGGAAAGTGGTTGAAATTAATATTTCTTTTGCAAGCATGCATTTGCACAGAAGGACATGGATAGATGTGTTACTGGAACTAGCACTTACAACCGTATCATACTGAGTCATCATTGATAAGATCATTTTCCTGATGTCGATCCCGATGAGTCATTTATTGTCAAATAATAATGTTCTTCTTTTTTTATTCTTTTTCTTTCCACAGGGCTCCAGCTCTGTCCTGGTGGTCATGGTGATTTTACTCAACATTGGTGTAGCCATTTTATTCATTCATTTCTTTATTTAAACACAATGGCCTAGAGAATGTTAATAACAGCACTTACTATTATGAAAAAGTAAGATATGCACATGCTGCACACTTAGCATCACTTCTTTATGTAAGGAACCCAGAATTTACATTAGTCAAGCCCATGTACACTGGAAAACACCATGTAACTTGTAAGTTTAGTTTGGTTCCATTAATGATATATTTCTATTTTTATCCATTAGGTATCTTTGCTTACGTTTTTCCTTCTCCATAATAAAAGCCCAGTAACAGTATTATTTAGGAATAAAAGTATTGCACATATTTAGGTTTTCAATATACAATGTTGCCTGATATAATTTGTCATGTCTTTCCGCTCGTTAACAAAGTTATTTATTTTCCTTTCGAGTGCACATTTGGCCTGATTTTTGTTTTCCGAACATTATGATTGTATAGCTTAGTGAGATGATCTTGTGGTCTAATGTACAAAGATGTTCTAGCGCATGTGAGGTGGTCAAGTGCACACGGCACTGATATGTATCTAGTCAGTTCAAGACTACACACCCCTTCGAATATCCCAGGGTACTGCCCTACAGGACCGCTGCAATCACTCATCAGTTCATCCATTGAAAGTCTCGCACATCCATACTCACACTTTGTAAGTCAGAGGAAACGGCTATCTTAAAGGGCTTCATCATGATACGTTTTCATCCGAATCCAAAGTCACAAGTGTGTAGTGATTGGGCTAGCCCTGTGACGTTCTTCCTTCCTTCTCTAATACAAACCCCTTTGGCACCATCACTGAATGTCAGCACAATTCAGCCCATTGCTTTGTTTGTTTTACTTCACACCAAACCTCTATGTACACTACTATGCCAAACATGCATTGTACTTCCTGTATGACCTGAACCACCACAGAGGTACATCGATGGTTGAGTATTCTGGCTCATGCTTTGTAAAGTTTGAGACTGTTACCTTTTGACCACTGCTTTCAATATATATATGAATATTATTCTATATTATTGATGAGTTAGTATCTTTTAACTGTTTGCAAGATATCATTGATAATGCTGAGTGCCTTTTTTTAATTGAAGAAAAAAAAAAATCATCCCAGCAAGCAGGCTATGAACAAAGTGACGACATATCCAGAAGTCGCGTAAGGAGGCATGGAACCATCTGTCTCTCTTTCTCTCTCTACTCACCTTTGAACTGAATGGGTTGGCTTTAGAACACTGAGCCCGTGGAAATTTTTACAGCATGTTTGTTGGCCTGTATTCTTCTGCTGTTATTCTGTGTGATTTTTCTGCCTGTCTCTCTCTGTCCAGCAACTTTAGGTGACAATAGGGACTGAAAGCAGTGTAAACAAAAAAAAAAATGCCAGCTTGTTTCTCAGTGGGACCTGACTGAAATCATCTCAATTAATGAATGATAAAACTGCTACTGTATATTTTATACTACTCATCCAGTGACATCATCATGTTGTGGAATCATTGCATGCCCGAGCATGCTCTTTCTTACGCAATGATTTATGAGATGTTTCCAAGTTATGTGGAAAAATTAATAAAATGTTTGAGGTTATGATATTTTCTACAGTTTTCCTTACAAAAACAAACAAACAAACAAACAAACAAGTAACATGCATAGATGTAGGAAAGGAAGCAAGTCAATTATGTGGTCAGCATCCAAAAAAGACATTTATTCCTGAGAGAAATATCTGATGCTAATCTGATATTGACATTATCTGAACAAGAGAACATGCTCTGTCTATGATTCTACTGCTTAGTCACAGTAAAAGAAAATGTCCAGGGTTTCCCATTGCTGTCTCACATTCCAGTCAGATGCTGAGTTACGCTTTGAAATATAGTTTCATTTCCATGTCGGGTAGCTATTGATCAGACAAAGTCATGTTGGACCACTACAAGCCTCCAGAACAGCTTCAGTGCACCTTGGCATCAATTGTGTAAGTCTGTGGAATAGTGCTGGAGCAAGGACCACCAGTCTTCTATGATGCTATTCTCTCAGGTGGTGTTTAGATCATAGTGATGTCTAAAATCTTGGCTTGGTTGAGGCCATGTTCATCAGGATATCTATTAATTATGTTGTGATCATTTGCAACAATGCTTTCCTCTCAGAGGACAAACTATGCCGGGAAAATAATTAAATATCTCATGGCTTATCTAAAAAAAAATTGTTATTCAAGGTAGAGCATATAATGTGAGTCATATGGGCTTCCAAATAGCAATTCACATTTTTATTAGTAAATATAAACGTTTCAGTTTCATGGGTCTTTATAGATGGTTTAATGAGGTATCTGGCTTTATGCAACTACCAGATAGGACATTTTTTATACCTTAAACTGTTTCATGTCTCTTCTGAACATGCCATTTCATTGTCTATACTGTATATATACATATACATATATATGAGCTACTGCTGAGGGGTGGCGGCGGGGGGGGGGGGGGGGCGTTTGGGGGGGGCGATATCATCTTATACAAGGTCACAATAGGGAAAGACTTATACACAAATAGAAAAAAGGCAAAAAGCACATTTGTGTTTGCACATGCACCAGAGACTCATCAGAATTTCTTAAAATAATGACACTTAATGACAAAAGTGAACTTTGTATTTTAAGTATACTTTAAGGTAAATGGTGAAAACATACATTTTTAATGATATGGTGATGTTACTGTAGGTAAACCTATGGAACATACGGAAGTGGTGCTCTGAAAACAACGTGGGCTCCATAGATAACTGAAAGACCTTTGAGGGCAAAGCTGGCCTGTTAGGGTGGGACGGTGTCCATCCCACTCGGGAAGGTGCTGCTCTCATTTCTTGTAATATAGCGCATAGTCTCAGAAGAGGCCTAGTTAATCGGTGACAATCCAGAGCCCAGGCCTGGGAGCAGACAGACAGACAGGCTAAACGGAGTCGCAGTTATTTATAATGATAATCTGTCTATCGTACAAAAACACGGACACAAATTTAATGCAGTTGAAGTTCTCTATAGTAACATAAAATCAGCTCAGTCGATCCCGCTAATCATCATTTACAGACCCCCTGGGCCGTACTCGGAGTTTCTCTGCGAATTTGCAGATTTCCTCTCAAGCCTTGTTGCTTCTGTAGACAAAGCGTTAATTCCTGGAGACTTTAATATTCATTTTGAGAATCCAGAAGACCCTCTGAGAACAGCATTCTTGTCCATACTGGACTCAGTAGGAGTAAATCAGTGTGTAGTAGGACCCACTCATAAAGCAGGTCACACTTTGGATTTAATATTATCCTTCGGATTAAGTGTAGGAAATATAACCACAATTCCACAGTCTGAAGTTATCTCGGATCACTATCTTGTCTCGATTAAAGTGTGTCATAGTAATAATGTATGCACAGCACCGCGCTTCCACCTTAAACGTACATTTACATCAAATACCACACAAAGCTTTATCAATAATCTCCCAGAGTTATCAACTTTGATTGAAACGCCATCTGACTCGCCATCACAGAACTCGAACAGGCGACTGAATATCTAGAGTCAACACTTCGTTATAGCTTAGATAATGTAGCTCCAGTTAAATGGAAAATGATTAGAGATAAGAAACTCGCTCCTTGGTATAATGACCACACACGTGCTTTAAAACAAACCGCTCGCAAATTCGAACGTAAATGGCACCAAACTAAATTGTTAGTATTTCAAATAGTTTGGAAGGAGAGCATCAGCCCTCAGTGATGCTAGATCAACATATTTCTCCACTCTTCAGAAAATAACAATAATTTATTTAATACCGTAGCTAAATTAACTAAAAACAAGACCACTGCAGAAATCTCCACAACATCATCATGCAGTAGTGAGGATTTCATGAACTTTTTCAATAACAAAATCATAAATATTAGGCAAAAGATTCAGGCTTTGAAACCAGACAATTTAAGTAATACAGATGAACTAACTACGTCACATCAGAACTTAGAACACTTGACTCCCCTTGAAGCGAGGGAACTAATTTCACTCATCTCTTCTTCAAAATCGGCAACCAGTATATTAGATCCTATACCGACACATCTTCTCAAACAGATAGTACCAGCAATAACAGAACCCCTGCTGAAAGTAATTAACTGTTCACTCAGTAGTGGGTATGTCCCCAAATCCTTTAAATGAACCGTTATTAAACCGCTAATCAAGATACCTGACCTTTAGGCCCACTGCTTTATTCCCTTTACATGCTTCCTCTGGGCAACATAATTCGTAAACATGGTATTAGTTTTTTATGCATTGTTATGCTGATGACTCACAATTATACGTCTCAGCAAAACCAGATGAGAAGAACCAGTTTGCAATCACCTCACCATCAACAATGAGAGTGGGGAAGACAGCGTCTAAACATACCAGTTCATCTGAATGTCCATGAGTCCCCCAGATCTGCTCCTTTATCTAAGGCTAATCTATTTACAAAAATGCTTGGCTAAATAAATAGGTTTTTAGCCTAGACTTAAACACTGAGACTGTGTCTGAGTCCTGAACATTAATAGGAAGACTATTCCATAATGTTGGGGTTTTGTAAGAAAAAGCTCCGCCCCCTGCTGTAGTTTACATAATACGCGGTACTGACAAGCAGCCTGCATCCTTTGATCGACTGCGGCGCGAGACCATTTAATGCTTTATACGTCAAAAGTAGTATCTTAAAATCGATGCGGAATTTCACAGGGAGCCAATGCAGTGTAGATAAGATAGGGGTGATGTGCTCGTATCTTCTGGTTCTAGTGAGGACTCTCGCTGCTGCATTCTGTACCAACTGAAGCTTGTTTATACACCTAGTAGAACAACCAGACAGTAAGGCGTTACAATAGTCCAACCTAGAGGTGATAAAAGCAGGAACTAGTTTTTCTGCATCATTTAGTGACAATATATTTCGTATCTTGGCAATATTTCTAAGGTGAAGGAAAGCTACCCTGGTAATATTATCTACATGTGCCTCAAATGAAAGGCTGGAATCTATAATCACACCAAGGTTGTTTACTGTTGCACTTGATGGAACAGAAAGGCCATCTAAAGTTACAGTGTGATCAGCAAGCTTACTTCTAGCTGCTTGTGGTCCTATGACAAGAACATCTGTCTTATCAGGATTAAGCAGAAGAAAATTTATTAACGTCCGATCTCTTATGTCCTGCACACACTGCTCAATTTTAGCTTGCTTTACATCACAGGGAGCCCTCATGTCTGTGTTTCCTTCTGGCTCTCCCTTTTAGTTATGCTGTTATAGTTAGTCTTGCCGGAGTCCCTGCTTGCACTTTGCACTAAATATACATTCACCTTATACATGTTTGACTGTGACCATACCTAACTGCCATCTCTCCTTCTCTTCTGCTCTCTCCTCTCTCTCCTTTTCCCTCTCCCTGTCTCTCTGTCGAGCTATACATGTCGCTCCTGAGCTGCCAGTGATCCAGACCCCTCTGCTCTCTGGACCTGTCTAACCCGTCCAGGAGTCCTGCTTCTGGTTGGAGATCTCGTCGCATGGATGCCCCGTGTGGTCTGCCTGGGATGCGTGTGGTGGCTGGGGATGGTTTCCACGAAGACTGTCCTGTCCTCGACTGATGCAGACAGCTTTTCTCTGGGGATCTGTGACTTCAGTCGCTCGATAGTTCAGGCCTGGAATTTCCTACAGTCTACCTGAGCCTCCAGGAACAAACTGGACTCCATTTAATTTAAACACATCTCCTGTTATACTGAGCGTCCAGTCTTACACAGTATTATGCTGATCAATCCCTGCTGTCCGTTTTCACCCAAATGAGGATGGGTTCCCTGTTGAGTCTGGTTCCTCTCAAGGTTTCTTCCTATTACCATCTCAGGGAGTTTTTCCTTGCCACCGTCGCCCTCGGCTCGCTCATCAGGGACAATCTTATCATTTTGATTCATACACATTCACATTTCATACAAACTTACTGCTTTTGACTGTGTAAAGTTGCTTTGCGACAATGTCAATTGTTAAAAGCACTATACAAATAAAATTGAATTGAAGAGCCTCAAGACAGTACATGTTTTAGGTACAACTTTCTACTAGGAAGTCATTACTCAACATTCCAGAGCTTAAGAATATCACAAGTTACGTACTCACTAACCCTGTTCTATTAAATTGGGTGTGTAGTGCAATCATACATTACATTCAAAAGGTGTAACAAATACAATATTCCATATAAACAATACTGATATATTAATTTCATAAATTCCTATATTAGTAAATGCCTTACGTTTTCAGTAAATTCAGTGCTTATACAGTATATACCAGGAGCACCCTGATTATACCAATGGTGGGACAGAACAACACACACATTCAAACATGCACATCTACGTGTAAATGAATCTATGTGCGCCTACTGCATGCCCCTACTATCGTGTTTTTGGGACATTCCTCCCTCAAAGACACAGTGAGAATATGTGGAACCCCACACCAACAGTGCCTCTGCACCATCCTTGCAACCACAGTTCTACCCTGTAGGGCAGGACTCTGCGATTCCAGTCATGGTGTCCAGCACAGATTGTATTAAATCTATTGGGTAAAGAAAATAGACACTGATATGTTAAATAAAGTTGTAATGGACTATTAATAAGTTATGAATAACTTCTGCTTCTTCCACAAATTCATTTATGTGTTATCAATTTTCTGAATCCAGTTTGTTGTCTAAATACACAATCCACTCTTAAATAATTTATTTAGTTTAACCACTAGTGTCATATACATTATGGCATACATATAAATCATTAGAAATGTACAAAATGTAATGTTTTTTTTTTTTTTCAATCAACACAGGAAATAAATAAGCAGTATGTTTTAGCAGAAGATCCTTTAAGTCACAGACTGGGGTCTCCATTGATCAGACTTGTTTGTCAAGCACATTCCACAGATGCTTGATCGGATTGAGATCTGGGGAATTTGAAGGTCAAGTCAACATCCTGATTTATTGCCATGCGCCTCAAACCATTCCTGAACATTTTTTATCAATTTGTGCAACGCAACGTTTTTCTGTGTAATTAGACCAGATATTTTAGGCTTGACTCGACTCCACATATGCATTAGTGAGTAGTGTGCGTTCATGACCCTGTCGTCCTTCTTTGGAGCACTTTTGGTAGGTACTAACCACTGCATACCAGGAACACTCCACAAGACATGCCTTTTTTTTTTAGTCCTGAGCCAGTCGTCGAAGTCACTCAGATTCTTACACTTGTCCATTTTTCCTACTTCCAACGCATCAACATTGTGAAGGTAACTGTTCACTTAGCCTAATATATCCCACCTCATAACAGATTATACTGTAATGAGAAAATCCATGTCACAATAGTTTTTTGTTGTTGTTGCGAATGTAGTTTTCAAATAAAATTACAACAGACCACAACAAAGGACATTGCAAAAAGCAATTTCATAGGAATAAAAAAAATCTCGATATTAATTAAAACATTTATACAGTACATTCATAGTCTTCTCCTTATAAGTAATTTAGTGAATTAAGAAAGATTGTGGAAAATAACCTTTTACTGTCATTCCAACCATATTCAGTAGTACTGTATGTACAGTGACAATGAAACAATGCTCCTCCAGGATCATGGTGCTACATAAAACTACGCAACTGTAAGAGCAGTGTAAGAGTCTGATGAGACTAGAACGGCAACAAGAAAATATTAATCTTCAATTTGATGTGTTTAAACTTGACTTTCTGCTTGGCAGCAGAATGCAGAAAATAAAATCTGAATCATTGTAATCATTTACTTAAGAATGTCATCTGAATTTCATAGTTTGCAAAAAAGCAATCTAAAAAGTCAAATTAAAATTCATGCTTACACATAGCAATAGCACATATTAAATAAAAAATTATGTAGGTTTATAATTAATTCTAAAAATCATCCGGTTCGTCTAAAATTTATATTATATCTCTTTAACGTAAAATCTTATGGACAAAAAAGTAACCCAAGATATCATTGGCAATCTAATGTTAAACAGCTAAATGACACGTCATTGTTAATAATATATCTAACTTGTACAAGTGAATCGTTTATAAAATATTTTTCTCCTGAAAATATTAGAAGGATTTATGGCTTCTTAAAAATGGATTATATTTCATTTTGAATTATGAACATTCTCTGGCACATCCTTAAGTGTGAATGTACGGTCTGTGTACTGTGAACTCTTTTGTTTTTCCTTAAAAAAAAAAAAAAAAACATATTAATACAAACAAGATATTCAAAAAAAGTTTTTGTTTTTTCAAAAACCATCAAAGATCCCAAATTCGATTTCAATATTAAAATAGCTATTGGTCTCTTATATGCTGCTAAAATGTATTACAATGTGCTTTTTTCTCTGCAAGAAATATTCTGCAAGATTTTCTGGTCCTGCTATTTGAGAAGATATTAATCAACCCCCCCCCACCCTCCCCTTACAATTCTTAAAAGCTTTATGATATTAGCTGAAATAGTGGTTCAATTAATGTGGATGGCTCACTGATTGGCAAGCTAAATAGCTAAAAGACCAATTTTCATCAGATCTCCAGTCACATTTATTCATCTTGACTCTTCATTTATTCATTTTAGTTCATATTGAAAGATAACATTGTGAAGAATATTTGATTTCTATCTATGTTTGGTTAAACAAGTAGAAGTTGTTAAAAAGTAGTCAGTAATTAATTAATTCACTCATTAATTTTCAATTTTTCCATACCATTTATACTGTGTAAGTTCAAAGGCCTATCCCAGGGAGCCCAAAACATGAGGCGGAGAATGCCGTGGATGGGATGCTAACCCATCACATCCATGGCATGTACACACAGCGGTACAGGGGGTGCTCAGTGGTTAGGGTACTGGACTACAGTCTGGAAGGTCACAGGGGCAAACCCCATGACCAACAAGTAGCCAGTGTAGGGTCTTTGTGCAAGGCCCTTAACCCTCAACTGCTCACATGTATAATGAGATAAAAATGTAAGTTGCTCTGGATAAGTAGTCATACACTTTGGCCACTAAAAGTCTGGATTGTGGGGAAAACTCTGAGGAAACCCACAAAGCACGGGGAAACCATGCATTTGAGATTTAAACCCACAACTCTGGAGGTGCAATACAGTGATACATATTTTAGCATGTGGAGATAAGAAAAAATGATTGATGAATTGATCATCGTTATCATCTCATCGACTACACCACTTTATCCGGGGCCCAGGAGACTTAGCGCACGAGCCAGAGCACACTGTCCAGCACATCATTGGCACCCAACTACCTGCTATAACACTTTCATCACAGCATATGTCTTCACAGAGCTCACAGTATTATTAGAGACTCCTTCCACCCACATTACAAACTTGTTGACCTCCTTCCATCCAAGAGAAGGTACAGGAGCATTCGAACTAGAACCAGCCGTTCATGTTCAGCTTCTTTCCCACAACCATCACACTGCTCTATTCTCTACTGTTAAACCAATTAACTCTACTTATTTAACCTGTGCCTTATAATTTGCTCTGATGTATATACTATATTATTTGAACAGACGTTTCTCGCTGAACACATGTACTATGCAATGGCAAGAAAGTTGTACCTACCTACACACGGGCAATTTTGGGAATGTTAATTAGCCTAACCTGCATATTTTTGAACGATAGGAGGAGGAAACCGAAGTAGAAGAAACCCGCCAAGCACTTTGTCAGATGGTATGAAGTGTAGTGGTTAGTCCTGTCGCTTTGCATCTCCAGGGTCCAGGTTGGCTTCCTGCCTTGGGTCTGTTTTCATGTTCTCCCCATGCTTGGTGGGTTTCTTCCTGGTTTCCTCCCAACGTCCAAAGACAGACATGTTCCCAAAATTCTTGTGTGGCACCAGTCCAGGGTGTACCTCACCTCGTGCTCTAAGTCTCCTGAGTCCATAACCCACGTGGGTTGAACATTATGTTGAATGCTTAGCAGTTTAGAGAGTGATTTTAAAAAAATCTTTTGCCAAATATATATATATATATATATATATATATATATATATATATATATATATATATATATATAAAACACACACACAAATGTTTATTTTCCTTCCCCAATTTAATACACATTTCTAATGCCACGATTAGAAAGAATCCCACCACGGCACACATGACGGTCTACCATCTGGACCATCATGGCCTATGTTTTAGCAGCTGGATAAATTGGATAAGCTAGATTTTTTTTTTCAGCAGGGTCTGCTAGCCGTCATGTACAGTAGTAATACGGCGCTGTACGGTTGTTCTACCACGAAAGAAAAGGAAAAAAAAAAAATCCGATATGGAAAGATTAGCGTGTAGTATTTCCGCCGGTTCAGCTGAGATTTTCCCCCCTGCTTCTTCTTTGAATCCGCCCATATTATTTGGGTGTCAGCCTTGTTCTGGTTGGAGGGAGGGGGGACTGGTCATAGAGGTCCGATGCGTCACGTTTATCTGGGCCTTGTGGAGCCCCGCCGGCTGCGCTTCGTCCGAATGTGTTTGTTTTGGGTTTTTTCGCAGGACCGGAACCTTTATTTTCCCGCTTCCCTCTCGCGCATTCTGGATCCAGCCGGAAAATAAATAAGGTATCGAATCGGCGCGCGAGGAAAGAGAGAGCGAGCGAGCGAGAGAGAGAGAGAGAAAAAGAAAAAGCCGCAGCTTACTCTAAGAACGACATGTTAGGACGGCGTGCCTGGTGTCGGTTTTCCCCCTAGCAGCAGCAGCAGCCGCGGTGTAGCCAGCCAGCCTACTGAAGTGCACAGAGCTAGGGATGGGTCTAAGCGCTATGCTGCTCGGATGCCATTGTGCTGAGAGATTTGTTTTTCCCTCCCGTTTTTTTTTCACGCATACCTAATTTGGTTCTTTTTTTGTTTTGTTTTTTTGCATGCACTGTTTACTGTTTGTTAGCCTTGCCAGACGGTTAGAGCAAGGACATTAGCCAAGCTGGTGTGTTAAAAAAAAACCGAGCTGCTCGCTCCTGGTGTCTAATGCTATCAGCAGCTAGCTAAAGTTGCTAAAAAGAAGAAGAAGAAGAAAAAAACTAAAACGCTTCTTTGCATGAAATGCAGTTTGTTCGTCTTGTTTGCATTGTTGCTTGCATTGCATTTCCTTTTATTCGATCGCTAAGGATCTTGTGAACACATTTAGGGATTTTTTTTCTCCCCCCCCTCTAGCTGTTCTAGCAGGCTAGCTATACCAATCAGGGCAGCGTTTAACCCTGCATTTACATGAACTGAACAGTGTGCATTTGATTTGTGATGTGCATTTTGAAAAAGGACACAGTTTTGTTTGAACTCTTTATGGATTTCTATAAAGGCACTTAAATCTTAAAAAAGCATCCTTGGAGAATGAAACTGCTTTCAAGTAAGCTGATGTTGTTTTTTTCTCTTGCAGGTACGCTGCTTGGTGATTTTACATTTGTTGTTCATATAATGTGACAAGACTTGTCCTTGGAGTCATAGACATCCTGCCATATTGGGAAATTTTAAATAACCAAGGTCCTGTGACAGCTGAAGCCATACATGTACAGTGGAAGGATGACCGAGGCATGGCAGCAGCAGCATGCAGTGGCCCCTCCTCCTGTTGCACATCCTCTTCTCCAAGGGGCCGAAAACCCCCTCGGTAGTGCCGTGTATGGGATTGTCCTTCCGGCAGACCCTGCTTTGCAGCAGTCGCAGCACGGACAGCACAGCCAACAGCATCCGGTGCCTGCTCAACAGCCATCCCTGCAAGTCGGGAGCGAGGGCGGGCACAAATGTGGAGCGTGCGGCCATGATATATCTCACCTGGCAAATCCACACGAGCACCAGTGCATGGTGAGCCAGGATCGCTCATTTCAGTGCACCCAGTGCATGAAGATCTTTAGCCAGGCCACTGATTTGCTGGAGCATCAGTGTGTCCAGGTAGAGCAGAAACCGTTTGTCTGTGGTGTTTGCAAAATGGGATTCTCACTTCTTACGTCTTTGGCGCAACATCACAACGAGCATTCGAATGGCAACAACCCTATGAAATGCTCCATCTGTGAGAAAACATACAGGCCAGATTCTGCCAACTCAACCCCCCAGCAGCCATCTACAGGTGAAACCTCCAGCAGTGGAGCAGCAATGGGCTCTTCTTCATCCACTGCTTTTCAAAACTCTGACAGGCCCTACAAGTGTTCAGTGTGCTCAAAGGCTTTCCGACATCTATCTGAGCTCTCTCGGCATGAAAGAGTGCACACAGGCGAGAAACCTTACAAATGCAACACATGTGAAAAGAGCTTCAGTCAGGCGTCTCATCTGGCGCACCACCAGCGCACTCATAGTGCTGACCGCCCTTACAAATGTGCGGTCTGCGATAAGACCTTCAAGCACCGGCAGCACCTTGTGCGCCACATGTATGCCCACTCTGGCGAACACCTGTTCAAGTGTAACTTGTGTGAACTGCACTTCAAGGAATCGTCTGAGCTGCTGCACCACCAGTGCCAGCCCGCAGGAGAACGGCCATTCCGTTGCACGACATGTGGGAAGACCTTCAAACGGCCGTCTGACCTCCGGCAGCACGAGCGCACCCACTCCGAAGAAAGACCTTTCCAATGTGAAGAGTGCCAGATGAGTTTCAAGCAGCAGTACGCTCTCGTGCGACACCGCCGCACTCACAAAAACCCTGCAGAGCGTCCTTTCAAGTGCAACCAGTGCGACAAGGGCTTCCTGCAACCATCCCATCTTCTCTACCACCAGCATGTTCATGGTATTGAGAACCTTTTCAAATGTGCTGCTTGCCAGAAGGGCTTCAGACAGTCTGGGGAGCTGCTCAGGCACAAATGCGGAGAATCCGCCTCAGGCTCCAATGCACCTGAGAAACCGTACAAATGTGACGTATGTGGCAAAGGTTATAAAAAGTCATCCACCCTTCAGCGACACCAGAACTCCCACTGCACAGAAAAACCACTCAAATGCTCCTTGTGTGGTCGCCGCTTTCAATCGTCGTCCGATTTTGTCCAGCATCACTGTGATCCCGCCCGTGAGAAACCAATGAAGTGCTCGGACTGCGAGAGGCGGTTTAAATATTCCTCGGAGCTCCAAAGACATCGCCGTGTCCATACAGGCGAAAAACCTTTTAAGTGCCCAACTTGCGACAAGGGATTCAAGCAGCGGGAGCATCTGGCCAAACATGGCATCGTCCATTCGCGGGAAGCCCAGTTTAAGTGTGTGTGGTGTGGAGAATGCTTCGGGGAGCTGGGGGCGCTTCAGGAGCACACAGTCCAACACACAGCAGAAGGAGGCGGCTATCCAGTAGCCCCGTGCATACAGTAGTGGTGCTCCAGCAATGTTAGCCTCCCATCTTGTTTAACAAAGCCACGAATATATAGTGCTTATAGGAGAAACTTGCCGGTGTTCTAAATGTGCTATAATTTATTGAGGTTCATTTTAAGACTCACATCCTGTGATATAGTTTTCAACTCTCAGTACCAGTACTTTCCAGCAAGGTCTTTAAACTGCTTGCGTTCAAAGTACAGGCAAAAAAATGTCCAAAAAGTTTGTAGGATATAGATTTTTTTAGATATTCTTTCTCCAATATTTGAAATTTAAAATACTCTGAAATTCAAATGCAGTGCTGTTGTAAGTGTTTGTGACCAATTGCATTCTCACTATTTTAATATTAACGAGCTTAATTCAGTCATTTTTTTTTAGGAGCGGTTCCTAACCTGAGAAGTTTCGCTGTGGCATGTGACAGACAGTGTTACTTTTTTCCCTCCATCTTGTACAGTGTATGTACAACCTCATGCTTTTTACCTGCCATAGTACTTGTATATATTAAGGCAAACTGCTCCGTATAGTAACCCTACCGTATAAACTTCAACGCCTAACCCATGATGTAACAGGGTATGTGTATGCATGAATAATCTTAAATTTCTATGTTAGCATTTTATGTTGTAAACTGTAACTGGTGCTTATTTGTATGTTGTCTTTTAGGCAAAAGAACAAAGTTAGTTCCTTTTGAAGTGATGCAAATGTATGTGACGAGTGTCTGTGGTTAATTCAGTTCATCCCTGCAGTATCATGGCTATCCAGACAATTATTAGTAACACTAATACATTTACACAGTTTATAGTTCGGACTTATGTTTCAACAGCCCAGTAACAGCATGTCTGTCACAGCAATTAAAAAAAAAAAAAAAAACCCACAAACATACATAAGCTGGTGTTACTGCTTATGGACGCTCTTCAGTACTATTCAGAAATTGATGTTTTGTAATGATTTAGTACAATAGTACAATTTAGTGTGTCTCTCCACCATACTGTAAACTATATGTCCATGATCATTCCTCTTTAAGGACAGTTATTAGTTTCTGACTGTGGATGAAGTAGGATTATTATTTTTTACCTTTGAGACTTTTTCTTTTTTTTTCTTTTTCATTCATAGATGCCTTTGAAAAGTGTTAGTGATCTCCCACCAATATTACTTTTCTGACTATCCTATTATATACATTATTTAAAAAAAAGCCTAGGAATTAAAAGCACCTTGGTTGTTAAGCAATGCCACAAAATTTGTTAGATCCAGTTAGACAAAAATTTGCACTCTAATCAGCGTATCAATCAACTGTCCTATGGTGATCATGATTATTTGGATGATGCCGCTGCAGTTGAGCATCCTTTAGAGACATAGTAAGAAACAACACTAATCTATTAAAGGTTTATTAACGCTAACAAAGTAGTCGTGTTTAATTTGCAGGAACAAACCTATTAAAATTCTTGATTTCAATGTCCATTTCTTGTTACAGTTATAATAGGTAATTAATAAACTGAGGTAATTTAATAAGAAATAGGGATGTAACCGGTTATCCTCAGGTCTAGTACCTGTAGACCATTCTCTAATTTTTTTGCTCACGTCAACATTTTAACATTTTTAAGTGTTTTTAAAGATGATGGAGCGACTGAAATATGTAAATATCTCTCTATATGTAATAATTTGTCCTATCTTTGCACTTGTATGTATTGTGACCTTAGGCTACATGGCATTAACCAATAAATGTTTGCAAATATGTTTATATGTATGTTTTCACTCACTAATTTCACTAATTGTCTATAACGCTTTATCCTGGGGCCTGAAGCCTATTAGGGCACAAGGTGGGATACACACTGGATGAGATGTCAATCCATCGCAAGGCAAACACTTGTTCTCACTCTACGGGCAATTTGGGAAAACCTGCATGAAAGGACTGTGAGAGGAAACTGGAGTGCCCGGAGAAAACCTACCAAGCATGGTGCAAGACGACAGTGCTAACCATTAAGCCACCATGCTGTATATATGTTGTTTTCCCCCCCTAATTCAGAATTTTCAGTTAGTCCAGTAATATCCAGCTGTTGTAGAAATTTCTTTGTGGTTTCAGTATTTTTTTTTTTGGGGAAAAAAAAAAGTATATAAAATGTATATATGTACTGTGTGTATATACGCACGCTCACGCACGGTCGCCTGGAAGCTTATTGAGCGCTTCCGGTTCTCCAGTCAAACCAGCAGCGTTGGGTAAATACGCATTACCTCCTACGTAAGTACACTAAATATGGTGAGGAATCCAGGGCTTGTGCCCCCTACGCAGTGCACTACGTGTCCCTTAGGATGGTGGATTGGGATTCGGCGTTTGATTCTGCGGTTTGAAACAGAAGGGGTGTAAGTGAGAGCTAGCTAAGCAGTGCAGGGGATTCCTCCACCCCCTTGGCGGAACATTTGGGAAAAAGCTGAAGACGAATATCACTGATATTATTATAAATATACATAAAATATTTTTCCGAAGCCGTGTATTTGATGCGTACCTGGCAACATTCTTGCGTTTTGAAATAACTGACTTTTTGGTTAAAACCGGTTTGAACTGACGTTAGGAGGGTCGCGAGACGTTGTCGTTGACGAATCGAGCTAGCTTGTTAGCTAGCTATCCATCCGTGCGTGTATGTGTGTTAGCTTAACGTGGTTATATACCTTGATGTTGATTAAAACATATTTAGTTATTTAAAGAAATATCAGTCCAACTGATCTGTATATTAACGAAAAAAAGCGTCTTATCTAGCAATAATGGTGCTAGCCAGACTTAACGTTAATCCTACGTTATAGTGACTGAGTGAGGAGAGCAACGCGCAGTATAAATAAATAAATAAATAGTAATTAATTTATCATCATATGTAAAAAAAAAAACAAGCTATAACCGTGTGTAATGGTTTACATAAAGACTAGTTAGAAACGTTAAATGCGTAGCGAGCCGTGTGCTAAGCTGACTAGCAGCCATCGCAGGTGACATGTTTATGCATGTGCGTGTCGCTTAGCGATCCAGCTGTTCATCACGCATCAGTAAATCGTAACGTGTCTACGCAGCCAGCTATGCGATCTCGGCGAAATGTTTCCTAGCAAGCGTTCTTAAGCTGGCGCTGTGTCAGAAAGCGTGCAGGCTGCTTTCCGGCACACTCGGACACTCCTTATCAGGACCGAACAGGAGGTCATGGTCCCAGCTGCATTGCGGCCCTGTTTCACCGGAGAGACCAGGCGCACATTGCTACAGTGAACCAGGCTGTACCCAGAGCTGCGAGAAGACAAGACCAGCTTTGCGGAGTCGTGTAGGGAGTGCTGGGGTAAAGGCAGACCCGTCATCGCCCATGCCCGCCATGCCTGGTCCGGCGGCCAGCAAAGCGCGGGTGTACGCTGATGTGAACACTCTGAAGAGCAAGGATTACTGGGACTATGAAGCACACGTGCCTAGCTGGAGGTAAACTGCATTTATAAACACTGTTGCTATAAAGGTTTCCCACTCTGTCCTACACATATATTTTTTGTCTTTCTTACTCCACAGAAACCTCATCTAACAGATCAGTTTAATATTTGCTAAAGAAAACCAAGACACTTTGCAATAAAGGGTCTTTGTTTTGATCAGAAATTATTCATTTGTTTCACACTGGATTTTTAAACCTGTAACTGCACCCCGTTTATGTAAAAATACACGACTCTCTCTATACACTACATGAGGGACATACTTTGACTGTATATGTGTAGTGTAGACATATGTCCATCTGAATGTTAGTCTTAATATGAACAGGATGAAATGAGACAGTTGTCCAGGGATGGGGGAGTTTTGATGTAGGGGTGACCTGCAAAAAAAAAAAAAATATATATATATAAAATTAATTTGTGCACATCTCGACTACAGTTTTCCATCTTTTATTTCCTTCAGGGTTTGAAGACCGTTACTAGTGTAATTAAAAAGTAGTAAAAAAAAAAAAGTTCAAAACAGGTGTCACTGATCTAAAGAAAACTTAAGGGTTCAGAGTCTTTCTGGAGTTGAATGAATGTATAGGGAAATTATTATTTAAATTATGCATGACAGAGTGTTCTTTAAGTGCTGATGGGTTCGTCAGTTCTGGTCATGCTTTGGTCCTCAAAGTTAGGTGCAGCAATAGGGATATGTCAAGCTCTAATTTCTGGATAGCTTTGGAAGCCATAATCATTCTCAAAGTTATTCTGCCTGTAAATCCTAACAACGGAAAATAATGATTCATACAAACATATATGGGTTCTATGGGTGGAAAGTTCATAATTAATCTAGTTATTATATCTAGCTTTAATCAATAGTGTGCCTATTTTAGGTTGTAAAAAATGTACCTTCACATTTAGAGGTCTCTGACTATGTACAGTATCCAGTATTTATATTCTTATTTTCTTGTATCTCATTTCCATGTCAGCAACCAAGATGATTACCAGTTGGTTCGGAAGCTTGGAAGAGGCAAATATAGCGAAGTGTTCGAAGCCATCAACATCAACAGCAATGACAGGGTGGTGGTGAAAATACTTAAGGTGAGATATAAAGCTGTGTTTTCTTAAAATGGGCTCGAGATTTTCTTTAATCATGTGATGAGATTTCTGTCATCTCTGAGAAATAAAACACTTGTGCTGGGATGTGCTGTTATTGCTAACACAACAAGGTTGTGAGATGAAGTCTCAAAGTGTGGTCACTGTTACCGCTTGTATGTTGATTATTTTCCCGTAACAGCATAGCCTGAAGTGTCTTATTCCTTTTATACCTTAACAATTTGCCAATGCAAAGTTTATTTATTAACAAACAGCATAAATATATTAGGCTTGCTGTTAAACCTTTGTGAGAAGATGGACTTTTTTTATGTAGATCATCCTCCCAACGAGTCCCTGTGGATGTGTTGTTACTAAGGAAACGCTAATGTGTTAGAATGAGTGCATTAATATTGACATGTGATTTGACTCCCAGACAACACTGTTTTTATAGCTGACCAATCAGAATAGAGAATTTAACGCTGCTGTGTGGTAATTATTGTCATTGTATACATATTAAAGAAAGTCTCAGACTCCTGAGATAGCTGCTATTATTAATTAGTAATTATGTACTTATTAAAGCTCCAAACACTTGTGGTAACACTAAGGTTGTTAACAGGAAGTTGACGGTCTCCTAATCTAAAGCCAAACAACATAAAATTATTTACAGCATTAAGCATGTCAGTTTGAAGTAGTTGCATGCTTAATTCCAGCTAATGTGAGGACAAAACATTTATAAAAATTCAATAATTCTTAGAAGTATAATGTTGAAGAATAAATATTTGCATAACTATGTTTTTAAGAATTTTCAAGGGCTGCTTTGAAAGTAATCAGTAACGTGCACAAGGGATTTTACTCTTGGCTTCTTTCTCATGCTGGTGCCATCATTTTTGCAGCCTGTCAAGAAGAAGAAGATCAAGCGTGAGATCAAAATCCTGGAAAACTTAAGAGGAGGAACCAACATCATTCGCCTTGTGGACACAGTCAAGGATCCTGTGGTAGGTTTCTGTCACAACATCTCTCAATCTTGCTGACAAGTCTGATGTAGTATAGATACATAAAGATGAATAATTGACTAAAGTTCTTTTTTAATTATTTCAGTCTAGAACACCAGCTCTTGTCTTTGAGTGCATCAACAACACAGATTTTAAGGTATGATTTAATATTTTTAATGTATGTTATGGCTTTTAAAATGTGTAAACTGTGAACTTCATAAAAGTTTCAATACAACTCAATACTAAACGAAAGTATTTAAAATATACTTTACTGTTTGGTAGATGTAGCTTACATTTTTTATTTTTTATTTACAGGATCTCTATCAGAGATTAACAGATTTTGATATTCGTTTCTACTTGTATGAACTTCTTAAGGTAAGAGTGTCACAGTACCTTTAACTTGCCCTATTGCTAGCTCTATCCATAATCTTGCTGAATGTAATTTTTTGGTTTATTTGCAGGCTCTAGATTACTCTCATAGCATGGGGATCATGCATCGGGATGTAAAGCCTCATAACGTGATGATAGATCACCAAATGAGAAAGGTAACCTGTGCAGTGTATTTTCAATCTTGAAACTAACTGGCAATTAGAATGCAGCTTAGTTTACAAAATAGATTATTTTGTATCACAGCTAGGAGGGAAGAAATTGTTACAGAACAAGTTGCTAGGTAGAGGAACATTTTGTAACATTGGATATTCTGCACTGGTCTTCAATATGCACAGAAAGTTAGTATTTGGTTTAGGACGTAGTCCATGTGTTTGATACAAGCAATTGCTCATTATTACAAAATAATAATAACAACAAAATATTGTGCATGTCTGTCATATTAGCTAATTGATATTATTTTGTTCTACAGCTTTTCAAATGTGATTCACACTAGTGAAAAGCCAGACAAGAGGATAAAAAGAGAGCGATCAGGCAGACAAACAAAAGCACTCCCTCTAGAATGATATAACCAAATTTTAAAAGAAACCCCTTTTGTTACATTACTAACCAGTTATCCTAAGTTCTCCAGCTACATTAACTACAGAAATATACTTAGTATTTCCACAATGAGAACAAATCATCTGACTGCAATCTACTGATCCACTAAATTACTGACTTAGTTGTTCAGCAAGAAAAAAGCTAACCCTTCACCAGTCCTGAATGTTTTTTTTCCCCTTGTATTTTAATATCAATTGTTCTCTTTCATCCTTTTACTCCTCTGTCTTCCCTGATTGGCTGCTAGCTCTTGTCTGTCACTGAGACTTATTTCAGCCTTAAAGGTGTGGAGTGATGAAATGAGATGTATCTGAGCCTGATTCAGTGCTGTCTATTACAGAATTGTCAGGGTGACTCACAACAACCCACGAACAGCAGATTATATTTTTAGTATTTTATCATCCCTTGACCCGGGAACCTTTTTTTATTTAGCCCCTCCATTTTAGCAGATGAATCCTACACAGAGTGTAATGTAATGCTCTGTATGTCTGTGCGATTTAGTTGCGCCTGATAGACTGGGGCCTTGCCGAGTTCTATCATCCAGCACAAGAATATAACGTGAGGGTGGCGTCAAGATCATATAAGGGGCCAGAGCTGCTGGTTGATTATCAGGTATAGAGTATACACATTACTGATTTCTGAAAAAAATAACATTATCCTTATTTTTTGGTACTGTATTTACTTAATATCATAAACATACTCGGTTATTACCTTCTTTGCAGATGTATGATTACAGTTTAGACATGTGGAGCCTGGGCTGCATGCTGGCCAGTATGATTTTTCAGAAAGAGCCCTTTTTCCATGGCCAGGACAATTATGATCAGGTGGGTACAAGAAGGAAAAGCTTACACATTATAGTATCTAAATCTAAGTTGTCTAACTGTGTGTGCTTTTCTAAAATGATTATTGCCCCCACAGCTTGTTCGTATTGCGAAGGTCCTTGGGACAGAAGAGCTTTACAGCTACCTTAATAAGTATCACATTGAACTGGACACACGTTTCAAAGACCTGCTTGGACAGTAAGTTCAAGTCCAAATCTTTAATGTTGTAGTTATTATTTAACTTGTATGTACCGTACCATTTAAAACACTCATTCTAATTCAATGTTTTTTGTTTTGTGATTTCTTTTCTACATTCTACAACAATAAAAGGTTTATTGCCCTTCACAGTCAGAATAGACTTTTAATTTTTTTTAATGCAGTATCTGGTGTATTTAAAACTATACAGTCAAATAATTTACTATGTTATATATTGAAATTTTACCTTGTGCACGTCTATATGAAAAGTACGGAAGCATCAATAAAAAATGGTAATCAGGGACCCATTTAGTAACATGCTTATTTAATTTAGCTTGTGAAGAAAGGCTCCAATGCTATGTATGTGACTTAATCCTAATATACATTGTCACACTAATGACAGTATTATAGGATTAATGATGGCAATCAAGACTGCAAACTGCTCTGTGGAATAGCACACTGAAAACGTCTCTGTGGGGAGTAAAAAAAACAAAGGGAAGATTTACAGCATTTTCCTCCTATACAAGGAACCTGAGAAAACATCTTAAACCTAAAACTCAAAACCAGAACTAACCTCAATCACTAGCAAGGCAACAAAACCGAGTTCCACAGCCAGTTCCACATCTAGAAATACAGGCAGTGCTAGATGATTGAACGTCCCAGAACTGTTTTTGTTCTTGTATTGTTCTTAAGAATGTGTCATGACCCCAATTGCCCTCATTCCAAGCTCAACAAATGTCGAAGGTAAGCGCTTTCCTTCCCATTGACATCACTTCCACTGAGGCTTCAGCTTAATTTCCTTGCCTGCCATACTGAATGGTCATTTCCTACCAAAATTACTCATTATCTTGTTGAATATTATGTAACATGGTAACATAACCATCTTACCAAGCCAGTGGGTATTGCAATAAACACAAAAAACATACTTTACTAATAGCTATAGAAATGTGCTTTTTCGAAGTGAAATAAAACCATCATCCATTAAGGGATTAAGTAATTTAATGTAGGTTCTTACATGTTCTTAAATGTTTCACAATCGTGTTAAAATTTAAAAAAGGTTAAATAAGTAAATAAATGTAGCCTATTCTTTATAATGTTTTCTCACTTAATAACCAAAGCGCACCATTTAAACAATACAATATAAATTCAAATACAAGAGTTTAACATTTAACTTAAGTTATTATTATTATTTTTTTTACTGAGTATCAATGTTATCCATGATGATTATTACTTCTAAACGGACCCTTTCAAGTAATTCACTTTTATCTCATGGGATGAAAATGTTTAATTAGTTTAGAGTGCACACCCATAGAATTATAAAGAAATGGCGATGCTTTGCTTCCTCAAATGCCTTGATGGTTAGCGTGCGGGTTGAGTGGCTGGAGAATGTGAGTGCGTGCAGCTTCTAACGCGGGCGTGCTGGGCTTCTAAAGAGCACGAGTTTGACTAATTTGCACTCGCTCTGTGTTGAGACTTGTGTAATGAGTGGGTTTGAAATTTGCTCACAGAGTTTGGGGAAGAAAGGCTAATCGGAGGATTTTAATGCACACAACCTATGATAATGTCTGTGATTGTGTTGCGTCACGATACTGAATCTCTTGTATCTAAGGCTGATCATCTGATCATTTGTCATGGCCAATCAAGTAGAAAACCTGCTAATTCTGGGGACTGGCTGATGGACCGGTTCATCTCTATTATAAACATAAAATCAGTTTTTACATCAGTTTTGTAGTCAGTGTGGCGATAACCAAAAGGGCACACAAAAGAATCAAGATTCAAATCTCCCCTGATTAATTAATACTAAGTTGGTTAGTCATTTTGATACCAGTGAGGACCGTACTCGTACTTGGGCTGAGCAGTGAATATATGTACTCATACTTGGTCTGAAAACAAGAAATGGTATTGATGCATCACTCCTCCAAGGTGTTTAATCACTATAACATTTCATTGATTAATAACACCATTTCTGGATGTGCACTGCACATGATATTGATATTGATGGTGACATTGTGCAAATTTTTTTCATTTCACTCTAGGCAAACGCGAAAGCGCTGGGAGCACTTTGTGCAGCCGGAGAATCAGCACTTGGTGAGCCCTGAAGCTCTGGATTTGCTGGATAAGCTGCTGCGTTATGACCATCAACAGAGATTGACTGCTCAGGAGGCCATGGAGCACCCCTATTTCTGTGAGTCCAAGAGTGCTGTTTATTTTCTTTTTTAACTACATGCTTTTTTAAGCATCAGAGCATTCACACCAATGTGAATCTTTTACTTCACATTTTAATAAAAGGCACTCTTTCATTGTAAGCTTATCTCAGACGCAGTGCAATATTTACTGTATGTGTGCAGATCCTGTGCTGAAAGGACAGCCTCTCTCAAACTCAGATGGCACCCTGGCAATAAGCAGTTCAACTGCGACATGATGAGCTAAAAGTAAAAGGTACAGTTATTTCCAGTCAGTGGTTAAAATCTTGAAGCATGTATATAAATAAATAAACAATTATGTAAATCTCTGCTATTAAGTAAATGTTTAATCCTTTTTTTTTCCCCTTCAGGAAAACCTTTTTACCTCAGTGTTTGGCAGAGACCCTGCGTTTCAGGTGTAAAGCTTCACTCTACTGAAGCAAGAAGTTATTTAGTATCACAAGACATGTACAGAAAACTGAAACACACCAGGCTGGCCGACTCCCTCTCGTTTATTCACTTTGTATTAGTGCTGCTTGCCACAGTTACTTAGATACCAAAAAACCGTGGTATTCTGTATGTCCCCTTCTTTCCTCTTTTAAGTTAAAGATCTCTCTTTAAAAACAAAACAAAAAAAAACTAAAGCTAACAAAATACATTACAGAATTATAAGTGATTATATATTGTGGTTGGGAAAGAATGCCTGCTCTTTCCCTGTGACTCTCAGGCTCTACATGACTGCTGTGGGCTCAGGATCCAGGTTGCATTATGTGCTGGAAAGATTGTCATGGTCAGTTAATTTGCCCTGCTGAAATGAGTGCAAATTCTAAATTATTATTATTATTATTATTGAGTATGAAGGCTTTTCTGCGATCTGTTGAAAATATGATATATTAAATAAGAGATACTTCTTTTTAACCAGTCTGACATGTGGGTGTGTATTTTTATATATAACTGCGGGTAAATAATGACAGCTGTGCTTCTATTATGAGACTGGATGGCTTCTGGGACCTAATTTAAGACTAGTCATGTGCTCAATGTAGGCCAGCGATCTAAATTAAGCCCAATTAATCGAAATACACTTAGGATCACATTACAGTGGAACCTTGGTTTACGAACATAATTTGTTCCGTAAGCGCGCTCGTATATCAAAACACTCGTAAATCAAATAACATTTTTCTATAAGAAATAATTGAAACTCAAATTATTTGTTCCACAACCCAAGAAATGCATAAAAATAATTAATACAAAATATAAAGTAACCATAAAACAAATTAACCTGCACTTTACCTTTAAAAAAAGTCAAAATAAATCCCAACAGATAAGTGTTTGTTTGTGCGCGCAGGCGCTGTGTGTTTGTGAGTGAAGCTAAAGTAAGAGAAGAGGAGGAATGAGACCCTTCCCTCTTCTCGTCTTACACAGTAACCCTTCCTCCTCTCTTATTTGAGTTACGCACACAACGGAAACACTGTTTTATCGGGAAAATTAACAAGAAATCTCCCTAATAACACTCAACTGAGCGTAGATGAACAGAATCACTGCTGTAAAGTAAAAATAAAACAAATGAATCTGCACTTTACCTTAAAAGTACTTAAAAGTTTTGCTTTACATGCACACACGTGTGTTATAATAAACACTACACGCGCGCTGTACACACACATACAAACACAAAATAAAAAATGCTTTACGCGCACACGTGGTCAGTGTTATAGTAAACAGTACACGTGTGCACGGATGTTGATTATACCAGTGAGAGACGCGCACTAAGAGATGATTACCCACAATTCCGCAGCACGAGAGGGAGAAAAACCGTTGGCTCAGTTTTGAACAAAGCCCGCATGCATGATGCATGATACGTAAACCAAGACAAAAATCTTTCCTCGTCTTGCAGAAAATTCACAAACCATGTTGCTTGCAATCTGAGATTCGACTGTATTAAAATATAATCATTGATGGGATTCTGGGATTCACTTTAGCCAGATGTTCAACAACTGCAGACATTTTCTAAAACCTAAAATTCATCAGAAAACTCTTAATACAAATGAGTGCCAGAGTTTCATCCCCTTCATTGCAGGTTTTCAACTCTGGTTCTGGAGGACCCTTTAATGTTTTAATGTTTTCTCAATGTCTTTAACAAATCGGCTAATAAATAGCCTTTTTTTATTGTGAGTGTAAAAGCAAGGAAAACACTAAAATGTCCTGGTCAGGTGTTTTGCAGATTCAGATCTGAAGGAAGAAGATGGGAAAAAATGCAGTTTATATGAGGAACAAAATGGTTTTCACATACTGTATGTATCTTCATTATTTCAATTAATATTTATTGTAATTATGTTTGTCATAGATGAATTATAAAATTGTTTGCAGACTAGAAGTTATACCATAATATTTGTGGTTCAGTACCGCCTAAAGCAACACTTTTTGATTACACCATGCCAAACATGACATGCTCAAACATCTCTCATCGAGTAGAAACTAGTTTTGGAGCATTTAACCATAATTATCACTCAAATTTTCGTAAGGCATAGTAATCAAGTAAAGCAAAGCATTTCCTCATTTTGCATTTAAATTTTCACAAATTTTGACAAAATGAAAAATGTAACTACCAACATCACGTTTTTCCATTTGGCAGATTTTTCTGTTTTTGTTTTGTGTGTATATATACTGTATACACACACAGTGTACATTTACTTACCTATAATATACATGTCAAGTGGCTTTTATTCTTGGTTCAACCGTATGCAGCTGATATGGTACTCACTGAAATAAAACACCACCTACATAAAGGACAGTACAGAGCAGTACAATTATAACTAAAACCAAAGCAGTCGGTGCAGAAAAAAGACAAAGTTTATATAGCAAATAACATGCAAAAAGGTATTGTAGTATGATAACTGAGGTAAATATTTATATAACATATTGAATAGCAGAAATAATTCAAATGGACAATATGGTTCATTTTATTTTATTTATGATCCAGCACCAAAAACGGGTGTGTAGTAGTATATAGACTATTTAGGAGTCTAATGTCTTTGGGGAATAAACAGTTACATAGTGTGAACGTTTGGGATCTTGGCGATTGGGAGAGTGAATGCTTTGGTACTTTTTACCGCTCGGCATCAATGTTAAGAGTTTGCTTAATGAATGCATGGGGCCATCCATGATACTGGAGAATTTGCTGATGCAGCATGTGGTTTAAATGCCTATGCTGGATAGAAGAGAGACCTCGATCACCCTCTGAGCTGTCCTTACTATCTGCTCCAGGGTCTTGTGATCCGAGGAGCTAGAATTCCTAAACCTGGCAACGATATGGCTTTTTGAGATTGTCTATGTAGAATGTGTTGAGAATGGCAGGTGGGGGCACTGGCTTTTGTCAGCATTTGCAATAAGTAGAGACGCTGCTGAGCTTTCCTGGCTATCAAGCTGATGTCGAGGCACCAATTGACATTCATTGGTGATCTCCACAGAGAAGCTGTTGTTGATCAGTGTAGGGAGGTGGTGGTTCTCTCTCCTGAAGTCAACATTCATGTCTTTATTTTTGTCTATGTTCAGAGGCAGCTTGTTGGCCCTGCACCAATCTGTTATGCTGTATGCTGACTCATCGCCCTCATCATGTGGTGATGAGATCCACCACGTTTGTGTCATCTGCAAACTTGTGTTTCGACCCGTGCATTGCTCCACAGTCATGAGTCAGCAGAGTGGACAGCAGTAGACTGAACACACAGACTGGGGTCCCTGGTGTTCAATGTGGTGGTGCTGGAAATGATGCTCCTGATCCTGACTGACTGACATGTGTCCAAGGATCCAGTTGCAGAGTGAGATGTTCAGGCTCAGCTATTATTATAGTCAATATATAGCAATTGATTGCATGTCTTTCTGTATAGCAGAACTCCCTGCCTAACTACATACAAAGATTTTTTTTTGTAAGGTTAAGTATGTTAGGTCTTGTTTATGCCAAGTTGTACTTCTTTGTAACATGTAATCATCAGCCAAATACACTCTCTGCTTGGTAATTGGAGTGTATCACAGATGAGAAATCTAAAAAGTAGATCGGATAAATATTAAGTTTTGTCTTAAACTTATTCCAGCTCATTAAAATTCATTTATACCACTTCAGCTGTTATTTCAGCTGTAAAAATTCTAAGTAATCCCAATATCCCAATGTTCAGTTTAGCTTTTCTTATCATCTGTTGTTGCAGGTGTTTAAGTAAGTAGCTTATTCATAGCTTTTTTAAAAGCAAATTATTAAACCTGCCACATAACCTCATAACGCTGCATTTACTCAACATTTTGATTTCACGTAAGGCACAGGGGAAATTTCAGGCATATATCAGGAGGGGAAACTGTGTGAGGGAGGCGGGGGGTGCATTTTAGCGCATAACACTGGACTCACAGGTCAGGTATTTTACACAGGCCGTTTTGGCATGATGCTGTAACAAAATCTGGCCAGACAGACAGAAATTTTCTGAGACTTGTTTCAGGTCAATGTATAAAACATAAAGATATCATGGAAAGATTGAGTTCTGACCTTTCTTTTATTTATATAGATAACCCTTAAATTATGTTTTCATTGCTCCCAGTTTAAAGCAATCATAGGATGGGGGGTTGCAAACTTTTGCATGCAATTATACAATGCAATAAGATAGAGAGCTTGTGCTGTCTTAGTACACTTCACTTTCTCCATATTTATTACCATGAAACACAAACAGCCATGAGTTCAGGGCAGCATTTTAATAAATAATATGAAAATTGCTGATTATTTAAAGACATGAAATGTGCAATATTCATGCAATACAGAAGATGAGTACTACAGATTAAACATGTAATTTCAAGCATTTTACAAACAGATGACCACTACAGATGAGTTCGGAACCCATCTAAGGCACATCCAAATCACTTTGTTGCATCTCATCCTGAGTCCGTTACAGGCCCTGTGTGAACACGTGACAGCGAAGGAGCTGCAGGTAGCTGACGTTTGAACAGGATTAAGACACAAATGTCGCATTGGCAACAGACTATACACATGCACTCTAAATACAGTCAGGACGTATTTAACCGTAATGAATGCCAGTTTCCTGTCTTGATGTACAATACTAATCAAGTCAATTGCACTTATTTTAAAGCATGTATCTGATGCTGTTTGACGTTTTCCAGTGGTCATTGAAACCCTTTCTGAAACACTAAGGCGTATAATGTCTAGGGATGCATCGACACTGATACTAAATCGAGTACTGGTCAATACCGTGCTCGTTTGCTGGTACTCTTAAAAAAAAGAAAGAAATGCCAATATCCAATACTGCATAAGACAATGTAATGTAAAGCCTAGTGTAGTCTATTTGTCATACTAAGGAACAGATGTCAGAAAGTGACAGCAATCTGGATGTGTTCCATGATGAATGATGACAATCACAAAAAGGCAGACTGCAAACTGTGTTCTCTGAAAACATCAAGAGGAGGAACTATAGTGTCCTCCTGCAATACAAGTAGCCTGATAAAACATCATATGGCATATAAACAGGATCTTAAAAGAGAGCATCGAAAGTGAGATCAAAAAGCCATGAATTGTGCACACTAAGCGTGGATCCATGAAGCCAGCGTGCAGAAAAGGTTTTGCATGTGAGACTTCATTTCTGCGAACACTGAGCACTGAAGCGTGATCAGTTCTGTAAGCAGTGATATGATGCTCTGATGTATACACGCTTCCTTTCACCAGGGTGCACAGGGTCTGGAGGGTCTGGGCACAATTCATGGCACATGACCAGCCTTTTTAATGACGAGGCTTGCTGATACTGCTGTGTTGAGCAGCCCACGTGCTCCCTATTAAACATACCTTGTAAACACTATAACATTTAAAAAATCTAACACACACATTATGGCAACCAATGCAAGCGTCGCTATCGTTCATGATGCCTCTAATGTAATTGTGTAACATTAAGTAGCTTACTCGTTTTTGGTATCCGTCTCAGTATGATAAAAAATGATTTAATAATAAAAAATAAAAGATATCGATGCATCCCTAACGGTAACAAATGGAGCTATTTAGCGCAAACAACACAAACATTCAGTTTCCATTATGAATACATGAGGTAAAAATTAAAGAATAAATACTTGCATAAATACAGACAGTGGTTTAAAAAGCTCTAGCGGTGACTAAAACGGCATCACAGGAACAACACTAAGATGCTGTGCTTATCACAGAGGTAAAAGAAGTGTGTATACAAATCGGCGAATTGCTACTTGAGTGCTTATCTACATCAAGTCATTGAAATAACATGGAAACGTAACTATAAAAAGTAATGAAGAAACCCTAGATCTTCCACTGACCTCCGATAATTAGGCTACAATATTTAAATCATATTGCAGAGGTTGATATATTATTGGTTCAGAGAAATTGGTGATTATCTCTGTACCTGTAAACTCTTAGGAAATGTTGGCACTTAAAAGAAATAAATGTTCAAACTGTAACAATATGGATATGATGAAGTAAATCACTTGGGTTTGTCCTATGTGAATTTTCCCAGATGCTGATACCATCCTTTTTTTTAAAACTGAGTCGCACCTGGGAATAACCGAATGACCAAATGTAACTTGGATACAGAAAAAAAAACGTTCCTGTTTAACCAAACCCGGACTCATCCTCACGGAATGAGCTCTTGTAGCTCAGCATCGTTCAGTTCGTTAGTCGCGACGATGTGGTCGAGCTGCTGCAGGTAACGTTCTTGGTCTTGCATGAAGTGAGGGATCCTGGTTCTCCGCAGAACAGCAAGATGACGAAGCCTTTCCACGTCCTCGTAGGACACCTACAGGCGAGATTTTTTTAAAGTGTTGGTGTTAGACTGATATGAACCATACAGACAGTGTACTGTATTCAAAATCCAACTGACCTTGCCCAGACAGGTTAGCATCTTAAAATCGATGTTTCTCCTGTGGCGCAAGATCCTAAGAATCCCATCCAGGTAGACTTGATCTTTACTGAAACATCCTGTGGAACAGCAACACATTACAACAGTAGAGTTGAAACGTGTTTTCCCACATAGTCCATGTTGTCTGGGTTTGTTTCAAACAGTAAATGGCCACAGAGCAACACTAGCTATTTTTACATTTCATGGTCAACAGTCTGATTGAAATCATTCCAATTACAGATTCCGACTTACAGTACATACATGCTGATCCATACATATGTGCGTTCACAAGCATTTAATCAGAATCTAACGTTTTTGACGTGAACAAACTGTTTCTACCCAATCTGCTTAAAATATAACAGAAAAAGAAGGAAAGAACATTTTTTTCTTTAACTAAGTCAGGCTTCCCATCTTTTCTGATAAAATCCTATGAAACTGCAAGGCAATCAAAGCTCCTTCCTCAATCAGAGACCCAGTGGATGGAAGTGTACACAGGTAGGAGAGAGTTACTCGTTCTCATTGAGTTTACTGATCATGAATGTTAGCTAAATTTCCGCTCGTGGAAACTCGCCAAAGTCACCTAATGTTACCCCCATTTGGGGAAAACATGCAGAAAGCAGGCATTTATTCCAACAAGGGAGAAATGATCAGGTCAAGTGTTATTACATGGATAATATTTACCTATTAAACAGATTATCAAAGGTTTAAATACCCCTTCTCATACCCGCTGAAAATTCATTACGATTGAGTCAGGCTATTGACTCTAAACACCTCTATTGAGGTGTTTACATGATAGATCTATATTCAGATTGGGCCGTTATTCCCATTATTAGTGGAATATTCAGGTACTGTATATATAAATACACACATTGAGCATCTCCTGGAATCTCCACTCACTGTCAGAGATAATGCTAAAACCTAGTCTTTTATGTCTCATTAACTCTAAGAGACAGAAAAGAAGAGAGGCTGCTGAGGGAACCACTGGTTTTTATCTCCAATAATATAAGTGATATATGCATGGAAGTTGATTTGTGGACATTCTGCCAAATGAAATGCAAAAAATATTAATTGTTATTTCTACAAATTCAATTATTATATATATATAATATATATATATATATAAGAGGAATAAAACACTGGCGTGTCCTGTTATTTAAAAAAAAAAAAGAGTCAAATTTACCTCATATTAAAAAGCTAAATGAGCAGCAGTGCAGTCTGTATTAGTGATGTAATACTGTTTCACTTGATATCGAATAGAATGCCTCTGAATCTGTGAATATTCTTTAAAAAAGTAATAATGATTTAACACATTATTTATTATTAGAAAACCCTTTCAGGAAGTCAGCAGTCTCTGATACTCTACCTGGTTTCGAGGTGTCCGTTTGTCCCCGTTTGGCACGGAGGCAGTACTCCCAGCGTACAGCAGGGTCCTGCACGAAGCGAGCGATATAACTGAACAGTTGGCTGAAACTCATGTTGGCCGCGTGATACACGGTGTAGTAGAGGAGAGCAGCTCGCCACAAGAAGGGCTGCTTCCGCAACAGCACGCTGTGAATGCTGGCCAGTCCCTCCTCTGTCGGATTGGCTGGCTTCAGGCCAAACTGTTTCCTTCCGACGGCAGTGGCCCATGGCTGCATGCTGTTATTCACGCCGCGTAAGTAATGTGTACCTGAGAGGTGGAATTATAGCAGAACGTCAAGAACATTCTAAAGGGCATCGGAAATTAGACATAAACTAGAGGACGCAAATGACCTACGGTGGCCAGTTAGTGCTGGAATTGATATTTTAGTGCAATATAAATCTAGAATTACAAGTATGACCTTACACAATTTACTCCCTGAGTTTTCACACAATTCATCATACCGATCTCGTGTCTTAGCATCCCTTCCAGCCAGTGCTGCCGTGCTCCGGACAGGTTTATGGTTAAGGTCGGCCTGCAGCTCTCCACCATCATCACAGCCTGAGACAGGAGCTCATTAGACAGAGACACCACCACCTGCAAATATCATACGCGGTCACGTCTACTGAGCTGTGGATATTTTTTAAAAAATCATGCAGGTATGCGCAGGAAATGTGGAAGACAAAAACACACACCTCGCCCACACAGCCCTCTTTCTGTAAGTACTTGCGCACCGTCGCCCACACTTGACTCTTGGGCAACACGCTTCCTCCGGTGACTTCTTCAAAGTTCTCGTAGGTGCCGAACTTCCTCAGGACACACTCCATGATATTAACTGCCTGGGAAACAACATAAGTCAGGCTCAGAGATAGAATGATTTATTTTTATAACAAGGTAAAAGTATAAAAGGATTTAACTGAGTATGACCTGCCTTAGTCTTTCTCGAAGGATGCGTTGCATAAATATTAGGACATTCCGTGAATTGAATCCTTAAACATTTGTTCTTAATGTAAACGTTCATGCACTCTTAGTTTAAAATAATAAAATTAATTTGTGCTATTTTGCAGATATTCCTTCATTATACTAAACATTTGACAATTTATGCATGTGGAGAAATTGCAACTTAAACTCTTGCCATTCATTTAAATGATATTTGGACACCTTTAGAGGACACCTTTTCTTTCTTTGGGCTCGTTTAAATATTTTGCCAGGTTTGTATTGTTATATAATGTTCCAGGGGCTCTCAAAACTTTTGTGGGTGGGAATTGCTTGAGTATTGGTCAGTCAATGTAAATTATTTAAATGTTCACAAAAAAAAAATATATATATATATATATATATATATATATATATATATATATATATATATATATATACGTGGACAAAATTGTTGGTACCCTTCGGTCAATGAAAGAAAAACTCACAATGGTCACAGAAATAACTTTAATCTGACAAAAGTAATAATAAATAAGAATTCTATGAATGTTAACCAATGAAAGTCAGACATTGCTTTTCAACCATGCTTCAACAAAATTATTTTAAAAAAATAACTCATGGAACAGGCCTGGACAAAAATGATGGCACCCCTAACTTAATAGTTTGTTGCACAACCTTTTGAGGCAATCACTGCAATCAAACGATTCCTGTAACTGTCAATGAGACTTCTGCACCTCTCTGCAGGTATTTTGGCCCACTCCTCATGAGCAAGCTGCTCCAGTTGTTTCCGGTTTGAAGGGGGCCTTTTCCAGACAGCATGTTTCAGCTCCTTCCAAAGATGCTCAATAGGATTGAGGTCAGGGCTCATAGAAGGCCACTTTAGAATAGTCCAATGTTTTCCTCTTAGCCATTCTTGTGTGTTTTTAGCTGTGTGTTTTGGGTCATTGTCCTGTTGCAAGACCCATGACCTGCGACTGAGACCCAGCTTTCTGACACTGACCAGCACATTTCTCTCTAGAATCCCTTGATAGTCTTGAGATTTCATTGTACCCTGCACAGATTCAAGACACCCTGTGCCAGATGCAGCAAAGCAGCCCCAGAACATAACAGAGCCTCCTCCATGTTTCACAGTAGGGACAGTGTTCTTTTCTTGATATGCTTCATTTTTCCATCTGTGAACATAGAGCTGATGTGCCTTGGCAAAAAGTTCCATTTTTGTCTCATCTGTCCATAGGACATTCTCCCAGAAGCTTTGTGGCTTGTCAACATGTAGTTTGGCATATTCCAGTCTGGCTTTTTTTCTGATTTGTTTTCAACAATGGTGTCCTCCTTGGTCGTCTCCCATGTAGTCCACTTTGGCTCAAACAACGACGGATGGTGCGATCTGACACTGATGTTCCTTGAGCATGAAGTTCACCTTGGATCTCTTTAGAAGTCTTTCTGGGCTCTTTTGTTACCATTGGGATTATCCGTCTCTTTGATTTGTCATGAATTTTCCTCGTGCGGCCACGTCCAGGGAGGTTGGCTACAGTCCCATGGATCTTAAATTTCTGAATAATATGTGCAACTGTAGTCACAGGAACATCTAGCTGCTTGGAAATGGTCTTATAGCCTTTACCTTTAACATGCTTGTCTATAATTTTCTTTCGAATCTCCTGAGACAACTCTTTCCTTCGCTTCCTCTGGTCCATGTTGAGTGTGGTACATACCATGTCACCAAACAACACAGTGACTACCTGGAGCCCTATATATAGGCCCACTGACTGATTACAAGATTGTAGACACCTGTGATGCTAATTAGTGGACACACCTTGAATGAACATGTCCCTTTGGTCACATTATTTTCAGTATTTTCTAGGGGTACCATCATTTTTGTCCAGGCCTGTTCCATGAGTTTATTTTTTTAAATAATTCTGTTGAAGCATGGTTAAAAAGCAATGTCTGACTTTCATTGATTAACATTCATAGAATTTTTTTTAATTATTACTTTTGTCAGATTAAAGTTATTTATGTGACCATTGTGAGTTTTTCTTTCATTGACCGAAGGGTACCAACAATTTTGTCCACGTGTGTATCCTCTATTTATTAGAGCAATAAAGCTTTTTATTCCAGAACTTTCTCCTCATGAAACTCATTCGGTCCAAATTGATGTTATTCATAGTACTATTGGATTTGAGTTCGAATAAATTGAATTCAGCCATTTTGTAAATGAAGCTCTAAATCTAATATTATATAATAAATTATATAATAAAGTTTGAGCTACTTTTGCAGAGGGAAGAATTTTAAGTAGCTACATTAGAACAACTTTTGGTTAGACTTTTGTTTGTTTGTTTTTAATACGTAAAGGAATTATGTAGTTCTTGTCTCTAACTGCATTCATACTACAGATGTAGAATACACTTGACCATGAAGACTCACTATGCAGACAGATGTTCTCTGATGACTTGTAACTGCAGTCGCTGAAGAATTCAGGACTGAAATTCCCACAAACAGTTTTGTCCCTGAGCCTCTAATAATGAACTTGGACTTTATATTAACACAAACCCCTCTCCTGTTATACAAAGCCTCCTAGCACATTATGCAGATCAATCCCTGCTACCTGATATCACCCCAATGACGATGGGTTCTCTGTTGAGTCTGATTCCTTCCTATTACCATCTAAGTGAGTTTTTTTCTCACCACAGTCATCTTTGGCTCGGTAACAATCTGATAAGTATGATTTATACATATTTCCTCACACTTTTAAAACTCATTTCCATACAGTATATATATTATTATTATTATTATTATTATTATAGCCTGAAAACTCTTAAAAGTAGAGCATTCAGACCCCTTATTCAGTTCTTTGAATAATGTTGTGTGTGTGTATGTATATATATATATATATATATATATATATATATATACATACATACACATACAGTGCCCTCCATAATTATTGGCACCCCTGGTTAAGATGTGTTAAAAGCCTTAAAATAAATTCACCTTTTATTGCAGAAGCATATTGTCACACTGAAAATTGTAGAAAAATATAACGTAAATTTAAAGTGAATTTTAAGGGGAAATAAAAATCCCTGACTAACAAATAATTATTTTTCATAAAATAACCTTATCCCTGGGGTATAAATATGATGTGACACAGAGGCCATTTCTCTTATCCACTCTTCCACATTGAAAAGACAAAGGAACACACCATTCAAGTCAGGCAGATGTGTGTCAACCTTCACAAGTCAGATAATGGGTACAAGAAAATAACCACCCGCCTGCACCTGCCCATATCTACTGTGAGAGGAATCATTAAGAAGTTGAAAAAAAAACTGGAACAGTAGTAAACAAGCCTGGACGAGGACGCAAGTTTATTTTGCCTCCATGCACAGTGACGAGGATGGTAAGAGAAATAAAAAATTCTCCAAAGCTCACTGTTAAAGAACTGCAACAAATGAGAGCATCTTGGGGTCACAAAGTCTCCAAAACAACCACCAGATGATATCTACATGCCAACAAGCTCTTTGGGAGGCATGCAAGGAAAAAAACTTTTCTCAGTCACGATCATAAATGCAAACGTTTGGAGTTTGCTAAGCGGTACTGGGGCTTCAACTGGGACCGTGTTCTTTGGTCAGATGAGACCAAGATAGAGCTTTTTGGCAACAAATACTCTAAGGGGAACACAAAAGATGAGTATGCAGAAAAGCACCTCATGCCCACTGTGAAGTATGGGGGAGGATCGGTGATGCTGTGGGGCTGTTTCTTTTCCAGAAGCCCTGGGAACCTTGTTAGGGTGCATCGCATCATGAATGCTTTGAAATACCAGGACACCAGGACATTTTAAAGCAAAATCTGGTGCCCAAAAGCTGAAGATGGGTCGTCACTGGGTCTTTCAGCAAGATAATGACCCAAAACATGTGGGCAAATCTACACAGAAATGGTTCACCACACACAGAATCATGCTCCTCCCATGGCTCAGTCCCCAGACCTCAACCCCAATGAAAACCTGTGGAGTGAACTGAAGAGGAGAGTGCAGAGGAGAGGAGTCAGGTCACTGGATGATTTCGAGACATTGTGCAAAGAGGAATGGTCGAAGATCCCTCTTTATGCATTCTCTAATCTTGTGAAACATTATAGGAGAAGATTAGGTGCGGTTTTGTTGGCAAAAGGGGGTTGTACAAAGTATTAAACATCAGGGGTGCTAATAATTGTGGCACCCATGATTTGATGTAAAAGAATTATTTCTTAATGTGGGATTTTTTCCCACTGAATAAATGTGATGTTATTTAGAACAAAATTGTTTTTTTTTTTAGAAGTTAAAGAACACATTTTAACCAGGGGTGCCAATAATTATGGAGGGCACTGTATATATACAGGGGTTGGACAATGAAACTGAAACACTGGCCAATTTAGTGTTGGAGGTTTCATGGCTAAATTTGACCAGCCTGGTTGCCAGTCTTTATTGATTGCATATTCCACCAGTAAGAGCAGAGTGTGAAGGTTTAATTAGCAGAGTAATAGCACAGTTTTGATTAAAATATTGTTATAAAAAATAACATTACGGGTGACATATCAGAGTTCAAAAGAGGACAAATTGTTGGTGCGTGTCTCGCTGGCGCGTCTGTGACCACGACAGCAAGTCTTTGTGATGTAGAAGAGCCACGGTATCCAGAATAATGTCAGCATACCACCAAGAAGGACGAACCACATTCAACAGGAGTAACTGTGGACTCAAGAGGAAGATGTCTGAAAGGGATGTCCGGGTGCTAACCCGCATTGTATCCAAAAAACATAAAACCACAGCTGCCCAACTCACTGCAGAATTAAATGTGCACCTCAACTCTCCTGTTCGTCAGGAGCTTCACAGGGTCGATGTACATGGCCAGGTTGCAAAGCCAAACCTTTGGTCACTCGTGCCAAAGCCAAACGTCGGTTTCAATGGTGCCAGCAGCGATGTATTGTTCTCTGATGAGTTCACCTTCACTGTCTTTCCCATATCCGGGAGAGTTACGGTGTGGAGAAGCCCCAAAGAGGCGTACCACCTAGGCTGTTGCATGCCCAGAGTGAAGCATAGAGGTGGATCAGTGATGGTTTAGGCTGCAATATCATGGCATTCCCTAGGCCCAATACTTGTGCTAGATCGCTGCATCACTGCCAAGGACTACCGAAGCATTCTGGAGGACCATGTGCACCCAATGGTTCAAATATTGTATATTAAAGGCAGTGCTGTGTATCAGGATGATAATGCACCAATACACAAGATAATGCACCAATGCAGTAAGACTGGTGACAGAGTGGTTTGATGAACTTAAAAGTAAAGTTGAACATCTTTCATGGCCTTTCACGTCACCAGATCTAAATATTATTGAGCCACTTTTGGAGGAACGAGTCAGGAAACGTTTTCCTCCACCAGCATCACGTAGTGACCTGGCCACTATTCTGCAAGAAGAATGGCTCAAAGTCCCTCTGGCCACTGTGCAGGACTTGTATTTGTCATGCCCTACACCATACTAATGAATTATTGTTGTCTAAAACCAGGTGTTTCAGTTTCATTGTCCAACCCCTGTGTACACACAAGTTTTAAAAGTGTGATAAAATATGTGTAAATCATAATTATTAGATTGTTAGCATGGCAAAAATGATAGTGGCGAGAAGAAGAAAAAAAAACCCTGAGATGCATTACACACAGGCTAATGTGTGTGTGTGTGTGTGTGTGTGTGTGTGTGTGTGTGTGTGTGTATACACAGTATATACAGTATACGTGAATTTTGTAAAACTGCTTTGTGGCAGTGGCCATTGTTATAAGAACCATATAAATAAAACTGAATTGAATTGTTATTTAATTGGAAGTTTTCCATTTTCTTTTTATTATCAGTATTTTTTATACTTATTGTTCTTATTATTGTGTTTGGCACCAGAAAGTTGGCAGTAGATCATGAGGTGAGGCCTCCATGGATCAGACATGATTGTCTGGTGCATCCCATGTATGCTTGATCAGATGGGTATCTGTGGAGTTCAGTGGCCGTGCTGGGCCCTGTGTGTTCTGGTGCCTTTGTATTGAGGCCAGCATTGACTTTGTGGGGAGTTGTGCTGCATTGTTTTTTTCTGTGGGACCATACCAGATGACCTGGCCTTTGGTCCCCAAGGCCATAAATGAGCCTTGGGTCCCCATGATCCAGTCACCGGTTTACTGGTATATAATTAATGTGATAATGTTATATGGTGTTTATTTAAACATTATAACCAGGCAACAAATACTGATTAGGTCCCCCTTTTGCTGTCAAAATTTGTTCCTGTTTCTTACTCAAAGAATTGTTGAAACTTTAATAAAAAAATTTTTTTAAAGGTTGAAGCAGATTTCATGGACTGCATATAAGTAGAAACAAATTGTGTGTTAATTCCATAGCATTACATAGTAATGCTGTCATAATGCTGTAATAATTATTATCACAATAATTTATATCTTGACATACCTGGGAAAGAAAAAGTCCAGATCCTTCTTTATACTTCTCCAAGACACTAACAGGCTCGGGAGCCGCATACTCAAACTGCGGCTCGTACTTATAGTCAGACTGAAAAAAGGTCTGACGCTCTTGTTCGAGATTTACAGGCCTCAGAGCCACGAGTAAGCATGGCCCACGTGGTGCAGAAGGTGTGGTTACTGGTGCAAGCCCCCGGGCAATATGTGGCAGTGATGTAGCTGGCCGCATTCGCCCCCTGGTGGCTCTAGGCTGGACTGTGGAGTTTACAGTACAAGTACTTTCACTACGACGCATCCAGGCTCCGGGTCCCAAACTAGGACTAGTGAGGCTTCGTGTAGGGGGAGAGGGTGCACCGTAACGCCATGGAGGCTGCACCACTTTCCTTTCACACTGATTATTTGCTCTAACACGCGGCGATTTGATCTCCAGACTAAGTGGCCTTCGTTGTTCTGTCCTCTTCATGGGTAAGACTGATTTCTCATTTTTTCCACTATTTTCTCCTTCCGCTCCCTGCATCTCCTGCTCCACTGGTGTGCTACAGGGCCCATTGTGGTGCAGCCCGTCTGTCTGGCTGATATTTCTGAGTTTTGCTCGGACCGGGACGGGTTTTGGTTTCTCTGTATTGGGCTCAGGTTCTTGAAAATCTTCCTGAGTGGCATCCATGTCCTCCCCATCAGCCCTCTCCACACAGTTCTCACTCAGATCTAGCACCATTGCAACAAGCCCTCCTCAATCAGGACACGCTGCACACCTGGACACAAAAGGATCAGGTTGGACTATTTGTTCCATTGTCTATGTGTCTTACTTATTTGATCATGATAACAATTTTATATTGATAAGAACAACTCTGCACATTTGCAAGCCATTAAACAAAACCTACGAAACAGGCCTAGGAAACTCCTGCACCTTTCTCCCCCTCGATAATGTTGGAAAAGTGAGTGAGGTCGGGTGGGACTGGAAATCACTGTAGCATTTCAATAAAAAATAATTATGAGTATACTGTATATAAGTATTTCTTTTTCCTCTCTAGGACTGAATCTAGACAGAGTGTTGTTAAGTCTAGGTATAGCATAATAGTACATTTTTCTTTTGCATTATGAGACATAATTCAATAAATACTTCTTTCATCTGCCTTAATTGGCATTATTACATAAAAATACTTTTACCATTTTATGTACCCATTACAGACCTAGACACACTCACGCTTTCTTTTAAAATATAGGAAAAAATCCAGAAACCCTAATGAATGCAGATTTATTGTACAGGAGGAACATTGTACCTACTCTAGTACAAGCTGGTGTTATTGAGAGGCAATCAGCTAAACAAGATTATAATTATAGAATGTAATAGTTATCTAAATTATTATACAAGCGTTAACAATCTGACTAGATGAGAGGCTTTTCACGAGTGGTGATAATGGACGATAATACCACTGGGATGTTATATTGTCTATATCACTTTGTGTTTCCAGGTGTTCTAATAATCACAGTACAATATGGTCCACAGTACTGAAGAGAGGGAAGCTGCCTGCCAAAAGCCACATTCAAAACCAGTCACAGAAGCATATAACATGCATATAGCATGATAACATATTGTCATCTTAAAAAAGAAACACCTAGCGCCCTATCTTTCCATGTAACTCTATATTTGGTATTCAACCCCGGACCCTGTGAGTTAATATACTTTATTATCTAAACATAGAGAAAGAAACGTATGAGTAAAAATTTTCATAATAAAATAGGTTTTAAGGACCCTTGTAGTCCCTGAAGAGAAAGTTGTGTGCGGATCGGACAGTCATTTGTGGCAATCCCTCGACGGGAGCAGCCGAAAGACTAACAATGACATAAACAACTTCAACGCCTATCCTTTACACTGTACTTCCAGCCTTCTAACAGACATTGTGACGCCAATCAAGCCCTGCTACAGTATATGATCACCTAAATGAGGATTGCTTCCCTGTTCAGTCTGGTTTCTCTTAAGATTTTTCCTTGTCACCATCGCCCTCAGCTTGCTCATCAGGGACAATCTGATCATTTTGATTTATACATATTTCCTCACACATTTCATACTGATTTTCCTAATTTTAAAGAAATTTTGTAACACTGCTTTGATGATTAATAATGACAATTGTTAAAAGGTGGATAGAACCTTACACACTATGCAATAATTTCTTGATCTCCAGTTTATTGCGGTTTTTAGAAACAAAAAAAAAACTATATATTTCTGCTAGATCTTGGTCATTACTTTAGCAGATAGGGTAAATTAATGAGTGAATCTTGACCAAAGTGTAGGAGTACGGCTAAAAGTTCTGTTAACTCACAATGCTCAATATCGGTCTCATAGGAAGTGATGGAATGCATTTGAAGGGACACAAATTAAAAGATGGAGAAGGACAAGCACTGGTGCACAAGGAGCATGCTTTATCAGTAAATGCAGCATACACACAAGTGGAAAAATGGGGGAAAATTCCCCAAAGCAAGTAGAAATATTGTAATTATAAACTCAATAACCACAAAAGAAGGATATATATACACGGGATAATATCTAAAAATGCATATTAAGTGGTTTGGAGTTAAATAAAAACAAACAAACAAAAAAAAAACAAATGATAAATTATAGAGCTAAGAATAAAGACACTGCCAAGGCAAAATTCCTCCATGCAAGCCATGCATGACATAAAACAGGAAAATACTCTACACACGCATTTTTGTGTTGTTTGTGACATACCGCGCAGCGTTTTCTCGATAGGGCCAGTGAATAAAGCTCGGTTAATTCATGGTTTCTAGCCATTGAACAGATATCAACAGCCGCGGCGTAGTTAGACTTCCGGTGTGGAGGAAGGAATAACGGGACGGACAGCAGCGCGAGAGCTGCGCTTTAGCGAACGGCTGTGATTGCGTTGGAACAAATGACGCGGTGCGGGCGCAGCTCGGGCACGCGCACGGCGATCCGACGTCATGACGCGCTCCTCTTTTTGCGTCGCGTCGTCAAAGCCACGCCCTCTTTTGTTTTCGTAAACCCGAGATTTGTAGGAGTATTGATTAAAACGTAGTATTCATTCATTCATCCTTCAGCTTATTAACTAAACATTATAAAGTAAAAAATAAATAAATAAAAATAAAAAAAAATTATTATAACAGAATGCATATATTTTATTATTCATACAGGTATTAAAGATAATAGATAAATCATCAATAATAATAATAATAATAATAGCTGCAAGCAATGATCAGCGATGATTGTCATGAGTTTTTGAGCATGGGGGTACGGATGATAAAAAAATAAATAAAATAAGAAAAAAAATCAAACATTTAAACACCAGATTGCAAAATAACAAACAACTATAGTGAGTTAACAAATTCATCATTTATACCTTATGTTACTTTAGGGTTGAAAAAAGTAGGACACGATTATATCATTGTATTAAGCATTTATTAGTATATGTATTTCTTTATTTGTACTTGCTTCAGGCATCCCATTGAATAAATTGTATGTCATTGGTTTATGTTACGCTGCCCATGACACCATTTATACAATTACATACAAAAACTACAGCTTTCCAACTGTGTAGCAATCCGAAACTGCAATTCTTTATAGAGCCGCTAGGGGGCGAGTGAGAGCTATAAAAATGGCCGAAGTGTACTGTAGATATGACTGAAAGGGTATGTCTAATATTCTTCAATATAAACTTCATTGAGTATTTCCTTAAAAAATAATAAGAAATGTTCTTTTTATGTAGACTTAATGACCTTAATTATTATACATATTAACATTTGATAAATAAACAAAATGCATTTTTGGTCTCTGTTACGGATCACAGTAGTCAAAAGTCAGCTCACAGATCAGATATACAGGTTAAGAAGGTTAGACCAATACCAATAATAATTAAATATTTAAAAATTATATCTTCATATTTTAGGGTAATTGTGCACATCCTTCATGTCTGATCATTTAGGACTCGGGTACAAACTACACATCTTCATGGGGTTTGTTTGATCAGATGGCTCAGGCGGCTCCTTATTCAGACTTGGTCTGGTTGTTTGGAGGAAGCGGTTTTCCCAAATGGTGAGCTGTGGTCGGGCCGTATGGTTTAGAGGCATACTCTGTCTTCACATCCTGCCGGAGTCTGAACCCTGCCTGGAAGCTGAGGTCAAAGAGCTCAGTGGGAGCGAAGGACAGCGGCTTTTCGTCCAGGATTCCTTGCAACCTGCTCTTCCATCCCTCCAGCAAGGTCGCTCTTACATCATCAGGAGTGTGTGCAATACTCCAGAAGATCTGAGGGGCCAGAACCTGAAAACCGCAGAAGCGCAGAATTCCATTCTGCAAAAAAAAAAAAAAAAGTTTCTTATTTAGTGGTTCTGTTACAAGAAAAGTATTGAATTTAGGCCTAGTCTACACCTAGACCTACTACACCTGTAGGGGCCACAGTAAAACATTGATGTCTCCATTGAGGCCGTCCGGCAGGTACATGGACTCTATTCCTCCAGTAGTGAACGACAACATGGCCTTTTTATTCTATAATATAAAACAAAGATAATTAGAAAAGATTTTGCACTAAAAATAAAAAACAAGTTAATCTAACTTGACCTAAACACTTTTTAATGCACTGATCAGCCATGACACTAACACCACCATCAGGTGAACTGAATGATTTTTTTTTTTGGATGCCTTCAGTATTGCGTTACACTGTAGAAAGGAAATAATCCGGTAAGTCCATTTAATAAGACAACTTAATGGGGTCACAACTAAATCAAACAAAGCTGATGAATTTATAGTTTTAATAATGAATATAAAACTAAGAATAAATTAAATTATTTAAATAAATTATTATATATAAATAAATATAGACCTTAAACATGCCGTAGTCATAGATGTTCTGGAGAGTGAAGGCAAATCCCTGAGTCAGCACTCGGTCTATCCAGCCTTTCATTATAGCAGGGACGCTGAACCAGTAAAGTGGAAACTGAAGAAACAATTTAAAAACAGTATTCCATTTGTTTCTCTCTCTCTCTCTCTCCCCAAAAAAATGTGTGTGTGTTTGTGTGTGTACAAATCTAGGAGGGAGCTTTCAAAAAATGCGATGTATGAAGAGACCTGGAAGATGATGAGGTCGGCCTGTTCCACTTTACGTTGCTCCTCTTTGATGTCATCGCTCAGGATGCCCTCCTTCCAGGCATTCATGCACTCATCATTGTAGATGAAGTGTTCAGGGTTCTGCAGCTGACCTGCAACCAAGAAAAGAAAATGGATCCAAAGCAGACTAGAGAGATGATCCTCTTCTAAGAGCAATTAAATGGTGAGGTAGAATATTCAATTCAATTCAATTCAATTCAATTTTATTTGTAGACATTGTAGAAATTTTATATTGACCTTGTCACAAAGCAGCTTTACACAATCATAAGAATTACAGTATGGAAGTTTGTATGAAATGTGAATGTGTATGAATCAGAATGATGAGATTCAAGGACGTGGCAAGGAAAAAAAAAAAAACCCTGAGATGGCAGTAGGAAGAAACCTTGAGAGGAACCAGACTCAAAAGGGAACTCATCCTCATTTGCGTGATAACGGGAAAAAAATAAAATAATAATAAATAAAGAATATCCCAGAACTCTTTCCCTTTGATGTACATCTGTCTAGGACAAAAAAAAGACACCAAGCCATTTTTTTTTCAATTATAAGTAATATTAAACAGATAATGTATTAATCTGTCACCAGTGAGATCACTGATGTTGCATCTTGTCTCAATTTTCATTTAGTATGTTAAGGGTGAAAACAAACAAACAAATAAATAAACAAAATATTACAGGACATCACCATCACTATTCTCCATGATATACAGCGTTGGCCACAAGTATTGAGACAAATTGGTGACATTTAATGTTCTAATAACATTCTAGAGATAATAATTTATTTTCAGAAAATAAAACTGCTCTATAACAATCAATATTTAGAATGAAGGCCTCCATTCTTTAAAACCTGCTGAATTCGGCTGCCAGAGTCAAAAAGACGTCTGCAGGACGTGTGCGTCACTGGCTCAATCCGTGCCTGAAGATCATGTGCAGGAGACGGTTTCTCAGCTGCTACTGCCTTCTTCACCACTGACCAGCAGGGTTTAGGTCTGGAGATGTCCCAGGCCATGAAGCTCCAGAAGCTGATCACTATTGTCACGTAGCAAGTTTTTCAGTTCATTAGCACAACTCTTCAACCAGACAGGCTGGAACTAATTAGTGAAATCAGCTGTTTTGTGCACAGGGGCAAATAATTATATTATAATACACTGCATATGTTGTCTTAATACATTTGACCCTCACTGTACAACCAGATACATTCCTAGAATTTACACTGCTTAAACTTCGAAGGCATTATTTCCATGACCAGTCTTCTGATATTATGATAGTACAGTAGAATTTCTGTAGCATTGGTAAAATAGAATTACCGTATTATACTTTTAAACACTTTTAAGTGAGTTTGATCATTTCTTTAAAACCTTGATTAAAATGAAACGTTTGCTGACCTTTGATATCATCCTCAGTTGCTGCAGCTTTGAATTTCATGGCATAGAGATCAGACACAAGGACCTTACAGCCCTGATCTGTGAAAGCCTTTGCAGCTGCATCCTTCAATGCACAGTTGAAAGACTTCGGACTCTGATGTGCGTAAACGATCAGCACCGTTTTATCCGCTACAACAGAAAAACACGGGGAGAGAGAGAGAGAGAGAGAGAGAGAGAGAGAGAGAGAAATATTTTTTTAATTAAACCATGAACATGAAACATGACGTCTGTCCGTCCAACCAGCTAGCCACTGGAGCCATTAGGCCTTCATAACAGCTCTGCCAAAAGAATTCAAACATTTTAATTTAATTTCTTCTTATTAAGTCTTAAGTCGTTCAATGTACAGGGATTTACAGTCAATTAGCTCTAATTTATCATTTAATCATTAATGGAAGTAGTAGGAAGTCCTGATACATGAAATTCAGCACTTTGACGTGCTTTGGTGAAGCCTTCATAGGACACAATGAAACACACAAACAAGATAAATACATATAGTTATAAATATGCGCCTTAAGGTATACAATCTAAATTGTTTAAAACGTTCACCCTCACAAAAGTCCAATAACTGACGCGTGACAATGGCGCATTGTTTATGTGATACTGTACATTCCTACTTGGCAGCATTAAAGGAAATGGAATCTGGTTATTTGACTCAAACAAATCAACATGCCTAGTTAAACATCAACTCTACGGCCAACTCTGTTGTGGCTCTTCATCAGAATCAGACTTTTATTATCTTTGATTACTCTCAAGTGGGCAGGTCCAAAGCATGGGACTTTTCATTTAGCTACTGTAGCTGTTGTTCTCTGTAGATGTTTTACAATCCAGCTTTCGCTACCACACAACAGACTCGGGCCAGATGCACGGATATGCCTGCGTAAGCATTGTAACTAACCGAAAAGCTTCTGAAAAGGTATTATCAATATTAGCAACATTTTGGACCTTGGGTTTTAAAAAATAAACAAAAATGCATTTTAAAAAAAAGTCCACAAAGCTCATAAATGAATTACGTTTAATTATGGATTTTGACGCGTTGTATAAACTATTTGTCCTTAAAATCATCCAGAAGGGACCTGAATTGTTTATTAGATTATCAAATATACAGTACTGTATGTAATAATACACATCATGGATCTCAGGCTGGAGGCTCTCCATGTACAAGGTCATACTGAAAGGACAGAACTGTCCATGTTAGACGAAGCACACGCCCGGTCCTCATTTGCAAAGGGAAATCTAGTGGTGTCTGAATAGCTTCCCTGGACAGTGACCACAACATTTTTTTAAAAGTAAAATCTCACACATGGGTGTGCTTTGAAATTATGCTCAACCGTATGGGTTTAGCAATGTTGTGCGCATTATAGTGAACAAATGTCACCTTTAAACGCCGAGAATAAGGAAACAAATCACACATCAATCATTTACTTGGACAATCACTTCAAAAAGATTCACACACATAGATTCATAAAGCAGAATATATCAAGCTCATTCTTTTAGCAAACTGCTGAAATATTCCGTACATGGAGCACTAAGGAGTGAAGAAGGATATGGCATCTGGGCCTCCCACGGGATTATGAATCAGAGTCAGAGATTTGAGCTCTTATGCTGTAATTATTTGCCCTATTTTTCAGGTCCCTTAAATTGAATCAAACCTTAATCAAAACTTAAAAAAGAGCACATACAAATAGTACTAAGTCATGTAGTCACACATGTTATTTTAAGGTTAACTTTATTTAACATTATTAGGGTTATATAATGTAGAAATGTGACCACTAATCCTAACCAAGTCCTGTTTAGATCCAAAAGACTGAGTGAACACTACACCAGCTGTGTGTGCACTGAACATCTGATTAGTGCTGCATGACCAAACTAACCTCCTTCAGACTCAAAAGTCATGTGCTTTCTGAAATTTTATCTAGCAACCATGTGTGAACAGAAAATGTGGCCCCATTCCTGCAAAATAGCAAAGAAAGCCCAAAGGGCATGCATTTCTTATGCATGCCTCCAGTTTGACAGTTGTTTATGACATTTTTACGGTTTTAAAGCAAACCATAAGTTTATATTAATGTAATTGGTCGGATGTATTATTGATGTTTCTATGACAACAGGGACTTATAGGGGTCTCAAGTTTCCGCATTTTAATAAAACCCTGGAGCATTTCAGCTGAGAAAAAAAACAACACACCGTCTACATACTCAAGTTTGACTGCAATCTACAATGTCCAAAATGCATTTTTTTTTTTTACAAAGCCCTGTAGACTAGCACATTAAATGGACATACAGTACACATCTGAATGCAGAGCACATACTGAATAAAATTAAGAATTAGAATACAAATCACAAACTGAGTTGGAGGTATGAGCAACATTTCTATCCAGTTGTAGCACTACATTGAGAATGATCTCAAGATTATAATCAAGATCTAGAGCAGGATTTGAAAAGTTGAGATGAAACTTGTGATCGGTGCACAGTTGTCTCGCTTTTCACAAACCATGCACTATTTTCTTGCTCCATGTTGGTTACAAGGTAGTCATGTTGGTTACAAGGTATTCAAGAACAGATCTTAATTCTGGTATGCCCGTTTCCCCAAAAGGTATCCACACATCCATTTTGGCCCTAAAAGTTGCTCAGATCACATTTAAGTCTACTTCTAAGGCCATGACTCTCCGGTACCCAAAGGCTAAAGGTGACTGGACTGGAATTAGTCAGATGATGATCTTGTGACACCAGATCTTCTGCTGAACTCAGTCCTATTAGAGAAATGTATCTTAGTGCTTTTGAAGTTCACAGTGCAAGTGGACTCAAATTATGGAGCTCGCGTCTCAGTTTTCCTTTTAAATATTTAATAAAACCACCTGTTGTTCATGTCCCAACTCCTGCTGATACGGACAGTGGTCATTCGAAATAATTGATCTACTGTACATGCTCCCAGGCTATATTTGCATCAAAAACATGGGCGGGATGCCATCTTGCTATTCTGTGTAACTAGTGCAGCACGTTTTTAACCTAAAACAGCAAAACAGGAATCGCCACCTCTTGAAGTCAAGCAGAATAATATCGGATAGAAAGAAAAAAACTGTTAATAACAGACTAGACCGGTTAAAGTAAACATTTCTGCTGCTGTGCTGCAACAAATCTGTGTAAAATGTTTGTAATTATCGTTTGCAAATATTTCTGTTTTTACATACAAATCTGTATTTAATTTTAATAGACATCATCACAAACATAGATTAAATGAGGAGCTTGCATTGCTATGTACAAAACGCTGTTCTAACCATGCACAAGCCACATCTGATGCTGTCGACTGCTAGAGAGCTACATTTTCAATTATTATTTTAACTCACACTAGTATGTTCAAAGTCAATCATTTAAATCGGCACATCTTTTTTTCAGAGATACTCAGGGTTACAATTGTCCCATGGCACAATCATCACAAATGTCACAAATGAGTCCACAACACTTTCAAAAGTACGTCCCTGCTGGGTATTGGGACTTGTCTGTATTATGGGATCACTATATCCTGTTTGTATATGCAGATGTTTTACACAATAATGTAAAATTTTAGTTTTTTTTTTTTTTTTTTTTTGCTTATTGCTTATACCATTATTTATTTTTATGTGTACCTCATTGCAATGGAGGTGGATATGTGCCCAGGAACAAGCTCATGGTAATTTTATAAATAGCATATCATTATTATGCAAATCTTTGCTTAAACATGAAGAAAAACAGGCAAGAAGAAAGACTAAAATCAAGCCAAATGCAACAATGTATAACCAGAAGAAGTAAATCCAAAAGAAGAAGCAAATAATATCATGCAAACAGTCTACTAGAACTGTTTAGAAATTGCAAATTAGGCATTATAATTTTTTTCTCAACTTGTGCAAATGCAATGTTTGTAGTGCCATTTTACACAACCAGTCATTGCAACATAATTAGAAAACTTTTTAAATGACTTTTTTTTTTGTGCTTTCCTGAAATAAATCCCCAGGATGAGCATTAATAGTGACAATAATAAGAATGTTAGTAATCCTGCTCACCCATTGTTGCTGCTGTTGGTTGGGAGATGTGTAGAGTAGGCCTAGCCGGTTGGAGGATTGTCCTGAAATGATGTGGGGAGATTATTAAACTTGAATTTCAGCAGAACTTGCGTGAGAAGCGCTGTTGCGCAATCGGCGTACGGCAACTGCGGAGAGGCGGAGCGCGCGCCTCTCACTCGCTGAACTGAACTGAACTGACACCACGCACGCGAGTCAAACCAGTAAGTGCAGATTGATATAACAATAGATCAAAGCATTTGGAAAACAAATCTGAAGTTTCACTATGTTCTGACCTTAAACGTTGTCCACAAGCATTGAACAAACGTGACTGGGCTGTCATTGGTCAGATGATGATCACGCGACATCAGACCTCCTGTTTGTATTCACGTCACGTTGCGTTCACAGTGCAAGTGGACTCAAAAACGAAGCGAGCTCACTTTCCCAGTTCTGTCTCTGGATGTTTTAGGACACCATCTGACGTGGAAAATGGTTGTTCTACATCTTGTCAAGCTCTCTGTACATCCATGGAAAAGCAAATTTGGAATTATTGATTTTTACCATCGGTCCACTTGTGACTCTTATAAGACAAAAAAAAAAAAAAAAAAATATATATATATATATATATATATATATATATATATATATATGCATGCATACTGAAGGTGCTATGCATTGACACACCATATAGAGTGGGCATAAAAATAATCACATTTTGTTGCTTTGCAGCCTTTAATGAAGACAGGCACAGTTTTTGTTTTATCTGTATTTACTCAATACAACTTTTACCATCCAAGTGAAATATACTGTATAACACAAAGAATTAAATAATAATAATAAAAACGATCACTGAGTTGAAAAGGAATCACCCCCGTCATTTTCCATGTTGAGTTTCGATTTCAGTATTTTGTTGAACCACCTTTTGCACAAGTTGAGTTAAATGTGATGTTAACTGTTTCTGGACTCCGATCTTCAAGTCATTCCACAGATTTTCACTGGGGTTCTGGGCTCTGACTATAGTAGGCCATGAAAGGGCATTCACCTTTTCCTCCTGTAACCACTATGTGGTCAGTTTTACTGTGTGCTTTGGTTGTTGGAAGTCAAACCACTTCATCTCATTGACAACTTTCTGGCAGATTTTCCTCAAGACTTTGACTGTATTTTGCCCCATCATTTTTCCTTCTATCCGGACAAATGCTCTAGTCTCTGCTGCAGAGAAGCACTTAATTTTTTGTATCCATCTTCCGACTTGTGCCTGTGCACAACTTTATTTTGAAGATTTTTTGACCATGCGTTGCCGCCCATTGTTGATTGTTTGCTTCTGTTGCTTCTGTACCAGGGACTGAAATGCTCAGTTTTTCTTTTTTCTTTTTTTAAATCCAAATGAACACAGCTGATCACAGTTGAAAGTCAAATGGCTTTCGGTGCCATTGAGAAGTTGTTGAGTTCATAAGTCATTTTTAGGAGTGGGAGTTATCCTTTTCCAACACAGTGAAAACTCTGAAAAAAAAAAAAAGGTAAATATTTTCTACACTTTATGTACTAAATATTTAGTGCAGTATACGCAAGACTGAAAAGAGGGGAGAGCATTCAAAACCTGTCACTGGAACAAATGAAAACTTATCTGATAATGTTATGTAATGGGTCCTTGTCATTTCGAATTGCCTCAAAATTGTCCATGTTCAATTCAATTCAATTCAATTTTATTTACATAGCACTTTTAACAATGTTCATTGTCTCAAAGCAGCTTAACAAAAAAAAAAAAAAGTTTAGAAAAGTTTAGAAAAGAAAATTTATGGAAGTGTGTGTGTGAGAAAAATGTGTCTAGATAATTATCAGATGAATGAGTGAATGATGAATAAAATGTCTTTCATTACTTTTCATTTTACAATATTTGGGATTTAACCACAAACGTAAGGAGAAAGTTATGAGATTTACAGGACTGTGCACCAGCTCCTGGTTTATTCTCCTCATTTTTAGGCTATAAAATACCGGTAAGAATCTTTCACATTCACACCTGTCTGTACGATCAAAAGTATACGGACACCCGACCATCACATTTATTTGTAAGCCTTCACAAAGTTGGACACATCAGTTTGTCTTAGCAGAATGTCTTTCCATCCTGTATAATTAGAATTAAACCTAACTAGCTTAAACCTAATAAAGCAAGGTTTGCCAAGGAGTGTCCTGCACAGAGCTCTGACCTCAAACCCACTAATCACGCCAAGCAACACCCCAAAAGCAAATCATAAGACTTTCCTGAAGACATTATGACAGTGAGAAGACAAAATATTTGATCGGGTGAGTGTCCACATACTTTTGGCTGTCTAGTGTATCTTTTAGGCGCTCCAAATATTCATTTTGGTATTCTGAGTTCATTTGCTGTATTAACACCAGTGACTCAGCACAAAATATGCTGAGTCATTGAGCTAGACCATGCGGAATGCTAAACCCCAGAAATGGAACAACGTACTGAAGGTCAATATCTCATATCACATAAGGCTTTGAACAGAGACAGCAACATGAAAAGCAAGAAGCAGTAAATATGCTACATAATTATTATATAGCAACAAAGAATTATTGTTTTTATTTAATAAAATATGCCTTATTAATCTTTTGTCCTTTCTTTTTTAGTCATAAAGCTTCCATCACTAAGTTGTGTGTGTGTATGTGTGTGTGTGTGTGCGCATGCATATTCAACTGAAGTTGCTGCACAAATTGTTTTGTGGCTGCAGAGAGTCAAGTGTCTGAGCTAGGGCAGTTACACACGTGCAGGGTGTTAGGATTTAATTTGCTGATGTACTGCTCGAATTACAAGCACAATGTGAACAGTAACTTGTACAATATACTACACCATCCTGTACTGTCTATATAGTATATGCACATTGACTTTTTGCATCCGAGTGAACATGTGTGATCATTTTCGCCCGTAGGAAAATATATTTTTTAATACATTTTCAAGTATTAAATAAACGCTATTAATGTCAGTGGTACACACTCACACACCACACTTAACCACCATAGTCATTAACGAAACAATGCTTAACGAAGCTATTTGTGATGTATTTAATATTTGTTCTTGTATCTTCTTGTAGAAGTTCTTAACAATATCTAAACAACAAACTGAATTCTGGAGTTTTCTACTTATTCAAATTGCTTTTTCCGCCCTTAATCTTGGCACGAAACCCTCATAGCCATTCAGAAGCCATATGCATTTTTTCATATTCTGCATACTTGGAATACTTTCATGGCACGCCACTGCTATTAGCTAGTAAACTGGATATTGAATCGAAAGAAACCTTGTTCTTCAGGTTGTTGCATGACAAACATTTTTTTTAGTATGGCATTCATTTGTCTGGGGCGTATCTTAGAACAATAGGTGCCTGGTAGATTACACCCTGACTGATCTTATGCACATTCTGCAGTAACACACTATAATCCACCTCTGGGCTCTGGACATTTAAATTAAATGTCAATTTTAGGAGGTGTTCAAAACTCCATATAGATGGTAACCAGAGCTCAGGATTGATGTTGTAGCAGGTACATGTAATGTCAAGCGCTTCAGCGTTTCATTGTCCAGGGTTCAGTCCTTAGCTCTGGTTACCATACAGATGGTAAACAGAGCTCAGAATTGAACCCTGGACAATTGAAGGGTAACTGACTCCAAGCATTGATTATGCAAGAATGGGCTTCCATCAGTTAGATGTTAATTGACAGCATACCAGGGCGAATTGCAGAGGTCTTGAAAAAGAAGGGTCAACACTGCAAATATTGATTCTCTGGCTAAACTGCATGTAATTGTCCATAAAAGCCCTTGACACTTACAGTATGAAATGCTTTTCATTATACTTCAGTATACCATAGTAAAATCCGACAAAAACATCTAAAAACACTGAAGCAGCAGACTCCGAAAATTAATATTTTTGTTATCCTTCAAACTTTTGGCCATGGCTGTACATACACAGCCACATGTATGTAAAAATTCAAATTCAAATGTTATTTGTCACCTACACAGTCATGCACAGTACAATGTGTAGTGAAATGCTTGTATGACCGCCCGTGACCGTTTTAAAATTTGAAAAAACAATCTACAAGAAATAAATAGTGGAATAAAATAAGAGTAGCTTAGCTATAGAAACATAACAAAATGGAACAAAATATAAAAAATTGTAAAAAAAATCTTTAAGAAATATAAACTTAATAAAAACTTATCTAGGTAAAAAATAGCAATAAATTTTAATGAAAACGGGGGAAAAAAATGGAAATTAATGGAAATGTCCAGGAAGTGTGCAAATGTGTATGAGTGAACAGATGAGTAATGTCCATAAGTGTCCATTACTGTGAGGTGTGCAAAAAATGCAGAGATGTTTTAGTCCAGTGTATTGATCTGGTTGAGAGACCGTATTGCTTGCCGGAAAAAGCTCCTCCTCAGTCTCTCTGTATTGGCCTTCAGGGAATGGAAGCGCTTTCCTGACCGCAACAGATAAAACAGCCCACTGCTGGGGTGGCTGAGGTCCTTCACGATTTTCCTGGCCTTGGTCCAGCACCACTTGCTGTAGATCGAGTGCAGGTCAGGGAGCTTGATGCAGATGATGCGCTCAGCTGATCGCACTACCCTCTATAGGGCTTTTCTGTCCTGCATGGTCCTGTTCTTGAACCAGGGTCAGTGTACAGTATGTACATGTGCAGTATGTATGTCTGTGTACACGTATATATGTGTATGTATGTATCAAGTTAATCCAAGGTACACACTGAAAAGTGTGTAAGAAATTAAAAGTCATCAGTATTCAGAATTCTGCCTGTGTCCTATTCTTCATTTATCGAAAGTCCACTGTGCGTTACAGAATGTTGTCAAAAATTTGTTTCTGTAGTTTAGTAGTATTTACTTCTTTTGAATGTAATATGCTGCAGGGAGATGCACAAGTCTTTTTAGAAAAAGAATGTATCCGATTTAACTTATCAACTTAGACTTAGAACATGTTTTAGGAACATCAAGCATTTACATTTAAGCATTTGTCAGATGCTGTTATCCAGAGCGACTTACAAAAGTGCGTCATAGTTTCTATCATTGGATAGATGCTTACGCTGGGTTACTAGGTTCCTAAATAAGTACAAATCAGTCGAACACTGTTGGGAAGTTTTTCATTTTTTTTTTTATCAGTCCAGGTACTGAAGAAACATATACAGTATGTCTTAAGTCGTCTTCTTGAGAACACGGACATCTTGAGGAATTTGTTTCACAACTTGCCAGAACACAAAAGAGTCTAGAACGGTGGACATGAGTGAGTTGCAGTAGTCCAGTCTTGAACCAGTTGCATGTTGCACAAAATGTGCCTTTCATATCCTTGATACTAAACACATCTTCATACCATTCCACTGCTAATTGCTCTTGAACATATGACCTGATACTTGGGTTGTATAATCAGAGATGGAAGGTTGCTGAGTACTTTGTTACTGGACTTAAGTACATTTTGTGTGTGTGTGTGTACTGTATATGTGCTGTACATGAGTGGTTGTATTAGTGGCTAATTTTACTAGATGACTCAACTACATCCTACAACAAATACATGTACACTTTCTACTTCAATACATTTCTGCATGCCATTGCATTTTATAACAGCAGTGGTCTATAGCATTTGAAGCAGTATCGCCACCTGCTGGCCATTATATGTAATTGCCTAATTTGCCTTCCTACTGTGAGACATTCAACCACGTACTGTAGCAGGTGTTTGAAATCAGAAGCAGAGATGAGATCTCTGGCAGAAAGAGAGAGAGAGAGAACTATACAAGCTCAGTACTTCTGTACTTTTTCTGAAGTAGAAATGCAATTGGAGGACTTTTCCTTGAGTAATATTTCACCTGAAGTATTGTTACTTATAACAGTATCTGGGAGCACAAGGCACATGACCCAGGATGGGACACCATCTTAGGCACACATGAACACACCTACTGTACAATCCACCAACAGTCATATTTGTAAGAAAGCCAGAGCACCGCGTGCTATTTCGGAAGTTGTGCAAAACCTATGGCAACTGTGAAGCACTGACATTACCCACTTCAACACTAAATTACATAGTTTAAATGTGCATACTGTATCTTGGCCATCACTAACCTTACACGCAGAGAAGCTTATCAAACCTGTGAAGTTGTCAAACCTTATCTGCATAAACCAAACCAGTTTTATTCCACCTGTTTAAAAACGTAATATTTGCCTTCTAATATTTGCTATCAGGAATAGATTCTCTATGGATTAGTGTGTAATCTCGAACTGTGGATTATTTGGCGTAGCCAAGCAGAAGCCCAATCTGATATGGGTTTATGTGGTTTATAGATGATAAAGCTTTTTTTTTTTTTTAAACAACCTGTTTCATTTTAATGTTAAATAAACACAAATTTGGCTATTTCAAATATTTTTCACTATATATAATTCAAATATGCAGGACATCTGCAAAGTGTTGCGTCACAGCAGCATAGTTGTAGTACATACTATTTGTAGAAACATGATACATTTGCATTAGACAAATAATGTTGAACTTGGATTAGTTCCCAATAAAAAGAAGGAAAATCTAAATTATATTTTGGATGAAGTGTGTGTATTCTTGCTGATTAATGACATGGCTACAAACTACACATCTTCATGGGGTTTGTTTGATCAGATGGCTCAGGCGGCTCCTTATTCAGACTTGGTCTGGTTGTTTGGAGGAAGCGGTTTTCCCAGATGGTGAGCTGTGGTCAGGCCGTATGGTTTAGAGGCATACTCTGTCTTCACATCCGGCCGGAGTCTGAACCCTGCCTGGAAGCTGAGGTCAAAGAGCTCAGTGGGAGCGAAGGACAGCGGCTTTTCGTCCAGGATTCCTTGCAACCTGCTCTTCCATCCCTCCAGCAAGGTCGCTCTTACATCATCAGGAGTGTGTGCAATACTCCAGAAGATCTGAGGGGCCAGAACCTGAAAACCGCAGAAGCGCAGAATTCCATTCTGCAAAAAAAAAAAAAAAAAGTTTCTTATTTAGTGGTTTTGTTACAAAAAATTATTGAATTTAGGCCTAGTCTAGTGTCAAATTAAAAACCTACTACACCTGTAGGGGCCACAGTAAAACATTGATGTCTCCATTGAGGCCGTCCGGCAGGTACATGGTGTCAGTTCCTCCAGTAGTGAACGACAACATGGCCTTTTTATTCTATAATATAAATCAAACATGACTTAAATGATTGAGTGGGATATGCAAAATACATGAAGCGCAATAATAGTTTTATACAATAGTTTTTAGTGTCATATATAAATTATAATAAATTATAAATAAATATATAATTGAAACGTACAGCAGAAAATAAAACAAAAGGGTTTTCACTTTGTTAAGGTCTGAACTCCACTGTCGTGGCTAATGCATGTGCGGAAAAACACACATGGATTGTGAAAGAGTGGTTCAGGGAGCATAAAATACACCACCGCATACTCCCTGAACCACTCTTTCACAATTTGAGGCCAATGAATCCTGGTATTGTCATCTTGGAATATGTCCACGCCATCAGAGGGAGGAAAAAAATCCACTGATGGAAAAACCTTTATATATTAGTCTGAGTATATTCAGGTCGTCAGCTAACCTCCTTTTCCACTAGTCTAACACATGACAAAGAACTTCGGACGGTCAACTTCGTGGTTAGTTTGTCTTCGATGATCAGACAACAAATAGCTGTGCTATTAAAAATAGCCTTAAAAATATTATATTTCATAGTAACTTTTGGGATTGTGTGCATTTCAGACCTTGAACAAGCCATTGTCGTACAGGTCCTGTATAGTGTAGGCAAATCCGGAAGTAAGCACTCTGTCCATCCAGCCTTTCATTATAGCAGGCATGCTGAACCAGTAAACTGGAAACTGAAATAACAATTCAAAAACAGTACTTTTCTCTCTCTCTCTCTCTCTCTCTCTCTCTCTCTCTCTCTCTCTCTCTCTCTCTCTCTCTCTCACATTCATAATACATCAAGGTAAATATCATGAGCATGCAGTGAAGAGCACAAAACTATGAGAGGGACATAAGAAGAAACCTGGAAGATGATGAGATCAGCCTGCTCCACTTTCCGCTGCTCCTCTTTGATGTCATCAGTCAGTCTTCCCTCCTTCCAGGCAAGCGTAGTCTCTCTATTGTAGGAGAAGTGTTCAGGATTCTCCAGCTTACCTTCAACCAAGTCAATAAAACATTTGTCACATTAGTGATCAAATACTGTCAAAACTGATTATTGTTACAAATTGATTATTTTTGACACTTTTACCAGTTTGAGAGTTTACCTTTAATTAATTTGCCTTACTGACAACACATACATTAAATTAACCATGCATTCATATAAATGATATTCCTTGCAGCTAAATGGTAATTGAAATTATTGTCATGGCCAGACTGCATATATAAGATATTAATATAATATCCTAACAATAGAGTTGGCAAAATGGAATTATCATATTGTATGTTTGACCAAAAGTTAGTTTCTCTTACACCATTACGAGGGTATTTAAGTCAAACCAGGACTTTTAGGCATAATCACAGGACTTGTGGATACTTATGAGAGTAAAAACTGCCTTTATTTCTCGATATAATCCGCTGCTACAATAATGCATCATCCCTGTATTTCACTAGTGCTTGGATACCATCAAGGCAGCATGTTTTCTCAGTACTCCGGACCCATGATCAGACTGGCTGCTTCACACTTGAAACGCTGGCCTCCCAGGAACTCCTTTAATGGTCCAAATATGTGGAAATGGCTTGGAGCAAGATCAGGGCTGTACGGGGGAAGTGGCAATAACTCTCAGCCGAGTTCCTGTGCAAGTGGTGTTGGCCATGAGGACGAGTGCAGTGGTCTTCGAGCCGCTTCATGGGATCCTCATTCATGGATGTACAGTACAGCCTTCTTTAAAACGTTTGCACTATTTAAATGTTTTACTGTGGCTACGAATCTGATCACTGTACTGCGCTCAAAGTCGTCCGTAAATTTCCATCAGTTTTATACATATCTAAAATTAAAGTTGAATGTTCGCTCACCTTTGATATCATCCGCAGTTGCTACAGCTTTAAATTTCATGCTATAGAGATCCGACACAGTGACCTTAAAGCCCTGATCGGTGAGAGCTTTCACAGCTGTATCCTTCACCGCACAGTTAAAAGACTTCGGACTTTGGTGTGCATAAACAATCAGCACCTTCTTAGTGGCTACAACAAAAAGAACACAAAGAAGGACAGAGAGAGGGAGAGAGAGACCGGAAATATTTTCAGTAATACATGAGTCAGGTTTTCTGGGGTTTGCATCTATACATGAAAAAAGCACCACTTTCATTCTCTCCATACCTGTGTTTACATTCTTTTCTGTTTTTCTCAGTATAGATGTTTATTAATCGGATGAACATCTAACTGTCGAAAATATGGACACTATCAAACTACAGAATGCATACTGCCATATTTTGTTATTGGAACTATTAGAGCTTTCTGAATGAGAATTCTCATCATTTCTGACTGCATCGGGTTGCTTTTAAAATAATACTTAATAGATCAAATAAGTTCATTCAAGGGATTCAGAGTTTAATAGCTCTTTCTATTTAATTTATGTAACAATTATTAACCACTCTTTATTTTGCATTCTTGCTGTTGTTCTCTGCAGATGTTTTTGAATCCAGCAAAAAAAAAAAAAAAAAAAAAAAAAATGTTGTAAGTGTGTTAGAGCAGGAAAAGCACTTGGTGTATTTTACCTTGTGAAAAAAAAAACCTGGTGCATCCACAATTAAACCAATTGACTCACTTTGATGTGCAACATGTAAATGAACACATGCATGCAGCTCCCATGTACAGTACTGTGCTGCAAGATTTTCAGTCAGCAAACAATCGCTGATATTTACATTTTTTCAATGATTTTCTCATTGAAACTAAGATATTGGAACCAAGAAGTAAAAAGTATCATAAACCAAACTTGGTGGTATACATTATGTGAAATAATTAACTAATTTGTAAAACTAATGTGACACATTTTGTGAATAATTTGCTTTAGTTAAAAAAAAAAATATATATATATATATATATATATATATATATATATATATATATATATATATTTTTTATTTTTTTTTTTTTTTAAACATTGCTGGGTGCAAACTAACTCTGGCTCTCAGGATTTTCTCTTTTTTTCTATTCTTGCACATACATGTTTACTGCATATATACTTTATACATATATGTTTTCGAATATCATTACGGCATCATTAATCAGCATTTTTTTGTGTGTGTCCCTTGTGCTGCCAAGCTGTCAATATTGCTTTTTCACTTGACCATGTGACCATGTGGGTATTGTTTGTGATTAGTGTACATGTGTGACAGGCACAACTGTGGCTGCTGCACTCATAGCTCATTTTAAGATTCCTCAAGACATCTGAACGCTAAAAGAAGGAACATGTGCATGAAGGGAACCCGATTTGCAGGTTTATTTACTTTATTATTTTTTTAAACAAGATGTTTAAAACAAAATCAGGGTATGGGTTATTTATCCTTCTTTATGATAGCGAAAAATATGTTTTAAATGTATAGCAGTGAATACACTCAATGTATATCTAGCAAAGGGAGCTGGGGTTGTTGGGTGAATGGGGATGAGGAGGCATTGACACAGGAATTGTGGTTCATCCAACTGTTTTTGTACTGGTTAGTCTAAAAGTGACATAACAGAAACATGTCAGCATTTATAAATATAATAAATAGTAAAAATTGTATTTACTATAGTTCGAAGCAATATAAAGAGACATGCAAGAATAGCCAACCATGGCCTATGTCTCAAACATATGCAGCAAAATGTGTGGCTATTATTCTGACTACACTTTCTTTCTCGACTGGACGTGAAAATGTTTTATTTTCAAACAAGCCAGATTGTTGGACCGTCTGAGGCTGGACTGTCCCAGAGACAAACAAGTAAGAATCTTGAAACAGCCATGTTTCTACCATTAACATAAATCTATCAAACCCACCATGCATGGGGGAAACATGCAAACGTCATGCACACAAACCACAAGTGCGATTTGAACCCTAAACCCTGGAGGAAAGGGGTGACAGAACTAAGCCTTTGTGTCGCCTGACAATATTATAGAAAAAAGAAAAGGGTAAAACATCAACAGTCACGACCTGTTCGACCTGGGCCTCCTGAAAGATGTCTTCTTGTTGTTCGAACACCTGTCAGGAATAACCCTCGTAGCTGTGTTGCTGCTCTTAAAGTGGCTAAAGGAGAGTCAACAAATTATAGAAATGTCTTTAAAAGCCATGTATATTTTTTAGATAATCGCAGCCACACTCTTCCTGCTTTCACCATAAATCAACTCTCCCTCCAAAATGTAAACAATGCAACAGAAGAATAAATATTACATGAATTAATAACTCTGGTGATGCTTTCATAATGGTCATATATAAAATGATGATTAGAATACAAAATAATAAACTTGTGGGTATCGGTGTAATAAACAAGAAAACTAAAGTGTACAGTTGATCAAATTTCTGCCCTTTTTCATGCATACATAAAATAAGACACGTAAAATGCTTCGGACTGCGAAGGTATAATATACAGTACCGTATATGATGGAGGTATATATGAACATTTGGTAAAATTTTGTTTTGAAATTTCATAAAAAAATAAAAGATAAAAATGTAATGCTGAATCTTTCAAATCTGCAGTCATACGTGAACTTGATATTGATTCTACAACCTACTGTATTCTGCCGCTTTTTTGCAGAATCAGTTACTGTTTACTTTCTTTTCAGCTTTGTGCCAGCCATGTTTTTCACAGACAAACAATTTTTAACTAAATATATATTTTATTCAAAGTTTCAGCCATTAAAGTGATTATAATTTATTGTGATTTGTTGATATAAAACATACATCAAATACATCTTTACATTAAATAATTGAATGGAACCGAGTGGACATAAAGAAAAAAAAAAGAATTAGTTAAACATGTATAGTGCTTTAAATTTCTTCTCAAGAAGGTCTAATTCCCACGCCACTTCCCCTAGTCTACTTTCCCTCTCAAATTTAAACTGGCCAATGAACTGTTAGTTTTCTGAACTTTTTTCCTTTGATTGTGTTGATCTTTCCTTTCTTTCTTTGTTCTCCCTTTTTCCTGCTCATTCCTTATCTGGCAATACTTCTCATGGTTCATTACCCTCTAGATTCCAAAGATTTCCATAGAACATGTGAACGGCTCATGCAACAGCATGACATGACATGTAGAACTTAAAAAAAAAAACAAAAAAAAAAACATTTTCTGTGAATAAACTAGAGAACATTAAACAATCCATTGAGTGTGTAAGTGCTTCTCTGTCCTGGTTGGCAAGTAAGCGTATGGAGACTGGGAGGACACACCAAGCCATTCTTTCCTTAGGGTTCAAATAAACAAATTCCTCCACTGGACAAGCAGTTTTAGAGAGCTCAGAGGATCAGGCACACACACACACACACACACAACAAAAATTAACCTCTAATGATGACTAAAAACACTTTAAGCAAAACTGATCGTTTAAAAATAGAATCAAGTAATGGAAATAAAGTCAGAATAAAAAAATCACTGTAATCTGAAGACGTTGTGAACAGATCTTACCCATTGTTGCTGTTACTCGTTGTGAAACGTCCTGGAGGTTGGAGACCTGCACTGAGAAACGTGTTTAAAGAGTCGACGTGTATTAACAATGGCTAGGTGGATCACTCGCTTGCGTTCCCATACAGTACGTTCTGATCTCCATAGGAGGTGAGCGCTGCGCTGCACTACGGCCTTTACTGTGTTTATATTAACTTGCAGAGCCAGAAACGCAGCATTGATTAATGACAAAAAAAAAAAACAACCAGCCCGTATATGGATGTCGTGTCGGCGTGTGTCAGCGGGGGAAGGGCTCAGACTGATTTCTGATGTGTCATGTAGGACAAAAGTTTTTATTATTTCTACCCCTTTTATTAAATTATTATTATTATTATTATTATTATTATTATTATTATTATTATTATTATTTACCACTACTGAATATGAATTACGTCCAAAACTCACAAAACGGCCATAATAATATTTTTTCATAGTCATAGAAGCATCTGAAAACCATCATATTAACACAAGAGTGTATGTGCATATATATATATATATATATATATATATATATATATATATATATATATATATGTTTTTTTTCAGCAACAGTTTATTATCGAAACAAAACCGTCAAACAAACGGTTTGAATTTGAATTTCATGAATCAAAAATAAAATTGAAGCGCAAAAATTTTGTGATGTGATGTTTTGTTATTTCAGGTGATCAAGGCGGGGTAAACTTGCATGACCTTGTAAAGAATCTCAGAATTTACAATGGGAAAATGAAAAAGCAGCTTGTAACAGACCAGAAGGTGGATTCAAAATGAGGAAAGAATATTTTACCACCATTTCTCGTTGTTGCAAATGAGCATTTGTGAGGTGAGAAGAGACAAATCTACTGGTGAAATTTGGAACAAAGAATAGATTATTAAGAACAGTTACATTTCAAAACATAGGAGAGGACGCTTGTCACGTTAAATATATATAACTATAATGAATTACACTGCAAGACGGCTTTTAATCCAGTTAACTCCAAAAGTATTGATGGTGTTAGTGAAGTCTAATAATAATAATAATAATACAAAATAATCAGTAGGTTTTACAGCCTGAGAGCACATCCTTTTTTAAGTGCTTTAAGGCTTTATCATCTGCTAGTTGAGCGATCTTAATGACTCTCTCAAAAATACAGCAGATATGCCTTAAACTGGCACATACTAAATGCTAGAAATTCAGTAACCAGCAAAAATAAAAACAGCAGGAATGTACAGCATTAAGGAAACGGACATAAAGCATGAAGTAGTAAATCTAAACCTAATTAAAAGACTACAATAAGTAACAAGAATTGCACCTTTGATTAAGAATGCTAAAAAGACATGTTCATAGAATTTAACCAAACCAGAGTCAGGCTGGAGAAGAATAAAACAGTACCAAGTGCAGGGTGTAATTAACTACAAAATGTGAACAAGATATTATTAAGATGTTATTACCCCATCAATTAAGGCAAAAGAGCTCAGAAAGGAAGGATACTTTTTGTCCTAATATCTACCTTTCTTAATTAAAGGCCACAGTTATCTCCTTATGAGAGAAGGGCTACATGATGCACAGGTTATTTTCAAGCAAGAACCTGGCAGCTATCCAAACTTCATTGCAGTTGCATCCTAGAGCAAAGAGGATGATGATGGCTCCAATCTCTCCAGTTTCTTTGGGTCTGAGATGATTCGTCATGTCAACTCCAGTATGTAGGGTGGTATTGGAGTTTGTTGTAGCTGGTAGCAGAGATTCCTTTCCAACGAACACGTTAGCCTTGTCACTTTTCTTGTCTTTTCTCTTTAACCTGCCAATGCAACCTCTCTACTAAATTATGCTACATTGGTCTAGAAGAATTATAAGCAACAGTGTTATCAGGGGTTATATTCAAGTCAAGTCAAGTCAAGTCAAGTAGGCTTTTATTGTCATTCCAACCATATACAGTTAGTACACAGTGAAACGAAACAACGTTCCTCCAGGACCAGGATGCTACATACAGGCAACAACATAAATTTACAACACAAATTTTTTACATTTTTAAGTTAATCTAAAAGAAGAACTATCAAATATCTATACCAAAATACACAATAGACAAAGTGCACGTGCAGATAGTGTAAACAAAGAGGTACATGACAGACACAACAATGTAACACATAACCGTACTTTTTGATGAAGTATGAATTGAGGTAGTGGGAAGAGCTGCAGTAAACAGTTTACATTTTGACAAGAGTATCGTGTGCAAATAGCAGTCAAATAAATATTGTGCAAAAAAAAATTGCGAGGAGCAGCACAGGTAGGTAGGTATGAGCAGATTGAGATGGATGTACATCAGTGTGATTGTGCATGTGTGTTTATCAGTTCAGTCCAGATGTTATTTTAGTTCGTCTGAGTGATTTGTGTGTGTGTGTGTGTGTGTGTGTGTGTGTGTGTGTGTGTGTGTGTGTGTGTGTGTGTGTGTGTGTTTATCAGTCCAGTCTCTATGTGTTGAGGAGATGGATGGCTTGCGGGTAAAAACTGTTTCTCAGTCTGGATGTGAGTGCCCGAATGCTTCGGTACCTTTTTCCAGATGGCAGGAGGGTGAAAAGTGTGTGTGATGGATGTGTCCGGTCAGCCACAATGCTGGTAGCTTTGCGGATGCAGCGTGTGGTGTAAATGTCTTCGATAGAAGGAAGAGAGACCCCGATGATCTTCTCAGCTGTCCTCACTATCCGCTGTAGGTCTGACATGGTACAGTTCCCAAACCAGACAGGGATGCAGCTGCTCAGGATGGCCTCAGTAGTTCCTCTGTAGAAGGTGGTGAGGATCGGTGGTGGAAGCTGTGTCTTTCTCAGCCTTCTCAGGAAGAAAAGACGTTGTTGGGCTTTCTTATGCAGAGAGCTGGTGTTGAGGGACCAGGTGAGGTTCTCCTCTAGGTGGATGCCCAGGAATTTCGTGCTCTTGATGATCTCCACAGAAGAGCCGTCGATGCTGAGCGGAGAGTGATCGCTCCGTGTCCTCCTGAAGTCAACAACCATCTCTTTTGTCTTTTCGACGTTCAGAGCCAGGTTGTTGTCTGTACACCAGTCCGTTAGCCTCTGCACTTCCTCTCTGTACGCTGACTCGTCGTTCTTGCTGATGAGACCCACCACGGTCGTGTCATCAGCGAACTTGATGATATGATTGGAGCTGTGTGACGCTACACAATCATGAGTCAGCAGTGTGAACAGCAGGGGACTGAGCACGCAGCCCTGGGGGGCCCCAGTACTCAGTGTGGTGGTGCTGGAGGTGTAGCTCCCGATCCGCACTGCTTGAGGTCTTTCGATCAGAAAGTCCAGGATCCAGTTACAGAGGGAGGTGTTCAGGCCCAACAAGCTCAGCTTCCCGATCAGGTTTTGGGGGATGATTATGTTGAATGCTGAACTGAAGTCTATGTACAGCATTCTGGCGTAAGTGTCTTTCTTTTCAAGATGTGACAGTGCCAGGTGGAGTGTGGTGGAGATGGCGTCGTCCGTTGAATGGTTTGGATGATACGCGAACTGCAGGGGGTCTAGTGAAGGGGGCAGCAGGGTCTTGATGTGTCTCATGACGATCCGCTCGAAGCACTTCATGATGATTGGTGTGAGTGCAACAGGGTGGTAGTCATTGAGACAGGACACAAAAGACTCCTTCGGCACGGGGACGATGGTGGTAGATTTAAAGCATGTGGGAACCTGCTCAGAGAGATGGTGAATATGTCGGTGAGAACACCTGCCAGCTGTTCTGCACATTCTCTGAGCACTCTGCCTGTGATGTTGTCTGGTCCAGCAGCTTTACGTGGGTTGACTCTGCGTAGAGTTTTCCTCACATCAGCCGTGGTGAGACACAGGACCTAGTCGTTCGGCGGAGGGGTGGTCTTCCTCGGCGTCACGTCGTTCTGCATGTCGAACCGTGCGTAGAAGTTGTTCAGCGCATCTGGAAGGGAGCCGTCACTGTCACAGGAAGGTGATGAAGTCCTGTAGTTAGTGATGGCTTGTATACCCTGCCATCTACCATTACAGCTTGTGATCCTGCCAACGTCATCTTGTGCCATGTCTTTGCGTTTAACAAGAATTTATTTTTAAAAGTCTATTCATGAAATAAATATCTGTCTAGACAATATCGTTTCATATATATACCGTATATATATTTTTTTTTAATTTTTTACCGTGATTTTTAAAATTTTGTTATTGTTTATTTGAAACATTGTAATTGTAATTTATTTTTAAAAGGTCTGTCAATTTAATATCTTTCTTGATAGTTCTTGCTCAGGCATGTTTATATAGTTGGTTGAAATTAAATAAATAAAAAAAATTCAACATATTGCTAAGGTTGTGTTGAAAAGAATTTATATTCTCACTCACTCATTATCTATACCACTTTATCCTGTATTCAGGGTCGCGGTGGGTCTGGAGTCTATCCCAGGAGACTTGGGGCATGAGGCGGGGTACACCCTGGACAGGGTGCCAATCTATTGCAGGGCACACACATGCACACATGAATATACAGGATAAGCGGTATAGACGATGAGTGAGCGATTGTATTTTTGCAAAGGTGGTGTAGTGGTTAGCACTATCACCTTGCACGTTCAGGGTCCGGGTTTGATTCCTGCGCATGGTGTTTGCATGTTTTTCCCCTGTTTGTTGGGTTTCCTCCGTACTCCTTTACCTCCCACAGTCCAAAGACATGCGGGTTAGGGTAACTGGCGATCCCAAATTGCCCATCATGAATGAATGAGCATATGAGCATACATCTATGAGCATCTATGTGCTTGGCCTGCGATGGATGACCACCCCATCCAGGGTGTATCCTGCTTTGTGCCCCAAGTCTCCTGGGATAGGCTCCAGGCCCCACCGCAACCCTGTCTACAGGATAAAGCGGTACAGATATATGAGTGAGTGTGTTTTGCGATTCCAAGATTCCAATTTGAAAGATTGCGGGGTTCTAAATATTTCTGTGAAGATTCTCAGTCCTGTCGGTGAGGTTAGCTGGGAGTTGAGTAATGTCTTCTTCCTACAGTAGTTCAGTTAAAACATTTCACTACTTATCCAAGTAGCTTCTTCAGTCTAAAGTAAGTTGGAAAGTTCCTCATATTGAAGTCCTCCAGTGTGAAAGGTTGTGTCGAAGTTTTGTCAAAGACAAATAATAAAAGAAAAGCAGTGAACTGAATGTGTTTTCCTAAGATTCACTAATTACCTCTAGGTTGAAAAGCAAACACATTGCCACATGTGAAGGACCGAAATCAAAGGGTGAAGCAGGCTTCAGGTAAGAGACACACACCCTATGGCAAACCAAAACAAACAAATCCAGATAAGCGAATGAGAATAAGAACACAGGACAAACTAAAGGCATACGCGTAAATCCTCTGACTACTTGCTACAGACACGTAACAAGGAAACAGGCACACACACTTTTGGAAGTCAAAAGAAACTAAAGAGGTTGAAAAGGTGAGGAGAATAAAGGCAGGAGAACAACACAGTTTTCTAAAACACTGACTTAGCCTTGCCCTTACAGCTTAAACAATACAAACGGAAGAATGAGTGGTCGAGCAACACGTGCGTGTACAGTCAAGGGTTAAAGGTTTTGAGAAAAGTTTGCTGGTAAACTGCTTTCAGATCTTTGTTTCAGTTGTTTCTGTGATGTACTGAAATATAATTACAAGCACGTCATACGTTTCAAAGGCTTTTATCGACAATTACATGACATTTATGCAAAGAGTCAGTATTTGCAGTGTTGGCGCTTCTTTTTCAGAACCTCTGCAATTCGACTGGGCTGCTCTCAATCAACTTCTGGCCCAAATCCTGACTGATAGCAACCCATTCTTTCATAATCACTTCTTGGAGTTTGTCAGAATTAGTGGGTTTTTGTTTGTCCATCCGCCTCTTGAGGATTGACCACAAGTTCTCAATGGGATTAAGATCTGGGGAGTTTCCAGGCCATGGACCCAAATTTTCAACGTTTTGGTCCCCGAGCCACTTAGTTATCACTTTTGCCTTATGGCACGATGCTCCATCGTGCTGGAAAATGCATTGTTCTTCACCAAACTGTTGTTGGATTGTTGGAAGAAGTTGCTGTTGGAGGGTGTTTTGGTACCATTCTTTATTCATGGCTGTGTTTTTGGGCAAAATTGTGAGTGAGCCCACTCCCTTGCATGAAAAGCAACCCCACACATGAATGGTCTCAGGATGCTTTACTGTTGGCATGACACAGGACTGATGGTAGCGCTCACCTTTTCTTCTCCGGACAAGCCTTTTTCCAGATGCCTCAAACAATCGGAAAGAGGCTTCTTCCGAGAATATGACTTTGCCCCAGTCCTCAGCAGTCCATTCGCCATACTTTTTTGCAGGAGATCAATCTGTCCCTGATGTTTTTTTTTGGAGAGAAGTGGCTTCTTTGCTGCCCTTCTTGACACCAGGCCATCTTCCAAAAGTCTTCACCTCACTGTGCGTGCAGATGCGCTCACACCTGCCTGCTGTCATTCCTGAGCAAACTCTGCACTGGTGGCACTCCGATCCCACAGCTGAATCCTCTTTCGGAGACGATCCTGGCGCTTGCTAGCAATGACAGCAATGAAATGCAGTGGAAAGTTTTTTTTTTCTGGATTAAGTTAATTTTCATGGCAAAGAAGGACTATGCAATTCATCTGATCACTCTTCATAACATTCTGGAGTATATGCAAATTGCTATTATAATAACTTAAGCAGCAACTTTTTCAATTTCCAATATTTATGTAATTCTCAAAACCTTTGGCCACGACTGTACAGTAGGTCCCACTAATTGCAGCTCTCTGTCTCCCTCTGGTGGCGGCCTGTTCCTTAGACTGATAATACGCCTGCTGGTATTTCTGTAGATCTTAATGGAAAAATGTAAATCCATGCCATTTGCAATCCATAAGGTTTTATAGATTGTGGTGGAATTCCTGAAAACAATATAAAGACAAGTAATTCATACACTGGGTAAGAGCAAAGTAACAAAGGTTTTATCATAACTTCTGCATAAGTCTCATACAGCAAACTGTTGCAGCATGGAGAAAGGTCATTTCTTTTTTCCCAGCTGTCCCATTTTATACACAAACATCTCTGAAAAAATTAACATATGCAATGCCGTATTTGAAGATTCACGTTAATTATCCAATCATGGAGGCCTTAATTCAGTCAATAGACGAAGATTAATTGAACATGGAAGATAATGTGGCTGGATAATGCATTTCCAAGCTGCCTTTTTACCAAGTATCTCATCTAGGATTCACAAAGGTAATCCAGGCATGGAATATATATATATTGTGAACAGAGGAAGATTTACAGGAGTATATATATATATATATATATATATAGGCATGCCTATATATATATATATATATACTCCTGTAAATCTTCCTCTGTTCACAATTCAACCTCTGAAACAGATTCAGGGTTGAGCTGTACAACTTGTTTTTAATCTTCCAAATTAAATTCTTGAGATGACCGCCAGGCACACAGAGAGCTGAGCTGAAACATGTCTGAGAGAGGAAAGGAGTGAATGAGTTGGAAAGTTTGAGCATAACAATGGTATGAAAACCCATGTGAAGATATCCACATGAAAAAAAAGAGAGCTAAATATATGAAATCCTAGCATGCCAAAGCAGGCAGATTACCTTTGTGAATCCTAGATGAGATACTTGGTAAAAGGCAGCTTGGAAATGCATTATCTTACAGTACGTATACTTGCAGCTAGACTAAGGACTAGTCTACTTGAAGTTTGCTATTTTGGAACAACTTGTTTTGTACTAAGTTTATTTAAGTTGTAATTAAATGTAAGCGATAACCCCTAGAGGGCACCAAAGCGCCCTGAGTCTTTTTTGTTTGTAGTTTGTTTTGTTACTTCATTTCCCGTTATGCATCTTGGTCAGGTGACGTGGGCGCTCACCTGAACCGAGTTGATCATTACTTTCTTTATAAATAGCTTGTTTCAGTTCTGTTTGGCGTCTTGCATCTGTTGATTTTCACCTTGATAAATGTCCGTTCAGCTTGCTTCGTGTTTTGGTTTGTTTTATTCTTAAAGTATGTTTGTTTGTTTAGTTTCCCTGTTTTCATTAAAATAAAAACATCGTTTCCGTTAACACCTGGACTCTCTGCATTTATGCCTCGCAACCCTTCACGTGACATTAAATTATACAAAAGCTTTATTTTAAGTGTATCAAGTATACTTTTATGTGCTAAAGTGGAACATCCTCAAGTATACTTAGTACACTTAAAATATGTCTGGATGTACTAACTAAAATAGCTGACAGAGTGAATAAAGAAATGAAATCATTAATCAACTAATGCAGCCATAACGCATTCAAATCCAAAACCGTAACGCATCCAAATTTAAAAGCAGAAACAGACAGTCAGAATGTGCCTTCCCCCAGTTTCTGATGGGCTGGGAGTGACCCTCCGCTAGTTCATGGTTAGCTGGAATAGGGGCAGGGCTATAACGCTGCCAGAATTCTTTGTCATGTTCAAACACACAAAAATTAGCTTGTGAAAAGTGAGTTTCACCACATAAAAACGAGTTTGAGCATGCTAGATGCTAGAGAGTAGTGCACTAAAATCAGCATGAATAAGTACATTCAAATTGAACTGAAAATATTCTTTTTCAAATATGCAAGTTCTCCCCGTGCTTGCTGGGTCTGTCAAAAAGTCATGCAGATTAGGTGTTCCCAAACTGCTGTGTAATTCAAGTCAGTTCATTTGGTAGGCAAGCATTACATTATTATAGCATTTAGCAGACTCCCTTATCCAGAGCGACTTACATTTTTGTCTCATTACACATCTGAGCAGTTGAGGGTTAAGAGCTTTACTCAAGGGCCCAACATTGGAAACTTGGTGCTTGTGGGGCTTGAACCTGGGACCTTCTGAACCATAGTCCGATGCCTTAACCACTGAGTAATCAAATTTTCAATGTACGAGTATTTGATTTTGACTATTTGGCAACACTTGGTGCAAATATAAACTTCAGCCGTGAACCTGGAAAACTTAGAAACGAAACAGCGACTATGAAAACATTTTACTTTGTATTTAATGTCATATCTTTTTTGCAATTGTTTTTACTCTTTTTTGGTTTATTTATTTTTTTTTTAATTTGCACAAACCTCATTCCATACTTTCCACTAGATTTAGCTACTGAAAAGTGTATGCCTTGTAAATAAGTTAGTTATTATTAATAATAATTGATTAAAGATGTACAGAGATTTTGAATATATATTTATATGTGGCATCCGTCAAGGCGTGGGATATATTAGGCAGATAGTGAACAGTCTGTTCTATTTGGTGACGTGTTGGAAGCAGAATAAATTGAGAAAGCATAAGGATCTGAGAATCTTTGATAATGAACCAGTTGTAATGGCTAGATGACTAGGTCAGAGTATGTCTAAACTTGGTCTTGCTTAAAACGTTTTTTATTTATTTATTATATTCTTATTTCATATTTTTGTTTAGAATAGTCAATTTTAAAAAAGGTCAGTTAAAACATTTCAAAATTTAAATTTGAATATAGGAGAATTGGAATAACTGGACTATGGAACAATAAAAGAGCACATTTGGTTAGATGAATAAAATATTCATGCAGGCCCATCCTTGCAACATACCCATGCAGGCCCAACGTTGCAACATACAGTACAGGGCTTTAAGGATCTGCTGCTAATGCTTTTTTGCTAGCTACGAAAGTATGCCGTTAGAAGTCTTGGGGAGTCCAGGGCTAAACATGTCAGAGCAATTTTGTCAGCACAAGTGGGACATAAACAACAGGTGGTTTCAATGTTACGGCCAACTGTTGTAAATATCCTCCAGGTCATGGGTTCGATTCCTGCATCGGGTCTGTGTGCATGAAGTTTGCATGTTCCCCCGTGCTTGGTGGGTTTCCTCCGGGTTCTCCGGTTTTCCTCCCACAGTCCAAAAACATGGAGATTAGGTTAATTGGCATTCCCAATGCTTGTAGTGTACAAATGTGTGGTAATGTGTATATGAATGTTGACCAGAGGTCCTACAATGGTCATACAAATTTGGGATAAATAAAATGGCACATCTTAAATAGGTTTTAAACAACTGAAACACCAAGAATGAGCAGGAATTCACCTCTCAAGATCAATATTTTCATTTCAACCGAAAAGCTTCGTTCACAATCCTGTGTGGTCCATGATTATACTTAACCTCCGATACTGAAAACTAGACGATTCGGTCCAAATTATGCAAGTTATGTACCCTATATATATAGGGTACATCCCTTCCATGCAATGACAACTTTCACCTTCCCCAGTGTCCCATACCTGTCAGTGTAGCTCCTGCTAATCGCAGAGCTAACTGCTAATTGCTCTCTGTCTCCCTCTAGTGGCGGCATGTTGCATAGACTGTTTATATGTTTGCTGTTACTATATCTCAGCAGATCTTAGAGAAAAACATGTAATTTACAATTGATAATGTTTTTTTATGTATTGGATCTCAAATTATTATTATTTAAGATATTGATTAATAAAAAAAAATAGCATATTCAATTCAGTTTCAATTATATAGCACTTTTAACAATGGTCATTGTTGCATGGCAGCTTTGCAGAATTGAATCAATTACTCAGTTATGACTTTGAAAAGTGTGAGGAAAAATGTAGAAATAATAATTTTCCATTTGCCGCTGATGAGCAAGCTGAGGGCAATTGTAGCATGGGAAAAGTGGTGGCAATAGGAAGAAACATCGAGAGGAACCAGGCTCAAAGGAAACCCATCCTCATTTGGGTGATATCAGATAGGAGGGATTTATCTGCACTCATGCTGTGTGTTAGGAGGCTGGAAAGTCCGTATAACAGCAAAAGGTGTTTAAGTTAATAACAAGTCCACTTTCGTTATTGGAGGCTCAGGTACAAAACCTGTTCGTGGGAATTTCAGTCCTGAACTATCAAGCGAATGCAGTCACATCATGTCATGATCAGGGTTTAATAGCTGGTAATGTAAAAGATTTAGGAACGTAGCCATTGCTGAATGAAGCTGCTCCTACAGGATCTAGTACAATTTTATGATTTTGCAAAAGAGATTAGTGAAATTAGTCCAATCTCTTGAAGGGTAGCCAAATATTTTGAGTGCTGATCTGATACAGTTAGATTATCACCAAAATGAATATTTATAAAATTGTTTGTTTTTAAAGCCTTATTTTTTTGGTTGATTTTTTTTTTTTTTTTCATTGAAAAGATACATTCCTCATTACTACATGTTATGGATGTGTAGGTTTCTGTGATGGTCTTATCACTAGTTAATCTTGCCACAGTATTAAAAAACAAAGAATCTGGTATTATTTTTGCTATCTTTTATGAGAGTGGAAATAGACGCTAAGTGCTTTTTTATAGTTCCGAATTCTTTCCTTCCATGCTGTTTGAAACACTCCCAGTTTATTATGATGCCATTTATGTTTCAAATGGTCCGTTTTAAGTTGTCTTGTTTAATTGAATCCATGTTTCTGTTGGACACAGTCTAACAAATTCAGTAGGACTCAATGCAGTTCATAGACATAAATTAATTGATCATGGAAGTTAATATGGCTACATAGTGCATATTCAAGCTGTCTTACAGTGTAACCCATCTGGCACTCTCCAAGGTAATACAGGCATAGAATGCACAGTGGAACCTTAGATTGTGAGTAAGTTGGTCTGTGAACATTTTGCAAGACTAGCAAATTTTTATAATAAATTTGAACATGCGAGGGATTTAATATATGAGCAGTTCGCATGCGCTTTGTCTGCCGAGCGTATCATGATGACAAATGAGCCAATGGTTCTTCTCTCGTGTGTGCTATGGGATTATGGGTAATCGTCCCCCATGCTCAGTCTCAGTGCGGGTGCGTAACTCATATAGTCAACATCCGTGCGTTGTGTACTGTTTATTATAACATTGTGACCAAGTGTGTGTACGCTTAAAGCGAAAGCAAGTGTCATTACAGAGGTTCCTTGTTAAAGATCCAGAGTCTCTCTCTGTCAGAAAGCAGTGATGCTGTTAGTATGTGTGTGTGCACGCTGTGTAAGATGGAAGGAGGGAGGGGGGGGGGGTGTCATCCTACACAGTAGCCCACTTCCCTCTCGTCTTACTTCAGCTTCACACACACATACATACAGTACTAATGGAAAAACTGCTATGTCGAGATTCTTTTCAAAGGTAAAGTGCAGATTCATTTGTTTTAATTTTACTAGAAATTTTGTATTCATTATTTTTATAAGAATATTTTTGGGCTGTGGAACGAATCATAGGAAATTCGCTTTGATTTACAAGCGTGCTTTATGCGAATTATGCTCGCAATCCATGGTTTAACTGTACATAGATTTCCAGGAGAATTAGTCAAATTGTGTCATTTTATTAGTGATAAATCTTACTTGTGTCAACCAAGCTTATTCCAAACAAAATTTCCAGACAACTCCATATTAGACTCTGTGCCATGTGTTGAGTTAGGACAAAGTTGAATCTTTTATTATAGTCAGCTTTACACTTCACACATAAAGGCCTTTGTGGGTTTTGCCTGACCATCAGGAACATACTGAAATAGTTTATTATTGATTATTTGTTCTGCAAATAGTTTTGCTAAACTACTGTTCAAAAAGCTTTTTGCATTTGATTTCTTACTGCTGAGATTTTATGGATGTGGCTTAAAGCCCATGCTTTCTTAGTGCAAACAAAGTAAAAAGTAGATGAGAACGTCACTACTTAAATATTTAAACATATTAATCCTTCACCCAGGCAAGAAGCCTTGGCCTTGCCTTTGATTAACTACTTGATTTCATTATGAAAAAGTCAGTCAACAAGACACTGGGATGATTAATGTTTACCCACCTACACATGTGTATACAGTGCTGTGAAAAAGTCAGGTACCATGTGTATCACACTTAAATGAAATGCAGTATAAAATTAGACTTATCAACCATAGGACAGACAGGTGAAGTGAATAATGAGGCAGAAACTGAACAGTCTGTTCTCTTTGGTGATGTGTTGGAGTAGAACAAATTGAGAAAGCATAATAATCTGAGAACCTTTGATAATGGACCAGTTATATTAGCTAGATGACTGGCTATCTAGTATCCCTAAACTGGGTCTTGTCTAGAATGGGCATGCGATGAGAACTGGAGAACTTAACCATGGAACAATAAATGGGCACAGTTGATGAATTTCATTTTCATTTACATCATGTGGATGGTTGGCTCTGACCCATGCAGGCCCAAATTTGCAACCTACAGAATGTTAAGGATCTGCTGCTAATGCTTTCTTGTCACATACCACAGTATAACTTTTGACAGTTAGTGAAGTCCATGGCTAAACAGGGTTGTTTTGGCAGTGAAAGGAGGACCTAAACAACCTTAACCAGGGGGCTTCAATGTTATGGCTAATCAATGTAATATATATATATATATATATATATATATATATATATATATATATATATATATATATATATAAATATAAATACAAATCTTAAATATGTTAAAATTACTAAAACACCAAAGATTAGCAGGAATTCCTTCCTAGTCAAGGTCTCTATTTTCATTTCAAAGAGAAACCGCCATTCATAATGCTGTGTAGTCCAGGACTATACTAAATCCATGTACTGGAAACTAGCCTAAGATGATTCGGTCCAAATTATGCAAGAAACAATGATTTAATTCCCTGGTAGTCAGTGAAGAATGACACCTTTCCCCTTCACCAGTATCCCATGTGCCATCACTTCAATCTTGGTAAAATGAACAGGGCAAACAAGGAGGATGAACAGAAGGGGAAAAAAAATGAATAAATGGAGAAAAGCATTGAATTAAAAGCATTTATTAATACACGAATTAAAGACACTCTCTAGTTTAAAAAGCAACACATTGTCATGATTGAAATCAAAAGGTGAGGTAGGAGGCCTGACACACATCCTTTGGCAAACCAAAGCAAACAATCCCAGATAAACGAGTGAGAACGAGTACAAAGGACAAACTTACGGCATTAAACTTAACTCCTTTCACCACTTGCTTCAGAGAACTTATCAGAAAACAAATCCCCAAGAAAAAGGAGCCAAAGAGAGAAGATAGTTTGAAAAGGCTAAAGAGGAAAGGCTAGAGAGCAGCACTGGATTCCTAAACACCTATACTGCCATAGACTTGCCATCTCAGCTTAAACAGCTCAATCTTAAGAATGGGATTAGGCTGACTAGAGGCAGCTCTCTGTCTCGCTCTCTCTGCGGCCTGTGGCCCTTAGACTGGTCAGCTGTTATCTCCGTAGGTCTTAATAGCAAAATCCATGCTATTTACAATCCAACACGTTTTTATCATAAGAATATAATGATAATTATATGATAACGTACTTAATATAGCGCATCTTGGACTCAGCAAATAATGCAGGCTTGGAACATGCACAGATTTCCAGCTGAGTGAGTTAAATTGTTGTGCAATTGTATTACAGTGGTACCTTGGCATAAGAATTTGATCCATTACGGAGGCAAGTTCTTAACGTGAAATTCTATACCATAATCCTTATAACGAGATACCACTGTAATTGCACAGCAATTTAACTCAACAACTTAACTGGAAATCTTTGTACTGTATATTCCATGCCTGGATTACTTGGTGAGTGCAATATAGGCCATATGAATTATATTAGCATTCTGTATAATTATCATCATATTCTTATAATAATATTTCCATATATATAAATGTAAATCAATAAATAAAAAATAATAATACATTTTTAAAACGTCTTTTTGCGCATACATCAACATTGGATTACTCACAATTGGGACAGTATCACAGGACAGTGTTTTTCCCATCACCGAGCCCCAATACAATACGGCCGGCTTTTATGCGAGGGCCCACTGTACTGTGATAAATCGTACCATAAGCAGAAATGACTGTTAAATCTATTACAAAAAAAACAATTTCGGGGACACGAATACAGTTGTGTTAACCAAGCTTAGATTCCTTACAAATATTCCAGTAAACAGACTCTAATCTCCAGTGTTAGAATAAAAAAATTTTTTAAAAAGTAACCTGCACAATTTACAAGTGGTCCACGTGGGCACAATACGGCCAGCAGCCCAATAGACTGCAGAAGAGTGGCCTATTCAAATATGAGCAACAGCTAAAGTCTGTGGCTAGCTACAATTGTTCTGGGGTCTCTGTATGATTATTTGGTTACTATATGGTTACACTGGTGCAAACATAAAATTCAGCAGCGAACCTGGAAAACTGTGAAACGAAACTGAACATCTCAGCAGTGACACTGAAAAATTGAGGAACGGAAGTGAAAAACTGTAAGGACCGCGAAACTGTACGAATTCTTTTGCATTTAATGTCAGTTTTCGGAGTCATTTTATCCACTTTATTTATTTTATGTTTAATTCTTTCATTTTTGTTTCTCAGGTCTGACTCTTTCACCACTAGGTGAACTTTTATTCATGACAAAAACAACAACAACAACAAAAAAAGACAAGACAGTTGACCTACAAGTGTCATTTTACCTGCAGAACGAAAGGCATTAAAGTGGTTAGACCAGATACTGTGTTGACCTAAAAGGTCATGAACACAACACAGACAACAAACACACTACACAGTACCATCTAAACTGCAATGTATTGTGCTTAATGTTTGTATAGTTCCAGTATATTGTCTGACAGTTTGTACTTCTGAACATTACTGTTTCCTATTAAATATATGGGGAAACTATATCTCATTTACAGCTTTCTTAGTGCAAACAAAGTATAAAGTAGCTGGCAGTGAGTACAGTCCCACAGCGTCACTGCTTAAATATTTAAACATATTAATCTGTCACCCAGGCCTTCATTAAACCGTGGCCTTGTCGTTTATTAGCTGGTCGATTTTGTAATTATGGATGATTAAGGCAAAAGAAAGAAAGAACCTCCGGTTTGCATGAATTTGTTTTATCCACAAAGAAATTTTGCAGGTGCAGTCAAATGCTCAGGCAAACTAAAGCACAAATAAAACTTTATTTGTTCTCATCCAGGTGTGTGTGTTTTACACAGATAATCCCAAAAGGGAGAGGTTAAAAAAAAAAAGAAAAAACAAAAGAAAAGAAAGAAAACGTTTTCATAGATGTAAGAATTAGGAGAGGTAAAAACAGTACCAAAAGGATCGCACTTTACATGCATTTCGAAAAGGAAAAAAAAAAAAAAAAAAAAAAACTTTTTAATTCAATATCAACTCTGGCTAGTGTGCAACTTTCTTATATCCCATTGCCCATCTTAATGTAACAAAATTGCTAATTACAATGCAATTTGAATATCTCAGCTCTCTCACCACTAAATAAAGTCATCTGAAGCTGTTACCAGCCATTTACAGTAGGTGATCTTTTTTTCTGTTTACATTTGGTATTTTTCAGCAATGTAGTGGGTTAATAAATACATATAATTAAACAAAGCAGTTTTTATTTTACAGTGCATGCACAAAGTCCACCAGCATTCACTATTCACTCATCGACCTGGAAAGAGAGCAGAAATTCCTACTTGTGCTAAATGTATTTCTTAGGTATAAATTATTTTGGTGGCTCTCACTGTAGTGACTTACAAAATATACATTTCATTAGTACAATAAAATCCTGAGGTTTCAGTTGATTTGTTTTTAAAAAAATACCATGATTACAGAGCGGTGACAAATTAAAGGAAAAAAGCAGCTAGGCTGTGTAGCTAGAAACGTTTATTTTACGCAAAGTTCTTCTGATATTTCTCCTTCATTCTTCAAACATGTCTGTCGAGATGGGAGTGGTCTCAAAGTCCCAAAGTGACTCACATGCTCTGCTGTCATATACCTGTAAAACAGCCTTTGTACTTACTTACTTACTCAAACCTACCTGGACACCTATAGGATATATATATATATAATGGGTATATATATATATATCCTATATATTATATAATATATATATATAAAATGGGTATATACTTTAATTTGTCACCAGTCTGCCTATACAAAAATATCACATATAAAAAAAAAAAAAAATCAAATACCTTCTCAGGTGTCCTCAAGTATTGTCAGGTAATGGCTCTATTCCAGTTTTACAGCTTTATTATGCCATTTCTTGCACAAAACAAAGTTTTGTTGCATGTATATACTTCAGATTGAGGTGAATGTTCAGCAAACCTCGACTTCCACAAACCAACTCAGTTTGTCCATACAAATCGATAAATTAATGAACTCTTCCAAAGTTAACAAGGTGGTCCTGGTCTCTTAAGGTCTCTCCAAAAGTTAACTTGATCCTGTAGGCTGTGTGTGGTTGTAGCAATGAGTTTTGAGTAGCGACACCGGCTGTAAGGAACAGGGAAGACGTTGAAGAGGCTCTGATCGGCCTGAATTGTGAAAGGTATTCCAAGATACCGCATGCACAGTCCTAAAAACACATCTTCAATATAGACGGGTTGGGTATGCTTTGCCCCTTCAATCAGCTTGTTTGGAAGGTCCAGGGAGAGCACGTAGCCCAATCCCAGTGCGTAAGGTGGATAAAAGTCTTCAGGAAACACGTCTTTTGGCAGATACCATTTAGAGGTTGGGTTTCGGAGAACGATGGCCCCACTGGCTACAAGCCCCGTCATGTAGTTCTCTCTTGGTGCCTGAAGAAGCATGTTTATTAAACTGTTCACATTGAGGAACATATCAGAGTCGATCTTCATGGCATAGACGGCATTTTGGCAGTAAGTTGCCAGCCATTCCATAATCACCATAGTTTTGATAGTAAGATTTTTATAACTGTCCAGGAAATCACTCTGAATGATGTCATGGTGTTCCTCACTCTCCTGCAAGACCTTCTGCTGCATCTCCTCTCTCCCTTCATGTCCAGGCTGACCAAGCAGAAAGAAAAGTCTCACCACTTTGTCCATAACCATCTTCTCGGATCCCCACGTGGTGCGGACGGCATCCCGAGCCTCCCTGTTGTGTGGTGCCACAGGTACCATCAAGACCAAGAAGGGCGTTTCGTTCAGACACCTCTCTGATTCATTTAAAATGTAATGATATTTACAGGGATATGTCACGTGGTATGGAGTTTCAGGTGGACATTTTTCATCTTGTACCACAGAAGGTGAGACAGACAAAGCACTTTCTGAAGTGAAGGCAGCTGTCCATTCAAGACCAGATGTTCTGCTGGTTGTATTTGAATCTGCTCTTGCAGTGGTATATGTCAGGTTGCTTATCATTTGAAATTTCTCCAACCAAATTTTTGGCACTTCTGTTATGTCCACATAATAGAAGAGTAACACAGCAGAGACAAGAAGTATGAGGAAGCCAGCACGGAGACGAGAACACCGACATTGAAATGATGTCTCCGGGACTTCTAGGCTAAAAAAATTCAATAGATTATAATGATGGTTTTATTTTAAGCTTCAACAAAATCACTTCCGATTTATTAGTGAGTAACTATGAAAATCATAAATCTGCTACAGCAATCGATCGTAGGTAAAGAATGTAAATGTAACGTTTTCTCTCCTTTTCAATAGGAGTGCTACCTGCTGTGTAGCGAACACTGCATGTTGTCTTTTTTTTTAACTGCTCAAATACAGGTGCGCACAGAAAGAATTGCAGATCAATCAGTGTTACACAAAGCCAGGTGGAATAGAGATAATTACTTTACCTTTTTTCTCCATTTCTCTTGGTGCTCTCCACCATTTTTCTGTCGTTGCTACCAAGCCAGTTTGCTCCCTGTCATCTGGCACACCTGGGCTTCTTCATGTAAGTCAAAGCTTTCGTACTATGACAGAAAGCAGCACACAAAAACTACCAGCTTCCTTAAATTGGCCACACCCTGTTGCATGTCTTCCTGGTTTCACTGTGCAGGGGAAAAGGGGGTGGTAGGGAGGACTATCATTTATCCCGTTAATACCAAAGTAAAAGACCTGCCAAAAGAAATGAGTTTCATACCTGACAAAACGCGGTCTGTCTAATGCAGGTGAATTTGCGCTATAGGTGTGGTGTCGCAGATGTCAGATGTGGGAGGTGCGTGTTTCCGAGACGTTATTTGCGCATAGTTACCATAGTGCTTGGAGCTATCTCAAGTGGCTTCCAAAGGGCATAGTCATGGTGTTTTAAAGAGAAGGAGTCTTCATAACATCCTAGTGTTCAAGAGCTCACTCTGATTACCAAACCTGGTCTATGAAAGCATGAACAGATGAAAGGAACTGGCAAGGTCTCTTTTTTCCTTTCTTCCTGATCAAATTACATTGCCACCTGTTAGAAGCTGTGAATTAAAGACAATAGGATTGTTGGATTACAACCCTACAGCACTTGTATATCCTGACACATATGTAATGCAGTGGCTCAAGACCTGGATGTCAGTTTATGGCCATTATTGTGCCGTTGTAACCTGAGACTACACACTGACAAGAGGACAAAAGATGGAATATCTGAGAGGTGTGACATGTGGCAGCTCATTACAGAGTGAAGCTTGCACTATACGTGTATGTTTGGACTTGCCCGACCTCGGGCTGAACAAGCAACTATTCATTCACAGTTGTATTTGCTAAAGTTTCAGCATTAAAATACTTTGAAGAAAATCAAATAATACTACAACATTTTTTTTTTTTACTTCAAATGGAAAGGTGTAACAAAATAGTCCTCTAATAAGTCCCACAAGGAGACTGAGTACTGTAGCTGTGTCTATTTTATTACAGTGCAAAGGTCAGCTTTTACAAACAGATAGCACCAATGGATCTACATTCTTCCATTTAACTGCTGATACAGAATACGGTTGTTAAATATACTTTGTTGAGGCTTCATCTCAGTTTACTTTATTTTGAGATTGTATCTGATACTGTAGTGTGACCCAAATGGCATGTAACTCGAATCTCTCTTCTTCCCTTGCTGACTTTATATCATTTATTGATTCCCCCTCCCCCCCGTCATTGTTTCATTGCTTCATGTTTAAGGTCTCAAACTTGGACCTCACTATTCCTTAAATGAAACTGTAATGTGGTACAGTAAAGTAACATAAACCGAAGAAGAATCCCTTTTATTGGGTAATATTTGTTAAGCACAGGAATTAACTTTGGCATAATAAAGTGCTTAAGCAAGTATTGTGCAAAAGCAGTCCTTAATAAAAAAGTATAATAAGATAAGTGATACCACGCCCAACAGAAGAATGCATGAATGACGGATCACAATATGTTCATACAAAAAAAGCATCTGTGAGTAATATTTAATAATAATAATAATAATAATAATAATAATGACCTTTGAGATTTGAGATAAATTATGATAATTATACGGTATGTGATGATAAGTTTATTTAAAAGTCAGGATATATTTAGAAATGAACAGGAATTGTGTACAGGACATGAGACGTGAGCGACACGGAGAGCAGAGGTCGGAAAAAAAGTATTTTGCGACAGATGTTGGTGAAAATCTGTGATATTCATTCCCAGGGTACAATCCAGGTTAATTCAGTTGAAGAAGATTATGTCTGTGAACAAACCAAAAGCAGAGTGCATGGCCTAATCCTGAGTTGCAGTGGTTTCGTTACTGTTACCGTAGTGCAGTTCCAGTAGCTCCAGGTAATAAGATAAACACACTCAGATGTAGTAAAGCATTTCTGTTATGTATTTTGCTATGAACATACAAGCATTTAAATCAAACAGAAGTCATGATATGCAGATAAGGTCAAAGAAAAATGACAGACACGTTTAAAGCCAAAGCTCTTAACTAACCCAAGTCAGATTTCTTTGGTGTGAAAAGATTCAGCCACCCAGGATGACCGACTGCAACCCATACTGTATGTTCGCCACTTCTGGAATCTATGACAAATCCGAGCACGCCGTGGCTGCTAAAACAGGTATTTTAGTCCCATCCCTATCCTCATCCGCATGGATTTTGTTGGAATAGTCTTGAGTCCAACAGTAGGAGTTTCTCTCTATGCAGACCTCCTCGGCGGCTAATAGGGCCACTCTTTCGTCTTTGCAAATCATTTCATGTTCCTGTCTCAGCTCACGGTAGCAGCGTGAAAACACATGGAAAATTGAGGTAGCTGGAAAGGCCATGATGAGGATGCCACTCAGGATCCCGCTGAAGGCTATAACCTGACCAGGGATGGTACGTGGAACCATATCGCCGTAGCCCACAGTTGTCATGGAGATGATGGCCCACCAATAGCAGGCAGGGATGCTGCTGAAGCCGTGGCGTTCGCTCTCAGCTAAGTGTATGAGAGGGGAAAACAACGTGACAGCCACGCACACAAAAAGTAGCAGAAGTCCGAAATCGTGCATGCTCCTTTGCACTGTCAGGCCGAGAGTCTGCAGTCCCAGTGAGTGCCTCGCCAGCCGCATGACGTACAGGATGCGCAGGGCACGCAAGAGCCTCAGAATCAGACCTAGCTTATCCAAATATCCTGCACCAACATTCGAACGATCTCCTGGCCTCAGATCTCTCTCATCCACCAGCAGGGAGACGTAGTAAGGCAGAATGGCCACAGCATCGATGATGTTCAGCGGCCCACGTGCAAATTCTAGCTTGCTACGGGCCTGAAGGAAGCGTAGCGTGAGCTCAAGTGTAAACCAGGCCACACACGCAGTCTCCACGATGAAAATCTGTTGACACTTCGGGGAACATTCACCCTGTTTGTGAAGAATGTTAAGCTCACCTGTAATGTGTGGTTACTACAAACAAGCATTTTGACAATTCTCTGTATTATTATTTTTCATGGAGATATAGGGGTAAAGGGGAAGTCATTAAACATTCAAGAGGAACTGGTATTTTTGTAGACGTTTTATGAAGCATTCAGTGTAAACACAGTACTGTCCAAAAGTCTTAGACACATCAAATGAATGCTGTAGAGCAACAATGCCTTAAAAAAAAAAAAAACGGTAATAATAAAGCCCTAAAAAAATCAATAGGAAAGGTTGTACTACAAACACCGGGCGCCTTAGACTTTTGCACAGTACTGTATCATCATTTTAATTTAATTTGTGTACTGACTTTAACAAGAGAGATTCACGCACAAGGCAGCTTTGAATAATCTACACAAAAAGATTAACATCCCTAATCAGCAAACCAAAGGAGACACTGTAAATAAAAATAAACCTGAAAAACACGTTCCCCAGTTCTCTATTTGTTTAATTATTTTTTTTCTCCAAAACCGCATAAAATGATAATTTTATTTAAATGAAATTTGAAATGTTTGAAGCATTGTTCCAATAAAATAAACTAGATAATATTCAGGAAATGTTTTATCTTGAAATTAGTCACATTTGTGACAAACAGTATAAGATGGTTAATGTGTGTTAACAGAAAAATTAACTAGGGAACAGAGGAGACTGGGAACACAGGAGACTGGGATCTTGGGGCCCTGGGAACATAGGTTTGCTTCAGACATGAGATAGATCTTAGAACTATGCCTTAATGTTTAATTAATTGAATAACTTTTACAGCATTGCTTTGGTAGGAGCAGCTTTAATAAGACTTTCTATTATCTCTGCCAGTCTCTCTGTCACTTATTATTCAAAATAAATGTTATCTTCAACTACATGTCAAATATTCACATATTTTAGATGTTTCTTTTTTGAGTTAGGAATTAGATTTTAGTTTAGATTTTTTTGTCACAGACTTAGAAATGGGCCTCTGCCAATACTCATCATGGGTGTGTGTGTGTGTGTGTGTAACTATTCTAAACAGCAGTTCACAAATATAATTAAGATCTGAAAGATATCATACATGTAAAACTATTATTTATTGGAGTGCAATATATGCAAAATATTCCCTTCTCTTATTATTTCATTTAGATTATAAAGAAACTGAAACTATTAGAATAGCCTAAGCTCGATTACGAACAAAGAATTTTCCATCCTTTAATTAGTGTCAAGGGGCTCTCACACACGCTGGAATGTTATCTAAAACGTGACTGTCCCACTATACTTAATCATGAAAATGGGCAGCACATAGAACAAGGTGGCGTGAATGTATTAAATTCAAATTTAAACTCTGCACCGAACGGCACTTTATATTTGGCGAGCTAAACATGGCTATTCATTAGCAAGCAGCAAGAATAGGATTTCTTTTATAAATATCAGAATTTCTTATCACCCAGAATGTGTGCCATCGTGCTAAATATTCGTCACTTTCAACCCGCCTGCATGGAACGGTAAGGTAGCCTCGGCCAGATCTGGGAACTGCTTTTTATATATTTCTCCATTATTATTTCGTGATAATGGTTTTAGCCTTTTTACTCTCTGAAGAGTAAAAGTCTGAAGCTTTTTGAGTGCTTCTTCTATAGGTGGTTTAGCTGCTGCCTTTGCAGATAACTTTTTATATTCAAATTATTCACCGTGCTGTTTTTAAGTGTAAAAATAGGTTTGTTGTGTTAAAGCTTTAGGCACATTTTCCTCATGTGGTTCTGCTTTTGAAAAAAACTTTGCATATTGCACATGTCTGTAATGTTCCCAGACCGGTGATGACATGCTGATGTTGTTTTCGACTTGTGTATTTTTTTTAATATAATTTTATGTGATCAGCGAATTAAGAGACTTTTTAATGCAAAAATTAAGTAATTAATTAACTAATTCTGATCCTGATCTGTCGGAGCACCCCCTCTTGTTGTCCTAAACTACCGAGTTTTATGTCAGCAGGATTTGTTGTTTTCTCTGTACAGGGAAACCTGTTGGAACTCGTCTAGGGCAATCACGCACAGACACACACACACACACACACACACACACACACACACACACACACATACATACTGTATATATACACACACACACACACACACACACACACATGCTGTAGACATAAATTAAACCTTCTGTTGTCTACAAATTAAGGTTGTGCATGGTCTGATACATACAGTCATTAGAATGAAACTGATTCATTATGATTTGCCTCCCATGTAAAAAAATACATGTTTTTTGCCTTTACACTGTTCCCTTAAGCCACACACTTCATGAAAAATATTTTTATAAATGTATATTATATATATATATATATATATATATATATATATATATATATATATATATATATATATATATATATAAATGTATAGCAATACATTTACGTAGTACTAAAATATTTATACAATTTTTCCCCCTAAAGTGTGTATATATTTTTTGGCTGACTCTCTCTGTATATATATATGTATACAGCTAGTTCTATTTTGTAAATTAGCTTGGTAAATAGCTAAACTTGTGAAATTTGTGAGAAAATGCCTTACCATTAATTACATTAGTGTTAGTAAACTTTTGAAGCTTCAAATCTTAAAATTCTAGGTTTGCCTGGTAACTGGTTTTAAGGTTTAAAGCTTCAAAGGTTTACTAAACCTAACGTAATTAATGCTAATGCATTTTCTTACAAATTTCGCAAACAAACCTTAATTTCTTAGCAAACTAGCTAGCTAGAATTCCCCTCAAACAGATCTCAAGTTTTTTAGGGTTCTTACATCTCCCTATAATGGCAAAAATGTGAGGTATTGATGCACCTACTCTGCTCTCCTCTTCTCTGAGCTCAGGCAAGCTGCTGATGCACAAGCTGACCACAGTCACAACAATCATGGCCACCGACATACAGGCAAAGCACTTGCCCAGCCAGCCAGAGTGTGGGTTCTCCACCACGTCCCTGAGGCGGCTCAAGACGCTACGGGCCCCTTCCTCACTCTCTTGGGTTGGTTGTTTCATCAGCCTCTTCTGCCTCCTAGCTTCCTCTTTCCGTTTCTTCTCAGCCAGCTCTTCCACCCGAGTGATCATTGTACGGCGGCAGCAGCGCTCCATCCCAGTGGGTTCGATGCCCCAGTAAGCAAGTTCATCAGAGAGAAAAACGGCACATGCCTGCCTCAGCAGCCTGAGTTTGCCTGCTGCCAGGAAGTTGAGGATGACACGGAAGGCAGTGGCACTGCGATCAAAAAAGAACTCACGGCTCACCTCGTCATAGTCATCACAAAGCTGGGCGATGTCTTCAGGACTGCTGCAGTGACGTAGCTGGCCCAAACGGGAGAGTGGGAAGTCATCCAGTGTGCTCCAGGCAAACGTGTAACGATCCCCACCAACATTGACGAGGGCCAGTTTGCTGTGGTCCACATTCGCGAGTGCAGAGGGGTCACGGAGTAGCTGGGCTCGCTGGAAGTACACTCCCTTAATGGTTTCTGTCTCAGGGATCTCAGTAAAAAAATGGTCAAAGCTGCTGTCATCTGTACTGGTGGAGAGATTGCTGAAGTCATTTGCATTGCTAATGATAGGCATGATGGCATCAGGCCACGCGGGTGCAGGGGCTGCAGTAGAAGCTGTGCTTTTGGTGTATACTGTTTACAAGAGAGGAGTAACAAAAAAAAAAAAATAAACAGTTAATGAGAAACAATCAACAGTAAATGCACAATCATATGCAGTACAAAAAAATTATAATAATTATTATATATTATTTTTGTTTGTTTTACCATAATACAATATCCAGCAATGTATTAAATGTATTTCCAAGAATGTTTCTCAGGACCTTTTAGTCTTAACACTAGTGACTATTTGCCTGGTACTAATTTGTCCAAGATACCAACTTTCACACATTTTTCACACAGCATGTGTCTCTGCTATCAGCTGGAGGATGTTCATACTGTAGATATTTCAGCAAACTTTCTGAATAGATATATACCTGCTTATTCATGCAATAATCCATCAATCACCTAAGCAACAAAAACAAAAATCACCTGTGAGTGGAGGTTCTGAAGAATCTGAAGCTACAGATAAATGAAACCAAACAGTTAAAGAATAAGTGACATTTTTCTAATCTATAACTGTACTGTTTTTGGTGATCCCACTGTGAGTAGGCCCACTGTGGGTTCCTGCTCTTGACTGGCAGAACGAAAACCTGATTTATTCTTCTGCTGTTGTAGCCCATCCTTCTTAAGGTTTGACAAAGTGTGCATTCTGGGATGGTTTCATGCTGACCACGTGTGTGAAGAATGTTCAAATTAGTTACTGTAAACTTGATGTCAAATTGAACCTGCGAATTGAATTTGCCTCTGATCACAGAGGTTCCACCAACAGAACTTTTGCTTGCTATAGAATTATTTGTTTTTGTTTTGGCCACCATTCTGTGTAAAGTCAAAAAGAAAAAAATGTTGTGCAAAAAAAAAGGAAAAAAAAAAACATCCCAGGAGATCATCAATTTGTGATACACAGATTTAAACCAGTGCATCGGGCACCAACATCCAAGCATTACCAAGGATGACATTTTGTCCTATTCTAATATCAGATATTAAAACTGACCGAAGATGTTAATCTATGTTTAGATGATTGGCTGAATGAATGATTGCATGCATGAATGAGCAGTCTTACTGTATATGTGCTCTGTATGGAGAGAGTACTTAAAGTTTGCAAAAACACACACACACACACACACACACACACACACACACATAAAGGGGCTTTGGTAATCAGAGCAATATTGTATAAAGGTCCTGTCTGTGGGTCTGTGCATGCAGTAGTGTCTCTGCTATTTAGTGTGGACACAAAAAGCTTTGATATAAAAACATTTCCAAATGGATCCATAATAGTGTTGGCAAGGCACCAAGAGAGAGAGAGAGAGAGACTTCAGTAACTAGCAGCAGTACTCTTTGGGGATAGTTTTTCCATCACCACAGCAAACACATAAGTAATGCTTGGAAGGGTTTGCACAGCTGGAAGCTGTATATAGCAAAGACTCGTATCATTTTAATCCCATACGTGTTTATTTTTCCTGCACTTTCTTTAGTTTGAGCTCATTTCACATATCAGCATTCTTGCACGCGAGTCCAATATGTTTATTCAAATACCTCCAGCGCTCTTCCACCCCCATCCCATCCCTCTCCAATAAGCCTCAAAATACAGCTGCACTCGTTGGCACTTACCTTATGTACTTATATGGTGCGCTTTGCTCCCAAAAACATCTCTCTCCTCAGCCTGAGCGCATCATCACTCTCTTACCACAACGGACAACAGAGAGATTTTGGATTTCCATCACTCGGAACAGCTCGTACTCCCGCTCTTCATGAATACTTTCCTGGCTGCCTGTAGGCGCAGTGAACGTCCCGTCGTAGTTAAACTGCGTTACGGAGCGTGTCGGTGCGCGCGGCTCTGCAGCATCTCCGCTGTGTCCGCGCGCCACGGCGCGTGCTGAGATGTGATGTTTATGATGCGAGGAGTAATCCGCCAATCCCATCAGCCTCATCAGGAAGCACTTGGTAAACCCGCGGGGGATATATATATATATATATATATATATATATATATATATATATATATATATATATATATAGATATATATATATATATATATATATAGATATATAGATATATATATAGATATATGCGCACTCTCTTTGTCGGTGCATGTGAGGGCGCGTGCGGTGTGCTAGTTTAAAATTATTATAAAATTTTATAAAACTTTGTCTTAGTCAAGTATTATGTTAATGCCTACATAGTGATATTATATGAAGTAACACCTCATCATCTTAATAAAATTTTATAAAACTTTGTCTTAGTCAAGTATTATGTTAATGCCTACATAGTGATATTATATGAAGTAACACCTCATCATCTTAATAAAGCATTACTTCTAGGCTACAAGCATTAATTCTGACTTGGCATGTATTCTAGAAATCTATGGATCTGTACACTCATCAGCCGTAATATTATGCCCACCTGTTTAATATTGAGTAGGTCCTCTTTGGTTTGTCACCAAATCCCTAATTCCCTGGGTCTTCTGATACCTTTTACTTGAACCAGCATGAACTTTTCCCTCAGTTTGAGCTACAGTAGCTCTTCTACTGATTCGAACTACAGTACGACGGGCCAGGATTCACTCCCCATGTGCATCAATAAGGCCATGGTCATCCATGGCCTTGTCGCCAGTTTCCTTACCTGATTTTCCTTACTTGCATGACTTTTGGGGATACACATGGGGAGTGAAGTCTGGCATGGACCCTGAAGTCATGTAGTCCGATTCCATGAAAGTGCTAGCGTTTCATCAAATTGATGAAAAGGGTCATTCTGGTTGTGATATAAAGTTGTTAGAACACAAAGTGCATTACTGTTATGGTGGCAAAAGGGGTGGACCTACCCAATAGGCAGATGGTCATAATGTTATGGCTAATAATGTTATGGCTAATAACGTTATGGCCATATAATTCCCTCTGCTGGTATTTAAATGATGGAACGTGATGGAGAGTGGTGTCTAGAGCAATTTTCCATAGTCTTTCAAAGGTTTGCTACAGCACTGAGATTTGTGATGGCAAAGGTCATAGCATATGCTTTCCATAATTTCCATGCTCATCTAATTCATTCACTGAGCTCTCATGCAAAAATTCAGGTACGAAATGTCCAAGTCCATCAGGATAGAAATGCTTCCTCATAGGATCAAGGCTATCAGTCAGAAGTTCTTTTGTACAGGGCCTTGCAAAAGTATTTGTATCTCTTGAACTTTTCCACATTTTGTCACATTATCAAGGAAAAGAAACCATGTGTACAATGATAACCAAAATGTGATCAGGATGTGTGCAGAATTTTAAAAAATCCCAGTAATTTTCTAGCAAGAGCTTGGCAATAGATGGGTTAATTGAAAACTTCTATATATTTGTTTAATATGGGTGCTCAACTGAATTGAGATCTGGTGAATTTTAAGGCTTTTTGCCTACTAAGCCTTTTGATACCTTTCTTGTCTTTGTGCTGCATTGGCTTTTCTGTGAGTTTGGGCTGGGTCTTTGTTCCCTGCGGATATAGATGCCCATGATCCTATTGCCAGTTTACTAGAATATTTACTAGAACAATTTGACAAAATCTTAAATATGCATTGGAAATTGTCCTCAGGTGCTCCAGCATTCTTGGTAATCACTTATACTTGGTATTCTTTGGAACAAGAATTTGGAACAAGCTTTTTAAGTTAATTTTCGATAACATTTACTTGCACACCCCCTGGACATCTCTATTTATATTCCATATTTTCCATACTGTACACCTAGGTTCACCTAGGCTTTATTATATTTCATCACCCAGGTTTTCTTATTTTCTTATTCTCTTATATTTTTATTTTCTTATATTTTTATTGTACATATGTTTTATTATTATTAGTGTAAATAGCCTTAAATAGATTTTTATTCTAAGGTCACGGGCAGTCGCCTAAGCATTTCACTGCATATCGTACTGTGTATGACTGTGTATGTGACAAATAAAAATTTAATTTGAATTATTTGAAATTTGATCAAGAACCAAGCAACATTAGATTCATCAGTAGTTCTACCATCATAGAGGCCCCACTCTGCAACCTGCAGCACCCAAAGGATATGCTGCCAACACCGTGGTGCCAGACACCACAACACCTCCCCACAGGTTCTTTAGAGGCATACAGTACATGCCCAGGCAGCACACGTGGAGGTTAATCCCGAACTTTATTCTTAAACTTAATGGTTTTAATGTTATGGCTGATTGGTTTAAATTACAGGTGTCTTATATTATGGAAAAAAAAAAACATTTACTGAGTAAAGGGAAAAATAACTTTATACTTCGATGCTACTGAGGTGCCTTGAGATGTCATTGACAATATTCACAGTTTGCACCAAATGACAAATTTGTTGAATATACAGTCATTTTTCTTGGTTTCTGATTTAGCTAAAAACGAGTTTCAGGTACTAAGTGTAATCTCGTTAAGACAAATTATAATATGCAGCAAGGTGACATCAGGACCCTTTGCTTGTGTATATGATAACTGGAGTTCGTCCAGTTGTACAGTATGCTAATCACTGCTAATGACTGGAATACATGTGGGAATGCACCTTGCCTGGGAACAAAAGTCAAGGGTCCAATTTTCGTTTACATAAATAGCAAGCACTTCAAGCTTCAGTAATCCTGGTTGTCCCTAAAGTCTTCATACATAGGGAGATTAATTCAATTAAGCGATTACACGATTAAAACAGATTGAGTTCCTCATAGGTTAAATAAATTGTAATCACGTAGAGGACAGTTTCTCAACCTTGGTCCTGGAGTAACACCTGTCCTGCACAGTATGGCTATTTCCAAAGTGATTTACACCCAATTTAGAAAAGGCACTTTATTGTACTGTCAGTTAATCAGGTGTAGTTGGAGTTAATTTCTCCCTATATACTGTATAGAGACTTTTGTGAAGCCCATATACAGTGCATCTAAAAAGAATAGAATATCATTTAAAAAAAAGTACATTTTAGTTTGGAATTTAATTAAAAAACTGTGATTCTTTTAATTCTTTCAGATTATTCTCATTGATACCTGGTTTGCGTAAGATTACACAGCTGTTTAGTCCCAATCCCTTGAGTTCTCTTTGCATTATATACAGTACAGTATGTGGCGATGCTCATATCGTACTGTATGTGTGGGCATGCTTCACTATCACTGCTGTTTTTCTAGTTGATTTCACCAACATTTAAGTGATCTCTGATCATAATCTTTCAGTGTTTTTCTTTCAACCATATTACTTCGGCAAAGATGACGGTTTCACACTATCTGTTTTTACAGTTTTTAACCCAACTGTAATAGTTCCTGCAAGCTCCTTAGTTGTTTTCTTCGTTTTCTTGATGCAGGCCAATACACGGTTCTAAAACAGAGTGACATCTTTGCCACGACCACAGGATATGTCTTCTAGCATGGTTGTTTAAGAAATAAGAATCTACTCACAGCATCAGTTCGGGTTAAATAACCTGCTGCGGGCTGAAACATGAAGCTGAAGCAGTAATTATCCAATGGAGGTTCTTAACTATTTGCTTAGTAAAATCCAGTCGAGTGGAGAGGCACAGAATCCTACACGCAACACTAAGTCATCTGGACACTGTGAAGGGAATTATGTTAAAATGCTGTTTGTTAACTACAGTTAAACTTTCATTACTATAATTCTCTCCACACTCACCAGCAACCGGCATGACCTGGGACAAAGCCAATTTCTGTGTCAGTGGATCTCCAACTTCCTGACTCGCAGACCACAGGCAGTATGGTTGGTCAGACAAGACTTGGCCTCCCTAACCCTCAGCACTAACATTTCCTCAACAATTGTCAAGTTTGCATATTACACTAGTGTGGTGGCCCTGATCAACAACATGACAACAACACAGAGGCCTACATGGAGGAAGATTAAAAACCTGAAAACTGGTGGCAGAGCAACAATCTCCTCCTAAAAGTACGCAAGACAAAAGAGTTGAAAGTGGACTTTCAGCACGAAGCAGGAGATATACTACCAGGTCTTTGTCATAAACCAGACCCCAGTGGAGAGTGGACGCAGTATGCAGGACCTCTCATGGTCCCGTTACATCAGCACTGTGGTGAAGAAGACCAGTGTCTTTACTAGCTGAAAGACTTTAGACTGTCTTTAAAGGTGCTAAAGAAATTTTGCTCCTGCACCATAGAGAGCATCCTGATGGGAATCATCACAAACTGGTTTGGGAACAGCACCATACAGGACGGACGAGCTCTATGGAGGATACTCGGAGAGAGCAACATAGAGGAGAGCTCGTCTGTCCTCACAAACTGGTTTGGGAACAGCACCATACAGGACAGACGAGCTCTATGGAGGGTCAGAAAAGCGCTTTTTCTCCCTGAAGGCCAACACACAGAGTCTAAGGAGGAGCTTCTTCCCACAGACTATTCACACCATCAACCAAAACACCACAAAGGACTAAACTGATCGGATCATCTTTTGTTCCTTTGACACAATACACACACACCCTACATTTCTGCTTATAAACCTTTTGCCTATAATCGCACACTGCGCATACTTTGCACATTTCTTGTTCTCTTTTACACACTGCTCATTAACACATAAAATGAGGACTAACTTGCACTTTGTGGTATGGACAATCAGACTGCCTCTGAGACATACGTAGCATTTCATTTCAAACTTCCTGTTTAAGTCATACTGCTCCCTTGGCCTTATACGTTCATAGTTTTATATTTTAATACATCAAAGTTTATCATTTTTTTTCTTGTGTGGTCTGTAAATCCTGTGTAATTTATATATTTCTGTTTTTAATTCTATTTTATTTAGTCATTTTCCAACCTAAATGTTGTGCTTTTCGTGTGCTGTAATCCATAATCATCAAAGTTGAAACATAAAAGCCTTGGAATATTTCACCTCAAATTTAGTTCATATTAAATCTTACTCCTATGAATGAATTTTTTGGGTATATGTTTTTGCACAATATCATCATTCTTGGACAGTGTTATACTGTATTACTCGAAACAATTATAATGCATAAAAAACCCATTTGTTTTTCCATTCGTTATTTCTAAGCCTGATTTTCTTTCCTCTGCCTTCTCTGCCTCTTAGGTTACATGAATTGGGACAACCTGCCTGGACCATATCAAGTAACTCCAACACATGAGAATGTCGAGATGTAAGGGACAAGTTCCAGGAGCGTCAGTTTTCTTGTCTTCTTAATCCTTCTCAAATGTCCTAATGCAGGGCTTTGTTGGATGAAAACAATCTGTGAGTGCTCATACGGACATAAAGGCTTTGTAGCCAATGAAACTGTTTTTTTAAATTTGTATAAGATAAAGTTTATAACTATGAACCTCATTACATTTACAACTACGTTTACAGCATTTGGCCGACACACATGTCCAGATCGACTTATAAAAGTGCTTTGAAGTCTCCATCGATAAATATATGCGTACACTAGTTCACCAGGTCACTGACTAGAAGTGCCGTGAGTCGAACACTGTTTTTTTTTTTTAAAGTATTGTCTCAAATACCTAAGAGACAGATAGGTCTTTAGGCGTTGTTTAAAGCTATCCAGTGACTCAACGGCACAGACGAGGTTCATTCCACCACATACGTGCCAGAACAGAAAACAGTCTACGTAGGTGCATGACTTCCTCAATCGTTTAAGATCTCTTAGAAATCTTTAGCTGACAAAAAAAAAAAAAAAAAAAAAATAGTTTTGAAGAAACTTTGAAAGAAAAGTTTTTTTCATTCAAAAGCTTAAATCCTACTTAACTGATTGTTATCAGTTTGACTATTCTACAGTACCTATACTATAGTAAAGTGTGGTGTTCTGCAGGGGTAGTTTTTAATTTTTTTAATTTTTTACTAATATAATACTAAATATCATATAAGCATCTGCATACTACTATATGACCATTATACTAAATCATATCTAAGAAAAGGTTGTTTATATAAACATGGGAATAACATTCATGATGAGAACATTTATCATGACAAGACAGAAGTACTTGTACTAGGAACAAGTAATGTTCTCGACACAGTCTTAGTGTTGTGTAGTCTGAAAACCTATTTACAGTATTTATCCGAGCATTTTTATGAATAGATTTGTCTTTGTCATGGACACGGAGTATTATGGTGAACTGGTATGTTTGGATGCTGTCTTCCCCTACTCAATGTTAAAAACACTATATAAATAAAACTGAATTGCATTACAGACAAATAGAAGTACTTGTATTTTAATGAAGGCAGTATGGTGGCTTAGTGATTAGCAGTGTCGCCTTGCACCTACAGGGACTGGTTTCGATTCCCGGCCAGGTTCGATTCCCGCCTCTGTGTGCATGGAGTTTGCAAGTTCTCCCCGTGCTTAGTGAGTTTCCACCAGGTACTCCGGTTTCTTCGCACAGTCCAAAGACATGCAGGTTAGGCTAATTGACATTCCAAAATTGCCTGTAGTGTGCGTATGTGTGTGACCTACAATGAATTGGCACCCTGTCCAGGGTGCACCCCGCCTCGTGCCCTAAGTCTCCTTGGATAGGATTCAGGCCCCCCATGACCTTGTATACAATTTTAAGCAGTATAGACAATGAAGCATTGAAAAATACTTGAAGCAGCATCTGCACATTTAAATTGTTTTACGGTATTTGTTTGACAATTCCAAGTGAAAAAAGTGAAAAAGTGAAAAAAAAAGAAAAAACTCAAATAGATATTTTAATGTCCTGCCTATGACATTTACTTGGTTTTTATTTATTATATTTTTCCATGCACTGACAGTTACCAGGCAGTTACTAAGGATGATTGCTTTCTGTAAAGGCATCAATGTTACTGCTTTTTTCACATTCGTAATAATAAATAATGAATAATGAATGTCTTTCTTTATCCAGCAGTCCTCATATCTGACCACTTGCCCCTGCATGAAAGTTGCACACAATTTTTATGTGCTGTTGACTCTCTAAACCCCATACTATGCATTGCTTACACATTTAGAGCAATCTAACAAACTATTAATAAATGAAAGAAACTATGTGCATTTCATTGTTTTCAAATGCACTGAATATAAGTGTCATATTGCATTTCGCATCATGTACCCTATTTCGCTCTTGAAATCAATATAATCCTATTCCTATTACCATGAAACATTATCACCTGAACAAAGAGGTCCTTCAAATCCCAGCAAGTTATTTAGAAACTCAGACAAGGCAGTGGACAAGGTGAACTACCACTTGAGTGTTCACCTTGTCCACTGCCTTATCTGATTTTCCAAATTTCCCATTAACTTTAACCTTTTTAAAAATATATATATTTTAGAATGTTAAAAAATATTAGTATTAAGTGAATAAAGGCAAAAGTGGGATTAGCATGTCTCTAGAAGCTAGTTTATTTAATGTACATAATATGACACTCTATGTGACGTATTGCACTCTTTGTGCACACAAATTCAGGATCAGCTAAGGTCAAATCTGTTCTCTGGTCATTTGCCAGGTCCTTGCTACATACGAAAAGAACTCGATCCATAGGCAAAAATGTGTTTAAAAGAAGAAAAATTACAGCACAGCAAAATACATGACTTCTATTGTTAATTAATTTTGATGCCATCTTATGGCTGAAAGTAAAGAAAAAAAAAATCACAATTCATATAAGGAAAAATAACTGTGGATGCAAAATTTTGGGCAAGCCTCTAAGAGCGAATATACTGTAAATAGTGACAAAATATTCAATATTTTACTGTATGAAAATGAAAGAGATCTCTTTTGTCTGAAAATAATTGCCTAATTTTGCAAAACGCATGAATTGTGTTTTTATTGAAACTATATGCAAGAAACATACACACTCACAATGACAGCGAAACGCAAAGCAAAATTACAACGATAATTTTGTCATTATTATCATTATTCACGTCTGTGCATGAACTACATGTTGTATCATGTACGGTCTTGGTTCTTGGTTCTTTAAGTTTCACATGTATCGACTGTTCCACAGTCTCCACTGGAATGTAAAATGGTGCACAAGGGAATTGTCTTCATTGGAAACAAAGGAAAGCATTTTTGTAATGACACAATTAAAATTATAACCAGTATAAACCGTAAAATTAAAGTAAATACACCAGTCCTCTGAGTAAATATAGGGGGCTATGCAAATAGTTTCAACAGATGTGCAAGAAAGGATATGATCCGCAGTGCATATGCACTAGTGAAATTATATAGTTATATACAGCTAGCAGTGATGCAATAAACAGAGAATTTGTTTAACCTCCTCTTTTCTTTGACCTACCTCATAAAAAAACTGTCCATTGAGCATGAATATTCTTGCTTTAAAAATAGCATGACCAGTTAATCTGCTTTGCTGTCGTAGAGATATTCTTAGGTGTTTTGCTCACACTAGTGCAACACTGGTTGTCTGAACAAACAGTTACGTCATTTCTAGCATTTGTTTTATTTATTTATTTATTTATTTATTTTTTACCACGCACACCAGTTGGAACATGAAAATGCCACGAAAAAAATAACTTCACATTAATCAGGGACTATTGCTAAATACAAGTATTACAATACAAGGAATTTGTCTTGGTAATATTTTGCAAAATGTAAAACATATTAGAAAAGAAAATAGGAAAGTTTTTAGACCCTTTCAAGTTTCCCACATTTTAATATGATTCCAACTTAAAATGGATTTAAACAATTTCTTGCTCAACTCCTATCCTGCACTAAACTACTAAATATTACACTCCACACATGAATAAAATATATCCACAATTAAATCCAACCCTGTGTGTTAAGCTTTTAAATAATACGCTCTAATAGATGCTAAATTCCACCCTGCATTAAACTACTAAATATTACTCACTAACAGATAGTATTAAACTCCTAAATGGACTACATTCACAGATCCAAAAATAAATTAGTTGATATAAGTTTCTTTTTTTCTTTTTAAAAGAAGAAAAAAATATATATTATTAATTGCTAATATATTGTTAATATTATTTTATAAACAAGCTTCTCTGAGCAGTAAAAGGCACTTTTACTACTAATATTGATTACTAATAGAACTATCCATCCCCAACCCACTTCCACCGGCTATACAGTAAGTTTTGTTTTGTTTGTTAGTTTTTTCCCCATCTTTTTATTTTACACCTCCAGCCCTCCACATTAAATTAGCGAAATGTGTGGAGCAGACACCTGATGATGAGTTAAAACTGGAAAAAACACACCCAGTGAGTGTGTAAAGCTCTTTAAGCCTTGGTACCTGAGTGTGTAAAGCTCTTTAAGCCTTGGTAGCTAACCGACATTCCAGTTTTGTCTTAAACTATTTGCATTCTCTAAAAATAATCTCCAAGAGAATTCTATCAATGTTCTGTTATCAGATAAATCTATTTTATTGAATCTTACTTTAAGGCACCCTAACTTTAAATGGAAAGGGTGTGTCTTTGAGGCATTTGGACCTCAGTGGTCAAAGAGAAGATTCACAACCTCTTTCTCCCCGGTAAAGCACAGGGTTGTGTATCACAAGTCATTTGTGGATTGATGTGTGTTTTTTTTTTTTTTTTTTTTTAAATCCAATAACCCAAGAAGCTTTACTTCTCCACATTCCCTCTAGGAATTGTCCACAACAAAATAACATTGGATATTAAACTGTTGTACAGTATATCAGGTCAAGTAGGTTTTATTGTCATTCCATTGTCTGGCTTTATGCACTGAAATGAAATGGTGTTTTGCCTAGGATCATTGTGCAATACATCTATACAGTACAGAAAACGCCATAAAGTGCAAATACACAACACGAAGTGAAAGCCTACTATCTTGCATGGATGGCACTGCATACATGTTTACTAAACAAAGCAGTAAAAACATCAAATGAACAAAACAGGAAATGACATTAAATTATATTCAATCATCTTGCATGACAATTATATGCCAGACTTTATAGCAAAAAGCTGTACAGGACTTTAGTGTCATTGGAAAAGCAAAATGGATAAAAACAGATGTATTTTTTAATCTACGCATGTCAGTGGAGTAGAGATTAGAAGATAAATAAGTGAAACTGGAAAAACCCACCCAACAAGTGTCTAAAAGAATTCCTGCTTTGGTAGCTAACACACACCCAAGTTTTGTTTTACTTGGTTAACATTCTTTAAAAAAGTTCATCACTATTGGGTAATTTGAGTGACACTTACATTCCAGTCATTTTGCCCAACAAAAGCTGAGCTGAGACAGAGAATGACAATGGCCTAGCTGTTTTTTAAAATATATATTTATTTATTGTTAACAATCTTATGCATTTACCATAATATAACCAATACATTTTTGTTCAAAAACCTTTAAAAAATGTAGTCTAAGTCATACAAACTTTATTTTACCATTATGTACATATCTGTGTGTTTTCTCATTGTTTAGACAAAGCTGAATAATAAAAACACAAAATTGATTCTATTCTTTAAAAAAATGGTGGTAAATGTGAATATGTCGTGGTCCTTGACAATGTGTCCCAAGTCAACTGTGATGCTGGTCGGACTTTTTCATACATTTAATATGAGGTTGCTGTCAAAGCAAAACCATAGAAGTTATTCAGAAGGTATTTATGGAGTTAGATTCATCTGAACTATCAAGGAAAGCCAAAAGCTTCAACCTAAATTAAAACTGTAAGGAAAGTTAACATTTGGGAAAGATCTTTTTCTTGGCTCATTGTTTCTTGAAATGTATAGTTGAGAATTTGTTGAGAAAATATATAAGGTATAAATGTATAGTTCTGGGGCTTTACTGTCAGTCAACTGATTATTAATATTTCATATGCTATTTGACAGATGTGATTACTGTGCAGTGCTCTCCATATGTGTTATTTCTGTTTTATTTGGCAGTATGTGATACATAGGGGAATAACATTGTCACAGAGCACTTGTTCACATTTAAGGTGCAATTTTTCAGATCATTTCTTATTTAGAGATACACATGAACTATAGATTAACTACAGATAACTAGATAATAATGCTTTTTCTACATTATAATGAAAATATTTTAGATGTACAACCAAATTTTATCATTCTAATTTGGCACATTTAAAATATGTTAAAAAAAACAAACAAAATATGTTTTGTTGTTGAGCCAGGGTCTAAATGAAATTTTTCAAACAAAACTTAAATCTTTTCTACAGAAGAAAAAGTATTAGACAAAAAGAAAAGAATGGATTTTTTTGTAATTGATTGTATTATATTTTAAACACATATTTATTGTATTATTGCATTCTAATTATATATACATATATGAGAATATATTTTTTAATTGTGTTGGGATGGAGTGATCAAATATTGTGGGAATCAAAGGGATTCAATTGTTTAGAATAAATTGATACTTTGTTGTTAGGATTAAACAATCTTTAAAAAATAAGTAACATATACTTTTTATAACGTATAACTTTATTATAACATAACTTTTTATAAAAAGAAAAATTTACTTTTTTGAATCATATTTCTATGACTTTGTATGAACACAAAGTTGTTTGGCTGACTGAACCTCAATAGTTTGTGCTGTTTGAATAGAATTCAGTTGCAGCCAAAGCAAAAGTTCTGCTTCTAGAAACAAACTGATTCTCCATAGAAAAGTTTCTTTAGATAATTGTACTTGCTCTAATTTTAACCTGTACCCTGGATACATGACACTCCTCATTCTGCCACACTTGAATGCACAGGTGAAAGAAAGATATTTCTTTCTATTTCTACTATTTCTTCTATTTGTCTTTTGAAATTGTGTAGTGAGTAGTTATAGTTAGAGAATTGTAAAAGCTGAAAAGACTAAATATTTTCTAAGTATTATTTTTTATACTGTTGCTCTAAATCCCCAGAAACTTATATGCTTGGATAGACTGTTTGCATAGATGCAGACCTTTCTTGTATTTTTGGTGGACAGGGTTAAGAATGTTAAAGGCTCTTATATCATCCCTTCAGTGACAGTTGCTCTGCAGCTTTGAACCAGTTTAAACCTGTTTTTTAAGTTCCTTTTTAAACTTTTTAAACTGTCCCATCTATGCTGTCCTTTCTCTATTTTTAATTAGATTTGTAATAGGTCTCTGGTGATGTGTGAACAAGGCCAAGATGATAATAATGGCATCACTCATCATTTTTATGAATACTTTTCTTATTTATTATGTACTATTGTGTATAGTCTAAATCGATCTTTAAGGTTGCTGTGATGATAAACAATGATTAAAAAAACCTATCCTAGATACTTCTGCATTACGCAAATTTAGAGCCTAAATGATTTAATGGTAAACTATGGTAAAAAAAATACGGTAAACATATGGTAAACATAGTTACTTTTAGTAACTATGGAGTCAAGAAATGTCATCATTCTTTTGCTTTTGGATCTTACAGCTGTAAGTCATTCTACCATCATTTATCACCTGCAACACAATGTGAGACTGACCTGGACTGGGTCAGATCATACCTGACAGATTTTTTTCAGTTTGGTTTTGTTTCTCTGTATCCTCCTTGGTGCCTCTTATCAGCACACACTGTATAAAAAGAATTAGACAAACTCTCTGTGACATCACCCCAAATTTTTCTGAAGATCGGTTTCGAAGCCCAGCTGTGGTTGTCGCTATATTGACAAGAGATGTAAACCTAAACCTGACTATCTAAACCCTGGTTAATCCATAGATGGGCAAAAGGGCATAGTAAATAGCAGCAGGCTGGGCAAAATGGCTTACTGTCTCATATTTTCACTTTAAAAAAAAACTAGTAGTCTTAGAAGAAAAACATTAATGTTGAATTCCTTTTAGATATCAAGAAGCATACTAGTGGATGATGATATATAAGAGACTATGGCCAGCTTTATTTAATGTCATGGAGGCAAGTCAAAAATTCTTTCAACAATGGTATGACTTCTAGAAATCATGTATGCAACTGTGGAACTATTCCTTGGGCTTTATAGGATGTGGTGCACAATATTCTATAGCAGAATTTAAAGAAAAAGGTAAAAAAAAAAAAAAGGACATGCAGTGATGTGGTTATCATGTGTCATTTTGGTAACTTTGTTTCTTGTCAGTGGTCTTTAAATTAAAAATGATGTCTCTACAATTAAGACCCACAATCTGCAGATTGTGATGATTCACCACTAGATGGCATTGTTTTTGAGTTGGTTTGTTTTGTAGTGTTTGTTTGTAGACTCAGTTTCCCAGAAGGCACCTCGGTCAGGTGATGAGAGCGCTCACCTGAACCGAGGTAGCTCATCAGACATTCTATAAATAGCTGTTTGTTCTGGGAAACTGGGTTGAGCATTTGTGGTGTTAACTGGGCTTAGGTTTGTTTAAGTTAAGTTTGTACCTTAGTCTGTTTTGGTTTTCCCTTGTGTAAGTACCACTTTAGAATGTTTAGTTCTTAGTCTGTCCTGCTAGTAACATGATACTAACCTGCTTAGTTCTTAGTCTGTTTAGTCTTCTAGTTTGTCTAGTCTCCATGTCTGCTTAGATCTTAGTCTGTTTAGATACTAACCTGCTTAGCCACTAACCTGCTAGTTCTTAGTCTGTCCCCTACCTAGTCTGCTGTGTACCCAGTCTGTTCATCCCTTAGACCTTTGGCTACTAGTCTGTTAGCAACTAGTCTGTTTAACTATCATCAAGCTTAGCAGCTAGTGTGCGTAACAGCTAGTAGGCTAGGTCTCTTGGGCTGCTCTCAATCAACTTCTGGGCCAAATCCTGACTGATAGCAACCTATTCTTTCATAATCACTTCTTGGAGTTTGTCAGAATTAGTGGGTTTTTGTTTGTCCACCCGCCTCTTGAGGATTGACTAAGTTCTCAATGGGATTAAGATCTGGGGAGTTTCCAGGCCACAAACCCAAAATTTCAACGTTTTGTTCCCCGAGCCAATTAGTTATCACTTTTGCCTTATGGCACGATGCTCCATCGTGCTGGAAAATGCATTGTTCTTCACCAAACTGTTGTTAGATTGTTGGAAGAAGTTGCTGTTGGAGGGTGTTTTGGTACCATTCTTTATTCATGGCTGTGTTTTGGGGCAAAATTGTGAGTGAGCCCACTCCCTTGGATGCACAAAATTCCTGGGCGTCCACCTGGAGGAGAACCTCTCCTGGTCCCTCAACACCAGCTCTCTGCATAAGAAAGCCCAACAACGTCTTTTCTTCCTGAGAAGGCTGAGAAAGACACAGCTTCCACCAACAATCCTCACCACCTTCTATAGAGGAACTATTGAGAGCATCCTGAGCAGCTGCATCACTGTCTGGTTTGGGAATTGTACCATGTCAGACCTACAGCGGATAGTGAGGACAGCTGAGAAGATCATTGGGGTCTCTCTTCCTTCTATCGAAGACATTTACACCACACGCTGCATCTGCAAAGCCACCAGCATTGTGGCTGACCGGACACATCCATCACACACACTCTTCACCCTCCTGCCATCTGGAAAAAGGTACCAAAGCATTCGGGCACTCCCATCCAGACTGTGCAACAGTTTTTACCCGCAAGCCATCCATCTCCTCAACACATAGAGACTGGACTGATAAACACACACACACACACACACACACACACACACACACACACACACACACACACACACACAAATCACTCAGACGAACTAAAATAACATCTGGACTGAACTGATAAACACACATGCACAATCACACTGATATACATCCTTCTAAATCTGCTCATACCTACCTATCTGTGCTGCTCTTCGCAATTTTTTTGCACAATATATATTTGACTGCTATTTGCACACAATACTCTTGTCAAAATGTAAACTGTTTACTGCTGCTCTTCCCACTACTTCAATTCATACTTCATCAAAACGTACTGTTATGTGTTACATTGTTGTGTCTGTCATGTACCTCTTTGTTTGCACTATCTGCACGTGCACTTTGTCTATTGTGTATTTTTGTAAAAAAAATAGAAAAATAATTGTGTTGTAAATTTGTTGTTGCCTGTATGTAGCACCCTGGTCCTGGAGGAACGTTGTTTCGTTTCACTGTGTACTAACTGTATATGGTTGGAATGACAATAAAAGCCTACTTGACTTGACTTGAAAAGCAACACCACACATGAATGGTCTCAGGATGCTTTACTGTTGGCATGACACAGGACTGATGGTAGCGCTCACCTTCTCTTCTCCGGACAAGCCTTTTTTCCCATATGCCCCAAACAATCGGAAAGAGGCTTCATCCGAGAATATGACTTTGCCCTCAGCAGTCCATTTACCATACTTTTTGCAGAAGATCAATCTGTCCGTGATGTTTTTTTTGGAGAGAAGTTGCTTCTTTGCTGCCCTTGACACCAGGCCATCTTCCAAAAGTCTCACTGTGCGTGCAGATTCCTGTTGCCATTCCTGAGCAAGCTCTGCACTGGTGGCACTCCGATCCCGCTGCTGAATCCTCTTTAGGAGACGATCCTGGCGCTTGCTGGACTTTCTTGGACGCCCTGAAGCCTTCTTAACAAGAATTGAACCTCTTTCCTTGAAGTCCTTGCCTTTGAAGCAACAATGAAAGAACAATGATTTCAAGCATCACCCTCCTTTTAACATGTCAAGTCTGCCATTCTAACCCAATCAGCCTGACATAATGATCTCCAGCCTTGTGCTCGTCAACATTCTCACTTGAGTTAACAAGACGATTACAGAAATGATCTCAGCAAGTCCTTTAATGACAGCAATGAAATGCAGTGGAAAGTTTTTTTTCGGGATTAAGTTCATTTTCATGGCAAAGAAGGACTGTGCAATTCATCTGATCACTCTTCATAACATTTTGCAGTATATGCAAATTGCTATTATAAAAACTTAAGCAGCAACCTTTCCAATTTCCAATATTTATGTAATTCTCAAAACTTTTGGCCACGACTGTATATTAGTCTGTCCAAGTTATTTGGTTTATTATGTTGTCTCGTGCTCCAATTAGCTAGCCAACACCCTTTGTTTAAAGTTCATGCTTTGTTTTGTTTAAATAAAACAGACACTTTGTTTCACTCCACCCTCTGCGTGTATGTTTGCCCCTTCAGCCCACGGCTATCACCATTAGCCATCACCAGCAGATCATGATACGGATAAGCTGTGTGTGTGTTTGAGCAGCAAGAAGCTTATAGACATCTGTGCCAAAGATGGGCAGGATTTTTCCTGTTAAACAAAGGGCATTCCAGAAGACACAAGCTGTTTGTATGTATATTCGTCTGACATGTAAGAAATCATGAGGCACAATGAGGGGGTTGTTTCATGGGCATAGAGGCATGTAAAAGTTCACATCATATTACAAAATCTTCCAGTAATCTACATATATTTTTAAGCAATACATTTATATTACTTTGGAGTAATCACATATTTTAGAGTCCATCTAGTAAATCAATCAAATCACATTTATTCGCGAGTTATACACATTTTGATAGAATCTTTTTTTTTTGTGTGGAATGTTTCAGTTTTTGTCTCAATTTCATATCACTCGGCACTGATTGGTTCATCTTATTCTAACCTACAAACCAAAAAGTTGGTTTTACCACTGAGGCAAAGCAAGAATTACTGTGCAAGACTGCTTTGACTGCACCAGTTGTACGTCTTTTTGAAGCTGCAACTGACAATCTGGATGAACTGACTGACACTGTGACATCTTACATCAGTTTTTGTGAAGATCTGTGTGCCAGCCAAAACCTTATGCACATTAAAACAGATAACAAATCATGGTTCACAACCTGACTAAAACAACTTCTGGCCAACGAGGATGCCTACAGAAATGGGGACAGAACCTGTATAGGCGGGAACTCACTAAAGGGGGATCAGAGCAGCCAAAATAAGTTGCACTGAAAAGCTGGAAAAACAGGTTTTCAGCTAAAGATACTGCATCAGTGTGGAAAACCCTGTATGACGTTCCAAACTACAGGAGCCCACCATCCCCATGCTGAGGCAAACAAGACTTGGCTCTATACCTTCTACTGTGGGTTTGAAGAACAACTTTAGAGCTCTCACCCAACCCAGCCCACCAACTGCCCCATCAGACCTTGTGTTACCCCTATCAACTCCACCAAAACTCAAGATATACTCATAATTTGTTACAGCGCGGGTGTGAAAAAGCTCTTAGAAGATATATTTTTTGTGCGCTGTTCTTGATCCTATACCTACATATATTCTCAAACAGATAATACCAGAAATACTCGAGCGCTTTTTAAAAATAGTCAACTCTTCACTCAGTAATGGCTATATTCCTAAATCTTAAAAAAAAAAAAGTTAAATATAAAAATAAAGTTATTAATCCCCAATTATGCGTATATCTACATTGAAATAACATTCATGAACTTTATCCAACAGGATTTAGGCTTCATCATCTCATGATTGCATAAACAGCCCTGGTTAAAGTGGTGAATGACTTACAGAGTTGTGTCTCTTTGCTTATGTGAATTAACCTTAGTTTAGCTTCTGACACCACTGATCATATGTTACTATTCTCCTTGATAGATTAGAAAATGTCGTACGAGGTGAGGGAATGTATCTCATCTGGCTCAGGTCTTACTGTATATGACTGGTCATTATCAGTTTGTAGATGTAAATTGTGACCATTCTACTTGTGCTAAAGTGAAGTTTGGTGTTTTGTGCTTCTTTTGGGCAACCATTTGAGGACTAAGAGCTATCCTCTATCTCATGGCATTCCCGTTCCATGCTATTTAAAATACTACATATTTTTGGAGCTTTTCTTTGTTTTAATGTTGAGGATCTTTGTATATTTTTACTTGCCTTAATTTTCTGTTGTCCCCTTTAAACTCTCACATGCTAAACCTAATTAGCGAGATTAGAGAATTGTAACTAATTAGAGAATTGTAAAAGCTGAAAAGACTCATCATTTTAATTGAAGTATAATTTTTAAATAAATGGTACCAAATGTGTTCTTTTCAGCACTATTACTAACATACTATTACTGACATACTAAATCACCTGCAACCTGCATGTCTGGATGTGGACAGGGTTAAGAATGTTGGAGATCTTATTTCACCCTATCAGTAACACTTGCTCTGTAGCTTTTAACCAGGTTGAGCCAGTTTCCCATTCCTTTTTAAAGGAAACTATTAGGCATATGAAAACTTTATCTTGTCCCATCTATTCGTTCATGAATAGGGCTAAAATGGAGGACGCATTTGCATTAAAAAGACAAGTGAATCCCCAACTGAATTCTCTCCTGTTTTTTTTTTCTTGGTGACGCATGCCAGTCCATACCACTCGACTCTACAATATGTAAATGCCTTTGATTTGGCTGGGACAGACCATGACTGGTGCAGGGAAAGCTTCATATATACAGTACAGACCAAAAGTTTGGACACACCTTCTCATTCAGCGAGATTTCTTTATTGTGTTCTTTAGCCCAAACGCGTCTCTTCTGCTTGTTTCCTGTCCTTAGCAGTGGTTTCCTAGCAGATATTCTACCATGAAGGCCTGATTCACACAGTCTCGTCTTAACAGTTTTTCTAGAGATGTGTCTGCTGCTAGAACTCTGTGTGGCATTGACCTGCTCTCTGATCTGAGCTGCTGGTAACCTGCGATTTCTGAGGCTGGTAACTCAGATGAACTTACAGTATCCTCCGCAGCAGAGGTGACTCTTGGTCTTCCTTTCCTGGGGCGGTCCGCATGTGAGCCAGTTTCTTTGTAGCGCTTGATGGTTTTTGTGACTGCACTTGGGGACACTTTCAAAGTTTTCTTAAAATAATGATGGCCGGTCGTTTTTATTTACTTAGCTGCTTTTTTTCTTGCCATAATACAAATTCAACCTCTTTGAATGAGAAGGTGTGTCCAAACTTTTGGTCTGTACTGTATATATATATTTTTAAAAATAATTCAAGAATCCTTACAGACAGACAGAATCGTTCAACTTTTTTCCATGCAAGCAGGCTTGGAAGAAAAAAATTGGGATTGAGTTACATTCAGATATCAGAAAGCATGATGAGGTACAACTAGGGCTTAAATGGAGACAGGATTAAAGTCAATTGTGATAGTTCGTGGTCAACAATGTATAAAAGAGAGCTCTATTTGATACGAATTAGAGGTAATTAAAAAATATTTTACAAATGGGGTGACTTCTTGTATTGTACATAGTGTATGCAACTGTTACACTAAAGAGTAGGTTTATTAGGGTGTGTTTCACAATATTTAATAGCAGAAAATAAATAAAAAGTATAAATAAAATACATGCAGTGATGTAGTTGGGAATTGTAATTTTGTTGATGAAATGTCATGTGAGCAAGTCAGCGTGCCGTGTTATGAAACAAATCAAAGCGTTTTTTAACATATGCACGAATTCAAGCTTATCATAACTATGTCTATACAGTCAAGATTTTGTCACAGCGTGACCTACATTCTGGAGATAAGCTAAGGGTATTTACATTTCGATAAGGGTGGAAGTGCAAGGGTGGCATGGCTACCATAATGAATAGAAAAACATTTGAACTATTTAACTACGAGTTAAAATTGTAATTGTCTAGTAGAATATTGCTCATTACAATCATTGTTCAATTATCTAAAAAAATGTATGACTCCATATCACTCAAGATGGAAAAAGTTGATATTTTGGTATAATATCCATGGCTTGCTTTTGGATCTGGAACAATATGAGGTGATGGGAGAAATTTAAACCATCATCACAAATAGAGCGAGCAACAAGATGATTGTCACCTCTAGGACTGATCTAGATTACTGTCAAGCTGATCAATCAGAGCAAAGCTTTACAAGAGTGCTGCATTCCAATCGGCTAGTAGTTCCCTGTGCGATGTAATGACGGTGGAGGCAGCAACTGAAAAAAAAAAAAAAGTATGGTTCATTTATACGCAAGAAGGGGACATCAGTAACTGCTTCTCACTGGAATGCAAAAACATAGAAAGCTCACCTGAGACCTGGCATAAATGTCATGCCCAAGCCATTATTAGAAATGATGACTTAATGTTACTATTACTCAATAATAACAATCATTAGTAATTATTATTAATCAGCATAATAGTAATTTGTTAGGAATGACAGCATACTGAAAATGAAATAAAATTTATTCACAACTTTGATAAACTTGTGAATGACATAAATGAAAATACTGATTATATATAATCAATATTTTATTTCAGTAGTATGATAGTATTAGCAGCTAATAGTATTAATGATGTCTGCATTTGTGACATTGCAGCAGGATGTTCCGGATAGAGGAACTTACCTTCAACAAAAATTTATGACCTTCAACCGTATTTATATACAGTAGGCAGACAGAGCATGCTTTTATGAAAATTTAACACATAAAGATCAATATCATACAGGCACATGTTGACTCTCACACATCCCAAACCCTAAGTTGAGTCAAAAATATGTTATACATCACACAAATCACCCAGATCAATCAACCATCGTAAAAATACTAATATATTACAAGTTGTATATTAGACACTGGTTCATTTACTGGTTTAGAATGTTTCAGATTTTGTCCTTTATACTGTCAATAACATAGGAACAGCAGAATCATAGGCCTGAAAGTATCAGCAAATAGTATAATACACTCGTACTCTATTGCAGAAAAAATTGTGTAATTTAAAAAAAAATCACCTTAACAAGGATAATGGTGCTATGAATTATTCACCGTTATCCATAAAGTACATTATGTTGCAGAAATGTAATAAAAAGTAACAAAAGTTCATACAGCAATACAGTGTTTTGCAGGTGTAATTTTCATGACAAAAATGTCTTGCGGGTATGTCAATTCGACATGCTGGTAAATGCTGCTGAGGGTTTGTTTGACAATGAAACCCACTTGACTTGATATACAACATAGTTGAGTAAATGTCACCAAAATTGATTTAGATGGGAATACAGGAGAGAATTCAGTTACAGTGGGTTTCACTTGTCTTTTTTTAATGCAAATGCTTTCTCCATTTTAGCCCTAATCATGTCTCTGTTATTATGCTTCTTGATATCGGTGGATATGGTGGCTATGGTGGATATTGTTTGGTTGGAAAAGATGAGAAATTATAGTGGTGCTAGATTAGTTTCCACTTTTCCTATTAAAAGACCACTGGGCGCTGGCTTCAAAAGTGAGTCAATCAGCACAGACGTCCATGTTAAAATGTTTTTCTGTTTGAATTTGAAATGAAAATGTTCACAGTCTGAAACAAAAAACAGTTTTGGTCTCCATAGCTAAATTTCCCATCCATGATAGCGGTGAAATATTTTGAAAAAAAAAAGCGGTGAACTCATTATCATCAGCCAAAACGATATTAAGCCATAAATTTATTTATAACTGAGGTGTTGCAGATTTGGGTGACACTCACTTTATGCTACAGGTGATAAACGAGGGAGGAATGATCCACAGCAATAAATGTACTGATCCACAAGCAATATAATGGTAAATCCATAGTTATAAAAAGCAAATAAAAATATTTAAGACTTTAAATTCAGAGCTTTAAAATCAGACTAGAGCATAGCAAGAATGCCACATGTATTTAGGAAAAACTGTGTGGCCCTCTGTTGGTATGATTAAGCAATATTTTTATGTGGGGATCTTTTATTCCCGACTGCATCTTACAAAGAAAATACAGCATTAAATATATTAGCCTTAAGTGCTCTTAGCAATAAACAAATAAATAAACAAACAAAATAAACGCCCAGTAGAAATCACTAAAATCACTAAAATCAGTTAAATACCCATTGGGTGCATACAGTTTTATTTTGAAACCCCTAGGCTTATGACTAAACTTCCCCAAAAGTATTTAACCCCCTAACAACAACGGTAGCAGCATCCTAAATACAGAAAACAACAATTAGGAGCTGCTTACACACACGTCACATTGCACATCACACCAATTATGTACACATGCAAAATATGACTTAAACAGAGTAAATAAAACATTTACATTAACAATGGCACTAAATGAAAATAAAACAAACCTACAATCCTCCTTGTATTTCAGAAATACATGGAACTCTTCCAGAATCTTCTCCACTCTGCATGCAATATTACCTGACATTAGCATTGGTCATGCTAATAAACTATCAGTTCTACAGCTTTGCTGTGAGAAACGTTTCCACTGGCTCATGCTTCTTCCAGCATTTTCCGCGTCTCTGCCACGCATGTGCTCAGCATGCACGGAGTCGCGCGACTTCTTAAAGGGGCAGCGTCCTTTTTTTCCAAAAAAGCAATTCAATCAATTTATGCCAGCATATATCGCAGGGCTTCTCCTTGAGATTACACATTATTGCCCAAACCACCTGGTTACATTTAAGACTGCAGATGCACAGAAACAATTTTATCCAGAATGTTTGAAATAAATGTCATTTCAGAAATACATTAAAAGTTAGATAAGGCAGAGTCTGAGCATTCTTTTTTAAATAAAACTTTTCTCTCATGTTTGAAGGAACATCACTTCATCCTGTTCCATCTATGTTGTTCTTTATCTATTCTTTCAGACAGGTTCTAGACCAGTTGTTCATTAGATTTTAGTTGCGGGGAGGTGATGTGGTGGTTAACATAGTGGCCTTGCACCTCCAGGATCCAGTGGTATTGATATAACTGATCAAAAATGCAATAATAGACACATTCGCCGGATTTTTCAAACTCAAAGAAGAATTACTCCGAGGGGGAAATTTTTATTGGAGGTCTTATATTGAAGGTATTAACTGGCATAAAGCCTGGCTTATACCTAATAAATATTGCATCTCTAACAAAATAAAAGATGTTCATTTTAAGATTCTCCACAAGATTTATCCTGTCAATTCAGTTTTATCTAGATAATTGGAGGTAGAGAATAAATGTTCTTTCTGTGGTCATTAGATGAAACTTTGATTCATTTGTTTTTTGAGTGTGAGAAAACAACAAAAAATCTTAATTCTTTTAAAAGACCACCTCTTGGACCACCTTAATATGTCTCACTCCTTTACTATTAAATATATAATTCTTTATTATGACAATACAGAAAATAAATCGCTTGAATTTGTAGTTAATTATTTTATTTTAAATGCAAAATACTTTATACATAAACAAAGATTTAGAAAGGAACAGTTATATTTCCCTCTTTTCATTATAGAAATGACATCACTTATTAATTCTCTTAAACTAATTCGACTTAATAAGAAGAAGAATAGACTTTTATATTATTACGACATTATTTTTAATTGAAGTAATGTGTCTCCTGCCACCTTTTTTCTTTTTCTTCTTTTTTTTTTCTTCTTTCACTAATCATCATATCGATCCTCTCGTGTCTTTTACCCTTTTTTGGACTGTCAATTTATAGTGCCTTGTTCTATGTGTTTGATATTTGATGTTATAATTAATGTTTTTGTTGTTATTGTTAATGTGTTTTGTATTCTATTTGCATTGTTTCAATAAAAAAAATTTTTGTGAACCTCCAGGATCCAGGTTCACTTCCTGTCTCTGTGTGCATGGAGTTTGCATGTGCTTTGTGGGTTTCCTCCGGGTACTCCGGTTTCCTCCCACAATCCAAAGACCTGCAGATTAGGCTAACTGGTGTTCCCAAAATGCCCATAGTGTGTGAATGAGTGTGTGAGTGTGTGTATGTATGTGTGCCCTGTGATGGATTGACACCCTGCCTTATGCCCTAAGACTCCTGGAATAGGCTCCAGACCCCCCACAACCCTGTGGTATAAAGCGGTATAGACGGTGAGTGAGAGAGAGAGTTTGGCCATGTTGTTTCAGCATGCAATGGTGCAAACAATGATCAAAAAAGTTTTTTTTTTTTGAAAGGAATGGGGAAACAGGCACAAACTGGTTAAAAGTTGCGGGGCTCGCCTCCGAGTGGCGCAGTGGTTAAAGCGCTCGCCCTATCATCCGGAGATCGCTAGTTCGAATCCCGGGTGGTGCTGTAACCTCTCGCAGCCGGAGGTCTAGAGAGAGCTGATTGGCCGAGCTCTCTCAGAGGGGAGGGATGAGAGGTACATTGTGCTCCGACATTAACCACGGCTCTACAGCCAGTCAGGGGCGTCTGTGAGCTCGCGCAGCGGAAGGAGCGGATAGCGCTGTCCTCCGAGTGTGTTACGCCGCCCCCAACGGTGCGCGAGCGAGCAGTTCGAAAAGATGCGGTCGGCTGGCGTCACGTGGTTCGGAGGAAACACGTGATAGTCTTCAGCCCTCCCGGCTGAGTGGTAGTAGTAGCCTTAATGTGGGAGCCCCCTAGTGACGGGGAGCAATTGGGCACGACTAAATTAGGGAGAAAATCGGGGAAAAATCCAAAAAAAAAAAAAAAAGTTGCGGGGCAAGTGTCACTGATGGGATGAGCTCTAACATTCCTAACCCTGTCCACATTCAGACTTTTAGTTTTCTAGGGATTTACAACAGCAGTAATTGGGCTGAAAGGAACACATTGTTTGGTACATTTAATATACATATTACAGAGAAAATATTTAGTGCTTTCAGCTTTTACAATTTTCTGATAATTAGGTTTAGAGTGCAAGGTGTTTACGGGAGCAACAGGATATTAAGTCAAATAAAGTTATACAAAGATGTTAATACCTCATCATTAAAAAAAATATATATATATATAAAAAAATATATATATATATATTTTTTTTTTTAAGCTCAAGCTAATCATTGGTAGTTACCTTTTGGATGTACAGAAATCATATATTTCCATAGTGTCAGTATATTTCAGTTAAATTTGAATGTACTGATGTTATGTTTTAGTGTTGAAACGTGTGTTCTCAAACAAATTTTTCTTCACTTTTGCTCCTTCAAGCTCATTTTTGTGTGTTCAAACATCACAAAGCCACTCAAATTCTCGTAGTGTTATAACTCTGCCACTATTCCAGCCAACCAGAGACTAGTGGAGGGTCAATGCCAGCCAATCTACTAGCAGGTTAGTGGCTAAGCAGGTTAGTATCTAAACAGACATGGAGACTAGACAAACTAGAAGACTAAACAGACTAAGAACTAGGCAGGTTAGTATCATGCTAGTAGCAGGACAGACTAAGAACTAAACATTCTAAAGTGGTACTTACACAACGGAAAACCAAAACAGACTAAGGTACAAACTAATACATTTAACAAAGATAGCTCCACAAAACATATGCCAACTTTAAACAAACACAAACTAAAACAGAATATAACCAAACAAAAGCCCACTTAACACCACAAATGCTCAACCCAGTTTCCCAGAACAAACAGCTATTTATAGAATGTCTAATGAGCTACCTCTGTTCAGGTGAGCACTCTCATCACCTGACCGAGGTGCCTTCTGGGAAACTGAGTCTACAAACAAAAACTACAAAAACAATGCCATGCCATCTAGTAGTGAACCCTCACAAAGGTCAATTTCATGGTTTTTGTTAAGTAGTTTGAAATCATGTACATAGTTTAAACTATAGAATGTATTGTTTAATGTGTTATTGCAAAATATTTATGTTCTTATTCTACGCTTCTAGAAGGGCAGTGGCGGCTCAGAGAGCTAAGGCCCTGAGTCACTGATCGGAAGATCGGCGGTTTGATTCCCAGCTCAGCCAGGTTGCCATTGTTGGGCCCTTGAGCAAGGCCCTTAACCCTAACTGCTCCAGGGGCGCTGTACCATGGCTGACCCTGCGCTCTGACCCCAGTTACACTGGGATATGCGAAGAAGGAATTTCACTGTGCTGCAATGTATATGTGACAAAAATAAAGGATTTACTTTACTTTACTTTAGTTTTCAGAGTCTCTGTGTAACAGCATGAATCAATGCACTAGGTTTAAATTAATACAGTATGTTTGGACAACAGTTTATATTTTTGTTTTGTTTGTATAGTTGAAGACAAATAAACTCAGAAAATATTCTGTCTTTCTCTCTCTGTCTCTCTGTCTGTCTGTATGTCCAGTCAGATTTTGTCACAGCATCACACAAAACTGGCTGACCAGAATTTAATGAAACTTAAGTATTTGCCTGACGTTTAATCTGTACCATAAACAAAATCCAAATGTTTAGTAGTAGGGACATTATGAGCAGTTATGTGCCAGATTAGAAACCGCAAGTTTTAGCAGCGTACTGCGCATGCGTCAGACTGTGGGCCCATCTTAAATTGACTACTGGACAGAATTTAATGAAACTTTTGCAGTACTTAGATATCTAACTGAAGTCTTACATGCCTTATAAGTGAAATCTAAGTAAAAGTGCTGTTATTAACAGTTATGTGCTGGATTTAGAAGACATGCGTAATTAGTCACTGCGCCTTACCAGATAAATTAATTAAAAAGATCAATTAATTTCATGCACCAATCATTATTACAAAGGGTGACATAATATTGCTTATTACTCAATAATGTTGTTGTTGGACTTTTGGCTGCTCCCATGAAGGTGTTGCCACAGTGGATCACAGTGGATCAGTGGAACATGCAAACTCCATGCACACAGAGACAGGAATCGAACCTGGCCGGGAATCAAACCAGGACCCTAGAGGTGCAAGGCGACAGTGCTAACCACTACACCACCATGCGGCCAAGATTTTACCTTTTTTTTAAATTCTTTTTTACATACCTCCATGATATGAAATAAACCTGGAAAGCCCTTGTACATTGGTGAACATGGAAGCAATACAAATAGCTTCTTCGCTTTTTAGTGAAATTATTTGCTCCATTTTATCCCTAATCGTGTCTCTGTTATAACACTTCTAAGAACACCACAAAATGTCTGAAGGTTGAATGTTGGGAGTGTAGAGACGTTCACAAAGCTATTTCAGAGTCTGGTGGTGGTGACAACACAGGTGCTGTGGTGTTTTCTACCAGATGGCAGGAGGATGAAAAGTCCATGAGAGGTCATGGGAGGGGTTGTCCACACTGCTCTTTGCCTTACGGACACAGTGGTTGTAAATAAATTTTTGAACATTTGCTCTTTTCACCAAGGAGTTATCCTGCTTCGTATGTTTAATGTAAAATAGATGAGAAATGTTGTTTTTCATGCAGTGATGTGATTGGCAGGTGTAGTTTTAGTGGCAAAAATGTCTTATGTGTATAAGTGTATGTCAGTAGGTTGGCTTGTTAAAAAAATGCTTTGATTTTGTTCCATATAAGCATGAATTCAAGCATATCACAACTAAGCCTATACCATCAAGATTTTGTCACAGCATGGCCTACACTGGAGATAAGCTGTGGGTAGTTTTTATGCATAAGGGCCACAGTGTAAGAAACTTACAGAGCTTGACAACAGTGCTGTGGACTGTGCAGGATTGCAGACACACTTATCTGTGGGCATTTAGTTTTACTTTTCAAAGGTAAAGTTCAGGGTATTTTTTTTTTTTTTTACTTTATATCTTGTATTAATTATTTATATATATAATTTTTGGGGGAGTTTTCATTATTTCCTATGGGAGAAATTCACTTTGATATACGAATGTTTTGACATACAAGCACGTTTCCGGAACAAATTATGCTCTCAAGTAGTGTGATAGTAGCAGAAACAAGTATCCGAGATGCTTACGTGACAAGAGGAAGTGATATCTGCATTTGTGTCGTTACAGGCAGTTCTGGAAGGATTCATTTTGGCAAAGCAATTTTCAAATGAGCACCTGAAGTGCACTGTGGAATTTAACACAGCGTGACTGATTCTCCGACTTGAGGGACAGAACATGCTTGTATGAAAAGTGCAAACACAACTCGAAACACAAAGATCAATACAGACACATGTTGACTTCCACACCTTAGGTGTTAAGGCAAAAATACGTCATTAATCACACAGATCATCCAGATAAAACAAACATCATAAATACTCTATAGAAAATAGTAATATATAAACTTGCCCAAGTTGTATTTTAGACAATGGTGCATTTATTGGTTCAGGACCTTTGTATTTAATTTCACATAATTTCATTCTTTACATTTTAAGAGATAGCTTATTCATTTTTATACCAGCTCAGATACAAAGGTCACTTTAGTTTATTAACTAGTCTAAGATAAGGATGTTATTAACGATGCACTGTTATCCATAAAGTACATGTGAATAGAGTTAATTTTAGTTTAACTTAAACCAAGGACCAACATTTTTTCTAACCTGGGTTATTATTATTATTATTATTATTATTATTATTATTATTATTATTATTAATGTTGTTGTTTGGGTAATCTTTGTCAGCTATTTCACTTCCTCTGGTGCATGTGTGTGATGTGTATCCATGAGAGTCACAGGTGGTTCCCCGGTATTGGCTTGTTTGAATTCATTCCTGCCACTAGATTGGACAAACTACTGACTGCAGTCTGCTTAAATACGAACTGACAGAAGCCTTCAGAATCTCCACTTCTACCTTTCCTCTCCAAACTGGCATTCCATGTAGCTTCCATTGAATTTTTGAGTAGTTTAGAAAGATGTGAATAAAGCCTTTTTGATTGAGTACCTGCTGGAATTTAGAGAAGTAAACGTTTTGGAAATGTGCTGAATTTATTAATAATCCACTGTGTGTTATGGAGCACTTGGGAGTAGTGATGGCCAGATGAATCCCCCATATACTGTAGGTGTCAAGGCTTCTCCCAGCCAATAGTTTCACCCACAGGTTCATTCATGAAGTTTCATTCAAGGGCTCAGTGTACTGGCATCTAGTGGACAAATTTTGTGTAGCACCTAGATCATAACATTGCAAGCAGTACCATCCATATGTTCATGAAGCTGCACTGTTCAAGGAAATGTTTATGCCAGTGGCGGCCGGTCAATACGGGGAGGAGGGGGGAGGCCCCCACTTAAAGTTAGGCAGAGAAGAATGCTCCTTTAACATGTAATTATTTAACATAATAATTATTTATTTTAATAATTAAATAAAGTCATTTAGTCACAATATTTCGCTGTATTTCTTAATATAATTTATTGGCAAGTAAAAAAAATCTAAACTGTATTACGTTCATTTGTGTTCGTGTACGCGGGACGCCGGACAAACGAGTGTCTATGTAATTTGAAAAGCATGTGACTTGAGGCTGAGCCCTGATTGGATTTTGTCAAATCATCTTTTGGGCGGAGCACTGTGCGCCCTGAACCCTCCCACTTTTGTTCTTAGCGAATCAATATTGTTTTTAAATATTTGGGCTCATGTGATTGGACCATTCCCAACGAGTCTTTTCCAGCACTTCTAACGGCAAGCGGAGCTGCTGACTGGATGCGATGTGAGTCATGATTTATTTTATGATAGTAGTAATGATGCTTAATCACCTGATAAATGGCAATTTACAGGCGAGTATAAAAAGATATTTTTTTATTTGCACCAGCCGCCACTGGTTTATGCACATATTCAACACCTCTGAATCTTTGAAAATTAACTGGAGTCGGTCACGTGATACCTGCAAATCGCGAGGCTTGGTTTATCATTGGTCACGCTACTCTCGTGGGACTCTCACCTCAACGCGACGCATCATTTGGACACGCCCCCTTCTGCTCGATACAAGCTCCGGAGCTTCCGTGTCATAGCTACGTCACTACTAGTATTAATTAGGAATCATAACCCTTGTAGTGTTTTTTTTGAAAAGTAGGTAATGTTAATAATAACCAGGTATTAGACGAGAAAACAATTGATTGTTGAAATTTTATTATTATATATCGATTGATGAAGATTATATTATATTTAAATCATTCTTTTATATTACATTTCTAATGACATTATTTATTTACAAATATGGATATAATAAAAAATTTATTCAAATAAATGTATAATGCTTGAAAATTGACATGGGAATAGAAAAAAAAAACAGTGGTGTTGAGTTGTGATCAAAGTAATCAATAGGTTCCAATTGTGTTTTAATAAAGTGCTGAAATTTTGTTGGGGTAAAGCAATCAATAAGTTAAATTTACTTTTTGCATTTATATGACCAGAAAGTACTAGTACTGTACCTAAATAATTTTTGTTGACTTAGGTCGCTTGTAGAATAGGTCGCTGTGTGCACATGTTTGTTTTTGTTTTGTAGTTTTTGTTAGTCGACTCAGTTTCCCAAAAGGCACCTCGGTCAGGTGATGCGGGTGCTCAACTGAACCGAGGTAGCTCATCATTAGGATTGTTATAAATAGCTGGTTGTTCTGGGAAACTGGGTTGAGCATTAATCCTGTCAGTGGACATATGTTTTGGTTGGATTATGTTTTATTTTATTTGTTACTTTATCTGGGCTCTATTGTGTTCCGTGTTTTGAGTATTGTGTAAGTGTGTCTTTTTGGGTTTATTTTGTGTATTGGTGTGTGTACTGTGTGGTGTGTCTCCAGTGTGTTCCCTTAGCCTCCTTTAGTTCCCTAGGCCTCCTGTATGTTCCCCGATGCTTCCTGTGGTGCACCTTAATATGTATGTCAGTCTGCAAGAAGCTTGTTTGTTTCGTCTCTCCCCCAGGACTAGGCAGTGTCTGCAGGGCCGGGCTACGTGTGGCTGAAAAGACCAGCAGTGAGGTCAAGGTCAAGGCTGAGAAAGTCTCAGCCTTCCTTTGTTCACGTTTTTGAGAGGCATGAGTTTCTTTGTTTTGATTTCTACCAGCACGACTGCAGACCCAGCCTGGGGAGTTATGTTCTGTGTTTTGTTTTGTTCGGACACTTGTGGCTCAAAAAAGAAATAAATAAACGTATTATTGTTTACATTTACCCTGCGTGTGCGTCCGCCCCGTTGATGAACGACATGACACACAGCAAAAGTTCTGCTCCTTGCTCAGGGGCAAATTGCTTATTTTTAGAACAGGCTCACTAATTTATGGCATTATTAGTTAAAAAAAAAAAAAGTAGGTATAGCATCTGGTATACAAGTTAATTACTTTTGATGAGAAAATTAATGAACTAATCTCTAGAAAGTTCCTAAAAGGAGAAATCTGATATTTTTAATCATGCCACTGGAAAAAAAAAAAAAAGAGTTACTGTTAGTGTGCATGTTTCTGTGGTGGTCTTATTCCTCGTTCATTTTGCTACAACATTAGACATGAACCTTGGACTCTTTGTTATGGAGGAAATCTCCACCGATCTGGCAGGAGCTGCTACTGTATGTTCTCGGTCCATGCTCGGTATTTGTGAGGTCAGACATTGATGTTGGGTGGGAAGGCCTGGCTCACAGTCTAATTTATCCCACAGGTGTTCTATCGGGTAGAGGATAGAATGGGATCTCTGGTGTTGAGACCGTACCACTGCGTTAGATGCATAATTACCGAATGCTATTGAATTAATAGAAATTGCACTGATTCTAGTCCTAACTGTAATTCTATATACACATCTTTCATTTTATGGGAGACATTTTGAAACATGTATCATAATTACACATTCATAATCAGGAGTATATGAGATGGATGCGAAAAACATTTAAAAACATCTGGAAAAAATTTAATTATCGAGTCACAATGTAACACAATTATAATACATTTAAAATTCAATTAAATTTTATTTATATAGCGCTTTTAACAATGGTCATTGTGTCAAAATAGCTTCACAATATTAAAAGAAGATTATGGAAATCTGTAGGAGAAAGTAAAAATGTGTATAGATCATAGTGATCTGATTGTCCCTAAGGAAAACTCTCTGGGATGGCAGTAGGAAGAAACCTTGAGAGGAACCAGACCCAACAGGGAACCCATCCTCATTTGGATTATAACAGATAGCAGGAACTGATCTGCAGTCGTACTGTGTATTAGACAGCTGGAAGTTAAATATAATAGAAGATGTCTAACTTAACAAGGAGTCCAGTTCAGTTCGGCACAAGCATGGCACCAGGATGAGTCAGACAGGTACAGAGGGCAGAGGGGGTCTGGGTTTCTGGGAGCTCGGGAGCAGCATCTGTATTAATAACACTATACAATACTCCCTCTCATTTCAGTCGAAACTAAAATGTTGTGCTATCTTGTATGCTGCAAGACTACATTATACTCTTGAGTGAAATGGTTTGCATAAGCAAAAGAAAAAGCAAGTGTTCTCTACTGTGAAAAAGTGAAAGTGAATTAGGGATGGTTTTAAGCTCTTTAATGTCCAAAACATGACAAACAATAATATAAAATAATGCAATGGGTTGTAAATGAAACTATCATATTACTATTGTAATTATTATTATTATTATATAAAATGTAATCTCATCAGGACAAATGTTTGAAGTCCCACAATGATTATGAAAAGCACAAGAGATGCATTTTCTATTTGTAGTCAGGGATGTCACCATAAGTTCACTAGGAGGACACATTACATCATCATCATCATCATTATTATTATTATTATTATTATTATTATTATTATTATTATTATTATTATTATGCCAAGATACAATCATCTTTTCATCATTTACTTTTCTCTTCTTTTTTAATTCCAAAAACTGTGAGCCCTTAGTATATCTGGAAATATGTTTTGTTTGCAACTGAGAGAAAAAAATCTAATGTATTCATTTTATTAATTTATTTTGTATTAATATCAGGCAAACTACTGTATATTGCAGATTTTGTTGAATTGAGTCAGGACAAAAGACATTGCTCTATTTCAAAACTACTACTGCACCATCCTGCCTCGTGCAACACAGCATCTTAAAGCTACATGCAAAAGTATGCATACCATAAAAAACTAACAAAGATAGAATGCAAAGTTGACAAGTCCTCTGTACTTGTGCAAGACAGCATCTTAAAGCTAAATGCAAAGGTGTGCACACCCTTAAACAAAATCAAAGACTGCAAAGTTGACAAATTCTCTGTCCACATTCTGAGAAAAGAACTACAGTGTAGGAAAAGCACACAGATGTCTCCATGTTTATTCTTTTGTTAGAAACAATCTATCCAACTAACTGATGAATGATACTGTACATACTTACCTTCTTCAAAACAGCAAATCGTATAGTCAGGATACAGAATTACCAAGCAAATTTCTTTTTTTTTTAATTTTGATTGAACTAAAGAAAATACTAGTATACAAGTAATAACATCATGAAAATTAAAGTAGTGCTACTTTCTTACTGTTAATGCTTGGAGCAGATATCTTAATGTGTTGTCATGTACTAAACTCAATGTTAAGACTTTCGTGACATTCCAACTTCTGAGGTGATGTTTCTGTTATTATGAACAGTTAAAATATGTGGGTTTTCTTGGCACTAACTGTATTCTGTCATGTTTTTCTTTCTTAATAGACTGAGAAGTGGACTGCGAGGCATGTCTATATAGAATATATAGATCACATGTTTTCAAAAATGTTTTAACATATCTTCTATGATATTCATACTATAGTAAGGTTCTCAAATGTAATACTGCCTTTAATTCAACAGAAAAGGGGCACTGCAGGGGAAAATATAAGGAACTTTAATGATGTTCAGTTTGTACAGCTGAACTTACATGAATGCTGTAGTTGTACAATCACAAAAACCCGACTGTCAGCAAGGATAAGATCAGTGTGAAGGATAAAATCAATACGTTGTGAGATGACATGGCGGCAGCACTGGGCAAGACTGAATAGCCGTAATCAGTCCTGCAGGGGTTTTTCACTTGCTCCAAAGGAATGGGGACATCGTCCGGAGCCGTGTTGTTCAGGTTGTCTCGTACCTGTTATGGCAAACAATGGGTCAGTAGGACTGGGATTGAGATTGACTCCAATTCTGCTCTACATGTGTGATTTAGCCACTTTCACATGTAGACAGATTTTCAAACGAAGCAGATGTGTTTTTAATTTCACCAGGCAATTTTACATGATTTATTTTATTTTAATGTATCTCAAATACATATTTTATTATCCAGAATGTTTTTTTCGAGGTGGCACGGTGGCATAGTGGTTAGCATTGTCACCTTGCACCTACAGCAGTCTGGGTTCGATTCCCGTCTCTGTGTGCATGGAGTTTGCATGTTCTCCCCGTGCTTGATGGGTTTCCTCCCAAAGACATGCAGTTTAGGTTAATTGGCCGTAGTGTGAGTGTTTATGTGTATGTGCTCTGCGATTGATTGGCACCCTGTCCAGGGTGTACCCTGCCTTGTGCCCTAGGTCTCCTGGGATAGGCTCCAGGCCCCTCATGACCCTGAATACAGGATAAAGTGGTATAGATGGTGAGTGAGTGAATAAGAATGATTTTTTCACAATGCGCATGTTTACATTTTTTTTTTTTTACAATTCAATTAATACATGTGATTAATTTATTTCCACATATATTACAAATATTTCACACAGTTAATAAATTTGTTCCGCATAATTGTTTAGAAATGATTTTCCTAATATTTTTTTCACAAGACCATTTTGCATTATTTATTATTTATTTTCACATCTTACGTTTTCATGATTTATTTCACATGATTTGTTTTGTTTGTTTTAAGAAAAAGAATAATAATTTTGTCAGTTTCTGTTCCTAAGTCACATGGGGAAATGAAATGATTTTCATTTTCACCAAATAACATGATTCAACTTAAATTTCACATTTGCACACTTTTTCCATGAGATTTTTTTCCCGGTATATTTTTTCATTCAATCTTAAGGCGTATCCTGTAGTCTATCCTGTAGTCTATGTTTTTAGACTGTAGGATGAAACCAGAGCACCCGGGGGGAAACCCACCAAGCACAGGGAGAACAGGAAAACGTCATGCACACAGTCCCCAGGTGAGAATCAAGCCTGCTGCCTGGAGGAGCGAGGCCCCAGCATTAACCACTAAGTCACCGTGCCACGCTTTATCAATAAATTGTTTTCAAGTTTACATAAATTTCTCATTCATTCAGTTCATGTATTCGATTTACTGTAGAGCACAACAAGTTTAAAAAGCCTTTCCACATGTTTTCCTCCTCTAATCACATTCTAATCACATGCGATAAAAGATGTGATCACATGAAAAGTGTGTGTGTGTGTGCGTGTGTGTTTATGGGAGAATTCTAAGCATAAACATGAGATTTTTGACTCCGCTTTGGTTTCTGAATGGCTGCTTTTTACTCCACGCGCACATATACTGTACCGCCGACAGAGGGCACTGTTTCGCTTTGTTTAAACCCTGGTCCGTGAAAGAGCTTTAAATTCGCCCTAAAAGTATCATGTAATATAGTGGAAAATGCCTTTTCTGTACGATCCAATATAAAGTAGACATATTTAAGGGGCTAAACACTTGCCCCATCAACAAACAAACAAACAAACAAACACAAACTTAGACTCAGATTCCAGGCTGTTCCAAATTCTTCAACCAACTTCATCCTATGTAGGTAGATTTTTATCCTTTTGTACGGTTAAAATATTTTGGACTTGGAAATGGAAATGTTTTGGAAAATCTTGATAATAATCTTAATAATCTTTGGAAAAAGATTATTACACTGTTAATCGTGTACAGCACAGAGAAGTTATTTATTACTGCCAAAACAAAATTGACTTGATTGTAATAAGAATTTTCCTCTGGTTTCTAGTGTGATTTTCTTAAGACTACAAAGTGCTAATTCATGTATTCAGAGTAGACAGAGATACAAAGTAAAGTGATGTGTCCAAGTCACAGGAAATTGAGGTCTAGACTATCACCTCCCACGGTGTTGCTACTTGTTACCACTGCACTGTAAAACTGCCTGTGTCTGTCCTGCTTTCAAAGTTATTCTACTGAATTAAAAACACCACTTTAATCCATCCCGTGGATTATGTGAGCAGCACCATATTTACACACGTGGACAAAATTGTTGGTACCCTTCGGTCAGTGAAAGAAAAACTCACAATGGTCACATAAATAACTTTAATTTGACAAAAGTAATAATAAATAAGAATTCTATGAATGTTAACCAATGAAAGTCAGACATTGCTTTTCAAGCATGCTTCAACGGAATTATTTTAAAAAATGAAATCATGGAACAGGCCTGGACAAAAATGATGGTACCCCTAACTTAATAGTTTGTTGCACAACCTTTTGAGGCAATCACTGCAATCAAACGATTCCTGTAACTGTCAATGAGACTTCTGCGCCTCTCTGCAGGTATTTTGGCCCACTCCTCATGAGCAAGCTGCTCCAGTTGTTTCCGGTTTGAAGGGTGCCTTTTCCAGACAGCATGTTTCAGCTCCTTCCAAAGATGCTCAATAGGATTGAGGTCAGGGCTCATAGAAGGCCACTTTAGAATAGTCCAATGTTTTCCTCTTAGCCATTCTTGGGTGTTTTTAGCTGTGTTTTGGGTCATTGTCCTGTTGCAAGACCCATGACCTGCGACTGAGACCCAGCTTTCTGACACTGGCCAGCACATTTCTCTCTAGAATCCCTTGATGGTCTTGAGATTTCATTGTACCCTGCACAGATTCAAGACACCCTGTGCCAGATGCAGCAAAGCAGCCCCAGAACATAACAGAGCCTCCTCCATGTTTCACAGTAGGGACAGTGTTCTTTTCTTGATATGCTTCATTTTTCTGTCTGTGAACATAGAGCTGATGTGCCTTGGCAAAAAGTTCCATTTTTGTCTCATCTGTCCATAGGACATTCTCCCAGAAGCTTTGTGGCTTGTCAACATGTAGTTTGGCATATTCCAGTCTGGCTTTTTTATGATTTGTTTTTAACAATGGTGTCCTCCTTGGTCGTCTCCCATGTAGTCCACTTTGGCTCAAACAACGACGGATGGTGCGATCTGACACTGATGTTCCTTGAGCATGAAGTTCACCTTGGATCTCTTTAGAAGTCTTTCTGGGCTCTTTTGTTACCATTGGGATTATCCGTCTCTTTGATTTGTCATGAATTTTCCTCGTGCGGCCGCGTCCAGGGAGGTTGGCTACAGTCCCATGGATCTTAAATGTCTGAATAATATGTGCAACTGTAGTCACAGGAACATCTAGCTGCTTGGAAATGGTCTTATAGCCTTTACCTTTAACATGCTTGTCTATAATTTTCTTTCGAATCTCCTGAGACAACTCTTTCCTTCGCTTCCTCTGGTCCATGTTGAGTGTGGTACATACCATGTCACCAAACAACACAGTGACGGCCTGGAGCCCTATATATAGGCCCACTGACTGATTACAAGATTGTAGACTCCTGTGATGCTAATTAGTGGACACACCTTGAATTAACATGTCCCTTTGGTCACATTATTTTCAGTATTTTCTAGGGGTACCATCATTTTTGTCCAGGCCTGTTTATTTTTTTTTAAATAATTCTGTTGAAGCATGGTTGAAAAGCAATGTCTGACTTTCATTGGTTAACATTCATAGAATTGTTTTTAATTATTACTTCTGTCAGATTAAAGTTATTTTTGTGACCATTGTGAGTTTTTCTTTCATTCACCGAAGGGTACCAACAATTTTGTCCACGTGTGTAAATAAAAATTGTTTCATTACAAACCAGGGCTTCTCCTGAACGAAGGCATAAACTGACAATAACAACTTGTCATTACAGGAACGAGGCTGTCAGTTATTGCCACATCCCCCAGTCCTGACCTCACTCCAGCCCATTACCACATGTTCGAGCCATTAAAGGGGTTGCTGAGAGGCCAGTGTTTCTGACGGGAAGTAGGCAGTCCGATCCTGTCTCCGGCATACGAGATAACTTTCACATTCAAAACGTTCACCTTTTTATATTATGTGACTGTGACCGTCGCCAACTGTTTTCTCTCTCTCACTCTTTTTCTTTCTCCCTCCCTGCCGAGCTACACATGGCACTCCCAAGACGCAGGAAATTGATGTTTAGACTATCTAGCCGCCTACAATGTTACATTTCATTACTGCACTATAAAACTGCTTGTGCCTGTCCTGATTTCAAATTTGGCCTACAGACTAAAAACACCAACTCTCATGGATTAAGTACACATTACAATATTTACTTTTAAATATTTTCGTCACTTCTCCTGAATGAAAGCTTAAAACCAACACCAACATCATTTGACATTACAGGAAATGTCTAAGAGTTTTTGCCACATCCTCTGTACAGTCTTAGCGTCGCTTCAAGCTCTTTCTACATGTTTGGGCCATCTAAGGAGTTCCTGGCTAGTCATGTGTTTCCGAGGTGAAGCATGCAATGCGATCATGTTTCTAGCGGACTGAGAAAACTTTGTACTCTGGTGGTATTCAAGCACTAGTGAAACCCTGGGATGAGTGCTAACTTCATTAGTGTAGTGGGGGATTATATAGAGAAATAAAGCTAGATTTTATCTTTATTACTTTGTTCTATTATTCTGCGCATTCAAAAGACCCAGATTGACGTGAACACCAGTTGCAGCAGAACCTTCTATTCTATTCTATTTGAGAATGTTAGTGAACGTTCCAGGAACATTCCCTGTTAGCTGTGACAACATCATACAGAACAAAGTTTTTATCTTTTTTCAGGTAAGTCTATAATTTTGTACACAAGCATCAGTGATTTAAATCCGATGCAGACAGCTTCATGAGGCCAACAGATGCCAGCAGCAATGCTGCAGGCAGATGCAGGACAGTAAGAATGTGAATGTGTGGTTGCTTTGTTCTTACCATTTCAACAGCTTTAAACACTCTAATCAGGTTCCTTCCAAGAGCATCTTTGACCTCATCATCTGTCCAACCACGTCTCAACAGTTCTGCTACCAGATCTGGATACTTGGATACATCCTCCAGACCAGTTGGTACCCTGCTCAAAACATGTACAGATATGTTTGTGTGTGTGTGAGAGAGAGAGAGAGCGATATATAAAGGGGTGTTTACTAATAAACCATTATATAACAATAAAAAAAAACTGATCAATCAAACCAAATATAAAATTTGATGTTGCTGTCAGACTTAAAGGAAGAAGAAATTATAAAGCTCTATTAAAACCGCTAATCTTTTCATCAAGTGTTGCAGATATAATCTTGGTGCATAATGTGCAATCATGACGGCACATTGAAGCTGGTGTTTTGCTCACATTGTCACAAGGCGAACTGCAACCACAGTTAGATGTACATTGTACCATTTATAATAATTGATATTGATTCTGCGTTCGTGTTAAAAGTACAGTGTCAAACCTGTTTTATTGTTTGTTTTTAGAAAGGCTCATATGACAACATGAAGACTACAATGCTCTCGCCTCTTACCCACTGAGCATCATGCAACGTGACCTACAACCCTGCATTGATATTTGCACTTGAAAAAGATATACAACCACAGCAAATGTGGATGTAAAAAGTTTACTATGTTGGGTATGAACAGGGGATTGGGTACAAGTCCAGGTTTATTGGTTGAAAAATACAAAGGAGGTTCATTTAAAGTGCAGTAATATCATGCTGGATACCTGTTGAGAAGGTAGTGTACTTTCATTTTAAGCAGCGGACAACACAGAAACTCTGTTTAGTGAAAGCACACAATGATTTGTGTTTTTCATCTTCAATCAGAATTGGGCACAGTTTAGTGTGTGTGTGCGTGATTAAAATTCTAGGGCACAGCTGGGTGACAGGACATATGACAGATCGTTTAATGAGTATTATAAGCCATTATTTTGAAAAATAGTTCATTTGTCATGGACTAGGGGCCTAGCACTGTCACCTTGCACCTCCAGGGTCCGGGTTTGATTCCCGGCCAGGCTCGATTCTCGTCTCTGTGTGCATGGAGTTCGCATATTCTCCCTGTGCTTGGTGGGTTTCCTCCGGGTACTCCGGTTTCCTCCAACAGTCGAAAGGACATGAAGGTTAGGCTAATTGGCGTTCCCAAATTGTCTGTAGTGTGTGAATGAGGGTATGTGTATATATGCCCTTTGATAGATTGGCACCCTGTCCATGGTCTACCCCATCTCGTGCCCTAAGTCTCCTGGGATAGGCTCCAGGGGCACCCCCCCATAGAGTGAACTAGAGGCCTCTAGTGGGCATCTTCAGCATTGCCACATCCTCTTTTTACAGGAGGTTCAGCAACCATAAAAATAAATAAATAAAAAACAGTTGTTTATTGACATAACTGTGGTTTATAGTTATGTGCTTTATGAAGTTGTTGGATTTTATACTGTCAGTTGTCAGATATAAAGTTTGAATAATATATGTGTTTTTCTATTGCTGATGGTATTTATAATGCTGTGCTAGATACACATTTTTAAAAATATATCAATGTATATATTTTTTAAAAAGTAACATTTCAGTTGAATCATGAACGGTGTGCTTCAACCAGTGTTTCACATTCTGAAAATTACTGCTGATGGTGAGAATAACACATGATTCCTATTTTTTGGTTTGTTTAAATCTGGGGCACAGCTCAGAATAGGACCTCAAAAGGAAAATCCTGACTCATGTTTACCTTGTAACACCATCGTAATCACCACCAAAACCCACTATGCTGGAACCAGCTACTTTTTTGATGTGGTCGAAATGGTCTTTGCAGAGACAGAAAGAGGAAGTGGTGTTAAACCTTACAAAAAAAAGTTCATGAAGTTCAAACCTCATTGTGTGTCTGACTCACCTGCCACATGTGAGAGGTTTGCTTGCTTGCTACAGGTGACATAGTCATTATAGAAATTTACCATAACAATTCCGTTATTGTTTTTCTGGAACAATTAAAAAAAAAAACAGATGCAATTTCAGTTACACCACAATAACAAGCTTTCGTAAAGCTCAGCATATTGTAATTGACAGATAATTGCAAAAAACTGCCAGAATCTATGTAGTTAAACAATAAAATTTTTCTTACTCTTTGCAGGTAGATGAATTTTATTACTTTTGCTGAGTCAGACAAAGTGATTACATGCAAGCTAATAAAATCTTTTATGTCCCAAGTTTAATGTCTTTTACCACTTTTATGAGGATTTCATCAGGGACGTTTCTCTTGTGAGGACAGATGCTGTAGGCAGAAGAATGGCTGAACATGATGGGGGCCTTGGTGATCTCCAGCACTTGGTTCATCACCTGTTCTGACACATGAGCCAGGTCCACCAGCATGCCCAACCGGTTCATTTCGTGTATTAGTTTCTGTGAAAAGTAAAAAAAAAAAAAAAAAAAAAACATTTACATGTGAAAGTAATAATAATAATTTTCAAAAAAGCAATAAGCTTTACTTATGACAAACCTTCTACATATGAAGGATCTATCTAAAATTGGATGTTTTTACTAAGCTAGTAAAAATGTAAGTAATGTATGTTTTAAAACAAACAAACAAACAAACAAACAAAACCACTACTACAATGTACTTTATACAATATAGCTGAATCCTGCTAAAAAAAACAATGACAACATAAAATCCAAAAGGTAAAATAAAATTGGAATAAACTATAATTATATAAAATGCGCATAGCTAAATAAAAAAATAATAATAATAAGCTGCACCAAAAACAGAAGTATATTTTATATAAATAAAAGAAAGGTTTTGTCTGAACATTGGTCAGAACTCTTTCAATGATATCTTTACGATTCATACATTGGAGGACCAGAAACCAGTCTCTGATTATATTTCTATTCGTATGACTGCCTGTCTGTCTGTCCAGAAATTACTTTCACAATATGTAGGTATTTACCTGAAGTTAAACCTGCATCATAAATGAAATCAAAGTGTTGAGTAGAAGTGAAGTTATGGACAGTTTTTTATTTATTTCTTTTTTTTTACTAATTTAGCAATTTTCCCTCTAGGTGGTTGTGGCTATCAACGCATTTATAGACAGAGTATGTTTAACAATCAAAATCAGCCTAATTAAAAAAAAAAACATTAAACTGGCGATAAGGAAAAGAAAGTTTATAAAATTCACCAAAAGAGTAACCTGAGATTGAGATTGAGATCTTGAGATCTTTTACCCAAACATGTTTTATATATATAATATTAAACATATATATATATATATATATATATATATATATATATATATATATATATATATATATATATGTTTAATTCAATACAAATAACAGCATTATTGAATTATACTGAAGCATGAGCTGGAACATACAGTAGCTTAAGATGCAGTGCAGCATGTACTGTAGATAGAATTCAGATATATGATATTCAGCACCATTTAAACAAAAAATTAAGTGTTATAGCCATACTTTAAAATAATAGAAAAAAAACTTTTGCTTCTAAAAAGAAATTAATGTGAAGTTGTACAGTTTTCTAAAACTTTTTTCAGCGTTTTAAGTTTGCACTTATGCAGATGATGTGCAAGTGTATGTGCAGATTAGTGGCTGGTTTGACAGATGTTCAGGATGGTGTTCTAACCTTGCCAAAGTCACTTAGGCCATTGTGCTCCATGGGATCTGAGACTGTATCTACCAGCCAGTTATCTGCCCTAGGAAATATAGTAAAACATAATTTCTTAAGATTAATGCTTTCTCATAATCATTTATGTAATCATAATGTGTTTGATTGTTTCAGGTGTTTGTTGTTTCAGGGAAAACCTGTTCCTATACACTAATTATCCTACTAATGCATATGCCTAAACAGGTAATGGCAGTTTAGGGTGGGACGCAGGAATCTCTTTAAGGAAGATTGTCCATGATGTAAAACAGAAGTCAACTTAACTCCATTGATAGTATGATTGGTAAACTCGCAAGATATTTATAGTTTAGATAAACTCAAGAATTTGAATAACTTTTAGGTTTGAGGTCCAGTCGCTCACCAGGGTGTGTTGCAGCTATGTGTAAGAGTCAGATAACGGACTCCCAGGTGATACATAGTGCGCAAAGTTCCCATACTGCTGTCTATGGAGTGACCTCCTTCTACCCCGATCAGGCTCGCTATCTTATTGTTGGCAAAGGCATCCAATATGTCTGGAATCGAAAAACAAACATTGTAATATTAAAGACCAATGATACAACGTTCTACTTACTGTAGATAAGGACTGTTATGCTACCTTGACTGCTGGAAGCAAACATGAAATCCTCTGGGTATTTGTTGCACATTCTGTGAATAACATCGATCTGTTCCAGGGTTTGTCTAACTGCATCTTTATACTGACTGTCACATGGGACATATGCAGCCCAGAACTGCAGAACAAGAGCAGACATGTATGTGTATTGTTTACGGCTGCATAAAGAAGGTAAGCACAACAGTACAGTACAATTACTTGTAGTGTAACAGCTTAACCAGAGGTGGAAAGAGTACAAAAATAACAACATGATTAAAAACACTGTTAGAATTGTAAAATTCACTTGAGGAAAAGTAAACAGGGTCTTCAATTAACTCGTCTCGACTAAGTAATTACTTTCAACTTTATGTTAATTCAGGTATGTTTCTAGGCACAAATCCCCTTATGGTGTCCCTATAGGGTGTAGGAGCACTTTTATTTATTTTAACACGACTAAAGATTAAAGTGCCAAGTTTAAGTTTAGGCTTACACTGTATAGTGCAAATCATAAAGGATCACTCAGCTAGCTAATGGCTTATCTGGAAATGTTTCAGCAAGTTGGATGTTTGGCTGCGAACTGCCATGCAGACCTTTACTAAGCTGTCACCTTTAAACCATTTCAAACTTAAGAAACTTATTTGGGTAAGCAAAATTTAAGTCTTCACTGGCTCAAATTATGGATTTTCTTCAGGATTTATTTTGACTGGGTCTTGAAATAAAATAATTTAAACTAAACATTAACTGTGATCAAAATAAATGTAGCAGAGTTTTTGCAATTTTTGAGCAAATTTTGATTTTAATATGAAAACATATGATTGACACACTAAAACATTTTTTTACAGAGAACAAAGTATTGTTTTCCTATGTTCCTTGTTCAAATTTTATTTGTCACAAACATGACCATACACATATTGACATGCAGTGAAATGCTTATATGGTTCTCTATTACCTAAAAGGATTACTACAAATTAAAATGTTATGCTTACAAACCTTGATTAAGCTAAATATGGAATTAAATTAAATGAAATTAAAGTAGAAATGCAAAATTTTAATTACACAGGAACAAATTTACCAAAATGAACATGTGAAATGTGTGAAGTATATATATATGAGGGGAAAATGAACAAAAAAGTTTTTTTTTTTTAATACCATGAGAAGACTTCATGCTTAATGAGCAGATTTTATTTTATTTAAATGAACAGTGGCTCTTTTATTTGAGCAATAGCTAGAGTACTTATATCCCTCTTGTACATGAGTACTCACATACCTGTGCTGCTAAGCGTCCTCTTTTGATTTTGTCGATGTTGGTGTGTGTGGAACTGAGTGTGTGCAGGTCCACAGTGTTTAGCTGATTGTTAAACTGCTGCCTGAACTGCCATGGCAAATCATTGTGTCTGGGTGATATCAAGACATACATTTGCATTATATCATAGCATCTCTAAGCATAAGCACATTTAACACATTTGACTTTGGACTATATGATTATGTGAATGTCTGCTCATATCGGAAATAATTGGTCAAATGCTTTTCTTACCCATCTACGAGTGGTGTCTCAGACATCAGTTTCAGTGCTTTATCTTTGTATATGTCACCTCTGGAGGTAATTGTAAAAGCCAAAAGGAAGAAACATACATCCCTGATGCACCTCATGTTGTTCAACTACTGCTGTGCACTACTCTATCACTGATTTCTCGATTTCTCTCTCTGTCCCTCTCTCTCTCAGTTACACAGACACACAGTGGACAAGAGATCATCATCAGGGTTATAGCTTAAAGTCTTTTGATTATCTTTGGGTTAATATGTAAAGTGAATTTTAGCTGTGACAGTCATAAATTTATTATGGGATACTGGTCAAATTGCCCTATAAACAAGAATTTATCTTTTGTACTTATGGTTTCCTAAATGTCCAACTAACATCTAACTCCACCTATTACAATCTTGGAACATGGACAGAGTGCCACACTCAGCATGTGCAATGTACTGTACTCCGATGCTCAAGGATCATTTCCATGGCAAAAAAAAATGTTAATGGATACCAACATTAAATGTTCTATGAATCTAAGTGCATAGGTTATTTTTTGCTAACTGGACTTATTATTATAAGTTAGGTTCATAATACATATGTCTTAATTTCTAGTATTTCTGTAACATTCAAACTCTTGCGAAACCAATATTTATGGTACTTAAAGGTACAGTAAAGGTACTAGAAAGAAGTTTCAGTCTCTGTGAGTATATAATATTATACTTCTTATATATAGTGGCAAGGAAAAGTATGTGAACCTTTTTATGTTATGGGAATTTTATGTTTTTTTTGCATTAATTTGTCATTAGATATGATCTGATCTTTCACGGGTATTGACAAATATAATGTGCCTAAATTAATAACCATAAAACTTTGCATCTTTCATGTCTTTATTGAATAAATTCATTCAATAAACAACATTTAACAACCCCTGTTGTGGACTTGCTCTGTCATGGTCCCATTGTGTGACCCAACTTCTACCGAATTTCAGCTGATTTTCTTACCAAATAGTTTAATCTTAATTTCATCAGTGCACAAAACATTTTGCCAATACCACTGTGGAGTGTCAAAGTGGTCTTTTGCAGACTACAGGCGTGCAGCAATGTTCTTTTTGGTAAGCAGCTGCTTCTGCCGTGGTGTCCTGCCATGAACACCTTACTTGTTCAATGTTTTACTTACTGTGGACTCTTGAATACAGATGTTAGCCAGTTTCAATGATGTCTTCAAATCTTTGCCTGTCACTCTGGATTGTTTATTTACTTCATTGATGAGTTGATTTTCATTTATTTGAATTGTTCGCCCGCTTCTTGGTAGAGTAGCTACAGTGCCAAGGTGTCTCCATGTGCCTCAACTGTAGACTGGTGAATTCTTTGAAATCACTCTGTAACCCTTTACAAGCTTTATGTAAATCAACAATTCTTGATCAGAGATCCTCTGAAAGCTCTTTTTTGGAGATGCAAGGGTCACCTTAGTGTATTCTTCTTGTATGTTTGAGTGGTTTTTAATCAGTCAAAGTAGCTCTAGTCCACGTTGTCGAACTAATTTTCTTAACAAGACTCCAGGTATGCTAACACCTGATTAACACGGATTCACATACTTTTTACAAAAGCACTATAATGTTTTCATGGTTGACCTCAAAAAAGATCAGAATATATTTATGTCATCATTTTAGGCATTGTATTTGTCAATACTCTTGGCTAAGATGAAGATCAGATCACATTTCATAATTAATTAATGCAGAAAAGCATGAAATTCAAAATCGTTTACATACTAGTCACTTTATTTGCCTTCTAAAATACTCGAATCAAAGAAAGGTTAAAGGACAAAAAGATTTCAGTGTAACTTATTACAACTATTGGTGCAAAAATTTTATTTATTTATTTTATTTATTATTATTATTATTATTAAAGTAAATAAAATTTTTGCATATTATTATTATTATTATTATTATTATTATTATTATTATTATTATTATTATTATTATCACCACAGAAACAAACTACAGAAAAACAACAACAACAAAAATTCACTCAAGCATGTTTGTTAAATTTATTAAAATAAAATTCGGTTTATCGTATTTCCTATGTTGAGGTGAAAATAAAAGGATATGCCACTCTACATTGCACAATCCTGACCCCATTTATTAACCTAGTAATGAAAAAAAGGCTTTAAATGTTTTGGCTTTAAGGGCTATGTGCTCACAAACAGTGACATATTGTACATCAAAGAATCTTTAGTTCTTGATTTTTTAAAAATACATTACCTCCAAGGATAGATGGAGGGAAGGGTTTGCATTCTGAAAAGTGAAATTAATAGAAATATATAGCTGAAGGGGAATTTAACCTCTCTTCTTCAGGGGTGCTGTATCATGGCTGACCATGTGCTCTGATCCCAGATTACCAACAAGAAAAGAAAATCACTGTGTTAAAATGTAATGTACAGGGGGTCAGATCGGGAGACCTTGGGGGCCATTCAACTGCTCTGACACTAACCCACATTGGATAGATCCCTCCAAGACTGTTGGAACAAAAAAGTGATGGTATGGTGTGGTATATGGGGTACAAAGATAGTGGGGCCATTCTTCATCAATGGAAACCTCAAGGCCACTGGATATTTGAAATTGCTACATGATGATGTGTTTCCCTCTTTATGCACTGAAGCTGGCACGTTCCCTGAGTTTTTCCAGCAAGATGGTGCACCACCACATTATGGGTGTCAGGTCCGAGCATTCCTAGATGAACAGTTTCCTGAAAAGTGGATTGGTCGTCGTGGACCAGTTGAATGGCCCCCAAGGTCTCCCGATCTGACCCCCTTAGACTTTTATCTTTGGGGTCATCTGAAGCAATTGTCTATGGTGTGAAGATACGAGATGTGCAGCACCTGAAACTACGGATACTGGAAGCCTGTGCTGGCATTTCTCCTGTGGTGTTGCTATCAGTGTGTGAAGAGTGGGGGAAGAGGGTTGCATTGACAATCCATCACAATGGGCAGCACATTGAACACATTTTATAAGTGGTCAGAAACTTGTAAATAACTCATGAAAGAATAAAGTTACGTTAAAACCAAGCACACCATTGTTTTTCTTGTGAAATTCCCAATAATTTTTATGTGTCACATGACCCTCTTCCTATTGAAAAAACAAAAGTTGGATCCAAGATGGCCGACTTCCAAATGGCCACCACGGTCACCACCCATCTTGAAAAGTTTGCCCCCTCACATATACTAATGTGCCACAAACAGGACGTTAATATCACCAACCATTCCCATTTTATTAAGGTGTATCCATATAAATGGCCCACCCTGTATATTTTTACAATAAAAGGCCAACAAAGGTAACATTGTAATGTACAGAAATATATTAGAATATTAAATTTGAAGGAAAATTTGAATATTGTGAAAAGGTTCAATATTCTAGGCTCACTCTAATCAGCTGATTAAGCTGCAATGATTAACACCTGCAAAGGGTTCCTGAGCCTTTAAATGGCCTCTCAGTCTGGTCTCTTCAGTAGGAACCACAATCATGGGAAAGACTGCTGACCTGTGCAGAAAACCATAATTGAAATCTTCCATAAGGAGGGAAAGCCTCAAAAGGTAATTGCAAAAGAAGTTGGATGTGCCCAAAGTGCTGTATCAAAGCACATTAATAGGAAGTTATGTGGAAGAGAAAAGTGTGGAAGAAAAAGGTACACAAGCAGCAGGGAAGACCGCAGCCTTTGTCTGGAAAAGGTTATTCAAAAGTGTTTAGTACTTTCACAAGTGGACTGAGGCTGGAGTCAAGAGCATCAAGAGGCACCACACAGACGGATCCTGGACATGGGCTTCAAATGTCGTATTCCTCTTGCCAAGTCGCTCCTGAACAACAAACATCGGCAGATGCATCTTACCTGGGCTAAAGAGAAAAGAACTGGTCTGTTGCTCAGTGGTCCAAAGTCCTCTTTTCTGATGAGAGCACCTTTTGCATCTAATTTGGAAACCCAGGACCCAGAGTCTGGAGGAAGAATAGAGAGGAACACACTGAAGGATGCTTGCAGTCCAGTGTGAAGTTTCCACAGTCTGTGTTGATTTGGGGAGGCGTGTCATCTGCTGATGTTGGTCCACTGTGCTTCATTAAGTCCAGGGTCAATGCAGCCGTCTACCGGGAGATTTTGGAGCACTTCATGCTTCCTTCCGCAGGCGAGCTTTATGGGGATACTGACTTCATTTTCCAGCAGGACTTGGCACCTGCCAAAAGCACCAAAACCTTGTTCAATGACTTTGGGATTATTGTGCTTGATTGGCCAGCAAACCCGCCTGACCGGAACCCCATAGAGAATATATGGGGCATTGCCAGGAGACAGATGAGAGACATGAGACCAAACAATGCAGAAGGGGCCTAAACCAAATACTGAGTAGATATGCATGCTTATACTTTTCAGAGGTCTGATATACAGTAGTTCTATGTACAATCCCAGTTTTATTGATTGCATGTAATATTCTAATTTTCTGAGATTGTGGATTTGGGGTTTTCATGAGCTGTCGCCATAATCATCTCAATTATGACAAATCATGGCTTGAACTAGCTTACCTTGCAGTATAACCACTGTTTACAACAATGATTAGCGGAAAAGCATCTCAAAAAGCACAATGCATCAAATCTAGGGGCAGATCAGCTTGAACAGCAGAAAACCACATTAGGTTTCACCTTCTTTGCCAGCAAAAAAACGGAATCTCAGTTTATGTGGCTTGGTCTGATGAATGATTTCAGCTATGATGTGGTAAACCAGGATTTTCAGCATAAATGTTTAACTGACAAATTTGTAGCAATTATTTGTTGAAATTAAATTAACATCAGAATCTAATCTGGCTCAAGTTAAATAAAAGGGTAGAAATCTTAAAGTTCAAAGTAGGGACAGAGCATGATCATAACTTCTTAACATCTTATATCAAAATGAACGTATGTGGCGTTTTTTCAAACACTAAGCATTTTCTGAGAAATTAATCTAGCAGCTGATGTCAACATGATTAAAAGAGGTGTCACAAACGTTATCGTAACATCAGCCCTGTAAGCTAACAGTCATTATGCTATGATTGTTGGTGATTCATTCTTGAACTGCAAAACACTTTGTGAATATTTTTATAACAGTGTTAACTTTTATGTTATGCATAAATTGTGTACACTAACGAAGACAATGTTTTTCTATATCATAAAAAAATTGATTATGCCAAATGAAGGGTGAATTCATATGTGAATTCATACTCAATGTTTGGATTTCCTGGCATAAATTAACATTATATGAGGGATTTGAGAAATTTCTGGTAAATAAAGCCTTAAAACAAATGACATTAAAGAAGACTTCAAGCCGCAGTAAAAAATTTTAATGGTGCAAACATTTTAAAGAAGGCTGTACCTCTGTGAATGATGAACCACTCGAGGTGGCTCAGAGCCCACTACAGTCATTCATGTGAGCATTGATCTAAAACTTGTCACCAACTCGCAGAAGAGAAGCATCTGCTTGCACATCTGCTTACAAGACCGTGGCTGGGAGGCCGACGTGAAACAGGCGGTCCAATCATAGCTGCAGATAAATGTTCTAATAATATAAAGTCAACAACATATTTCAACAACATATTTGACCTAATAAATGAACCAGCACAGGACTATGGTGCTGGATGATGAAGTAGGACATTCACAAAATAAATTTCACCAATGTCACCTGGGAGCTTGGTTTGGGGAAATTACGCTGTCACACACTGTCAGAGATGATGTCAATTATCAGGACATAAATCCATTCACAACTAACACAAGAATTCAGGCTTACATGGAACTTTTAAAAAATCATAAACTGTTGATAATAAACTGTGTTTGTGAAACTCATGTATAGAACAATTATCACACTCAAGGTCACGCTGTTGTACTGAATATCAGCACTTTTCTGATATCTTCAGGACTCAGGCAGCAGTCTTGTGCCTATGACATCATCACAGCTGTGCTGATATTCTCTACAACAATGTCAACCTTTGAGTGTTAAAGTGGAATTATATATAAAAATTATAAAAATGGCATCTCCAAATTCAGAAAGTTGCCCCATACAGGACAAAACTCTCATTTTACTAGATTTGCACCCTGAAAATAAAAAAATCTGCTAGTCCTTGTATGTGAAACCAAGCATGATTGTTGTGCTAAAATATGGATTCAGCTGTCCATCAATGCAAAGGACAATCATCTATGCATAATATACAACAATACTGAAATAATTGACCAAAATAAACCCTGGGACAAATTGCTATTACAAGTAGATGTTGACATCAGTAGATATAAACCATGAATAGTGGCTTAAGATCTTAAGATCGTCAGTCTGTTGTTCATTGACTCACTGTTGTCTTTCCTGAAGACGGGTTTCAAGTAAACCTGAAAGCTAGAAATGGTGACCATGCCTTTGTTATTACCATACCAACTTTGTTAGTGTAACCTTTATATGTGATTTTTTATAAAAGAACTTTATATATGATATAAAAAGCGCATAAACAAATAATGGGATGATGTTTTACTATATGACATCATAAAATTGCCCAATGCCCAGATGAAGGTCTGGTCGTTGGCCTAGAATTTCCTGGAACAAATTAACTTTATATAACCACATTACATAACTAAGACATATTGCTTGCCATAGTACATTGTGAAAAAAGTGATAAACTGTTTAGATGTGTTTCAATTGTGTTTTAGGAAACAGGGATTTTAAAGCAAGAATATGACAAATGCTAATTGGATGCCATGAGAACCTTAAGAGCCGTAATGGAAACAAAATGACTTGCAGAATTTAACCCAGACATGCACTCTAAATTATCAGATGTAATACACACATATGCAGCTCTGGGGGGAAAAAATTGTTTATGTTTTTTTTTTCTTCTTACAGTTGCATGTATTGGTAAGATGAACAGTTTTGTTTCATTTTTTGTAAACTGTTGACAATATTTCTTCTAAATTTAAAATATATTTAGATGTTGTATAGATATATAGAATGCTATTTAGAGTGTATATTTAAATTAAATGACATCATCAAATAAAAATAACCCAAGATCATGCAGTATTTGCAGAGCTTTAATAACTCAAATAAAACATAACGAAAATAAATTGTAAACAAATTGTGTTAATGTTTTGGCTAAATAACATTAAGAGAACCGTTTTTGGTGGAATAACTCTGATTTGCAGTTACAGCTTTCATGAGTTTTGGCTCTCCACCAGTTTTTCACATTGGGTAACTTTATACCACTCTTTTTTGCAAAAAAAAAAAAGCTTTATGGGGATACTGACTTCATTTTCCAGCAGGACTTGGCACCTGCCAAAAGCACCAAAACCTTGTTCAATGACCTTGGGATTATTGTGCTTCTCTTTTTTTTCCAGAGCTGTGTAAATAAAACGGAGAGGCTCACCTTTGACCAAGATTAATCTCATCTCCCTGTCAGACGGCTGATAAGCTCAAATCTCTCTTGTTTTTTAGTGGAAAACCGATATCCCTTCCTTCAATTTTTTAACCTTGTATGTTGAGGCATGCTCATGCACATAAATTGGCAGAAGATTTTCACAGTATGAAGTCTGTGGGTCAAAAGTCTGGCACTGTAAAACCGCGGACAAAAGGGCAATCACTTTTTTTTTACACTGGGACTGATGTCACATGCAAGAGCTCTCAAAACCTTGATGACTAACCATTATATATGGCTGACTTGTATATAAGGCTGGTACACTGCAAACTTCAATTCAATTCACACTCATATATCAAAGTGAACTTCCCCCATAAGAAACAGTGGCAGCTCCGATGATTCCAACAGAGCAGTGTTTCAATTAGTATGTGTGTGTTTGTGCACGCATGCAGCGTGTTTGTTTGTGAAGACGAGAGGAGAGGAGGAGGGAGGGGGCTACTGTGTAGGATGACTTTCACACACGTGTGCGTGTGCGCTCAAACACCCATTAACGGAAACACTGCTCTGTAGGAAAAATATTTTCTATTTATTTATTTTTATTATTTAAAATTTTTATTTCTTTAATTTTTCCCCCTAATCTTGTTTCCTTGTCTAATCTATTACTCCTTTCCTTTCTTCCCAGTTAACAAATCAAAGCAAACTAAGCAATTACCCTCTGAGATTAATAAAGTTCTTTGAATCTTAACAAGCAGTCTCCTTAATGACATTCGTGCATTAAAACTGAGCATGGGAGACGATTACCCACAATCCCACAGCATGAGAGAGAAGAACGCTTGGCAAACAAAGCACATGTTTACTACCCATATGGCAAGACATAACTCATTTATCAAGTTAAAATTTATTTTCAAATTTGGCTTGTCTTGAAAAAACGGTCACAGACCAAGATACTCGCAATCCAAGGTTCCATTGTACAGGTTTCATGAATGAGGTTAATTATTTCAGTAATGATAATAAGTATACTAGTCTGAGATTTAAGATAATGTAGAACAAAAACTGATAATCATGCATTCAAGTTCAAAAGTTTATTGTGTAACGCAGGCGCAGTGGTAAAGTGCTCGTCCTATCATCTGGAGATCGCTGGTTTGCTCCCCGGATGATGCTGTAGCCTCTCGCAGCCGAGGGCCTAGTGAGAGCAAATTGGCCAAGCTCTCTCTGCAGGGTGGGATGGTAGGCACTTATGCCTCACACATTAATTACAGCAATGTAATGTACTACAATGAATAAAAGGGAAGTGGAACAGTAAGATTACAGGGTGAAAAGGTGAAGAAGGTACAGGAGTTTAAGTACTTGGGGTCATCTACCGGGGTGGCACGGAGTGGCAATTGCCACCCTAAGAAAAAGCCTCGCCACCCCATTTGCCACCCCAGCACTAGTGTCCTAGTGTTCTAAAAATAAAAGCGTTTTTTAATTTATCCGACATTCCAATCCAGATATCAGGTTCAAGTCAATCACACATCAGCCTTTATTACATTTTTATAGGACAATGTAAAAATGTGCACCCTAGTGTATACACCGAATAAGAATAGCGTTCCTTGAATCCACAAAAACAATGCAAGGATGCTTGCTTCAGTGTTGCCACTCCTCATAATTTTAATGCTACTCCCTTGCCACCCCATGAATAATTTTCTAGATCCGCCCCTGCTTGGGGTCAACAGTCATGTGTAATGGAGAGTGTGGGAAAGAGGTAAAGAAGCGAGTGCAGGCAGTTTGGAATGGGTGGAGAAATATGTTGAGATTCTCACTGATAGTTGTGAAAAATTGTGCTGACTGTTTGAATTAATATTAAGTTCATAAGAGATGTTTAAAAGTCATACACAATATTTTTCAATTCTCAGTACCGCAACTGCAGTTTAAACAGTCCTTTAAAAAAATGTTGTGGAGGATGAGAACATTAGGCATGGACACATCATTTTCCTACTTTTTTCATTATTACAATAAATATTCAGCAATTTTTTTATGTCATCTACAATAATTTAGTACAACAAAAATTTATCTAAACAACCATTTTTTGTTACTTTGTTTACATTACAACATAATGCATTCAAACACTACCGGACGCGTTGCGGTAATGAGAATTTCTGCAGAAAATGCAACAGAAAAATAACTATCATGTCAAAATGACACATTGTGCAAGGTAGAGAACAGTGTTGTCTTTATTCTTATGCTTTTTTATATTACAAAATTACTCACTCATCATCATCTATACCGCTTAATCCTGTACTCAGGACCACGGGGGGCCTGGAGCCTATCCCAGGAGACTTGGGGCACAAGGTGGGGTACACCCTGGACAGGGCGCCAATCCATCACGGGGCAATTACAAAATTACACATTTTATATTTAAAATCATTAGTGCCTTGTTGTTTTAATGGTTTCATGAGAATCACCCAGCTATGACCCGGAAGTGTAATGTGCATCAAGCCGCTCATATATTTGGTCGAGGCGCTGCCAGATCTCAGGGCCTCCTCATACTTATCACTCACTATTACTTGCCCTTTCATTAATTACTGCACCAAGCCCGCAGGCATCTTCAGTTGGTGCGATCTATCTGTTACTTGGAAAAAGTTTGACCATCTCCTCACGAGATGGAACACTGAATATAAGAGCCCTGGTGCAGGTTCTCGGAGTGGGTCGGTGATATTTGAGACTGGTTATGCACATTAAGATAATGTGGGTTTATTAAGTGGAGACTTAAATAAAACTGGTAACTGAAATAAAACTAAAAACGCAACAACAACAACAAAAAAAAACTCTCTTGACTCATCGAGACAGAATGGCGCTTTGGAAACGAAAAGTTTATTTCAAGTATTCTCACCTTTTGTGTCTTTTAAGTCTATCGTTATGTTTATTTTCTTTCCAGTATTTTCTTTTTTATTAGTCTTTTGTTGCTTTCGCGCCACGTGCTGCTCTCTCGTTGACGAAGACCTCTCACATCGCTTTGTCTTTGTCCCTATTACTGGAGCAATAGTCGCTCTGTTGGCGCGGCTCTGCTGATTTCCCCCATGGCGGCGTCGCCAAGCAACAGCGCGTGAGGGTTACAGCGGACGCACTGCGCGCGCATTACCTCGTGGATCTGACCCTCGCGAGACGTCCGTCGTTACTGTAGTAATATGTGATGTATGGAGGGTCGGAACCTTTGTGAGGGACCCGGAGTTACACAGGGGGGAGAGTAAAATAAAGGTGAGCCGAATTGACGGACATGTGTGGTCGTCTCTAATCTTTTGGATACGTTTGCCTCCGCTTTATAAAATGCGGCCAACTGAACAGTTACAGTAAGATACTCAAACTTACAACATGTTCTTTCTTTGGTTTCTTTCTTTTTTTTTTTTTTTTTTGTAATTTAGACAGAGAGGTCTGCCATACAGAAGGACAGGCAGATATATACAACCTTCGACCTGAATTAATAATATCACTGATTACATTAAAGCCGATCAGTTTATTTTAAGCTATAGTTTAAATTAGCCACATTAACGACGTTCCCGTTAACGACGTGATGGTACAACGTTTTGTTAGTATATATGTACTATCGAAGATTTAATTACATTTGTAATACACTCAAGGTTTTTTTTTTTTTTTTTTTTTTTACTGGGGGAAACTTAAACGGTAACTGAAATAAAATAGAAAACGCAACAAAAGCAACAACAACAGCAAAAAAGAAATTGCTGATGAGAAAGAATATTAGGACTGATAAATAGAAAGGCACGCACGCACGCACGCGCGTCCTCTGCTTACATGAACTTTCGTCGTGCAATAAATGTTTTGACCTTACGCCATGCAAAGGATGAGTAGTCTGTCTGATATTTAGTTTTTGTATGTCTAACGGTTTTCACACGTCTAAATAAGCGACCTTTACCCAACGCGTGAATAAGACAAGTCGTGTCTATTTCAGTTTGCTTCTGGTCTTATCTTGTTTTTCACATCAGCACTATTTTTTTTTTTACAATTTCACTACGTTAAAAACCGGCAGAATTTATTTTGCAAGCTCGGATTTTAGTCTCCTCCAGCAGAAAAATGGAGTAAATATTTCTAAAAAAAACTTTATTGTGATGATGTATGAAAATGTTCAGACATAAAATTTATTCCTTCTTTCTAGAACATTCATAAATCTAAATACTGGAATGTCTTTAATTTATATATATATATATATATATATATATATATATATATATATATATATATATATATATATATATATTTTTTTTTTTGTAGTTTACTTGTTATTTCAGCACTGTGAGCCATGTTGGCTTCACCAAATGCAAATCAATTGTGCCATGCCTGGTACTTTACAAGTGATTATTATTCATCAACATACTGTACACACAAGAATATGAAGAAAATCGCAGTTGTCAAAGCTTTTTTAAATCAGGCAGAAAGGTTTGGTGTTTTTGAGTTTGCATGTTCTCCGCATGCTTGGTGTGTTTCCTCCAGCTACTCAGGTTTCCTACCACAGTCCAAAGACATGCAGATTAGGCTAATTCTTGTTCACAGCTTGCCTATAGTGTGTAAATGAGTGTGAGAGTGTGTGTATGGGTGTACCCAGCCTCGTGCCCTAAGTTTCCTGGGATAGGCTCCAGGCCCCAATGACCATGTATACAGGATTGACCAGTCGATTAATCAGATGATTAGTGAGTGGAATATGTTTTATATTTTCATAAAGTAGACCTGTCAAAGCATATTATAAGTAGAAAAATATTGTTGGAAAACAAAACAGTCCTCTGTCATTTCTTTTGCCAGAATTCAGCTGTAGTAACATCTGAGAGGATTGTCTACAGCAACACACACATTCAAATGTAATGCCAGAAATAACACACAATATTCTTCTGCATGCTCAGTGCTTTCATACTAACTCCCCTGGGGCCAGAGTATCCTGTTACTTCTGTACAAATTGGTCATGTGACTCCCATGCACATCTATTTGATTTTGACTATGTATCAGGGAAGACAAAGTAGGTCATTGTGATAAGAAAAGTTTACCAAAACCAAGCTTATTTCATTTTGGCAAAAAGATTGTATAGTTTCCAAAAAGCATGAAGTAAGATGATGACAACCTTTCAGATGAGGCTGTTATATATAACTGGTCTGTCATCATGCAGACCTACGGTTATCTGTCATGAAACATGAAGGCACCGCAGGCTAAGTATGTATGTATGTATAATTGAAGTCTCTCATGACTTACCTCCTATGAGCCAAGTTGTTTTAGCACTCAACCACAAAAACATTTTTCATATAAGTTTCAGACACACACACACACACACACACACACACACACACACACACACACACACACACACATATATATATATATATATATATAACAACTCTTGCATCGTGCTAACACCGGTGACTGTTAAATGTTGAATAACCATATCAGCAATTATGTTTTCAGTTCTTTCATTTATGTTGTGTTGTTGAGTAATTACGTGGGCTGCTTTCCTCAGAGAAGCAGTAAAATAGGAAACCAGCACATGATGGTTTTGCATCACCTTCTGACCAATCAGAATTGAGAACTTAACAATGCTTTGGTGTATTCATAATAGTTAGTAATGCCGTGGTTTAATAAAACAATAAACTCACACTTTTGGTTTAGAAAACAGCCAACAGTGTAAAAGCAGACCATAAACCACAGGTGTGCACGTTATTTAAAATGTTTCAGGAAACTTTTCAACAGTGGAGTAATTGTATTTGCCTTTAGAGAAATATACTGTAATTCCCCCAGCACTAAAAGGTGAAATTATTGGTTTCTCAGGTAATTCCCAGTTATGTACAGCACTGTATATATATCCTTTTCAAGTTGCTAGTCACGTTGTTAGGTTAAACCCTGCTCTCTTTTTTCTTCCCACTCAGGAAAGTATTTAAAGCCGCATTGACTCAAACTTCCTCTTAAATACGCTTGCACACATTGCCAGACACCCACACTGACTCAGAGAGACATGGCCCGGCTAGATGTTACAGAGACTTTTCAAGGCATCACCTTTCCTGGACACATGCATACTCAGGAATCTCTTCGCTATGCTACTAACTTTAAATTTCAGGATACAGACATCTTGATTGTCACCTATCCCAAATCAGGTAGGTTGAAACTCAAACTTTAATGTGTGTTTGTGTGTGTTTGTGATTTATGTTTTCATTTTAGTCACATGATTTATACATCTTATTTCCACTATATTTCATGTTTCTCCTTATTGTAGGGACGACATGGATGCAAGAAATTGTCACACTGGTATCATGTAAAGGAGATCCGAGAAAATCGCAAACACAGCCTAACTTCTTTCGAGCTCCCTGGATTGAGCAGTGTTACAGCAAAGATGTTCTGAAGACTTTCCAAGGTCCTCGGGTTCTCACCACTCATCTGCCATACAAACTGCTAGCTAATGCACTCCAAGGCTCCAAAGCAAAGGTAACTCAAGCCTCCTGAAATATTATTATTATTATTTTTTTTTTTTACAAATCTGTTCGCTTTACATTCAATTGTAATCACTGTGAGTGTTAAATTCACTCACATCTCTTCATCTTGCTCTTTAATTTACTATAGTAGGTGTGACTTCTGTTTAACTACACTGGTGCCTCCTGACAAGCTTGAAATGTAAGGCAGGGTTGCTGGTTTTACAACCAGTGGATCTATTTTTGGAATAATTTGGGGATGAAAAGATGAGGCTAGTTTAAAACCATGGTGTTTGTTTTAAAGCAAATAATTCAACTTAAATATAATAGCAAAAAATAAACAGGTTATGACAAACAAGGGAAGCGTTGTAATGGTAGGCAGTGTATCTATGATGTACAGAACCATTTCTTTCAAACATATTGCAGGGGAGAGGCAAAAGTGGATTATGGCTTTGTTCAGATATTATTTGCATGTATTATGACCGGTGAATCCTGTTCAGGTACTGTAATCAAGGGTAGGTCCATAATATCAGGGAGTAACCACATCGTACTGTACCTTGATTTATTGCATAGCTAACTTTGCTGTGTTAGTATTTAATTGAGATGACAATTTTCACTTTAAACTAAATTCCACTCCAGATGCCTAATCAACAAGTTATTTGTTGTACCAAAAAAAACAACTGTCCACTAACAGATTTGATAAAGACGTTTTGAAAGAATTAATTATATAAATTCATCATTTCATATACTGTTGACTGACTGAAAGATACCAGGTTTAAACCCCAGCACCACTAGCCTGCCACTGTTGGGCCCTTGAGGATGGCCCTTAACCCTCAACTGCTCACTTGTGTACTGTGATACACTATATGTATGTCGCTCTGAATAAGGGCATCTGCCAAATGGCATAAATGTAAATGTCATGTAAATGTCATGTAAAGGGCTAGCCAAGACACAAGGTTAATGAATGCACCTACAGTATAAAACCAGCTCAAACTAGTTTGTTCTCCTGTGTAAACAAACCAGAATCTAAGACCTTGAGAATGTGATAAAAAGGAAAGTATCAAATATGAGGTCATTGCAGAAGGATTTTAAAAACACCCGTGACCAACAACAGACCTAGATGCTAATGCTAATGCAAGTTAGCTAGCTTCTCAATTGTCATGAGTAAGGTGAACGTGTGATTGCATGTGACCTCCATGTAACCTATATCTGAATCCATGGTGTCCTTCCTTATGTTGGTGATTTTACTTAATGAATCGCATATTTGATGTCAGGTGCAAAAGATCTTGTCCTTATATATAACGCTGTTATATACAGCTAATATAGTGCAGAGAGTCCTGGCACCGCATTGTTCATTTGGTATCTAAAATTTCTTTGAAGCTTTTTTTGCTAGGATGTCTATTGTTAAAGGTCCTATAAAAATTTTTTTTTTAAAAGAATTAGGTAAGATTCTGGTCTTTAGATATGTCATCAGCTCTAAGACTTATGGGATGCAAACATTGACCATCATTAACCAGAAATAAACTTTATTATTTAAACAAAATCCAGTTTGGTGGAGTCAGACCTGATCCTGCTCTTCCTTGATGGAGAAAACCGAGCCAAAATTGTTACTCTGTGTTGTTCTGCATATTGTGAATTAAGGATGACTGGTGAGAGGTTAAGGTTAATGTATAATGAGGGTATTGAATCAGGTCCAACTTCTCCCCCTGGACTTTTGGTTGTGCTTTCCTTTTTTGATCGTGTATAATTCTTTGTAATTTGGAAATTGTAACTCTCACCAGTCATGGTGCTTTGACTTATATTCTACCTTTTAAAACTTCCAAAATGTATGGTTTCAGATCATATATGTGGCGAGAAACCCTAAAGATGTGACTGTATCTTATTACTACTTTCATAACATGGCCAAGTTCCTAAAAGACCCAGGGACATTCTCTGAGTTTCTGACCGATTTTCTTGGAGGAAGAGGTTTGCAAACTTAATATGTTTCAATTACAAGTCATACAAAAAATTGTAGTCTTGCTTGATATGAATGTCTGAATGTTCTGTTAATTTCTTCGCAGTGTACTATGGGTCTTGGTTTGATCATGTGAAAGGATGGACCAGCAATGCCAGAAACATTGAAAACTTTCTGTTTATTACATATGAAGACATGTGGGAGGTAAGATGATCCTTATCGTATTCATTGACGTCTTGAAGTTGTCTTTTGTGGTTGGTATTATGAAACCATTAGAGTTGAGCCAGCATCAGTGCATAAAGCTATTACATGAACACACGAACGCACACATGCAAACACACGCCCACAGACCCACACATGCACAAGTGCACGCATGCAAACATACGCCCACACGTACACACACAAACACACACACACACAAAAAAGGGAAATGCCATTCATGTTTCCTAATTTTGTAATTCGCAGTGCGCCAGTCATTATCATACCAGTCATTAACATACAAGTCACAGAGAGACCCGGAGACAGACAGACAATGGGAAATGCATTTGTATTTTCCAGTTAAACAAAAGGTTCTAGCAGACACACGCTGTTTGTATGCATACAGTAACTATTTGTCTGAACAAGCACAATAGGAAGCATTGAAAACGCACTACAGAAGGCACAATTATATAGCCTTACACTGGTATAGACCATACCATGTTGAACGTGTTCCATTGTCAAACAGACAATAAATGCCATTCAGAATATTAGAATGTGTGACATTTTTGTAAGGCCCAGGCATCTCATATATAATGAGATGAGATGCATTTACAAATTTGAAGTTTAGATTTATATATTGTATTAGCAGATAATTTTATTTTTTTTTATTTTAATTCAATCAAATATTATATATTATAAATATATATATATATATATATATATATATATATATATATATATATATTATCATTCAATCAAATATTATGCTCTCTGATGATCTTCGCTTACTCCTCTATAACAGATTTTAAATTCAGTTCAAGATCAGTTCTAACATACTGTATGAGGGTCTATTGACCCTTGAGTAGTAATGTGTCTTTGGTTTGGTGCAGGATCTGTGTGGTTCCCTGGTGAAGGTGAGCAGATTCCTGCAGTGCCCTCTGCTGGAGGACGAGTTGATCAGCACCCAGAAGAGCTGCAGCTTCAACAGCATGAGAGAGAACTGCATGGTGAACTACACCCTGATTCCTCAGGAAATCATGGACCACAACAAGGGCAAGTTCATGAGAAAAGGTAGGGCTTTCACAAAGGATATTTTAGTTCTTAAAAACATTTTTTTTTTTAAAGTGAACTGTTGAGAAAGGTCTGCCATAATCACAAATAAATCAAGGTCTCTCTCCTCCTTTTTTGCAGGTCAAATCGGAGACTGGGTCAACACTTTCTCCCAGGAGCAAAGTCGCAATTTTGATGCAGTTTATGCCTCCCAGATGGCGGACACCATGTTGACCTTCGTGTGGGAAACAAAAAAATCCAGCAGAGACGAAGAGATCTTACCTCTTACATGACATGAAACAGCACTTTCCGCATAGGGGTCATGCTATTATGCTATTCGAGTTTACAGAGTTATCAAGAATGTTGTGGAGAACCACATTGCACTTTGATTTTTAAGTTCATTATTGCAATGAGCAGCCAGGACTAAGGACAAAAAAACTGGATACACTTCATGATTATATACATTAACTAATTGCATTAAATATATTTCTACTTGTGTGGCATGGCAGGCAGCTTTACTATCTTGTAGTTCAAAGGTCCATAGTTTGATCCTGTACTTGGATTGCTTTCTGTGTGGTGTGTTACATTTCACGTGTACTGTACATGTGTAATGGCTTCCTCTAGGTGCTCTTCTAGGTTCCTTCCACCTCCCATAAATATACAGTAAAAGTAGCTGGACTGTTATACTTTGGCGAGAAGAATTCCAGGAATGTTATATCTAAGCTATATTCTCACACCCAATGTTCCCAGGATTTATCACAACCCTTAAATGGATAAATGGGCGACTGCAGATGAAGAAATAGATATTTTATTAAACTACAAGCACACAGTTTGGCATTTCCAAGTATGGCTGATATTTGTTTTGTGTCTATTTTTTCTATTTTCCAATAAAATTCCTTCTCATGATTTTTATGAATGTAGAAGACATCCCCCCTATAAATAATCTAAAGGATGCAAACTCCTTCAACACAGAGTTTCTCCACATTATCTTCCGAATACAGTATGTTATACAATTTATGCTTGCTTTAAACCTTTTCTAATAGTGTGGATAATCGCTAGAAAGTCACTATGAACACTTATTACTGGCTGAGGCTACTTTAAGAGACCAGTTTGTGCAACATGACAATCAGACACATTAACATATCCTTACAAAATATATCCTTCACTGAAGAGCTTTGACGCTTATGCCTATCATAAGGTAAAAGCTCTCTATTGAAGGATATATAACATCTGAAAACAGCTTAATATCACTAATTGACAAATTGACCAAACTCCAAATACTTCATCAGGTGAACAATTCAACCCATAAACCGTACCATATGGGATGAACCCATGGAACTTTTTTTTTTTTTTTTACACCCATAAATTCAACTCAGAGATCATTGGTAATATTATTATATTGGTAATACCAAAGTAGCTTATTAAAGCATAAAGCATTACTGCCATCTTGATATAATAGTTGAATAATGACATTACAAAACAATGTTTATTGTAATAAATCACAATATTATTGATCAAGACATTCATTAAAATAGGTTTGAACAAGATGAAACAGATTTTCCCTGCGTTCATGGTCATCATATGAATCCATATTACACAAGAGACCAGTAGGAGTCAAACGTCTGTGTGCTATAACAACAGAATAGCTGTGTTTAAGGTTTCAACTCAAGAAATCACACACCTTTTACCTTATAACAGTCATTCTGGAAGTGTCACTCTGTGTTAATCATGTTTATTAATCATTTATTGCTTATAATTAAATAATATACTAAACTGATTGATTTTTTTCAGCTACGCTTAAGTGTCATAATGTTACTATGTACTACTCCATGATGATTCCTGTGATTTTGATACTTCAGGGTAATCGTGATGCTGAGAGGTTTTACTATGAGATTTCATTATTCCATTACAATGCATGAATGAAAGGTAAAAAAGCTGAAGATTTCAGACTCTCATTTCAGCAACAATGCAGAAATTTAGCTATCATTTTCAGAAATGAAAAATACAGAGAAACTGTTCTTAAGTATGGGGTGTTTCAAACCCTTTATTTAAAAAGTTCACAAAACCTGAATCAAGCGTTTAATTATATTAGATAAATAAGCATCAAAGATTCATTTTCTTTTAAAAAGGTAATAGGTTTATTATACATTTACCAGATGCCCTTATCCACAGCGAGCTGCATTTATTCACCACACGCTATACATTTGCTTTAGGGCTGAAGAACCCCTATCATACCTGACCCCACATGACTAGTTTTTCCCCTAAGCAAACAATTATGAGGAACATATTAACTCAGACAAAACTCTAATTTGGTGCATTATAAGATGTATAAGAACATTAGATAGATAAATAAATAAACAAACAACTAACTAACTGACTGAAGCTAGATAATTGAGCATGCTCTTTTACAAAACTTGACTAGCTAATTTAAGAACTTTTTTTTAAGTAGCTAGCTAATTAAGCAAACCCATTAACAAAGCTTAATTAGCTAATTTAACGATGTTAAGGTTAACTGGGCCGAACACATTGCAGATTTGATGGCATATCCTAAAGGCTAATATTTGCATTTTAGCTGAGAGGCAGATGATATAACATCCTATGAATCAGAAACTCCAGCAAAAGACATCATAAAAAATGGAAGTACTTTGGAGGTCAAAATGCATGTTTGTAGTAGGAGTACAAGGGCACAAGGCAGGGTGCAAATCCATTGCAAGGCACACACTATGGGCAATTTGGGAGCAGCAATTAGTCTAAACTGCAGTACCTGGAGGAAATCCACCAAGCAAGTGGAGGTGCAAGGTCACAGTGCTCACCTGCTATTTGGATGGCCTGGGTTCGATTCCCAGCCAGTGCACAAACCAGCCACTCTTATTGAAAATAACAAAAATAATCCTAGATATTTATTTAACACTGTAGCTAAATTAACTAAAAACAAGACCACAACAGACAATTTACGTTATACAGATGATAAACTAACCACACCAGATCAGAACCTAGAATGCTTTACTCCCCTTGAAGAGAATGAACTAATTTCACTCATCTCTTCAAAATCGTCAACCTGTGGAGATCCTATAGCGACACATTTTCTCAAGCAGATAGTACCAGCAATAACAGAACCCCTGTTGAAAATAACTAACTTTTCACGCAGCAGTGGGCATGTTCCCAAATCCTTTAAAGTAGCACTTATTAAACCACTAATTAAGAAACTTGACCGTGACCTTTGTCAGCTGTCCAATTACAGGCCGATATCAAACCTTCCCTTTTATCTCTAAGATTCTAAGACAGCTGTTCTCTGAGGACTTGTGACTTCAGTCGCTCGATAGTTCAGGACTAGAGTTTCCTACAGTCTACCTGAGCCTCGCTTGTGGACCAATGGTCTGTGGTGGCAACTGTCATGACTGCAGAAACTGGGGCGGACATAGATGCAGGGTTCACGTAACTGAGAGTTCTTTATTGATTTTTCACAATAACTCGAACAAAAAATTAAACCAAAGAAAACACAGTTGCACTGCGGATATCTCCCTCGGACTGGTCGAATGAAAACACAAAAAAAGGAAAGACGACTCTCGTCGCCAACGAAACCACCGGAAGCTGAGAAACCCTCAGCTTTGACCTTGACATAGTTATCGGCTCTTCCAGCCGTTCGGGACAAATTCCTTTCAGTCCTGGGGGAGAGACGAGACAATCCAAAGTTCATGAACATAGAGACAAGGACACGTGCACAACGGTGAACAGACAAGGGGCTACGGGTTTGGCCGGAATAAATAGAGACACACAGGGCAGACACAGGTGAACTTGATTTGGTTTAACAAAAAAGACACGTAGACACACTAGGGGGGGACAAAGGGCCAGCTCAGTAATCCGGTCAACCAGATCCTATTCTCCAAGGCTGAGGTGGCACAGATATGACAGCAACCCCTTGCTGGGAGCAGCCAAAAGACCAACAACAACATAGACAGATAGATTAAAAGACAAATTATTTTGTAATAATAATAAAAATAAATAAATAAACAAAATAAACAGTTACAAAAAAGTAACTGGTTCATTTTTGCTACTCAAAAAAATTTTTTTTTTTTGCGAATCACTGAAAAATGCAATAGGATGAGCTCATAGACTATTTACTTCCTTCTCATTGAAGAACCATGATCATTTCCTCATGGAAAGTTATAATTCATTCACTTACGGATTTTCAGTTACATTTTATAAACATATATATGAAGTTTGTTAAAAATAGAGAAGAAATCATGTGTGGAAAATGAAATGGTGGCCAATGATTGGGTGGTGGGAACAATGGAGGTCAGTGATTATCTGGAATAGGCATTCTGATTAGTGATTGGTCATTGGAGCATATACAGTACGTACATAAATGCAACTCAGTCAGGCTTTACAATGTCATTCGAATTTCCACTAGCCTCATTAAAAATACTAATTTGTCACCACCATTCAGTAGGTTGGCTAAAGTAAGAAGCCTTGGTGTTAATGTACTGTATATGTCTTAATAAACTTTGCAAATTATAAATATTCTTTATCTGACATAATTTGACTTTGCTAGATAACATTTTTATATTTGGTCTGGTGTATTTTAGATGTCAGTAGACCCAGATATGACACATTTCCCAGAGGTCTTTTTATTTTACAATTGTTTTTTTTTACGATATAAATATTTACTATATTTTACTTTAATTAAAATTAAATAAACTACTGTATTGTTGTATTTTGTATACCTTTTTATGAATATGATTTTTTTTCTCAAACATCTACTGCATACCCGTTTTCCCCCCAAAAAACAAAGACTAAATGTTTAAGCACAAAATGCTTATGCCGTCTTCACTATAAAACTACACACATTTGAGCACCATTTTGGTTCACAGTGTTTTCTGCCCCTGTTTGCATGTTGGCCATAATAAAACATCTGGACATTCAGAGGATTTTCTTTATCTGATCATAAAGGACTAGCACCAGGGCACCCCCCATACTTCTGAGAATATTTGACCATGTTCCTTTGAAAAAGGCGCTGACCCCTTCATCACGAGCAATCTTTTTCCAGCAGTCCACTGTGCCTGTGTAGATGATGTCAGCTGCAATAAACAGAAACATGACATATTCCTTTTACAGGGGAATTAATTAGAAAACAAGAAATGATGTGGAATCCAGATTGGATGTGACTGGTATGCAGCATCTGGTTATATGACACTATGTTTGACAACCGTGTACTTACTTACCCCCTTTAAGTCCTGATTGCATCATCATGCGGCGACGCACCGTATCGAAGGGGTAGGAGATGAATCCGGCAACAATAGTAACACTTTGTGCGATCATCCAGCTCATCAAAAAGTGGATGTTCTCTGGATCTGGCAATGTACCTACACAACAGATCACAGCATTCAGTATCTACATATCTAAACTGCCTTTAAATTAAAACTGCACTCAGAACTCACTCTTAACTGTATCATAGAGTCCGAAATAGGCCGCCCTATAGATGATGATGCCCTGCACGGACACGTTAAAACCTTTGTAAAGACCTCTAGGACCATCAGCCTTGAGGATTTTTCCAAAACAGTCTCTCAGTCCAGCGAATTCCCTATCCGCTTGTGCCTTGCCGATGTCCGCTGCTAAACGTGTACGTGCGAAGTCCAGTGGGTAGACGAATGTGAGTGACGTGGCACCTGCCGCGCCCCCTGCTGCCAGGTTCCCAGCAAAGTGGCGCCAGAACTGTGTGTTCTGGTCAACACCATCTAGGAAGAACCTCCTGTATCGGTCCTTGAAGGTGAAGTTGAGGGCTTGCGTAGGGATGTATCGAATCACATTTGCAAGGTTGCCTCTCCAGTACGAGAGAATACCCTGCTCTTTGGGGATGCGCACGACACAGTCAATGAAGCCCTTGTACTGCTTATCGGCTGCAATGTGTTTGCTGGCATGTTGCACCTGTGAGAAAATTCAACAAGGCTTAAGTGCGCATACCGTGGCATACTGTATTGACTACATTAAGATACTATCATCTGTGGCATACCGTATTGACTACAGTAAGTTACTATACATTGCGGTAGACTGTATTGACTACAGTAAGTTACTAGACATTGTGGTAGACTGTATTGACTACAGTAAGTTACTGTACATTGTGGTATACTGTATTGACTACAGTAAGATACTATATTTACACTGTGGTATACTGTATTGACTACAGTAAGATACTATATTTACACTGTGGTATACTGTATTGACTACAGTAAGTTACTATACACTGTGGTATACTGTATTGACTACAGTAAGATACTATATTTACACTGTGGTATACTGTATTGACTACAGTAAGATACTATATTTACACTGTGGTATACTGTATTGACTACAGTAAGATACTATATTTACACTGTGGTATACTGTATTGACTACAGTAAGATACTATATTTACACTGTGGTATACTGTATTGACTACAGTAAGTTACTATACACCGTCGTAGACTGTATTGACTACAGTAAGTTATTATACGCGAGGAAATGTAATTCGTTATTTTCCACCACTGGGTTTACCACACTGACCACAGTAACTAACTAAACTCCATGGTATACTGTAGTGTATGTATACTATAGTAGCTAAATTATTGCAGCAATGCAATGGTTTCAATTAAAAATTACAATCTGATTGAGATATATGCTGTTTAATGGTTTTTACTTGCAGTGTCTTGCATTTCATCTTATTTTTGGACAGATACATTCATAACCTAATTATTTAAATTGTGGAGCTGCATCTATGTACCTCACTCACTCACTCTTATATAGAATGCTTTTTTTGCCGTGTCGCCCTGCATCTATCTGCGTACACTCTAAAAAACGCTGGGTTGTTTCTGTAAACACATTGTTTATGCTGAGTGTTTTAAATATTACTGTTATTGTGTCACAAAGTGTAGTTTTAAGAGCTATTCTGCGGTGCTCTGTGCTCATGCAGTCGCCCAACGCTGCCTCACCTTCTTCTAAACTTCTGAAAAACTACCGCTGGCTGTGACGTCTCTTGTGATTAAGACAGCGGATTTATTTCATTTTGTGTATTTCTAAAACGTAATCTTTGATATAATACGGTTATGGTATAATACATCGCGGCTGTGAGACGCATCCTGTACGCTGCGTTCCATTTGCACTATGCCCGGTGTCCTCAAACCCTCGACTGTGCACTTCAAGGTCAAGTCTGTTCTTTGCGTTCTTGGAAATGAGACACCGCATGACAGACTTTCTGGATTCTTCACTTCTGAAGTGAGGGGCACGCCAATTGAAGCTGTCAGTATTTTATGGTAAGTTAATATGAATTTTTACCTAAATTTTCAATGTTGTAGTTGTGGTAGTGTCTCGTTTCCTTGTTTATTCGCTTTTCCACCTTTTTTGTCGCACTTTGCTTGGGGGTAAGGGGAGTTCATGTTTTCATATTCTGTGGGACCAACATGATGGGAAAAATATCTGCAAAATATGGAGCTGACTGGAGCATTGTTCCATGGGTTGTACCTTGGGGATGAGACAAGAGAGACCTTTCCCATTGTTGGAGGCAACGCTATTGATACAGACTCTTCGTTGGAGGCTGTTGATCTTTAATTGATGTTAAATACACAAAGCAGTGTTTTCCCACCTGCGAGATTCTCCAGCATACTATAGATCATACTGATGGACATGGGTACTAATATGTAAATTTTTTGAGGACAACCGTTCTTCAGCACACATTTAATCAATAATCGATTGACATTTGACATTTAATCAAAAACGATTTAGTTGTTTGTGTTTTCAATGTCACTTTGAAGGACATTAAATAGTAATAGATAAATAACTAATAGTTAAAATATTAAGATGGGGAATGTTTGATGTCATGTGAGCATTATAAGATTTCCATTGAAAACTCTATTCTGTATAAAGTGTTTAAACATTGAATTAAATGCAGAAAAATGCAGATTTCCAGGGGGCTCTTGTTTTTATTCTTTTACAGCGTATGTTACATTTATTTTATATTTAACAAATGGTCACCATGGAATTATATGTTTTGTGCTACATTTTTGTCAAAATCGAGTTATTCACGTTTTCTTATTCTGTGACAATTTATTTACATTATGTAAAGTTGTGTACATTTTGGGTCTTTTTTTTTTTTTTTTTGAATAAATAAATAAATAAATGGAGTGTGTCAAGCCAGGAAGAGTGTTAATTCTACCCACTGGTTGGGTCAAATAAAATAACCCAGCACTTTAACATTTAACCCAGCAAGAGCGTCAGCTTAACCCACTGGTTGGGTCAGATGAACAACCCAGAATTCTGGGTTAAATGGTACAACCCAGCGCGTGTTCTGTCAAATAGTGACCCAGCGGCTGGGTTACGGCTGGGTTGTTTTTTGAACCCAGCAGTTTTTCGAGTGGAATATACACAAAAACATACATCTGAACGTCCTAAACCTGGAATTTCGACGCGCACCGCTGCTGTAGATATCGCGCGATTCTTTAAGAAATCGTATTTAGAATAAACAAACCGAGTGTCGGTGTGACGTTGGTTGTTTTTGAGAAATAGCTCTGACCTGCAGGAGCAGCTTGACTCTCTCTAGCGGAGCCACAGCAGTCTCCGACACCGCGGCCGCGACACAAACCGCCGCGAAGTCCTTGGCGAAGGCCACAGCGGATTCAGTCATGTTTTATCCTGCAAGTATTAATACCGTATTAGTGTTGTCACCTGGTAATGAAACAGTGACGCTAGGCGCCTAGCAAGCCTTTCCACCACAGATCAGGTGACCAGAGGACAGTTTCCAGGTGTGGAGAGAGCACATGACGGTATTATACTGGTATCACGTGATTATAACCACAGTGATGTAAATCAACAGGTAAGTCGAGAAGGGCCTGGCTGCTGACTTGTTGTTGCTCTCACACACACACACACACACACACACACTTGAATAGATATGATGAGCAGTGAAACCGGCTTTTTTAAACACAGATTGTTGACAGCATTTTGAATGCCTGTCGGTGTCCTTTTCATAATATATCATCTAAAACAGCCAAGGGACAGCCTGTGATATACTGTGGGCAGGGACGCCGCTAGCAATTTTGGGCCCTATGACAAAATATGCGGTTGGGCCCCCCTACCACACCCACTAGTAGTGTTATTACTAATAAAGCAGATCTCTGGGGGCCCCTAAAGGGCGTGAGCCCTTAGAATCATCCTAACTTTCCCCCCCCCTTAGCGGCGCCCCTGACTGTGGGCTCCGAAATCCTGAGACTATACTGAAAATGCTTCCATTTGATATTCTAATCATTCATCACCAAATTATATGAAATAAAGGAAATTATCAACAATAACTTAAAACAAATATGGTATGTTTTTTTTTTACATTAATGACAATGTACACTAGAGATGGAAAAAAAGATTACTACAAACGTTTATGTAAAACTTCTATGTTAGATCCAATGCAGCAGCGTGTGAGATAAAGGATAAAACTATGACCTGTGGTACAAAGGCAAGGTTTATAGGGAACGTCATCACTACATTTAAACCGAGACAGGGCAAAATCTCCAATATTATACAGTTAAGTACATTTCCTTTATTTATTATTTTTTTTGTTAAATATATTTTTATATTGTTATATATATTTTTAATAGTAAGAATTTTTCCACCCCGTGTGTCTGGAATATTCATTTATCTATTTATTTATTTATTGTCTGGAATATTTTCAACAAAAGTTTGCATGAAACCTGACGTCATCAAGGCGCAGGCGCCCTCTAGTGTTTTCAATGTGCATTATTTTTAATGTTTCTTTTCACTAAGATTTTAATCCTTAGTGGTCTGAGGCTCTTTTGAAATTGTTAACGTTACGCTTCTTGTCTGTAGTCCTACCTAAATATGACTCTGTTTAAGACGGTGCATGAGTAGAGGTATAACTTTATTAACACTCTGCATCCACTGTATGGTGAAAGGAAAAAATGCAGCGTGTTGGACAACAAGCCATTTATCCTTCACTTTCGGCCCTGGGGTCGGACTTTGGACATCCAGGACGTTTGTGAACACAAAACTACTTTTAGCCACCTCTAAAATCACCCACAGGCATTCATTTCTGGCTATTTTTTTTAAGGGTGCTTTGTGGCAGCAATCAGTGTTGGATAGTACAATGACAGAGTAATAAAAGGCCTAAAATACTTTCAAAAAACTTTCAAAATGTTTTTTAAAAATTGTCGCTGTAGCTGTCACAGATAAAGTGTATTTTTGTTCTGAATATTTTTTGGTCACATTTTGAAATACCTTTTTTGTTTGTTATAAATGGTGTATAATATTCAACTTTATACCTTATTCAACTGTAATTGTTCATTTGATATATAATAATACGGAATTTGTGCCACCTACAGGAGAAAACGAGTAGTGCTACACTGACCAGTCATGTGGTTTTTATTAATTGTGTGTACACAGAAAAGAAATGAGGTTGCAAGTGTGTTGAGAGTGCAAGATGAATTAAACTGTTGTTTAAAATATATCTTTTAATGTCTCCTGACTCCTGATTGGAAGGCACACGGTATGTTTGTTTATATTTTAATGATCATGCTTTTGTAATGTATGGTAAAAATTTGTTTTGAGAAAAGTTTTGAAATATGTTATATGACTTTTTGAACTGCGTCATGGCGCATTCATTTCACAATCTGTAATTTTGATTGCAATATTATTTATTTTCATGTTTATAGTTTTTTTCACGGTGGCCATTTGATTTTTGTGGAGTTGACTCTCACTTTGAGAAGATGTCATTAAAATTTGAAAGTATCGAAGGCATCAGTTGAAAAGTGATTTTTCTGGTGAGGAAAAAATCTTCGGGAGCCGTTATAGTCGCCCTCTTTCTCCTCCCACTTCTTCTATTATTAGTGTTATTAATCATCATCATCATCATCATCGTGTGATTTATTTACATACAAATAAAAAAACTTAACAGCTGAAAGAGAAAGAGATACATATTTGATTAGATTCAGATATTTTGATTTTATATAGTCATGCAACTGTCTACACTACATCTACACCAGAGCTGCCAAGTGAGATTCTGAAAATAACGGCATTGGTTCTGCATGTACAGTCGTGGCCAAAAGTTTTGAGAATGACACAAATATTAGTTTTCACAAAGTTTGCTTCTAAACTGCTTTTAGATCTTTGTTTCAGTTGTTTCTGTGATGTACTGGAATATAATTACAAGCACTTCATACGTTTCAAAGGCTTTTATCGACAATTACATGACATTTATGCAAAGAGTCAGTATTTGCAGTGTTGGCCCTTCTTTTTCAGGACCTCTGCAATTCGACTGGGCTGCTCTCAATCAACTTCTAGGCCAAATCCTGACTGATAGCAACCCATTCTTTCATAATTGTCATGCACACTCGTAACACGACCGGCACTAGGACTTGGAAGTAGTACGGTCGGGTTTCCAGGAAGCATAAAAGGAGACAAAATGGCGCTTCACATTGCTCAGTCATTGAGTTCGCCCATGCCTTTGCTGACGCTACGCTGACTATTCTGTGAGTACTCACCGATTCGGGTTGCTTCTTTGATTGAGTGTGTGTTGCTAGAACGCGGGTTTATTTGTGTAGATCCTTGCTCTTTGCGTAAGAGAGTCCTTAGACTAATCGCGTGGTTATCCTGCCTATTCGTGCTGCTTCCGCATTTGGGTTTACCATCCACGCTACACGGGCTAACTGCTAAGGCTTTTCAGTTTATCCTTTGGTTGCACGTGACAATAATCACTTCTTGGAGTTTGTCAGAATTAGTGGGTTTTTGTTTGTCCACTCGCCTCTTGAGGATTGACCACAAGTTCTCAATGGGATTAAGATCTGGGGAGTTTCCAGGCCATGGACCCAAAATTTCAGCGTTTTGGTCCCCGAGCCACTTAGTTGTCACTTTTGCCTTATGGCACGATGCTCCATCATGATGGAAAATGCATTGTTCATCACCAAACTGTTGTTGGATTGTTGGAAGAAGTTGCTGTTGCAGGGTGTTTTGGTACCATTCTTTATTCATGGCTGTGTTTTTTGGGCAAACTTGTGAGTGAGCCCACTCCCTTGGATGAGAAGCAACCCCACACATGAATGGTCTCAAGATGCTTTACTGTTGGCATGACACAGGACTGATGGTAGCGCTCACCTTTTCTTCTCCGGACAAGCCTTTTTCCAGATGCCCCAAACAATTGGCTTCATCCGAGAATATGACTTTGCCCCAGTCCTCAGCAGTCCATTCGCCATACTTTTTGCAGAAGATCAATCTGTCCCTGATGTTTGTTTTTTTTTTTAAGAGAAGTGGCTTCTTTGCTGCCCTTCTTGACACCAGACCCTCTTCCAAAAGTCTTCACCTCACTGTGCGTGCAGATGCGCTCACACCTGCCTGCTGCCATTCCTGAGCAAACTCTGCACTGCAGCTGAATCCTCTTTAGGAGACAATCCTGCCGCTTGCTGGACTTTCTTGAACGCCCTGAAGCCTTCTTAACAAGAATTGAACCTCTTTCCTTGAAGTTCTTGATGATCCTATAAATTGTTAACTTGGGTGCAATCTTAGTAGCCACAATATCCTCATGTGAAGCCATTTTCATGCAATACATTATTAACCATGGTTAACAATGAAGGAACAATGATTTCAAGCATCACCCTCCTTTTAACATGTCAAGTCTGCCATTCTAACCCAATCAGCCTGACATAATGATCTCCAGCCTTGTGCTCTTCAACATTCTCACCTGAGTTAACAAGACGATTACTGAAATGATCTCAGCAAGTCCTTTAATCACAGCAACGAAATGCAGTGGAAAGTTTTTTAGGGATGAAGTTAATTTTCATGGCAAAGGACTGTGCAATTCATCTGATCACTCTTCATAACATTCTGGAGTATATGCAAATTGCTATTATAAAAACTTAAGCAGCAACTTTTCCAATTTCCAATATTTATTTAATACATCATGTAAAATACTATATGCTAAAAGACATTAATATTATTTATTGTAAAGTTACATGAGTATTTTATCAAACAAAAAATCACATTCTATAAGTCAGATTTTTCACTCTGATTTTTCCAAAAATATTTTGTCATAATGTAGTCATTAGTGTTCTAATTTTTACCTTTTAGAAGCCTGTCTGCTACTAGCTCTGGTGCAGTGATCACACAATTTGGTTACAAATTTTTTGCATTTTGTTTTTGAGTTATTAAACCTCTGCAAATACTTCATGATCTTGTTTTGATTTGCTGTCATTTCCTTTAAATATACACTCTAAATAACAATAGTTACATTTAGAATTTAGGAGAAATATTGTCACCAGTGAAATTGTGTTCCAGTCCGACCCTGCCTAAGGATGTTGCTTGTACAGTGGAACCTTGGATTACCAGGTTCAGAATATATCAGACACATAAATCAAATCGTATTTTCCTATAAGAAACAATGGAAACTCAAATTATTCATTCCACAGCCCCAAAAAATAAATACATAAAATAATTAATACAAAATATAAAGTAAACATAAAACAAATTAACCTGCACTTTACCTTTTAAAAAAAAAAAAAAAGTAACAATAAATCCCGACAGATAAGCGTTTCCGTTTGTGCTCGCAGATGCGGTGTTTGTGTGTGTGTGGAATTAGCCCCTCCCCTCTCCTCGTCTTGCATAGTAAACACCCCCGTCTATATTAGCCGGCGGTGCGTCATTTGACACCGTGCACTTACCCACACAAAACGGAAACATCTTTTTTACAGGAAAAAAAGGAAATCTTTCTAATGACACTTGACTGAACGCAGCCTAACGGAATCACTGCTGTAAGGTGAAAATAAAAGATTAACATGCACTTAATGAGCAGGGAGTGTGTGTGTAAGTGTACTGTGTCGCACTGTAGGCTAATACAGAGAAGGAGCAAATGGATCCTTAATCTCTCTAATGAGACTTGCTTTTGCTTTACACGTGTTTGCTTTACACAGATGTTGATTATACCAGTGACAGACAAGCAATAAGTCCCAGTAATGGAGACAATTACCCACAATTCCACAGCACGAGAGAGAAAAATTAATGACTTAGTTGTGATCACTTGACGCTTGGCATCAAAACAAGAAGCGCACGTGTGATACATGATACTTGGTACTCGTAAACCAAGCCTTGCTCTTTTTTCAAGTAAAATTTTTTTTTTTAATCTTTGCTCGTCTTGTGGAACACTCTCAAAGCAGATTACTCGCAATCTGAGGTTCCACTGTATACCTAATGAGGTTGCTGTTCAGCACGCATCCATTATTGTACAATGCATCCTTATTTTGCCTGTATAGACACTCTAAATAATTTACTGCACTTATCCAAGGTTAACAAGGTGGTCCTGGTTACCTAAGGTCTTTCCAAAACTTAACTTGATCCTGTAGGCTGTGTGTGGTTGTAACAGAGTTTTGAGTAGCGACACCGGCTGTAAGGAACAGGGAAGACATTGAAGAGGCTCTGATCAGCCTGACTGGTGAAAGGTGTTCTAAGATGCCACATGCCCAGTCCTAAAAATACGTTTTCAATATAGATGGGTTTGACATGCTTTGCTCCTTCAGTTTGTTTGGAAGGTCTAAGGTGAGCACGTAGCCCAATCCCAGTGCATAAGGTAGATAACAGTCTTCAGGAAATGCATCTTTTGGCAAATACCATTTAGAGCTGGGGGAGAACGATTGGCCATTTTGCCACAAGATATGTCATATAGTTCTCCCTTGGTGCCTGAAGAAGCATATTCATTAAAGTGTTCACATTTAGAAATATATCAGAGTCGATCTTCATGGCATAGACAGCATTTTGGCAGTAAGTTGCCAGCCATTCCATAATCACCATAGTTTTGATAATAAGATTTTTATAACTGACCAGGAACTGTCGCTTTGAATGATGTCATGGTGTTCCTCACTCTCCTGCAAGACCTTCTGCTGCATCTCCTCTCTCCCTTCATGTCCAGGCTGACCAAGCAGAAAGAAAAGTCTCACCACTTTGTCCATAACCATCTTCTCAGATCCCCAGGTTGTGTGCCCTTGAGCAAGGCCCTTAACCCCAACTGCTCAGATGTATAATGAGATAAATAAAAAATAAAAAATGTAAGTCGCTCTGGATAAGGACATCTGCCAAATAGATGTAGGTACCATCAAGACCAAGAAGGGTGTTTCGTTCAGACACCTTTCTGATTCATTTAAAATGTAATGATATTTACAGGGATATGTCACATGGTAGGGAGTTTCACGTGGACATTTTTCACCTCCTAACACAGAAGGTGAAACATATATACATATTTCTCCTACTTCTGTTAAGATCACATAGTAGAAGAGTAACACAGTTGAGAAAACAAGTATGAGGAACCCAGCTCGGAAATAAGAAGACTGACATCCAAATGGTATTTCCAGGAGATCTGGGCTGAAAAAGTAATTAGATGAAAATCATGGTTAAATTTTTGGCTTCAACAAAGTTTGATATTTATTAGATGGTGAATATGATGAGCATCCTAGTTACTCATCATCCAATAATCATGGTCTAATCCTAAAACATAGTTGTTGTGGTACTCTTACAACTTTACCAATATTTATTTAATTTAATTGTTCTTGTAGCTCTTTATACAATGTGCATTTAGAATATTTTCAGCATATATTAGAAGATTATTGTATACTTTTATCATTACCATGCAATGAAATATTTCAGTCACGTATTTTGCTATTTTCAAACCACTATTTTGAATGTATAATATGATGAGGACAAGACCAAACAAAAACCTCTAACTATTTTAAAGCCAGTGCTCCTATCCTGGGTGTTCTCTCTTTAGTTTGATTTGCTTACCACAAACACCATTACAAGTGCTACTAAAACTACCATGAGTACTAGTGCTACTATATATTATTACTAGTGCTACATTCTTGCATCTAACAGTTGGAGTGCCTTTCTGATTCTAGACGGCCCGCATGAGTGGATAAAAATTATTTTCATTTAATAATCTTTGAACAGCATTACTAAGGCATCATTCCTAAGGCTGAGGCTGATTTCTTTCTTGCCCAGACTGTTAACTCATGCAATTCCTTCAAGTTTTGGGTCAGTTGATTACACAGAGTTAAGCACTATCCATATTATTGTGCATCTGGATGAGACACAACCAGAACTCAATATCAGTATAGATTCAGAAGTGTGGGTGTTTGTAATAAATTTATGTGCCTGTGCTATGAGGCTCAAGTCTAATGGTTTTATAATACTAGTGGAAATGGATTTTCCATTGCGCCCATAGACTTTTTGTAGTTTATCTTTTGTTTGGACTTCGTTTCCCAGAATGCACCACATCAGCTCATTACTTTCTTTATAAATAGCCTGCCTTAGTTCAGTTTGATGTCTTGCATCTGTTTTGTTCGGTATTGGTGACTGGTATGTCACCAATACCGTCTGTTTAGATTGTTCATGTTTAGAGTTTGTTTGTGTATGTCTGTTATGATTATTAAAAACTTCAAGTCTTAACCTCTGCAATTATGCCTCGCCTAAAAAATCCACCACAATCGTAACAGATGCCTCCCAAATCCCTTTAGCTTTAAAACTGATTGATTCCTTCTCTAGAGCTTCTGGTCTCCATTTAAACATCTACAAGTATGAGTTAATGTCTATTAAGACTTTATAATTATGTAGATTTTTTTTACAGAAATACAATATTCATATATCTGCTAATGAATATGTTGTTGCTAATGCCATACCCTCTGGGGTGAGTTTATTGTTACAAGGCTCTACATTTCCTTCGCCATGCTCTTATTCTTTGAAACTAACTGACACAGTGGTCGGAGGAGTTTGTTTTTCTGTAGAGCAGCCGAAAAGAAATCAAGAGCCCTCTTCCAGAAAGAGGTCATTACAATTCCTTATGTAATATCGTATTGGAATAGTATTCAAGATTCAAAACCTTTATTAATCCCAGACGGAAATTGCTTTGTCTTGGTTACAGTTGCTTTGATTTGTTTACCGGGAAGAAAGGAAAGGAGTAATAGATTGGACAAGGAAACAAGATTAGGGGAAAAAAAACAATTAACAAATTAAACAATTAAAAAATTACAGTAATAAAAATTTATAAATAGAAAATAGAATTAAATATAGCATGCAGGAAGTTACTGTAAGTTACATATTGCACTAAAAATACTAAATAAATAGATATTGCAATAGATATTGGAAATGGAAAAGAGAAATTGCACAAATGGTACTGGTGATCAGATATTGCACTTGGAACTGATATTGAGCTCTGGGAACAGTAGTGTATTAATTTAATATTGTATGTGTTAGGAACCTCCACTAGAGGTCACTGTTGGGGCTCACCCGAACCGAGGTGGCTCATTAAACATCATATAGCAGTTTGTTCTGGGAAACTGGGTCGAGCATTGTTTGTTGATGTGTTTATATATCCCCTTATACCGTCATGTGGGCATTCCTTTTTGTTTGGTTTTTGTTTCTTTAAGTTTATATTTGGTTTGTTTTGTAACCTTTGTTTTCAAGAGGGCTCTTATTATTTTTCCTTATATTCTGTGTGTTTGTGGATTCATGGAGCTGTCCTGTTCAGTGTTTAGTTAGGCTGTGTCTCGTCCTGTGTAAGTACTGTTCTGTGCGTCCCTAGTGTCTCTTCTGGTTTAATCCTTTTGTGTGTAGCTTCCCTTTCTGTTTAGATTTGTGTAGCCACATGTGGGCTTAGCCGCTAGTAGGCCTTGACTGCTAGTAGGGTTAGCCCCTAGTAGGGATTGACTTCTAGTGGTTCTGGTCGCTAGTAGGTTAGCCGCTAGTTTGGTATAGCCTCATGTGTGCCCTGCCTTTTGTGTTCAGTTCCCCCCTATTAGGTCAGTACTACCCCAGTTAGCCACTAACTCCCCAGTATTCCATGTAGCTACTAACCACTAACCCATCTAATCTCTGTGCCCCTGATCCTGTCTCTAGTCTGTATCCCTGGTCCTGTATCTAGTCTCCAGTCCTGTCTCATCTCTAGTTCCCCTATGTGTCTTTAGTTAGCTCCTGGGAGGAAGTACAATCCTTGCCTCAAAAGTATCCTTTAACGAATGAAGTAAAATAAATAACATGCAAATTTATACATGTTATTCTTCCAAAGCCTTTTTTAAGGAAATATAATTCAGAAATTTAAGTGAATTGTTCTTCTTGTCAGTCTGATAAAGAAAAAAAATAAAATTTTCTAGACAGAGACCTTTTGGTCAGAATTCTTAATATTCATTCAATCTTATTTTGAAAGTGACTTTTCTTTCTGCTTCAAAGATGTTTCATTTGGATTTTTTTTGGCTACTCAAAAGAGAAAATTGGAAAATATTACATAATTGTGTTTACTATTAGCTAAATATCATATCCATAAACAAAAACTTACTGGCACTAAACGTTCTGTTTTCAAAAACGATTTAAACAGATATATAGAAACTCTACAAGACTCAACATATACTAAAGCGATAAACTTTTTTCCCTGTATTCTTCCTTTGTCTACTTAAGTTGTAGAATCTCCACTTTGTGATTGTTCTATTGTTTTATTACATCCTGGCTTTAGGTTTGCATAATGTACTGTATGTAATTCTTTTTTTTCTCTTTTCCTTTATTGTTAATTTTTCAGGCCCCTGCCCCAAGCTAGACCTCTCCACATGTCAGCCCACTGCTTTTGCCGTTTTGCCGCCTCACTCACCGGATCAAGCACACCTGCTCACTTTCATTCATCACTTCGCTCTATATAACTCACACAAAGCAACTATTCCTTGGCGAATTATTGTGTGCTCCAAGCACTGAGTTTTTCATGTCTTGTGTCTGCCAAGAATACTTTCTCGTTTTTCATGTTGTCGACCCTTTTTGCTTCTCTGGTTCTCCTTTTTCTCCATCATGCACTTCCTTCATTAAAATCAGTTAAACTAAGTATCTGTTGTGTCTGCTTTTGGGTCCTTCAAGCCTGCGTGACATGGTCGATGCACCGTGACATTATTTGATTGAATGTATTGATTATGTGTATAAAAAAAATACTTTGTGAATATATAAAGCCAAGGCAGTATATATAGATTTGGATTAGTCTGAGGTCTCCCCGTTTTTCTCATGGGCAACTTTATGTCGCATTCTCAAGGGGTTATCTTTGCATATATTAAGTAGTTCAGTAAAAATAAATTCTTGTCTTGTACAACATCTAGTCTTGTACTGACTAAATCTGTTCCCTTTCCCCACACTGCCATGCCATGTGGCCATGTGGAGTAGTTAATCTTGTAGCGTTGTCTTAGACAGGAATTTCGTATTATTATTAATTTGGTAATAGAAAGAAACATCTTTTTTTTTTTTTTTTTTTGCCTGTGTGACCCAGGTGCTTTAACAGGAAGAGCATTGCGCTCATGAGGCATTGTGAAAACTGCATAACTTTTTGTGTGTGGAACAGATTTTACTTCCTTTCGGTATAAATAAGATAATTAAGGTTTAATCTGTGTCTGTGTTTGGCACCAATTCATTTTAAAAAATGATTTGTAAATCCTAAAACTTATCCACAAACAAATAGACATTAAAATTTGAGTTTAAACCCACCTGCTTTGGGGTTGGTAACCAAGTGTCTGTATACTGGAATTTGAATTCAGTAGCACGGAGCAGAGATTTGAGTATGCCCTGAAAAGTCTCTGCAACATCCAGCTGAGCCATGTCACTACGCATAGTGTAGATGCCTGTCAATGTGTGCATGTGTCTCTGACAGGAAGTGGGTAAATTTAAATATTTTTCAGCACATAACATTGTTATAGTGTATAATATAGTAAAGATTATAGTATAAAAAACTGAGCTGGCTAAGCAGCCTGCAAGAATTTCAGTCATGGGGGAATTCAGGAATTCTTTTTCACACATTTCAACCTTCAAGCCACATACAGTACAATTACTCAGCTGTTTCAAATGACGTGCAGGGAAAGAGATTAGTAAATTGCTTGTTTTATAGAGTAAGTGCATTTATAACAGTCAGTAGTAAAATCGTAACTTTTAATTATGAAAGTAAAGACTACAGTCTTAATTGTGTCATTTTTAAATAAAAGAAATGTTTTGGGCAATTTGCCAGGGATATAAAAGGCCATAAACGCCTCATGATTCTCAGGGCAGTAAATGAAACTTGTCTTTGCATCTAATAGCATCATGCTACCATGAGCACCATAGGGAGGATGCTTGAACACCTCAAAGTTTTTGCAGCATTGACAGTGTGGGCAGAACTCTGCAGACATCAGATATGCATTGTCATGTGAGATCACCCTTAGATAGCAGTCCTCTAAAAAAAAAAAAAAAATCTATACGTGGGAAAAAAAGTATTTGTCTTTTGTCACTTTTTCACACAGGGCTATGTAGTTTTGGATTTTGTTTTCCCTTAATAATAAAAAACTTGTGTTAATATTTAAATTTGTTTCATGATGAAGTGTAACAAACATGCAAGCAAAAAAAAAAAAAAGAGAGAGAAATCAGTAAGGGGCAAAACTTTTTCACACCACAGTGTACTTTAAATGAGTACTCTGTGAAGTTTCACAAGGACAACATTAATATTGGATATCCTGTATACTCAACATTTTATTTCATGATTATGCTACCTGAGCTAAAATGGTCACTACACCAAAAGGTGCCTATCTTTTGATTAGGATTAGCCTTGTCTCAGTGCTGGATGTCTGATAATCGCAAATCTCTTTTTTTGTATTCAGTAGAAAACCGATGCATGCTTATGCAGAAAGAGCTCATGCAGTGTCTTATGTCTAGCACTGTAAAACCACAGACAGATTGCCAGACAAACAGGAAACATTGGTTTTACATTTGCACTGACAGCATACACACAAGATATGCACAAGTGATTTTAGTGTTTTTAGTTTTCACTCCACTTGAAAGTGTAATGATGATGGGAACAAAAGGGACTCCCATATTATACTTCCAAGTCCCTGATCGTGAGTACATGCCCACAGTTCACACTTAATGCTAAACAGGAAGCCATGAATTAATTATAATGCACAGTGTGAAACTGATGTAAACATTCACTCATCGAATACAGGCATGCTCTGCATGATCATACTCTAAAACTATACCTAACTCTGTCTGTAAATTCAAACTCCAATGCTCGCACGTAATTGTTTCATACATTAGACAGTAGGCAGCCCATTAGTCTTGGGTATTCCCCCCCATAACAGTTTCTTGGTCCAGTAATGTTCCCTTTTTGCTCTCAACTTACCAAAGCCTGCTGGCTTCTTAGCTGTGATTTCATTATTACATGGCAACTAGTAGAGTAGGGTCAAGAGATCCTGAAAAAGAATGACGCTTCTATGATAAAAGCGTTAAATAAATATGCTAATAAAAATCAGGTGTTCAACTTGACTGTGTAAATAAAACTGAAGTTAACAATGTGCAGAGGGGGTCGACTAGACGTGCTTGTAGTTTTATTTCAAGGGAGGTGTGGCTTTTTAGATGCTTAAATAAATTCAGTAAATTGTTGTTTTAACTTCATTTAAAAATTTTAAGGTTTCAGCTTCTAATAGCCAGCGCTGTAGTGAATGGTGGAAAAAGAATCAACCCAGCAAAACGTTTTTTTGTCACAAAGATAGACAAAAAGTGATAAATGTGAAACGTTATGTTTCTGAAAGTAATGGAAAGAAGGCCCTGGACATGATGCCATGACAAAAGATTTGAAGTTAATTAAACAAATTGTGAGTAGAATTGATTGTTTATTATTATTATTATTATTATTAATATTATTATTATTATTATTATTATTATTATTATATTGTCTTTTTTCCCAAATTGATTGTCCAGTTAAGTAATATTTCGCATTTAAATTAACTGGCCATTGAATTTGGGGAAAAAAGACAATTCATATAATAATAATATATAATTTATTTAGGCTGATATAGCATCTAGACATTAGTATGAAGCCAATCCAACTGTAATCACAATAGCATTTTTAGCACACACAAACATTTTTTTTCTTCCCCTTTTCCTTTGCTTCCACAAACTTCCTAGTTTGTCTTTTAGCTCCAGAGATAAGATCCTGTGAAGTTAATTTGGGCAGACATACATATTGGATTTCCCCTGACAATGGTTGTAATTTTTTATTTATTTATTTTTCTTTCTACTCTACTTCCTATCTTTCTCCTTAAGAAAACCGCATCCTCATTTTGGTTACATCGCGTGTAAATACTGCAGACATGATTTCTTTCCGCCACAAGAATCCAGTTTAAGCCAGATTTAGGTTGCACCTGCAGTCTAGTAGTATCATGTGTTTTTTAACCACGAATCTCTTACCAAGACTCTTCCTACTTTTACTCAGTATGTGATTGCTACACTAGGGGGATAGGACTTGCTGTATGCGAATGTTAAAAGTGCTCACAGCGCTGCAGACCTACCTCCTCTCAGGAGGTCGGATCACAACCTAGTTCATCTCCTGGCAATATACAAACCCCTGGTACTGTTAGACAGCCAACTACAGTTAAAAATGTAATTGCAGCAAAATGTGTTTAAAAAAAAAATTTTTTTATCAAAGTTTGAAGAACACATACATAATTTCCATAATCATTATTTCTAACTCTGACAATATCTTGTTCTTTTGCTATCTTTTATATTCAGATTAATTTCTAAGCAATCCCTAACTTTTTAGCAATATATGGGCAATAAATGTATATACTGTATACATTTTCTGCACTCATTCAAGGTTAACAAGGTGGTCCTGGGTTCTTAAGGCCTTTCCAAAACTTAACTTGATCCTGTAGGCTGTGTGTGGTTGTAGCAATGAGTTTTGAGTAGCGACACTGGCTGTAAGGAACAGGGAAGACACTGAAGAGGCTCTGATCAGCCTGACTGGTGAAAGGTATTCCAAGATACCACATGCACAGTCCTAAAAATACGTCTTCAATATAAATGGGTTTGACATGCTTTGCTCCTTCAATCAGCTTGTTTGGAAGGTCCAGGGAGAGCACGTAGCCCAATCCCAGCACATAAGTTGGAAAAATGTCTTCAGGAAACAAATCTTTTGGCAGATACCATTTAGAGCTGGGGTCTCGGGAAACAGCAGCCATTTTGGTCACAAGCCCCGTCATATAGTTCTCTCTTGGTGCCTGAAGAAGCATATTCATTAAAGTGTTCACATTTAGGAACATATCAGAGTCGATCTTCATGGCATAGACGGCATTTTGGCAGTAAGTTGCCAGCCATTCCATAATCACCATAGTTTTGATAGTAAGATTTTTATAACTGTCCAGGAAATCACTTTGAATGATGTCATGGTGTTCCTCACTCTCCTGCAAGATCTTCTCCTGCATCTCCTCTCTCCCTTCATGTCCAGGCTGACCAAGCAGAAAGAAAAGGCTCACCACTTTGTCCCTAACCATCTTCTCCGATCCCCAAGTTGTGCGGACGGCATCCCGAGCCTCCCTGTTGTTTGGTGTCACAGGTACCATCAAGACCAAGAAGGGCTTTTCATTTTGACACCTCTCTGATTCGTTTAAACTGTAATAATATTTACAGGGATATGTCACGAGGTATGGAGTTTCAGGTGGACATTGTAGACCAGATGCGATGAAGTAGCCATTTGAAGGTGCTCTCTCTGTGATGAATGTAGTTTTCTTTATCATCCGAACTATCTCGGACCAAATTTCTGATACTTCTGATGAGTTCACATAGTACAAGAGTAACCCAGCCGAGGTAAGAAGTGTGAGGAAGCCAGCTTGAAGACATTTTCCCTGAAAACATTAATAGATTAAAATGATGGTTTAATTTTAGCCTTCAACAAAGTACATAGTTATAACGTGTACATGTGACTATGATAACAATCTCAGACACTAGCTCATTATTCAATAATTGTGGCTAATACTAAATCTCAGTTGATGTGTTACTGTTACAACTGTACTGAGGTTCAATGAAGTTGTTGCTGTAGTTCCTTATGGAACATGTAGTTGGAATATGTTAATGATGTACATTGATCAGCCATTACATTAAACTACTGACAGATGGTGTGAATACCATTGATTAGCTCTTTACAGTGTCACTTGTCAATGAGCGGAATATGCCGTGTGAGGCAGCAAGAAAACACTTAGTTCTTGAAATTGATATGTTGGAAGCAGTAAAAATGGGCAGGTGTAAGGATCTGAACTTTGATAAGGGAAAATTGTGACAGTTGGACAACGTTATGAGAGCATTTCTAAAACAGCAAGTCTTGGGGGCTGTTCCCAGTATGCAGTGGTTAGAACCTACCAAAAGTGGTCCAAGGAAGGACAACTGCTGAACAATCAACAGGGTCATTGGGGCTCACGGCTCATTGATGTGCATAGTGAGCTAGCCTGTCTGGCCCAATCCCGGATGGCTATTTTACAGGATATACAGAATGGCTGCTGTATGAGAAATTGTTGCAAAAGTTAATGCTGGCTGTGATAGGAAAGAGTCAGAACACAAAGTGCATTACAGCCCTTCATGGCAGCAATATTCTTTAATGACGGCATTTTTTTTTTAGTAGTACAATTAAACCTTGGATTGCGAGCATAATGTGTTCCAGAAGTGTGCTTGTAATCCAAAGCGAATTTCCCCCTAAGAAATAATGGAAACTCAGATAATTACTTCCACAACCCAAAAATATTCATATAAAATGGTCAAAACTAACTATAAAGTAAAAATAAAACAAATCAACCTGCCGTTTACCTTTGAAAAGAATAGAGGAGGAACGAGGAGGGGGAGGGGGGGACTACTGTGTAGGACTTTCACACACACATGCGCACGTACACACTAACAGAATCACTGCTCACTGACTGGGAGTCACTGGAATTTTTAACAAGGAACCCCTCTAAAGACACTTGCTTTTGCTTCCTTTTGAGGATTTCGCGGAAATGTGATTTTGCGCTGGCTGTTACTTTTTTTTTTTTTTGTCTTCACAGAGGCCGTTGTTGCAGTACAGTTACCAAAAAACAGTCACTACGCCAAAATGTTAAATATGTTTTACACACACACACACACACACACACACACACACACACACACACACACACACACACACACATGTGGTCAGGATATTATACTATACCCACAATCCCACAACACAAAGATAGAAGAACCATTCACTCAGTTGTGATCACATGACGCTCGGCAGACAAAGCGTATACGTACTTTACTACAGTACTTGTATTTCAAGACCTCGCTAATTTATCATATTAAAAAAAAAATGTTAAAATTTTGCTTGTCTTGCGAAACGCTCACAGACCAAGCTACTTACAATCCAAGGTTCCACTGTATGATGTCCCCTGCCAGAGGAGAATGGTGTTCACTGACCTCCGAATTTCACAGATCTCAATCTCATAAGGCGCCACTCACAACCTTCCGCACACATCTGTGCCAGATACTGTACACAGCACATATTTCGAGATCTTTTAGAGTGCATACCTTAGGGGGTCAGGTCTGATTTGGTGGCACAAGTGGGACCTACACTCTATTAGAAGCTGATTTTAATGTTATGGTTGATCAGTGCATAAGAAGATAATCACATTCTTGCCAGTAGTATGTAAAAGCAAAACATGTTTTGTCCTTACGCTCCATGCTACATGGCTCACCCCTGTTGTCTTCATACTGTTCCTCCAATGGGTATTTAATTGTCCTATTCCGTGTCCTTCCAGCCTAGATGCACAAATCCGCCATCATTTCTTCATATTTGATGAACAGAGCGTTGTCAATGTTTCTTGCACTCAGTTGCTTACTGTAAAAGTAAAAGAGCAAAAGTAAATGTTTATTTTCTCTTTGTATAGTACCGTGTTTTAGTGTATAGTACCAACACACAACACACCACCCCTTCTGGAACCTCCCCTTGTCAGTGCTGTTACCAGTAAATGTGTAAAAGGTGGGTGAATAAAACCTCCATGTGGATCTCTGTATTTATTCTTTGTTTATTCATTTATGCACATCTGCCAACTTTTCTACTTAGTTTCTAAGCATACAGAGAACGTCCGACAACAACTTACTGTATCTTTCACCCATTATTACTCTTAAGACTATAATGAACAGACACACCCGACTTCGATGTGCTGCTATATGGTTAAAAAACATCTGAAATTGAAGCTACAGAAATGTAACTTTTTTCAATCTGTGATCAGATGTTATTTCAGCATCCAGCATTACAGTGTTCATCAATAATAACCTTCTCAGCTATCTATAATCAACTAAATTAGGAATGATCAAGCAATGAAATCAAGTACTGACCAGGAATAAGCTCTAAATGATTTTCCGTCATGACGCAAAGCAGTGACTCTAAAACACAATGGCTCTACAGGCAGATAATTCAGGGTTTATTGGTTTGTTCTTTGCAGTATTAGAAAAGAGGAAAAATCTCCAGGAAATGAGAAATGGATCAGGTATTGGACTAAGGCATTGGACTAAAGTCCAGAAGGTCCCAGGTTGCCCCTGTTGGGCCCCTGAGCCAAGCCCTTAACCATCACCTCCACAGATGTGTAATGAAATAAAATATAAGTTGCTCTGGATAAAACCAAATGCTGTACTGCAAAATATTATATATTGTAAGAGTGATCCAGCAGAAAATGAAAGAAATAGTGTCCTATATTGGCAAATAATGAAACTAGAGAAGTCAAGTGGAGCTCAACACTAGAATTCCTGAAGGCTATGGAAAACTTTTCTTCCAAACAAGGTATCTGTTTTTCTAATATGAGGTTATCATTGTTTTTCATATAAGCAGATGTACAGTGTTTTTGGCCAAACATTTGTTCGCTGTGCTTTATGCTCATTGCAGAATCATGCTCCTGGGCACATGCCCATTTTGTACACATTCTGTACAAGCCATGCACAAGGTCCACTATGAAAAAAAAGAGTGTTCTTGGCTCACCTTGAAGTACAACTTCTTTTTTGTTTCTTACACAAAAAGGTGGTGAAAAATGAAAGGAAAAAGCAACCTCTCACAAATATATACAGGTGAATATGTGGCAACTGCTTGTAAATTTGCACATGATACTTAAAATGTATATGCAACCTACAAAGAAAAATTGCATTTGATAAAAGAAAGATTTCTGTACATGGGTGTGTTTCACAAACAAGATAAGACATCTTTATTAATCTCAAGGGAAATTTCAATTCTGCGAGCACACAGCATAACACAATAACAGAAAGTAGACAGCAGTGAAGGTAAAACATCCACAAGTAGGAAGAGATGGCAGAGGGATACAATGAAATAAAATCAACCAAATACACAAAAATGTTTATATGCTTAGGAACTTTTAGTCCTGCACCCTGGACTTTTAGAGAGCATCCTGACAGGAAACATCACCACCTGGTTCGGGAACAGCATACATGCAGGACAGATGAGCTCTACAGTGGGTGGTGCGATCAGCTGATCCGCACCAATCTCCCTGACCTGCATTCAATCTACAGAAAGTGATGCTGGACCAAGAAGATTGTGAAGGACCTCAGCCGTCCCAACAACGGACTGTTTTTTTCTGGTCAGGAAAGTGATTCCCCCTTCTGAAGGCCAACACAACACTTTTTTTCACACAATAACAATCTCACTACTCATCACAATGAACATTATACATTACATATTAACGCAGATTTACACATTTTGCACACCCTAGAACTTTGAACGTTGTCTTACCCATGACTGGACATTTTCAATATCCCAATGCCATTTCAATTCTATTTCATTTTATTATTTGTACATATTTTTTATATGTGCATTTTTCTATATTTGTATAATAGGAGAAAACTTATACAAATATATTATTTCATACTTTATATTCCTTTTTTTAAATAATTAGGTCACCAGCGGTCGTACAAGCATTTCACTGCATACAGTATCATACTGTGTATGACTGTGCATGTGATAAATAAAATTTTAATTTGATGAGCATGTCATGAACTATCACCACTTTTCACATGTGAACAACATGTATAAAGACAGACATTGCTTTTTTAGAGGATTGCTAGCTATTTGTGAGTATAATTCTGTTTCTTAACTATTGCCTATAGAACTATGCATATTTAGTGAACCACACTGACAATAATTTGTAAGAAAATGCAATGCATTAAGTGTAGAAGACAGAGAAACAACAACTTGCCTATTATTGCTCATGCACTCTAGCATGTGTTGAACACAAACATTTTGTATGCTACCAATAGACTTTTAACAATATTACTGGAAATATATGTCCTATTATCATGAATTATACCTAAATTATAGATTCAATTAGATTCACTATGGAATATAGATTCATATTCCATATTATGGAATATAGATTCACTATGATGTCAGCTAAACAATGGTGATAATGTGCATCTAAAATTAGTGAATTTCAGGAGGCTTTGGTTCCCTTTGCCTTGGAGTCTTGGAGCGCAGGAATTAGGAGTTTGTATGCAGATGAGTGGTGAAGATCTGACGTCCTTGTGAAGCCTTTATAACAATGTGGCTATAGGTCTCTTCGATTTACAGAGTTTGTGTGTTATGTCATTTGAAATTCTACTGGATTACCACTGCATGACAACTGCATGACAACTTCTTTCATCCATATCATCCATAAAACAAGTAGGAAAAAAAAAAACAGGAAATTGCGTGGAACTGAGATTTGTTAATCCACTGACTAAAATTTTAAGATATCCACAAACACACACCTTAAAGTTTGAGACTGAACCTACCTGATTTGGATTCCGTGTGTCTAAACCCTGAAGTTTTAATTCAGTAGCATAGCAAAGAGATTTATGAGTCTGAAATATCATCTCTGTATCATCCAGCAGAGCCATTTCTCTCCGAGTCTATATAACCTCATATTGTTTGTGGGTAGTGTGTTTCTGAGAGGAAGTACAAACTGAGTACGATTTGAATAGGTCTAGGCAGAGTATAGGAAGAGGTAAATGACAGTATAACCAGTTCAGTAATTTTTCATTTCTTTTTTATACATTTCAAATTTCCAAATGCCAGTACTGATTTGTTTGACAATATATGACATCAAAGCATATGCATGTAAGGACCATATAAAGATTGGACTTTAAAGAAATGATGGAAAAAAAGTCAGGTGGTAAGTCAATATTGAAACTTTTTTCAGAGCTGTAAAAAGGGAAACACAAGAAGCAATGCACCCGTCATCCATAGTGGCCTCTGTACAAACCTTCGGAGGCTTGATTATGTTATGATCTAGGGACGTTTCACTTTGTCAAGTCTAGGCTCAGCAACATTATGTGATAAGATAATGAAATCAGATGCCTACCTGAATGTACTGAGTTACCAAATTATAACATCTATAGAGTATGCTTTTTTTCTGCCCTAATGGCATGAGCATATTCCAGGACTTAAAGTGTGAAACAATGGAAAACGAAGCAAAAGAAATCATCCTCACACATGAAATTGCCATCACATTGCACACTGTAATCATATATATAGAATGTAAAAGTGTTGTGAATGATGCAATATCATGGCTTATGGCATGTAGACCAGTTTCCAGTCACCTGACAAACAGCAGGACTTAACTACTGTGTTTGTGTACTGGCCTGTCACATGACTTGTCCTTATTCACGCCTTATTTCATATTTTACCTGTTTAAAACAATTAGAATCATTATGGTAGTTAACTGCACTTCTTATTCAGCCTCGGTGATATATTTGTCATACTGCACTGTGAATAGTACTTCCATGTGAACAAGTCACACTATTCACATGTTATGTTTATGTGAGACAGAATAGACCACAAAGTCACCACAGAGCAGAAAACAGGAAGAGGTGAACATGTGCAATTATTCCAAGCAAGAAATGAAAAAAGAATATTTTAAAGACAAATTTTAATTAAAAATTTAATTTTAATTGTAATCTCGACTAAGTAAAGTAGGGACAGTACATAGTGAAACAAGAAAGCGTTCCTCCAGGACCATGGTGCTACATAAAACAACACAAAACTACATGAGACTACACATATCTAGCAAGAAATTAAGCTAAAGAAACCCTGACCTAAAAAAAATGCATGGATGCCGTGTATGGTCTGTCTGGGATGTGTCTGGTGTCTGAAAAACTAGTTCATGCTTTTATCACCTCTAGGTTGGATTATTGTAACGCCTTACTGTCTGGTTGTTCTACTAGGTGTATAAACAAGCTTCAGTTGGTACAGAATGCAGCAGCGAGAGTCCTCACTAGAACCAGAAGATACGAGCACATCACCCCTACTTCGATCAAAGAATGCAGGCTGCCTGTCAGTACTGCGTATTATTAAAACTACAGCAGGGGGCGGAGCTTTTTCTCACAAAGCCCCAAAGTTATGGAATAGTCTTCCTATTAATGTTCAGGACTCAGACACAATCTCAGTGTTTAAGTCTAGGCTAAAACTCTATTTATTTAGCCAAGCGTTTGTGTAAATAGATTAGCATTAGATAAAGGAGCAGATCTGGGGGACTCATGGACATTCAGATGAACTGGTATGTTTAGATGCTGTCTTCCCCACTCTCATTGATCACTCAGGTTTGTTGACGGCGAGGTGATTGGTTGCTTTACATCACAGGGAGCCCTCATGTCTGTGTTTCCTTCTGGCTCTTCCTTTTAGTTATGCTGTTATAGTTAGTCTTGCCGGAGTCCCTGCTTGCACTTTGCACTAAATATACATTCACCTTATAACTGCCATCTCTCCTTCTCTTCTGCTCTCTCCTCTCTCTCCTTCTCTCTCTCCCTGTCTCTCTGTCGAGCTATACATGTCGCTCCTGAGCTGCCAGTGATCCAGAAACCTCTGCCCTCTGGACCTGTCTAACCCGTCCAGGAGTCCTGCTTCTGGTTGGAGATCTCATCGCATGGATGCCCCATGTGGTCTGCCTGGGATGCCTGTGGTGGCTCTGGATGGTTTCCACGAAGACTGTCCTGTCCTCGACTGATGCAGACAGCTGTTCTCTGGGGATCTGTGACTTCAGTTGTTCTATAGTTCAGGACTGGAATTTCCTACAGTCTACCTGAGCCTCCAGGAACAAACTGGACTCCATTTAATTTAAACACATCTCCTGTTATACTCAACTTCAAGTCTTACACAGTATTATGCTGATCAATCCCTGCTATCCGTTTTCACCCAATGAGCATGGGTTCCCTGTTGAGTCTGGTTCCTCTCAAGGTTTTTTTCTATTACCATCTCAGAGAGTTTTTCCTTGCCACTGTCGCCCTCAGCTTGCTCATCAGGGACATGATGCTTGATGCACATTCATATTTCATACAGATTTCCATTATTCTTATGATTGTGTAAAGCTGCTTTGCGACAATGACAATTGTTAAACGCGCTATACAAATAAAATATTATTGACTTGAATTGCACCTCCAGGGTCCGGGTTCAATTCCCGGGCAGGCTCAATTCCCGTCTCTGTGTCACGTACTAACCGGAGATGGACCAGAAGACTAGCAGTTAGCCCTGTAGCGTGGATGGTACCATGGGTGAAGTAGTGAAGGGTTTGAGTTGAGATGTATGGAATACTGGATGGAGCTGGTAGGTAACAGGGTTAATCTGGAGGTTGACGCGGTATGGTCCGATGAATCTTGGTGATAACTTTCGTGATTCTGTCTGCAGGTGTAGGTTTTTTGTTGATAGCCATACCTTGTCAACTACTTGGTACATTCGTCCCGGTGGGTGTCGACGGCGATGTTGCAGAGTGTATCGGGTGTTAGCGTGTCGGATGGCGTCCTTTGCTTGTCTCCAGAGCCGTCGACACCGGCGAACCAACTGTTGGGCCGACGGTACTTCAACCTCCGGTTCTTTATGGTCAACATCAGAGGTTGGAAACTGTAGCATACCTCGAATGGGCTTAGGTTGGTGGCAGAGGATGTGTGGAGATTGTGAGACAGCTCAGCCCAAATGAGGTAGCGGGCCCAGGAGCACTGGCGATCAGCAATAAAGCATCTCAGGTAGTGCTCCAGTTGAATTGATCAGACAGCAGAAGGTCTTCCAGAACCGGGACATGAACTGGGACCCCCTGTCCGAGACGATGTCCCTTGGGAACCCATGCAGGTAGACTACGTGCACTAATATCAGCTCGGCTGTCCTTTTAGCTAACGGGAGACTGGAGAGGGCCACCAGGTGAGCAGCTTTGGAGAACCGGTTGACGATGGTGAGGATGGTGTCTTTTCCTTCAGAAACCGGCAGGCCCGTGATGAAGTCAATGGCAATGTGTGTTCATGGGCGGCGGGGAACCGGGAGTGGTTGCAGTTCACCTGGCGATGGCCGCCTTCCGGGGTGTCCAGAAAGTGGAGAGGAGTGTCCTCACTGGAGTACGTCGGTCCTGATGGCGTCGGGTACATAGAGTTGGCCAGGCAGCACACCTGCCGGTTCGGTCTCCGCAGTCTGTGCCTGGCGAACCCTCATTTCCAAGTTCCAATTGATTGGTGCAAGGATCTTGGTGGGTGGTAGGACAGGCGTGGGGTCCACCCAGGGGAAGTCTTTCTCGTGTTGTCGTGAGAGGGTGTCGGCCTTGGCATTCTTGGACCCCGGGCGGTATGACAGATGGAAGTTATATTTTTCAAAAAACAATGCCCACCGCGCCTGTCTGGGGTTGAGTTGTTTCAGGGTGCGGATAGTGATGAGGTTCTGATGGTCGGTTCAGATGACGGCTCTCTGGTGCCCTGGAGCCAGTGTCGCCATTCCTCCAAGGCCCACTTTATGGCCAGCAGCTTGCGGTCCCCTACTCCATATCGCTGCTGAGTGGGGTCAAATTTCTTGAAGAAAAAACTGCAGTTTTTGGTCTGGACCTCGCTGGGAGAGAAGATCCCCGGCACCCACATCTGAAGCGTCCACCTCCACAACGAATGGTTTGTCAGCATCCGGGTGAAGGAGGATGGGGGCAGTGGTGAAGCGGCGACAGAGTTCGTGGAAGGCGGTTCGTGGAGATGGCGGTTGAGGTGAGGTTGAAGGGGTGAGATGATGGATGAGTCAGAGCAGTTAATGGAGCTGCAACTATACTGTAGTCCCGGATAAAGCGACGATAGAAGTTGGCAAACCCGGAAAATCGCTGGAGTTGTTTGAGAGTCCTGGGTAGGGGTCAGTGACTCACAACTTCCAGTTTCTGCGGGTCCATGGCCACACCCTGGGAAGAGATGACAAAACCCAGGAACGTGGTGGAGCGCTCGTGAAAAGCGCACTTCTCCAACTTACAGTACAGCTGGTGGGCGAGCAATCTCTTTAAGACCACTCTGACATGCTGGACGTGTTTGTTGATGGTCCAGGATGAGGATGTCGTCTAGGTAGACGAACACCCAACGGCCTAACATGTCTCGGGGGACATCATTGATAAATTGTTGAAACACGGCGGGTGCATTGCAGAGGCCAAAGGTTACCAGACTTTCGTAGTGTCCTGTGGGGGTGATGAAAGCCGCCTTCCATCGCCCTCTCTGATGCGCAAGTTGTAGGCGCTCCGGAGGTCCAACTTAGTAAAAATGGTGGAACCAGAGAGGGCGTCCAGGACAGAGTTGGTAAGTGGCAACGGGTGTCGGTTCTTTATTGTGATGTTGTTGAGCCCCTGGTAATTGACACAGGGCCGTAGACTACCATCGTGTTTCTTCACAAAGAAGAACACCGTGGCGGCAGGTGAGGAGAAGGGCCGGATGGTACCATGGAGAAGTCTGTTGGAAACATACTCCTCCATTGCCTGCATCTCATGGTTGGATAGTGAATAGAGGCGGCCGCGGGGTGGGGTGGAACCTGGCTGAAGGTCGATCACCAGGTCGTAGTGGCAATGTGGAGGTAGGTGGGTGGCGGGTCTTTTGGAGAAGACTTCAGCCAGGTCCCGGTAGTCCACTGGCATGTGGTCTGTGTCTACATCGGGGGCCTCGGACTCCCTAGAGCACATCCCAGCCCCGGCCTGTAGGCAGAGTCGTTGCAGGTCGGTCTCCACTGTAGAATCCGGCTTTGGCTCCAGGAGATGAGTGGGTATGGTGGTGATGGAATAGAGGTGATATAGAACTGAATCTGCTCCTGATGCTGGTTAATGACGAGAGTGATAGGCTGGGTTCGGAGGATGATGGGACTGGAGGAGAGGGACCGACCATCAACTGAAGTAATAGTTACGGGCTGGGATAACGCCTCGTCTTTACCCCCAGTCTTTTCGAGTTGATGAACGCAGTACTTCCAGTTTGTTTGTGGCCAAACTGGAGATGTACTTTTACCGTGAGATGGGAATCAACGGTCAGGGTGGTGGAGAGGGAGATGGAACCCGGTGAGCCACTCTCATTTCTCACCGGGTCTACGCGTTTCCCGGTCGCAGCGGACAGATGGCTCGGTGGTGCGCTGCTTATCCACAATAACGGTGCAGAGTACGGTGAGAGTACAAAACTCAGCTGTGTAGCGGCTCATGGATGACCCTCCCTGCTGTAGATGATATAGCTTGGAGTCGGTCTCCACCTCAGCAGCAGGATGTTCAAAGGTGAGTTTAAGTTGACGGGTGAATTCCGTGTATGAGTAGGCGAGGTCTGAATCTGAACGAAGAACCGCTGTGGCCCACTCAGCTGCCTGCCCAGATAGCAACGAGACGAGAAGAGCAATGCGCAGTTGGTCTGTCGAGTATCTGGTGGAATTAAACTCAAACACGAGATCCAACACGGTTAGAAAAACACTGAACTTCCCATCCGTGCCATCCCATTTATCCGGAAGAGCTAGAAAAACATCAGAAGAAAGGCGAGGGGGCAGGGGTGTTGGCAGCAATGCTGAGCGCCCGTCCCGCGGGGGGTCGCGTTCTCCTGTCTTCCAGGTCCTCGTGCCAGTCGCGTTAATAGTGCGCATGACACTCTGTGTGCATGAAGTTTGCATGTTCTCCCCGTGCTTAGTGGGTTTTCTCCGGGTACTCCGGTTTCCATCCAAAGACCTGCAGAATTGGTGTTCTCAAATTGCCCGTAGTGAGTGTGTGTGTGCCCTGCGATGGATTGGCACCCTATTCCGGGTGTACCCCGCCTCGTGCCCTAAGCCTCCTGGGATAAGCTCCAGGCCTCCCTTGCCTCCCTTGAATAGAGGATAAAGTGGTATAGACGATGAGTGAGAGAGTGAATTGAATTAAATATTTATATAGGAATTCCACTCTTGAAATGTATCCATCAGGATTTAGGCCTCGTCACAGCACAAAGACAGGATTGTTAAAGTGGTAAATGACCTCCTACTGGCCTCTGATCAGGGCTGTGCCTCTTACTTGACCTTAGTGCAGCTTTTGACACTATTGATCATAGTATTCTCCTCGATATGTAAGAAAATGTAAAAGTAATTTAAGAAACTGCCCTTTCCTGGCTTATTGATCGTTATCAATTTGCAGATTTAAATGGTGACTTTTGTACATGTACTAAAGTAATGTTTGATGTTTTAAATGGTTTGGTTTTAGGCCCACTGCTATCATCTCTCTACATGCTTCCTCTGGGCAACATAATAAGTATTAGTTTCCACTGTTATGCTGATTAATCCTGCTTAATTCTGATGAGACAGAAGAACCTGTAACACACAGTAACTCTGGTTGGCCTTTCTGTTTCATTCATGTGCAGAAGTAAACACCTTGGTGTGATTATAGATTTCAGACTTTTATTTGAAATCTTTGTAGATAACCTTACTAGGATAGCATTTTTTAATCTTAGCAATATTGTCAAGATAAGAAATATATTGGTTACTTCATGATACAGAAAAATTGCAAGGCCTATCAAAGAATTAATATTTGATGATCTTAGCTTTCTCTTCTATAAGAGGATTTTAAATTCAGTTTAAGATCACTAACATCTGGGGTCTATTGACACACACAGCAAGTAGTAACATGTCATTGGTTTGGACCTGTGAGCAGATTCCATGCAGTGCCCCTTTTGGAGGACAAGTTAATCAGCACCCAGAAGAGCTGCAGCTTCAACACCATGAGAGAGAACTCGATGATGTGCTGATTCAGCAGTCTGAGCATGTGGGATAAGGGATAAAACTCTGACTTTATAGGCAAAGTTTATAGGCAATGCCATCCGAACATTTAAACTGAGACTTAGGAATAGGCCAAATCTTACATATTACTGTATATAGTTAACTAAATTTCCTTTATTCGTTTAGAGCTTACAAAACAAAATGAGAAAATAAAGCATGCAAGATTTTTCTACCCTGTGTGTTCTGGAACATATTGAATGAAAATATACTGAACAAATGTCTGAATATTTTGAATCAAAGTATGACTAAAACCTGACGTCATCAATGTACCCTCTAGTGTTTCCTAAGGTTATTGTTTGACATACAGTGCAAGCGGGCCTCATGTGGCTAGACCCAATTACAATATGTCTATAGGGTGTATACTATAGGCAGCAAGGCCATGGTTTTCTCTGATGCAACAGAAGACATTCAATTTAGGGAAGTGAAGGGATACATAGGCAAGAGGCAGACACAAACTCTTCAAACAACTTTAATAGTAATAATATAATATAATCAAATATAATATCTAAACTAACAGTAAACTAATAATACTTACAAATTTGATCTTATTATACCTATTATATTATGCCTTTTCTAACTTTCAAGTAAGTTAACAAGTAGAGAAACATGTAGAAAACTTAAAATAAGAAATAAGGAACTTTAATGCAGACAGAGTGTATGGAACAGTGCAGAAAGTACTTTGCCGAACTAAGATTAACTTAGACGCTTAGAAATAACTTTCAGTTCCGTTTTTTCCATGCCCAAAGCTCAGGTGACCAGACTTCTCTTTTTTAAGCTAAGAAACAATGGGATCAATAATCAAATCTATTACTATCCCTTACTACTACAACTAATATCATCACTCTATATTACCCTATATAACCAAAATTCATCAATGATGGTTATGTCTATAATTACTAATCCATTTATGTATATGTATATTATCAACTATCAATCTTTAAATCATATAGATTAATGATCAAATTATGATTTAAGAATATGATTATCTTGTGAATCAAAATTATCTGTCATTTATATCAGGACAATAATGATAATTATAATAGCAATACTAATAGCAATGAAAATAATATAATAATGTAATCAAACTTTGACAAAAGTAATCATATTGATCCTAACCATAATTAACTTCAATAATTAATCATTATATGACATGTAATCTTCAGATCATAAAAGGAACAAAAAAGTATAATAAAATTTTTAATTAATAAATTATTTCACTAACTTAGGACAGTTAGTAAGGACATATTAAGGACAGTTGAGACATGACTGTTGGGAAAGGAATAGGAAAATAGGAACATAAGAATAAGATTATTATGCATCTTGAAAAAATCTCAAAACTAGAGGTCAATATTCTGGTTAGGAAAAGAGGATCAAACCAAGCTCTCTTTGGAGAAGAGGAAAAGGGAGAATTTAATTTTTTGAAAGCCCAATAAAACCAACCCAGACATGAATAAATAATAAATAATAGATGCGAGAAAGTATGGAATTGGGAGTTGCCACACCACTAGGCAGAAGAAATATACATATACCTATTGAATATTAAATAAAAATGTAATCGAACAAAGAAACAAGGAGTAGCAATGAGGCATTTATCAGGTATGTACAGTACCCCCATGTGAAATTAGGGACTTTGTAGAGGAACCTTCGTGGGATGTCTGTCTGTCTGACTGGTTCAGAGTTGTCACTGTGTGGTGCACACGTGTTTAAATATCTTTACATTTTTTTACTTCCTTTTAAACAAAAAAAAAGCACAAAACATATTTACAAAGCAAAATAGAGAACTCAAATACTGAATTCAGTCAGACAGACAGCAATGGAGGTGGTCCCTGAGATGAATCAGACATCATCATAATTATTATTATTATTATTATTATTATAACAGCAACAACAACAACAACAATAATAGTAATAATTAAATAACATAAAGCAAAATAGCAGCAATAACAATAAGGAGCTATAAAGATATGGGAGGAAGCAATAACAGAATAGGGATTGAAAAAACGTGTGTATACACTGTATTTTGCTAGTCTTTCTACTCATTCTATCCATGTTTTAATGACTGGACGTATAAAGGGGAAAAAGACGAGGTTGCATTGCCACTTGCAGGTGTGTACTGTATATGGTATTTACCCAAACTTATCACAAGATTTATTTTACTTGTGGGGGTGAGTCTCTATTGTGTAAACTGGTGTGTGTACGTGTGAAAGTCGTCTCCCTTGTCTGCAAGTTAATGTCTGTGTGTCTTGGTTGAGTGAGAGTCTCTATTAGTGATGGATCATTCATCAATGATTTGTTCTTTTGAACGAGTCTTTAATGTGACTCAGATGAAGTAGTCTCGGAGAGTGATTTGTTCATTTTCTACTGGGTGCGCATGCGCAAAGCATCACAAAAACCTCATATAGGATATGTACAGGAAACAGAAATGAGTAGTTACCTTTAAGTCTTTGGTCCAAATCGTTCGTTCTTTTGTCACGTGACTCCATGCCACAGGAAACAGAATTAAATGGTTCTTGTCAACGACTCTTCTAGTCTGAGTCGATCATGCTTTTGTCACATGACTCCCATAGACGCTATGCAGTGCAATAGATTCAAAAGAACGAACGACTCAGATCAGAATATATGAGAGGTGAGCTGCTCATTCTGTTTATCATAATATGTTCTTAGCTGCATTGTAATATTTTCATTACTGAAACTATAGACAAAAATTTTGTACACTATGTAGACGTGTTGCGGGTCTGTTTATTGAAAATGTAACATTTTATTTTATTTCTGACCAAAAGAATGAAATGAACGAAATGACTCAAAAAAAAAAAAAAGATTTGTTCATTTTGATGAACGAGATTCAAAGAACCGAGTCACTAAAATGATTCAAACTTCCCATCACTAGTCTCCATTTGGTAAACTGGTGGGTGCGTGTGTATAAGTCGTCCTATACAGCTCTCTCTGATCGCAGTCACTACAGCCACGATTCTTTTCAAACGTAAAGTGCAGGTTAATTTATTTTAATTTTTACTTTATATTTTGTATTAGTTATTTTTATATTAATATTTTTAGGTTGTAAAAGGAATTGTCTTATGGGGGACATTCGCTTTGACATACAGTACAAGTGTTTTGATATGGAAGCACACTTCCGGAAACAAATTATGCTCGCAATCCAAGGTCCCACTGTACATCTTTTTGGAGTTCATGTTGAACAGCAACCAAATGCAAATATAACACTCAACCACCTCCAGGCCATTTATCTGCTGGATTAGTTATGAAGTATTGAGGGAACAGGCCACACCTGGTCATGCAACCATGTGTTACATCATTTCTTGTATGAATAGTCTCAAAAGTATGAGGTGATAACATCGAATTGCAGAATTTGGAGACACTAAGGACAACAAAAGTCTGGTGGCAGAGGCATCACTTATTTCTTTTCTTTGCTTGTATAAGCTTTAGATAGAGGTGGCTGTTCAGCACATATCCACTTCTGTACAATCCATCCTTAATTTGTACAGCCAGATCAATTTATATACTCATCCAATGTTAAGTACACATTCCCTGCTCATGTGGCTTATCCTTATAAACCAAAAATTGTAATGACAACAATACAAAGACGTTTGCTGTAGGGACTAGTTGCAGTCGAAAAAGCCTTATTCCTGAGTCAGAATGAATAAAAAATTTGAATTAGATAAACAATGGCCATTTGGTGGTGTTGCTTTTTTTTTACAGTGCACGTGTTGCATTCTTTAAGCTCCCCTTCAAAAAGTTTATATAAATAAATAAATAAAAATGTGTGGGTTTCGAACACCTTGAATTAAAGCTGAAAGTCTTGACATTGCTCACATCTTGAGACTTGAATTTCAAATAATTCAGTGTGTGGTGTACAGAGGTCAAAGGCCAAAAATGTATATTTGTAAAAAAAACTTATGGATCCGTTTATAGATAAGGATCGGCACCCTGTCCAGAGGGTGACCCTGGATACAGGATTAAGCGGTATAGATGATGAATGAGTGGGTCAGTGAGTGAGAGCAATTAGTCCCAGCATGTAGCCACAAAAATGACAGTCAAAAAAGCATCAACTGCAGTCTAACTGTCAGCAGGCAAGTTTTTTTTTTTTTAAAGTCCTCTTCATAACAGACCTTTTGACACAACCACTCTGTTTTACATGTATTGTTTTTCTTCATTGTGGTGAAGGCATTTCTTTTTTGCATGTGCAAATTAACGCTCAGTTAACACAAAAATAAACATAATAAAACTTTGCATATTCATTCAGTTTTTTTTCTCACATGCACAATCTCTGAAGTGTGAGGTTATAATCTCTTTGTGAATTGCAGAATTTTGAAGGGCAAAAGGCAGCAAATGTCTGGTGGCAAAAGCCACCAGACATTTCCTTTCTTGCACAAACCCTTAAGATGTCGCTTGTATCTACTTTAGATTAAGGTAGCTGTTCCGCACACAAGTTTCTATGTTTCTTTGTACAATCCCTTCTTAATTTTTATGTACAGACTCCATAAATAATTGACTGCACTCATCCAAGGTTGACAATGTGGTCCTGGTTTCTTAAGGTCTTTCCAAAACTTAACTTGATCCTGTAGGCTGTATGTGGTTGTAACAATGAGTTTTGAGTAGCGACACCGGCTGTAAGGAATAGGGAAGCCGTTGAAGAGGCTCTGATCAGCCTGACTGGTGAAAGGTATTCCAAGATACCGCATGCACAGTCCTAAAAATACGTCTTCAATATAGACAGCTTTGACATGCTTTGCTCCTTCAATCAGCTTGTTTGGAAGGTCCAGGGAGAGCACGTAGCCCAATCCCAGTGCATAAGGTGGATAAAAGTCTTCAGGAAACACGTCTTTGGGCAGATACCATTTAGAGCTGGGGTCTCTGAGAACAGCAGCCCTTTTGGCCACAAGCCCAGTCATGTAGTTCTCTCTTGGTGCCTGGAGAAGCATGTTTATTAAACTGTTCACATTGAGGAACATATCAGAGTCAATCTTCATGGCATAGGCGGCATTTTGGCAGTAAGTTGCCAGCCATTCCATAATCACCATAGTTTTGATAGTAAGATTTTTATAACTGTCCAGGAAATCACTCTGAATGATGTCATGGTGTTCCTCACTCTCCTGCAAGACCTTCTGCTGCATCTCCTCTCTCCCTTCATGTCCAGGCTGACCAAGCAGAAAGAAAAGGCTCACCACTTTGTCCATAACCATCTTCTCCGATCCCCAAGTTGTGCGGACGGCATCCCGAGCTTCTCTGTTGTGTGGTGCCACAGGTACCATCAAGACCAAGAAGGGCTTTTCATTTTGACACCTCTCTGATTCGTTTAAAATGTAATGATATTTACTGGGATATGTCACGAGGTATGGAGTTTCAAGTGGAGATTTTTCACCTTGTAACGCAGAAGCTGAAACAGATATCCATATTTTTGCTGCTTCTGGTAAGTTCACATAGTACAAGAGTAATATAGCTGAGAAAACAAGTATGACGAAGGCAGCTTGGAGATAAGAAGACCGACACACTAGGAGATCTGCGCTGAAAAAGTAATTAGATGAGAATTAGATGAAAACAATGCTTACATTTTTGGCTTGAACAAAGTTTGATATTTATTAGATTGTGAATATGATAAGCATCTTAGTTACTCATCATAATGCTACTAAAACCACCATCATTTCAATGCATGCACGTCAGAGAATGCTACTGCTGAGAAAGCAGGTTTGTTTAGACCCATCCCTATTTTCACCCTCCTGGAATTGGTTGGGATATCCCTGCATCTAACAGCTGGAGTTCCTTTCTGATTCCACACAGCCCTCCTCAGTGGCTAACAATTCAATTCATTAAATAAGCTTAGCACAGTATTAATAGGTATTACTAGTATTATTAGGTTATGCATAATTCCTAAGGCTGAAGCTGATACTTTTAGCTGTCTCATTCCTTAACAAGACAGACATCATTGAGTACAGTAAGTCTAGATGCTCATCTTACCTCCCACATCTCTTCACATTTGATGTACTGAAATTGCTCATTGCTGCTCCTTTCAGATGATCAGTATACTACAAAAAAATCAGAATTCTTATCAAATGGGAATTTATTGATTTATATAAAACAATATACATTACAGTAGGATTGAAAATTTGTTCCTCAGTCAGAAAAATGGTCAGAAATGCTCCTTTTAGGAATGTGGCCATAGAAATAGTGATACATTTGTAGCACATCAAATGTAGCAGATTGCGTCTTGTGTTACAATGCTTAAGTTACAAAGAATTTCACATGGTTTGAAATGTGACACTGCAGAATCAAAAGTTCAGGGGTGGAGCTGGAGCTGATCAACACCTTACCTTAACTTCAACCTGTAGGTAGATTGTTGATTTGATTCTATTACATCTATTACTCTCTGGTGTATTTAAAATGGCTATATTTAAGAATAAAAATGTAATGAAAGTATCTATAAAGTATTATAATGCTGTGCAACTTGTATTGCTGATTGTTTAAATGTCATGACCCATACAATGTAATAATCTTTTTCTTTTCTTTCTTTTCTTTTTTTTAACCTGCCAATCATCTATTCCACCCTTTAGTCCGGTCCAGCTGGTGGCAATGTTTCTATTTACACCAGAAGCTATGTTATATATTTAAGGACAGACTGCTTTTCTTTAAACTTTTGTTCTGCTTTGAGAGAAATATGTTCATTGCTGGTTAATGATGCTCGCTGTATAAACCAAATAAACCAAAGCTTTAGTATTGATGTCATATTAAAATTTTATTTGCACAGTACATTTTAATCATAGGCATTGTGCCAAAGCAGCTTCAAAGAAATCAGGATGGAGTTCTTACTTTAGGTTCGCACACACATTCTGATCTGGCCATGAAGAATGCGCGTTTTTTTCCCGCGAGATCCTGCAATTCGGCGCCGTCCATGCCGCGAGATCCCACAAGCAACATTCAGGAATTTAAATAAATGTGTTGTGCTTCACTGAATAGTCTGGAATACGGCTGGAAATAATAGCTGGGTCATCGGCGTGCGTCATTTCAGCTGTGAATGATCAATTTGATCTGGCTTTTAGAAAAAGTCCTTATTTGATATAATTTTATTATTTACTTAATTATCTTATTATAAATACAATTCTTATTCTCTATATGCTTGTCGAATATAGTCCTTCAGAGCAAGTAGTGTGTCAGAAGATTCTGCTGAATCTCTTCTCACCTTTCATTCACGATAGGTGTGAATTTATCAAACTGGCTGCGCTGTTGGCAAATACTGTCAGGGGGTTTTGATGAATTAACAAGACAGAGTGGACGTCGCTGCCTAAATTTTATTTCCCCAGCACATTAAGTCAGACTTCATAGTTGGAGTTGATACTTTGAGTGTAGTTCCCGATTTTACTGAATATATTCAGATTTTGTAAAATAACAAAAAATGTTTCCTTCCTAGACCTTTTGTTCGCATGGCAATGAACTGAAGCTCAGCACATCTACTTTCCTTGTTCTAATCTGTAATGTTTAAGTGAAATATATTCAGCGTATATGCCTAAATATTCCTTTTTATTGAGGTGTATTACGAAGTGAAGACCTGTTGTTCAGTTGTTCCCTGCGCGGAGAGTTTGTGTGCCCGCGCACGTGTCTCTTACTGTAGGTGTGTGTGCATGGAGAGTTTATGTGTGTTTGTGCGCGCGTCTCATAAGTGACATTCATATGAAATATAATTCTTGATAACTGCTGATAAGTGTATGTTGATAAGTGTATGTTGTCAAAGTAATCGTGGACATATAATTAGGAGAAAATGTAAATTAAGGATGTCTTGAAACATAATGCAGTAACTCTATTTATTTGAACACGGTAAATTATGTTTTGTACATTCCTTTATTCGTCCTTTCTTTTTGTGTTTAGATTTCACTGTTTTCCATATACATAAAACGTATGGACAACAATGTTCCGGAAGCGTTATTAAATTAAATAAGGAAAATACACAATTTTGTTTCAATACAGTTTTATTAAATATAGAATATAGCAGACAGGTATATGGCAAATGGTCACTAAAAGTCTTTGAAAATGATTCAAAATGAGCAAAATCAAACAGAATCTCTCTAAGTAAGTATGAATAATCCTAATGTCACCCCATTGGTAGGAAATTCCACCCCACAGCCCGCAACAAAAAGCAAATAAGAGAAAGAATTAACAAACTTTTTAGAAAGAAAAGTTTCGTCTTGAGTTTTCATCTTTTTTTTAAAAGCATACTACTCTTACTTTTGCAAATGCAGATTGACCCGTATATCAACTCGATAACTAGAGAATGCTTTCGTAAAGGACTCTAAAACAGCGGCAATATGAATCACAATGGAATATTACAGAACGTGCGAGTTATGTACTGTAAAATGCCACATATGTGGCATTTAAATTCAAATCCAACATTTTAACACATTAAGGATAGAAATCAAATAAAAGCTTTGAGATAATATATTTGTCATATGTTGTATTTATTTTATTAAACTTAAACCATTTTTAAGTTCTGTAATAATGAACACAAATACAAAAAAAATTATATAGACTAATGGCATAGAAGGCATAAAAAATAAAAGTTTTGAGATGGCCATTGGGTTGTATTTTAGTGTTAATTTGATTAAACAAAATATTTTATAATTTAATTATATATACAGTAAGAGTCCTGTGAAACAGCCGCCTGGAAACTGGCGGGTCCCATAGCGAACCATGACAAGTCCGAGCACGATCCGTGCACAGAATGTGATGCCCCGCGATGACGCAGTTAACGATGCCCCACCCAGTAATCGCCGCCATGCGCTTTCCAATAAGATGGTTGGTTTCCAATGCTGTATACTCTCGCCAGGTGGAGCATTGACTGCTTCAGTTAACTGCAGTGTCCAGGCAGCTTATACAGCATGTCTATATACTGTACAGGCGTTGTCAACATAGTTTCATAAATAGATGATATGGTAAAAAAAAAAAAAAATCAAATAAAACCGGTTAATAAAACAGTTTATGCGCGGATCAGCATCTCGCACGACCGGCATCGTTACAACAGATCAGTATTTTTTTTTACATTTACCCCTGCATAACGTTCCCCCAGCAAAGATCTGATGGGGCATTAATCACTTATCACAACTATGAATAGATGCGGCAGCAGAGACAGATTAAATCCCCATCAACATTTACACTTTAAAACAATTCTAAAACAACTAAAAAGTTCCAGAGGGTTGGTGCCTGTTATCGCAGGATTTTTACTGCTTATATTTTTGCCCTAGTTTCATTTGGTTGTATGCATTTTCGTGCTGTGTGTTTGAGAGAGACAGAGAGAGAGAGAGAGAGCTTTTTGTCTTGGATTACTACTACTACCACTACTATTATTAATAATAATAATTAATAATAATGTTATGCAAATTAAACCCATGGGTCTCAATCATCATCATCAATCATCATTTCAGGTGCTATTTGTGTGTGCGTGTATGTGTGTGCGCGCGCGCGCGCGCGAAAGAGAGAGGGAGAGACAGAGAGAGAGAGCTCATGCGCGCGTAAGAGAGCTTAAAGTATATTGTGATTTGTCCAAGGTTGCTAAAGCCTGGCGTATACTACTAATAAAAATTATTTCAATTAAACCTATTTGTCCCAATCCACAAATTAAGCCAACGCTGTAAACAGATGACATAAATTATACGTAATATTATATGTATATTATTTTCATATATACATTTTCCAAATTATACACATATATTTTCAAATATAACATTCGAAAATATATATACAAAAAATAAATAAATGAAAACAATCACCAGTTGGTGCTAAAGGCAGCCCGTGGCTGTTCAGGGTCAAGTTTATAAGGGCATTTGTTAATACAGAGTACTGCAATGCATCAAACACTTATTTCCTGGTTTGTTCTATTGTAAATATTGCTTATTAAAGATGCACTGTTTTATGGAACATGGCATGTTTTGTAATGTTCAGCAAAATAAACACTGACTACGGCGAATTCACTGTAAACGTCTCAAAGTCACATGTGTGTGCTCCTGCATTTGCCTGAGCTGGCTTTAACACAAACATATTTGCGCAGGTCGAAAAAAATAATAAAATCCTTCAAACACTGAATTTAGCACTAACAGTCAGTAGTGGGGGGAGTCAGTTCTCCATTGAGGTTTCTCACCTTACAGATCTGCCCATTAAGTGAAAATTTAAACTGAAGCCGAAAATGTGTTATCTCTCTCATGCCATTGACAGCAAGCGACAGAGCTCATAAACGTATTTAAATACTGATATGTATTTATTCTTCATTTTCTTCTCTCCTGGAATGATGATACTTCTTTGACTGCGCTTTCTCCATTCAGTATTATTATCATAAGTAGCAGTAGTGAAAACTACAGTACAGTTGTTAAAACAGCGGATTAAATTAATTTGGGGTATTTCTAACAGGCAATCTACTAAGTAATAATAAATAGATAAAATAACCCAGCAGTTTTTAGAGTGTAACATAAAAAAATATTCCATTCGTAAAATAGCATGGGTGAAATCATAGGCTGTGTATAGAGTGATTAAAAACAATACAACAAAGCTTATGGTAAATAAATTCTCAGACTCTTCGCCATTTTCACGGCGGTGGGCATCTCGGTTTATTCATATAGATGCACAGTACCTATGTCTAGTACATGGAATTTTACGGGGTTGTCACTGTAAAATTCCTGTATTTCTTCATATAAACTTATATATTTTACTTTTCAATGTACTTTTATTGTTTCAAATAAAACTAGACCTAACAACACCTGACTTTTCTTTGATGAACAAGAACAATTGTTGCCCTAAATGTTCAACAGGCTTAAATTCAGAATGAACAAAATTTCTGCTTTTTTTTCTGTTTTTAAACTTGTTCCAAACTATGAAGTGGGGCCACACTCTGTGTTACACTCTGCTTTACAGTGCTTCCAATTAAACATGTTGTGTCATTGATAAAACAGATTTCCCTTACAGGTTTGTCAGAGCAACAAAACCTAAATATTTCCGGAGTACCTTTGCTTTAAAGCCTTCGAGAGCAGGAGCTACTTTAACAGTTTCTATTGTAGATAAATCAGAATCATATTGTCAGAATATTGAGCTATAGTACTGGCTCAATCCACAAAGCTTGCACCAAGTTAGGCTGTGTTTGAGATGTTACAGATCCATAAAATTAAGAGGGGGAAAAAAAACATGTAGATCTGAAATGTGTAAATCCAGTGGCTACAAATAAAAAATATCCACAAACACACAGACATAAAAATGACTTAAAACCTAATTGCTTTGGAGTAATAAAGCAATGACTTAAAGATCTTTACAGATATTCCATGTACTTCAGCAGCTTCTTTGTGTTCTTATAGGTTCCTTTCATAAGTCCTTTCAACAGGTATTAAATAGTGAACATTGACATTGTGTAGCAAACATCTTTAAGGCTTAACACCAATAAAGAGACGCCAACCTTCAATGTCAACACAGAAGACGAGATTGTCTTCCTGTGGTAAGACGTTGGTTATATCGTCTTGGCGGCTTGAAAAAACAGCTACATACCTGGCATGAAGGAGAGTAACCGAGGTGCATGCTGTTATAGAAAACAGTGAAGGAAATCGTAGTGTGATGCTGTCAGATGCAAAGAAAAGTTTCATTTACTGTCCTGCTTCCTGTCAGAGACACATGCCCACATTACATCTAGCATACTCAGAAATCTCTTTGCTGTGCTACTGAAATCAAAGTCCAGAATACAGAAGCACAGGAAAGAGATTTTTGAGTATGCGCAGAAAAGTCTCTGAAACATCTAGCCGAGCCGTCTCACTCTGAGTAGTGTTGGTGCCTGTCAATGTGGGCATGCAGCTTATAATTATACTGCCTGTACAGATTGTATATAAGATCATTTTATTACTTTTAACTATTTACTGATAAGTGAATGTAAAATTGTGTCAATGTTAGACAAAGAGAGACAGTAGACATGGTCTCAGAATACAAATATCTAAGAGTTCATCTCAGTTTAGTTCACATTATACTAAACAGGAAGCCATAAATAAATTTTAATGCAGTGTGAAACTGATGCAAACATTCACTGATCAAATACATACATGTGCATGATCATAATCTAAAACTATACCTAAATCTGTAATTGTTTCATACATTCCATGGGATCATCAGTCTTGAGTATTCCCCCATAACAGTCACTTGGTCCAGCAATGTCCCTCACTGCTCTCGACTTATCAAAGCCTGCTGGCTCCTTAGCTGTAATTTCATTATTACACAGCAACTAGTAGAGTAGGGTCAAGATATCCTGAAAAAGAATGATAACGCTTCTATGATAAAAGCTTCAAATAAATATATAAATAAAAATCAGTTGTTCAACTTGACTGTGTAAATAAGACTGAAGTTAACAATGTGCACGGCATTAAATAGTTTTCCTTTTAGCATCAGAGTGCAGAGGGTCAATGAGACGCGCTTGTAGTTTTATTTCAAGGGAGGTGGGGCTTTTCAGATGCTAAAAATCAATTGTTGTTTTTAACTTTTGTAAAGCCCTATGGCCAGCGGTGTACTGACACAGGCACAGACACAGTGGTTGCGGTGTACCAAGTGGAACAGCTTTATTATTCCCTCCTACGTGGTTTTGCTCGGGTTTCAGCGGGAGCCTCGGAGTCTGCGGGAATAAAATCCAAGAACGCAAGTCAACATTAACAGTTCTCGCTCTACGTTTTATACCCACCGCCGAACTGGGGCTCCGTTCCCCTTTTATAGCTGGTGGAGTACTCCAGGACGGTGAATGAAAATGGGAAGCCGGCCGTGAATGGTTACGGCGCTGTTACTTTTCCGCTGTCCTTGGTGCTGAAGTGCTGGTAGGTGCGCGGAGTTGAACAGAGAGCTGAGCAGGTGTACGGTTCTCCGTCACACTTTGTTTAAGCTTTTGAAAATTGTTTAAAGGGTTTGGGTTTTAATAGTCAGTGCTGTAGTGGTTGGTGGAAAAAATCAAACCAGCAAAATTTACTTTTTTGTCACAAAGACAGATGAAAAATTATAAGTGAGAGACGTTAAGTTTTAGACACAATGACAAGCCCATCTTCAGCTTTCTGACGGAGACCATCAGGTTTTAATTTAAAATGTCCTGGATTTCAAAGAGTTCATGATGCACTGCACCCCAACAAGGTTCCCAGGGCCTTTGGAAAAGAAACAGGTGCACAGCATCACAGATCCTCCACCATACTTCACAGAGGACATGAGGTGCTTTTCTGCATACTTATCTTGTGTTTTTTTATACCAGACCCAGACAGTGTTTGTTGCCAAAAAGCTCTATCTTAGTCTTATTCGACCACAGCACACGGTCCCAGTTGAAGTCCCAATAAAGCAGAGCAAACGTTTATGGTTGTGACAGGTGAGAAAAGCCTTTTTCCTTGCATGCCTCCCAAACAGCTTGTTGGCAGGTAGATAGCATCTGATGGTTGTTATGGAGACCTTGTGACTCCAAGATGCCGCTTGTTCTCTTGTCTTTCCCATGTTCAAGAGTGGATAAGAGTGGATAATACCACAGGGAAACAGGAAGTCATGAATTATGTATGAATACTTATTATACTTATTAATTAACAGTTTCTAGATACTCCGATCAACTTCATAAGCTGACAGGGGTTAGGGTCAGGTTTCTTAAGTAGGGGTTTAAATAGGGGAAGGATTTTGGAATGTAATTTGTAATTGTACAAAATTAACACTATGGGTGTTAATTCAAGACTAAGGACTTTGCTGTGCATGGTTTATTATCCTCACCTTTTGGCTAAATAGTCCTGGTAAGGAAAAAATACATTTGTGATGAGTCACTCAGTGCAGGCGCTTCCCACATACAGTACACACACACACACACACACACACACACACACACACACACACACACACACACACACACACACACACTGCACAACATGTATTATATTACAGTATCTTTTTTTTTTCACTCTACGCACAGGAGTACTTTGTACTAGTCAGCTAACTGTATTGTCTTGCACTGTTTTCACATTCTCTCAGTTGTGCACTTTTTTAGGTCAGGGTTTCTTTAGCTTAATTTCTTGCTAGATATGTGTAGTCTCATGTAGTTTTGAGTTTTGTTGTTTTATGGAGCACCATGGTCCTGGGGGAACGCTTTCCTGTTTCACTATGTACTGTCTCTACTTTATTTGGTCGAGATTACAATTAAAGGCACTATCATTTTTGTCTTTAAAACATTCTTCTGCTGGTTTGTTGCATTTTCACCTCTTCCTCTGTTCTGTGCTGTGGTGACTTTGTGGTCTATTCTGTCTCACTTAAATGTAACATGTGAATAGTGTTCACATGAAAATACTATTCACAGTACAGTATGACAAATATATCACTGAGTCTGAATAACAAGTGCAGTTAACTACCATAATGATTCTAATTGTTTTAAACGGGTGAAATATGAAATGAGTGAATAAGGACAAGTCATGTGACAGGCCAGTACACAAACACAGCGGTTAAGTCCTGCTGTTTGTCAGGTGACAGGAGACTGGTCTACATGCCATAAGCCATGATGTGCCATCATTCACAACACTTTTATGTACAGTATATATGATTACAGTGTTCAATGTGATGGCAATTTCATGTGTGAGGATGATTTCTCTTGCTCCGTTTTCCACTTGACCAGCTTTACACAATCAAAAGAATTAAGTTTGTATGAAATGTGAATGTGTGTGAATCAAACTGATAAGACTGTCCCTGATGAGCAAGCCGAGGGCGACGGTGGCAAGGAAAAACTCCCTGAGATGGTAATAGGAAGAAACCTTGAGAGGAACCAGACTCAACAGGGAACCCATCCTCATTGGGTGAAAACGGACAGCAGGGATTGATCAGCATAATACTGTGTAAGACTTGAAGTTGAGTATAACAGGAGATGTGTTTAAATTAAATGGAGTCCAGTTTGTTCCTGGAGGCTCAGGTAGACTGTAGAAAATTCCAGGCCTGAACTATCGAGCGACTGAAGTCACAGATCCCCAGAGAACAGCTGTCTGCATCAGTCGAGGACAGGACAGTCTTCGTGGAAACCATCCCCAGCCACCACACGCATCCCAGGCAGACCACACGGGGCATCCATGCGACGAGATCTCCAACCAGAAGCAGGACTCCTGGACGGGTTAGACAGGTCCAGAGGGCAGAGGTTTCTGGATCACTGGCAGCTCAGGAGCGACATGTATAGCTCGACAGAGAGACAGGGAGAGGGAAAAGGAGAGAGAGGAGAGAGCAGAAGAGAAGGAGAGATGGCAGTTAGGTCTGGTCACAGTCAAACATGTATAAGGTGAATGTATATTTAGTGCAAAGTGCAAGCAGCGACTCCGGCAGGACTAACTATAACAGCATAACTAAAAGGGAGAGCCAGAAGGAAACACAGACATGAGGGCTCCCTGTGATGTAAAGCAACCAATCACCTCACCGTCAACAAACCTGAGTGATCAATGAGAGTGGGGAAGACAGCATCTAAACATACCAGTTCACCAGAATACTCTACGTCCATGAGTCCCCCAGATCTGCTCCTTTATCTAATGCTAATCTATTTACACAAACGCCTGGCTAAATAAATAGGTTTTTAGCCTAGACTTAAACACTGAGACTGTGTCTGAGTCCCGAACATTAATAGGAAGACTATTCCATAACTTTGGGGCTTTGTAAGAAAAAGCTCTGCCCCCTGCTGTAGTTTTAATAATATGTGGTACTGACAGGCAGCCTGCATTCTTTGATCGAAGTAGGCGTGGCGGATCGTAAGACACTAACAGTTCACTCAGATACTGCGGCGCGAGACCATTTAGTGCTTTAAATGTCAAAAGTAGTATCTTAAAATCGATGCGAAATTTCACAGAGAGCCAATGCAGTGTAGATAAGATAGGGGTGATGTGCTCGTATCTTCTGGTTCTAGTGAGGACTCTCGCTGCTGCATTCTGTACCAACTGAAGCTTGTTTATACACCTAGTAGAACAACCAGACAGTAAGGCGTTACAATAGTCCAACCTAGAGGTGATAAAGGCATGAACTAGTTTTTCTGCATCGTTTAGTGACGATATATTCCTTAACTTGGCGATATTTCTGAGGTGAAAGGTGAATAATCATCTCAATTATGAAAATCATGGCTTGAACTATCTTGCTTTGCATGTAATGAGTCTATCTCATATATTAGTTTGACCTTTTAAGTTGCATTACTGAAATGAACTTTTGCACGTTATTCAGTTTCAACCAATATATAATAAAACTGTAAAGTTGGTGTGTCTGTACATTGAAGGTATTTGTGAAAAAATAATTTGGGGAAATTTAAGATGGGTAATAGAACACATCAAGATGTTTTTTTGGAATCTTTTTTCAGTCTGTCTCTTTTTTTATGCACGCATCACTTAAAAACTGCTGAAAAAAATCGAGTCATGGGAAGAGAAGATAGCTCATTTTAATTTTAAATGGAGAACACCCGTATCATAAAACCGACCTTGAAAAAACTTAGTTCATCTCAAAATTCAACAGATGGCACTGAACATTTTTAATACATGCTTATGAGTGTGCAATTGTGAAGCACAGTGAGGGAGCTGTTCTCAGGGTACAGAAATCTGTGATAAAACAGAAAAAAGTGATAATTGTGTGTTTTGATTGCTGTGGTTTCTTTAGGCTAACTTGTTTTTATAGCAAATCTACAGTACGATTTTGGACTGGGTACATGTTGTGTCAACTAAACAGCAATGTTAAGTATTTTGTTTGTCCAGCAAATTCCTTTAAAAGTTTTATCTCCATTCACAAACTTCCTAAGTTTGTCTTTTAGCTCCAGAGATAAGATCTTGTAAAGTTAATTTGGACAAATAACAAACATATTGCTGTATAAACAAGCTTCAGTTGGTACAGAATGCAGCAGCGAGAGTCCTCACTAGAACCAGAAGATACGAGCACATCACCCCTATCTTATCTCAATTCAATTCAATTCAATTTTATTTCTATAGCGCTTTTAACAATGGTCATTGTCTCAAAGCAGCTTCACAGAAATGAAAAGAAGACTTATGGAAATGTATATATGTGTAAGAAAAATGTGACTAGATAATGAGATTGTCCCTGATGAGCAAGCCAAGGGTGACGGCGACAGTGGCAAGGAAAAACTCCCTGAGATGGCAACAGGAAGAAACCTTGAGAGGAACCAGACTCAACAGGGAACCCATCCTCATCTGGGTGATAGCAGATAACAGAAATTGTATAACATCATGTGTGTTATGCAGATGAAAGTTCCATAAACAGAAGTTAATTTAAATTAACACAAAGTCCAGTTCAGCACAGGGATGAGTCAGCAGGTGCAGAGGGCAGATGGGGGTCTGGATCACTGGGAGCTCAGGAGCAGCATGTGTAGATCCAAACCAAAATGAAGAAGAATCCAGCTGGAGTTGGTCCTTCTCTGGATGCCTCTGGGTCAAAGCAGGGTCGGCCTCTGTCTACTGAAGCTGGCACGATCTCCAGATGCCTCGGGATGGGTGGAAAAATAAAGAGCAGGTGAAAAGAATTAGCGTGGTTGCCATTCAGGATAGATGTACTGGAGTATCAGGTAAAGAAATTAATTATGTGTACGCCAGATTAAAGAGATGCGTCTTGAGTCTACTTTGAAATTGGGAAACTGTGTCTGAGCCCCGAACACTGTCAGGAAGGCTATTCCAAAGTTTTGGAGCTAAATATGAAAAGGCCCTACCTCCTTTTGTAGATTTTGATATTCTGGGAACTACCAGTAGTCCGGAGTTTTCTGATCTTAAGGAGCGTCCTGGATTGTAACGTATCAGAAGACTGGTTAGGTATGTGGGAGCTCGACCGTTTAGAGCCTTGTACGTAAGTAATGCTATTTTGTAATTAATTCTAAACTGAACAGGTAGCCAGTGCAAGGATGATAATATTGGGGTTATATGATCATATTTTCTGGATCTAGTGAGAACCCTGGCGGCTGCATTTTGGACTAACTGTAGCTTGTTAATTGAGGATGCAGGACAGCCACCCAGTAATGCATTACAGTAGTCCAGTCTGGAGGTCATGAATGCATGAACCAGCTTTTCTGCATCAGATACAGATAAAAGGTTCCTAAGCTTGGCAATATTTCTAAGGTGGAAAAAGGCTGTTTTTGTGATGTTGGAGATATGATTTTCAAAGGATAAGTTACTGTCTAATATCACACCCAGGTCTTTCACTGTCGAGCTGGTGGTAACAGAACATCCTTCTAAACGCAGGCTGAATTGTGAGAGCTGGTGTGTACTGGTTTTTGGGCCAATAAGTAATATCTCTGTCTTATCTGAATTTAGTAGAAGAAAATTATCGGTCATCCAGTCTTTTATATCTTGAATACACTCAGTTAGTCTAGACAATTTGGGTATTTCATCTGGTTTTGTGGAAATGTATAACTGAGTATCATCAGCATAACAATGGAAACTAATCCCATGTCTTCTGATGATGTTACCCAAGGGAAGCATGTATACTGAGAACAACAGAGGTCCTAAAACTGACCCTTGTGGCACCCCATATTTCACTGGCATTACACCAGACTGTTCTCCATTCAGATCTACAAAATGGAATCGATCAGACAGGTAGGATCTAAACCATTTTAACGCCTGTCCCTGAATACCAATGTGATTTTGTAAGCGATCTATTAGAATATCATGATCTATAGTGTCGAATGCAGCACTAAGATCAAGTAAGACAAGAATTGAGATGCAGCCTTGGTCTGAAGCTAAAAACAAGTCATTTGCAATTTTAACTAGTGCAGTTTCTGTACTATGATGGGGCCTGAAACCTGACTGAAATTCCTCGAGGATATCGTTTTCCTTCAAGAATGTGCATATTTGGGCTGATACTATCTTTTCTAATATCTTTGATATAAACGGAAGGTTTGAAATCGGTCTGTAATTTATTATATCATTTGGGTCTAAATTAGATTTTTTTAAGAAGAGGCTTAATAACTGCCAACTTGAAAGGTTTAGGGACATGACCTAGACATAATGAAGAGTTGATAATATTTAGAAGTGGCGCTCCGGCTATACTTATCACTTCTTTTAAAAGTCTAGTTGGGATTGGATCCAACAAGCATGTTGTTGATTTAGCCGAGGTGATAAGTTTGTACAGCTCTTCCTGTCCTACACCTGTAAAGCTCCGAAAATCAAATTGTGAAGCTTTAGACTGGACTGGATCATGAGATGTTAGAGGTTGAATTTCCATTATTTTCTTCCTGATACTATCAATCTTTTCATTGAAGAAGTTCATGAAGTCTTCACTTCTAAGCTGTGATGGGATACTCCCTGCAGGCATCTTAGGATTTGTTAGGCTAGCCACTGTACTAAATAGGAACCTGGGATTGTTTTGGTTTCTTGCTATGAGTTGGCTCAGATGCTCGGCCCTAGCCGCTTTTAGAGCCCGTCTATAGCTGCACATACTACCTTTATACGCGATTCTAAAAACTTCTAATTTAGTTTTTCTCCATTTTCGCTCGTGGTTACGGGTTGCTCTCTTTAGGGCGCGAGTATGACTGTTGTACCATGGTGCAAGTGTTTTATCTCTGACTTTTTTTAACCTGATGGGAGCAACAGTGTCTAATGTACTGGTAAAAATAGTGCCCATGCTGCTAGTCACTTCATCTAGATCGTCTGCACTTAGGGGTCTGATAAGAAATTGGGACAGATCCGGCAGATTACCTGTGAATTTGTCTTTAGTAGTCGGATTAATATTTCTACTGAATTGATAACGTGGGGAGGCACAGCTACGTTGTTCTACAGGTAGAGTATATACTAAGAGATGATGATCTGTGATATCATCACTTTGTGGTAGAATGTCTATATTAGAGACATCTATACCATGGGATATAATTAAATCTAGCGTATGATTAAAGCGATGAGTTGGTCTATTTATATTTTGTTTAACCCCAAAGGAATTTAGCAAATCTATAAATGCGAGTGCTGAAGTGTTGTTAGCATCGTCTACATGAATGTTAAAGTCTCCTACTATCAGCACTTATCTACACTGCATTGGCTCTCTGTGAAATTTCGCATCGATTTTAAGATACTACTTTTGACATTTAAAGCACTAAATGGTCTCGCGCCGCAGTATCTGAGTGAACTGTTAGTGTCTTATGATCCGCCACGCCTACTTCCATCAAAGAATGCAGGCTGCCTGTCAGTACCGCGTATTATTAAAACTACAGCAGGGGGCGGAGCTTTTTCTTACAAAGCCCCAAAGTTATGGAATAGTCTTCCTATTAATGTTCAGGACTCAGACACAGTCTCAGTGTTTAAGTCTAGGCTAAAAACCTATTTATTTAGCCAAGCATTTGTATAAATAGGTTAACCTTAGATAAAGGAGCAGATCTGGGGGACTCATGGACGTAGAGTATTCTGGTGAACTGGTATGTTTAGATGCTGTCCTCCCCACTCTCATTGTTCACTCAGGTTTGTTGACGGTGAGGTGATTGGTTGCTTTACATCACAGGGAGCCCTCATGTCTGTGTTTCCTTCTGGCTCTCCCTTTTAGTTATGCTGTTATAGTTAGTCTTGCCGGAGTCCCTGCTTGGACTTTGCACTAAATATACATTCACCTTATACATGTTTGACTGTGACCATACCTAACTGCCATCTCTCCTTCTCTTCTGCTCTCTCCTCTCTCTCCTTTTCCCTCTCCCTGTCTCTCTGTCGAGCTATACATGTCACTCCTGAGCTGCCAGTGATCCAGACCCCTCTGCTCTCTGGACCTGTCTAACTCGTCCAGGAGTCCTGCTTCTGGTTGGAGATCTCGTCGCATGGATGCCCCATGTGGTCTGCCTGGGATGCGTGTGGTGGCTGGGGATGGTTTCCACGAAGACTGTCCTGTCCTCGACTGATGCAGCCACTGTTCTCTGGGGATCTGTGACTTCAGTCGCTCGATAGTTCAGGCCTGGAATTTCCTACAGTCTACCTGAGCCTCCAGGAACAAACTGGACTCCATTTAATTTAAACACATCTCCTGTTATACTGAACTTCAAGTCTTACACAGTATTATGCTGATCAATCCCTGCTGTCCGTTTTCACCCAACAAGGATGGGTTCCCTGTTGAGTCTGGTTGCTCTCAAGGTTTCTTTCTATTACCATCTCAGGGAGTTTTTCCTTGCCACCGTCGCCCTCGGCTTGCTCATCAGGGACAATCTTATCAGTTTGATTCACACACATTCACATTTCATACAAACTTAATTCTTTTGATTGTGTAAAGCTGGTCAAGTGGAAAATGGAGCAAGAGAAATCATCCTCACACATGAAATTGCCATCACATTGAACACTGTAATCATATATACTGTATGTAAAAGTGTTGTGAATGATGGTACATCATGGCTTATGGCATGTAGACCAGTCTCCTGTCACCTGACAAACAGCAGGACTTAACCGCTGTGTTTGTGTACTGGCCTGTCACATGACTTGTCCTTATTCACTCATTTCATATTTCACCCGTTTAAAACAATTAGAATCATTATGGTAGTTAACTGCACTTCTTATTCAGACTCAGTGATATATTTGTCATACTGTACTGTGAATAGTATTTTCATGTGAACAAGTCACACTATTCACATGTTACATTTAAGTGAGACAGAATAGACCACAAAGTCACCACAGCACAGAAAAGAGGAAGAGGTGAAAATGCAACAAACCAGCAGAAGAATGTTTTAAAGACAAAAATGATAGTGCCTTTAATTGTAATCTCGACCAAATAAAGTAGAGACAGTACATAGTGAAACAGGAAAGCGTTCCCCCAGGACCATGGTGCTCCATAAAACAACAAAACCCAAAACTACATGAGACTACACATATCTAGCAAGAAATTAAGCTAAAGAAACCCTGACCTAAAAAAGTGCACAACTGAGAGAATGTGAAAACAGTGCAAGACAATACAGTTAGCTGACTAGTACAAAGTACTCCTGTGCGTAGAGTGAAAAAAAAAAGATACTGTAATATAATAAATGTTGTGCAGTGTGTGTGTGTGTGTGTGTGTGTGTGTGTGTGTGTGTGTGTGTGTGTGTGTGTGTGTACTGTATGTGGGAAGCGCCTGCACTGAGTGACTCATCACAAATGTATTTTTTCCTCACCAGGACTATTTAGCCAAAAGGTGAGGATAATAAACCATGCACAGCAACGTCCTTAGTCTTGAATTAACACCCATAGTGTTAATTTTGTACAATTACAAATTACATTCCAAAATCCTACCCCTATTTAAACCCCTACTTAAGAAACCTGACCCTAACCCCTGTCAGCTGCCCAACTACAGGCCTTTATCAAACCTCCCATCTATCTACAAAAATATCCTGGAAATGTTACGTGTGCGGTATGGAGAGCCGCACCACAAGATGTTTTAATGATAAGAGCCCTTACACAGGGCTTTAGAGGGGACAATGCAAAAGGAGTTGGTGAGAGTGCTTGTGATACACACGGGCAGACCTTTCTGTTTGGAGAAGGCGTGGGATTATTAATTAGGAACTTAAAAGGAAATTTAAAAAACACGGAAATCACAAAATACACAGAGCTCCGCCATCTACGCGAGAACTTCTTTTTTTTTTTACCGGTGCTACCTAATGATCACACGAAGTGCCGAGGTATCGGGACCCTTTATATAAACACGCTGCCAGGTGCAGCTCGTTCAGGCTCGTCCTGGCAACCGCGTATATAAATGGCCGCGCCTTTACCTGTTCAGAACAAAAGGAAAAGGTTATAGCACAGCAAATATGCTCATATTTACATAGGAATAACGTTCATGAGATGTATCCATCAGGATTTAGGCCTCGTCACAGCACAGAAACAGCACTTGTTAAAGTGGTAAATGACCTCCTACTGGCCTCTGATCAGGGTTGTGCCTCTTTCTTGACCTTAGTGCAGCTTTTGACACTATTGATCATAGTATTCTCCTTGATATGTAAGAAAATATTATAGGAATTGAAGAAACTGCCCTTTCCCATCAATTTGAAGATTTAAATGTTGACTATTGTACATGTACTAAAGTAATGTTTGGTGTTCTACATGGTTTGGTTTTAGGCCCACTGCTATCTTCTCTCTACATTCTGCTGTAGACTTTGCAACATAATTCGTAAGCATGGCATTAGTTTCCATGACAGAAGAACTTGTACTCGGACCACATGCAGCTAGAACAACTTTCTAATCACCCAGTAACTCTGTTTGGTTTTTCTGTGTCATCATGTGCTGCGGTAACAGCCTTGGTGTAATTATAGATTATAGTCTTTCGTTTGAAGCTCATGTAGATAATATTACTAGGATAGCATTTTTTTATCTTAGTAATACAGTAAGTAGTGAAAGGAAATGTCTATTACTGCAAAAAATCTTCAAAATATTACTGTTATTGTGTCACAAAGTGTCGTTTTAAGAGCTGTTTAGGTGAGAATGCATGTGTGTACAGCTCAAGCTCTAGCGTCTAAAAAAATGACCCAACGTTTTCGGTGAATGCCTCATGTACCCCGCCCAATGCAGCCGTGCCGCGAAAAGAATTTCTGAAAACTGCCACTGGCTGTGATGTCTCCGAAATGATTAAAACAGCGAAGGTTTTTAATTTTGGCTATTTCTAATCTTCTTTGGTATAATACGGTTATAGTATAATATATCGCGGCTATGTGACGCATCCTGTACTCTGCGTTCCAGACTCTTTGGTGGAGGCTGTCGATGTTTATTTTAAAGTGTTTTTAATCTTTGATGTTACCTACACAAAGCAGTGTCTTCCCACCTGGGAGTTTCTCCAGCATACTGTTTCTTTCATGTCAGATTGATGGACATGAGTCCTCATCTGTTAAATTTACAATTTGTTAAATACTAAATTTGTACTGTAATTTTAGTACTGTGATTAGGAATTAGTTTAACTACAATGTTTTCTTTGATTTATCCGCTACTACGTGCAGCTCTATAGGAGCTGTGGTTCATTAATCCTTGAGAGAATGAAGTAAGGCCGGAGGTGTCGGTCTATAGTTATATACAGTAGCGTCACTCAGCGGTAAAAGCCAGCAAACGCACAAACGCAAATGCTGCCGCCGTGAGGCGTGGCCGTAAAACTAGAATACCGCTTGAGTACCATCTGTATTGTCAATGAAAGAAATATTTTGTCACTACATGCTACAGAAAGATTGTTTAGTAATATCTTGATCTTTGATGATCTTAGCTTTCTCTTCTAATAAGGGGATTTTAAATTCAGTATCATATGGTCAATTAACACACAGTATGTACTGCAGTATGTCATTGGTTTGGAGCAGGACCTGTGTGGTTCTCTGGTGAAAGTGAGCAGAGTCCTGCAGTGCCCTCTGCTGGAGGACGAGTTGATCAGCACCCTGAAGAGCTGCAGCTTCAACAGCATGAGAGAGAACAGCATGGTGAACTACACTCAGCTTCCTCAGGAAATCATGGACCACAACAAGGGCAAGTTCATGAGAAAAGGTAGGGCTTTCACAAAAGATATTTCAGTTGCTCAGATTCTGCTGTAGCTTCAAAATCTCCTGTCTGTGGGTTGGATGAATCATGGGGGGAAAGTTGTCAGCCCCGGGAACCTATTTGTATTTTGAGTTACCTGCTTTGAGTCAATTTATATAATAGCGAATTTATATAATTATGGTTTAGTAAAAGCCCTAAGCACATTGGTGTATCATGTGCTTATGTATTATAATTTGCACTGTATTTTGTAACTGCACTTTATAAGGTAGGGCAGCCTTCAATTAACAATTAGTGTTGACTGAAAGAATGGATACATAAGTTAGACAGGGTGTGTGATTATGTGCGTGTATGCGTTTGTCATGGTAACAACATGTTACCAGAGTACATCCAGGTGCGGGAAATGGCATGATAGGTAGGAGTGCACAGAGACGAGTGGGAAAAATCCAGCGGAAAAATTCCTGTATAACCGCTGTTGGAGGAACTGGAACTTCCTTTAACAGGGCAAAGGTGACAGGTGGAAAAGCCCTGAGTAGAGGCATTTGCGCACGAGGACAGAGGTTACATGAGCACATGAGTAAATATTATTATCTAATTATTCCTTCAAACGAGCCTATTGCGAAAGAGCATGTTTTTAGAGAAATGTGTGGTGTAGAAAGAAGGACTGGAAAAGGGCAATTATTTAGAAATGCACTATTTTCAAAGCAACTACTATGATATAATATGTTTGCCAATGGGATAACTTTAAGAATATTTAGTACACTTCAAGAAAATGGCTGTGTATGTACTAATGTACATACATGACAGTGATTAATGTATTTAAAATAATAATAATAATGAGTTTATATTAAAGTAAGTAGTTTATAGTAATGTTTACCATTACAAATACATGAGTAATATAACATGAATATACTCCTGATTGGGAGTGACCATACTCTTGTCTCTGATTGGCTGGGATTGTGCTAGAATTATAACACTTTTTACTACGATAACGATATTGATCATGCAAAATAGAATCCTATTGCCTTAATTGACATAAAAATACACATTAATTACAGCAAAGGAAAAACAAGGAATAAATACTGAATTAATAATACAAGAATACAAAACAAAGGACAAAGATGCGAGAGGACAGTCACGCGGTACACACAGTGGGAGAATTATTAACAAGAGACACATTTTCTACAAAAAACTGTCATACTGACGTTTTATTACATCAAGAGTTTTAAGAAGTGAGTACTTTTCTATTATAAACAGGGGGAAGACAGCTACACCTTTTGAATTCATTGTTTATGAATTAAGTATTTTGCATTTAAGGCAAAATAAGTAACTACATGTTCAGTGGGGATATTTTCTGAATTTTCAGCCTCGTCTCACTCCACGATTAATTTCTAATACAGTGGAACCTCGGATTGCGAGTGTTCTGCAAGACGAGCAAAGATTTTTAATAAATCTTGACTTGAAAAACGAGTATGTCTTGGTTTTTACGAGTGCCAAGTACCATGTATCACGCATGCGCTCTTGTTTTGACACCGAGCGTCAAGTGATCACAACTGAGCCAATGATTTTTCTCTCTCTTGTGCTGCAGAATTGTGGGTAATCATCTCCCCTGCTGGGTCTTAGTGCTTGTCTCTTACTGGTATAATCAACATCTCCCTCTCTGTTTCAGCGTCTCTCCTATGTGTGTGCCCGAGTGTAATTTGACACCGACACACACACACCGACACACACTCTCTCGCCCTTACACCCCCCCTCCCCGGCTTCACACACACATACAGACACTCTCTGCTCTACACAGAAACTCTGCTCTTTCGCGATTCTTTTCAAAGGTAAAGTGCTGGTTCATTTTTTTTTTTTTACTTTACAGCAGTGATTCCGTTAGTATGCACTCACGTGAGTGTCATTAGAGAGATTTATTTTTCCCCCCGTTAAACAGTGTTGTGTGTGTGTTTGTTGTGAAACTTAAAAAGCAAGGTGGGGGGAGGGAGGAGGAGTTTTACCGTGTAAGACAAGGCGAGGGAAGGGGCTAATTCCACACACACACACACACACACATACACAGCGCCTGCGTGCACAAGGAGAAACACTTATCTTTACTTTAGGTAAAGTGCAGGTTAATTTGTTTTATTTTTACTTTATATATTGTATTAATTATTTTTATGTATTAATTTTTTGGGGCTGTGGAACGAATAATTTGAGTTTTTTATTACAGTGGAACCTCGGATTAAGAGTAACTCGGTTTACGAGTGTTCCGCAAGACGAGCAAAGATTTTTAATAAATTTTGACTTGAAAAACGTGCATGTCTTGGTTTACGAGTGCTGAGTTTTTTGACCCCGACACACACACACACACACACGATTTTTTTCAAAGGTACGGTGATGGTTCATTTGTTTTTTTGTTTTCTTTTACTTTACAGCAGTGATTCCGTTAGTCTGCGCTCACGCGAGTGTCATTAGAGAGATTTCTTTTTTTCCCGTTAAAACAGTGTTTCCGTTGTGTGTGTTTGTTGTGAAACTTAAAAAGCGAGGTGGAGTGAGGGAGAGGGAGTTTTTCTGTCTAAGACGAGGTGAGGGAAGGGGTTAATTCCACACACACACACACACACACACACACACACACACACACACACACACATAAATACGGAAACACTTATCTGTTGAGATTTATTTTAACTTTATTTAAAGATACAATGCAAGTTAATTTGTTTTATTTTTACTCTAAATATTGTATTAATTATTTTTCTGTATTTATTGTTTTGGGCTGTGGAACGAATTATTTGAGTTTTCATTTTTTCTTATGGGAAGATTTGATTTGGTTTACGAGTGTTTTGGAATATGAGCCTGCTTCAGGAATTAATTATGCTCGTAATCCAAGGTTCCACTGTATTTCTTATGGGAAAATTCCTTAGCTAACCTCTTTCTCTGTATACACACCTGGACCTCCTTGTTCCACCAGCAAGTCTCCTTGTCCACTTTTCCCTTTCCTGATGATGCACTAAGTATCGTCCTACTGGTCTCCCTGATCACCTTAGCTGTAGTTGTCCAGTCAACTGGAAGCACCTTCTGACAACCCAGAGCCTGTCTCAACTCCTCCCTGAAAACTGCACAACATTCTTCCTTTTCCAACCTCCACCACTTTGTCCTCGGCTTTGCCTATGTCCTCTTCACCTTCCACACCACCAGCATCATTTTACACACCACCACCCTGTGTTATCTGGCTACACCTTCCCCTACCAATACTTTGCAGTCACTTATCTCCTTATGATTACAACGTCAACACAAGATGTAATCTACTTGAGTTCTTCTGCCTCCGCTCTTATATGTCACCCTATGTTCCTGTCTCTTCTGGAAGAAAGTATTCACTACAGCCATTTCCATCCCCATCACATTCTCATCACCTCTGTTTCCTTCTCCAACATGTCCATTAAAATCTGCTCCAATCACCACTCTCTTACCTGGGGATGTTCTGCATCAATACATCTAACTCACTCCAGAATTTCTCCTTTTCTTCTAACTCACATCGTACCTGTGAGGCATAGCCAATAACAACATTGCACATCACACCATCAATTTCCATCCTCAGACTTATCAACCTATCTGATACTCTTTTCAAATCAAGAACATTCCCTAAAAACTACTCTTTCAGGATAACTCATACTCCATTTATTTTCCTATCCACACCATGGTAAAACAACCTGAACCCAGCACCTAAACTTCTAGCCTTGCTATCTTTCCACCTGGTCTCCTGGACACACAGTACAGTATATCTACTTTCCTTCTCTGCATCATGTCAACCAACTCTCTTGCCTTCCCTGTCATAGTCCCAACATTCAAAGTCCTTTGTAACTCCTAAACTCTTACCTTTCCTCTTATCTTGCTCTCTGGCACCAGTATACTGTAAACACGCTTTCCTCCTCTCCTTCTTAGACCAACAGTACACCCTGTAGGTCAACAGCACTGGTGGCGGTTGTTGTTAACCCGGGCCACGACCTATCCGGTATGGAAGTCCTATTAATGATTCGCATTATTTGATTTGGCAAATATTTTACATCAGATGCCCTTCCTGCCACAACTCTCTGCATTTATCCAGACTTGGGTCTGGCACATGAAGACACATGAAGATTGTGCCCCCCTGTGGTTGCATTATTACGTTCTATACATTTGTATCTTTCTGTTCACCAAATTACTGCATGATATTCATGTGAGTCTAATAATGAAATTCTTGCTTCAATTATGTAAATTTTTCCCTTCATGACTATAAACCATAATAAACATTTATGAAACTTTAAAATACTGAAATAGCCATTAAACCTAATTTTAGCACATAAATTCACTGAATTAACACTGAAAAAAAAAAACATAAAATAAAAAGGCCTTTTATTCAATGGCATTTTTTAGACTACTGTACTGTATGTAGTATGTCCATCACTGAAGATTGTATTTGAGAGCTAACAACTAACTTCAACAGAACACTAACAGCACTAACCAAAATACATTAGGATAGGCAAAGAAGACAACAGGTTAGTCATGTCTCTCTTCCTCATAAACGGCATCATCATCTTCATAGACAGTGAGGATGGCAACAACTGATTCACCCCAACTGAGGAAGAGTAACAGATGCGTGATTGAGTGCCAAGGGAAACCAAAAGACAAAACACATTTCTACTGATTATAACTTTAATAATTTGTTAAATGGTTTTACAATTCTACTCATTCTTGCCATTCAACCTAAAGTATAAAACTTTTTAAAACAAATATAAAATCTTTGACTCAACAACAGTATCTATTTCCAGAAACAATGGAATGGTTACTAACACCCCCCTACTCCCCTCTTTTTAGCGATACGTTTCACAAAGAGACTTCTAAAAGTCAGAGCAGAATGTCTAAAAGACCATTCTGTTTGTTTTCTTTCTCTTTTTTTTTTTACAAAAGCATAATGTTTTGTTGATATTGTAAGTGTACATGAATAAAATTAGACTCTTTACAAATTTCAATAATGCACTACACCCATGTGTATGATCATAATGCCACTCTTTTCAAGGTTACCAGTAAAAAAGCCGACATGAACGAGCGCCAAGAATATAAGGAAAACCAGTCCAAAATATCACCACTTTATGTTCACAGCTAAAGTTACTGTATACTTCATAATGTTATTCCCTGGTCTGCTCACCATCACAATGTCCAGCACAATCCCTCAGCACCCAGCACATTGCCCCTCATCTTTCTGTCAGTTTACAGTGCATGAATGAACCCCTTTTTCTGAGTCAGTGCACATGTTCCATTATTTAAGATTGCATTAAAAAAATTATAATAATAATTAACAAAAATGTGTGGGTATGAAAATAGTCGTAATTCCTGAATTGTTAATGCCACATTTTTTTCTGAACCCCTTGAATTAAAGCTGAAAGTCTTGACATTGCTCACATCTTGAGACTTTCATTTCAAATTCAATGTGGTGGTTTACAGAGGTCAAAGGCCAAAAATTTATCTTTGTCCCAAAATTTATGGACCAGATTATAGCTAAGTCCCAACATATAGCCACAAATGACATATCAAAAAGCATCAACTGCAGTCTTAAGGGTCAGCAGTCAAGTCTTTAAAAAAAGTCCTCTTCATAGCAGATCTTTTGACATGCTGTTTTACATTGGTATTGGTTTTTATTTATTTTTGCATGTGCAAATTAACACTCAGTAAACATAAAAATAAACATAACTTTGCATATTTATTTCAATGCATAATTTTTTTATCACATGCACAATCAAAAGTATGAGGTTATAATTTCTGCAGAATTTAGAAGGGCGAAAGACAACAAAAGTCTGCTGGCAAAGGCATCACTTACTTTCTTTATTGCACGAACTCTTAAAATGTTGCTTGTACAGTGGAACCTTGGATCGCGAGCATAATTCATACCAGATGCATGCTCGTATATCAAAACACTCGTATATCAAAGCGAATGTCCCCACATAAGAAATAATGGAAACTATAAAAATTTTGCTCGTCTTGCGGAACGCTCATTCACCAGGTTACTTGCAATCTGAGGAGCCACTGTATCTTGTTTCTAAAGAAACAAAGAAACACAGGTTTCTTTGTTTCTTTGTAGAATCTGTCCTTAATTTAACTTAAAAGACTACCTAAATAATTTACTGCACTCATCCAAGGTTAACAAGGTGGTCCTGGTTTCTTAAGGTCTTTCCAAAAGGTAACTTGACCGTGTAAGCTGTGTGTGGTTGTAACAATGAGTTTTGAGTAGCGACACCGGTTGTAAGGAACAGGGATGACATTGAAGAGGCTCTGATCGGCCTGACTGGTGATAGGTATTCCAAGATACCGCATGCACAGTCCTAAAAATACGTCTTCAATATAGACAGCTTTGACATGCTTTGCTCCTTCAATCAGCTTGTTTGGAAGGTCCAGGGAGAGCACGTAGCCCAATCCCAGTGCATAAGGTGGATAAAAGTCTTCAGGAAACACGTCTTTGGGCAGATACCATTTAGAGCTGGGGTCTCTGAGAACAGCAGCCCTTTTGGCCACAAGCCCCGTCATGTAGTTCTCCCTTGGTGCCTGGAGAAGCATGTTTATTAAACTGTTCACATTGAGGAACATATCAGAGTCAATCTTCATGGCATAGACGGCATTTTGGCAGTAAGTTGCCAGCCATTCCATAATCACCATAGTTTTGATAGTAAGATTTTTATAACTGTCCAGGAAATCACTCTGAATGATGTCATGGTGTTCCTCACTCTCCTGCAAGACCTTCTGCTGCATCTCCTCTCTCCCTTCATATCCAGGCTGACCAAGCAGAAAGAAAAGGCTCACCACTTTGTCCCTAACCATCTTCTCAGATCCCCAGGTGGTACGGACGGCATCCCGAGCTTCCCTGTTGTGTGGTGCCACAGGTACCATCAAGACCAAGAAGGGCGTTTCGTTCAGACACCTCTCTGATTCATTTAAAATGTAATGATATTTACAGGGATATGCCACGAGGTATGGAGTTTCAGGTGGACATTTTTCACCTTGTAACACAGAAGACAAAACAGATATCCCACTTCTTGTATTTAACGCAGATGACCATTGTACAGCAGCTGCGTGAATGGTTGGATTTGATGGTTGTATATCTGCTCTTGCAGTGCTGTAGTTTGTGTTGTTTACTATGTGGATTTTCTCAGAGTATATTTTTGGTACTTCTGGTAAGTTCAAATAGTAGACGAGTAACACAGCTGAGAAAACAAGTATGAGGAAGGCAGCTCGGAGATAAGAAGACTGACATCCAAACGATCTTTCCTGGATATCCAGGCTGGAAAAATAATTAGATGATAATTAGATGAAAATTATGCTTAACTTTTTGTCTTGAACAAAGTTTGATATTTATTACATGGTGAATATGATTGTTAGGAACCTCCACTAGAGGTCACTGTTCATGTCTGTCTCTCTGTAGTTTTGTTGGTTGACTCAGTTTCCCAGAAGCCACCTCAGTCAGGTGATGAGTGCTCACCTGAACTGAGGTGGCTTGTTAAAGCTTCTATAAATAGCAGTTTGTTCTGGGAAACTGGGTTGAGCATTGTTTGGTCTGGCTGTTTGGGCTGTTTGGCTGTTTGGCTGTTTGGGCTGTCTGGCTGTTGAATGTTTTTGTATTACCGTCATGTGGGCATTCCTTTTTGTTATTTTAAGTTTATATTTGGTTTATGTTTTGTAACCTTTGTTTTCAGAGGACTCTAGTTTTGTTTTCTGTATGTTCCTTGTGTCTGAGGATTCATGGAGCTGCTCTGTTCAGTGTGTAGTTAGGCTGTGTCTCCTCCTGTGTACAGTGTAAGTACTGTTCTGTCTTCCCAGTGTCAGTCTTTGTTTAGTTCTGTGTTTAAAGCTTTTCCTTGTATGTGTAGCATGAGGGCTTAACCGTTAGCAGCGTTAGCAGCTAGTAGGCCTTGATGGCTAGTAGGGTTAGCCTCCAGTAGGCTAGCCTCTAGTGGGATTGACTGCTAGTGGTTCTGGTCACTAGTAGGTTAGCCGCTAGTTTGGTATAGCCCCATGTGTGCCCTGCCTTTTGTCTTCCGGTCCCCTAGGTCAGTACTAACCCGGTTAGGTCAGCCTCCAGTGTCCCCAGTACTCCATGTAGCTACTAACCTCACTAACCCAGCCAGTCTAGTCCCTGAGACCCTGTCCAGTCCTCGCCCCATCTCAAGTTCCAGCCACGTCCTGTCCAGTCTTGTCTTGTCTCTAGTTCCCCTATGTGTCTTTAGTTAGCTCCTGCTCCATGTTTCCTTATCCCTAGTTCTGTCGGTTCCCTGTGTCAGCTCCTGGTTCCCTGTGTTCAGCTCCTGTGTTTTTTCCTGAGCCCTAGTTTGAGTTTGTTGTTTTGGTTCCTTTTGTTTGTTTTTTGTCTATTTGAGTTAGACAAAAATTTGACCCCTCTGCTTTCATGCCTGCCATATATGCCCACGACAACATCAGCCGGTCTAACCACTACAACCAGCTAGACCCGTGACAATGATAAGCATCGTAGTTACTCATCATGGTGCTACTAAAACCACCATGATTTCTAGTGCTATATTGTTACTAGTACTATATTCTTGGTTCTAACAATTGAAGTTCCTTTCTGATTCTACAAGCCTTCTCAGCGACTAACAATTAAATTAATTGAATAATCTTTGCACAGTATTACTAGTTAGGTATAATTCCTAAGGAAGCTGATTTCTTTCTTGTCCAAACTGTTAGCTCTTGCAACTGCATGATTATTGTGCATCTGAATGCGATATCATTCATCTGAGGGCAGGGGTAGCTCAGTGGTTAACCCTCAATTGCTCAGATGTAATGAGATAAAAATGTAAGTCGCTCTGGATAAGGGCGTCTGCCAAATCCCTAGATGGAATATCAGTAGAGATTCAGAAGCATGAATGGAACTTCCTATTTGTGTGTACAATGTGTGTGTTGGTAATGAATTTATGCCTGTGTTATGTGGCTCAACTCTAATGGTTTCATAAAAATTACAGCAATGGTTACTTTTAGCTGTCTCATTCCATATCAAAACAGACATCGAGTACAGTAAGTCTAGATGCTCATCTTACCTCCCAAATCTCTTCATATTTGATGTACTGAAAATTGTCAATCTTTCATGCATTGCTGCTCCTTTCAGATGATCAAACCAAGAGACAGTAGACTACAGCAACAACAGAAACAGACATTCACATCAAATGGGAACACAATTAATTAAAAAAAAATATATTTAAAAGCATACATTAGGCTTGAAAACTTGTTCCTTGGTCAGAAAAGCTTTTTTTTTTTTTTTTTTTTTTAGAATGTGGCGATGAAAATAGTGGTACAATTGTAGTACATCTTGTAATTACAAAGAAACTACAAGATCTAGTATTGTCTATATTGTAGTTACAAAGAATTTCATGTGATTAAAAAGGAAACATTACAGAACCAAAAGTTCAGGGGTGGAGCTGATCAACACCTCTATGACCTTAACTCCAACCTGTAGGTAGATTGTTGATTTGATTCTATTAAACCTTTGAGCATTGGATTCAATCATATTAAAGTTTACTCTCTGATGTATTTAAAACATTTATATTTTAAGTATGAGCAATTAATGAAAGTTGCTGATTGGTTAAATGTTGTGTCCCATTGTCACGAATGACCCCTAGAGGGCGCCTTGCCCTGGGGCATTGTTTTTGTTCTGAGCATCAGTTTCTTTCTAGATAGTCATGTCCTAGGTTTGTGGTTTGTCTTGCATCTGTTTTGCGTTCTTGTTTTGTATTGTTGTTTTGTTCTACTCTGGTGAAAGCTTCTATTTTTGTTTTTTTTATGTTTATTTTTGTATCATGCACACCTCAGCTGTTAACCACTAACCCTGACAGAATGCAAGACCCTAATCAAGGCATAGCAAAGGTGTCTGACAGAGGGCTGACATTGACACTATGGCGAGTGGACCGTCTCGCCATCCGGCAAGCAGGAGAAAGAGGAGCTAAATCCCTTGAAGTGCTCCAGAGAGCGACTGGGGAAGGTGTGCGAGCAGCACAGTTGAGCTGGGAAGGCTCACAATGCAATGAGTGCCCTTTAGGACACAGCATACTGGAGCTCCGGGTGACGGGCTCCTGCATCAACTGCAATGTTCACATTAGCCTCAGGGTAGGCCCCGATGCTTCGACAATCCTGTGCTCGTTCCTCCGCCCAGCTTTGACATAATTTACATGAATTTTTATATCAATAAACTTACCACTTTTCTCTTTGGGATCATCCTAAGTCAGTAGTCTAAATGTTTTAGCCCAGTTGTTGCACTAAAGAGTGCAACAGTTGCTTCATGTATAACATCACTTCTGATACAGACAGTTTCAACATGATTGTGTGCAGCTTTACCACAATTTGAGCATTTGCCTTAATTTAGACTTTTAAATGCATTTTCGCTGAAGGATTGAAACTTTTGAATGCGAATGTATTGTATTTGTTATTGTATAATAAATACAATAATATTTACTGTATTGTATTATCAAGACCGTTGTTTTTTAGAACCAAGGTCTTGGTGAAGCAAGGTGTTACAAACAATCCCACTCTGCTTTATAGTGCTACCAATTAAACATTTTGGCATTAATAAAACAGATTTGGCCTACAGGTTTGCCAGACCAACAATACTATTGGTAAAACTAAATATTTCAGGAGGCTTGAGTTACCTTTGCTTTGGAGCATCTGAGTGCAGGAGCTACTGTAGTAGTGTGTAGTGTAGATGAGTGGGGTGCAGCCGACGTCCTTCTGAAGTGAAAGTTAGGCTGTGTTTAAGATTTGACTCGCTCTCCAGCATGATTCCAGCATGGCAACTTCTTGCATTCGTGTCATCCATTGGAGAAAGGAATAGATCCGTGTAAGGAGAAAGAAATAAAGCATAAACATATCCGCAAACTCACAGACATTAAACGTTGCGTTTAAACCTACCTGATTAGGTGACAAAGTGTCTGGATCCTGAAATTTGAATTCAGTGGCGCAATGAAGAGATTTGAGTGTACATGTGTCCAGGAAAAAAGGGCACCCTGAAAAGTCTCTCTAACATTCAGCCGAGCCATCTCTCTCTGAGTCCTGTGTGGGTGTCTGATGCCCGTCAATGTGAAAGGTTCTCTGACAGGAAGTGTCTTGGTGACTTTAAATATTTTTGTGGATTTTGTGTGGGATGCCGCCACAGATGACAGTATAAATAACCCAAACAGTTTTGAGCTGCTTCAGGGTTAAGTTAAAATTTCTTTTCCAGTCATTTGCACAGTCAGGATAATTTCTGATATCTCTTTTTTTTTTTTCTTCTTTTCTTTTTTTTTCTTTCTTTCTTTCTTATTATTATTATTATTTATTTATTTTACAAATTACAACCTGTCTAAAGCCACATACAATTACTCAGCTGATTAAAAGTTTTTTGTACTGTTTCAAATAAAGTGCACACATTTTTATAAGGTTTATGAGTGTCCTACTATTACACTGTTTACTTATTATTCTAGTAAGATAGACTACTTAATAATTATTATAAATTATTATCGATTAAACATTAACTTTAGTGAAACTTATAGAAAAGAGTAGATTTTAATTTATACATTTTTAGGGACACCCTGTATTATTGATAATGGATCTAATTTGTCTTGCTGACATTCCATAGCATCCATAGCAAGTGTTGATGTTATATGTATATTTATATTATGTATATTACATGCATATAGGATATAAGATATATAGCAATAATTAATACAGTAGAAATTGCAAATACTATATAATATAAATTATTAATTACGTATTTGTAATTCATACTGTATTAATTATTGCTTTCTATAAAATACAATTACATATAATTGTCATTTATAGTATTCAAGTTATTGTTAGGAATGATTCATGTTAGTTCATGCCAGTGTAATTCTGAGAAATTTCCTCTGTCTACTTTAATTGATATGAATATCTCTGTCCTTGGATAAATCTTGGCCTTGGGTACGCTATGTGCTTTTTTGTACGGACAACTCAGCAAGGAATGAACTGTTAGATCTGATGGTAGAGTGAGGAAATGTAGTAAATGGGGCCATATTTAGGCTATGGAGTGAACTCTGGTTTTACTCTGACTATATGTGTAAAATATATAGAAATTAACCCACTGACTTTCACTCTCCTTCTCTTCTGCTCTCTCTCTCTATCTCTTTAACTCTCCCTGTCTTTCTGTCGAGCTATACAAGTCGCTCCTGAGCTGCCAGTGATCCAGACCCCCGCTGCGCTCTGGACCTGTCTGACTTGTCCTGGTGCCCGCTTCTGGTTGGAGATCTCATCGCATGGATGCCCCGTCTGGTCTGCCTGGGATGTGGGTGGTGACAGCATGCAGTGCCTGCTGGTCTCAAGCCCGGTTAGAAAAATGGAAGTGTTGTGTCTATGCGGGTCTGTAGCCTACAGTATGCAGATCAGCTGATTTGCTGTGGCAACCTCTCAATGGCTGCTGCCAAAGTTTTATTTATTTATTTGTTAAATTGTGTGTTTCTGATGAAATATTACATTACTTAACAACAAGGAACATTTTATTAATAGGATTACTACTTCACTGTTTTTAGTTAAAAAGCAGGGATGTATTTTTTTAATAACTTAGAAGAAGCCACTTTTTATCCCAAATACTGTTTAATGGTGCTGTATTGAATTTAGAAATAATAATATGACAGTTAAAAAAAGGTTAATAGACCAACCAATGTTTAATCAATATAATAATTCTTATATATAATAAGAATTATTATCAATACAATAAATGTTTTAATGTCTAACAGACACAAATTCTGTAATGCATAGAAAAGGATGTTATTTGTGCAAAAACTAGGAGGTTGTTCCAAAACGGGGATCGATAACCCATAATTCACTGTTCAACAATATATACAGTATATATTAAGTTTTTAGAAATAATGAAGATTCGTTTTTTTTTTTTTTTTCAAATTAAAAACATGTTTTGTCCCAGTTCTCATAAATGACTGAGAGATTGTGGGAGATTTCTTCTTCCACTATTAATGCCAAGTATACTTTAGTGCTAAAACATAAGCTGTAACCCAAATTATAAATGGGGCAAGACTCTGCGATCAGTTGCTCTAGATGATAAGTAAGGATCTTATTGCAGTAAAGCCCATGAGGCGACCCAATGCAAGTTCAAGAACAAGCCAAGAGCAGACTGAAAAGCAGTTCAATGCACACTATGTATACTGTAGGTACACTGTTAACCAAAGAATGAGGTTATTCACAATTCAAATCAAACTTAACACTCGCCATGTATACCTCATACTGTACCTTTATCAGCAATTACTTTATCAGCAGGTGTGTCTTACTGAAGCTTCTCTTCTCCAGGGAAAAACTGGTTTTGCTAGTTTTTAAAAAATAGTTATGATATTGTAATATAAGAGAAGCAGTAAGAGACTGATAAACATCTGGTGTTATTTAGGTATTTTACGGACGTTTAAACAAAAGAGAACTCACATCCTGTTTCATGCAGACCACTGTTTTAACTTTATTCGTTATCGAAATGCTTTTAAAATAATATTTGTGTGCTTTAATTGTTGGGATATTGTTAGGCCAATTTGTTTTTATAGAAAAACAATCACTTGAACCAACTACATCAATGGGCGAAATTAAGAGACAACTTACCTTTTTAATTAATTGAGTTCAAATTCAAATTCAAATTTTATTTGTCACAACCAATACTACTTGAACTGACTTAAATATTTGAATTACAGTTGAGTCAGCTTAAGATTTTGAACTGGGTACTTGTATGTTCTTTTAACCAAACAGCAATGTGAAACATTTTGTTTTTGGAAACCTGGAAAGTTCCCTAAAAGTTGAGTAAACTCAGTTTTTTATTTACAGTGTAAGTATACAGTAAGTGTATTTACCGTACCTAAAACATGCTTACAGGACTTTCCTATATAACAATATATAATGTAAGGTACATCAAATGTGCAGAAAGTTCTTTTATGTTGTTGTTTTTTTCTTCTTTATTGTGAAAATGCCTTTTTATTTTTCTGCAATACCACACTTTCAGGTTGAACTTTTGTAGGGCTGCAGCTAATAACTATTTTAATGGTTAAATAATCTATCAGTTGTTAAAACTAATTTCTGAAAATTGCGAATTGTGAAATTGTGAATCATGCAATTAGACAATGACTCTTATTTAACTAGTAGGTTTTAAATTTAGCTTAAGATGATTGTAGGCATGTGTTAACTATTAATTAATTTATTCACATTATATATTTATTGAACCTTCCAGCTGATTTTGAATTGACTTGCCACACAGTCAGCAGCAGTTTTAACTATTTATAATAGACTCTTTCCATCTTTCACTCAGATTCTTAAAGAATCTGCTCTTGATACACAGCACATTTTCAGAGATCTTGTAGTGTGTGCATCAGTGGGCCAGATCTGAAGTGGGACCTACAGTACACTATGATAGCAGCTGGTTTTAATGTTATGGTTGGTCAGCATATTAGAAGATAAACACATTCTTACCAGTTATATGCAGTAAAGTGTTTCAGTGACTGACATTTCAGAACATGTTCAGCATGTTTTGCTGTGTAATACAGTCTTTCCGTGTTCAGGTTCACCAGAAATGTAGAAGTTCAACACTTCTGAAAAATTGATATGTTAATAATAAAAAGTAATAGTTTATTAAAATTTATTTGAATGATTGTCATTGTAAAAAAAATAAATAAATAGGCTTGCAAATATATTCCTTGTAGGAACTCAGAAACGCACACAAGTCTTGGTCATTTTGTGGAAGTAACAATAAGATACTGTCACATCTTTAAGCAAAGTTACCATTCAAACCACTACCAATACATGCGGAGATCTGTAAAGTTACGTAGTCTTAAACATGCTCAAAACGTTTCTACTGTTCCAAAAACAAGGAGGTAGTTCCCACTGCAGAACCAAAAGAAAGAGTGACGGAGTTGGACATGATCTAACCCTTACTTCAACCTTAACCCCATCCTCTAACCTCCAGTACAATATGCTGTACAACACAGAGCAACACACATGCCGATGGCACCATCTCTGCTACAGTAGCATTGTTTAAATGGGGTATGATTGTTTGAAGACCAAATGCACAATCAGAATGTTTTCTTTACGTTTGACACCAAGACATGCTGCTGGACATAATCACATAGCAAATGTCATGCAAGGGATTTCATAATATACTGTAGTAATTTCATCATCCGTCGTTACAGTGTTCACCAGTAATAACCCTCTCCGCTATCTACAATCAGCTAAACTAGGAATGGTTTTTTTGATGAAGTACTGACCAGGACCAAGCTGTAGGCACTTTTCCATCGCGACCCAAAGCAGACGTAACGGCTCTACAGGCTGCCAATACAGGGTTTGTTTTTTTCCTTGTAGTATTAGACTAAACATCTCAAGGAAATAAGAAATTCTCAGGGCATGCAAAGGAGTGAGGAGGCAGGAAGGAAATTCAGGGATGGTGTTCTATATCACCAAATACAGAAACTAGTGAACTGTAAGTTTGGTTTCAATACCTGCAGGTGGAGGTCTGCAACCTAGAACCCATAAAGACTACGGAAAAAATTTGGCCCCAATTGTTAAATTAAAAACATAAGAAGTCCTATTTTCAGTTTTCAACAAACCATGTGAAACAGCAAATGGGACTTCTTATGCTTTCATCTTGCCACTCTTCCATAAAGGGCAGATTTGTGGAGTGCATGAGTAATAGTTTTTGTGTGGACAGATTCTCCCACCTGAGCTGTGGATTTATGTAATATTTTATTACATAACCCTGGTTTATCCTTGACCTGTTTGGTGTGTTTTCTTGGAGTTGTGTCTGTTGCTTGTGTTACTTGACCTTAGTGCAGCTTCCAACACGGGTTTTTAAAAAAAAAAAATTTATCCTCATGTGAGCTAAAAAAAAAAGAAGAGAAGAATAGGAACAAACTGTGACATAGACATGACTTGTTTAATGAGCTTAATGTGTTTAATGTGTTGATTACTTAAACTCAGAGGTGGGTAGTAACAAGTTACATTTACTTAACACCTTGTGAAAAAAAAATTACTTATGAGTAGTTTTACTGCTCCATATTTTTTACTTTTACTTGAGTAGATTTGTGAAGAAGAAACGCTACTCTACACTTGACTCGGTGCTTTTCTAACTCTTTATTCTACACTTGCAGCCGGTGGATCTACCGCATGACTGTCTCACCAATCAGACGCCGCAACAGTAACCACATGTACAGGTAGTCACATGGCCACACACAACCTGATGGCGTAGCAGGAAAAAGCTTCAGCCCTGGTAGACAGGGAATAAAAATTAGCCGAGGCTAATCTGTCTCCAATGCTACAACAGAAAAGGATGAACACCGCTGGCCTCGTATACAAAGCGTGTTTCGCTTACACACAGCGCAAAAGAACAGCTTCATACTGCAGTGTCTTCTCTGTCTGCCGAAACCCACAGACATTTCAGCATATAAAAATTTCTAACTTGAGGAAACATGTAGTAGTTAGTTTAGCTGTTTCATTTAATGTTGCAATGTTAGCATATGATTATTATGATTATATATAATATCTAATATAATTACATATAATATACTGTGTATATATACTGTATAATTTTTTTAAAAATCAGACATTACGATTGAAACAGTTACTGAGTAGTCTTTTTTTTTTACCAATTACTTTTTTACTTTTACTTGAGTAATATTTCGGATGACTGCTTCTTCCTTTTATTTGAGTGATATTATTTTGAAGTACTGCTACTCTTACTTGAGTACATTTAGGCTACTCTACCGACATCTGCTTAAACTTGCGAAAGCCACTGAGCATGCAACACTGAGCTATTACAAACAAAATGTCAGACTGCTTCCTCTTTATCTTATTGCACAACAAAAGTGAATGCAAGTACACTGCGTGCATGTGTGTGTCTGTGTGTGTGTGTGTGTGTGTGTGTGTGTGTGTGTGACATGATATCTTAATGATCGGTCAGTCACTCTCTCTTTCATAAGCAATTAAACCATTATTGTACAAGATCAACCTAAAGTGATCGTTATCGCTGAATGGCAAAAAGGAGCAATTATATTCACAGATTAAAAACGTTTACTCCATGATCCACTCTACACTCTGGTACCAAAAAGAAAACTACTCAAGGTAAAGCACATTGCGATATTCAGTCTTATTTACACAGTGAGGTTAAACACTTGCTTTATCTTAAGCATATTTTATCAGGGGACATTAATCTAAAGTGTTGTCATGGAAGACGGGTGTGACAAGATACTGTACATGGACAATATAAAGAACAAGAAAACCAGCAGTTATCTTGCTTCAGCAAATTGATGAAATCACACACAAAGCTGGATGGTCAGTGCAGAGTCAACATAGCATACAGTTTTATTATTTAGAACAAACATTAAGATGCAGCATGTGACATACTGTAGGCTCCTATAACTAGAGAACATTATGCTGTTTCGACTTGCATCCAGTCCACCTACCTTTGGCCCTATAATGTATACTTTGTTTAGATTAAATATGATTGATTTAATAAGTAGGAATAAAACAGGTACTCTGGTTTCCTCCCACAGTTCAAAGACATTCCGATTAGGTGGTATACATTAGATAATGATACGATGAGAGAGAGTGGTGTGATGCAACCGACACAAAGTATTTCTATTATTGTTCCAACCCAGTTTATTTATTTTCTATATCAACATAACCCTGAAGTGACTGTTTTTTTTTTATTTTTTTTTTTTACATATTTTATTTTAATTTATACCATAGCAACTTTAACCTGTTGGCCCTTTATTAATGAAAGATACTTTTTTTTTTCATATTGATTTTTTATTATTATTATTTTTTTTTAATGATAGCTTGTTCAAAAAAGGAAATTGCAAACCACTTTCCCATGGCAAAAGAAATCTCATACAAGGCAGTCACAGGTTAATGATTACAGTGTGTGGCCAGGAGGACAGACAGATAGACAGACAAACCATGCACTTTATTAATCACAAAGGGAAATTAGTTTGCAGCCTCCAGTTCACACATTATAGAAATAAAGTATACAGGGAATATTCCAGGCTTACATTTATACAAAGCTTAGAGATTATAAAGCAATAAATAGAGTAAGAAAATTAGAAAAGAGCCTATGTAGCCTATGATACACTAGTGCAGCCTGGCGGATAGTTCCATGAAACCAGACAATGCAATCACGGTGCAATCGTAAGACATTATGAAGTTTCAATAATAACAAAAAATGAATGTACATGGTCGTAGGTACATTTGTTATGTCGTCAGAGAACAGGATCCCCATACCGACATGCTTGAACAGTGTAATAGTAGAAAAAAGCATTCTTTGTCACGTCAGAGCTCCAGAATCGTCTTACTGAAAGTGCTCCACTGTTTGACCAAAAGGCTTTATAGGGGATGTGAGAGTTTCTCAATAACGTTCGATAGTTTGTGCAGCATCTTCCGTTCCAAGCCAATATTGCCTTCGTGACACATTGGTAAAATATTAGCAAAATCTGGATGCAAATATTAAATGACCACAGCTTTCTCAAGTAGACTGCACGTTTTCCCTTCCTGCAGACAGGCCCTGTGTTACTGTCACGGTTACTGCTTGCCGGACGAAAGAGAGACATGATAGCAGAGGTGGAAGTGATCAAAGGATTTTAATGATAACAAAACAGGGAACCAAAGGAACAGAACAGAACTTAAACCAGGATAAACTAAACATGGAGCTACACCGAACTAGACATTACAAACAGACTGAAAGACAGACAGGCTAGGAGACAGACAGACAGACTAGAAGACAGACAAACCAGGAGAACACAGAGCCTAGGAGAACACGGAGCTAGGAACATAGAGCCAGGAACATAAAACCAGGGAGAACACTGACAACAGGGAGAACACTGACAACAGGGAGAACACTGACAACATGGAGAACACTGACAACATGGAGAACACTGACAACATGGAGAACACTGACAACATGGAGAACACTGACAACATGGAGAACACAGAGCTAGGATGAACATACCACACAAACAGTAACCCTACACGAACAGATGCAAGACAAGGACAACACAGAACTCAGGAACATTTATAATCAGACTAATTAGCAAACTCAGTTCAGGTGAGCGCCACATCACCTGACTGAGGTGCATTCTGGGGATTAGAGTCCACAAAGAAAACAGAAAAAACAAAGGAACTCTGGGCGCTTTGTCGCCCTCTAGGGGTAATCCCTGACATTACCCCCCCCCAAAAGGCGCACCACCGGGGCGCCAAAGGAGGACCCGGACACCCTCCCCAAGGTCCCAGTACCGTCTTCCCTACAGCGAGGCTGCAAGGGATCTCCCCTTGGAGTGGAAAGGAGATTATTCCAAGTTTGGTGCCGAGGTCGGACGGCAGAGCGGTCACGGAATCCTTGAAGAGGGGCGATGGAGTCAAGAGCACGGCGTCCTGGAACCCGTGCGGAGGCAGGAGCACGGCGTCCTGGAACCCGTGCGGAGGCAGGAGCACGGCGTCCTGGAACCCGTGCGGAGGCAGGAGCACGGCGTCCACGAACCCGTGCGGAGGCAGGAGCACGGCGTCCACGAACCCGTGCGGAGGCAGGAGCACGGCGTCCACGAACCCGTGCGGAGGCAGGAGCACGGCGTCCACGAACCCGTGCGAAGGAAGAGGCGGCTCGTCGTCCTCGGCGGCGCATGACGGCGGCGGCGGAGGAAGCTCGCTATCCACCTCGATACAGGACGGCAGCAGCGGAGGCAGCTCGCTGTCCATCTCGGGGAACCCCGGAGGGTCAGGGCCTCCACTGAGGCTGGCTGGAGGGTCAGGGCCTCCACTGAGGCTGGCTGGAGGGTCAGGGCCTCCACTGAGGCTGGCTGGAGGGTCAGGGCCTCCACTGAGGCTGGCTGGAGGGTCAGGGCCTCCCCTGAGGCTGGCTGGAGGGTCAGGGCCTCCACTGAGGCTGGCTGGAGGGTCAGGGCCTCCACTGAGGCTGGCTGGAGGGTCAGGGCCTCCACTGAGGCTGGCTGGAGACTGGGTGCTGGCCTTGACGTCAGCTGCCTCTTGGTTGGCCTCGGCCAGCTGTTCCTGCACCACTGCCCCCAGCTCCAGCAGGGTTTGCATTTGCCCCCGATCTCCCGTCGAGCGGCAAATGTTTAACTGCTGGATGAGCAACCCGGCTAGTTGGTGGAGCCCCAGCCTCCGCTGTTGAAGCTCTACGTGATCTGCCCTTTGAACGCCAGCAGACACATGTTCGCCCTCTCCAGCTTCTTGCTGAGGTGCTCCACCGGCAGTCGCTCTGGCGCGCTCCCAGTTGTTCCGCCGGAGGGCAAGCCGACTCCCCTCGAATGTCGCTTGCCCTGGCGTCACTGTCATAGCCCCCGCCCAAAAATTTCCCAAGGGAGGCTCCTCTGCTATATTACTTTTTAGGTCTTGCATTCTGTCACGGTTACTGCTTGCCGGACGAAAGAGAGACATGATAGCAGAGGTGGAAGTGATCAAAGGATTTTAATGATAACAAAACAGGGAACCAAAGGAACAGAACAGAACTTAAACCAGGATAAACTAAACATGGAGCTACACCGAACTAGACATTACAAACAGACTGAAAGACAGACAGGCTAGGAGACAGACAGACAGACTAGAAGACAGACAAACCAGGAGAACACAGAGCCTAGGAGAACACGGAGCTAGGAACATAGAGCCAGGAACATAAAACCAAGGAGAACACAGAACCAGGAAGAACAGAGAACCAGGAAGAACACAGAACCTGGAAGAACACTGACAACAAGGAGAACACTGACAACAAGGAGAACACTGACAACAAGGAGAACACTGACAACAAGGAGAACACTGACAACATGGAGAACACAGAGCTAGGATGAACATACCACACAAACAGTAACCCTACACGAACAGATGCAAGACAAGGACAACACAGAACATCTTTCTGATGCAACCCTCCTCCCTAATATCTATATATATAAATGTTGACACTTTGGTTTGCACCTCCATGGTTGGTTGTTTAAATGTTGCCTCTGTTCCTTTGTGTGAGGAGTTTGCATGTTCTCCCTGTGCTTGGTGAGTTTCCCCTAGGTGAGACATGCAGTCAAGGTTGATTGGCATTTCCAAATAGTCCATCGTGTGTGAGTAAGTGTAAGTGAGTAAGTATACTTATTATAAAAAATATAATTCATAAAAATCAATATTGCTATATTGTCCAAGAATTAGGGATACATAAGTACCAGTATACATAAGTATATCCTTTGATCAATAAGAGTCAAATTAAGAACTTGACTGGACCGTGAGTGTCCTCTACATCAAACATAATTCCCTGAACAATGGGTAACTGAAAAGTAAAGTAATTGAATAATATTTCTTCAATAACCTGTCACATGCAATAGATATTTAAGAGGATAAGCTTTTGTAATAATAGGTTGGAAGTTTCTCTTACAGTGGAAAAAATCTCATCATGGTACAGTATGTGTATTTTATGCAATTATTTATAGCCACATTAAATACAATATTGAGCCGGAGAGAGCGTGAACTGGCTTTCCAGTCTGGCTTTAGTGTATCTATAAAAAATGCTTTCATCACTCACATTGAATTCTGTATCAGTGTGAAATGAGAAAATCATCATGGTGTAGCCAGTTCTGTGGGTGGAGGTGGAGGAGACACTCATGTGTGCTCAGCTGTAACGCTGACTCATGTTCTCTTGGAAGACCCCATATTAGAGGTCTCAGTCACAGCCGTCGTATGTACACAAGGCATGCGAATTTACTAACATCTTCTAACTAACTAACTAACGGTCAGAAAACGTTAGTGATATGTTAAGTGCAAATAAGTTGACTCTTTGAGTTGCTCTTTTAGGTGAATTTTTTTCCATTTAAAGCCATTCTTTATATCTTTACAGATGCTGCTTTTGCTGCATCACAGGACAGTGGAACATATGCTATCTGCATTGTTCTGCAGATATGACACCCAACAATGGCTAATAAGATAATAAGGTAAGATAAGAAACTTTATTGTCATTGCAGTTATACATGAAATTTGTTTGCTGTCTCTCAGAAACCAGCAGAATGTAACAAAAGACAAAAAGTTAATTACAATAAAAATATAGAAATACACATATATATGCAAATTCTGTGACTCTGATTGACAGGGAAGAGGGAAAAGTGGGAAGACGCCATCCCTTCCATCATGAGACAACAGCTAATTTTGCTCTTAGTAAAACCTTTATTTTGTCACATATACATTAAAGCACAGTGAAATTCCTACTTCGCATATCCCAGTGTGACTGGGTCAGAGCACAGGGTCAGCCATGGTACAGCGCCCCTGGAGCAGTTAGGGTTAAGGGCCTTGCTCAAGGGCCCAACAATAGCAACCTGGCCGAGCTGGGAATCGAACCGTCGCTCTACCGATCAGTAACTCAGTGACTTAGCCCTCTGAGCCACCACTGCTTCTTGAATTTCAGAAGAGAAATAGTCCAAATGTTTTTTCAGTTACATCAGTGAAGGCATTGTTTACCCACAATTCACTACAGCTACGTTCAGGGTATACATAATAAGTTCTCACTAGGTCACTTTTCTACTGATGTTAAAGACTGATGCTTTTACATTTTTCATTTAGCTAGTCTAACTTGCAATCTAAAGATGAAATATTGATTAGAAATGAGAAGATTGCTTGTTTTACTGAAGATAAATTGCAGAGATAAATTCAAGAGAATTTCATACTTGGTGTCACAATCCATACCGGTGGGGGGTCAACTCAGACTTTAGATAAACTCAACAAAATTAGAAAACAGAAATATTAGTGTTTAACTGGTGCTTGGATACCATCAAGGCAGAATATGAATAAGAACGTACAGGGGATGTGGTAGAAACTTCCAGCCGAGTTCCTGTAATGTGCAGTTGGAGTTTGTGAATGATTGTGTGTAGAGTTCTCACAGACACATGCTTGATGAAATCATCGAAAACATGTATGTATCATCGTACATGTATGTAAAGAGTCTCATTACTGTACTGTGCTACTGATGGGTCGTTCATGAACGATTCATTCTTTTTGAACGAATCTTTAACGTGACTCAGAAGAACGAGTAGACTCGGAGAGTGATTCGTTCATTTTCTCCTGGGCGCGCGTGCGCAAAGCATCGCAAAACCTCCGTAGGTTATGTACAGGAAATAAAGTTGAACGGTTCTCAACGAATCTTCCAAGTCCGAGTCGTTCGTTCTTTTGTCACGTGACCCCCACAGACTCTATTCTGTGCAGTACAGATTTGAACGGTTCTCCTCAATGAGTCTTCCGAGTCGTTCGTTTGTTTTGTCACATGACTCCCATGGACGCTATGAAGTGCAAGATATTTAAAAGATCTCTAGAAGATATGATGGTGAGCTGCTCGTTCTGTTTATAATATGTCCTTAGCTGCATTGTAACAGTTTCATTACTGGAACTATAGCCAAAAGTTGTGTATGTTGGGTGTCTGGTTATTGAAAATGTAACATTTGATTTGATTTCTGGTCTTTAGTTCTGAAATGAACTAAATGACTCAAAAAAAGATTCGTTCATTTTGATGAACGAGATTCAAAGAACCGAGTCACTAAAATGATTCAAACTTCCCATCACTATACTGTGCTTGAAGTCTCATTTAAATGTCACTCAGTTTTTTGCTGTAATTATCTTTAGAAGTACCAGTTTGACTTAAACAGTAATTGTGCTTATAATTCAATGTTAAAATATTGTCTTGAAAGGATACTTTACTTTACAAACCTTTCTGGCATTTACTGTACTTTGCTTGGTGTGGCGCAGATTAAATAGTTTTACTAGTGCAAACTATATGTACAGCATTTTAGCATTACTTGAATGGTTATAGAAATTCTAAATATAGTCATTCAAAGTAATTCAAATCAACACCCTTTTGAATATAATCCTTTATTGACAATTTATAATTTTGCACAGAACAGTAAAGAGTCCATGGTTACTTTGAAAGCAAATCATTCATGATGGAAGTACGGAGAGACGAAAACTTGTCTGAGTCACCTCTCATCACACTGTGGATCCACGGCAAGTAGGCAGAGATCTTCATAAAAATAGTCATCTGATCTCTAGTACACGCTTCATCATTTGAAAGGATTCCAGCTGCATAGACCTTTTGCGTGTCAGGGTTAAGAATGGCCAGGGCTCCACCTGCATCTCCATAACAAACATTCTCCTGGAATTTAGTACGGGTTGTCAAGATCTTATCGTCCTGTGCATTACTCGGAATAACCGGAAGGGCAAGGAACTTGAGGATCTCTGAGAATGTGAAAAGTGGTGTCCAGCCCCAACCAGCAATGACGCCTGTCTGTCCCTCACCCTCCTCCAGATTGTCACCTTTCTCAGGCAGAGGGATGGGGAAAACAGTGTCGTTGAAGATCACCGGCTCCTTCAGATGGATCAGCGCCAGGTCATTGTCTGAGTCTGAGGCATTCTGGAAAGCTGGGTGTAAAATCACCTGTAGTGAATAGAGAGGGTAGAAAGTTAGGCAATTTCATGCAATATTTAGAAACAAACATGCTTTTGAATAGAATATTGAGGTGTTGATTAGGGTACAAATGAGAGGACGAAATATCAGGTTTTCTACTTGGAAACTGATTGAACACAAGCGTACAAGATGTAAAAGAAAATACTGATTCAGTCTTTAATTTAGGTCTGTTTTTAATCATCCTGAATAATTATTTCTTTTGCTTTGCTATAGTAAGAAAAAATAATTACTTCCCTACATGTACTGCACTATGTCTCGCAACAAACATCTCAAATGACTAAAGTTATATTTACAAGTTCATCATTTGATATATACAATCTTTCAGTGAGCAACTGAATAACAGCCCCCAATCTTTAGCATCAGGGCTAATATGTGCTAGTGGCAGTATACCAATATACAGTTTGTAGTTTTACATTGCTTTATAGAGAGGCCTTTACCTTTTCCACTGCCACTTCAGTAGTAGAATCAGCTTTGGCAAGATGCCTAATACCTAGATATACTTTTGGGATCAAGGGCTCTTTTCCCCTTGTATCTTTTCGTGTCTTCCTCACAAATAGATTCCTGCCAGCAGTCAGAATCCACTGAGGGCCAATCAGAGCTCCTCCACCAATGCCTCCATCTATCTTGCTGTCACTGAGGTACACCAGAGCCTGCCAGGGGACATGTCCAGGGGTGAGGAGACCTCCCACCATTCGTTTGGTTCTCAGAGCTGCATCAGTGTTTGCTATTAAATAGATACAATAGGGATATCAGTGTCTTAAGGCTGTGAGTGCATGTGATAATTTATAAGAGGGAATGTTGACATATTAATCAGCTTCAGTGATCCTGAATACAAATAATTGTATTATTAAAATGATTATCCTGAATTTGATCATCACTTAGAAGGTATAAATTGTTCAGTCGTGTCCAACTCTTTGTGACCTCATGAACCATAGCATACCAGGCCTTCCTAGATGCTGTCCACGGGGTTTTCTTGGGAAGGGTTCTGGAGTGGGTTGATACTTCCTTCTCCAGAGGACCATTTATGGTTAATTTGTAAAAGCACGGCTAGAACATGCAAACTCCATGCATACAGACCCGACACAGAAATCAAACCCAGGACTTGGAGGTGCAAGGCACATATGTTGTAATGTACTGTATATGATCATCTGCCTCCATCTAACCCTATCCTCTGCCTCCTGTTCTCTCACATTAACTAACTTCATGTCCTGTCTCACTACATCCATAAAACTCCTCTTTAGTCTTCCTCTAGACCTCCTGCCTGGCAACTCCAACCTTACATTCTTCTACTGATATATTCGCAATCTCTCCTCTGAAAACGTCCAAACCACCTCAATCTGGCCTTTCTGACTTTATCTCCAAAACATCTAACATGGGGTGTCCCTCTGATGGACACATTCTTGATCCTATCCATCCTTGTCACTCGTAAAGAGAACCTCAACATCTTCATCTCTACTACTGTACCTCCAGCTCTGCCTCCTGTCTTTTCTTCAGTGCCACAGTCTCTAAGCCATAGAGCATCACTGGTCTCACAACTGTCTTTCATTCTCATTTCATTTTACTGTATATATATAAAAAAGAATAAACAGATATAATCCAAACCCAAATCAATAGTCTGAATTTCCTGAATGAGTGTATAGTTAGCTATATGTGTGGCAACCTGGGTTTTTTGACATTTTCCCAAAAATATTTTTTAAGATACAGTAAAAAAAAGATTTTCCATAAACATTTCCCAAAACTACAGACTATATCCATATAGAATATTTAAAGAAATACATATAAAGAAAAATGCCTATACTTATATGGAATAGTTAAAAAAAAAATAGTTCCTGGTACCAATACTTACCATAAACAGTCATTCCCTCAATAGCAAATAATTATTCATTCAAAATAAAAACAGCCTGGCATATTACTAAAAAACTACAAAGTTAAAACATCTCTGTCCTTTGTCAGAAAGCAAAAGCACTGACACTTGAGACTCTTTCCATATATGCTGAATAGACAATTAATCAACAATTAAAGCAGGTTATATGTACAGTCCAATATTGTAAATATCACGGATATAGTCATTGTATAATTTTTTTCTATAGAAACAATAAGATGTTAGAAATAAGTCATAATCTAGTAATTTGCCTTGCAGCCAACTGCTTCTAACCAACCAGGTTTGAGAATTTAACAGCACAGTGTTGCTATTCTTTGTATGGAAAATTTTAATGGCTTTCCTCACACTATTTGCTGATTTCAGAGCTAATAATCATACCGTACCATGTTCTTTTATCCCATCCAACACACGTGCCTCTGATAGATAGGCCAATAAAGCAAAAAGAAAAACAGCTACAGACAACCTATGGAGAACAAACACAATGAGGTCACCAGACTATTTACATTTCATAGCATTGAATCTTTAAAAAAAAACATTTTTAGCAGTATAAAAATGTCCTATTTATATTATTCATTCCTGATTCAGGTCTCAATTTCTCTGATATCTAAATTCTACAGTAAATCTGCTGTACAGGATTAAAGAAGAAAGTAGACGCATACCACTTCATGATCTTTCCTTCAACTTTTCAAAGCAATCTTGTTTTATGGTGGAAATACAGTAATCAGAACTGATCTCTAAGATTGTGTTACACATATATTTATACCTACTAACTTGCCCTCTTGTTAAACACAAAGGCTGATTCCGAAATTTCACAACCAGAGAAGCCCCAGCTTGGCAAAGCACAGAGGTTAACGTTTGGGAACAGAGGTAGGTGAATAAGTTTAGAGTGTTGGTTTCAATCAAGTGACATGAAGAGCACAAAATGTACCATGATTGAGCAATTAGCTAATAATTCATCAATATTCAGTTAATAATCATTACTATTTCTGTGCAAATATGACAAGAGCTTTCTAAAGAGTATTTTATTGGGTCTTTATAACCCCCAGAGCATTAATCAATTAATTAATTATACAATAAATACATACAATTAAAAGATTTTAAAGAAATTGTGATAATAACTAATTATGTCATTGTTAAATTAGCCAACCTTTACCCAAATTATAAACTGAGAGAAAATTACTTATTTAAAAAAAAACTATTTCTAAGTAAATCAATAAATATCAATAGTGTATTCATTCCAAATCAAACTTCCAAGTTAATTTTCTCTTTCTTTCTTTTCTCTTTCTTTCTTTAATTTTTGCAATCATTAATATTATTATTTTTATTAATACTGTACATTTTCCCTTCTAATACAAACTTATATAATTCCTTTGATTGTGTAAAGCTGCTTTGTGACAATGTCAATTGTTAAAAGCGCTATGCAAATAAAATTGAATTGAATTTTATTAAGACACATTGTTTGACAAATAAAGTTGCAAATTAAGATAACTCCATTTGCAGTTTTAAGGAAAAACAGCTTACTGCAAATGAAGCAAGAAGTATTGTTCACTGATAAAATAAAATTTAAGAAAGTTATTTGAGTCACAAGGATGTACAAATTCACAAATTTCAAAATACTTTGTCAAAATTGTTTGGGTTATACTGTATCAATATGAATTTTGTGTGATTCTTTTCAAAAAGTTATAACTCCATCTCCCAGAATTTGTCATAATAAATAAATCGGCCTGTAGTTGAGTTTGTGATTTTTTTTTTCTTTTATATTTAGAGCTTTTGACATTTATATATGCTGATTTATTTCAGAAATGTTACAACCAACTGATAATTTCAAGAGATAGTACATAACTGTCCATGTTTGGTTAATAAACACTGTGGAGGTAGATATTAGTCATGGACATTGTGTCAGAGAGTCAACAGAAATCACAAGTCCAGGTTTTTCCTGCTGCGATCGAAATGTAACAGGACAAAGTCCAATGATTTGTCAACTTGCAGAGAGTCAATAAATAATCAGCCTCCAATTATATACTAAATAAACAGATATGATCTAAATCAGTAGTCTGAATTTCCTGAATGTATGTATTGTTAGCTATCCGTGTGGAAACCTGGGACTATTGACATTTTCTACTTATAAATATTTCCCAAAACTACAGAATTTCAGAAATGTGTTTCTCTTTCTCTAAATCTCAATCAGTAGAAAAATTGTAACATTTAAAGATTTGATTAAGGTCTTGATGGCATAACAGCACTCTCTACAGCACTTAATCTAAGCATGACATTAAACGTGAAAGTAATTGTACGTTTCATCATGGCAACGTTTTAAATATTTTTAGGCTGACTCACTGTTTTTACTATCACATTAGTTAAATTCAAAAGTACTGGGAGAAAAGTGAAATTAAATATTTGAATGACATTATCATGTTTTTTTAAATAACGGTATTCAAGATAATAAGAGTAAATTATTTTATGCGATAAAATTGCTATGCAACAATTTTTTTTTATTATTTAGTATTTAATATGATGTCATTTATTCTTCAAAACCTGCTGGATCCAGCTGGACATACTGTACGTAGAGATAAAAAGACATCCACAGTACTCTGGTATCACTCGCTCAATCCATGCATGTTTGATTGATATAAAATATATTTAATCATATTGTAGACATACAGGGTGGGTGAAAATAAACTAGCCAATATTCTATGGCTATAGATTTGGTAGTATCACTGGAGCACCACCCCATGGTGCACTACCCCATTTTGTGCGTGCATGGTTATACGAACAATTTTCAGGACTTTGGCTGGGATGACCCAGGCCTCATGAATGGCCTCCAAGTAGTCCAGATCTCACTTCATATGATTTTTTTTTCTTCCTGTGGGCGTACACAAAGGAGGAGGTGTACAGGAGAAAGCCTCGTACACTGAAGGACTTGGAGGCAGGAAATCAGGAGGTTCCCAGCAATAACACAAAACGACTTGCTTCAGAAGACTGTACAGTCCATCCCCAGCTGTTTGAGAAAACTGGTTGATGCCCCCGGTGCCCACGTTGAAATTAGCACAATACCACTTTTTTCCAATATCTAATTATTACTAAAACATTGAGAATCAGCCAATGCAAAAACTATTACATTGTAAATATAATAAAGTATAAATACTACAAAATCAATTCTAATTCCACCACTGATGGCTAATAGATTTGAGCTCTCACTGAAAGAAATGAACATTGATGTTGGTATACAGTGACAAACAAATACACTATGTACTTTCTACTGCTGTTGCTTAGTTACATGGTTTTATACTGTATACTTGCTTCTTTTGGGAAAGTATTTGTACAGTCGTGGCCAAAAGTTTTGAGAATTACATAAATATTGGAAATTGGAAAAGTTGCTGCTTAGGTTTTTATAATAGCAATTTGCATATACTCCAGAATGTTATGAAGAGTGATCAGATGAATTGCACAGTCCTTCTTAGCCATGAAAATTAACTTAATCCCGAAAAACACTTTCCACTGCATTTCATTGCTGTCATTAAAGGACCTGCTGAGATCATTTCAGTAATCGTCTTGTTAACTCAGGTGAGAATGTTGACGAGCACAAGGCTGGAGATCATTATGTCAGGCTGATTGGGTTAGAATGGCAGACCTGACATGTTAAAAGGAGGGTGATGCATAAAGTCATTGTTAACCATGGTTAACAATGATTCTTCCACCTGCAAAGAAACGCGTAAACACATCATTGCGTTGCATAAAAATGGCTTCACAGGCAAGGATATTGTGGCTACTAAGATTGCACCTAAATCAACAATTTATAGGATCATCAAGAACTTCAAGGAAAGAGGTTCAATTCTTGTTAAGGAGGCTTCAGGGCGTCCAAGAAAGTCCAGCAAGCACCAGGATCGTCTCCTAAAGAGGATTCAGCTGCAGGATCGGAGTGCCACCAGTGCAGAGCTGCTCAGGAATGGCAGCAGGCAGGTGTGAGCGCATCTGCACGCACAGTGAGGCGAAGACTTTTGGAAGATGGCCTGGTGTCAAGAAGGGCAGCAAAGAAGCCACTTCTCTCCAAAAAAAAACATCAGGGACAGATTGATCTTCTGCAAAAGGTATGGCGAATGGACTACTGAGGACTGGGGCAAAGTCATATTCTCGGATGAAGCCTCTTTCTGATTGTTTGGGGCGTCTGGAAAAAGGTGAGAAAAGGTGAGCGCTACCATGTGCTGTCCTGTGTCATGCCAACAGTAAAGCACCCTGAGACCATTCATGTGTGGTGTTGCTTCTCACCCAAGGGAGTGGTCTCACTCACAATTTTGCCCCAAAACATAGCCATGAATAAAGAATGGTACCAAAACACCAACCAAAAAACCCACTAATTCTGACAAACTCCAAGAAGTGTTTATGAAAGAATGGATTGCTATCAGTCAGGATTTGGCCCAGAAGTTGATTGAGAGCAGCCCAGTCGAATTGCAGAGGTCCTGAAAAAGAAGGGCCAACACTGCAAATACTGACTCTTTGCATAAATATAATTTAATTGTCGATAAAAGCCTTTGAAACGTATGAAGTGCTTGTAATTATATTTCAGTACATCACAAACAACTGAAACAAAGATCTAAAAGCAGTTTAGCAGCAAACTTTGTGAAAACTAATATTTGTATCATTCTCAAAACTTTTGGCCACGAAGTAGGCCAAAGTGTATTTCTGTTTGCTGGAACTTTCTTCACACTTATCACCATTTAAAAATACAATAATCCAACAAGGAAAAATTTTTGTAAAGAAAAACAGCATCCTGTTTCTAAATAATAAGAGGCTGAGCAAGCAGCTGTATGTGAACAGAACTGGAGGGATCCTTTCTGATGTTCTAAATAAAAAAACTTTATGACTGTGTCAGATTAGTAACATGAGGAAATGGGTAAGAAAACTGGTCATTACATCATGGTATGATTGTCCAGGAAGATAACAAGATCTTGACCTGGAAATATGTCCTCATGTCAAGATAACAAGATCTTGACCCGAGGACATGCGTATTTTCAGGGATATAAAATGTCTTTGTCTGAGAGAAGGAAGGACAGGATGTGGTGAATGTCATTAGTGACATTCCTCAAAAACACACCACAGAGCATAGTGTATCCACTCACTCATGATTCATACTGTAAAAGCTTTTTCGATTCATGTCCATTTATGAACTGACATTCTATTTTGCTATAAATCACATTCACATTTACCTTATGAACAGAACTCACAGTCTGGTCATGTCCACACTTTTCAAAGCGCCTGGTGAATATCAACTATGAAAAGTCGACATTTAGAGAAATGTTCCTGTAAAAAAATTTGGGCAATGTAAATATAGTTAACTATTTACAGGCCAATGTTAACTGTCAATGTTTAAAAAAAAAAAAAAAAAAGTAAGATTGAATAGAGCTTCAATTCTCAGTTTGCATGTTCTGCCCGTGGTTTCCTCTGGGTACTACGGTTTCCTGTCACAGTCCAAAGACCTGCAGATTAGGCTAATTGGTGTTCCCAAATTGCCTGTAGTGTATGAATGAGTGTGTGTGTGTGTGTATGTGTGTGTATGTGTGTGTATGTGTGTGTGTGTGTGTGTGTGTGTGTGTGTGTGTGTTTGTGTGTGTTTGTGTGCCCTGCGATGGATTGGCACCTTGTCCAGGGTGTACCCCACCTTGTGCCCTAAGTCTCCTGGGACAGGCTCCAGGCCCCCGAGACCCTGAATACAGGATAAAGCTATAGACAATGAGCTTATGAGCTAACAATTTTATAACCTTTACTGAGTATGCCACGGTTACTTTAACATGTGTGTGCAATTAATCTTTAATTATGTAATTTAGGTAATTAATTAGGTAAAAAAAAAAAAAAAAACTTTTACCAGTTTCTCAGGAATACATGTATACTGTATATATATTCTTTTTGTTTGTTAGGCCTATGAATCAGTCAAGCATAAAAAAAAAAAATCTACAGTAAGTTAATGCATGAACTAATGAGAAACAGGTGCAGATAATGAAAGATTATCAGGCCGGTGCTTAGTATATTGGTGATACTGAATGCTGAGTGGTGGAACAGACAAGTGGCTTAATGAGGTTGCTACTGAGGTTGATACATAAACAACCTCGTTTTTAAATTCTTTATCTTTAGGCACTTTGCAGCCTGTTGCAGCAAAACAGTTGCAGCAATCAGAGACGGCAGAGAGAGACCACTGGATGAAGCAGGGTAGGTGAGGAGTGTGCAAGATAGCGAGAGAGAGAGAGAGAGAGAGAGAGAGAGAATGAAATATGACAGAGAGGGAGAAAGGGAGTGGGAGAAAAGCAAGTGAAGTGAGGAAGGGGCAGAAATCTCTCCCTCGCTCAAGTTTGGAAGATGTACTTCAGTGGATTTGATGCTCAACATCTATTCAGAGCTGGACTGACCCAATATTTAACACAATTAAACAACAACTACTGGTCCTGTACATTTATACTGCTGATCAGTGGACACGATGTTGTCTTTTCACATGGAAGGAGCTAGGAAACTATAAAATGAAGGTAGGAATGAATTGAACATATATCTTGCTTTATACAGTATGGAAATTGGATTCTAATGTTAGTCTTAATTTTTTTTTATGTATATATATATATATATATATATATATATATATATATATATATATATATATATATATGATGGTCTCTAAGGTCCTAAATTGTTCTTATTACAGTAGTTTTACTTCAATACATAAAGACTCTATGTAAACAACGTTCTGTTTTTTTCGGTCTATATCGCACTGCAATATTATCACATTGTTATTTATTTATTGTTCTATCACATTGTCTTTTATTGTAAATAGGATATTTATGCACTTCTGGTTAGATGCTAACTGCATTTCATCGCTCTACATGTATTTTTCTTTAGAATGTGAAGAAATGATCTGTTCCAGAACACTATAGAAGCACCATAACTGAACATCTAGCAAAATTGCAAAAACAGTGTCAAAGCATAATCTAATTCTGAATGAAGGGTGATGAGGGTGAAGAAACGATAAACTGCATTAGTGTATAGACTCTTATATGTGTCGTATATGACACTTGAAAGTCTACAGTACAGACTGCCCAGTTTTTCAATATGCCTGCCCTGAGTAATGCAATAACGATACTATATTTCTTGCCTATACATTCTTGATATATACAGTACATCAAAATACTACTTTCAAATTTGGCTCAGATGAACCAAGTAACCCACAGGTTCTCCTTATATGCAAAGATGTAATACTTTTCTATATAATTTGCATTACAATAGAAGACCATGAATGATATGGCCTAGAATTTATATACATAAAACTATGGTGACTAAGGACTGATCCTTGAGGGACTCCTTGTGTTTATGAATGAGTATGTACTATTATACTATATTGCTTTTAATGCTCCTTTCTGACAGGCCCCAAAAAAAAAGTTACTTTAGGAGCGTTCAAGTCAAACCGGGACTTTTGATAATACAATTATGAAAATAAAACTCAGTTTACTTATCTATGTAATCCACTGTTGCACAAATGTACCTATCCCAGCGTTTCACTACCGTTTACTGTATATACCATCATGATAGAAAGTTTTTATGATTGGACAACTTACATCATATCTGAAATGTTGGTCTCTCAAAAACTCTTTTAATGGGCCAGACATGTGGAAATAGCTTGGAATTGAGGTCAGGACTATACATGGGACAAAGCAGTAACTCCTAGATGAGTTGATGTAATGTGCAAGTGGTGCATTGAGCAGTATGAGGTTAAGCATTGTCTAGAAAGAAAAAAAAAACTGAGCACACTGTTGGTGTGGAACTGAATGTTCATGGTAGTGATTACTGTATATGAGCCACCTTGGCCATGATAACATTTATGGCTATTCAGCCTTCTTTAAGATGTTTGCACTATTACATTTTTTTTTTACTGTAAAGAAAAAGTCTCCGCACCATACTTTGCCTGAAGTCTTCTATAAGTTTTAATCGGTTTTACACCATTCACCAAACATTTCACCACAAATCCCAGCTTGACTTGAACACTCCTCATAAATTCTACAAAGGCACATGGTATTTATTAATGTGCCCTTGTTGATACATTAGAATGCCTGTCCTTAGTAACAACATACACTGGAACTTGTATGGTTAATGCTCCATATTTAAACAGATTACAATATGTGTTTTAGAAGAAGAAAAAAAGGTGACACGGAAATAGTTCATATAGACATCGATTCATATAAAAAGCTGTTCCTCTAGGTTTTCAGAGATGTGAAATCTTCACTTTTTTGTGACTTTTGGGTCCTTAGTAATAAAAAATCTCGCTTAAGTGTTCATTTTGTTTCTTAGGTTTGTATGAAAGTAAGAAATAACAACAGAGGAAAGGTGGGAGAGCTGAATGCCATGGAGCTCTTAACAGATGTAACTGAAGAGAAGCGACTCACAGTTTACTTTAGAAATTGTTCTTTAATCCTGGTGTTGATTAGGGATAAGGATTGTATTTTGGAGGAACAGAGTAAGAGAAACAGTTTTGAGTTTCCAAGGAACAAAATCTGTCTCAAGGAACTTGTTATCATGGTGGAAGAAGCAGAAGAGTAGGCTTAAGAACAGAGGCTGGAGATGTACGCTGACATCCTCTGATTATTATTTCTTCTTCATTTCTTTCCCCTCACACTCGGAGAAGTATTATACAAAGGCATGTCGCTAAGGCACAGGCTTCATGTAAACCTTTTATGGAAATGAAAGGAGTCCGTATTGATGTTTTGCTCTATAATCCCATCTAGTGAAGTTACTCCAGGTGAATTTAGTTTTAATACTCAGACTGGCAAAGATGTCACAGAGTAAGCAATGGCTTATCCTGACAAAAAGTGGTCACTAGGAGAAATCACTGTTTTGCAAAATGGATAATACTGTATGATATTATTGGTTTGCTAGTTTATTAGAGTATTTTTAGAAGACGTCTTTTTATTGGACCCAGGAGTTGGATAAAATGCCTAAAACTAGTCTACACTCTATTGCCAAAAGTATTGACTCACTTGCCTTCACATGCATGCAGTATGAACTTTAGGAACATCTCATTCTTAAGCCATAGGGTTTAATATGATATTGGGTCACCCTTTGCAATTCTTCTGGGAAGGCTTTCCACAAGGTTTGGGAATGTGTTTATGGGAATTATGACCATTCTTCCAGAAGCGCATTTGTAAGGATTGTAAAGATTTTCGACGAGAAGGCCTGGCTCGCAGTCTCCGTTCTAATTTAACCCAAAGGTCAGGCCAGTCAAGTTCTTCCAAAACTTCTCAATGAATTTTCTCTCTTTCTGCCATCTATAGGGTTGAGGTAAAGCAAATCACAAAGCCCCTGGAAGTAAATTCACTTCAACTTGACCCTTCAGGAAAAAAAGGTATTAATAGTACGGAATGGCCTCAGGGACGTCAAACATCACTGTGCCGTGGGGCTCCACTGTCCTGATCAATATTTCTAATCAGACATCAGCTGGATTACGAGGAGTGACTAGTTCTGCAGAGCCTCCTTGCACTATGTGCTGCTGTGGATTACTGAACCGCACACTCACTGTCGCTTTCATGGTTGGACTTGCTTTTGCTATTGTCATTGGAAATGTGGTGACGCTCACAGTGTTCATGCAGACGCGCCAGTCCCGCACACCGCAGGGCTACCTCAAAGGTACCACCAACAATTCCATGCTCTGATTGTTACAGAAATAGGAGTATAACAATGGGTCCAATAGGGGGCAGTGTCAAGTTGGTTTTCTTATTTACATACAGTACATTGCCACTGTACGGCGCCGTTAAACATAAATAAAATCAATTTTATGTTATAAATCTTGTTCTGAAATAAACACTGGAAAACAGACCACTAATCTCCTTAATAATCTCAATTTGTCTTGAATCTTTCACCGATAAACAAGCAAAAGAATTGATAAATAACCTGTTACGTGGTGCGGGTTGGGGAGCCACACCACAAGATGTATTCATATTTATAAGAGCCCTAATGCAGGGCTTCTGAAGGGGTCAACGAAATAGGAGTTTGTGAGAGCGCTTACAACACGCACAGGAAGACCCTCCCGTTTGGAGATAGCGTGGGATTATTAATTAGGGAACTGAAAAGGAAATAAAAGGAAACTGAAAACACAAAATAAACACAGCTTCGACATCTACTCAAGACCAGACATGGCTCTGGAACCACAAAAATAAAAACTCATCTCTCAGGGCCTATGCCCTTACAGAGGATTTACACAAGAAAATGTCTTTATTTGTGCTTTGCAATATTAACTTGAACGAAAAGCACACGCTGAACTGATGCATGTCGCTCTCTCTTTCTTTAATGTGCGAGGAGTTATCCAGTTTTGGATGGGCCTTCGATGTGGTTTTACATCACAGCAGCCCTGAGGGGCAGTAGTAATAGGTACTGGGGCAGGAGGCGCAGGGACTGGGAGTTGGGCACCCTTGAGGGTTTTGCGAGGGCTTTGACATTGTAGTCACAGGAACCCCAGCACTACTCTCTGCTCTGGCACCCGTGTTACCGCAAAACAAGATTTGCTCGGAAGGACGTCCAAGCCGTAGTATGACTGGGGACGTCCTCTGAATGACACACCCAGACTTAATGGGCTGGCTGGCTGGCCAGGAAGAGCAACGGGATGGCGGAAGGGAATTGGCTAACCGGAATGCCCAGTGTTGCAACTATCCTTCCATCAATAAAATTTCCTTTGGCCCCCATTTAGGCTCTATTGATCCCGGCCACTGAGAGCGTAGCTGGTAGGAAGTTACCGGGTTGACCCCGTCAGTGGCTTGACGCGCCACGGCCATCCAAAACCTGGGGACACCTATCTGCATGGGCTCTCCCATGTCTCCCAGCTCGAAATCAGGCTCGAAATCATGGCCCGGATATGAAGCCTCAGGCTCTGTTTCCACGGACTGTGTAGTCTGCTACAGATCACCCCACTTGATGAATGGAAAGGAAGAACAACACTACACACCGTATGCAGATGGTGAAATGTAGGTGCGTCAACAAAATCACTTACGGTGGCATGCTTTGAGAAGATGCCACACTGTAGTAGCCCACTCTAGTGCTCTGCCTGGGACACCATAAATGCAACCTTTGCCCTTTTTGATGGACATTGTGAAGGGTGCATCCTGAATATACTGTAAGTGAGCACTGCAGGATAAGAGCATTGCTCCTCTCTGGCTCGCCTGTGGAGTAGGTAGTCGAGTTTGGGCCACCAGAGGGGGTAATTGAGCCACTGAGCCGGGGTCAGATGGAAATCCGGAAGTGGCACGCACCTAGAGCAGATAATTGGGCAAACCGGGTTTGCTTATTAATCCCACACATCGCCGAAATTAAAACAGTTAGGGCTTCCTCATGCTTATCAAGCACTCTCACTTGACCCTCAACTATTTCCTGCACTTCTTCTGATGGTGTGATCATTCTGTTGGAGAGCCGCACCACGTAACATACATACATAAATAAATAAATAAATAAACATTAAACATTCTTAAATGACAATGAACATCTAACTCTTCATTAGAAACCTTAACTAAGAAGGCCTTCTAAAAGGATTTGAGAGTAAGTAGTGATCAGACATTGATATAGCTATAACTTAACTACTTGCACTGTAAATCAACAAAAACAATAAACTTCTGTAATTTTTAGTAAAACTGAATTTTGTAATGATGTATAGTAATTAGTACAGAGGAATTTTTCTTTCAAAACGCAAATGGTGTATTAAAAGAAAATCTCATGCACAGATCATATAAATAGACAAATACAGAGAAGTAATTATATCTTATTACATCAAATTAAAACTGTACTGTAAGTCGTTACTTCAAAGTAATTATTTCAAAGTAATTGTATATTGTTACTTCAAAGCGATAATTCTTTGTTAGTTCAACGTAATTAAGATATCTCTGCTTTTATCAGTTGTCACAAATTATATTTTTTATTATGCAACCTCATATATTAGTCAAATTATTTTAAATATGATACCTTACCATCAGGCAAATTAGTATGGGCTTGTTTTGATTAAATAAAAGTAACTCGTCTGATGTAGGAAAGTGAATGTGTTATGTAAGAATTATACATGACACTCCACTTTTTGAAGAATGGACTTCATATCATTTTGCAAAAGAACCCTTTAATTGCTCATTGTTACTTTACTTTTTAATTGTTACATTGTACATTATTACTTTAAAGCAATCAAGTTTCTCTAACATTTATTTATACATATTTTATAGATTTTTACCAATTGTCCTGATGGTTTTATTAATACCTAAAACCTTCACATAAGGAAACTACTATAATCAATTTGTGCCTTTGTCTTTTGAAGTATCTCTGGCCATAGCGGACATGATTGTTGGTGTGGTGGTGGTTCCATTCTCTGTTTACACTGAGATCTCCATCATGACAACCAGCATTCTTCCTAAGTGGTACCAGAGTGGATCTATGGTCTCAGCGAGGGAACTGTCCAGCACCTGGCAACCCTGCCTTGTGATTGGCCCAATGTTCACTGGCTGCACTTTCATCTCCATTAGCACTATATTCTTGATGACGGTGGAGCGTAGTGTGGCCATTTTATGGCCGTTACAGAAAGATACATTTGTGACCCGTCGAAGGACTTTGCTCCTGATCCTCATCTCATGGACTGGGAGCTTCTTGCTTGCAGTGGCGCCCCTAATCTTGAGTGACAGCATGACTTTAGAGTACAATGAGTGCAGCAGGATGTGTATCTATGTTCCACTTCTGATGGGTCTTCAGTTGCCGGTTGACACCAACATAATGCTGCTATTTCCAGCCTTTGACTTCACACTCCTGGGCAGCACTTTGATTGTTAACATCCTGTCATTCACCAGCATCTGCCGCTACACCCGGAAACGCAAGCTTCTCCTAGAGGGCCTTGAGAGGAGTGCAAGCACCTGCTCCCACAGACCATCCTTTACAGACATCAAAGCTGCCAAAACTATTGGCATTCTCACCTTCTCTTTTGCCGCTTCATTCTCACCCATTGCCGTCTTCGTGCTGGGCAACGTGGTCGGCTACACCTGGTGCAACTTCTCCTTCTTTGCCTTCTGGATCCTGACAGGAAATAGCTGTTGTAACGTGATTATCTACAGCATCAGGGACCATCGTTTTAGAAAAGGGGTGTCGCTTCTTTTTCATAGGGAGCGTTCACAAGCACATTCTGAGAAGAGCTAGTACAGTATTTAGACTCATAGTACATGATTAGACTCAATCCCAGGTTTAGCCCACCATCACCTACATTTTTTTTTTGTGTGTTTTCAGGAGTTTTTTTCTATCTGGCTTTTGAAAAGTCGAGAAAAAAACAATTTATGGCATTGTTTTTACATTTGTTGTTATTATATTACTGTATTAGATGCAGTTGTCCTGACATCACTTGTGATTAGAATGTTTACTGTGTTTTACCTTAATATTTGTGTCATGAGGTGGAAAAAACGTTCACTTTGTCAGAGGTTTTTTTTTTTTTTTTTTTACTATAATATGTAGTTACTGAATTTGTTTGTTTGTTTGTTTTTGCAAATCCATCAGTAAGAAAGTACGTTCTAGTAGGTTAAAGTCTTGTTAAATATCTAACCTTAATCAAAGCACTTAAGTTTTGTACAAAGATTTAGACAAAATATGGTATATTTTAGGAAGACCATCTGATTATACCACTGTTTGTTAAACTGGCTCCTTATGCAACATGATACTTGCAGATAAATGTCAAGGAAACATTTTCATGTCATTGTGGTTAAATATATTCACAGTTGTTTAAATAAGAGTGCTTACTGTATATGCTGACATGGAAATGCTTTTATTTTACACCCTTTTCTATTTAATGCAACAATTTGAATAAAAATTTTAATCTTTGAAATGTTTACAAAAATGTGTTTTACTTCAATATCAGTACATACTTAAGCTGGCATGTTTAAAAAAAAAAAAAAAAAAATATATATATATATATATATATATATATATATATATATATATATATATATATATAAGAATTACAGAATAAATAAACTTTTGCATTTAAAGAGGGACCATAAAATAGTATTAAATTAACAATTCTGAATAGACATTTTTGCATTTTCTTTTTGTTGTTTTTTGAAGTTTAAAAAAATCTAGTCATATTTCTGTTTATTTACAATTCTATTCTTTAAAAAAATCTACATTTTCAATAGAAAAGGGTACCTAAGTGGTTTAGGCATTGGACTACTGATCAGAAGGTCCCACATTCAACATTCTAAGTTGCTGTTGTCGGGCCTTGAGCAAGACCCTTAATCTTCAACTGCGCAGGTGTAAAAATAATTTTTTTTTTTTTTTTAATGTAAGTCACTCTGGATAATGGTGTCTGCCAAATTCCGTAATGTAAATGTTCTTCCCACAGTCCAAAGAGATGCAGATTAGGCTAAGTGGCATTCCCAAATTACAGTAGAGCAGTGTGTGAATGTTGACCGGAGGTCCTAACACGATCACAAAGATGGAAATAAATACAGTGGTCACCACTGACCTCCACAGTCCCTTGTTGGACTACAGACGTTTATGGATGGATGGATCTTTGCAAACGTTCTTATTCATTTCATCATTCATGTGATGATGACCAATTTAATATGGCCTGTAGAGACTTTATGAACATGAACGTTTGACAAACCATAAAGGTTGGCTGTGCCCAAAGAAGCTAACGGTAAGAGACAGGCCTGGACTTCCTTGACAACGCTTGCATATTCTTTTTCTGCAGTAGTGTTATTCACTTTGCTAACTCATCATTTAACTTTTCTCGTGACCTTGGCTTCAAAAGTTTTGACAATAAAAGTAGTTAAATAATTAATTTATATACAGTTTGTACCAACCAGTGCATACAGTACCTGTAGCTCAGTCTCCCTTTGTCGGTATAGCCACCAAATTACATGTGTGAATGGTAACACATGCTAAAAAGAACTCTTAAATGTGAAACACCTCTTACACCCTGATTTTGGTAGCAAGCAAAAATGACTATTGGTTTACAAAATTTAGGGGGAAAAATTATTGCCTATTCCTTATAATATATACAGGAACTTAGAAATTGTTCATTGCTAATATTTTAGCTTATTTACATAACAGTACTTTCTCACACTGAGAACTTGAACTTGAACCTTTGTAGAACTTGTTTGCATTTTTAAATACTGTACTATTGCTTACTAACATTTTTAGATACTATTGCTAACTAAGGATTACTGAGAATCTTCCCAAACATATTGCTAATCTTAGCTAAGTACTTATCTGGCACATCACCATCACCATGTGGCTTTCGGTTTATCGCCACTGTAATACTTTATAACTTATGAGACTTAATAAGTCTTAATAACTACAAGGAAGAGACGTACTGTAAAGTGCGATTTGTAATACAAACAGTTAAGAAATTTTGAAAACGTCCTGTTTTTTAAACATAGTAATTTGCCAGTGATACCAATGATTCATTTACAGTATTACAGATTAACATACCTGTTTTATTATAGCTATATTTAACACTGTGGAATGTCCGTAGAATAAGTTAGTTCCACTTGTCATTTTTGTCTTTTTTTTCGCCCTTTCACGCAATAAAAGAAAACGAAAGACATCTCATTTCTCCCTGAGAAATTGGTACAGTACCTGCAAGCCCTCGCTTGCTCATTCGCTTTTTTTTTTTTTTTTTTAATGGATAAAGCCATACAATATTAAGGAAAATCAAATCTTGCTGTATTTTTCCTAGCTGACTGACTTCATGAGAATTTAGAAAGAGTTCACACCAGCAGAATAAAAAAGTGCTTAGACATTTGCATAAATCACAGATTTGAATAGGCAGGCACTAGATCAAATACTAAGCTGTTCAAGGTGACTTTAGAACAAGCTTTTTTTTTTCTTTTTTTTTTTTAATATAATGAAGTTGCTTCTAGCAACAATCAGCTGACGATCCTAAGCAAAAACAATACCTGAGGATGTCAGAGAATGGCCACTTTATTGTCCAATTTCAGACAGAATGTGAAACATGACTTGAAAACCTGAAGCCACACATGGTCATTTTTATTATATTACAATAATTTAATAGAAACTTTATACACATTTTTCAATTATATAACACGGTTTAAATTTTCATTGTATTTTCAATTTTAAATGAATTCAGGAGCGTTTAAGTTAACCAACATTCATTTGTTCTTCATTAAAACAATGACAGCTCAGTGTTGTTAATTTCATGCAGCTGGTCACTGCAGCATTTCTTAATGGCTGCTGCCTTCACCCAGTCACACTCCTTCTCTAGGCAAATATGGAAATGAGTTCTTTAGAAACAAAGCAGTTGACAAAGCAATAGGGAAAGGCCGTCTGCACCATTTAGTCGGCTATTGTTTACTTTCATCTTTACGTTTTCAAGCCGAGATAGACTTTTAATCAAAATGCAGTTGGTGGTAAACAACCGAAATCAGGCTACCCGTGGTTTTTGAACTGCGAACCTCCTCCGTTTCTAGGTACTGTTTAGTTTCAGGGAGCTGACGGCAACAGCTGTAATCACTGACTCATATAGAAACAACCAAAATAACCTGGTCGCTTGAGCACAATTAGTCCAGGCATGCTGGGCTGAAAACGAGTGAGACCACTGAAATGTGGCCTGTAGAGATTTTATTCATGATTTATACAAGTAAGATGCATGTTATGGATAAAAACGAAGAAGAGGAAATTTAAATAAAACAATACTCCGTCACACCACATCGTACTATAGATTGATTATGGTGACATCTGTATAGATGATTTCATACAGTCTTCCATAAAATGCATATAATTTGATATACTTTTGATGTGAAAGTCGTAAATTAGTTCTGGTGCAAGCAGTTACCATCAGAACTCACAAAATTAGCTCAGTGGAGTCAAATCGTGTGCAAATGAAGGTCTACTTGATCCTGGTATGAATACACTTATTTTACTAGAAGAGTACATGCGTCCAGGTAAAGAGGGCACTAGTAAGAGAAGCAGGCAAAAAGACACAACCACGAGACCCACAGCTCAAATGACTCACACAGCAGCATGGTGGTGGTAGCATCGCGTTGATTTACTGTACGCTTGGCCTTTTTATAATGTAAAAATCAATCTAGGACAGTATCAACTCTTAGCATGGATGAGAAAAGCATAATTACAAAAAGGAACCAATTAATCTCAACTTCAAAAAAAAAAAAAGAGCACTCTAACTGATGGGGAGAACATTGGCAATTCTATTTTGTGAGTTTTGATGCTATTTGTGATCTCAAGTGAAATGCACTTTGAAAGTAAAAAAAAAAGGGGGTAGTTGGATTTTGTTCAGCCAGATTTTAAGGCACTAAAAACTTGACAGCAGGTTCCTAACAACTATACTGTACTGTAATGTACAATATGGTACAGTATGTTTACACAGTAAGGCACAAAAGAGAGTGCTGTTGTTCTGAATATCAGCAAGACTGTAAAGCAAATATAATGTAGACACAAGGGGGCATCCTGAGTACTAAAGATATCACAGCCATGCTGATATTCAACACTATAGCACCAGTGTTGGGTGTAACGTGTTACAAAGTCATGGAAGGATAGGTGTTGGCCAAAGGAATAGTTAAATAAAACAAGTAAATTATTCTCTGTGGATAATAAATGGTAGCACGCTACAAAGTAATGCGTTAGAGTACTTGGATTACTTATTTGACTCATCCTACAAGCCCTACCTCCAAAAACCCGCCCCTCTCTGTTATTCCGGCTGTTATACCCCTACCTCACCTACGCGGTTTGACTCGCGGTGAGTAGCGATGTTAGGCACGGCGTGCAGCCACGAGTGAAGGTGCATAACGAAGTTCTGCAAGGTCTGCGAGGACCGACGTGCGGAAAGATGGAAACGTAATCACAGCGCCAAAACTCGCAGTGAATCATGATGAACCGTACTTATGGCCTCCGTGTAGGTGAGATAGGGGTATTAGTAGTTATCAGATTATGCGCCAAACTTCGCTGAGTAATGATAAAGGTCTTGACTAAAACAACATGCCTGAGGAAGCACAAAGGAGTTTACATTTTCTGCAATGGAAAATTACTCGAACTAGTTACTTTTATCAAAACGTAACGCAGTAATGTAACAGATTACTTTTTGAAGACAGTAATTCTGTAATGTAATTAGTTACTTTAAAAAGTAATGTCCCCCAACACTGTATAGCACAACCTCAAGTATGACATTCCTCTTTTACAACACTTCTACAAACACCATTTATTATTCACAGAGAAATTTTGGGTTGTTTTATTTAAATAATAATAATAATAATAATAATAATAATAATAATAATAATTTTTATTTATATAGCACCTTTCCAGAGCTCAAGGACACTTTACAATGAATGTAAACATAGTACCAAACAGACATTAAAGTACAGAAAAATTGTGATTTTCTAAATTTGGGGTTTAATCTAAATAAAACTAGTTAGCTAGTTAGCTAACTAGGTGCTACAGTACAGGTTGGGCCATTTATATGGATACACCTTAATAAAATGGGAATGGTTGGTGATATTAACATCCTGTTTGTGGCACATTAGTATATGTGAGGGGCAAACTTTTCAAGATGGGTGGTGACCATGGTGGCCATTTGGAAGTCGGCCATCTTGGATTCAACTTTTGTTTTTTCAATAAGAAGAGGGTCATGTGACACATCAAACTTATTGGGAATTTCACAAGAAAAACAATGGTGTGCTTGGTTTTAACGTAACTTTATTCTTTCATGAGTTATTTACAAGTTTCTGATCACTTATAAAATGTGATCAATGTGCTGCCCATTGTGATGGATTGTCAATGCAACCCTCTTCTCCCACTCTTCACACACTGATAGCAACACCGCAGGAGAAATGCCAGCACAGGCTTCCAGTATCCGTAGTTTCAGGTGCTGCACATCTCGTATCTTCACACCATAGACAATTGCCTTCAGATGACCCCAATGATAAAAGTCTAAGGGGGTCAGATCGGGAGACCTTGGGGGCCATTCAACTGCCCCACGACGACCAATCCACTTTTCAGGAAACTGTTCATCTAGGAATGCTCGGACCTGACATCCATAATGTGGTGGTGCACCATCTTGCTGGAAAAACTCAGGGAACGTGCCAGCTTCAGTGCATAAAGAAGGAAACACATCATCATGTAGCAATTTCAAATATCCAGTGGCCTTGAGGTTTCCTTTGATGAAGAATGGCCCCACTATCTTTGTACCCCATATACCACACCATACCATGACTTTTTTTGTTCTAACAGTCTTGGAGGGATCTATCCAATGTGGGTTAGTGTCAGACCAATAGCGGTGGTTTTGTTTGTTAACTTCACCATTCACATAAACGTTTGCCTCATCATGAACAAAATCTTCTGCGTGAACTGAGGGTCCTGTTCCAATGTTTGTTTTGCCCATTCTGCAAATTGTGTGCGCCGATCTGGGCCAACCTCGTTGAGATGCTGCAGTAGCTGTAGTTTGTAAGGGTGGCATTTGTGAGTAGCTAATATCCGCCGAAGGGATGTTCGACTAATGCCACTCTCCAGTGACATGCGGCGAGTGCTACGCTGTGGGCTCTTGCTGAATGAAGCTAGGACAGCCACTGATGTTTGTTCATTAGTGACAGTTTTCATGCGTCCACATTTTGGGAAAATCCAACACTGAACCAGTTTCACCAAACTTAGCAAGCAGTTTGCTAACTGTAGCATGGGAGATGGGTGGTCTCGTAGGGTGTCTTGCATTGAAATCTGCTGCAACGACCCGGTTACTGCGTTCACCAGATATCAACACAATTTCGATCCGCTCATCATGTGTTAACCTCTTCGACATGTCAATGGCTGTGAACAAAGAGAAACTTGTAAATAACTCATGAAAGAATAAAGTTACGTTAAAACCATGATGTCTCACATGACCCTCTTCCCAATGAAAAAAACAAAAGTTGGATCCAAGCCGACTTCCAAATGGCCACCATGGTCACCTCCCATCTTGAAAAGTTTGCCCCCTCACATATACTAATGTGCCACAAACAGGACGTTAATATCACCAACCGTTCCCATTTTATTAAGGTGTATCCATATAAATGGCCCAACCTGTAGTTAGCATTATAGCTCACTTTTGCATTGAACAAAACGATACTGTTGGTTCAGAGGCAAATACAAACAACTTACAAGCAGTTAATAAGGAGACACGGTGTTGTAATACATAGAGTTAAATGTCCCAGTGCTGCTCTGCTCTATATCACCACCTTAAAAGCCTCTCATCCAATCAGATTACTGGTGAAAAGAAACATTTAAATAAATAATATATTGAAAGAAAAAACTATTCTTTGCCTTTCAATGAACTAACTTTTGCAACCATAATTTCAAGTGACTAATGTCCTACTATTATTAAACAAGTTAACATAGGTCTTAAAGGTCTTCGAACTGTGTCTGTTAATGCTACAGCTGAAATAACCCTGAGATAATACATTTCTTCATACGTCAAACTCCCTCAGTTTCACTCCTCTTCTAAAAAGTCAGTTTCAATGTCCATGTAAATGAGCTCCTGCTGCGCCACGCCTCACCAGACAACCAGAGAACGTTTTATATGAGGTCACATTAGGGGAACTCTACTTGGCGTGTTTATGCCGCAACCAATAAAAAGTACAAAAGTTCAGTGTGGTGAAAAAGTATTTGTCCCCTTACTTGCTTTATTTGTCCGTTTGTTTTTTTGCATGCGTAACACTGAAATGATTCAGATCATCTAACAACTGTGCAGTTTTTAAATAATAAATAATGCAGCATCCCACATAATTCTACAGAATATTTGCCCAAAATATTGGGGATAATCGATAAGCATATTCTTTTTGGTCAGCAGTGGCTTTCACCTTGGAACTCTCCCATGGATACCATTTTCTCTCAGTCTAACCTTAACTAAGGCAAGTTTTTTTAATGAGCTCCTGGATGCATCCCAAAACCTTAGAAATGGCTTTAGAACTCTGTCCAGACTGATAAATGTCAATTCCTTTGTTTCTTATCTGTTCTTGAATTTCTTTAGAGCATGTTGCCTTTTTTGTTTGTTTGTGTTTTTTAGATATTATTAGCAGCCTTCACCTTGTCAGACAGATTCTATTTCAGTGATTTCTTGATTCATCAGGTCTGGCAGTAATCATGCCTGGGTGTGGCAAGTGAAATTTAATTCGGGTTTCGAATAATCAGTTAATTCATGATTTAGCAGGGGGGGGGGTTAAATTAATTATTATTATTTTTATTTATTTTTTTACATAGGAACAGGTAGATGTGGACAGCTTTTTTCCCCCATAAAAAATTAAATCATTTAAAACACATTTTTAATGCATTTTGTATTTTTATTTTGTAAATACTTTTTCATGGCACTGTACATACACTTTCTCATAGTTTTTCTCTATACACAAATATAGAAACCTTATTTGAATTTCCAAAAGGGACTAAAAAGTGAATTTTACATAATAGGTCCCTTTTAACCTTAATGCTTTTGGAACAGCTGAGTCGAGGTAAAAAAAACAAAAAAACAAAAATAAATTTCTGACTTATTTAAGGTTTAAACACTTAAAAGTTTTAGCATAATTCATATCCCCGTTCATCATCACACTCTCTCACCATGCACCTCTTCAAGAGAGGTGTTAGATGTTAAAAACGAACTTCTAAGTTGGTGACAATCCAATCCAGGGAATGTCAAAAGCAGGACTCAGGAAGGGAGATTGTTCATCAATAAAGCACTGAGGGCTATTTGACAAAACTGCTCTATCTTAGAGAAGAAAAGAAAGGGACCTGGATGAGATGCGGTGTTCCATCATTACGAAACTGACAGCACTGAATCTTAAAGATAATGCAAGTGTGACCTCCATTTGTGACTTTGTGTAAACTGCACGTACAAATCACAGTGAAAAAGAGAGAGAGGGAATTTTTTCAGGAAATAGCTTTGTGCATCCTGCAAAGAAAAAAGGTGGAAATTGTCCCACAATTGCACCAGCTATTCATTTTGCAAAATTACATAACATTGATCGATCATGCTATTGTGTACTTTAAAATACAAAACTATAAACCGTCAAAAACAACTAAATTTCATTATACTTCATATTACTGCACAGGGTACACTGGAAACAGAACTATACCTACTGTAGCACCTTTATAAATGCATCATAGTTGTTAGCTTCTATATTTAAACAAATTCTAATCCATTTGATGTGTGTGTGGAGAGATTTCGGTTCTAATTTGCTACTTAGTGTTGCATTTTAACGTGAAGTCACTCTGATGTCCTGCTATTATTACTAGCACAGCTGGACAGTGGGTTTACCACCGAAGTTAAACCCTAGTTTACGATCAGATATTGAACATTTAATTCCCTCTCTCTCTTTGGTCCTCATAGTTCACGGACCAGGATTGTAGTGTAAATATGCTCAACTGGTAAAGCTTCATTCATTTTTTCCCCCTAATTAAATAGTCGTCATTGTTACAATGGAAAAAATATTACCATCATTTAAAAAAAAGAAAGAATTGACATGGGCAAGATTACGTCCATTAAAGGTTCTGAATGTCAGTTCTGATTCATTCTTGACTAATTGCCTAGCCCTAGCTTAATCCCATAGCATCACTGTTCACCAGCACTGTGGGTAAGGCAGTAGACAATAAAATAAACAGTCAGTCAAAGAAGTTTCCTTCAACCTCACAGTTAAATGTCACAGGGCACCACTTTTTTATTCAAAAGATTTATCCCCATTTTTTGCTTACTAATTAGAAATGAAAATGTACATTTTCTAAAACATTTGGATTCCAACCTCAAGTGTACTTTTAAATTATATTTATTATATTCTTATTGCAATATACAAATCTGACAAGGTGCATCACAAAACCATTACAAACATTGATCCATGATCAGCTTGTTTAATGTTCAGGAATGAGTCTCTGTTCTATGTTAAAGTATATTTTGTTAGCACTCCGTCTTGGATCGCACTTCTGATACTTGACAGGAGTTTCATCACGTCACCCCGTATACCAAAACGTTTTCAATTCCATACTGGTCCACATTCAAACATTTCAGCTCACATGCTCATGTGTCAGACCTCTGACTCCAGCATCCAACACCACTGAGCTGGCAAGTAGTTACACACAAGCTGTGCTTCAGAGCCTGAAGCACTGTTGCTCCTCATGAGTGTGATGATGCCACACAATGAGACATCCTGTGATCAGCACCTACTGCTTCTGATACACTATTGAATCCTTGCTCCCTGTAAAAGACACACATAAATAAGAACATTTCACGAAAACAAGCCGAAACAAAATGGCCTGGAAATGTGTACTTACATTAAGAGCTCATGGAGTTCCCGTTTGATCTTGGTTACGACTGGAGGACCCTGATACACCAGTGCCGTGTAGAGCTGAACCAGAGATGCTCCGGCACGAATCTTATCCAAGGCATCCTGTCCGCTAGCCACTCCACCTACACCGACTATGGGCACCTTGCCTACAGCAGTAAACGTTTGTTTTAAAGTTATGCAAAAAAACAAACAAAAAAAATGGTTTAATCTGATGAAGTTTTCATTAAAAAAAAAAAAAGGAAGTAATTCAGATTACAATTGCAATTTATTTTGATACATTTTCCCTTAATAGACAAACCATAAAGCATCTTACGTCTCCACATTTCAAATAAGTTTCCTTTTGGTATTGAGAGTTCTTTTACAAAAGGTACAATAAAACATGTAAATAACATCTAAAAAAAAAAAGAGCAAGAAGCTGGATTTATCACAAATATCAGACAAAATGTCCTAAAAAAGGTTAAGAGTTATTAAAAACAGCTTGGATAGTAGTGAGTAGAATGTTTTTTGAGCATGTGCAGCTAATGGTTCCTAATTTAAATACAAGTTGAATGAGATAATTTTCTCCAAGCTAAAAAAGTATTATTATTATTTATTGTTTTTTTTTTTTTTTTTTTACCTTTCGTTAAGGTGTACATTTCCCGTACTGTGGTAGTGGACAGGTCTTTAAGAGGTTGTCCACTCAGACCTCCCACCTCGTTCTTGTTGTGGTCCTGCAGAGTCTCTGGCCTGGACACTGTGGTGTTGGTGACAATTAAACCATCCACACCAAGCTAATACATAAAAACAAAAATAAGCAGTCATGTAGACACAACAACAGAAATAATATGAAGGAACACTTGGGAGCTGTCATTTCAATTACAGAAAACACTAATATTGGAGTCGCAATTATTGAATATGAGTAAACCAATCAAATTTAATTGCTTATCCTTTTTACGAACAGGATTTTAGAAAGTATAAAGTACCATGAAATTGCACTAATTGAATGTCCAGTGGTATACATTCAGGGAAGTTAACAATTAATTGGGCAGTTAAGGATTCACCCAATTCAGAGTTTACTGATCAATAATGTTTGTTTTGAATAACGTTTCTCTGTAGCCTGCATATCTATTAACTTGTGCACCACAAGAGGGCACACTTGCAGACCAAGTGGTGTGCAACATTGGACATTGTATATTTTAGCTGTCTTGTTTTTTTTAAATAAAGACACACAGAGACAAAAGTTGTATGGACAACTGGCAATTTATGTTTGTTTAAAATTTTTGTTCTTCAGTAATTTCTTGCATACTAATTAAATGGCACCAAAACCTTTTAAATAAAGCGTAAACTAAGAAAAAAAAATATTACTATTAATAATTTATTATCAATCAATTATTGACTGAATTATTGAAATTTTTAACCCTGTTTAAAATTAAGCTTATAAAATGGCATGAGTAGTAATTAGTGCTACACAATAAACAGCATAAAAATCTGTGCATTTATTTAATCACAAACAGCTGCAATTTATTACAGGTAACAAACAGTCAAGTCATAACTATGTAGTGTTTTCAATAATTTAAGTATTTTTGTATAATTTTGGAGTATATACTTTTTAAGTCAAACATGCTTTTAATGGGACTATTTGTGCATTATTTGGTGTTAGCCGAGATAAATATGTCTGAATACAAAATGATAAATTGAAAAGTTATGTATACATCAGGTAAAAAAATTCATGTCAAAATAATCACAATGTAATTTTTTTATCAAATCGTGCAGCCTTATAAATATTCAAGTGCAAAGATTCAACTGACCTCTGTGATGACCTCTGCAATGTCCTGCTTGTCCTGCTGGGAGAGATCTGGAGCGATCTTGACCATTACTGGTGGCCGATTCGCTCCTTGCAGACAGTCCCTCGCCTTCAGGACCTGAGTTTACAATCAAACCACAGACATGAACTGTTTTGCTCAGTGGTTTAGGATTACAGTATAATGGTTATGATGGCTTTAGGACTGCACTTCTGCACGTAACTCTCCAACCTCATGTATAGTTGATAACTTCAACAAAACAGAAGCGTTAAAGAAAAAAAAGCTCCATTGTGTAGCCATGAAATTTATTTTTGTTTTATCACGCAGGTTAAGAAGGAAACTATTTATAGTATGGGGTCACTCACATGATAATAAGTTCCCTTTCGAGTCTGGTTGCCTTCAAGTTTTCTTACTTATGGCCTCTTGAAGAGCATTTTCTTTCCACTTTCACCTTACTCATTAGAGATAAATCTATGAATGCAAAATTTATAATTCTTATAATCTATATTCATACGGCTCCTTCAAGTGCTGTGGGTTGCGGGTTGGGGCCTCCGTGGATTGGGCAATTATGTCTCATTGGTATCGGATTTTGATCTGGGGAGTTTAGGGAGTAGGTCGGCAGTCTTGGACTCTTTTCCCTCTGGGGAAAAGTATGATGTAAGACAGGCTGTGGTGCACTGGGTGTTCTGGTGCATTTCTATTGTGGTCATCATCAATTGTTTCCAAGATTTGTGATGCATTGGCTTTTCTGCGGGATCGGACCAGACAGGTTGATCCTTGGTCCCTGCGCACACAGACAGAGACTTGGGTGCCCGTGATCATGTTTGCAGTTTACTGGTGTATGATGATCAATGTTGTTCAGTTCCCCTGGCGTTGCTGTTAATGTTATGACTGATAAAAGACTATTGAATTACAAATTAAGTGAACTGGATTAAATCTCACTAGACGATGTTCACTCAGCAGGTTTATTCTAATTTATCTGACAGTAAACTCTGAAATTTTGTCATGAATTTGTTTTACATAAACGTGACATCCAGACGCAGTTCAAAATATATTTGACGCAGACTGAGCTTTCAAGTGAAGGCACAAGAAAATTTGTATTTTCTTCTTTTTTTTTTGGTCCAGATGCTGTTACACTCCTCCCTGCCTTCTTTTGCTTCTTTTTGTGTTGTTCTTGTTGCAAATTTCTGTTGTCACTAGCACTGCACACTGAATAACCAAAAATAATTAAAAACAAGAAGAAAAATAAAAAGAGTGATTCATTTCCTTTTTTTTTTTTGCAGTTCTGCTCACATCAGGTAAACCAAAACATAGCACGGTTCGTTGTTCTTGAAACCAGTCAATCCTTCACAGACAAGGACAGTCATTTTGCATTTGCTAACCAAGCTCTGCTGTACCTGGCTCAGAAGATGCCGCAGTTCTGTCTTTCCCTGTAGGTCTCTGAGGCCTGGCGTGTTCGGACTGCTCACGTTCACAACCAGGTAGTCAGCGAGGGGTCCAAGCATCGTCACTCCCTCCAGGTAATCAGCCACGGCATCAGTGGACTGCTTGTTCTTCCCCAGGTTGATGCCTAGCGGTCTGCCTGCTGAAATTATATAATAATTCTTACATGTCTAAAATGCAACATTTCTTCTAAAATAATAATTTTTAAAAAGTGACTGCTGTATGGTTTTTAAGTTCATAATAAGATATCTCAGGTTTACCTTTTGTGAGCTCAGACTGAACTCCTTCTCTAGCTTTTAATCTCTCCTGAACAGCTACAATGCCACAGCTGTTGAAGCCATACCTGAAACACAAACATGCACAATTATTAATGTCATAATTATTGCACGCTCTTGCTCACACACACGCGCGCGCGCGCGCACTCTCGCTCACACACACGCGCGCGCGCGCGCGCACTCTCGCTCACACACACGCGCGCGCACTCTCTCTCACACACGCGCGCGCACTCTCGCTCACACACGCGCGCGCACTCTCGCTCACACACGCGCGCGCACTCTCGCTCACACACGCGCGCGCACTCTCGCGCACACACTCTCACACACACACACACACTCTCTCACTCACTCTCACACACACACTGACACACACAAACGTGTGAGAAAATATCCTACTATATAATATAAAAAATACAATATACGCTAAATATCCACAGAACTTTGGATCACCATGGATACAAAATAAAATGAATAAAAACAACATTCTTTGTGAATAATATCTTAAATCAAGGAATGTTTGTATTTACGCTGAGTATTTGTCAGGTAAAACATTTCTGCTCATAAAGCCCCTGTGTAATCACTGAACGCGCCTGACTCTGGACTTTATCAAAGTGTATGGCGTATTAATCTATAAACTGGTTGACGTCATTTCCTTTTCTTCCAGCCTGAAAGCGTGATAATATTTTGATTGCTGTTGAAATTTTCGCAAAGCAAACACCTTCCACAGTCGTTAAGATTCATCAATCACTGGATTCCATAGCAACTAATAGAATGCAAATATCACCAATTTGAGTCGAGGCAAATAAACCGTAAAGCTAAAGCCCATATTTAATGTCAGGCCGGACATTAGTGTGTGTGAAAGTAAGAAAGTGTGCATGCGTGTGTGTGTGTGTGTGTGTGTGAGAGAGAGAAAGTGTGTGTGTCAAAGTGTGTGTGGTGGGACATGGCGGCTTCGTGGTTAGCACCGTCGCCTTGCACCTCCAGGTCACAGGGTTCAATCACTCCATCACTTTAAAGTTGTTAGCTGAAAAGTTGAATACATTGTACATTTAAAGACATTTGAGAAAACAATTATTTGGAAGAACATAAGATTTTGTCTGTTGTGTCTATTTTGTCTTTCTGTTCGTTTATGCACGAATCACATAAAATCTACAGAACAAATTTTAATTGGGTTTTCACAGGTGTACTTGGCTTTGTTTCCTCTGCCCACAGAAAGAGAAGGTTTGCTATTTTACTTTTAAGAAACTGTACTTTTATTACCACATATGGTGCTGGACGCATTCTAAACTCGCTAATAACTGATACAGAATAAGAAATAATTAAAAAAAAAATCTAAATTCAACAGATGGCAGTGTACATTTTTAATACACGCTTATGAGTGCGGGAGTGAGATCTACTTAATAAAAGTGGTCTCATAGACCTTCATTCTGCACAAAATGTTTGTTCTTTCCAATATTAAACAGACACACACACACACACACACACACACACACACATATTTAAACAGTACAATTCAAAAGTTTGGATACACCTTCTAATTGAATGGCCATATCTGATTTTTATTTCTTTCTACATTGTATCCAAAATATGCAAGCGAGTTTTGGTCTCGCTTTCCTGCGATGGTCTTCCTGAGTGCTTGATGGGTTTTGCACTTGACAATACCGTTCCTTCAGGAATTGTTCCAGATCAGCTGACATTCATGTCTTGAAATAATGAGTGCCTGATTCACTGCATCTACGGTCCTCATCATTGCCTCTTTCTTTGTGCTTCTGCAATACTGATGCAGTATAACTACCTTCCAACTATGCGGTATGCCTACTGTACCTTGTTGCTGTGCTCAGACTTGCCATGGTCTATGACCTGTGACATCAGACTGTCTTCCACAACCTTTCATTAGTAGCAGAGGTCTTGTGTTCCTCACGCAGTTATAAGCCTCCTATACAGCTGTTTCTGTTTCAGTTAATGACTCTTTCAACATACATATGAAACTGCTCATTAGCACCTGCTTGGTATAACTAGTTGATCATACACCTGAAAATCCTTGACTTGTGTAATCCTTGACTGATATACACTGATCTAATATAATATAATGATAATTTCAATGGTTTGCATTTCTCACTGCATATTATCTGGGAAGATAATTAGCTAGGAAGGTGCCTAGCCAAACCTTTATTAAAATTTATTTTGTAAACTAACAATTTTCTAATGATGTCACACAACTGAGCCACTAATGAAGACTATTCTTTAATTTATGAATAAAGTACAAAGGGTGTTTTTAAGCGATCATGGTCACTTCAGATTTCCAGAGTTTCACATCTAAGGGCACCTTTTTTCCAATCTTATGCAGTATGCATGCCAAATAGAGAATTTGCCATTCAAACCCAGAAGTGCATACACACTGCACACGTTTACGTCAAGAGCGGTAGCTCGTACGCTTAACACGCCTCTGAGGAGCTTGCCAGAATGGAGTCGCTGACCGTAGTGTCCTGTGTTCGTCAAAGCTAGTCACGAACTCACAAGCCACACAGACGGGAATTAGGAATAATAATAATTAAGTCTTATCATACACCAGGACGTGTTTGTATGTAAGATTTCCAGATTCATGATGGTTTCTTGCCATCATGACATTAGCATGACATTTTAAATTCAGAAAAACATGTTTACATTTATGCCTTTTGGCACTTTCACGTGTTTATCCAAAGCGACTTGAAGGTGCGGCAGAACACAATCCAAGCATTCTCAAGCAGCAGGTCACATCTTCATGCAAAGATTATTTACACTTTAAATGTTTTGCATTCATCATTATTCTACCTCGAACTATTACTTGGATACTTCTGACATGCTTCCGTCTGCTTTTTAGGTTTTTTTTTTTCGCTATCTTTTAAAGTCTGTATGATCAAATAAAAAACATGAGGGCATGCTGTTAAGGAAATATAATCAACAGTGCAGACTTAATGAAGACAGGAAATCACTGGAAACTCAAACAAATAAATGTTACACATAGCACCCACAATAAACACTAGCCTATTAAAATGAGTGCATTAATATAATACTTGTGGTTTAATTTACAGCTGGTACTAATATCCAAGTTAATCAAACCCTTCTGACTAATCAGATTTAAGTTAACAGCTCAGGTGTATCACCGGGATTGGAGCAAAGCTTGTTTTAGTTGACTGACTGTGTTTCGGATCATCAGAAACAGGTGAACACTTCAATGTGGCAGGCCAAGCAGCAGAAAGCAAATAAAATGTGCTGTAATGCCCAAAGCTGCCTCATACCTGTTAATAACTGCCTGGTCAGCCACAAGTCTGAACACACGGGGTTTTGGATTTCCCTCCTGTGGTTTTGGGGTGATCGTGCCCACCTCGACAAAGCCAAAGCCCAGCCGATACAGAGCATCCACTGCCTCACCATGCTTATCAAACCCTGCTGCCATCCCAACAGGATTCCTGAACCTCCGTCCCATTACATTTACCGCCTGATTTACCAAACAAAAAAAATATCAGATCTGATTAATATTGCTTAGGCATAGTACATTATGTCACACCATGCATGTCAAAGTGTGTCAAAGTTCTGGGAAAGAAACAATAATCCAATTATTACGCTGTTAAATAGATATCAGCTAGTCTAACCCATGTAATTTTCAATTATTATAACAAGTGACAATAACACAACATATTGCATTAATGTTAACAGAGATGTACATGTTTTTTTGCACACACACCAGTGATTCAGGATCCTGGTAGCAACTCCTCGGCAACAGGCCTAGGCTGAGTAGGCGCACGGCCATGACGTGAGCCGTTTCTGCTCCCGCAAGCCTTTGCAGCACGGGCATGAGCGTGGTAGCATAGAAACGCTCATCCCCAGACGCAGTAAGGTATCCTAGGAATAAGGTGCTGCCGCATCCCAGGATCTTTACTGCATCCTTCAGACGCTTCTGTGGTGGAAACAAAAACGTATGAAAATTAACTGAAAAGAATGTGACTTAATTTTGACCTAAAAAGGAGGGCCGTCCAAGTCAAACTTGTGAATGAAGGTATGAAACCGACGGACATATAGAGAACCCTTCCAACACAGTACAGTGATGAGACTCTTAGCCTTTAGTGTAGCAGGGGATTATATAGAGGAATAAAAACAATAAAGTACTTTTTTTTTACTTAAATGACGGACTTAAAAGTCCCTGTTTGACTTGTACGCCCCTTTTACTTTTACTTAATAGTGTCATTATATTGTCAGTGAGTCCTTTATTCAGACCATGACAGAACCCAGAGTCCGTCCTGGGAACACTGGGCGTGAGACAGGAATGCCCTGGATGACTTTTGTGGAATCTCTGACACTCTCCATGTGCAATATTTTAAAAAGGACTTAAACCTTATTACTTTCATTACAAACATGAATGCTGTGATTCATCAGGACTATATGGAATTAATCAGGATTACCTCAGAATATACTAAAACTGTTGGGATTTGTAAAACAGACGCACACAGTGCTGACTCAGATATCGCCCTGGCAAAAGTCTAGTAGTATCGAGAAAACCGCGTCACCGTACCATATGCTGCGCATGCGCACAACGTAGAGACACTCGCATGCCTAGAGAACGTTAATCAGCTTCAGTAATGTCTGCGCGTGTTTTTAAAAGTTGTCAAAATTCACAGGTAATGGCCTCGGTAATTATAAATATCGTGAGATGAATTAGCACAAGACGGAAAAAGGGTGGACCGTAAAACTCATGTCATGTCTAATATTAATCCTGTACAGTGCTTCAACTGAACATAATAGTATTTGTATGACTTTAGCATTATTATTATTGTATTGTGGATGTGGTATCGTATTATTGTATAAATGGTATTGCTTTAGCATTCTGGTTGTGTTTAAGACTGCATGTTGATTTACCTTGAGCTGTCCCGCCATGGCCATTCACGCTGTAAACGCCGGAGGCGTGTCCAAGTGACTGCACGCAACTCTCGTGAACTCTCGCGATGTTTTAGAGACTTCACCTTCTTCTTTTTTTTCACTTCAAAATATAGATAAGTGTCACTTACTACTGTGCGATTAAAGAAACAAACTAATAATGCACGTTGTCTCTTTGGCATATAATTTATAACAATGTAAACCCTGATATAGTCATGTGAAAAAGAAAGTACACCCTCCAGCAGTTCTGTTTTTATGCAGCAGGGCTTAATTATGTCATCCTCACGAACCTCTTAAAACATCAGTTACCCTCATGTTTTAGCCACACACACACACACACACACACACAAAAAGACATAAAACAATATATAAAAATATATTAATATGTACAGTAGTCTCCACTAGTAGCCTACCCCAGAAGACTTAGGGCACAAGGTGGGGTACACCCTGGATGGGGTTCCAATCCATCTCAGCGCACGCACACACATACATGTATTTACAAACCACGGGCAATTTGGGAACACCACTTTGCCTAATCCGCATGTCTTTGGACTGACGACATCTGAGTTCCCGGAGGAAACAGACAAACTCTTTGCACAGACCAGAAGCGGTGATCAAACCCGGAAACTGGCGGTGCAGGGCGACAGTTCTAACCATGTCACCTCAGAAGGCACAAGAAAATGTATTTATTTTTAACATTAATAACATTAGTTTATTTATGGTCCTGTAAAGTAATTCCATGGAGTGCATGGAGTCAGCATGTTGGTGGTACTCTGGATCATTTATTGCCTACAGAGGTCTGTAGATCATATACCGTAGCTCTTGAGGTGTCCTTTTATCTGGGATGCCTATTATACTGTATGTACTGAACTGTCTTGGAGGGTCTCCATTTGCAAATAGTCCTTCATTTTTAATCCTACACAACGGTTCATTCCAAATTGTTTGGAGATCATAACCTTACCTCTACTGATGACCAGCAATGACTGAGCAATGAGCCCTACAGAGGGTGGTGCGATCAGCTGAGCGCATCATCCGAACTGAGCTCCCTGACCTGCACTCTGTCTACAGCAAGCGATGCTGGACCAAGGCCAGGAAGATCATGAAGGACCTCAGCCACCCCAGCAATGGACTGTTCTTTCTGTTGCGGTCTGGGAAGCGCTTCCGCTCCCTCAAGGCCAATACAGAGAGACTGAGAAGGAGCTTCTTCCCGCAGGCGATACGGTCTCTCAATCAAACCAATACACTGGACTAAACACCTCTGCATTTTCTTGCACACACAGAACGGACAATTATGTCAATGCACATTGCACATATATGCACATATGCACATTTGCACACTTCAAGGACTTCTTTTCACACACCCCCCCCCCTCATCTCATTAAAATACTACCTCAAGTTTTTCACAGACTATAGTCGTAATATATTATATTACATTATACTTCAGATTTTATATATATATATTTTTTTTTTTTTTTGTAACTTTGATGGAATCTGTTTTATAGGTTCCATTTGTAAAAATATTTAAGGTCACAGAGCGGTCGTATAAGCATTTCACTGCATATCGTACTGTGTATGACTGTGTATGTGACAAATAAAATTTGAATTTGAATTTGATTTGATCTTTACAGGACCTTTTCTCTTTACAGGACATAAACACACCTAAACGAGGGCTGCTAATTATTCTCTGTAGAATAATTTCTCTCTTCATAATTATAAAGGGATGAAGGATGTACATACTTATCTTTCCCACTTGCTTTTTGAATACTAATATACTCTATTGGGGGGGGGGAATCTTTGGGGATTTTTTTTTTTATTGTTATCTGTGTTTATTTACTTGTTTATAGACATTGGTGAGAAATTTAATACCTAATTTAGACCATGAGTAATATAAACCTTATAGCATACAATGCGCATTTTTGTTGTAAAAGTTTATTTTGAAAATTCTGCATTATTAAGTCAGTACCAAATAAAAAGTTTGCTTTTACTTAAATATATGTTGGTATGCCAGTAAGTGAAGACTCACATTGCGTAACACACCACTGCTATTTTGCATGTAAAATCAAAGCAAGTGTGACAGTCCAGAAGTCTTCACTATATGCTAAGGTAAAACTTTCTCACCATTTCCTTGCAGCACTGCACATAATACGACTCTGAGACTTTTCCAAAACAAATATGAACTTTATTTTGTTTTAGTTATTACTGTCTAATGTTCTCAGTGATGATGAGGATGATGATGTAGAGATCATTTCTTTTGTAAAGAAATTTGATGTAATGATATCAAGGTAAGGATGATAAGGATGCTACAGAAAAATAATTTATAGAGATTAAAAAAGGCAGAATTTATATGAACGTCGCAAATTATAAAATACAATTAAATTGCAATTTTGTAGTCAGTTTTGACAGAAAGCTAGGCCATCATTTCTTTTTTAGATGGATCCATATTGAGGATATCAGAAATACATAATGTGTTGGGCATTTTGTTTTCATATTGATAATGTGTTCAACTTGTGTCAGGATAAGACTGCAGTCATTTAATAGTTTAGGACTGTAATTTATGAACAGATTTTAACCCAAGTCTTCAAAAATGAAAGTGGACTCTATATTCACTTAAACACCTTTCTACATCTAGGGATTTGGCAGACGCCCTTATCCAGAGCGACTTACATTTTTATCTCATTACATCTGAGCAATTGAGGGTTAAGGGCCTTGCTCAAGGGCCCAACAGTGGCAACTTGGTGGGTGTGAGGTTTGAACTTGGGATTTTCCTGAACTGTAGTCCAATGCCTTAACCACTGAGCTACCCCTGCCTTACCTTTCCTGATATATTAACCTCTTAGCACACAGATATACCAATGTCTGATTTTTGGTCACACTATGCGATATGACCCAAATGAGGAAGGCTTCCCTGTTGAGTCTGGCTCTTCACAAGTTTTCTTCCTGTTGTCAGGGAGTTTTTCCTGGCCAGCATCACCCTCTGCTCGCCCTCGACTCATCGGAGTCATTTTACTCTAGAACCTTTTTTCCTGTAAATTTCTATTTTATTTCCATCATATCATATTTTAGTTACGGAAGCCTGCTTTCCAACCATTGTTAAATGTGCTATATAAATAAAATGGAATTTAATTAAATAGGACCATATTTCACTCACACACACACGCACACACACACACACACACAAACAATTGCAGGCATGCACGGACACTTTAACTTCCTGACGCAGATGTGCGTATCACTGACGTCACATGCAGTACAGAGAAGGAGGAAGCACTGGAACCTCCTTGTCAATAATATACATAGAAAAATGGAAGTAAATTAATTTTATCACTGTAAATCTGTCATCTATTGCTGCGATGTAAAAAAAAAATTGTGATAAAACATTTTGGGTTTCTTGAAAAATGATTTTAGTAGCAATTATGTGAAACATATGAAATCAAAGGTTATCTATAGGTAGGAATAAAAGAGGGATGATTTCACTTTTATTTCTTTAACTGAATCTTTAAGTGTAATATAATTATGGTGTACGCTGATAAGATATCATATTGAATGTTCATAAGGTCTGAGCTTAATTCTGAGTTATCTCCATCTCAGAGGACCTCCACAAAAAAAAAACAAAAAAAAAACCATGACAGCCTATAAACGACGCTCACACACTGACTTATTACATGTCACGCAATGAATGTTTATGTGAATAATCAGCAGTGGTAATGTAACGTATTCTGTTTGTTGCCCGGATTTAATTAGGATTTTCTTTCTTTTTTTATGAATCCATCATTTGTGAAACTCCTTTCTGCCTGAGTAGGCCACCAATCAGCCAAAAGCAATTGTTCTATTTCTTTCTCCACTTCGCCTCAGCCTCAATATATTATTTTGTTTTGTAGTGCACAGTCTACGGCATACAAAAAACTAGCTTTCAAGCAAGCCCAGCTGAAATCAGACTTTGCATGTAGTTTGAGTGTCTCCTATCATTTTCCTAATGAAAATCAGGAAGTTAGCTCACCTCCACTGTTTTCACAAAGAGAGTTGCCCCCGATTTGCCTAAGATGGACAGAAGCTACCTGCTTTTCAGTCTCCGCAATCTTGACTGAAAGTGAGGTTTGCTCATTTTTCTGCTCTTTCCACAATGCCTTTCTCAAGGCATCTCTGCATTTATTGTGGGATTTTAGGAACTTTTCTCTTATCGGTCTACGCCGTGCCCCAGAAGACGTCCCGAGATGGACTAGGCAACCAACATGTCAAAAAAGCCGTTTTTCAGGACGTGATGTACGAATTTGTCCTAAACCCACACTCACTGGGACAGGCGAGTGAAGACTGCTCGGCTCGAGGTGGGAAACTTCTGAACTATCTGGACTGTGAAATCAAGAATTTCTTTTCCGAATTGTTCAAGGAACACGGCAGCACTGCTCCAGGCTGGTGGATCGATGGTGGTTTGACAGGATCTTACCAGGAATGTGTAAATATTACAGGTGAGTAAGGGGAAAATCCTGGCCAGTTTGTTAGCAGTTTGTATTTGATATCACAGGATAGTTTCAAGCTGTAACAGGAACTGTAATAGGCTTTTACATCTGACTTTTCTTTTTTTTTCCAAATTTTCTAGAAATACATACTTGTGGTGAGGTGTCTTTAAAAACCAATGAGGACCAATTAACTGTCCCTTATGTGTTTCTCAAGCTAATTACAATGTAGTAAATACCTTTTATCTTTAAAGTCTTTATATATTCAGGAGTGTTCAGTGAGACTGGGACCGCAACAAAGAACTGGGCATAGTGTATAGTGTATTTAAATAAAAGGCAGGAACTTTCTTCCCAAATTCTGAACAAAAATAAAGAATGAGAAATCATGTTTTAAACTGGTATGTCTAGGTTAAACAAATTTAATAAAAATTAGAAACCCGATTTGTTTTAGTAAAATAGACATAATATCAATAGCTAAAAGCTAAGGATTTTTTTTTTTTTTGGAGCAAATAAATGTACTGTAAAAGCTGCTTTGTTGAAACGTCTCCGCTTTAATATGGTGAGGTGGTTTAAATGGCATTTTTAACATTTTTTAATTGAACAGAATCAAACAAAAATGTATATCTCCGGGAGCTGGTGGGATCTTCCTACTGTGTCTAGATTACTTTCTAAGCAGGACAACAGTTCGATTTAAAATGGTTCCGCATAGACCACTATCACAAATTAAAAAAGAAAAAATATTTTGAAAATATTTTGACACTTCTGTGATGTCTCTCAAAAAAACAAAAAAAAAAAAAAGAACTCCAAACTGTTTTAAATAAAATGTTGGTTGATCCTGTAATAAATCTATGATCCAAAAATTAACAATTGTTTTGGAAATAAATTATGATTTGATGAACACGGCTTAACAAATCTAGCAGAATTGAAACAAAATGTCAGAAAGAAAGTTAAGGCAGTGCAGAAGTGACATTTTAATATTTGGGCTAATGATGTTAATGGTCATGATTATTTTGTGATACAGGGTTGGGCCGTATGGGAAAATGCAAAATATATCCGTACAATATACAATATATATCACAATATTTTAAGAAAAAAAAGTTTCTCAGCAATATAATAGTGTTGCTTTAAATAAATAAAAAACTGTTTGATAATTTCTTCCAAATAGTTATCACTTGTATATTTAAAAGTAAAGAAATACACTGTAATATAAATTAAACAAAATATTTGTTTCTCCATATACTTACCATTAATAGTATTTTAAAAGCTTATGCAATAAATGTGTATTAAAAAACATAATATAATAAAAATAGTATGATATTTATTGTATCAATATAATGTTCATTATAGTCTCATATTATTATCCTAATATGAATATAGTAACATATAGTAGCATATATATATATAGTAACATATAGTAGCATATATGTGTGTGTGTGTGTGTGTGTTTATTGTATTTTGTTTAGAAATATATGTACTTTATAGTGCACTTTAGGATAAACCTAATAAGCCACCAGTATGGGAGGTAAAACTTAAAACCGTATTTACCGTGGTTTTTTTTCTTCCATAAATACTTTTTTTTTTATTTGTTCCTTTTTTAAATTTTTATTTCTCATTATGTTAAACATACAGCAATGCCTACGCCTCAACCTGGACTACAGTCTTGCACCTACTTAATAATGGATCCTTTCCAGCTGGTGACCACACCCTACTGCAATATGACCTTCGGTTACCTGTGTACTCAGGGTAAAAGAATTTACATATGACACTTTTTACATGGATTTTTTTGTCATTTCGAAAACTAAATCTACAATGTGTTGTGTAACAGATTCACAAGCAGATAAAAAAGTAAATAAACGCACGGAGAGGAGCATTCGGGTTCGGAGGACCACAGACACAATAAGTACATTGATATAACTTGACATTGATTTGTACTGAGATTGTATAATCTGTGAACAGATTATATAAAAATATATATTTTTTTTTTATCTTTTCAGTCACTAACTTGTTAACGCAAATGGATTCAGGACCAAAAACGAAAGACTTGCCAAGCGTCCTTATTGTCAGTAATTTTTTTAAAAAGCTTCTTTAAATGTATATGGCACGATTGCTCATATTCTTCAGCGCTAATTGTGTTGTACTTTGCAGGCTGCTAACCAAATATTATACCATCTTGCAAATGACCCGATGGTGATGGAGTTTTCTTCAAAGGTGACATGTCTCCAAATACTCAGGGTCATTTCTAAAAATGTTGTGTGTCTTTTGTTGTCGATTGGAAGACATCTTTTGTCAGTATGTTTATGAGCTGACTTTGTCTCTTTTCAATTTACAGAAACAGTACTTAAATGATATATTAAATACCCTAAAGGCAATGACAACAATAGGCCCAGAGAAGGACCTCACTATAAACTGTACTTCAGGCCTTGTTACATACAATTCTGAACAGTGCGACCCAGATATCACCCCAGAATATGTAAGCAAAGAGAGAGAGAGAGAGAGAGAGAGAGAGGATTTGTGGTCATGCATGTTACATTATTTTAATCACCATTATTCCCTCTTTGTTTTTATTTTGTATGTATGTGTCTTTGAACCGAACAGGTTGAGGAGCTGATTATTCTAGCTGCCCAGATTTATATGCAGATAAATATACTGACATCGCAAGCAAATAATCAAGTATATGCCTGGCCTTGCATAGATGGGACACTTTTTACAACACAGTAGGTGTATTTTGGATTTACACTCACACGCACACGCACACACACACACACACACACACACACACACACACACACACACACACACACACACACACACACACACACACGCATACACACAGCTGCTGAACTAAGCTGACATTGCCATTTTCAATAACCATCATCTGACAAGAATAGTCCATTCTTTACAGTCTATTCATATAGAGCTTTCTGACACATGCTCATAAGGCTTTGGTTTTAAGGCTAATGACACTTGTATAAGCTGTTTTAACAAAGCATGGTTAGGAATAAAAATGCCTGTTGGTAAATACCGAATGCAATAAAAGGTGTTATGAAGCCTAGGGTTTCGCTAACTCTAACCCTAACCCATATTCAGCTGTTTTTTTTCTCTCTCTTTTAAAGACAGCCACCAAAAAATCTGGAAAACATGACGCTTGGAAACATGGCTGAAGGTGCTTGTCTGTTTCCAAATTATGCTTCAATGGAGTCACAGATGCCACGTACCCCTGTCAGCGTTCAGGTTTGTTCAGCCAATAATAGACTTTTATTGTTATGTCTGTATATGTAAGTAGCACATCACGCAGATTTTCAGCCATCTGAGAAAGATATCACTGAACCATTGAATCATTTCTGTCTTTTTTAAATTCAAATGTGCATTTTTTTTTGTTTTTCCCCATCCAGCTGTTTGGTTATAAATCAAACCCAATGGTCGGCCAATCAAACGTTACTATCACCGGCACTGTTTGCAGCCTGTCAATCACGAATGATGCGTCATCTACTGTCAAACTCAGCAATCTCTCAAGTTTCATCGAAGTGAGTTCTGGTGACCTCTTTCCAGGTCGTTCTTTTCACATTACACACCTCAACATTAAAGAACAAAACAAATCACATACATTGCTCAGGTGATTACATGCTATACCCCTGACCTTGCACATGCGAGCTCATTGAATCGCATGGGGGGAAAAAAAACAACAACGAAGGAAGTAAATGAATCATGTAAAAACTGAACATGTAAAAAAACATTAAATCAATTAATCCTGTTAAAAAATCAGGATAAAAAGTAATTATGTATCAAGAAAAGAAACAAATTACGCGAAAAAAATCACATGCTAAAGCACTTGAGACGCAAATTCATCAAGAGTCATGTGAAAAATAAATCAAAATTAGAATGATTCAAATAAATCATGTGAAAACTGAGTCATATGGAAACAATACATATACTGTATAATAAACAAACTGTGTGGAAAATCATATGAAAAAAACATAATTTAAATGAAATTAATCATGTAATAAATTATTTGAATGGTTTTAAATAAATCGTGACAAATTTACATATGCAAAAAAAAAAAAAAAAAAACCTAGTAAAATATAACCTAACAAATAATACTAAACAAATGTGAAATAAAAAAAATGCATGTAAAATATATGAATCAAAAACGTGGGGGAAAAAAAAAACAATAATGTAAGAAAAGGCAGATCAAAATAAATTATTTGTGTAAAAATCATATGCAGAAGCACATGTGAGGCGAATGCGAAAAAAATTATCATATGAAAGAAAAGAACAAAGTGATAATGTGCAGACGACCTTGTGCCAATTTCACACATCTTTACTGACTAAGTTAAGAATATTTAATCTATAATCTTCGCTGACTCAGCATTGTTTAATCCTGTGAAGGGTTGCCTAATGTAATGCATTCTTATCTCTGGACAGGTATTTCTGCCACGTGACAATGCCCCTGAACCTCAACTTGCAAGTGCGCCTGTGAGATATGGGTTTGCTCTGATTACATCCTTCAACGTCACTGACCCGAACTCAACTGTCATTGTCACCGCACTGCCACAAAATACAAGCGTCTCTCTTCTGGTGTCCCTGTCTCACACCTACCAATCAACCAATAGCAGTCAACGTACCATCCTGACCGGCCGCGGTAACGAGTGTTGTGTGTGGGTTTAGGGGGGTCGTTCGGGGGAGTTCGATATTTCAGTCTAAAAACTGTTTTGATGCTCTATTTGGTTAAACCTCAAGAAACAGATTGTATAACAAATGTTATATGATACACTGTAACAACACAGTCTAGTATATTGCCACCCACAATACTGCTGCAATGCAAAATTGTCTTGATTGTTAAATATATATCATAAATGCGACTTCCTTACCAGCAATAATGTTGTTTTGCATCTTTATACGCGATCTGCTTTGCAACTTATATTTATATTTTTTATTCCTACTTTCTCACCGCTACACATTCAGCTGATAAATATCGCTGGATCATTCACCCCGAGATGCTCAACGGTAGCAGAGGCACCATGTATGTGAACATAACGCTGTACAACTACACGTCGAGCGTTCCAGTGGATGTCAATGTCTCGCTCATGAACTTTAAGTGTGTGTACTGGGATAACGATTTGAACGAGTGGAGCAGAGATGGCTGCTGGGTAAAAAGGAAAAAAAATACACATAATTCCAGATGGAATGACACAATAATCCTAGTGACTGGAGATAACATTGTGCATCTCTGTGTAACCTCTTTCACACAGGTCGGTCCTAAAACAGAACCCAACATGACGCATTGCTTATGTAACCATAACACCTTTTACGGAAGCACCTTTTTCGTGATGCCCAATCCAATAGACTTGTCAAAAACAGCAGCGCTTTTCGCCACCATCAACCAGAATTATGTGGTCGCCGCTGTCCTTGGTGCTTTCTTCTTCCTCTATCTGATCCTTGTGGTATGGGCCTGGTACGCTGACAAGAAAGCCCAGAGAACGGTACGTAGCACTTTTGTCACATTGTCATATGAGCTGGCGTTATGATAATACTAATCAGAGACAGATATAGATTAGACAAGAATACTTTCTTTCTGTATCCTTTTAGCGCAAGGTTATGCTGCTGGAGGACAATCATCCCTGTGCTCATTATAACTACATGGTGAATGTACAGACAGGAAACCGGAAGCAAGCAGGAACCACGGCTAAGGTGTGTACAAGTGATTTGTCATGTCACAGGCGCTTATCTTTTTTTAATCCTGACCTTTTTTTTTTTTTTTAGTCATTGCTTTATTTAACTCACAACCCGATGTCCATCGGACACAAAATGGCCCCCTGGTAACCATTAAATGTGATTGAACATACTAAGAGGTGTACTTGTTTAAAATCCGTGGTGGTTAAATACTACGCCTTGGTTTTAACTTGAATTATTCAAACAATTAAAAATATTAATTATAAGCGTATTAATCCTCATATCATTTCTGCTTCCTGTGTGGTATGTCAAAAATCCATGAATTAGCGCTTGAAATAATCAATAAATATTTCAGGGGGGTTTAAACTTACGCCTCATTAGGTGCATTCATTGTACATGGACCCTAATATTCCACTAGTAATGGGAATAATCGCCCAATCAGAAATAACTTGCATCCTGCAAACACCTCAATCGGAGGGGTGTGTAAACTTTTGATAATCTATTCAATGGGTAAATGTTAGGCGGGTAAATAATTGATCTTGCTGGAGTAAATAGGTTTTTTTCCGCGCATGTTTGCCCCATGTTGGGGTACTGATTGGCTCACATTTTGAACAAAGCAAAGCATCCAACCAATCATGGATGAGACTGAATTCTTGCAAGCAATCATAATGCAGGAGGCAGGATTTGTTTGTAAAAGATGGGAAGGATAAGTTAGAGACAAATTCTTCTTCTTTTTCTTTTATACTTCCAGATCAAACGTGCATACCAAAAACTTTATATTCTGATTAAATTCTTAATGCATATAAGCAGACATCTTATCAGATAAGCGTTCATATAAACATTTAAGTCCAAATCGCCAATCAGAATGATTCAAATCAGATTGAAGAAATGTTGTCCATGTAATCATAGTTACACAAGAAAAAGTCTAAAGTCACTTTCAGCTGGAGAGCCATACGATGGGGTTTTCCAAACCGGCCAAAAACATTTTTCTTAGCTGAAACTAAGCTCATGTTATGAGTTTTTGTGTGTGTGTGTGTGTGTGTGTGTGTGTGTGTGTGTGTGTGTGTGTGTGTGTGTGTGTTTTGGACAGGTTATGATGTCTATGGAAGGCTGTGATGGCGAGAGCGACATCCATCACCTAACCTACCCAGACCAGCCTGCATTTGAGAAAGGAGGAGTGGACGTATTCATGATCAGCACTCCGTTCCCTCTGGGAGAGCTGCAGAGCCTTAAACTGTGGCATGACAACAGTGGAGGAGATCCAGACTGGTGAACATGTCTTCTTTTCTATTTCCACATAATATCTGAATAGCTCAGAAGCAGAAATGTATACAGGGATGCGATATCTTCTCTTATCATTCCCTAATTGGATTCAATGCTAAAGCAAATCAATACTAAATGATGGAGATTCATGCAAGCAAATTGTCTCCCATCAGGTACTTACAGAAGGTGATAGTGCAGGACTTGCAGACCCGTCAGATCTGGCACTTCCTGTGCAACACCTGGCTGAAGGGTAACGGCGACAAAAGAACCTTCAACCCAGCGAAGAAGAACGAGATCACCAGTTTTGGGTACTGCCATAAATCAATCACGTGTAATTAGCTCTTATGAATTTAGGAATTTACATAGAGAGAGAAAAAAAAAAGTTTCATCTGTGTGATTAGTTCCCGCTGTGCTGTAGCACTTCAAATTGCACATGTTCCTCTACACAAATGCACCACTCTCAAAAATCCTCTTAGAAAATCCCCTTTGTCGCAACTGATGGTCTCTCCCGGAGATGACACTGTTGACAAGAGCAATGTGCAAAGGTGAATGAAGGAGTTTAAAGAAGGGGAAATCAGCACTGAAGATGAACCACGCAGTAGGACACCATCGACAGAGACGAATGGGATTTTCAAAGAGGATTCCAGAGTTGGGTTCAATGATGGTACAAATACATGGCGTTTGATGGAGCCATCATATTTGTTCTTATGGTTTCTAAGTAATAGAAATTGATTGGAAATGGACATTCTCCAGTCTCATGCGAGGACAACATTTCCAAAGTTCCACATTATGCTAGAGCACTTGCTAATATGCCAGTCTAGATTCCAAGTACGCCCTTTAACGCTTCCAAATGTAACCTTCATTTATAATAATGAGACTCACACGCCCGCTCCGTGTGTCCCAGCAATTTATTCCACGCTCGGACGTCCACCGGCTTCCGAGACGAGCACATCTGGATGTCTATTGTGAATCCTCCACGCCACAGCCCCTTCACCCGAGTGCAGCGAGTCTCCTGCTGTATGTGTCTGCTGCTGTGTACCATGGTCATTAACATCATGTTCTGGAACATTCCCAAAGATGGAGAATCTCCTGTCATCATTAAGATAGGTCTGATTCACATTTCATAATCTTGCCGTTCATTATTTTTGTTCTGTGCTCTAGTCAGTGTACATTATTAGACCAGATAACACCTATTAGATTTATAACGCAAAGCTAACGCCTTGTTCTTTGCTTCAACAGCTGACTTTCAGCTCACCTGGCAGCAGATCATGGTCGCAGTGGAAAGCGCCCTCCTCATGTTCCCCATTAACATCCTCATCGTCACCATTTTCCGCAGTATACAGCCTCGGGTTAAAAAGGAAGATGTGGAAAAGTCCAAAATCAGCACTGGCGACAAATCTTCTGTTGTTTCCATGCAGACCATCCTGAAGGTCCTTGAGTCAAATAGTTTTGAATTATTGAAGATGAGTTAATGATACATTAACATGTGCATGCTTTCATTATGTGCTGTATATTGAGCAATGTTAAAGATAAAAAAAAAAAATGTCATACTACGATTAATAAGTGCAAACGCTTAGAGAGGTGGAGATGCAAACTTGTAGCATGTTGCATTCATTTTATTTACCCTCATTTTACCGTCAAAGGAAATCCAAACTTTTGCATGCAAAGTACATTACTGTCATCTTTTCAGGACACACAAGATATTGTAAATCTCCTGAGCAAAAGTCCCAAGAACTGCGTAGTTGCCATGTCGCAAAGTCTTGAGACCACCGCAGACCTGTTCGCTGCGCTCAATCAAATGCATGACGTCGTTGTAAATATACAAGGTAAGCATTATAGAATAATGTTTAGTCACCGGCTTATTGCAACATCTCTAGGAATGAGCTCATCTCTGGATAGGTTTATTCCAGGTGTGTGAATAGAACATGAAAACTAATGACATTTACGTGCACTCAGGCCAGACGGTCGGGGATCAGCACTGGGCCCACTGCAGCCGGTTTCTCTTTCACACTTCATGCCATCTGTCAAAGTTACTGGAACGTGCCGGAGAGAAAGTGTTTCCTCATCCCGAGGATCTCGATCTGGCCAAGAGCACAGTGAACATGATGCTGAAGAAGTGTGAGACGTTGACCAGCACTCATCCCGTGCAGTGGTACGAATTCTCATTTATCTACAAGCACTTAATTATCCAGTGGAGCAATAAATAAGGCTTGAAAAATGTCAAGAGTATCAAGAGAGTTTAGCTTTAAATTAACTTCTAAGTTTGATTTGATCAAAAAAGTCAAACATTGGGCCAAAAATGTATTCAAGTATGACATAAATTCTTCGAAAAGCAGGTTCTTCAGGGGTTCCTGGAGGCTTCGGTGTATAATTAAGGGATCCAGTACAAAAACAGTACAAGTATAAATAATCCAGCCCTGTTACGTGTCTATTCTATTTTATTAGAGTTGTTAGCAAGAAATGAATTTTCTTGACCGTGGCACACGGCGCACCTTCCAAATAGTGTTACTTTAAAAGCTTAGAGTTTTCAATGTTGTTAAATAGCATATTTTGGACTAATAATAAATCAAGTTTAGTAGAATTTGCTAAGAAATCACTTTTTTCATTCATCTATTTTTCATTTTTTTCAGCTTCGTGCCTGTACAAGAAAAGCCGAAGAAATCTGGCTGCAAGCTGCCCTGGTGGTTCGTCTTTATCGGCTGGGGTCTCCTGCTTGCCATAAGCGGCATCTCGACCTTCTTTACCCTGCTGTACGGCCTTCAGTACGGAAAGGACTCGTCCACTAAATGGGTCATCACCCTCACACTGTCCATGCTCCAGAGCATCTTCATCATCCAGCCTCTGAAGGTGATCATTAATACGTTGCCCACTCATCATCTAATCACATCACTAGCTCCAGTAATGGCATCTTTAACATTGACTTCAATGTTAACAGCTTTACATATCCTAGTGACATCAGAACATGCATGAACAACACAAGCAGCGGTATATCGGTACTGAAGTCAGTATTTAACAATTTATCTAATTTCTCTTTGGGATTAATCAAGTACAACTTTTTCAGTTCATGCAGTAATAACATTAGGACGCCTCTACTTCATACTGACAGATATACAATGATATCAGTGCCTCATTAATAGCACTGAGATTATTACTCATTTCATTACTAATGAACGGAATAATAATCTTAGTGCCTCAGTGATAGTATTAGTATATGCAGGAATGACATCAGCACATCATTAATGACATCACTACATGCGATGTATTGACACTGAGCTTGGCTGCTTTTTGAAACGACAGGTTGTCGGTCTGGCCATCTTCTTCGCGCTCATCCTGAGGCCGGTGACAGTCGACGATGACCAGGAGGTTGAAATTTTGCTGGACGGTAAGACCTAAAGCAAAATGCATGCGACTAGACATACTTTTGATTCAGATTGACTCAGGTAGGGACTCTTAATTTGTACTTCTTCGAAAAAATCATTAAACTGGATTGCATTTATTTTTGCAGAAAAACAAGAGAAATGTGAGGAATACTGTGGACGGCACATGCACCAGGCCTAGATGATGAGAAGAACCGATGCAAAAGAACTGAACTAAACTGACTCTTGATGTAAACAGTGATATGGGTGGAGGTTTTATCTTTTGTATCATAAATGTGTACTATATGTGCCTTTATTTTTCCATTAAAACCCCATAATGCATGCAAAATTACAGTGCAACCTGTAAGTAACTGTAAAGTGACACAAGTTGCACACTGGATATAAAATCGATAACTAAGTTTAAAGTGCAACATCAAAATTGGAGCCATACCTTTACACTGCACGTGTTTAAACTGACAGAAATCGTGTCACTAGTTAATTGCTTACAGAGTGCTCAGATTATTATTTTTTGTGCAATTTATTTACTATATATATATATAATCATAGCAAAACTTTCAAAAGTGTATATTTTCTGATATGTTTAACAAGAGAACATGTAAAGAAATTAACCACTGCATCATAACTTTGAGGGAATGTCGAAGTGGAATAAGCGGTCTGGTTTTTTCCCCATTTCAGAGATTTGGGTGTAAATATATCTTGTTCATTCATTTAGTGCAATAATATCCAATCCGTACAGAAGTGGCATATTACCAGATCAGTTTAATATCCTTCTCTATGTTACTGTTCATTTAACTTCTGAAATAAAAAGCCTATCATATCTTTTTTGAGTCTTCTGTCCAAATTTTATTGCATTTACAGATTTGCAGAAATTCAAACAAATTAGCAAAAAAAAATGCCGAAATCTTAAGTGTCCTACTGCGTGGTTCAAAAACAGAGGAGTTTCTTGATGCTCGCTAAAGTTTCAAACTTTTAAAACAAAGCCTGAGAAATGAACAGCCTTTGACAGCTGCTATAACATAAGTAATAACATGAAGTAACATTCTTTATGGATGTTTCATAACTTTATTTAAAGAGGACCAGATTCTTGCCTTCTACGCTCCTTAGTTCTTGGAACCATTTTTTTGTCTTCTTACTGTTTACTAGAGGTTGGCTTCCACTATGTTGCATCACTGCCACCTCCTGGTCTTGATCTCTGTCAGTTTCCTTTCAGTTTAAATCCTCTTTTCCCCTTAAGAACCCTATCAAATACTTTCTTCCTTGTCCTCTTTCTCAATTTTCTAATATCTTTTCAGCGTACACAACTTTTTCAAATACCCATCAGCGTCTCATTACCTGGCAGACTTTGCTTTGGTGTTTACCAGACCTTCTGGTCTTGATTTCCCTTTGCAACAGACTCCACCTCCCAATTAGATTTATTCACCCCCCCACCCCTTGTGACCGCGCAACAGAAGACCTTCTCCCAGGCTGGTTGCTCAGCTCTATTGTTATCTGGAGGGGCATGGCTCAGTAGGAGCTACATTTTTTAAACATTCTAACTGCACACTGAGGTAGAGCTATTAAAAAGTGTAATCTGAGGGATATTTCAGCTGAAGCATAAGCACAAATTGGTGCAGCTCTGAGAGGTATAGTAACTTCTTATAGCAATAGTAAAATATGCGTGATTAAACATGTTAAAACTAATTAAGGAGGGCAGTTGGCATGAAGTAAATTAAGAAACATACCTTTAATAACATGGATAAAATCAGTTCCTTGATGAAGTTCTTAGTGTGAGAAAAGATATGAGCAAATATAATTTATTATATGATCAACTAATATATTTCCAATACATGTTAAAACTAGTAACAAGCATTCCTAAAGTTCCCATATTGCTCTTTTATCTGATCTGAGGGCAGAAAATGCTGCACAGTAGTGTTAAAGAAAACACACACGCACACACACACACACACACACACACCCACCAACATTACAAATAAGAATTGTTGTATATGTTGAAAATATTAACACTCTCCAAAAAAGCAAGAACAAAAAAGGGAATCCTTCACCCCCCAAAAAAAAACTAAAATAAAAAATTGGTATATACAGTTAGAAACTGGACCTGGGTGAGAAAAAAAAGACAAGGCCACAGATTGGGAGATAATCTAAATCTAATCTATAAAGAGGACGGTAATAATACTACCAGGAGTGTTTGCTTTAGACTAGCGAGTCAGTATGTCATTGGTTATGACCATGTTCTTGTGTGAAAACCTTTATCCTTAAGTAGTAAACTGTTAATAAGGTCATTCCTAGCATTAAGCAGAAATAATTAAGTCTGCTGCCACTTCTTAATAAGTATCATACTCAGGATCAGGTGATGCTTTGTTAACTGAATGAAAAAAAAAAAGAAAGAAAGAAGCTGTATCCTTCCAAAGTCAGTCAGTCACATGACAAATCAGATTAGCCTTGCCGAGTGACGCAGCTCACATGTGGGATTGCGTAATTCGTGAAAGTCCCTAAACTTGGTTAAATGCAATGCAGACGAGTTAAACCTGTCTATTCTCTTAGGACTGAAAAGAACTGCTGAGTCATTTAACACCTCTCACAGAGCACGAGCACTAAGGCTAGGCTTCCCTTCCTATTATTAATATTTAAAGCGTGTTCTTGAATAATTTAATGAGGAAAAAAATCCAAATGTATGACTAACAAAGCTTAAAGGTGGCCTGACGATGACATCACACCATCCGGGCGTGGCAATGCTCTAGCTATATTATATTATATTACATTACAGAAAGGCCATATATGGAAAGTGCTTATAAAAGGGATTTATAGCAATAAAATAAAAAGTCTTGCATTATGGTGTTCAAATTCAATCAGATCCTTCAATGTTGTGATTAAGATAACCTCCACCAGAAAGACACCAGTGCATTTTTTTTTTTTTTTTTTTTTTTGCATGAGGTAAATGGTACACTGCTGTCTGAAGTAATTAGAAAATCACAACTTCGTATGAAATATTTTAGGTAAATAATCTGACCAGGCCTTTTTTTTTCTTCTCCTGAAGACTTAATTAACTGGATATACATTTGACAGAGGTTTGCGAGATTAGGTCTTCTTCTTGAGCTCCTCGAAGCGCCGTGACAGGTCGTCAAAGTCAATGTCATCCGACGCGCCGTTGTTGCCGCCCAAGGACGAGTTAGGGAGTGTGTCAGGAACCGATGGAAGCTCGGGAAGCATGTTGTTGTCGAAGACCTGAGGAGACGGTCCTGCACATAGAGAAATGCACAATGAGGTGTCTGTGCTGGAGAAAATAAACATCACCAAGAAACAGTTATATTGTGAGGTTTCTGTGGTCAAAGAATGTGGATACATACCTGGGACGACCTGGGGAGAAGCAGTGGGTTTGACGTTAAACTCGTCAATCTTCGATAAAAACAAAATACATGTTAGGGAAAGTTTAAAACACGCTACTCTTCTGAATATTATAGAAAAGACGTTGGTGTTAGTGTGTTATTTTTTTTAAATAATGAAGCAGCAACAATTAGAGCATTTTTTTTAATACATCAGAAAGTGTACTACAGGTGAGTGCAAAAGTTTGTAACCCTCATGTTTTCTAAATGAGTTTTTTCAGTTTATCTACACATACAAACTCAATAATGGAATATAGACAGTTAATAAATATGCTAGAACTCTTAATTAGATCATTAATCATTATACAATATTTAGATCATATTTAGAGGGAGCTATAATTACTGATGTATTAGTTAGAAGATAAGGAACCAAGTCATATGGGTGGGTCAGTAACAATGCAAGTCAAAAATGTGGAAAGTAGGAAGCCACAAAAAGAAAAAAATAAATAAATAAGGAAGGAAGTAAAAGAGGAAAGATGGATGGAAGGAAGGAAAATTAGTTTAGGAAAGAAGGAGAGAAGGAATAAAATCAGTTAGCAAGGATGTCAAGACAGATGTAACTCAGCGAAGAGGAGGATTAATATGCTGCTGAAAATCTCCAAAAGTTCAGAACCAACACCAGCATTAAATATTTTCCCCCATAAAGATATAAAAACTTTTACACCCGACTGTAGAGGCTGAAAGTGATGCAGTTAAATATATCAAGGCACCATTCCCTTCACCCCAGCATCTTTGTTACACCTCTGGCTCAGATTAGGAAAATATTAAGACACAGGAGTTAGGTATTTAAAAAATGAAAAAATAGAGGACAAGAAGCGACGACAAGCGACAATGCAGATGAACCAGAATAAACTCCTCTTTCCTGAAAGGCCAACATGGTGTCCAGTTCAGTCAGGAAGGGTGAGGTAGGGGCGGGGGTACTTGCACTTACAGACTCATAGGTTGGGGGGCAGCTGGGGAGTTGAGGTGGCTGCCCGCCCCTCACTGGAGGCTGGAAGTTGGTAAAGCCAACATCATAGGTGCCAGCAGGAGCACTGAAGGGCTCCTACAGACAGCGTGGAAGAAAGTGTAAAAAGAGTGTGCTTGCTAAATTAGCATTCATTTACAACGTCACTCATTCTCAACCCTGGTCCTGAGGGGCTCCCGGTTTCATGATTTCTCTGCTGCCAGCACACCTAATTAACTAGGCCTATGAAACAGCTAGTTTTATTAATTGAATTGGGTGTGGTAGAGCAGGGAAAAAAAGAAAAAGGAAAAATGTCCTCCAGGACCAGGGTTGAGAACCACTGTCCTACGCGGCTGATAGGAAGAAGTGACTCACAGCTCCTTTCGGTGGAGGGTAGCTGAAGGCTGTGTGTGTTGGCATGGGCATAGGCATGGGCATGGGCATAGCGGCAGCCGGAGCAGTGAAACCTCCACCACCTCCGCCTCCGCCACCGTGCTTCTTAAAGTCGCTGTCCACATCTATGAGGTCTGCTTCCTCTCCTACCTCCGGCTATAAACACAGCACCGAGTTAAACAGAATCACCTGAACCAACCACACGTCAAACGATACCCAGCAGTGCTCATGTGCTCCTTCCTTACCCGCACCATAGCATCAGGCTCGTACGGGACGTTGTAGTTTTTGGCGATTTCGATGAGGTAACGTTCTACCAGGATCTTTGGCGGGGCCTCTACACTTAGTTTGTGCATGAGCTGGTAAAATAAGACCAACACAAAGTTTTAGCATAAAGCCTAAGTTTGATATTTTTTACATAAATAATAATTGTATGAAGTCATACTCGGTCATTGACTGTCCCGATTTGGTTGGTCCTACATAGCTTGCCATACTCCTTGCTGTATTTGGCACACAGTTGATCTGAAACCTAAAAAATAAAAAACACAAGCTCAAGATCGGGAAAAAAAGTGATCGTCGACACATTACTTGCGCGTGAGGCTACTCACAATTTTGAGCTCGGTGACTTCTGACTGTAGTCGAGGAGCCGCCCAGATCAGAGTGGACACGGCTTCCTGAAGGCCAGGATCGAGCTCTCTATGAGAGAGAATACCAAACTCAATTGTAATTGTTATTAATTCGTTCATATCAAGTATGAGAGGGTTCAGCGTGTGCTCTTGTGTATTTTATTCTATTTTTATTTTATTCTAAGTAAGGCATGTGAAAGAAAACAATTTTAAAAAATACAAAGTCATAAAGAAATCTTTATAAATCATAAAGAACAACTAGAAAAAAATGATGGCATCCTATAATATATAATATTATAGTACCCTATACTGTACTATAACAATGTAATATATTTGTATTCAGCTGGCTTACGTTTTCTTTACAGTTTAAACTGAGCTTGCAGTCAGATGTCTATTGGCAATCATTTAATTACGAGCCACCTTCCCTGTTCAACAGCCAACAGTTTAAACTGATTACAGTCATATAATTAAATTCCATTTGGATTCTATCAATCTAGCACTGCAGACTCAGTGGGCACACAGGAAATGTGACACTCTTTGTTTTCAAGGATTCATCAGTGCTGTTGAATTTTCAGTCCTGATGGTTCAAAAGGTTCAAATCAGAGGATATGATCCGGTGAAGAAATGATTCTTTTTTTTTTTTTTTTTTTTTTTTGGGATTTTCCCCCGATTTTCTCCCCTAATTTAGTCGTGTCCAATTCCTCCCCGTCACTAGGGGGCTCCCACATTAAGGCTACTACTACCACTCAGCCGGGAGGGCCGAAGACTATCACGTGTTTCCTCCGAACCACGTGACGCCAGCCGACCGCATCTTTTCGAACTGCTCGCTCGCGCACCATTGGGGGCGGCGTAACACACTCGGAGGACAGCGCTATCCGCTCCCTCCGCTGCGCGAGCTCACAGACGCCCCTGACTGGCTGTAGAGCCGTGGTTAATGTCGGAGCACTAAGTACCTCTCATCCCTCCCCTCTGAGAGAGCTCGGCCAATCAGCTCTCTCTAGACCTCCGGCTGCGAGAGGTTACAGCACCACCCGGGATTCGAACTAGCGATCTCCGGATGATAGGGCGAGCGCTTTACCCACTGCGCCACTCGGAGGCCGAAGAAATGATTCTTGACTCGGTGAAACTGTCTGTGAGGAGACATTAATTTGGCATTTTTGGAAGGAGCCTCCAGTGCCAGCACTTTGTAACAGCCAGAGATAAAATGGCAGCCTGCAATTTTAACTTAAATAGATTTTTTTATATTATGAATAAATAAATACAGTTTGGTGAAAGATTAAACATAATTATAGGAATCAACCTGCTCTGATGATCTCCCACACTATTAAAATCTAATATTCTATAGCCAGACAATATATATGTGTAAATATATATATATTGTCTTGTGTGTGTGTATATACACACACACACATATATATATAGAGAGAGATATTCTAATATATTTTGGAGTCAGTGTGGCGATACATACATCTCTTCACAAAACAATTGCGATTCATATCTGAAAATTTTTTCTCCTCTATGTCCAATTCCTACACACCCTGCCAATTATTAGTCGACTTCTTGTCTCTGAAACTTACTTCATAGACTGGATAAGACCAAAACGGGCCAGCAGCAAGTCACAGTACAACTCGAGAATCTCCATGGCTTCCACTAGATAATCTTCTCTGATGATGTGCTCCACCCTGATCCGCGCTCGCTCATCTTTACCTGCCGACAGGTAGTCCGCAATCTCCTTCCTGGCCTTCTGAGCTAATTCAGCTGAAAGTACAGAAGCAGAAGACAAAACATGATTCAGTAATGTCATCTACAGATTAATGAGAACAAATAAAGAATGATTTATTTTTAAAAATCTCACTTTTCTTCTTCTCGAGCAGTTTGAGGCGATTGATGACGAGTCTGAGATTGACTCGAAGTCTCTCTCCTTTGAACCCACCACCGAGCATGATGGACAAAATCGCTGTAGAAGATTATATAACACAAAACAAGCACAAAGGACATCATATTATAGGAGTACAGTCCTTGAGACAGCTTTAGACTTTTAGAAATTCTCAGCATGTCTGATTTCAATCCAGTTTTTTTTAAGCTGCAACTATAAGAAGAGAAGACTATCATTCACCCTCCATATTTTTTTATATGTTTAAAAAGATTCATATCTATAAATCTAGGTAAAATAATCATATACACAGAGTACAGTTATAATTAGCTAAACTGAACAACTAAATACATTTGTGTTACAGGATAATTATTACAAACAAACAAGTCACCGTCAAAATACTAATATTAATAATTATAAAATTAATTAAACGGTTATAATAATCAGTTCTAATGGGGAAAAAATCACTAACCTGGTGTTTAAAAATGTATACAAAAAAACTGACGCGTGTAAATAAACAGGTTAGCGTCTACCAAGCTAGCAAGCAGGAAACGGGGTTATTAATAATACTACCCGTATTCATGAAATCCCGCCCCTTCATTACGATTGGTTTATAGGTCCTAAGCTTCTGTCAATCGTCGCTGGTAACCAATGGAACGCCGGTAAGGATAACTAACTAACCAATCACGGAAGAGGATTGATAAATCAGGTAGGGTAAAAAAAAAAAGGCAAAGCCAAGCAAGATGAGCCATCATACCAGGAAGAGAAACAACACCAACCGGTCAAAGAAAAACTAAACAAACAAAGACTGTATCTTTGAAACAGAGACAAACGAATGTGTACAATGTAAATTGAACGTTATACTCACCTTTCTTCTAATTCGTATGAAAACAGGCGTACACAGGCGTAACCACCAGTTTCGGTGTTGGAAATGGTATCAAGCTTCTTTTTTTACTTCCGCATTAAACGTAACTCATGACGTATGACGTCACATTGATACTCACATTCTGGGAAACTCCCCTGTTAGTTACACAATAAACATAGCAACCAGAAAGAAAGAACTCAAAAATCATGAAGAATGGCAAGAATAACAACATTTGAGTGCAAACGTTAAAAAAAAAACAATTAATACTTAGTTACAGTCAGAAGATTTGAAGTAATTTACAATTGAGTAAAATCAAACAGATTCAGAGAAAGATTTTATTATTTCTGGATATAATGTTACTTATCTAAAACAGATAATGCGATCCAAGAATTTAATTAATTAGTATTTACATGTGAATAACATTTTTTAAGTAAAACACGTTGTAAAAAAATAAATAAATGTCATACTGTTATACAAAAATCTATATCTTTTTTATTATTAATTTAAAATATATAATTATTTACATTTTAATGCCTACTGAGTACAGTTCCCAGAAGCAACACTAGATGTCAGTATAGTTTAGTTTATTATAGGAGACGGTCTCTTTTTCTTGCTGTGGTTTACATATTGTATTTTATCATATTTATTTGTTTTAATACATAATCTGTAACTAAAATAACCATGTTTAAATCAATGAAAATTATAAAATTATACTGTCGCCTTGCACCTTAAGTTTCCTGGGATAGGCTCCAGGCCTCCCGTGGCGCTGTATAGAGGATCAAGTGGTTTAGATAATGAGTGAGTACATGAGTGAGTGAAACAAGATTGAAAAAGACCTGCAACAAATATCATGGTTGTAATTTAGTTTGCTGTTGACTGACTCCAGCCTAATTGTGTGTATTTTAAAGCTCTCGTTGCATCGTAAATTGGTTACCGACCTACACATCAAGTAGTAATCATGAGCATTTATACTGTACACTGCCTGGCCAAAAAAAGGTGCCGTTTCAAATTATTGGGCTGCATCAAGGAAAAACGTCTAACAAAAAAAAACAACCAAGGACTTGACTGCAAATGGTTTAAAAACCCTGGCAGTGCATTATCAAAACCTGGAAGGAGAGTGCTGATCCCTAACTTTGTGGAAGAAATGTGTTTAACTATTTAAAAAATAAAAAAGAGAAACAACAAATCATATGCATTGTAACTCTGTGGGAAACAAAGCAGCAGAATTAACAGGAGCTACTGTACACAATTTATTTGTTTTTACATTGTACTCTATTTTACACCACTTCAGAGCAAACGGATATTTGACATTCTATCTGCTTATCCTATACAGGGTCGGGGCCTTGAGCCTATACCGGGAGATCTTTAGCACATGAAGGTGTACAACCTGGACAGGGTGCCAGTCCATCAAAGGGCACAAATACAAACACCACACACTTATTCACAGACTATGGGAAATTTTGGGAGCGCCAATTAGCATAATTTCATAATGTCTTTGGACTGTGGGAGGAAACCCACCAATCACAAGGAGAACATGCAAACTCCACACACACACACAGACTCGAGGTGGGAATCGAGCCCCGACCCTGAAGGTGTGAGGCCACAGTGCTGACCACTATGCCAGCAACTGTTTAATAAATAATTGTAGAACTGTACAATTCTTTTAAAGTACAAGTTAAAGCCTTTTTTTCACACCCAATTTAGTGACATCACAACTATCTGGGGGTCTAACCTAATCACATACAACATGTCTTCATTATGAAATCAAGTTCGATTTACCTAAAAAAAAAAAAAAAAAAAAAGAAGGTCACATGGAATAATTGAATGATATTAGCATATATTTGAGCTGACGATGGCAGCATCTAGAGAAAGTGCTGAAAGGCAAACTGGTGACATTTTGTGATTTGGTGAATAAATAACTGTATAGGTATACTGTATTTTATTCCAAAGGGCATTCAACTCACATTAAAATCAATATAGATAGAGTACACTACTTATGATCTGTCTCATGGGGAAACAAATGTTCAAAATTGAAAATTTAAGTTAAGCTCATTTTAAGTTAAGCCTTTATTACTTACACACACACACACACACACACACACACACACACACAATATTCACAGAAATAACTTTAATCTGACAAAAGTAATAATAAATAAGAATTCTATGAAAGTTAACCAGTGAAAGTGAGACATTGCTTTTCAACCATACTTCAACGGAATTATAAAAAAAAATGAACTCATGGAACAGGCCTGGACAAAAATGATGGTACCCCTAACTTAATAGTTTGTTGCACAACCTTTTGAGGCGATCACTGCAATCAAACGATTCCTGTAACTGTCACTGAGACTTCTGCGCCTCTCTGCAGGTATTTTGGCCCACTCCTCATGAGCAAGCTGCTCCAGTTGTTTCCGGTTTGAAGGGTGCCTTTTCCAGACAGCATGTTTCAGCTCCTTCCAAAGATGCTCAATAGGATTGAGGTCAGGGCTCATAGAAGGCCACTTTAGAATAGTCCAATGTTTTCCTCTTAGCCATTCTTGGGTGTTTTTAGCTGTGTGTTTTGGGTCATTGTCCTGTTGCAAGACCCATGACCTGCGACTGAGACCCAGCTTTCTGACACTGGCCAGCACATTTCTCTCTAGAATCCCTTGATAGTCTTGAGATTTCATTCTATCCTGCACAGATTCAAGACACCCTGTGCCAGATGCAGCAAAGCAGCCCGAGAACATAACAGAGCCTCCTCTATGTTTCACAGTAGGGACAGTGTCCTTTTCTTGATATGCTTAATTTTTCCGTCTGTGAACATAGAGCTGATGTGTCTTGGCAAAAAGTTCCATTTTTGTCACATCTGTCCATAGGACATTCTCCCAGAAGCTTTGTGGCTTGTCAACGTGTAGTTTGGCATATTCCAGTCTGGCTTTTTTCTGATTAGTTTTCAACAATGGTGTCCTCCTTGGTCGTCTCCCATGTAGTCCACTTTGGCTGAAACAACAACGGATGGTACGATCTGACACTGATGTTCCTTGAGCATGAAGTTCACCTTGGATCTCTTTAGAAGTCTTTCTGGGCTCTTTTGTTACCATTCGGATTATTCGTCTCTTTGATTTGTCATGAATTTTCCTCGTGCGGCCGCGTCCAGGGAGGTTGGCTACAGTCCCATGGATCTTAAATGTCTGAATAATATGTGCAACTGTAGTCACAGGAACATCTAGCTGCTTGGAAATGGTCTTATAGCCTTTACCTTTAACATGCTTGTCTATAATTTTCTTTCGAATCTCCTGAGACAACTCTTTCCTTCGCTTCCTCTGGTCCGTGTTGAGTGTGGTACATACCATGTCACCAAACAACACAGTGACGACCTGGAGCCCTATATATAGGCCCACTGACTGATTACAAGATTGTAGACACCTGTGATGCTAATTAGTGGACACACCTTGAATTAACATGTCCCTTTGGTCACATTATTGTCAGTATTTTCTAGGGGTACCATCATTTTTGTCCAGGCCTGTTCCATGAGCTTATTTTTTAAATAATCCTGTTGAAGCATGGTTGAAAAGCAATGTCTGACTTTCATTGGTTAACATTCATAGAATTTGTTTTTATTATTACTTTGTCAGATTAAAGTTATTTATGTGACCATTGTGAGTTTTTCTTTCATTGACCAAAGGGTACCAACAATTTTGTCCACGTGTATATATATATATATATATATATATAAATAAAACACAGAGCCTTAACCTTCTGAAATAGCACTGCCCTGGATAACCCTAACAATAGATCATCCATAATATTAACACCACTTCCAGGTGAATTGAAGACATTGTTGATTAACTATACCTCAGTAAACTGGTGACAGTATCATGGCCACCATCCAGTTCGATCCTAAAGAAAAGCCAATGCAGCACAAAAGAAGTTAATGCTGAGAAAAAGGCACACACACACACACACACACACACAGGGCACAGCAGGCAAAGAGCTCAAGGCTGCCAATCCAGCCTCCAAACTCCCCAGATCCCAATATGATCGAGCCCACATGGAATGCGCCAAACATACAATTCTGATCCATAGAGGCTCCACCATACAACCCACAGAACCCAAAGCATCCGCTGTGAAACATCCTGGTCCCAGACACCACAACACACCCCTAAAGGCGGTGCAGAACCATGTCCCAGTGGCACAAGGGGGACCCAAAACCTAGGTGGATCTATTGTTAATGGCTGATCGGTGCACACTACAATGAAAATGAAATCTATCGGTATTAATAATATTATCGTATTATAATAGAATTACTTTAGCTGGATTTTCTGTGCTGTGTTTACTGTAGACTGCGAAAGGTTAAAAGGTTTCAGAATTTTCTCGCCTTGCTGGTTTTGGGACTGTAATTAATATAGATGTCACTGGAGCACTCAAATAAGCGTTTTATAGAGGAGCCGGAGCTCGCACCGTCCACCTCCTGATCAGAGCCTTAACTCACTGAGCCACCACCCATATAAAAAAAACTGTGATATCTGTGTCTTTATACTATATTTCCTTTAAACAGGGTTATATCTCCTACCTAGTAACCCAATAAATGATAAGGGATATTCAAGTCAAAGCGGGCCTTTTGATAATAAAATAATAAAACACATCAATAAATAAAAACGCAGTGTGTTATGAGTGTAAAAACACCCTCTGTATAATCCCCTGCTACACTAACACACTGTGTTTCACTAGTAACATCAAAGGGAGAATGTTTTCTCAGTACACTGAAGCCATGACCAGACTGTCTGCTGCACATCTGAAACGCTGGCCTCCCAGGACCCCCTTTATTGGCCACATACTGTACATGTGGAGTTCATGTAACCTGCGAGTGGTGCTGTGGCCAGTAGGAGGTCATGCGTTGTTCGGCCAAACCAGAACACCTTTGGTGATCAAATTAAGCCATTTTCTCCCGAGAGCGACGCAGGCATTAAATGTTCATGGGGAAGACTGCAGTGTGCTCTGAGCCACCTCGGCTGTTATCATCATTCCCGGACATACAGCCTTCTTTAAATCAGATGTTCTACTGCAGCTAAGCGTCTCATCAGTGTTTGAAGTTTTCTGCAAATGTCAATCGGTTTTACCCCTCGTTCACGGGGAATTTAATCAGAAGCCCTGTTTTGAATTGAACGCCCACATAATATCAGGACGGATTTATTGATAGAGACTTTTAAAGTAAGTGGGTATAGATTCAAAAAAAAAAAAAAAAAAAACTAGACTACCTGCCAGAAATCTAAGGGGCCAATCAGTATTAGTGCTCATCGCTCACATCAGCTCCTCCTTTATTCAAACTATTGATATAGAACTTTCTTGCTTATTCAGCGTCTTGTGTCTGAGTAACTGCATCTGTTAACATTTACTATCTTTAGACGCTTTGCAGCCTGTCATAGGAAACATTTGTTTCCATTTCATTCCCATTTAAAGTTCATTTAATATGAACTTTAAAATGTTGAAGTACATACAAAACTTCCAAAACTCTCTTTATTATAAATTCTACAAGTCTCTGGAACTTGTACTGAAGCAACTGAGCAAATATTCAGTATGAATGCCATAGAAAAAGTGCATAAGTGAATTCTCAGATAGAATCAAATAACACCATTTTTCATCATTCTTAATGCCCGATCCGTGCTTTTTTATTATTATTCTTATTATTTTTTAAATTATAAATATGTCTACACATTTCAAATGGCTGTTTGTGCTCCTGATTCATTGAAACTGCTGAGTCTGACTCTTTTCTTCCTCACACACACACATCCATAGAGTCTGCGAGCACAAACGGAAACGCTTATCTGTCGGGATTTATTGTTACTTTTTTTTTTTTTTATGGTAAAGTGCAGGTTAATTTGTTTTATTTTTACTTTATATTTAGTATTAATTATTTTATATATTTATGTTTTGGGGCTGTGGAACGAATAATTTGAGTTTCCATTGCTTCTTATAGGAAAATACGATTTGATTTACGAGTCTGAACCTGTCTAAACCTGGTAATCCAAGGTTCCACTGTACAAGCAACATCCTTAGGCAGGGTCGGACTAGAACACAATTTCACCAATCCACACCAATCCAGGCCATCCTATGCACCCAAATAAATTTAGAAACCACGGACAGCCATATTTTGGCTAACCATATTTTCAACATAATATATATATAGCTCATGTACTTGTTTTTTTTCTTACAGTTGCATGTATTGGTAATATGAAATTTTTTTTAGACATTTTATAAATTCACTTACACACTGAAAATAATGTATAAAATAGTACATTTTGGTATCTGGTGCCCTGTAGTGTCTATTTTTTGTACAATACATGTGAACGACCTCCGTGATTTGTTCGCATCTATGATGCGGCCCGTTCGTATCTATGGAAATTCGTAACTCGAATGCTCGTATGTCGGCGACTACCCGTATGTGTTATTTGTTTGTTTTTTTACTTTTAACTTGTCAAAAATATGTGGAACATCTACAATTTTTTTGTTACAACAGGATTACCTGCAGTCTGAGGACAAAAACTTACAGTAGAGTGACACCATTATGCATGAGTTTCCTCTAGAGCTGCTATGTCACATCATGGGATTCTGTCTTTTCTAGTTTGCCTGGAGGCATGAGGATAAGCATGAATAGTTTGGCAGACAGATAAGGACACTGAAGCTCTACTGAAGGATGCTGAGTTATACTTTAATATTTCACTCATTCGTCTGTACTCACTAACTCAACACTGAGCGTACCGTGAGTATGATTTTGAACCCGCGGCATTTTATTCGTATTAGTATAAGAGTACGCGGCTGACTCTGCGTTCTCGAGTTGTTCAAAGAAGTCACATCGAAGCACTTCAGTGGCCAGAGGAAAGGTTTTTTTTTTTTTTTTCTGGCTCAAATAAATAAATAAAAAAGAGATCTACTTTTCACACTTAATTCAGTGTAGGTAATATGTCAGGGGACAGGCACCAGCCAGAAGGTGGAGGAGAAAAAAGAAAGAGAGAGATGGAAAGAGAGAGAAGAGAGACCGTGATTGATCTTTTCCACTCCAGCTACTTAAGTCAACCTCCTGCCTCTTCCGGAAAATCCCGAGGGATCAAATCATCTCTGACAAAACTAGGCCAGAGTTTTTCAACATGCACACAGGCACAGAGCGAGTAGTAACGGGTGACACACACATGCACACACACACACACACACACACACACACTGAAATCTATCTAGACCCCCCCCCCCCCCCCCCAAGCTGTAAACGAATTCTCGGGAATTTAAAGCGTGAGGATTGTCTGCTTTCCAGGGTGACACCGAGCGCACTGAAATGGCCGAACCTTAGCAGACGTGGGAGGAAAAACAGGTCATGATTTAGAGCAATGCTGAAGGGGAGCTGGCATGCTACCGCTAGGAAGGAGATGAATCCCAGACAGTACACAGTCGGGGGTGGGTGATGCCATGTCGAATTTGGTCCTAATAATTTTAGTTTTTTGGTTGTGGTTGTTTTTTTTCCCAATAAGGGTTATTTGACAGTGATGTCCAGAAAAATAAGATACAGTCCATTAGTAATGCATCATCTTCTTTATCGCTTCTCCTGTGTGACAGGGTCGCTGGAGGCCTAGAGTCCCCATATATCAAAATATGGACAATCCCAATTAACCTAACCTGCATGTCTTTGGACTGTGGGAGGCCACCGGAGTACCCAGAGGAAACCCACAACACAAAAAGTGTTTTGCAAAAGTCTTTCAATCGAGAACGTTGCTGATTGGTCAAGACTGTTAAACATAAAAAGCTGTGCTTGTTACTAACCAGCCTATCCCAGGAGACTTAGGGGATGAGACGGGGTACACCCTGGACTGGTGCCTATCCATCCAATCGCACACACATACACCCACTCACTCACTTATTCACACACTACGGGCAATTTGGGAACGCAAATGAACCTATTATTATCTGTATTAGCCTAATCTACTTGTACTACAGTACATCCACAAATCATTTCCATGGTTATGTTATAGTTATACCATTGATTTTTATGTCATGGCACTGGTCCCATCAAAATGTTGCTGACTCTGTATTAAGTATCTGATTTCCAGCATACTGTACAGTATCTATCATGTGTCTGAATCATGCATTTTCTGTTGTGCGATCGGTCACATGTGCTTGCAAATTAAGTAACTGATAGGTTTGGATACTGCAAGAAAAAAAAAAACCTGCTAACAATAGTGTTACATGTTGCACCTTTGCTTTAGCCTCATATCATTACTCCATACTGTTTTGGTGAAATGGTACATGTACTACATCCATCCATCCGTCAATCTAGGAACCCCTGTAGTCCAACTAGGGACCGTGGAGGCCAGTGGTGACCATTATATTTATGCCAATTTTTAGAACAGTGTTAGTACAATATCTTCCCACGCACTCACACACTACAGGCAATTTGGAAGTAAGACTAATCTGCATGTCTTGGGACTGTGGGAGGAAACCGGAGCACATGGAGGGGAATCAAACCCGAACCCTGGAAGAGTGAGGTGACAGTGCTAACCACTACTCCACAGCGCTGCTGTACTACAGTATAGTACATGTTATTCAATGCACAGTAGTATGATACTACAGAACACGTTCCAGGGTGACACTGATATTGTATAGGTAGCAAGCACGCAAATGAGCTTTCATGAAATCTTAATTCATTCCACAGCTTTGATTTAGTAGTAGACTGTTTTAACCAAGCCTTGTAAAAAGTTATAAAAGCAGCTTATTTGCAAGCTGTTTCAAAAAGTCAGTGATACTGTCACATTTAGCTTCTAAATCATAATTTTATCTTAAATGCACACACACACAAAAAAATTATATACAGTATGTCACAAAAGTGAGTACACCCCTCACATCCATGCAAATATTTAGTTCTATCTTTTCAAAGGACAACACTGCATTAATGACTCTTTGACACAATGAAAAGTAGTCAGTGTAAAGTTTGTATAGCAGTGTAAATTTATTGTCCCCTCAAAATAACTAACATAGATCGATACATGATAGATCGCATAAATGATAGATTGCATAAATGTACAGTCTGTGGCAGTCAGCCCCTGCCTCTACTTCATACCATTTTATGTAATTTAACTCATGGCCATTGGTGGTGCTGTCACACTCGGTTCCAAAGCAGGAAAACAGCATAATAATGGACTTTAAAGGAGACACATTGTGCAAAATTAATTTAGTCACTTTTTCTCCAGTGTGCATGTACAAACGAAGTACAGTGGAACCTTGGATTACGAGTAACTTGATCTGAGAGAGTTTTGCAAGACGAGCAAATTTTTAAAATAAAATTTAACCTGATAAACGAGCGAGGTCTTGACATACAAGTAGTACGCATGCATTTCGTCTGCCGATCACAACTGAGCAGAGGTGGAAAGACTAATAAACTTTTGTACTCAAGTAAAAGTACCGTTACTTCAGTGAAAGTTAAAGTAAAGTTACCTTTATAAAAAGTAAAAGTAAAAAGTAGCTCATTAAAAAATTACTTAAAAAAAAAAAAAAAAGAGTGGGTATAAGTCTCAAAATAGTTGTTTTTAATTGAAGGATTACCTTTGCATAATAAAGCTGTTGCCTTCATTGTGCTTAAAAATCAAAGTGGTGCTTAAAAATCAAATATGGCCAAGGGTTTGCTTCATAAGAATTTGATGGCATTTTGTTCTTGTGAATTTAGTGCGTTTGTTCTCCCCACCTATCAAGCAATCAGTGCAGTTTCCGTGGTGCATTTTTTTCCCTGTTGCATTATTTTTTAAAATAATTTTTCAGTTTCATTCATTTATTTTTTTACTAAGTAGAGAATATGATTTAAAATGTAGCAAAGTACAATACTTCAAACAAAACATATTTAAGTTGAAGTAAAATTACAGATTTTAAAAACTACTTTAAAAAAGTAGAAGTACACAAAAAATTATGCAATTACTGTACAATTTCCACCTCTGCAACTGAGCCAATGGTTCTTCTCTCTCATGCGCTGCAGGATTGTGGGTAATCGTCTCCCAAGCACAGACTCAGTGTGAGTGAGTATCATTAATACGTTTTAAAGAAGTTTCCTACACAACAGTGTTTCCTTTTGTGTGTGTGTGTGTGTTTGCACACCCTTACACACTACACAGTACTCTGTTGCTTCCTTTCAAAGATAAAGTGCAGAATTATTTGTTTTACTTTTACTTTATATTTTGTATTAATTATTTTATATGAATATTTTTGGGTTGTGGATCATATTGTCTGAGTTTCCATTATTTCGGGGACATTAACTTGATATATGAGTGCTTTGATATACAAGCCTGCTCCTGGAACACATTATGCTCACAATCCAATGTTTAACTGTACATGAGGATAAATAGATTTACTGCTTTTTGTCATTTATCCTATTTTATGTTGCTTAATGAAAACCCCTATTGTGACCTCATAGAAGAAGAGCCCCTTTCTTGGTTGGTTGCTCAGCTCAGCTCTGTTGTTTCTAATTGGAGCGTGGCAATTTATTCCCATTTTACACCCTCCTGTTCCTCATGAAGCACATGTTGTATAAAGAAAAGCAGGTGATAAAGGAGTAGCCGTAGCTGAAGGGAAACTAAAACAGGAGTGAAGTAAATTAATTGGCTCACTGAACCTTCTATAATTAGTCCTGCCTCAGCTGGGGCACAACGTGAAAAATGAACCACCATTAACAGTCCTGGATGAAACCATGTCTGTTTATATATCCAGTCATCCAGACCCATGGCTCTTAATAACAAAACGAGGACAAAGTGTAAGGAAAGAAATACAGTTACAGAATGAATGCTAATAACTGTCATTATTTATACAGTTATACAAATTAACCCTGTCTCATCAGTGGGTTCAGAATTACATTCAGCACTCTAAAAACATCGTCATTTTAATTCAAATATTTCAACGATCTTACAAAATTAAGATATTGCAACATTCAATTCAATTAAATTCAGTTTTATTTGTATAGCACTTTTAACAATGGTCATTATCGCAAAGCAGCTTTACTCAATCTAAAGAATTATTTAAGTTTGTATGTATAATTCAAAATGGTCAAAATAGTCCCTGATGAGCAAATCGAGGATGATGGCGAGAGTGGCAAGGAAAAACTCCTTGAGATGGCAATAGGGAGAAACCTTAAGAGGAACCAGACTCAACAGAGAACCCATCCTCATTTGAGTGGAAACGGATAGCAGGGATTGATCTGCTTTTACATGGCTACAGGCATCAAATTATTATTTTATTTTATTTTATTTTTTTCAATTTAAGCAACAATTGTTACAGGTCATATGCTTCTACAAACTTCATACCAATTTTAGAATTGATACTCATAAAGAAATTCCAATACACTGAAAATTCCTGTTGCCTTGATAAACGAGCAAGTCACCTGAACGCGGGAAGCAGAGAGCAGGTGTGTGATTATGTTTTGTTATTTCATGCCTTTCTGTTGTTGTCAGTAAAGGCATAAGTTACAGAACTGTCGGCTCTGCGTTACTGCACTTTTCAAAGATGAAGTGCAGGTTAATTTGTTTTATTTTTACTTTATATTTTCATGAATTATTTTTAAATGAATATTTTTGGGTGTGGAACGAACAAATTATGCTCGCAATCCAAGGTTCCACTGAAATTATAATCTTAAATGATTATTGTTTGAAGCGAGACAGTGTAACGGTGAAAAAAAATCTCTCCAAAACACCTGAAGTTAGCAACTTAATTTTTTAGGGAAGCAAGATTGGTCACTTCCATGTTGCAGAAACTTCAGAAGTATCTTCTTTGGAAGTCACACTTTCTGTATTATATGTATAACATAAAAAATAAATAAAATCAGCACAAATACTGTGTACTGTGGAACCATGTACGCGCACACACACACACACACACACACACACACACACACACAAACTTCATACACCAAAAAAAAGAGAACTAAACACAACAGTAAGTTGAGCACCACTTCATGGGATTTAATACAACGCTGAACCCAGATGAAAACAAGTCTTTAGCTCTCTGTACATTATTATATAACAGTCAAGTATATATGAATATCATGTGTAAATATTCATTTTCTTTTCTTTGCTTTTCCCATCATGACACTTCATTTCAATGATCCTCTCAACACATGCAGCTCATAATACTGCTAATTGCTGTTTTCACTTTAAAAATAACTCCAGATTTATTGCTGCAGTATTGCTTCATTAGTGGTGTTTGCTACATGTGTTACTTGTGCTACTGTTACTGAATAAATTATAAACGCTTTGATGCTTATTAACAAGAAACTATGTCATTTTCTGTGATAAACAGTGCATGCATTGCAATAACATGGATTTGTTTTCCTGTCAAATATAAACCTACGAATGGAAAAGAAAATGTTTTAATTTTTCACACATGTAGTTTGAAGCAAAAATTAATTATTTATTTATTTCTGCTTTCTTAGGAGTCTGGCGCTGTTTAATTATGTTTAGCAATTTAATTCAGTCAAAATGTTTGATAACATGGAAGCTAGATAGAAAACCTGTTATCTGCGGCACGGTGGCGTAGTGGTTAGCACTGTGGCCGCGAACCTTCAGGATCAGGTGTTTGATTCCCGCCTCGGGTCTGTGTGCATGCTCTCCCCGTGCTTTGTAGGATTCCTCCAACAAGACATGCAGATTAGGTTAACTGGCATTCCCCAAAAAATTGCAGATTGTGCATGTGTGCCCTGTGATGGACTTTTTTTACTCCACGTTTAATTAATTCACTTAAATGAGCTACTTTGTTCACATCAGATAATTTAGCTTAATTAATTAATTAATTGATTGATTGATTGATTGATTGATTATTTACAGTGGAACCTTGGATTGCAAGTAACTTGGTCTGTGAGCATTTTGCAAGATGAGCAAAATTTTTAAATAAATTTTAACTTAACAAGCCAACAAGGTTTTGATATACGAGTCTCCAATGCTCAGTCTCAGTGTGCGCTTGTACTGTTTATTATGACATTGTGACCATGTGTTGTGTGTGCGCCTGCATAAAGCCAAAGCAAGTGTCAATAGAGAGATTTCTTGTGAAATATCCAGAGTGTCTCTCTAATGACACTTTTACATTTTGATAAACGAGCACACTTCCGGAACGAATTATGCTCGCAAGCCAGGGTTTAATTTAAAAGCTAATCTATCTTTTTTTTTTTGCTCGCAATCAGTTTTAAATGTAAAGCTTTTTAAAAAAGGTTTTTATTAATATGGTGGTCAGTTTTTAAATGCTTGTAATAGTACATGTTATTGTATGATTTTATGTTTTTTATTTTAGTTTTTATTTCACTTAATTATGGGTTAGGATTGCTTGAAAAACATGCTGTGGTTCTTAGTGAAATATATCTGGTTAAATAAAGGCTAAATAATAATAATAACAGTAATAACAGTAATAATAATATGTAATAATAATAATAATAATAATAATTAATCTACCTGGTTAAATAAAGGCTAAATAATAATACTTAAAATAAAAATGATTATTTACATTTTTTAAACTATTAGAGACCAATCTTTTTAAATGCAATTCACTACAATATATGTCAGAACTCCAGTTGTTTAGACAGCTTTTGATTTATCAATTAACTTTAATAAAACGTTTATAGTCAATTCCTTTTCACTTTTAATACCATAGAAAAATCCATTTATAAAACATAAAGAAATTAAAACTGTGTGCCTCTTTGGGAGCCACACAATAAATGCCAGGGTGAAGTTTTCACATAATGACTGGATTTTTGGAGGCATTTCCTCTTGTTAGAGAACCACAAACATTGAACAATTTGGTCTTAATGATTAGTGCTGTGCATGTAGGAAAAAAGTTGAGGCATTCCATCTGAAAAACACACTCCCACACAACTCCTGTATGAAGCACGGGGGTGGCAGTGTTTTGCTGTAAAACCGACTGGAGCACTTCAAAAAGTAGAAGGAATCATGAGGAATTATTTAGCAGTATTAATACAAAACCATAAGACATCAGCCAGACTGTTGGTCGCAGTTGGGTTTCAAAGCGGGATAATGATCCTAAGCATACTTCCAACAAAATGATGTGATGGCTCCTTCAATACTTTCAATGCACAGGATCATTGCCTGGTTAGAAGACCCTACTGTGACTGACTTTCTGGCTGATTTCGTGATGTTCTGGCAATGTAAACAATTTTCAAAAGATTTGAAGTCTCCATCACAAAGCGCTGAGCCGAATCCCATAGAAAATTTGTGGGCTGAACTGAAATAAATGCTCTACCAAGGAGGCCCAGAACCGTGACTGAATTACATCAGTTCTGTCAGGAGGAATGAAAAAAAACATTCAGCAAATTATTGAGGAACTTGTGGGAGGCTGCAACAAGAGATTGATTCAAGCAATGCCACAAAATACTGCCAAAGTGTATATAAACTTCAGACTCTCTAATGAAGCAGTATAAGGAATAAATGCTGAAAGTGTTCTTCTGATTAATAATTCGAAATGGCCAAGTAGATACTAAAATTGTCTTAACAAATCGAAAGTGTGTGTCAAGCGGGCAGTGGTGGCTGTGGCAGTTGGTGGAGGCCCTGGGTTGCCGATCAGAGAGATGGGGTTTAGCTCCTCCATTGCCAGGCTGCAACCGTTGGGCCCTTGGGCAAGGCCCTTAACCCTGGCCATATGCTGCCTAATACTGAGCCACTGGAGATCCTCAGTGTTGGTCCCAAGCCTGGAGAAATGGGTTAGATGCGACAGGAACGGCATCCGGTGTAAAACCTTCCTCTTCTGGGAAAAAGGCCAAGGAAAAGAAAATAATGTATCAAGGCATTTGAAATGCCGATAAATTGTGATAAAGTAGTGAGAGACAGGTTTTACAGTCTAAGGTAGACCAAAAGCAAGCCTGAGAGGTTGTGCGGTGGAAAGGATGAAACAATGAAGATGGTCTCCCGCTGTTGGGTTTCGCTGAACCAGATGGACCTGCAGAGAGCTTAATTTCCTGAGCTGACTGCTGTGATCGCTCCACACTGCGCTCTCACTTTCTCTCTCGGCATACAGCTAGGACTCTGGCATACAGATCAAGCACACAGACACATATAATACTCCCTCGTGGCTTGTCAAAATGATGTGAGGAGAGAGTGTGCTGTATATTGTACAACCATACATTCTCAGTCACACATTCACATGCATACGATCTATATAAATTAAACAGGTTTTGTTTGTACATTGGTCATACAGTAACTCGCTCTTTCAGTAATATCTGTAATTTTCATCCATTGGAGAACCAGAAACCAGTCTCAGAATAATTTTGCCTGTCTGTATGTCTGTCTAGCAGATTTTGTCACAGCATCATGCAAAACCGGCAGGACAGAATTCGATGAAACTTTGGCAGTCCTTTGGAATTTGTCTGAAGTTAAATCTACGCCATAAATCAAATCAAAATGTTGAGTGGGTGGGACGTTATGCGCTGTTTTGTGCCAGATTACACAGCACACGGCGCTATTTTTGGACAAATATGGCACTTTTTCCCTCAAGGTGGGCATGGTTACACACGTCACTCTACAAAGCCAATCGGTGTGATAGTTTACCATGAAGACACAGAAGACATGGGGAGGCACACAAACAACAACCGTAATGCTCCTACAAAGCGCCCAAATCCTCATGAGGCACAAAACAAACGTGCAACACAGCATGGCTTACTCCAAAAAAAAGGCTATGTAACTTTTGAAAACTGAATCTTCATAGCTGTAGGGACAGATCATTGTACTGTATATTTATTATTTTTGCGGGAAGTCTTATAATTAATAGTATTAGAATTATAGTAGCAATGTGAAGCGCCACTATGAGATAAAACAAACCTGCGGTCCGAAGTGAGGGCGTGTACAATACACCAACTGAGAGTGTTCAACGACCGGTACTAATGCTAGGTCAACATAAATGTGAGGCTGCGTTAGCGAGGATTAAGTTTTAAGTCTAGGATTAAAAAATAATTATATATTAATTAATATTTTATATATATATATATATATATATATATATATATATATATATATATATATATATAATTATTAGTATATATTAAATATATTTATCATGTCTTCCTGGTTTGAGTGAGACGCAGATGCAGAATCCATGTGTACAATCAGTCTCTTTATTGATTATTCTTTTCCTCAAAACAAAACACAAGAAAAAAACAAAACAAAATAAAGTCCCGTGGCGCTCACGGCGATACCGAGCGAGGCTTCCCAGGCAGGGTCTGCAGGTGGGCGAACTTGAACAGTTTTAGGCTTCTGGAGAATATACCGTAAACAAAGGAAACTCTTGTAATGTCCTTGTGACTCGTGAGGGTCTTTCCTTCCTCCCGGAGTCCCACACCTGCAGACACTGCTCAATCCTGGGAGTGAGACGGGCAGAATAGAATCATTAAAACATTTACATGAAACAAGGAGAGGGTCAGGTGAGGACAGACAAAGGTGCACAACAGTGAACCGACGAAGCCCTACGGGTTTGACTGGAATAAATAGTAGACACACAAGGGAATCACAGGTGTTCGTGTTTAGTGCTTAAGTGCTTAAGTGCTGGTAGTAAATACATAGACACACTAGGTGGGGACAAAGGGTCAACTCAGTAATCCGGGGAACTTGATCTTATTCCCCTGATCCGTGGAGGTACGGGTGTTACAGTACCCCCCCCCCCCAGGACCGGCTCCCGAGGGGGGATGTGAGGGCTGTCTCCGTGTTACCGGAGGGAGTCGAGGCTCACCAACCTGATGGGATGGCCGGTGAGGGGGACGACCCGGACGTCGCGGCGCCGGGCGTTCCGGTCTTTCCAGATGGAAATCCTGAATTAGCCCTCTATGCAAGATGTCCTTGGCCGGCACCCAGCTCCGTTCCTCCGGGCCGTACCCCTCCCATTCCACCAGATATTGAAGGGAACCCCCTCTCCTCCGGGAGTCTAGTAGTTTTTTGACTCGAAACGCCGGAGCGCCCTCAATCTCCACGGCTGCTGGGGTTGCTGGTTCCGCCACACCTTCGTCCAGCGGTCCCCGGGTCACTGGTTTAAGAAGAGAGATATGGAAGACAGGGTGGATATGTAAGTGGGTTGGTAGTTGTAATTTAAAAGAAACGGGGTTTATTTGAGATATAATAGGAAAGGGACCTATATAGCGGGGTGTGAGCTTACGGCAGGGAAGGTTCAAGTGAAGGTCCCTTGTGGAGAGCCATACTCTATCGCCTACCTGGAGCGGAGGACATTCCCTTCGTCGTCTATCGACAAATTTCTTAAAGCGACGAACTGCATGGGAGATTTTAGTGTGGGCCTCTTCCCATACCTTTTCCGCTCTTTTAAACCAATCGTCCACCAGAGGGACTTCGGTGGATGTGGCATCCCAGGGACAGAGCGGGGGTTGATGCCCAAGTATACATTGGAAGGGCGTTAGGCCGGTAGCGGAGTGACGTAGCGAATTTTGCGCATATTCCGCCCAGATTAAGCATTCTGCCCACTCGTGTTGACGGCTGCTACAATATGCTCGAAGATATTTTCCGAGTTCCTGGACAGTCCGCTCTGCCTGACCATTAGACTCGGGGTGATAGCCCGACGTTAGGCTAACAGTGGTGCCCAATTTCTGAAAGAAAGCTTTCCAGACTCGTGCGATAAATTGGGGCCCACGATCGGATACTATATCTTCGGGGATACCATAGCAACGAAACACGGTTGTAAATAGGGCTTCTGCCACCTGGAAGGCTGACGGGAGGGAGCCGAAAGGGATAAATCTACATCCCTTGGAAAACCGATCGATCACTACTAGAATAGTGGTGTAGCCCTTAGATACAGGCAGATCTGTGACAAAGTCCACTGAGATATGGGACCACGGTCTGTTAGGAGTCTCTAACGGCATTAATTTACCAACCGGCAGGTGTCTAGGATTTTTAGATGTTGCACAAACTGCACAAGATGAAACCACTGTTCTTACTGACTTCCGCATATCCGGCCACCAGTACTTTGGCTCTAGTAGTCTGAAAGTCCGAATGATCCCGGGGTGTCCGGCCGCTGCACTCGTGTGTGCGTGAATGATTACCTGCTCTCGTAGGGACACCAGCACGTAGGTTCTCCCCGGAGGACATTGTCGCGGCGCGGCGTGGGACCGTGCCGCTTCTGCAATCTCCGAGTCGAGGTCCCACATGATCGGTGCCACCACGAGCGACGAGGGCAGGATTGGCTCGGGTTCTATGGGTTCCCCAGGGGCTGTGTAGCACCGGGATAAAGCATCCGCTTTTTTTATTTTTAGACCCGGGACGGTAAGTAATAGTGAAGCGGAAGCGAGTAAAGAACAGCGCCCAGCGGGCTTGGCGAGGGTTTAATCGTTTTGCTTGTTGGATGTATTCTAAGTTGCGATGATCGGTCAGCACTACAAATGGATGATCGGCTCCCTCTAGCCAGTGCCGCCACTCCTCTAACGCCGCTTTTACTGCTAACAGTTCGTGATTGCCGATATCATAGTTGCGCTCGGCAGGTGTTAGTTTACGCGAAAAGAAAGCGCAAGGGTGGAGTTTTTCTGGGTTGCCATGACGCTGTGACAGCACCGCCCCAATCCCTACTTCAGAGGCATCGACCTCAACCAAAAAAGGCTTGGTTGGGTCGGGGATTTTTAATATGGGTGCCGTAGTGAATGCGGTCTTTAGATATAGAAAAGCTCTGCGTGCCTCCGGCGGAAACTCCCGCAGACGCTTAGGCTTACCCTTTAGTAGGTTTGTAAGCGGCGCTGCCAGCATACTGAATCCTCGGATAAAGCGTCTATAAAAGTTAGCGAAACCCAGAAAGCTCTGTAGCGCCTTTACCGATTGGGGTTCCGGCCATTGTTGCACCGCCTCCGCCTTGGTCGGCTCCATTTCGACCCCCAGTGGCCCTATGCGGTAGCCGAAGGAATGCGTCCTCCTCTTTGTGGAACTCGCACTTCTCCGCCTTCGCATAGAGCCCATGTTTGCGCAATTGATGAAGGACGGCAGTCACATGTTGGACGTGCTCGGAATATGACCGAGAGTAAACCAAGATATCATCCAAGTAAACTATAACATATCGGTTTAACATATCCCTAAACACGTCGTTCATGAACCCCTGAAACTGAAACGCAGGTGCGTTTACCAATCCATAAGCCATCACATTGTATTGGTAATGGCCAGATGTAGTGCTAAACGCCGTCTTCCACTCATCGCCCTTGCGCACACGAACGAGATTATAGGCGCTGCGGAGGTCGAGTTTTGAAAAAATAGAGGCGCCTTGGAGTTGGTCGATGGCGGTCGGTACCAACGGTAGTGGGTGCTTGTATTTTACTGTTACTGCATTGAGACCTCTATAATCAATACAGGGACGTAAACCCCCCCCCTTTCTTATCGATAAAGAAGAACCCTGCCGAGGCGGGTGGCGTGGACCTACTGATGAGACCCTGCTGGAGAGCTTCACTCACGTATTCCTCCATAGCCCGTGTCTCCTCCACGGACAATGGGTAAACACACGAGCTCGGCGGTGTTTTCCCCGGCAAAATCTCAATCGCGCAGTCCCACGGCCGATGAGGGGGAAGTCGTGCGGCTGCCCTAATGCTAAACACGTCTTGAAAACTGTGCATACTCGGATGGTACTTCTATCGATACTAGGGCTAGCGGGCTTTCAATGGAGGTGGTTTGGACCGTCAATGTAGGCGGTATACATTTCTTAGCACATCTAGGGGCCCATGATAGGATGCGAGATTTCTCCCAATCAAAATTAGGATTATGAGAGCTGAGCCATGGGAGACCCAACACGACGGAATGATCTGACCGAGGGAGTACAAAGAATTTTAGTTCCTCGGAATGACCTGGAAAAGTTAATCGGAGGGGCGCAGAGATTTGTTTAATAGGAGAATGCCGAAGGTTATGACCATCCAGAGCTTTAATTGCGATAGGGGCTGGTAGCTTCGACAAGGGAGCCTGTAGCGAGGAAAGAAGAGAAGACGTTATAAAATTTCCAGCCGACCCAGAATCTATAAGGGGAACGACACACATAGACTGGTTAACATAAGATAATTGTGCTTTTATACAGAAGGAGTGATGTGTGCGTGGAGGTGTGATGTGGATTACTTTTTTGAGTAAGGGGCAGTGATTAAGGGTGTGTTTATCCCCCCCACAGTACAAGCACAGCCCCTCTTGGATGCGTCGCTTTCTCTCCTGGGCCGTTAGGCGGGATGTGCCGAGGTCCATGGGTTCTCCCGGAGTTCCTTCCTGGGGCTCCGTCGCGGGGGTGCTGAGGCTGGGACGATGGCGGAACTCCGACCGTTTGGGCGGGGTTTTCGGGGAGATGTGTCGTTTTTGGCTGCGGAGGTGCTGGTCTAGTTTTATTGCCAGCGTGATGCACTCGTCCAGGGACATGCCCGTGTCCCAACAGGCTAATTCCAGCTGGACCTCGGGTTGTAATCCATCCCTGAACCTCGCTAGGAGACTGCGGTCACACCAGCCACTCTCCGCGGCCAGTACCCGAAAACGGATCGCATAATCCGCCACTGTGGCAGTCCCTTGTTTCAGCCTCAGCAGCTGCTGTTCCCCCGTTCTGCCCTGATCGGGGTGGTCGAAAACCGTGCGGAACTCCGAAAGAAATTGCGGGTAGTTTGACGCCGTGATTCTGCCAGCGCTCCAGACCGCCGCGGCCCAATCCATAGCGGCTCCTGTGAGCTGCTGCGTGACGAAGCTGATCTTCTGTAGATCCGTCATGTTTGGGTAATCCAGGAGCCACAGCTCACAGGCCAGGAGAAACCGCTTGCACCCCTCCGGATTCCCGTCATACCTTTCCGGGGGGTTCGGGCGAGGTGGTAGCGGCGTGGAGCGTGGACCTGGCGCGCAGAGCGAAGGCAAGCGGTGCATAAGTTGTTCCATCCCGCGCGCCAGGTCATTCACGGCTCTGGCCAACCCGTCAATTTCATTTTGTTGGCCTCTTATGTACTCGAGGACGGGGGCTTCGTCCTCAGGTAGAGGGGTTCCTGCTGCGTCTGGTATGGTNTATTCTAAGTTGCGATGATCGGTCAGCACTACAAATGGATGATCGGCCCCCTCTAGCCAGTGCCGCCACTCCTCTAACGCCGCTTTTACTGCTAACAGTTCGCGATTGCCGATATCATAGTTGCGCTCGGCAGGTGTTAGTTTACGCGAAAAGAAAGCACAAGGGTGGAGTTTTTCTGGGTTGCCATGACGCTGTGACAGCACCGCCCCAATCCCCACTTCAGAGGCATCGACCTCAACCAAAAAAGGCTTGGTTGGGTCGGGGATTTTTAGTATGGGTGCCGTAGTGAATGCGGTCTTTAGATATTGAAAAGCTCTGCGTGCCTCCGGCGGAAACTCACGCAGACGCTTAGGCTTACCCTTTAGTAGGGTTATAAGCGGCGCTGCCAGCATACTGAATCCTCGGATAAAGCGTCTATAAAAGTTAGCGAAACCCAGAAAGCTCTGTAGCGCCTTTACCGATTGGGGTTCCGGCCATTGATGCACCGCCTCCACCTTGGACGTCTCCATTTCGACCCCCAGTGGCCCTATGCGGTAGCCGAGGAATGCGATCTCTTTTTTATGGAACTCGCACTTCTCCGCCTTCGCATAGAGCCCGTGTTTGCGCAATCGATGAAGGACGGCAGTTACATGTTGGACGGGCTCGGAGTATGACCGAGAGTAAACCAAGATATCATCCAAGTAAACTATCACATATCGGTTTAACATATCCCTAAACACGTCGTTCATGAACCCCTGAAACACCGCAGGTGCGTTTACCAATCCATAAGCCATCACATTGTATTGGTAATGGCCAGATGTAGTGCTAAACGCCGTCTTCCACTCATCACCCTTGCGCACACGAAAGAGATTATAGGCGCTGCGGAGGTCGAGTTTTGAAAAAATAGAGGCGCCTTGGAGTTGGTCGATGGCGGTCGGTACCAACGGTAGTGGGTGCTTGTATTTTACTGTTACTGCATTGAGACCTCTATAATCAATACAGGGACGTAAACCCCCCCCTTTCTTATCGATAAAAAAGAACCCTGCCGAGGCGGGTGACGGGGACCTACTGATGAGACCCTGCTGGAGAGCTTCACTTACGTATTCCTCCATAGCCCGTGTCTCCTCCACGGACAATGGGTAAACACGCGAGCTCGGCGGTGTTTTCCCCGGCAAAATCTCGATCGCGCAGTCCCACGGCCGATGAGGGGGAAGTCGTGCGGCTGCCCTAATGCTAAACACGTCTTGAAACTGTGCATACTCGGATGGTACTTCTATCGATACTAGGGCTAGCGGGCTTTCAATGGAGGTGGTTTGGACCGTCAATGTAGGCGGTATACATTTCTTAGCACATCTAGGGGCCCATGATAGGATTCGAGATTTCTCCCAATCAAAATTAGGATTATGAGAGCTGAGCCATGGGAGACCCAACACGACGGAATGATCTGACCGAGGGAGTACAAAGAATTTTAGTTCCTCGGAATGACCGGGAAAAGTTAATCGGAGGGGCGCAGAGATTTGTTTAATAGGAGAATGCCGAAGGTTATGACCATCCAGAGCTTTAATTGTGATAGGGGCTGGTAGCTTCGACAAGGGAGCCTGTAGCGAGGAAAGAAGAGAAGACGTTATAAAATTTCCAGCCGACCCAGAATCTATAAGGGGAAAGACACACATAGACTGGTTAACATAAGATAATTGTGCTTTTATACAGAAGGAGTGATGTGTGCGTGGAGGTGTGATGTGGATTATTTTTTTGAGTAAGGGGCAGTGATTAAGGGTGTGTTTATCCCCCCCACAGTACAAGCACAGCCCCTCTTGGATGCGTCGCTTTCTCTCCTGGGCCGTTAGGCGGGATGTGCCGAGGTCCATGGGTTCTCCCGGAGTTCCTTCCCGGGGCTCCGTCGCGGGGGTGCTGAGGCTGGGACGATGGCGGAACTCCGACCGTTTGGGCGGGGGTTTCGGGGAGATGTGTCGTTTTTGGCTGCGGAGGTGCTGGTCTAGTTTTATTGCCAGCGTGATGCACTCGTCCAGGGACATGCCCGTGTCCCGACAGGCTAATTCCAGCTGGACCTCGGGTTGTAATCCATCCCTGAACCTCGCTAGGAGACTGCGGTCACACCAGCCACTCTCCGCGGCCAGTACCCGAAAACGGATCGCATAATCCGCCACGGTGGCAGTCCCTTGTTTCAGCCTCAGCAGCTGCTGTTCCCCCGTTCTGCCCTGATCGGGGTGGTCGAAAACCGTGCGGAACTCCGAAGGAAATTGAGGGTAGTTTGACGCCGTGATTCTGCCTGCGCTCCAAACCGCCGCGGCCCAATCCATAGCGGCTCCTGTGAGCTGCTGCGTGACGAAGCTGATCTTCTGTAGATCCATCATGTTTGGATAATCCAGGAGCCACAGCTCACAGGCCAGGAGAAACCGCTTGCACCCCTCCGGATTCCCATCATACCTTTCTGGGGGGTTCGGGCGGGGTGGTAGCGGCGTGGAGCGCGACCCTGGCGCGCAGAGCGAAGGCAAGCGGTGCATAAGTTGTTCCATCCCGCGCGCCAGGTCATTCACGGCTCTGGCCAACCCGTCAATTTCATTTTGTTGGCCTCTTATGAACTCGAGGACGGGGGCTTCGTCCTCAGGTAGAGGGGTTCCTGCTGCGTCTGGTATGGTCGGTTCATCTGTCATGTCTTCCTGGTTTGAGTGAGACGCAGATGCAGAATCCATGTGTACAATCAGTGTCTTTATTGATTATTCTTTTCCTCAAAACAAAACACAAGAAAAAACAAAACAAAATAAAGTCCCGTGGCGCTCACGGCGATACCGAGCGAGGCTTCCCAGGCAGGGTCTGCAGGTGGGCGAACTTAAACAGTTTTAGGCTTCTGGAGAATATACCGTAAACAAAGGAAACTCTTGTAATGTCCTTGTGACTCGTGAGGGTCTTTCCTTCCTCCCGGAGTCCCACACCTGCAGACACTGCTCAATCCTGGGAGTGAGACGGGCAGAATAGAATCATTAAAACATTTACATGAAACAAGGAGAGGGTCAAGTGAGGACAGACAAGGTGCACAACAGTGAACCGACGAAGCCCTACGGGTTCGACTGGAATAAATAGTAGACACACAAGGGAATCACAGGTGTCTGCCGCGCCATGCCGCGCCAAAAATACACACACGTGTAGCTGCAACAACTGCAAACTGTGTGAAACCAACCATTCCCTTGTCCCATAAAAACGCGCCGCAAACTGGATTTGAAGCCATCCATCCACCACACAACGATAAATGCCCAAACATCCTTCTCTTCAACTGCATTTGATGAACATACATATATGGCATACATATATATATATATATACATATATATATATATATATATATATATATATATATATATATATATAAAAAAACTGAACTTACACTTGAATCACAGCCAGACAAGTAGTGTTCTCCTGGCAACCACCAAACCCAGACTCAGCCATCAGATTGCCAGACAGAGAAGTGTGATTCATCAGTCCAGAAACATGTCTCCACTGCTCTAGAGGACAATGGCTATGTGCTTTACATAGCCCTTGATGGTGTAAGGTTTGATTGCAGCTGCTTGGCCATGGAAACCCACGCACTGTTCCTGAGCTAATCTGAAGGCCACATGAAATAGGTGTTTTTTGCCAAAAATGGCACTGGGAATTAAGGCAAAAAAAAAAAAAAACAACTCCACTTTGGTCTCATCTGTCCATAAGTCTTGTTTTTTTAGATGCAGTTTTGTGAACCTTTGTCATACTTTTTCCACAGAAGAGGTTTCTTCTGGCATCCCTTAAAAAACAAACAAACAAAAAAAACCATAAGTGTTGTCATGGAACATTTAACATGCTTGGTGTGGCCTGTGGGGTCTGAGACGTAGCTCTTAGTTTTTCTTTTTTTTTTACTTCTTTGAGTATTGACCATGTCTGACCATGCGATGAATGTTTTTCTCAATGCTGAATGTTGAACTCAAAGTTGTAAATGGTTTTATAACCCTTTCCAGATTGATGTGCAGCCACAATTGACCAAGTAAACTCTGAGGCCATTGGTCAGGTTTTTTTTTTTTCTCTTGGCAGGTGTTAACACACACCTGAATACTTCAGTAAACTGCCAAAACCTGTGATTTATAGAGGTCTTCACATCTGCTGATGATGGGTTAATCAAGGGCTGATGATTAGCAGTATCTGGTTACAATTTACACTCTTAAATCCTGCTGTATATTTCCCAGATTTAAAAAAAAGATTTTTGTTAAATAGAGTCATATGTAAACATTACTGCCCCCTATTTTAATCTTTTTTTTTTATTCTTTAATCTGACAAAAGTAATAATGAATAAGAATTCTATGAATGTTAGCCAATGAAAGTCAGACATTGCTTTTCAACCATGCTTCAACGGAATTATAAAAAAAAAAAGAACTCATTGAAGTTCATGGAACAGGCCTGGACAAAAATGACGGTACCCCTAACTTAATAGTTTGTTGCACAACCTTTTGAGGCGATCACTGCAATCAAACAATTCCTGTAACTGTCACTGAGACTTCTGCACCTCTCTGCAGGTATTTTGGCCCACTCCTCATGAGCAAGCTGCTCCAGTTGTTTCCGGTTTGAAGGGTGCCTTTTCCATACAGCATGTTTCAGCTCCTTCCAAAGATGCTCAATAGGATTGAGGTCAGGGCTCATAGAAGGCCACTTTAGAATAGTCCAATGTTTTCCTCTTAGCCATTCTTGGGTGTTTTTAGCTGTGTGTTTTGGGTCATTGTTCTGTTGCAAGACCTATGACCTGCGACTGAGACCCAGCTTTCTGACACTGGCCAGCACATTTCTCTCTAGAATCCCTTGATAGTCTTGAGATTTCATTGTACACTGCACAGATTCAAGACACCCTGTGCTAGATGCAGCAAAGCAGCCCCAGAACATAACAGAGCCTCCTCCATGTTTCACAGTAGGGACAGTGTTCTTTTCTTCATATGCTTCATTTTTCCATCTGTGAACATAGAGCTGATGTGCCTTGGCAAAAAGTTCCATTTTTGTCTCATCTGTCCATAGGACACTCTCCCAGAAGCTTTGTGGCTTGTCAACATGTAGTTTGGCATATTCCAGTCTGGCTTTTTTATGATTTATTTTCAACAATGGTGTCCTCCTTGGTCGTCTCCCATGTAGTCCACTTTGGCTCAAACAACGACGGATGGTGCGATCTGACACTGATGTTCCTTGAGCATGAAGTTGACCTTGGATCTCTTTAGAAGTCTTTCTGGGCTCTTTTGTTACCATTCGGATTATCCGCCTCTTTGATTTGTCATGAATTTTCCTCGTGCGGCCACGTCCAGGGAGGTTGGCTACAGTCCCATGGATCTTAAATTTCTGAATAATATGTGCAACTGTAGTCACAGGAACATCTAGCTGCTTGGAAATGGTCTTATAGCCTTTTACCTTTAACATGCTTGTCTATAATTTTCTTTCGAATCTCCTGAGACAACTCTTTCCTTCGCTTCCTCTGGTCCATGTTGAGTGTGGTACATACCATGTCACCAAACAACACAGTGACCACCTGGAGCCCTATATATAGGCCCACTGACTGATTACAAGATTGTAGACACCAGTGATGCTAATTAGTGGACACACCTTGAATTAACATGTCCCTTTGGTCACATTATTTTCAGTATTTTCTAGGGGTACCATAATTTTTGTCCAGGCCTGTTCCATGAGTTAATTTTTTTAAAATAATTCCATTGAAGCATGTTTGAAAAGCAATGTCTGACCTTCATTGGTTAACATTCATAGAATTTTTTTAAATTATTAATTTTGTCAGATTAAAGTTATTTCTGTGACAATTGTGAGTTTTTCTTTCGTTGACCGAAGGGTACCAACAATTTTGTCCACGTGTGTATGTAAAACCATAGTAAAAATCATCCGATTGCAGCAGGTCTAAGGCCAATAAAACTTCAGACAAACAAGAACTTCACCATTTTTCTGCACCACCTTGCCATTTTTGGCACAATTATTTATTTACTAAAAATGAAGCCACAAATAGTTATTGCTACTAAATGAGTGGATTAACAAGCTATTGAATCATGGGGGTACTTACTATGGGCCACATTATAATTTTTTTTCTTTTACCTTAATTTTGGTTAAATAAATATTAGGAAAGTAATGCAGGGGTTGGACAATGAAACCGAAACGCCTGGTTTTAGACCACAATAATTCATTAGTATGGTGTAGGGCCTCTTTTTGCAGCCGACACGCTTCACACACACACACAGAAACTCTGCTCTGTTGTGATTCTTTTCAAAGGTAAGGTGTTGTTTCATTAGTTTGTTTGTTTGTTTTTTACTTTACAGCAGTGATTCGGTTAGTCTGCTCTCACGCGAGTGTCATTACAGAGATTTCTGTTTTTTCCCCTTAAAACAGTGTTTCCGTTGTGTGTGTGTGTTTGTTGTGAAACATAAAAAGCAAGGTGGTGGGACGGAGGAGGAGTTTTACTTCGTGTAAGACAAAGTGAGGGAAGGGGCTAATTCCACACACATATACACAGCGTCTGCATGCACAAACGGAAACACTTATCTGTCGGGATTTATTTTTACCTTTTTTTAAAGTGCAGGTTAATTTGTTTTATTTTTACTTTATATATTGTATTCATTTTTGTTATGTATTTATTTTTTGGGCTGTGGAACGAATAATTTGAGTTTTCATTATTTCTTATGGAAAAATTAGATTTGGTTTACAAGTGTTTTGGAATACGAACATGCTACGAGCATGCTTCTGGAACGAATTATGCTCATAATCCAAGGTTCCACTGTATATGTCAAAGTTCCACTATATATAGTGGAACCTTGGATTGTGGAATTGTGGAGTAACTTGGTCTGTGAGTGTTTTGCAAGACAAGCAAAAGTTTTTAATAAAAAATGAGCGAGGTCTTGAAATACAAGTACTGTAGTATGTATGTGCTTTATCTGCCGACCATCACGTGATCACAACTGAGCCAGTGGTTTTTCTCTCTTTCATGCTATAAGACTGTCGATTTTCGTCTCTCATACTCAGTCTCAGTGCGTCTGTGTCACTTGTATACTCAACTTCCCTGCGCATGTGTACTGTTTACTTTAACATTTTGACCAGGTATGTGTGCACGTAAAGCATTTAAAAAAAAAACATTTTGTGTCAACATGTATTGACTGTTCTTTAGTTACTGTGCTGCAATAATGGCCCCCAGGTAGAAAAAAAAGTTAAACATGCTGTAGCAGTGTGGGAGATCATTCTGTTTAACAATAATGAAATGTCACATTTCAGTGAAATCCTGAAAAGGATGCAAAAGCATGTGTCATTAGAGAGGTTCCTTGACAAAAAGAAGAAGATTCCAATTTGAAGTGTGTGTGTGTGTGTGTGTGTGTGTGTGTGTGTGTGTGTGTGTGTGTGTGTGTGTGTGTGTGTGTGAAAGATGTCCTACACAGTAGCCCCCCTCGTTCTGCTTTTTCTCTCGTCTAACCAGTCACAATTGTTTTCAGTGCAAGTTGAAGTGCAAATTAAATTGTTTTATTTTTACTTTATATTTTGTATTAATTCCTTTTATATGAATAGGATTGGGCTGTGGAACAAATTACCAGAGTTTCCATTATTTCTTATGGGGAAATTCACTTTGATATAGGAGTGTTTTGATATACGCTTCCGGAACGAACTACACATGTGGACAAAATTGTTGGTACCCTTCGGTCAATGAAAGAAAAACTCACAATGGTCACAGAAATAACTTTAATCTGACAAAAGTAATAATAAAAATTTTCAACCATGCTTCAACAGAATTATTAAAAAAAAAATAAACTCATGGAACAGGCCTGGACAAAAATGATGGTACCCTTAGAAAATACTGAAAATAATGTGACCAAAGGGACATGTGTCAAAGTATGTCCACTAATTATCAACACAGGTGTCTACAATCTTTTAATCAGTCAGTGGGCCTATATATAGGGCTCCAGGTAGTCACTGTGTTGTTTGGTGACATGGTATGTACCACACTCAACATGGACCAGAGGAAGCAAAGTAAAGAGTTGAGCATCTTTGGAAGTAGCTGAAACATGCTGTCTGGAAAAGGCACCCTTTAAACAACCGGAAACAACTGGAGCAGCTTGCTCATGAGGAGTGGGCCAAAATACCTGCAGAGAGGTTACCGGAGTTACAGGAATCGTTTGATTGCAGTGATTGCCTCAAAAGGTTGTGCAACAAACTATTAAGTTAGGGGTACCATCATGTTTGTCCAGGCCTGTTCCATGAGTTCATTTTTTTTAATAATTCCGTTGAAGCATGGTTGAAAAGCAATGTCTGACTTTCATTGATTAACATTCATAGAATTCTTATTTATTATTACTTTTGTCAGATTAATTCAATTCAATTCAATTCAATTTTATTATATAGCGCTTTTAACAATTGACATTGTCGCAAAGCAGCTTTACACAATAAAAAGAAGTAAGTTTTTATGCAATGTGTATGAATCAAAATGATAAGATTGTCCCTGATGAGCAAGCTGAGGGCGACGGTGGCAAGGAAAAACTCCCTGAGATGGTAATAGGAAGAAACCTTGAGAGGAACCAGACTCAACAGGGAACCCATCCTCATCTGGTTGATAACGGATAGCAGAGAATGATCAGTATAATAATGTGTACTGGAAGTTCAGTGTAACAGGAGATGTGTTAAAATTAAAAGGAGTCCAGTTTGTTCCCGGAGGCTCAGGTAGACTGTAGGAGATTCCAGTCCTGAGCTATCGAACAACTGAAGTCACAGGTCCCCAGAGCATCAATCGATGATAGGACAGTCTTCATGGAAACCATCCCCAGCCACCAAGCGCATCCAGGCAGACCACACGGGGCATCCATGTGACGGGATCCCCAACCAGAAGCAGGACTCCAGGACGGGTTAGACGGCTTCAGAGGGCAGAGGGGTCTGGATCACTGGCAACTCAGGAGCGAACATGTATAGCTCGACAGAGAGACAGAGAGAGGGAAAGGAGAGAGGGAGAGAGAGAGAGAGCAGAAAAGGAGAGAACAGAAAATAAGGAGAGATGGCAGTTAGGTATGGTCACAGTCAACATGTATAAGGTGAACGTATATTAGTGCAAAGTGCAAGCAGGGACTCCGGCAGGACTAACTATAACAGCATAACTAAAAGGGAGAGCCAGAAGGAAACACAAACATGAGGGCTCCCTGAGATGTAAAGCAACCAATCACCTCACCGTCAACAAACCTGAGTGAACAATGAGAGTGGGGAGGACAGCATCTAAACATACCAGTTATTACCAGATTAAAGTTATTTCTGTGACCATTGTGAGTTTTTCTTTCATTGACCGAAGGGTACCAACAATTTTGTCCACGTGTGTATGCTCGAGTCAAGGCTGGAGCTCAGTGATATTTCTCGCATATTCCATAGACAGTTGTTTTTAATATAAAAGCTTGAGGAATTGCAAGTCTGGCATGAGATTGTGTGAATATGAGTGATTGCATGTGCAATGCAATGCGTGAGAGTTGGCAGCTTTGATTACAATGTTAACTGGAAACAGTTTAATGTCAACTGAAATATTTCAGTGCTAACAGGTCTAACAGAAAGTATTTCAGGGAGTATTTTAATGTTATCTTAAAACATTTGAATGCTAACAGGGCTGACAGGGCTAACAGAAATAAATTCAGGGTTATATGGAAAGAATTTCAATGTTAACAGAGCTAGTAGGAAGTTTTTCAAGAATAATAGGATTTAGCTAGAGGTTAAGATGGAAAACAAGAAAAAGGTCAGGCTTGACATGCTTGACCTGTAGGGGGTAGTCGAATTGCAATCTCAGATACTGCGTGTCTACTGAAGCCGATAATGTGTTAATCTCTCTTAGACGCCTATTGACAGTAAGCAACAGAGCTCACAAAGTGTAAAGCTCAATCTGTAAATACTGATATGTATTTATTCTTCATTTTCTTTTCTCCTTCTTCAGAGAGGGAATTTTGGAGAATGCTCAAATTTACCACATTTGTAGACGTTTGCAACCTGTGTCAGACCATACCCCGCAAGAGGATATAAGTTCTACCCCCGGGGCAATAGAGCTCCCCAAATTTGCCCCATTAACTTATAATGGAGAATAAATCCCATAGACTTAACATTGAGAAAAACTTTGACGGATTGAAGCGCAGAGTGGGAAACAGATAGAAATCTGAACTTGGAATATAACCCACACGAGGGTATATGTTTTACCCCCAGGGCAACACAGGTGCCCAAATCTGCCCCATTGCCTTATAATGGGGAATTTGGTGCATGACTCATCACTTTTTGTGATGGCAAATTGTGTGCTTCATTCGGGAATGTATTTTATTTGGGTTTATTCGGGGAAAGGGGGCTTGACATCACTTTTCTCATGGGCGAGTGCTAAACTGCCCCAGCAGGGGGCAATTAACATACAATAGTCATTTCCATAGGACCTTTTAACCTCAATTTAACTGTGGATCCCAGTATCATAGAGACATGGGGGAGGGCTCATTTTACTCAGGCAATCAATCAGGCTTTCGCATTCATCATGATGCTCATAAGCCAAGCCCCCTAGCAAAATCATTATCATGCTGTTAGCATGTTGCTAATGTGATTAGCATCTTGCTAGCATTATGCTAATTATATTAGCATGTTGCCAGAATGATGCTAGCAATATTAGCATGGCGCTAGCATTATGCTAACTATATTAGCATTTTGCTAATAAGCTGATTAGCATGTTGCTAGTGTGATTAGCATGTTGCTAGCATGACGCCTAGCTCATTACAATCTTGCTAGCATTATGCTAACAATATTAGCATGTTGCTAGCAATATCAGTAGAATGTTGATATCATGATGCTAGAGTGCTTAGCATGTTGCTAGCATGGTGTTTAGCTAATTAGCATGTTGCTAGCTCCATCATTACACTGCTGCTAACATGATCCTGGAGTGCTTAGCAAGTTGCTAGCATGACTCCAGAGTTTTGCCACGGCAAGCACCACTCACATTTTCTTCAGGAAATGTACAGTACGTCTCTAGTTATTATTATTATTAATATTAATATTATTATTATCAGTAGTAGAAGTAGTACTGTGAATTTTCATCTGTTTGATGATTTTTTGTGGAAACACAGTTTCTAATGTGAAGATATTTCCAGAAATGTTCTTTTCCATTTAAATTATACTTTATATGTACAAGATTATTATAAGACATAAATACAGTGGAACCTTGGATTACGAGCATAATTCGTCCCGGAAGCGGGCTCGTATTCCAAAACCCTCATAAACCAAATCTAATTTTCCCATAAGAAATAATGAAAACTCAAATTATTTGTTCTACAGCCCGAAAAATAAATACATAAACAGAATTAATACAATATATGAAGTAAAAATAAAACAAATTAACCTGCACTTAAAAAAAAAAGTAAAAATAAATCCCAACAGATAAGTGTTTCCGTTTGTGCGTGCAGACGCCGTGTGTGTGTGTGTGTGTGTGTGTGTGTGGAATTAGCCCCTTCCCTCGCTTCGTCTTAAACAGTAAAACTCCTCCTCGCTCCCCCCACCTCGCTTTTTAAGTTTCACAACAAACACACCCACAACGGAAATACTGTTTTAAGGGAAAAAAAACAGAAATCTCTCAAATGACTCTCACGTGAGCGCAGACTAACGGAATCACTGCTGTAAAGTAAAAAAAAAAAAAAATGAACCAGCACTTTACCTTTGAAAAGAATCGCGACAGAGCAGAATTTCTGTGTGTGTGTGTGTGAAGCCGGCGAGGAGGGTTTAAAGGCGAGAGAGTGCGTGTGCCGGTGTGTGTGTGCGTGTGTCGGTGTCAAATTACGCACGCGCACACACATAGGAGAAATGTTGAAACAGAGAGGGAGATGTTGATTATGCCAGTAAGAGACGAGCACTAAGGCCCAGCAGGGGAGACGATTACCCACAATTCCGCAGCGCAAGAGACAGAAAAATCATTGGCTCCTTTGTGATCATGTGAAGCTCGGTGTCAAAATAAGAGGCGCATGCGTGATACATGATACTCGTTACTCGTAAACCAAGACGTTCGTTCGGTTTCCAAGTCAAAATTTATTAAAAATCCTTGCTCGTCTTGTGGAACACTCGAAAACCACGTTACTCGCAATCCGAGGTTCCACTGTACACTCTGTTCAAAAAATCTAACACAAGCCATTCATATGCCATTTCTTCCAATATATGGGTGGTTTCCCGATACAAATAACGTAATTATACCATAGGGAGGACTACTTGGTTGTTTACGTTGTGATAATTCATGCATCTTGTGAATCTTTGCCAACACCTCTCTTGAGTGCTTTATGATAGGGTTTGTGGTTGTATCTACACACTGAGACAAACACTTAATAGGGCTATATGGCCATGACAAGGGTTTCTCAATAGTAACCTAGACTTATGGAGTATAATTTTCCAGTGTTTGGCCAATTTGGCCACTTCAAAGGATATCCGATAGAGCCTAGGATCCGATAATCCGAACCCTCCCTTATCCCAAGATGATCGTAGCATGTTAAACTTCATCCTGGGCCTTTTCCCATTCCATAGGAAATGTTTAACCATTATATCATATTGATTAAAGATCAACTGTGGTATTGTGAGTGGTAGCATCATAAGCAAGTGATTAAGCTGAGGTGAGGCCACCATCTTCATTATATTTACCTTTCCCCATAAAGGTAACTGAATTTTCCCTAATTTGTCTTCAGATTATTTCTTATGTTTTGTAGAAGTGGTCCCAAATTTACATAGGGGTCTCTTCTAATTCCCTGCTTATCGTGATGCCCAAATATTTTATCCCTCTTGAGCTCCACCAAAAGCCAACTTTAGCTACCAGGTTTGCATTGCATATTCCGGATAGAGGCATGGCTTCTGACTTCATCCAGTTAATATTCTATCCAGACACTTTAGAGTAATATTGAACTATTTCCATTAAGTGAGGTAGGGATTTATCTGGATCTTTTACCAAGGCCAGGATGTCATCAGCATATAAAAACAATTTATGCTCTTTGTCTCCTCCCTATGCACCTGGAATGTTTTTGTTAGATGATTGAATTTTACCACTGTTTAGCCAAATTTGATGGAGCAACTTTCTCATGTAACCTATCATCATGAATCCGACTTGATCAATGTTTATAATATTGGGTAAAACCATCTCCAACCATAACGCAAGAAAAGAAGGATCTTGCAGATTATGATTGTGAATCTCTCTCTCTTTCACTCTCTCTGCCTCTCTCTCATGTCTTATGAATATTAAAAGTCCAACATGATTAAACTCATGTAAATATGTAAATGTCACTGTAAATACTGACATGTATTTCTATTTTTGGTGAATAATATGTCACTGCCCACACTGTTTAATGTTACAGCAGGTGCAATCGTGTGCATCATTTGTGTGTGATAGATGTCTTCACACAGCTGTAAATGTGTTAATTACAACAAGGTTTCATAAATATAATTTTTTTTTCACCTTTAGAAAACAAAATTGAGCCAGCTTTGCCAAGCACTTTTTCTCTTTGCAAGTGTTTTTTGTAAATTAAATGATATTGTACTTACAACAGAATAAGCAAACACATAGTGAGAACATTATAAAGAACCATGTGTGATAATCAGTCAAAGAAAAGTGATCCAGTCTATTTATTTTTACCGCATGTCTCACCACATCTTTCTGCTTCACAATCTCACAGGCATGACCATGAATCTACTGCTAGAAAAAAACTACAGAAAAAGTTCAAATTAAATCTGATGAAAAAGTTTCAGTTCTTGAATGGAGTGATAATAAACCTGGGAAACCAAACACTCCTGAGTGAGATCTACACTGAGCTCTACATCACAGAGGGAGACAGTGGAGACGTCAATAATGAACATGAGGTGAGACAGATCGAAGCAGCATCCAGACGAATAACAACAGAGGAAACACCAATCCAATGCAATGACATCTTTAAGCCCTTATCTGAACAAGACAAACCCATCAGAATTGTGCTGACAAAGGGAGTCGCTGGCATCGGAAAAACTGTCTCTGTGCAGAAGTTCATTGTGGACTGGGCTGAAGGGAAAGCAAATCAGGACGTCCACCTCATATTTCCACTTCCTTTCAGAGAGCTGAATTTGATGAAGGACCAGAAACTGAGTCTGATGGAGCTCCTTCATGTCTTTTTCAAAGAAACAAAAGAAACTGAAATGTCCATTTGGGAAAAGGTTCTGTTCATTTTTGATGGATTGGATGAGTGTCGTTTTCCTCTAGATTTCCACAACACAGTGAGAGTGTGTGATGTAACTGAATCTGCATCAGTGCCTGTGCTGCTGATAAACCTGATCAAAGGGAATCTGCTTCCCTCTGCTCTCATCTGGATCACCTCCCGACCTGCAGCAGCTGATCAAATCCCCTCTGAGTGTGTCCATCGAGTCACAGAGGTACGAGGGTTCAATGACCCACAGAAGGAGGAGTACTTCAGGAAGAGGATCAGTGATCAGAGCCTGGCCAATAACATCATCACACACCTGAAGTCATTAAGAAGCCTCTACATCATGTGTCACATCCCAGTCTTCTGCTGGATTTCAGCTACTGTTCTAGAGAGAATGTTGGGTGAAGCAGAGAGTGGAGAGATCCCCAAGACTCTGACTCAAATGTACACACACTTCCTCATCATTCAGATACACATCATAAGAGAGAAGTACTCAAAGAAGCAGGAGAGTGATGAAGAAATGCTTCTTAAACTGGGACAACTGGCTTTTGAGCAGCTGAAGAAAGGGAACCTGATCTTCTATGAGGAAGACCTGAGAGAGTGTGGCATTGATGTGAGAGAAGCAGCAGTGTACTCAGGTGTGTGTACGCAGATCTTCAGAGAGGAGTTTGGGCTTCACCAGAGTAAAGTGTACTGCTTTGTTCATCTGAGCATTCAGGAGCATCTCGCAGCTCTGTATGTGCACCTGATGTTCAGGATGGAAAAGAGGAATGTTCTTAAAAAGAGCAAAGATTCAAACAAGAACAAGAAAGAAATTGCAATTATAGATGTACACAAGCGTGCTGTAGATGAAGCTTTAAAAAGTCAGACTGGACATCTGGATCTTTTCCTTCGCTTTCTTTTGGGTCTCTCACTGAACTCTAATCAGAAACTCTTACAGGCCTTAGTAACACAGACAGAAAGTAGCTCCCAGAGCAAAGAGGAAACAGTTCAGTATCTAAAGAAGAAGATCCGTACAGAACGTTCTACAGAGAAATCCATCAATCTGTTCCACTGTCTGAATGAACTGGGTGATAATTCTCTAGTGGAGGAAATCCAACACTACCTGAATTCTGGGAAACAAAGTGAACTCTCTTCTTCACAGTGGTCTGCTCTGGTGTTTGCATTACTGACATCTGCACAGGAGCTGGAAGAGTTTGATCTGAATAAATATTTCAGTCCAGATAAGATAACAGAAACTGTTCTTTTGAAGCTAATGCCTGTGATTGGAGCATCCAGAAAAGCAATGTAAGTAAAGCTGAATATAACTGTTACAGGGCAAGAAACAGTGAAACTGATAAAAAAGAATTTATCCGGTGCATGCAAAATTAAGGAAGATATGGAGCCTTGGCATAATTAAATACACAAAAAAAACAGGAATTAGAGGAAATCATGGGGCCAGTTCCATTGAAAAATAATTGCAAGCCATTGCCAGCGCAAGCAGCAGTAAAAGTCGTTGCTATAATAATTGTACTACTACCACTACTTAAGTGTTCTGCACTCAATGACTATTGTCTGATCACACTTACACCCACCATTTTAAAAGAATTTCTCCCTTTTTGGATCCCCATACAGTGCACATAACATCCCAACTGATAAATACTGTAGATGACATCATTGCTATCACTCTTCATCTTTCACTCACCGACCTGCAGAAAATTGACACATACATCCAAATGCTGTTCATAGGCTGTAGTTCAGCATCCAACACCATTATTCCTTTAAAAGAAATGTTGCTGCTGGGCTTGATAACTTTGCTCAAGCGATCTCAGTTAGACTGGATCAGGAACGGCATTATATATACATTTGTTTGTTTAATGTACAAGATGTTTTAAGCCACCTGATACTGTAATGAAAGTAGACATTTCTAAATCAGTCAAAAATATTTACATTGTATTGAAGTACCAGTATACCCAAACTTGGAAATATCACATTTACAACATTTATAATTATAAAACTCTAACTCAAGCAAGTACAGATATTTTCATAAAAGAATGAATAATATAAATAATAAAAATAAAGTGCTGTGAAAAACATGAAAAACTTCATTTTATTATATATTATTTGATTTCCTTCAGTATCAGGTGTGAAAAGGCTGGAGTGAAAAGTTGTTCAGCTCTGGTCTCAGGACTCAACTCAGAAACCTCCAATCTAAGAGAGCTGCATTTGAATGTGAAAAAAATGGACCTGACCCAAAATAAAATTGGAGATTCAGAAGTAAATACTCTCTCTGCTGTACTGGAAAATCCTCACTGTAAAGTGAAAAGTTTAAGGTACTGTGAGATTATCTCTTTTTTTATTAACAATATCTATCGTTGTTGCCTTGGAGAGATGTGGGCTTCTGGAGCTACACCTTGCCTTAAAAAAATCCATGGTTTATGCCCAAAATTGTATGGTGTATTTTAAAATGTACATGTTTAATCGGTTAAAATTATAAACTGTATTTTTGTCACAATGCCCTGGATTTCACCCACAACATAGCTCCTCTGAAAATAATCAGAATCACTCTGGTTCCAGCTCCGTGCCGCCTCTTGGTTTTTGCCGCCTCGGTCACGGCTCGAGCTCACCCGTTACCGATTTGGAGTGATCAAATCTGCTTATTTAAGACGCTATTAGACACCCATCCATTGCCAGATTATTGTGCCGTATTTGCCGTTACTCTCATGGTTTGTTTATGTCTCAGTTTCTCCGGTTACGACCCTGCTTTGTTTCTCGTTTTCACCTCTGTCGTCGCACTTCGGATTTAACGTTATTACGAATACCGGCTTTTGAACTACGCTTGCTCTCGACCACGAATCTGTCTGCTCTCGGATTTAACGCTGGTGGATTTACCGGCTTTTGACGTTTGCTTACGTCTGACTACGAGGTTGCCTGGACTGGACATATATGCTGTTTGGTTATCGGCTTTGTTCCCTGCTCACGTCTGACTGCATGCTTCAGGATTAAATTTCACAAGGAAGTTAATGACCTTAGTGGATTACTGATCAGCTTCCTCATTCACTCTGTGAGTTTTTCTGGCTTATGGGACAAGGTTTCCCTGATGTGGATTTTGGCACCGATTCCCTACCTCCCTGTGCCGGGATGCCCTCTGCTGGCCATAAGTCTCCTTCCTGATCTCTCTGCTATTGGATCTGCATGTTTCCCTCCTAGTGGAGAGCGTGACAATATAATCTGGCCATTACAGATCCAGCGGAGTTTACCCACTTGTGATCAGCACTGGAAAGTCAGGGAGCGCTCTTGGGTTCACATCAGCGTGACATTCAGGAGGTAACCAGCACTCTTAAAGCAGTAACGGAAACCCTGACCTTGCTTGCCAACTAAATCCAGCAACTACAAACACCTCCACCTCCTACCCCAGCTCCTCGCCCCTTAGCAGCCGCAGCTGCCGCACCGCCCCATGAGCTACGCCTGCCTTCCCCGCCTACTTATGATGAAGATCCTAACACCTGCCGTACTTTCTTGTCTCAGTGTTCTCTAGTTCTCGAGTTACAGGCCTCGTCTTTCCCTACAGAATGAGCTAAGGTGGCATACATTATCACCCTCCTCTCTGGTAGGGCGAGAGAGTGGGGAACAGCTATGTGGGATGCCCAATTGCCCTGCTGCCCTGCTGGGTTTTTGATTGCTCATCCACCGGACGTCTGGCAGCTGGACAGATATTAACTCTTCAACAGGGAACCCGATTTGTCCATGATTATGCCATTGAGTTTCACACGTTGGCGGCTTCATGTGGCTGGGATGACCAAGCTCTCTTTGACGCATTTTTTAATGGTCTCTCAGATAATTTCAAAGACAAACCACCTTCCACTCTCCAAGACCTCATTGATTTGGCAGCATGCATCGATGCTTGTAAGCGCCTCAGGCAGCAGGAGCACAACCTGAGCCTCTGGCCACCATCACCTGCAGCCTATACCAACTTTATGGAGACTCCTCCTGAACCAATGCATGTGGGCCGGACCCGTATTTCTCCTGAGGAACAACAACGAAGACGGAATAAGGTGGCATGTTTCTACTGTGGCCAATTGGGTTATTTCTCACGAAACTGCCCTTGTGAAAGGCCAGGCCCCTCAGTAATTTTGGGTGCACCGGGGGGCCTGGATCACAAATCTTTTCCCAACCATCACTCCTATTTTTCCATAACCTTGACCCACAATAATCAATCCCATGGCATGTATGCCCTGCTGGATTCAGGGGCCGACCAAAATCTGATCTGCTCTTCACTGGCGAACCTCCTTGGCATCCTTTCCATTCCCCTGAGTCACTCACTCACTCACTCACTGTGCAGGCCCTCGATGGTTGTTTCCTGGCCCCCATCACCCATCGCACACCTTGCACTTCTCAGGAAACCACTCAGAAGTAATTTCTTTCTTGATTGCTAAGAGCTTTCATGCCCCGCTTGTCTTGGGTCTCCCGTGGCTACAGCTACACAATCCCCACATAGATTGGGTCAATAAGAGAGTTCTGGAATGGAGTACCTCATGTCTGTCATCATGTCTCCGTTCTGCTGTCAAAGGGGCTCCATCCTCTCAGCCTAAGGACCTCTCCAACCTCTTAAATGTCCCAACTGAGTATCACAATCTCTAGAAAGTCTTTAGCAAGTCTTGCTCGGTCTTGCTACCTCCCCACCACCCATATAATTGTGCTATTAACCTTCTCCCTGGTACTACCTCGCCCAGGGGATGACTATACGCTTTCTCTTGCCCGGAGAGGGAGGCCGTGGATCAATATATTACAGAATCCCTTGCGGCGGGAAGAAAGGGTCCAGTGCGGTGGAGAAGAAAGACAAATCTTTACGACTCTGCATTGACTATAGGGGGCTCAACGAGATCACTGTAAAAAAACCACAACCTACTCCCTCTCATGTCCTCAGCCTTCGAGTTACTCCAGGATGCACATGTTTTAACTAAGTTAGACCTTCAAAATGCCTATCACCTAGTGAGGATTCGAGAGGGGGACGAATGGAAGACGGCCTTTAATACACCTATGGGCCACTATGAATACCTTGTGGTTCCCTTCGGACTGACCAACGCCCCGGCTGTCTTCCAGGCCCTTATTAATGATATACTGAGAAACTTTCTTAATGTTTTTGCATTTGTCTACCTGGATGACATTCTGATATTCTCCTGCACCCTGAAGGAACACAGATCCCATGTCCGACAAGTTCCACAAAGGTTCATTGCTTCAAATCCGAGAAATGCAAATTTCACAGCGACTCCACCTCCTTCCTCGGGTTCCTCATATCACCATCAGGTATTCGCATGGACCCAGCTAAGGTGAAGGCGGTCACTGATTGGCCGGTACCCTCCTCTAGATGAAAACTTCTATGTTTTCTGGGCTTCGCCAATTTTTACAGACGTTCATCCAGAACTATAGCTCCGTGGCAGCACCTCTCACTACCCTCAAGTCCACACAATCACTGTTTTGATGGAGTGCACTGGCGGACAAGGCCTTTAAGGAACTCAAGCGCCATTTCACCTCTGCCCCTGTCCTCACCTTTCCGGACCCATCCCTCCAATTCATGGTTGAAGTGGACACATCAGAAACAGGCATTGGCGCTGTTCTCTCCCAAAGGTTCCCCAAGGATAACAAACTCCACCCCTGTTCCTTCTTCTCATGCCGACTCTCTTCGTCTGAACGCAATAATGGAATTAGAGACCTCAAGCTGTTGGCCATCAAGCTAGCACTGGAGGAGTGAAGACACTGGCTGGAGGGGGCTGAATACCCTTTTCTGGTCTGGACAGACCATCGAAATTTTGAATATTTAAGGTCAGCCAAGAGACTGACTGTCATCAGGCTCGTTGGTCCTTGTACTTTTCCACGTTCAATTTTACTTTGTCCTACCACACGGGTTCTAATAAATCTAAGTCTGACGCACCGTCTAGACAGTTCTCCCTCCCTATGGATTCCCCCACCCAAGAAACCATTCTCCCTCCACATTGCCTTATGACTGACACTTGTTTGGAAATAGAGAACCAGTTATTACACGCACTTGAACATGAACCAGGTCCAAGCAATGTCCCCCCCGAACTGACTCTTCGTCTCAAGCCCTCTCCGTCCTGCTGTATTAGACTGGGCCCACAACTCCAAGTTGGCATGCCATCCAGGCGTATCCCTCACTCTATTTTTCACTAAACAACATTTCTGGTGGTCAACCATTAAGTAGGATGTTCAGGGCTTCATAGTGTTATGCGATACTTATTTGAGGAATAAGACCACGAATCGCCACCCGGAGGGCCTTCTCAGACCACTCCCTATCCCTCATCGCCAATGGTCGTACATCTCCCTCAATTTTGTTACAGGATTACCACCCCCAGACAATAATACTTGCATCATGACAGTTGTGGACCGATTCTCCAAATCCGCTCACTTCATCTTGCTCCCCAAACTCCCTTCAGCTAATGAAACAGCCGAACTCCTGGTGTCCCATGTATTCCGACTCCACGGTCTTCCTTCAGACATCGTCTCAGACAGGGGCCCGCAGTTTTCCTCACAATTCTGGAAAGCCTTCTGTAAGCTCATTGGTGCCACACCCAGCCTATCCTCTGGCTTCTACCCCCAGAGCAACGGACAGACGGAAAGGATCAACCAGGAACTAGAGAAGTCTCTTAGATGTATGGGGTGATGGGACACAGCCTCTGTTCCCTGCTCAAGAGGAGGAAGCCGCAGTATCTTCCGCCCAAGCGTTTGTCTGGCACTGCAAAAGGACTTGGCAGCAGGCCCGCTCCCAATTGCGGCGCTCAGTGAACATTTTCCGATGTAAAGCCAACTGCCACCACTCTGCAGCCCCCAAATATTGCATTGGCCAAAGAGTAATGCTATCCACACGCGACTTACCCTTAAAGACCACGTCAAAGAAATTGTCTCCCTGGTATATTGGGCCCTTCTCCATCTCCCGGGTGATCAACCCATGCCCTGTTAAGCTTCCCCTGCCATTATCCATGCGCCGTATCAACCCCACCTTCCATGTGTCTCAGATTCGACGACTGGTCTCCTGTCCATTGAAAATAATCAGAATCACTCTGGTTCCAGCTCCGCGCTGCCTCTTGGTTTTTGCCACCTCAGTCACGGCTCAAGCTCACCTGTTACTGACTTGAAGTGATCAGATATGCTTATTTAAGACGCTGCTAGACACCCACCCATTTGCCAGATTATTGTCCCGTATTTGCCGTTACTCTTGCGTTTATGTCTCAGTTTCTCGAGTTACGACCTCGCTTTGTTTCTCGTTTTCGCCTCTGTCTTCGCGCTTTGGATTTAACGTTATTACGAATACCGGCTTTTGAACTACGCTTGCTCTCGACCACGAATCTGTCTGCTCTCGGATTTAACGCTGTTGGATTTACCGGCTTTCAACCTTTGTCTACGTCTGACTACGAGATTGCCTGCCCTGGATATATATGTTGGTTATCGGCTTTGATCCCTGCTCACGTCTGACTGCATGCTTCAGGATTAAATTTCACAAGGAAGTTACTGACCTTAGTGGATTACTGATCAGCTTCCTCATTGACTCTGTGAGTTTTTCCGGATTACGGGACAAGGTTTCCCTGATGTGGATTTCGGCACCGCTTCCCTATCTCCCCGCGCCGGGACTCCCTCTGCTGGCCGTAAATCTCCTTCCTGATCTCTCTCTCACTCTCTGCTATTGGATCTGCGTGTTTCCCTCCTAGTGGAGAGCGTGACAATTAAAACATAAATAAATAATAATAATAGTAAGATGTTGTATAATGGTAATAATGAGTTGTAATCTTTGTGTATAGCTGTCTGTGTGGATATAACATTTTAAGTTTTGGTTTTCATGCAACTAAATAAATGTAAAAAAAAAATCATCTCATTAGTCCCTTGTTACAATTTTGAGCTTGCTTTGGTGTTTTCATTCTAATCCTTTGCCCATCCTGTTTTACGCAAACACACCCACTGTTCGATTTCTGTCCTCACCACTAAAAAGCATTAATGTTTTGCTCAGTGTTAGTTATACCTTGTAATAGGTCAAGAGGGGACAGATAGTCCAACATGACACATCATATTTATAACAAGTAAAACCAAAATTAAAATCTCTTGATGATGAGTGTCATTGTGTCTCTCTACAGCTTGCGTGAGTGTCGTGTATCAGCTGAAGGCTGCATTGCCCTAATTTCAGCTCTGAGATCAAACCCCTCACACCTGAGAGAACTGGATCTGTCCTATAATAATGTAGGAGACTCAGGAGTGAAGTGTATCGCTGCTGTACTGGAGAATCCTGAATGTAAACTGGAGACATTGTGGTAAGTCACATGACCTGCTCCTCAGTAAGACACATTCTCTAATAGTGAAACTGAAGCAGAAATTTTAGGTTCATCATCGATGTCCTGAGGAGGAAGATTGTTTTTTTTCACTGCACACTGATGATTTGTCACAGAGTCTTTGGGTCAGATGTACGTATGTGAGAACCAACAGTACAAACTGTGACTTATAGTAATTCAACTGCAATGTGTCTGAAATTATTGTGAAATTTAATAACACTGTAAATAACCACACAAACTATGCCTGGGACACAAACTAAATGCACCGTGAGCTACACTTTTGAAAAGCAGCATAGAAATGGAAATGTACAGAAATGTACAGATTTAAAATTTGATGATTAAAATAAGAAGTCAGTGCCATGGGACTTCATCAAATGAAGTAAGCTGACTACCTGACAGTATTGAAATACTAGGGTATTCAAGTTATGTAGAACAACCACATGCTAGAAGATTCTCACATCATTCTATTATAATATTCAAATTATTTTATACGGTGAATCTGTTGTGAAAGAATTTAACACTGCGTCTGTCTACAGGTTGCGTAAGTGTGGTGTCTCAGAAGAAGGCTGTGTTGCTCTGACTTCAGCTCTGAGATCAAACCCCTCACACCTGAGACACCTAGAGCTAACGTATAATCATCTAGGGAATTCAGGTTTGAAGTGTATTGCTGCAGTCCTGGAGAATCCTCACTGTAAACTGGAGAAGCTTGGGTAAGATGATCTCTCTAAGAGTCACTTAAACTGCTGCTCAGAAAGACAAATTATTTAACAGAGAAACTGAAACAGAAGTCTTAGATTAATTATCAATGTTTTTTAGGGGGAAGATGTTTCTTTTTATTGCAAACTGATGATTGTCATGCTGCGCAGCAAAACATGACTTGGTGTGACTGCAATGTGTCGGACATTACTGTGAACTTTACTAAAACACCGTAACCAAACACAAACTCATCTCAGTCTAGCGCCTATAAACAGGGTTACCAGATCTGAATCACAGAAACAGTTTTAAAACCATGAAGTATTTCTCCATGGTGTTGAAAACAGCATACTGTAGGTGTGTATGAGAAGAGATCACAGTGCATGCTCACTACTATGTTTTACTAGAGAGAATACACAGTTTTATAGGGAGCTGATGACACCAGGATGGTAAATACTAATTCACATGCATACAGTGGTGCTGGCTGATTCCTTGGTCGATGGAAGGGCTGGCATATATGGTAAGAGTATATGGTCCATCAAACTCCTGATAAAGGATGGCTCTGTGTCGGTTTCTGAGGCATCTGAGGTGTACAAAGGAGGGATTGTCGAAATCAGGGTTACAGAAAATCTTTCTTGAGTAGAGGCGAAATTTGGCGCAAAGCGCCTTAATAACTTCCTTGGCCCATAAGGGCCCATATTTGTTTCCAGAGTTTCTTGAGAAACTTTTAGAAAAGGTGGAGGTGATCTTCAAACACATGGCAATGGTTCAATCCACCGTTTAAATGAATTAACATGATACAAAACAGCTTTTTTTCTTCTTACCCGGCTGTTGCAATATGTAGTTCAATGCACCCACTCATTCCACAACAGTGATGAGCTCTTTCCACTGGGCCAGGAACTTATAGTTACTGTACCACTGGATAGTAGGAGCACTCTGTCACCTGTTTGAAATTCTGTGGGCTGCCCTGGCCAATTATACTGTGCTGTGCTGGACACTTCTGGCAGAATTTCTTTATTTCTGATTTGAGTCTCTACCAGTGGTTGGGGTGGTTTTCATTGGTCGAGGGAAGGGCTGGCATATGCTGCTAGTTATGAGGAGACATTTTCTTCTTTTCCCAGGTCTTCTTAGGTGTAGCCCAGGAGTGAGGGGCTTCTCACAGTGAGATGAGGGTTCTCATGCCCAGAGCCTTCCTTCCTTGTTGCAGGAGGGAGTGCAAAACCCTCCCTGTGACTATGAAGACAATGAGCTTCTTTAGCTGAAGCCATTGCCAGGTCATCCTATACAGATGATCTAGATGAGATTGCAGCGGAATCTATATATCATATCATACAGTATGTCCATTTGTGGAACTCAGTGGCCACCAGACAGCTGGAGAGACCATAATAGGACAAAAAGAACACTGGTTGAGGTTGAAGCCCCAGCACTGCCTAGTTCCCACTGCTGAGCCCGTGAGCAAGGCCCTTAACCCTATCTGCAACAGAGGCGCTGTATCCTGGCTGACATTGCATTCTGACCCCAGGTCCCTAAATTAGATATGCAGTGAATAATAACTCATTGCCAGTCACCATGAATTGGAAACTTGAAGTTTGAAATTTACAAAAACTTGGAGTTAAGGTGCCTCACCTCTCTAATGAAAGCAGCAGAGCAGTCTGAGGCGCTAATTACGCATCCTAAACTCTCTTCAGTGGTAGAGCTCATGGAAAGTGGTGCTGGCTGTAGGCACATTGTTTTCTATATATAACTGTTATAGCACCTGAATGTACTGACGGACCAATTTATCATATATATATATATATATATTTTTTTTTTCTTTCCATATTTCAGGTTTCAGAATGTGAAATTGTGATTATGGTTATGTGGTTAAGCATGAGAAACCTTTTTGCATATGACTTGGCCGCCACATTGTGCCTTGTAATCAATGCTAAAAGTGATAATTGAAAACTTGGACTGTGTGACTTTTTTCCCAGACATTGTACAAGACTTTATGATTACATTCTTTGTTAAGAATAAAAATAAAAAATGAATAAATAAAACTGCTGAGGAAGAATGTATCATTGTCACTCTACAGGTTGTGGGATTGTGGTGGTTCAGATGAAGGCTGTGTCGCTCTGATGTCAGCTTTGAGATCAAACCCCTCACACCTTAGAGTATTGGAGCTGTCCATTAATAAATTCGGCGACTCAGGAGTGAAGTGTATCGCTGCTGTACTGGAGAATCCTGAATGCAAACTGGAGACATTGTGGTAAGATCATCCCTTTGAGAGTCACATGACCTGCTCCTCAGTATGACACATTCTCTAATAGTGAAACTGAAACAAACTATAGGTTCACCATCAATGTTCACTGCTGAATGATTTTTTTTTCACTGCATGCTGATAATTTGTCTTTGGGTTAAATGTGTGTTTATGTGAAGCTGCAGATCAAAACATGACTTGATCTTACTGCAATGTGCTCTAGGGTTTAAAAGCAACAGATACTGTAAATGCAAATGAGAAAAAACATTGGTTGTAAAGCTAAAGTGCAGTAACACAGAGCAGTAGAACAGGATCAATCGGTTTTCTGTGAGAGAAGATCACAGTTCATGTGTTGAATGCAGAATTACAGGTTTCATACCACATTGCTTCTTGGAAAGACTTTTGTGATAATACTGATCCGTCCCGGAACTTTCTGGCACAGATATGTTGAGAGTGACAAATAGTTGAGAATGGCTTTCTTAGTTATGTTATATCTGTCTAACTTTGCTATACAAAAGTTTGAGTTACAAACTTACCTCCGGAATGGATTAATTTTGAACAGCCATTCACTGTATATGATTTAGGATTATCGTTTTTAATTACAGTTTTAATAGGAAAAAGCAGGTAATGTGACTCCAAATAATCAAATAATTATACAAACACATTTGCTTTAAACAAAGGCTTAAATAATAATAAAAATCTGTTGATGAAGAGTGTGTCATTGTGTCTCTCCACAGGTTGTGGGATTGCGGTGTCTCAGATGAAGGCTGTGCTGCTCTGACGTCAGCTCTGAGATCAAACCCCTCACACCTGAGAGAACTGAGTTTATCAAATAATAGTGTAGGAGATTCAGGAATTAAGTGTCTCTCTGCTGTACTGGAGAATCCTATTTGTAAACTGGAGACACTGAGGTAAGATCACATCATCAATAGGAAAGTCACATGGCCTCTTGCTAACTAAGGCACGCTCTCTCATACAGTTGCATAATAAAATGTAACAGTTCTGTACTGAGCTCTTAAATAGGCTTGTGTTATTTCACATTTTGTCATAAACCAAAAATATCTATGGACAGGTTCGCTGACCAAATGCATTCTTACAGTAACAGAGCTGAATAACAAGATCAATAAGTGGCGATGATAGTGCATGCTCACTACTGCTTTAATGTAGAGAATATGGAGTTATTTCACTTTTTTTTTAATGAAAACATATTTGGTTACTAACCCTAACCCAACACTGAATTGTTGCCATGATGACTTTTGACACAGATATGTTGAGAGTGACACAGAGTTGGGAGAGGCTTATTATGTTTGTTGGATTTGCTATACAGTGTTTTCTTTCAAGATGAAGAAGTGTAAAACGAATAAAAAGAGATGCTACTGGAAGAATTTAAATGTCAGTGCCATGCAGTGATATTTTGAGGAACGTTTAGCGTTGATCAAGACATCAAACTGTATGACCTGGTAGCTGAAAAGTGGAGCTCGTCCTAAATCATTCATGGGAATTTGACCAAACCTTTCCAGACTTTTTATTAGAAAGTTCATTCACTTTTGGAATTTTGGTTCCTTGGAAGATTTACAAGAGTTTTAAAAGTGCAAGTTTTTTTTAAACAAAAATGCAAAAATTGCTAATGTAGTGAAATGTTTGCTTCAGTTCATTTGGAACGTTTTAGATTCATAGCCTATAGTGTGTTGTGACCCTCTTTGGGTGTGCCAATTTACCTAATCTGAGTGTCACTGGATTGTAGGAGGAAGCCGGGTTACTCCCATTAAGCATGGGAGAACATGGGCCTCCGAGTGGCGCAGTGGTTAAAGCGCTCGCCCTATCATCCGGAGATCGCTAGTTCGAATCCCGGGTGGTGCTGTAACCTCTCGCAGCCGGAGGTCTAGAGAGAGCTGATTGGCCGAGCTCTCTCAGAGGGGAGGGATGAGAGGTACATAGTGCTCCGACATTAATCACGGCTCTACAGCCAGTCAGGGGCGTCTGTGAGCTCGCGCAGCGGAGGGAGCGGATAGCGCTGTCCTCTGAGTGTGTTACGCCGTCCCCAACGGTGCGCGAGCGAGCAGTTCGAAAAGATGCGGTCGGCTGGCGTCACGTGGTTCGGAGGAAACACGTGATAGTCTTCGGCTTAATGTGGGAGCCCCCTAGTGACGGGGAGGAATTGGACACGACTAAATTAGGGAGAAAATCGGGGAAAAATCCCCCCCAAAAAAAGCATGGGAGAACATTCCAGCTCCATTCACACTGGACCTTGACTTAGAGGTTTAAGGCAACAATGCTAACCACTAAGCCACAATGTCGCCCCTGCAGAACCTGATGAAACCAATTTGATGACAATTTTTACTTTTTTACTCCATTATTTATAATTTTTATAATTATAATATTTATATTTTAGGAATATCTATTTAGGTGACACAGTGGTGTAGTGGTTTGCACTGTTGCCTTGCACCTCCAACATCCGGGTTCAATTCTCGCCCATGTTCGATTCCTGCCCCTGTGTGAAAGTTTGTATGTTCTCCTCGTGCTTGGTGGGTTTCCTCCCAGTACTCCAGTTTCCTCCCGCAGTCCAAAAAATGCAGATTAGGCTAATTGGTGTTCCCAAAATGCCCGCTGTGTGTAAGTGTGTGTATGTGGGTGCCCTGCAATGGATTGGAACACAGTCCAGGGTGTACCCCTGCATTGTGCCATGAGTCTCCTGGGATAGGCTCCATGCTCCCCCCATGACCCTTTATCCTAAATAAAGCAGTATAGACAGTGTGAGTGAGTGACTGAGAGTGGGAATATTTATTTATGAAGTAATCTGGTTTAAACAAGACATGAATATGAATTCTTTTTAAATATAATGATTTCTACTTTACATCATACATTTACATTTTTTAGTCATTCAGTAATACACTTTAACTACATATAGTACACATCAAGACTCAGTGTGATTATTTTTAAAGACATTAATTGGAATAAACAGGTGAGTTATTCCAAATAATAATAATAATAATAAAAAATACAAATCAGCTTCAGTGTAAGTCTGAAATGAATGATGAATATTGTGTGTTATTGCGGTGGCGACCCCTGAAAGGGAAGATTGTCTCTCTCTCCAGGTTATATAAGTGTGGTGTCTCAGATGAAGGCTGTGCTGCTCTGACTTCAGCTCTGAGATCAAACCCCTCACACCTGAGAGAGCTGATTCTTTCTCAGAATAATATAGGAGACTCAGGAGTGAAGTGTCTTTGTACCGTACTGGAGAATCCTGACTGTAAACTGCAGAAACTGTGGTAAGACCATATTTTGAAATATTAATGATACACATTCTAGTCTTTAAAAGTACATAAACCAGCAGCTACGTCTCCAAAAACTAATTAGACTTTGACCATGTTCTATAAAATAGACACAAAGTATGGTTACACACAATATGATCTTCACAAGAGTATAAACGCTGATGAAAAAAAATGAAACAGATTTTGTCGAGATGTATAAAGTAAAACGGAAAACGTTAGTGAAACATTTTAAAAGACCCGAAGTTCTACTCAATACAACAAAAACTTTACAAGAAGTTACAAGAAGAGATGAAGTGCTGTTGCTTGTCTGCTTTAGATTGCTTCCGATTGTTTGAGTAGGTTGTGTGTGTATTATTGTGTCTCTCTATAGGTTGGAGCGTTGTGGTGTCTCAGATGAAGGCTGTGCTGCTCTCACTTCAGCTCTGAGATCGAACCCCTCACACCTGAGAGAACTGTATCTGTCAGGGAATGATATAGGAGACTCGGGAAGGAAGCTGCTCTCTGCTTTTAAGAAGGATGACTATTACAAGCTACAGATGGTGTGGTGAGCAATAACTTTACATGTATAGACTTTTCCCCGTAATACATACATACTGTAACGGGTTGGACCCTTTGTGCACGGGTGGCACCACAGACATACGGACATGAGGCGAGGTCTTACGGGAAAAAAAAAAATTACTAAGAAAAAATGGGGAAGGAAAGTGTTAAAATGAGGGAGGATGGAAAGAAAGGGGAGAAAAAGAGTAAAGGTTTGCACATGCAGCTGTATTGACGGTGCCCAACAGGCGGCTGGCGAAAGGCAGTGAATGGTAGAGTGGCAGACAGGAACATGCAGAGGCTCTATGAAATAAAATCACTGTCAAAAATAATCACGGGTAAAAAAAAAAAAAAAAAAAAGATTTGCGTGTAATTGTGTTTTGTCCGATTGGGATTTCAGAATCTGCAGCCACGACAGTTTACAGATATGAGATTGTGTGTGTTTGTTACATTACCACTCTGGAATATACCACTTTGACAGTTTACAGACACAAAACTCGATCAAACAGTGCCCCGCTCACGTGTCACTTACTTTAGGTTCCATCGTGTGACTCTTTGAAATCCATGCTTCGCCTTTTCGTTTCGCTGTCCTCATCATGGAGAACAAAGGGGGCGACATTCCTGTGATGCCGTGAAAGTCTCTAGGGCACATACCATCTCGCTGTTTGCGTGCCACTCACAGATACTCTACCACGCAAATGTTTTGCTTTGTTTCCGGACTCTGGACTAAACTCTGTGCCTCGCTTTTATAATGCGCAGAACGTCTATTAACATTAATCATCGCAACCTCGATGCCTACATATGGAGCCTACGGAGTGAGCAAGGAGCCATAACCGTGTAGGGTTTCATAATGCTGGCTGCTGCATTCTTCACCATTATTATGTAGGGTTTCAGCTCTGGGTTAGAGGTGAATCGAATTTTTAAGGGTTTTGGGTTAATTTGATTAAACTGATTAAAATTTATAACATACACTTCATGATCTATCCGTTCAGCGTTTAGCATGATTTAGTGTATTTTACCAATTTTGTTTATTACGTGGCCAATGTTGATAATACAAAATCTGTTATTTACCTATTATGGGCAATTCAACATAAGATCTGGGCAAATGCTTAAACACATGACCAAGACAGCAAGAATTTATTTGTTTAATTTATGAGATTCACACACTCACACACACACACTTTCACACACTTTTACACACACTTACACACACACACACACACACAAAGTTCAGAGGGTGAAGGTCAGTGGAGTTTTCTAGTACTGTTTACTAGACCTGAGTAAGTCACAAGAGTCTTGAGTTTAATGTTACGGTTTAGTTATGAAGTGAGCACCAATTTTCAGCAAGGTATAAAGCTTTGTTTGTTTATTTGCATTATGTTTCGCTCTCGGCGGCACGGTGGTGTAGTGGTTAGGGTACGGGTTCGATCCCCGGCCAGGCTCGATTCCCGTCTCTGTGTGCCTGGAGTTTGCATGTTCTCCCCGTGCTTGGTGGGTTTCCTCCGGGTACTCCGGTTTCCTCCCACAGTCCAAAGACATGTAGGTTAGGCTAATTGGTGTTCCCAAATTGCCCGTAGTGTGTGAATGAGTGTATGTGTGTATGTCTGTGTGCCCTGTGATGGATTGGCACCCTGTCCAGGGTGTACCCTGCCATGTGCCCTAAGTCTCCTGGGATAGGCTCCAGGCTCCCCGTGACCCTGAATACAGGATTAAGCGGTATAGATGATGAGTGAGTGAGTGTTTCGCTCTCATCTGGTGGCTCACCTCCAGTGAAGGGAATCACATTGTAATGACTGGTTGGTGCACTGAGGTTGAGATGATGTCTTTCGGGGAAGCCCTTCGGTTGTTTAGTTACTGATAGCCGCGCTTTGATACTTCTTTTGAGAGTTTCTTCAGTGCAGGACTTTGGAGTTCTTGCACAAAGTCTCGTTGAGAGTTCTTGAAGAGCGGATGACCTGGTGGCTTGGTGGTGCAGCGGCATAAAGACAAAGGCGAAGAACGCCAGTACGTGCAAGTGCGTTGCTTGCATATTTAAACCATCCAAGTTGGAGACATTAAGCTGTTTCTTTGTTCATGTCATGAACCTGTCTCTTCCATGTTCAACGACTTGCTGGTCTATGCTGTTTGAGGTTAGGCTTGGTAAAAGCCGTCTGGGTTTCCTCTTTTGACCGGGTCACGTTTCTAGCTACTTTACACCACCGAGAGAGATACCATTGTCAACATGGCACCATTTTGCAGGAAGGTGACAGATTCACGGCTCCATTTGAGGTGGCCTGCTAGTCCCTACAACAGGTTGAGACCCACACTGTGGCAATACATACATACACACATACGTACATACCTACTTAATTTCTTTTTTTCTTTTTTTTTGAACAATACAACAATAAAGCTCATGCTCCGATATAACATAGACCATACTAAACTAATTATAAATAGGAGATGATGTTTCCCTTAAAGGGGAGATTATTACATGCTGTTGATCATGAAGTGCCACAGTCCAGTTTATGGCTATTAATATATATTTTTTTTATTTTATATTCAGGCTCTCATGAACATCTTCGTGTGATGAAGACTCTGGTGTTCCTGTGTTGGGGAATTGAAAACATGTTTATAGAGCCATAAGAGCATGTGTGTGTACAACATGCACGTTGAATGATAGACTGCATGAACACAGACAAGTAGAGTAACGCAAGTCATCAAACCTGCCAGTTCTGCTATGAAACCTATGAGACATCAGCCTTCTTGGAACCAGAGGCAAATCTTTAGGGCTTTAATGAGATCTTTAGGGCTCAGTCCCATAAAGTGATAGTAACATGTATTGTGTCTTGCTATCAATATCTTGCTATTTATAATAATTATTATTTTATTATTTGTATATATTCAAAACATAATTTTATTAACACCAGTATTAGAGGTAATGGTAAGTAAATCCATTCCAAATAATATGTGTATTTCTGGGAACCATTAAACGTGGGGGGAAAACACACTGCATATGTATAAAATTCTTGTAAAATGGTGTATATAGATTTTATTTTATTTTATTGATTAAACAGTTGTTCACTATACCAGTCTTGATCTGTTGGCTTTCTCACTCAGTTCTTCCTGCTTTTGCTGTCTTGCTCTGTCCTTTTACTCTTCATACACTGTAAAAAAAAACAAAAAAAAAAAAAACAGTCCGTCTCAACATAGAACGTAACAAGTTGCACAGCTTTAAGTTTGCTCAAATTTTAGAGAAATTTGCTGGCCAACAAATTATTGCTCATTGCTGTTTAGTTGACAGAAACCTTAAGTTGACTCAACTTGTAATTCAAATATTGAAATTAGCTCAAGTACTATTGGTTGTTCGCTCAATTAATTATATTTCTCTAGGGCTGACTTAGTACATCTTTTCATCTACTCAAAAAGGTAAGTTGTTTCCTATTAATGTAGTTTGTTGAAGTGATTGCTTTTTTTTGGATTTTCCCCCCGATTTTCTCCCTAATGTGTTTCCTCCGAACCACGTGACGCCAGCCGACCGCATCTTTTCGAACTGCTCGCTCGCGCACCGTTGGGGGCGGCGTAACACACTCGGAGGACAGCGCTATCCGCTCCCTCCGCTGCGCGAGCTCACAGACGCCCCTGACTGGCTGCAGAGCCGTGGTTAATGTCGGAGCACTATGTACCTCTCATCCCTCCCCTCTGAGAGAGCTCGGCCAATCAGCTCTCTCTAGGTGATTGCCGGGTGGTGCTGTAACCTCTCCTCCGGCTGCGAGAGGTTACAGCACCACCCGGGATTCGAACTAGCGATCTCCGGATGATAGGACGAGCGCTTTAACCACTGCGCCACTCGGAGGCCCGAAGTGATTGCTTTTCTATAAAAACAGCTTACACCAATAATACTCAGGCAAAAAAATTAATTAGTTCAAAATTAGTCAAAGTTATCTACTTAACAGTGATCTAGCATAAAATAGGAGAATATACATTCTATTTTGCTTAAGCGTGTCACGAGCAACCGAGGGACGAGCACAACAGCCTTAGCAGTTAGCCCGTGTTACGTGGATGGTAAACGTCAATAAAATACCTGGAGACCACCAAATGATTATTAGTTCTTATTCTTTTAGATAACATCAAACCATTTTTATAAACTAGGAAAGATTTGACTTTTGAAGCATAATTTTCCCAATGTGTCAGAAAGAAGAAAAAAAAGTCCAATAATAATCATTTGCATGGCTTCATAGGTGTACGTTCAGTCCTTTTGAAATTTAATGTTAAGAGCACAGACCTGACCAAACATCACTCCTAAAGCTCCTGCATTGTCACCCAAGTCATCAAGCACTACTGTCCCCTCCATCAGCTTGTTCATGCTCCTCCTGTGCTGTAGCTCCAAAAGGCCAGCAGTCACCCCTCTGACCCCAATTCATCAGAGCAGAGCTCTGGTTAAAGAAACAAGAGGAGTCTTGTAAAGACACAGATTATATATTTCACTGAATACAGTACCACCAGAGAGTATAAAACACTGTTTCTGGAATTCCAGTGATGATTTAAAGCAACGTAGTGTTTCATATTCAGGTAAAGGTGTTTTACTTTATCATTCTCAGGTGTAACTACCGTACATGTTTTGGAGTGATGTTTTTAATTAACCGGGTATTTACTGAATTCAGTTTTCATACAGATAAGTTAACCGATATACAGTAACACTCATAGATGAGCATTATCGACTCTGAAGAGAAGTTAACATGGAAATTTTTACATCCCTTATCTTACCGAGTACTGACGCGCTGCTACTTCAGGGTTTACACTTCAGAGTTTCTCGAACTTTCGGCCGTGTGTGCTGGAGGGAGCAAGACGCTATTGCTGGGCAAAAGTCAGGCAAAGTGGGGAAAAAGATAGATACCGTTATAAATGTTTAGCTCCTTAGCTCCTGCACAGTGTAACCTAACGTTAGCTAAGCTCACCTTAGTAATATCAGGGTGCGCCAGTATAACAATCAGTGGGAACAAACCGGCCTCACTTATGTAATGCTAACTGCCTTAAATACCTGTAAGCTGACTGAAACATATTTTATTAAAAAAATTAATAAATACTCAATAAACACTCACCAAAATAATAAAGAGTTGTAGGGTTTCAACTTTGGATTAGAGGTGAATCGAATCTTTAAGGATTCAGGTTAATGTTATTGAATTGAAAAAAAAATGTATAGAATACACTTTATCGACTACCCAGCGTTTAGCACAATTGAGTGTATCTTACCAGTTCTGCTTATCACGTGGCCACCGATGATAACAAAAAAACTAGTATTTAGCAATTATGAGCAATGTAACGTAAGATCTGGGCAAATGTTTAAACTTTAAAATACATGACCAAGACAAGAGTTCTTTATGAATTAATTTATTGAACTAATCTATGTTACATGAAACTACGCTATTTAATCACACACACACACACACACACACACACACACATGAACATTTTAGAGGGTGAAAGTTAATAGAGTTCTGTTTAGGTTTACTAGAACTGAGGAAGTGACAAGAGCAGAGCCTTGGGTTTAATCTCACGGTTTAGTTATGAATCGCGCACCAATTTTCAGCAAGGTATGAAGCTTTGTTTGTTTTACTTGCGTTACGTGATGATTGTTCTCGTTGGTCATGGCGTTGCTGATTGGATGGTGCGCTGGGTTGAGGTGACGTCTTTCGGGAAAAAGACCCTTGGTGGCGTGTTTGTTGCCTGGTTACCGATGATGAGGCTCTGAGACTTCTTCTGCGGGCCTCTTCCTTGCACGAAGGTGACGTTCAAGCGGTATCGGAGTTCAAGCCGAAGTTTCTTTGCCTGTCTTCGATCGCTGGATGGCGCAGGTCAGAAGTAAAAGTTCAGGCATTGGTTGAGAGCGGAGCAAGAGAGGCGTCCGCTTCCTTCCTTCAGACGTCGTGACATTAAAAAAATATCTGAAAGTTTTAAATGCTGTCTAAAGTCACCCGCAATTTTTTCACTGATTGGCTAAAATGAGGGACCAGGGAATTAAGACCAGCAGTAACAAAACTAGGAAAATCCGAGGTGCCAAACATTCTGTTTTACTATCATTCACACAGAGACAATTCTGTGACAGCCACAGTTTGATGTCATGCAAACAACTATGGATCAATTTAAGTGCATCAGAAGAATTTGGCACAACTGGCAAATAGATTTGTAAATCCCCTGCATACTGTACAAATTAAATGAAATATTGTGCTTTGAAATAATCTACCCTAATGGCAGCATGTATAAGGAAAATAGAGGTCAAAGGTGTTGGGGTGGAAGAGAGATCACCAATCATTACAGAGAAAGTCCTATTTGTTAAATATGACCTAAAATATTACCTTCTTCTTGTGCCAGATGTGTTATGAGAATTAAGTGGTCAACGGTATCAAAAGCTGCAGTGAGGTCCAACATCACAAGCAGTACAGTTTTTTGTTTTTGCAGTTGCACTGTTTGAGTAACACACACCTTCTTGCTATGCAAGTACAAGTTAATATAGAAATATGCTACATTTTAATGCTTACATTTTTCTTCTATTTCACAACTACTTTTGTCACAGCACTAACCTGGATGATATTTTGCTCAAATAAATTCTAAGAAAACATTTGCACTGTTTAAACAATAATTTGTTCTAAATTACTAAGACCCACATTCATCTTGGATTTCACAGTATACATATATTTTAAAACATGTTAAGCACAAAACATTGATTGATGCTTGGTGAGGTTTCAAATTAAAGCTTAGCTTTCATCTCAGCTAACTTCAGAAAGCTTCATTTAACAAGATTAAGGGGGAAAAGAGCACAAGCATCTGTCTTATAAAAACGTTTTCTTCTTGATAGGAAAATTTGGCAGCCATTCCATTCTCCAGGACATAAGGACATGCTGACATGTCCAGACTTCTTGAACCCAGGTGCTGCTAGGGAGAACAAAAAATACATGATTTTGAACTTAACTATAGCATACATTACATATGTAGCATTTCACTGTACTTAACTGTATTTCTTGTATTTATTTATTCATTGAGTACACGTGTATGATTAATTCAGGGTACATAAACACTATTTTTTTTTAGTAAAAATGTAAAAAAATTGAAATAAATAAATAATGCTCATGTGTTATGACCAAACAATATAATGTCTAATGAGGAGTATTGATGAAGATGGCGCCGCTGTGTATGGTCCGCCGTCCTACTCTGTCTTGTTTTTTATTAATTGCTGTGTTTATTCTAATTGTCTCTTACGATGCATCATCTCTGCTGGTATATGATCGCCTGACACTGTTAAAGATACTGGCTACTATGAACAACCTGTCTGACTGTACTAACAGTGGACATTCAAAGACACCGCCACCTTTTCTAGCGTCAGTACCTGCGCATCTATGGTGTCCTGTTTATCCGTTGCGTTGCAACAAGAAGCGCAAGAGACGCGTAAAGAGAGGAGGTATCCTCGTCAAACTGAAAGCTTATCTGGCCTCCTGTGTGGAAAACCCGGTCTTTGGTCACATTCAACTGAATGTGGGAATTTCGACCTGCGTCGCTCTCAGGAATACAGCTATCGGTGGCTCAGAACGGCTATCCCGGATGACGGGTGCTCGCTTCCGTGTCGCCGGCCGGTGAGGATTCAGACACGGGGCTGTGTACAGGGAAATCTCCGCCCGCTCAGTCGAGCCCCAAAGCAGAGCTGTAAGGTGGTACGTACTGCCTTGTTGAACATGCGATCACTCACAAATAAGACTTTCATTCTGAATGATCTGATTTCCACTCGCGATTTGGATTTTATTTTCCTCACGGAAACTTGGCTAAAACAAGGTGATAACAGCGCCTTCTCCTCCCTCCTCCCTCCCGGCTATTCCTTCTTGAGCATGCCGCGGGTGTCCCGTCGCGGTGGAGGACTGGCTGCGGTTTTCAAACAAAAATTCAGCTGCCGGTTCCTCCCATGTAAAAGCTACAATAGCTTTGAGCTAGAACTGGTTTTGATTCAGTTTGCATGTCCTGTACTATGCGCTATTATTTATCGTCCACCTAAATACAATAAGGACTTTATCTCTGAGTTTTCAGAGCTACTTTCTGAATTAATGCCAAAATATGACAGTTTACTCATTTGTGGAGATTTTAATATTCGTGTCTGCTGTCCATCCTGCCAACTGGTAAATGACTTTCAAAGTCTTTTAAACTCCTTTGACCTGAACCAATCAGTTAGTGACCCTACACATCAGCATGGCTACATGCTGGATCTTGTAATTTCACATGGACTTCCTGTATCCATCTCAGAAATAATCAATATCTGTATTTCAGACCACTTCCCTGTTATCTTTGAATTTACTGTTTCACTATCTACTATGAAACCTTTTACTCCAGCCTGCCGCCGCCGCCCCATTACATCCACCACAGCTGGCGAGTTTGCTGATGCGTTCATGAACACTAGTTTTTACATTCAGGACGAGCCAGCTTCCCCCATGAGCCCAGAGGATTTTATATCCACCTTCTACTCCACCTGCTCAGGGATTTTGGACTCCATTGCACCTTACAAGGACAGATCCATGAAGATCAAACCTGAGCCTTGGCTAAATAATACCACTCGTGCCCTTAGGCAGCACTGCAGACAAGCCGAGCGCAGGTGGAAGAAGGACAAATTATAAGTATCACTGGGTATACTGCGTGACAGTCTTTTTGATTATCAAAAAGCAGTTAAATGTGTGTACCTGTCAAATGTAATTTCTACCAGCTGTAATCGTCCTAGGGTGTTATTCAATACAATTCAGTCAGTTACAAATCCATTGTGCAATGTTCCAAAACATGTATCAAGGTCATTTTCTGATGAATTTCTTAATCATTTTGTTGATAAGATAGCCTCTGTTAGGCAGAATATTAACACTACTTCTAATGGTCTTGATGTGTGTTCTTCTTCTTCTACGCCCTCATCTGTGTTTAACAGGTTTGAGCCAGTGTCCCTATCTTTTCTATCTAAAGTGGTCCAGCAGTTATCCCCAACTAACTGTCCCCTGGACATTATTCCATCTAGGGTGTTGAAGCAGGTTTTTAACACAGTGGGTCCATGTCTTCTCTCTTTTATTAACAATTGCCTTAGCTCAGGGTTTGTCCCAGATGTCTTCAAGCACGCTGTGGTCAGGCCCCTTCTCAAGAAATCTAGTCTTGATCCTGCAGTATTGTCTAATTTTAGGCCAGTGTCTCATTTATCCTTTTTATCTAAGGTTTTAGAAAAAGTTGTCTCTATCCAGTTACAGTCTTTTTTAGAAGAGAATCACGTTCTAGAGAAATTTCAATCTGGCTTTAGAACACGCCACAGTACTGAATCTGCTCTTCTGATGGTACAGAATGATATCCTCCTGTCTCTTGACTCCAAAAAACCTGTGCTGCTTGTGATGTTGGACCTCACTGCTGCTTTTGATACTGTTGACCACTCAATTCTCCTGACATGTCTGGCACAAGAAGTTGGCCTTCAAGGTCCCGTACTACAATGGTTTAGGTCATATTTAACAAATAGGACTTTCTCTGTCATGATTGGTGATCTCTCTTCCTCCTCGGCCCCTTTGACCTCTGGTGTTCCACAGGGTTCCATTTTGGGCCCTGTTTTATTTTCCTTGTATATGCTGCCATTAGGGTCGATTATTTCAAAGCACAATGTCTCTTTTCATCTGTATGCAGATGATTTACAAATCTATCTGCCAGTTGTGCCGAATTCATCGGATGCACTAAAATCGATCCACAGTTGTCTGCTTGACATCAAACTTTGGCTGTCACAAAACTGTCTCTGTGTAAATGAGAGTAAAACAGAATATATTATGTTTGGCGCCTCAAATCCTTCTAGCTTTATCACTGCTGGTTTTGATTCTCCGGTTCTTCATTTTAGCCAAGCAGTCGGGCAGGCTTTTTTCATCTGCACCTCCTTGCAAGAGTCAAACCCTTTTTAAATCGGAGCGACCTGGAGAAAGCCATTCATGATTTTATTAGTTCGCGGCTAGACTATTACAATGTTGGAGTCACTCAAGCTCGTTTACATCGTCTGCAATTTGTACAGAATGCTGCGGCTCGTATGCTGACCAGTAATCGTAAATATGATCATATCACACCAATCCTGTATTCTCTCCACTGGCTTCCGGTACAGTTCCGGATTCAGTTGAAACTTTTGGTGTTTGTTTTTAATGCGGTTAATGGTCTGGCACCCTCCTACCTATGTGAGACAGTAAATTTTTATCAACTAAGTAGAGTCTTGCGTTCTGCTAACCAGAACCTGTTAGTGTCAAGATCCAAACAAAGGGGTGATCACTCTGTCTCTGTGGCTGGTCCTAAACTCTTGGAACACCATTCCACCTGAGTTTCGCAGCATTATGAACCTCCCGCTGTTTAAGGCAAAACTGAAGACTCACTTGTTTAGAATAGCTTTTAATATGTTATAGTTTTATTTAATATTTTTATAATTTTATCTTTTTATTGTTATTATTATCATTTTTATGGCTATGACTATTATTTAATTTTTCATTTATTTATTTATAACTATATTTTATTCTGTTTGTATTTTTATTTCTATTTTTAATGCCATTGTATTGCCATTTTTTGTCACGGTACACCATGTCACATCCACACCTCAAGCCAAGTGATGATCACCTGTGACTCCTCTCCACACTCCAGTCCACTGCTTTCATTTTGCCGCCTCATTCACCGGCTCAGCACACCTGTTCTTCATTTCATTCATTACTCTGCTCCATAAAACTCTTTCACAAACCACCACCTCTTGCCAGATTATTGTGTGCCCTCATGCCCAATTTTCCAGCGTTTTTCACTGCCTTGACTTTTGGATCTCGACCCACGCTCTGTTTCACGGACCTTGCTCTCGTTTCACGTTTTGGATTACTGCTTTTTTGGATTTCTGGATATCGACCATCGCTCACGTTTCATGACCACGAATCAGGATTACGGACTGTATTGGATTTCATGACCTCGAAGCAAGCACGTTCACAACCACGATTATTCCCCGCGGACCTGAGTTGCGTTCAGCGCGCACCGGCTCTTCACTTTCACATTCTCTACGCGAGGCTCGCGCCGTGCCGCCGCATCTCCGCACAGCGGGAGCTTTCATTCACAAAACAAACAGCGCGTTCATCACAGGATAATCGGCGCTATATTCCACACGCGCTCTGCGCTTGGATCCACTACGCCTGTTCGGATCGTGACATTTTTAGAACTGTGAAGCACTTTGGTACAACTTAGGTTGCTGTAAAGTGCTATAGAAATAAATGATTGATTGATTGATTGATTGATTTTATTTTCACTATGGAAATCAGAAGAGAAAGTAGACAGCGCCTGGTTCCTCATCTTACAGAGTAGCATTGTAAAGTCATTTCTCAGGGCCTTGTGCCGTATCACCAGCTGTGAGATAGATGTGTCAGTAGGAATATTGTTCAGAGCGCCATTGGTTTTGGCACAAAAATAAAAACATCAACAAGGAGCATTAACAAATTTCACAAAGGTCATGACCTGAGGGAGCTTCTTTTTCTTTCTCTGTTGCTTCAGATGGTATAGAAACCAACTACGTCTCTACCGCCACCTACTGTATCTGATTGTGTATATAAACAAGTGTGCCTGGGATCGGAACCGAGGTTACGATGTGCACGCAAACCTGCGGGGGGATTCAACAATGAGAAAAAGCCCTAAATTCAACCTGAACCCAGGAAACCACATTTTCATGATCCAAATTCCAATTCTTATGCTCCCTAACAAATACAAGCCTTTGTTTCTGATTAGCCTCACTAACGAGTTTTCTTAAGGACACACAGCTGTTTAGTCTCCATCACATTATGTGTGTTGGAAATGCTCTTTAATGCAGAAGTTTCAGGCAGAATTTCGAATTCTCTCGTCGTTTTGGTTCGTGATGGTTTTTCGACCATACAACTTCACCAAGTGTTTAAGTGATCTCCATTCATGATTTCTTTCCTGACCACATTTCTTCCAAAACGTCCAGCACTCTTCTTCCAAATTTTTTATAATGTACTGAAGGGTTCTTAGTCCAGTTCCAATAAATTCAAATATCGTTAGTTGTATTCTTTGCTTCGTGCAGCTCAATAATTAAATTGTGCTAAAATTGTGACTTTTTTTGGCCAGACAGTATAGGCATTATTAGTAATAATGATGTGTTTGTGAGAAATATAAGCTAATATAATGGGGTGCAATATCTTTTACTACAGTCACTTCTGTCTAAGAATGTCACACTTCTTTCACAGAATGTCACTTATGAAAATATAATGGCCACAAGCTCAAGTGTTGTTTGTAAACTTTACTCATGGGTTTGAAATTATCGATACATGATTACACACAACGTGTCTTAGTTAAATACAGAACATGTTCCAGGATAGCAGTTCTCCAATAGCACAGTGTCCCCAAAACACTAACACATGTTATGTCCCCCTCCAGTGGGCAAATCATTAACACCAATTTTATTTGACACACAATATTCTTTACACAGTCTACTGTGTTAACATCACATTACCACACGTGGAATAGCAAAATCTAAATAATAATAAATAATACATAATAGTAAATAATCATACCACACTTTAACTATTGTCCCCACACTAAAAGTGGATGAACACAATCTCTCTCTCTCTCCAGTATGTTCCATATCCCTTGTACATTTTTTTTTCATTTCCAAAAAAAAAAACAGACAGTAATGATTTCCTGCTGGACAGAAATCATTATCCTGCTGGAAGTAGCCATCAGAGGACGGGTACATGGTGGTCATAAAGGGATGGACATGGTCAGAAACAATGCTCAGGGAGGCCGTGGCATTTAAACGATGCCCAATTGGCACTAAGGGGCCTAAAGTGTGCCAAGAAAAGTTCCCCCATACCATTACACCACCAGCAGCAGCTGCCTGCACAGTGGTAACAAGGCATGATGGATCCATGTTCTCATTCTGTTTACGCCAAATTCTGACTCAACCATTTGAATGTCTCAACAGAAACCGAGACTCATCAGACCAGGCAACATTTTTCCAGTCTTCAACTGTCCAATTTTGGTGAGCTGGTGCAAATTGTAGCCTCTTTTTCCTATTTGTAGTGGAGATGAGGGGTACCCGGTGAGGTCTTCTGCTGTTGTAGCCCATCCGCCTCAAGGTTGTGCGTGTTGTGGCTTCACAAATGCTTTGCTGCAAACCTCGGTTGTAATGAGTGGTTATTTCAGTCAAAGTTGCTCTTCTATCAGCTTGAATCAGTCGGCCCATTCTCCTCTGACCTCTAGCATCAACAAGGCATTTTCGCCCACAGGACTGCCGCATGCTGGATGTTTTTCCCTTTTCACACCATTCTTTGTAAACCCTAGAAATGGTTGTGCGTGAAAATCCCAGTAACTGAGCAGATTGTGAAATACTCAGACCGGCCCGTCTGGCACCAACAACCATGCCACGCTCACAATTGCTTAAATCACCTTTCTTTCCCATTCTGACATTCAGTTTGGAGTTCAGGAGATTGTCTTGACCAGGACCACATGCCGAAATGCATAGAAGCAACTGCCATGTGATTGATTGATTAGATAATTGCATTAATGAGAAATTGAACAGGTGTTCCTAATAATCCTTTAGGTGAGTGTGTGTGTATGTGTTATATATTCTTTAGCCCAAACGCGTCTCTTCTGCTTGTTGCCTGTCCTTAGCAGTGGTTTCCTAGCAGATCTTCTAGCATGAAGGCCTGATTCACACAGTCTCCTCTTAACAGTTGTTCTAGAGATGTGTCTGCTGCTAGAACTCTGTGTGGCATTGACCTGCTCTCTGATCTGAGCTGCTGTTAACCTGCGATTTCTGAGGCTGGTGACTCGCATGAACTTATCCTCTGCAGCAGAGGTGATGGTTTTTGTGACTGCACTTGGGGACACTTTCAAAGTTTTCCCATTTTTTCGGACTGACTGACCTTCATTTCTTAAAGTAATGATGGCCGCTCGTTTTTTTTTTCTTCACTTTTCTTGCTTTTTTCTTGCCATAATTTCAAATTCAACCACTTTGATTGAGACGGTGTGTCCAAACATATATAATGTATATGTTTTGATGACTGTATTTTATATTTTGATGTTAAATATGAGTACCATGTTAACTAAGGGCAGGTTTAAACAGTGGGCTGCAATTTTCTAACTCCGCAGATGCAATTTTGGCTTGTCTGTCTATTTAAAAAAAGTCATACAACATAATGCACAATCTTTTGGAATTTTTAGTTTTATGCTGTCTCTTTGTTGTGTTTTCAAAGCAACATGATCTCAAGCAGTTGCTAAGTCAGTTTCCTTTTCTGGTAAAGTTTTATTCAAACAATTTCCGTTTGCTTTGTGTTTTTCTTGTCCTAATCTTACACCAGCTATGGGTAAACTAGATAAATATATGTTTAAATTCCTGACTACATCAACACTGTCAAAAACTTGTGTTTTCTTATGATTAAAAAGATCATCTCTTACAGTAAAGCATTGCTGTCGAATAAGCGTAGCTTTTTGTTGGATTAGCACAGTTAATTCGTGTAATTGTACTATTTTAAAATATAGTTGTAACTACCCAATTAAATTAAGAAACTCATATCCCTATCATACAAGTTTAGATGCCTCAATGAAATCAAGTCAGCTCCTATGTTTGTAAATATGTTACATTAACACTTACAAATGTAGTTGGACTGAACCATGGTAATTAACAGTAACTCCAATACATCAGGTTGAGCCAGCATATTTACATTTAGGTCAGTCAAGAAAATTATTTCTCGCCAAATTAAAGCATTTGATTAAGGTGGAAATTCTTTCCATAATTTTATTACGTTCACCTAACAAGTTCTTTTTTTTGACTGTATAAAAGGAGCTACATTCCTAAAACAAAAAGAGACAAAATGAGCTCCGAGAACTACGTAATGTCTGTAAGCTAGTACTTGCCTTCACCTTTGAAATTACTAATAACAAAGCAAGTAACTAATGCAAAGGTACTCGAAGTATGACATTATCTAACATTATAGTAGTTACTTGTGCTGTTGCTACAGTATCTTTTGTTATTTGTCTAAGTATAATAGTAAAAGACCTTCAGTTGCTCTTATACTTTTTTGCACATTAATTACGAATTTAAATATTAAATATTATTGATGTAAACATATATTTTAAGGAATCATAATGTAAACAATTAAGCTTAAATGTATAATTAGAATGATTTTAATAAAAAAAAAAAAATGTGTATAATGACAGAAGAAGGAATGTTCAGGTGCCCAAGAAGGGCAACAGTTTTATTATGTGTTCTTTCAATTAAAAACAGCTAGTTTGAGATTTCTATCCACTTGTCTTTTTTTAACTACACTAGAATCCCCATCCCACCCGCGCTGTTAAAAAGTAACTCTAACAATTATTATTACCTTTACTTGAGTAGTAATTTTTAATTGTAACTTTACTTGTACGTCAGTAAAATTTCACTGTAGTAACAGTATTTTTACTTGAGTACAAAATTGTATTACTCTTTCCACCTCTGGGGACAAGAGCATTTCACCAGCATACTCAGGATCTCACTGACTCACATGCACAGCTTTTCTCCTGAATACAAAGCAGTATAGACGATGAGTGAATGAGCGCTCCCACACGGTGGCGTACAAGTATTTGGTCCTTGTTGTTACAGTGCAGGTTTGTGGGTGAAGCTCAGGACGTATGTAGAACAAAGTATGGATGATGAAACTGTTAATCAGTCATGACAAATATGCCAGGTAAACATTTAAATTCTATTTTGAAAATTTATCTTGTTTTGAGTGGTGTGCAGCTACAGTAGTCAAGTGGTCACTTTTTTTATTAATTAAAATAACTGATCTTGTTGGAAGAAAGAATTTTCGACAAAATTGTGATCTATCTAAATAAATATAAAGACATTGTTATACACACACGTGGACAAAATTGTTGGTACCCTTCGGTCAATGAAAGAAAAACTCACAGTGGTCATATAAATAACTTTAATCTGACAAAAGTAATAATTTAAAAAAATTCTATGAATGTTAACCAATGAAAGTCAGACATTGCTTTTCAACCATGCTTCAACAGAATTATAAAAAAAAAAATTAACTCCTGGAACAGGCCTGGACAAAAATGATGGTACCCCTAGAAAATACTGAAAATAATGTGACCAAAGGGACATGTTAATTCAAGGTGTGTCCACTAATTAGCATCACAGGTGTCTACAATCTTGTAATCAGTCAGTGGGCCTATATATAGGGCTCCAGGTAGTCACTGTGTTGTTTGGTGACATGGTATGTACCACACTCAACATGGACCAGAGGAAGCGAAGGAAAGAGTTGTCTCAGGAGATTCGAAAGAAAATTATAGACAAGCATGTTAAAGGTAAAGGCTATAAGTCCATTTCCAAGCAGCTAGATGTTCCTGTGACTACAGTTGCACATATTATTCAGAAATTTAAGATCCATGGGACTGTAGCCAACCTCCCTGGACGTGGACGCAGGAGGACAATTGATGACAAATCAAAGAGACGGATAATCCCAATGGTAACAAAAGAGCCCAGAAAGACTTATAAAGAGATCCAAGGTGAACTTCATGCTCAAGTAACATCAGTGTCAGATCGCACCAACCGTCGTTGTTTCAGCCAAAGTGGACTACATGGGAGATGACCAAGAAGGACACCATTGTTGAAAACAAATCATAAAAAAGCCAGACTGGAATATGCCAAACTACATGGTGACAAGCCACAAAGCATCTGCTATGGACAGATGAGACAAAAATTGAACTTTTTGCCAAGGCACATCAGCTCTATGTTCACAGATGGAAAAATGAAGAATATGAAGAAAAGAACACTGTCCCTACTGTGAAACATGGAGGAGGCTCTGTTATGTTCTGGGGCTGCTTTGCTGCATCTGGCACAGGGTGTCTTGAATCTGTGCAGGGTACAATGAAATCTCAAGACTATCAAGGGATTCGAGAGAAATGTGCTGGCCAGTGTCAGAAAGTTGGGTCTCAGTCGCAGGTCATGGGTCTTGCAACAGGACAATGACCCAAAACACACAGCTAAAAACACCAAGAATGGCTAAGAGAAAAACATTGGACTATTCTAAAGTGGCCTTCTATGAGCCCTGACCTCAATCCTATTGAGCATCTTTGGAAGGAGCTGAAACATGCTGTCTGGAAAAGGCACCCTTCAAACCGAAAACAACTGGAGCAGCTTGCTCATGAGGAGTGGGCCAAAATACCTGCAGAGAGGTGCAGAAGTCTCATTGACAGTTACAGGAATCGTTTGATTGCAGTGATTGCCTCAAGAGGTTGTGCAACAAACTATTAAGTTAGGGGTACCATCATTTTTGTCCAGGCCTGTTCCATGAGTTCATTTTTTAAAATAATTTTGTTGAAGCATGGTTGAAAAGCAATGTCTGAATTTCATTGGTTAACATTCATAGAATTCTTATTTTTTATTACTTTTGTCAGATTCTGTGACCATTGTGAGTTTTTCTTTCATTGATCGAAGGGTACCAACAATTTTGTCCACGTGTGTACGAACATAAAGTCTTGTCACTATCGGTTATTATGACTGGGGGGTTAGTGCTCACACACAAAACTGTCTTTTTTTTCCTCCATGCCATGATATTTCTAATCGGATCTGAAGAATTGTAGTAAGCCTTGTGAATGTTTTTTTTTTCATTTTCACAAAACTGAACATTTCATCTCTTCCTGTCCCACCTTGATGTGTAAAAATCCATGGAAAGCACAGAACACTATGTTTAGAGAAAGTGAGGTTTACCTGTATTTGTACAGGTAACGAAAGTGAGGTTTACCTGTAAATGTAAATCTAGCCCGGTGGAGATTTACATTTACATTTAAATTTAGGCATTTGGCAGTCGCTTTGTTTTGCAGTCGCAAGTGCTTTGAAGGTTACTTCACTGAAGAGATACTTACACTGGGTTACTAGGTTACTAACAAAGTGCCATCATTTAAACACAATACTACCAAACACCCACCATTGGGGGGGGGGGGGGGGTTTGAATTTGATGCAGGCGGTTACCCCAAGATTGTGGGCAGTGGCTGAAGGAGTAATCTGATTGTTGTCCAGGGATATTACAAGGTCTTGACCTGGGGATGAGTCACCATGAGGAACAGCAGTTCCGTTTTACTCAGATTGAGCTTCAGCTGATGAACTGCCATCCAGAATGAGATGTCTTCCAGACATGCTGAGATCCGGATTGAAACCTGAGTATTTGAGGGAGGAAATGAGAGAATAATTTGTGTGTCATCTGCATAACAATGGTATGGAAATCCATGTGATTATATGACCTTACCAAGAGACCGGGTATAGAGAGAGAACAGAAGTGGACCAAGTACTGAGCACTATGGGACACCAGTCATTTATGTTAGAAGGTGTCTTGTCTTTACCTGACCAGTCTAGTTGTGGTGCAGATGTGTTAGTTCAGGATATTGAACTTTGTGTAGTGAAAGCTCTTACATATGATTCTTACATATGATTTATTTCCTCTGTAATATAGTGTCTGGCTTTAAGGTTGCAGCTCATCCTCAGTTGCCAAGCCAAGTCTCACTTGGGTAATAATTTAACTGGTGGTACGATTTTTCACTTGTCTGTTGTAACACACGCTCCCAAGATGAATGAAGGCAACATGTTGTCAATTGAGTTTCTCTGTTTTTAGCGGTCATGACACACACTCTGCTTTAAACTTCTCCACAACTTTATTCCTGTCTTGTCTGGTGTGCTCCTTGTGCTTTATGATGTTTTTTGTTCACTAATGTTCAAGAGGTATGAGTACTTTTGCAAGGCACTGTAAATAAACTCTACACAAACACACTATTTGTTTCTCCCACCTTTTTAATTTATCTCCCTTTTTTCTGTGTTTTTTGTTGAATAGTTTTTTGTTTTAGTTTTCTTTTGTTTTGTATTTTCTTCCTATCTATCTATCTATCTATCTATCTATCTATCTATCTATCTATCTATCTATCTATATATATATATATATATATAAATTTTATTTATTTATTTTTTACAATAAAAATATTTTAGTTATAAAAAAATACAAATATCATGTCTGGGTAAATGTGCATTGCTTGTAGGACAAACTAAATTGAACACACCCTTTCTCATGTGTATGAAATGCCATATCTGTACCACAACTTTTTTAACCCAAATTTCCGCAGTCATGGCACAAAATCAGCCAAAACTGAAAGGGACGAACCTGTTGCTTGCATGTAAACTATACATACACCGATGCTCTTTCAGACATACATGCAGACAACACAAAGTATTGCATGCATCATTTATGCACTTGGCACTAGTCACGTCTAATTACAGCAAAGGCGTAGTTTATCCTAAACAGTTTTCTTTTTTCTCCTATGTGTAATAAACTGTTTTCCTGTTTAATAGTTTCTGTTTTAAGCAATTTCAAAGCGTTGCCAAATAAAAGTTCAACTTATTTAACTGTTAAATTGAATACATTTAACAGTTCCACGATAGAGAATAGATTCTCTGGCAGCATCAAAAATGAGTTGAGCTTGCTGTTCTAAAGCTTTTTTATGCTTCGAACTACTGTTCTTAAGCTACTAAAGATCTGACTATGAGCCAAGTCAAAGAGTCATAGTCTCGTAAAACTCGTTCTATGAATAATTCATCACCTGTAATGAATCCTCCTTCCTAAAGTGAAACTGTTTCTCCCTCAGCTCCAACTCCACTTTGTGAAAAAGCAGGAGTGATAATGTCATACAACAAGGACTGTTGACTAAAGGTGAGTGATTTGCTTATAATAAACGACTGTATATAAAAAGAATATGGATGTATTGTAAATAAAACTCATGTAAAACAGACCTTTTAACTTCTTTTCTTCAAATTCTCATAAATGAAGCTTTCAGAATGTTTGTTGAATATAGTTTAATTAGTATGAAACAAACATCATCTGTTATTCAAATATATTTCATTATAATTCTCTCAGTTGCGGTTTGGAAAAAAGTCACAGTGCTGTGCCATTATAGTCATTACAGGCTGTAAAAAGATGCTGTAAGAAGTGAAATCAGAAGTAGCACAACCTGAACCTAAATGTTACAGTATGTTTGATGGAGAAACCTGAAAATCTGTCAATAATTCCAGCAGTTTCAACTTGAAACTTGTATGATGTGAGTCAGAAGTAGTCAATCATAGCACACCTGTGAGCTCACTGAGGCATATTGGTCTGGTTCTGTGGCGATCGTATAAATCCCATAAGAGTAGTATGTACAATTCCAGTGGGTGCGTGTTGCAAACAACCCAAAATAACTGAATTCCTGTTGAGTAGATTCCATGATATGCATAGTAAAAGTTGTCCAATTCAATGAGATCTGAATGTGTACTAGGTTTCGTATGCATAAGTGAAAGTGTGTATGAGTAATGCAGCAAAATCTCAGGTGAAAGCCCTAAAGGGGCCCAGCAGCAGTATCCATCCTGCGTGCTGATTTTCAGGACTTTTTTGAGCATGTTAAGAACACAAGAAGACAGAATGCTAGGAAAAAGATCCATAGAACAATAGGACCCTTCACATGACATCAGCACTATGAGAGCATCAGTATTAGCAAAACATCAGGCTTATCAGAGGTAAATACAGTCTTGAGCAAAAACTAAATTAAATATAGGAATCCTTATATTTTCTCTACGCTCGCTCACCTATTTGTGTATGCGTGTGTGTGTGTGTGTGTGCCTAACACTGGAAGGAGGGGTGGGGGTGGAAAAGTTTCTTAAAGGGACAGAGCATATTTTAGAACCATATACAATAAATCTTCGTACTTGAACGACTATTATTATTATTATTATTATTATTATTATGGCCCACGCACAATGACATCAGCCCTATTACATCATAGTGTGTGAAGGGCCCTATTTTTTTTTTTTTTTTCAAAAGGACTATAATGATTTTTTATGGCCCAAGCACTGTGTTTGAGGACTCTCTTGTTTGAGTTTTTAAGCATGTTAAGACCTTAGAAAAAAAAGAGGGCCCTCACACACTATGATGTTATAAGGCTGATGTCATACAGCTTGGGCCCTAATAATAATAATTACTCAAGTGGTGAGCTTTATTGCATACAGTTCTAAAAAGTGCTCATATATATATATAGAGAGAGAGAGAATAGAACTACCTTTTAGTAGTTTAGTGCACATGTGTGATTTGGCCGTGGCTTTAATATCTAATAGAGTGAAGCTCAAGTTCACAGATCAGAGTTGTTTGAGTACTGTACGAATACAAAGTAAAAACAGATCTACTTGACTTACATAAATGGGTAACCTGTTTGTGTAAATAACTATACTTGTGTATGTGTCTGTGCATGTGTGCGTGTGTGTAAATAATTATGTGTGCGCATGTAAATAAGTATCTTTGAGTGTGTGGGTATGTGTGCGTATGTAAATAAGTGTGTGTGTGTGTGTGCCTGCGTGCGTGTTTGTGCGAAGATAGTCTTACATACATGAATAAGTATCCTTGTGTGTGTGTGTGTGTGTGTGCAGGAGAATTCGAGGGAGCGAGATAATGACAGTGACATAACTTTAAGGACTCACCACAGCTGAACCATTTAAAACATCAAAAATCCATTTGCTATTTTGCATCCCGGTTTGGTGGCGATTGTATAAATCCCCGAGAAGCATTATGTCAAATTCCATTGGATACACTTAACTCAAAACTGACTTTCTGTTCAATAAAACCCATAACATGCATGCTAAATTCACATGCAAAATTGTTCAGCTCAATGAGATCTAGAAGAGTACAGAATCTCACTTGCATACAGTATGTGCAAGTGAGTATGAGCTGTGCAGTAAAATCTCGTGTGAAGGCCCTGCGCAATGCCCTTTTAAGTGTTGAGTGCTCACAGTATGTCACAAAAGTGAGTACACGCCTCACATCTCTGCAAATATTTAGTTATATCTTTTCATAGGACAACGCTGCATAAATGACTCTTTGACACAATGAAAAGTCGTCAGTGTAAAGTTTGTATAGCAGTGTAAACTTATTGTCCCCTCAAAATAACTAAAAATACAGCCAATAATAGCTGAACCCCTGGCAACAAAAGTGAGTACACCCCTAAGTGAAAATGTACAAATTGAGCACAATTTGAAAAGTGGCGTGTGTAATAGCAGTGTGGAGTTTAATTAGAGAGGTTTAATTATTCTGTAAAAAACACGTGTCAAACAAGGTCCCCTTATTTAAGGATAAATGCAGAAAAGGTTGTCCTGTGCATTTCTCTCTGAAAACCAGAGTAAAATGGATCATTCCAGACATTGCTCAGAAGAACAGTGTACATACGATTCAAACGTTGATTATAGGAAAACATACAAAGAAGTGCAGAAAAAGATAGGCTGCTCTGCAAAAATAATATAAAATGCTTTAAAATGGAGACCAAAACCAGAAAGACGTGAAAGTAAATGGAAAAGTACCATTCGAAAGGATCAAAGAATAACAAAAGTGTCAAAGACTCAACCAATGATCAGTTCCATCATGATATAAAGAACATCTAAAGTTATCTCTGAGTACTGTTACTATTAGAAGACGACTATGTGAAGCCAATCCATCAGCAATAAGCCCCCGCAAAGTCCCATTGTTGAAAAAAAGACCAAAGCCAATGAACACATTGACTGGCCTAAAGAGAAATGGCGCAATATTTTGTGGACTGATAAAACCTAGATTGTTCTTTTGGGGTCTAGAGGCGGCAAACAGTTTGTCAGACGACCCTCAAACACTGAATTCAAGCCACAGTACACAAGACAGTGAAGCATGGAGGCACAAGCATCATGATATGTGGATGCTTCTCCTACTATGATGTTGGGCCTATTTATCACATTTCAGGGATCATGGATTAATTTGAGTACTTCAGAATACTTAGAGGTTGCCTTATGCCGAAGAGGAAATGCCCTTGAAATGGGTGTTTCATGACCCCAAACACACCAGTAAGCGAGCAGTCTCTTGGTTCCAGACCAACAAGATTAACGTTATGGAGTGGCCAGCTGTTTCTGAGACAAAACTAAGAAATGCAGAGGAATTGTGGCGTTTAGTACAATTGTCTGGACAGGGTGCCAATCCATCGCAGGGCACAGACACACACACTCACTCCTTCACACACTACGGGCAATTTGGGAATGCCAATTAGCCTAACCTACATGTCTTTGGACTGTGGGAGGAAACCGGAGTACCCAGAGGAAACCCACCAAGCACGGGGAGAACATGCGAACTCCATGTACACAGAGACGGGGATCGAACCCGGACCCTGGCGGTGCAAGGCGACAGTGCTAACTACTAGAGTACACCACCGTCTTCTGGATTCCATATTCTAAAATTTACATTGTTACCAGTTTTAATCCCTGGAATGGAAGAAATTTAAATTTTCCTTATAACATGAATTGTATTGTTTTAATCACTCTACTGTATACAGTATTCTTTGGTATTTTTTTAAATAAAATATTACAATTTCATATTTTATAAAAATAAAAATAAAAAAACAAAAGAATATACCATTTGTATTTTTCATTTGTAAAATAACATAGAAAATCACTGGTTGTGTATAGAGCGATTAAAAACAATACAAGGCATGTTATGATGAGGAAACTTTCCATCTCTTCCATTCCAGCGATGATGCCAATTTTAGAATCTGCAGAAGTTCAGTGGTCCGAGCACAACCTCTCTCTCCTCTGAAGAGAAAACACCTTTTATTTGAGGTAAAGTGACTGATGTGCCTAACTTTTGTCAGCAGAGCCTTTGTTTCACTGAATAATCCACGACTTTTCATGAATATGTAAGACCTATTAACACCTCTTAGTTGACGCCACCCACCCACCCACACACACACACACACACACCCACACACACTAAAAGGCAACTCAGAAAGCAGACCAAACGTCATCAGCACATCCCCCCCCCCCAAACAGCGCAGCAATGAGAATTTACTTACATCTGAACTGAGTCGTTTACATGAATCACTGATCAATAGCTAATCATATCAGTTTATTCCTTCAGATGTACCTGTTTAACGTGGAAATTTACAGGCTTGTTACTGAATGATTTACTCTGATAAAGAGCCGTATAAGAACAGTGGCAGCGGGCACACCTAAAATAAATGCAGGATTATTATTTATAATCTAAATAAAAATGCTTTTCTAAACGTGGGCTATTGTTATTTACTACAATATTTGTTAATTTAATTGAAATGAGGTTGGGGCTCCGTTATGTTGAGCCGTGATCCTCCTCTTTAATTTCTTACGTTGTCTAATCATCGCTCAGCCGCACGCATAAAGTTTTCCAGAGCGCACCGGCAGAAGTAGACTAATGATTATTAATGCGTCGGGAAAAACAACAAGGAGACGGACTCTGACCATCTTAATAATTCATTGATAAATTCGTGTTTTCTTTGGTTTCGGCTTTAGTGATGAAGGTGATCATGTCATCTCGTCATCTCCACAGCCGTGGATGCGCCTATAATTCACTTTTCGAATTATGAATTACATTGTCTAAAATTGTTTCCCATTAGTTTACATAAAAGCAGACATTTCGCTTATTATAAGTATATTTTTTTCTGTGAAGCAAGTATACAGGGAGTATACAGGGGTTATTATATTGTGTTTGAACATTAATCTGGCAAACGTTTTCTGATGCACACCCAGAGTCTGTTTTCTGGCTACGTTAGTGTTACACATTATATAGTCTAAAGGCTAATGTAACGGGTTCAACCCAATGTTGCACGGGCAGCACCATAAAGCATGGACACGAGGCGAGGTCTTACGGGGAAATGGGTAATTTATTTAGAAAAAATGGGGAAAGAAATGGAAAGGAGTGAAAGTGCACGTGCTGATCTGCTTGGCAATGCCCTGCTGGCATGTGGGCACAGGCTGGTGAGCAGTGATGAGCGAAGGTGCCGCGGGAGCTTGAGCAGCTTGTTCACATGCTGTCTTCTTGCTGAGATCAAAGGGCGGCATTCCCTGTTTTAAAGTCTCTGGGGCGCGTCACATCGCCCCGCTCGCGTGCCATTTTCCTTAGTAAACTCCACCGCACGCTGCTTTTTAAAGTCCAGTTTCCCCAACAGACCCCGAGCTACACTTCGCGCTGTGTTTTATAAAATTATGATGATCAACAACAGCTACTGCGTTTCATTCTTATAATAGTGCAAAACACAAGCGGGGCTGAATGATAACGACATCTGCTTATGCAGTAGCACGTCCTGACAATGTTTTAATTTTATAGCCATTTAGTTTAATTTATTTCCGTTTTGTCTCCTACAAATTTATAGAACACAAAATATACGATGACCCAAAACCGCACACATGTAGCTTTTCTAATTACACATGATGAAAAAATCTAAAGATTCACTTTTAACGTTTACTTTGCTTAAATTCGATACTAATAAAAATTTAATTCTACATTTGTACGGTAATTTTAGTACTGTGATTATGAATTCGTTTAAGTACAATGTTACACTTGATTTTATCCGCTACTACGTGCAGCTCTAAAGGAGCTGCGGCTCATTAATCCTTGTGAGAATGAAATAAGGTCTGATGTGTTGGTCTATAGTTATATAGCGCCACTCAGTGGTAAAAGCCAGCAAACGTACAAACCCAAACACTGTCGCCATGAGGCGCGACGGTGAAACTAGAATACTGCTCGTCTACCATATGTACATGTTCATATTTTTCACTAGTCCAGCATTTCTGTGGTAAAAATCTTTTTTTAAAAGTCTTAATTAATATTCCGATTTCCTGAGATACTTAATGTTGGGTTTTCATTAGCTGTAAGTCATAATCATGCAAATAAACAAAAAAATTTAAAATATATAATTATGTGTGTAATGAATCTACAGTATGTAATGAGTTTTCACTTTTTTATTGAATTACTAAATTAAATAAACTTTTAAATTTTATGCACCTGTACATCCTACATTTCTGTGGCAGATGTGTGTGATTGCCAGCTTATTGTCAGATTGTATATGAGCACTTGCTGGTGAAGGACTGGTCCACCAAACCACCCCTGTCCCCCATATACACCATACACACACACACACACACACACACACACACACACACACACACACACACACATATATATATATATATATATATACACACAAAGGGTGATGACGGGCTTTCAGCCAGTGCACAAACACAGACAACGCCATGCTCGGACCTGACAACAGTGACACACAGAGAACTTGGCACTTTCAATGTGTGTGTGGAAAGTGGGCCGGGCACCCTTACTCAGCTGGCCTGAAGGACACCAATCACTTTGTAAGGATTTGTTAGAAAACGTAGTTACACTATAATGGGGTCTAGAATCCAACTTCCGGTGTGGTGTAGGCTTAGCGGAACAAGAAAAAGACAAAACACGTACACATGATAAAATCTAAATCAAAACCCAAAGTGTATTAGATGATAAACAGAAAAAGAAACAGGTGCACCACAAAACAACCTTTACAAAATATATACAAATATAGGTGTGTGTGTGTGTGTGTGTGTGTGTGTGTGTGTGTGTGTGTGGGTGGGGAAAATGTCCAAGGTCCAGATTATTGCTATGAGCGTGTGTGTGAGAGATGTATCGGTCTCACTGGTATTATTGCGTATATCCGGGAGCACAAAAATGATGCAAGAGGGTGTGTGAAGTGTCTGGCAAGGATTAATCCAAAGAAATTGGCACAATCCAATTTGTCGTGATCTCCACTCTCTCTCTTCCATAAATCCACAGTACTGTTTTCTCCTCCCCCCTCCCCCCCTCGCTTGATCATGGCAGCGCTTTAAACCGAGCAAAGATTTTTAATAAATTTTAAATCGGAAACCGAGCAAGTATTAGTTTACGAGTGCCGAGTATCATGTATCATGCATGCGACTCTTATTTTGACACCGAGCGGCAATGCTCGTCTCTTACTGGTATAATCAACATCTCCGTCTCCCTTCCGTGTGTGCGCGCGCGTAATTTGACACTGTGCCCCACACACACGTACTTTGTGTGTCGGTGTCAAATTATGCGCACGCACACACAGAAGGGAGACTCTCCCCGGCTGCACACACGCGCTTTCTATTTACACAGAAAACTCAGCTCTATCGCGATTCTTTTCAAAGGTTTTTTCAAAAAAAAAAATCAAAAGATTTTTTTTTTACATTACCGCAGTGATTCAGTTAGTATGCGCTCATGTCAGTGAAAGAGAGATTTCTTTTTTTCCTGTTAAAACGCTGTTTCCGCTGTGTTTGTGTATGTGTCCGTTTGTTGTGAACATTAAAATCTGATTCCGTTAGTATGCTCTCATGTCAGTGTCAGAGAGATTTCTTTTTTTCGGTTAAAACGGTGTTTCCGCTGTGTTTGTGTGTGTTTGTTGTGAAACTTAAAAAGCGAGGCGGGGAGAGGGAGGAGGAGGGTTACTGTGTAAAACGAGGCGAGGGAAGGGGCTAATTCCACACACACACACACACACACACACACACACACACGGCACCTGCGCGCACCAACAGAAACACTTATCTCTCGGGATTTATTTGTACTTTTTTTTAAGGTAAAGTGCAGGTTAATTAGTTTTAATTTTCACGTTATATATTGTATTAATTATTTTTATGTATTTATTTTTTTGGGCTGTGGAACGAATTATTTGAGTTTTCATTATTTATTATGGGGAAATGATGATTTGGTTTAAGAGTGTTTTGGAACACGAGCCCACTTCTGGGAACGAATTATGCTCATAATCCAAGGTTCTACTGTACACTTAATTATTCAACCGCCATTGAAAATATGTTTTTTTGGCCAAAATTACTAACTTGCAGCTGTTTAAATCAGTGAAACAAAAACTATTTAAATAGCTCAATATGTCTAATGTAACAAGTGGTTTCTCCAAATTCAACACAGTTGCCCATTTTTAATGAAGTCTCAGAATTATACAATTCCATGGAATGAAATACCTCATTAGAACACAAATTCGGTTTGGTTTGAACAGGAAGGCAACCTTGGGTGATCAGAAAGGCACCTATAAATTATAAACCTATATGAATGCATTATTATTACTATTATTATTATTATTATTAATAATATATCTGTAACTAATGCAACTAATCTGGTGCAATTAATCATATGTCTAAGGTTTGATCTGGATGTTGTGGATTCTGCAGAGGTCAGAAACGTGAAACCGAGAAAGTCCGTGATCAGAGCTTGTGGTCGATAAACAAATCCAAGGGTCAGCAACAGTAAATCTGTATAGAGGAAAGATCCGTATCGTGAGACAAACACGAGGTCGAGATCCGGGAGTTCAAAGCAGAGAGAAACGCTGGAATACTGGGCATGGATAGCACACTATAATCTGGCAGAGAGCTGTTGTCTGAAGGTGTGTTAAATAGAGAGCTGAGATGATCCGGAATTGAGAACAGGTGTGTTTGGAACAGTGAAGGAGGTGGTGAAAAGCAAGGAACGGGATGGATTGTGGAGCAGGAGTGTGCAGGTGATCATGATCGTGACTGAGATATGGGCATGACCTGGCGTGCTGTGACAAAAACCACATAAAAAAGACAGAAGTTTTGGAATTTTGTTCTATGGACTGATGAAACTAAACAATTTTTTTGGCCTATGGATCGTGGGAAGATTTGGAGGAGAAGAATGAAACATATGCAGAAAAGTTTCCCTGCCTACAGGGATGCAAGACAGTGGCTCAGGGATGCTTTGGTGGCCGGGGCAAACAAGGATAAAGAAATCCTTATACTTTATAGAAAATGTCATGCCATCTGTGAGGAAGCTGAAACTTTGGCATCATTGGACCTTGAAACAGAACAATGATTCGAAGCTTACTTCAAAGTCCACCACGTCTTGGTCTTAGATGAAGTCCTGAAGGGTGCTAGAGTGGCCATCATAGTTGTCTGACTTGAATCCATTAGAAAATCTTTTGGCGATTTTAAAAAATCATTTGCAGAACACAAACCCAGGAATTCTACCGAACAAGCGACCATTGCCCATGAGGAATGGGCTAAGATCTTTAACAAACACTGTCAGAAGCTATACATCAAGTTTGCATCAGATCATAATACCTAAAAGGGGCTCTAGTATTAAAGTATTGAAGATGTTTGAAGATGTTTCTCATTAAGGGATTGAAGAATTTTGATGCTGTAAGCTGTTGGAAACTTTTTCCTTTGTCGAATCAGAGACTAGAAGATGTTGGGATATCTTTCAAGCAGAAGTTACTGTTTATTGAGAACTCAGCATGCGTCGCTGTAGTCATCGAAGGCTGACTGAAACTGAGCCTTGAGAGGTTTATACCTTTCAAGGGGCAGGGATACAAAGAGGTGGAGACAATCTAAAAAAAACGCATAGAAATGTAGTTAAGGAATCAGCCTGGTAGCGGAATTTCCCCAGCCCTGATCTCATTAGCATAACAGTGCCTTTCAAATGCATACGTGCTAATCTAATCAGCGTGCCAGAATCGCCCAGACATTCACATTATCCATGAAGCAAACGGTATGACACGATAAGATGGGATTAATGCTCCAAGAGTTCTTAACCACCATGTTTGTATAATGTCCATAATGAATACTAGTATGGCAATCTTGATCATGTTGATGGATAACTGAAGTTCTCGTATGTGATTCTTTGAGTATTTTTTTTTTAACTCTTGTGACAGTTGGCGCCATAGTTGGTCTAGTTGTCTGTTAGAGGTTGTGTCCTTATTTGCAGGTGAGGAGGTCAGTATGTATGGGTCTCAGGACAGCCATCAAGTGGTATCTGCACAAAATTAGAAAGAAAACAAAAGACGACAGACCAGTATCTGTTCTAAAAGACTGCAAACACTAGGGTTGTATCCTCTGTTTGATCTGTGTCTGCTATTGTTCCTTCTTTCCCTATTTCCTAATTCCCATAACACCTAAAGAACAGTGGAGTAAGGATGCCTGTTGCATTCGGTTCTTCCCTGGGCTCCTCACTGGTCCATCTGTCCATGTGGCCCCTGAAGCCTGTTTAGCAGATACATCAGTAAGAGCATTACCTTTACTGTAGCTTCCGTAGTATTAGTTGTGAGATGTGCTTTCATTTGATCACAGCTAACTTCCTTGGAAGTTTCATGGCAAACATTAGATCTTTCACTAATCCAGAATGCTTAATGGGGGATCCAGCAGAAGTTAGAAACTGTCTAATTTGCCAAATGACACCAAAATCATACCTGGAATCAGTGGTCACGGTGTGTGCCTAATCTGTTATCGCTCCTTGCTCACTCCATAGGCTTCCTAAGTAGCCAAAATCGGGCCAGCTGGCAAACAATTTAAATTAATGGACCTCAGGCTTTTGCCGCATTATAAAAGCGCAGCGGAGTTTAGTCCAGGGTCCGGAAGCAGAGCAACAGCGGCACATGGTAGATTTTATTAACGAGAGTGGCACGCAAGTGGGGGTGATGTGACGTGCCCCAGAGACTAAAAAAGTAGACTGGAATGCCGCCCTTTGATCTCCGTGAGAGGACAGTGTGGGAAAGACCTGCTTGAGCTCCCACGGTGCCTTAACTTCCGCATAGAGCCTGCCTTCGCATCCCCTCCGCTGAAGAGAAAAAGGCCGCAGAGCGGATTGCATTAAGGTCCCAAATCCCAGCCGACGGACATCCAGGAGAGACTCCAGCCTGTGAGCACACCCAGAGAGAGCTGGGAGGGGTCGGTCTTGGCTCGTGCCAGCGGCAGAGGTCGCCGTCATGGGAGTGTGCAGGAGCACTGCCTCCATGTGCTCCATCCTGCCACTTTGTCCACTGCCGCCTTTCACCAGCCGTGTGCCTGCATGCCAGCTGTGCACTGCCTCCGGACCTGCACATGCACACATCCATTCTTTTCCTTTCCCTTTATTCCTTCCTCTCTCCTTTAACCCTTTCCTACCCCATTATTCCAAATAAAATGACCCTTTTTCCCTTAAGACCTCACCTCTTGTATGTGCTTTATTGTGCTAGCCATTACACAGTGTAGATATTTGCAACTGATCCTGAAGCAAGGATGGGCATCTTACATTTACAGTCTGTCCTAACACCATTCCTGATGAAGCTTGAAGTGCTAAATGAACTGCCTGCACTGCTTTAAGACATGGGCCTATACCTTAAGCGACTATGTCAAGTATACCAGAATAGTCATGAATTGGGCAAAAACTGCCCCCATGATCTTGCATCAGGCATGCAGTCATAAAGCCTAAGTGTCCATTAAAATAAAGCACAAAGGGCCTATCAGATTGTGCAATTCCTAATCTTGTGCTTGATATAGTGCTCCCTTTAAACATTTTGCACTTGCTTCTAGTGTGCCAGAACTATGGAGTACTTGTGAGTTTTTTGACTGTATGTCTTGGAAATACTACTCTACAAATTGGAATGGGAAGGTATGCTTCTCCCAGGCCTCTTTTGCCACATCCAGCAGACTAGGGCCTCTTTTAGAACTTTTCAAAAGGGTCAAAGCTGGTGGAAGTCTTGTACTTCTTAGTCCCAGCCAAAGCAAGTGATCCTTAATTTTCTTCATTGTATATTTTTTCCCTGTGATAACGACAATGAGAGTGAGCCCTGAGGGACCACTAAAATATTGCGTGCTTCTCCTATTCTCATTGTGTGGTAGTAAAAAAGTCCTCCATAGATGAGAAAGTATGATGTCAGCCTTAGGTGCCCGTCATCCTCTGCCTCTCCATCTATCCCCAGCAGTGTTTTAGGTATGCCTCCTCCTTCTGCTGTAGGGTGAAGCTGCCGTCATGAGTAACTTGCTGAGACAGAGAAAGAAATGGTTTAAAGAAAAGGATTTGTTAAGCTTTCACTTCTGCATCCATACAATCATCCTGGATTTGAGCAATGCATACAGGTGAGACAATGCACCTTCTCAGCAAAGCTGGCAGTGGCGAGAAGATGCGGCCTTCTACTTGGCCCATAGTCCAGGCCAGTTATGCCCTAGGGACAGGCATATTAGCGATTAGATCAGCAACAACGTAATGTGGCCAATCCTGGACTGTGATGCTGGCCATTGGAACCTCTTGACATTGACTGTTTATCTGTCAGGATGACTAATGGGTGAGCTAATGTAATATCACTAATGTATCGATGAGGGCAGGGAGCTAATGATGCAAACTACAATGGTGGGTCTGCCATGCTGATAAAAATTTGTGCTTCATATTGCATAATTGTTTCCTTCTGTCCATTAATTTTAAAAGGGAAAATAAATAAATACAATGTTGAATGAATGTTATAATAAAGTATTTGTGTGTAAGCTGATCACTGTAAATATGGGATTTTTTTTTAAACCAATAAGGCATAATTTTACTTTATGTTAGAGATCAGTTATTGTGTGAAAATGTACCTAACTATTTGTTTTGTGTCTTCTAGGAGTGTAGTCCATTCCAGCAGAGGAAATCAGACTCTTCAGAACTCAGCTGTGTGTTTGTGCAAAATTTCCTAATATTCAAAGATGGAGACTCCTGACCTGAACACAGATGATGATGTCCCATCCTCAAACAGCAGGTAACCTACCATGTCTCTATATTAGTCAAACCCTCTGAGGTCCGCAGATGTTTTGGGGCTCTGAAGAAGTTTTGGCATGCCATAATATTTGTGAATTTTTCAGTTACTTATAAACAGTGTTGGGTATAACACGTTACAAAGTAGCGTTAGTGTACTTGGATTACTTTTTGATGTAACAAATAATCTAACACCTTAGGTCCACCATCTAAGTACTCAGTTATTTAGTTATATTTTCAAATATGTAATGTTATTTAATTTGTCTAATATGTTATTTAGGCAATATATGTAATTCGTGATCCAGACAACAGTGATTCTGTTTGTGTGTGTGTGTGTGTGTGTGTGTGAGAAAGTTGTCCTACAAGCCCCTCCCCCCCACACTACCATTTATGTAGGCTATTTTGTTTGTTGCTGGTCTTTCGGCTGCTTCTGGTGTTATGCGCTAAAAATGCCCCTCTGCCACGGATTGCCCCACCGTAGGCTACTGTATTTGGTTTTTAAGTTCAAAAGGATTTTTTAAAAGCATATGAATTTTAAAAGAATAAGTTCTTTTAAAAACATAATAGTTCAGTTCTGTGTTTTAAATGCATGTGCACCTTTATTTAAATAATTCATATATGTGCTTATAAAGCCTTAAAAATGTGTTTTTAAGTATGTGATTTAGGCCTATATACCTGTAGTACCATAACTTGAAGCCTCTGTGGGAATATGTACTAAAATACCCACATTTACATTTTCCTTTAAGTAAGGCTGTACAATAAAGGACTGCAGATGGGGCATGTTATTCTGTGTGTCTGTTATTCCTGCCTTTAGTGGTTTACAGATTAGGTCTTGACTAAAACAACATGTATTAGGAATCAAAAAGTAGTTTAAATTTTCTGCAGTGGAAAAGTACTTTAACTTTTACTTTTGTAACCCACTAAACGGGGTACTAAAAGGTAGTGGGTTAGGTTGTTTTTATTGTTTTCTTTTCTCTCATGCAGAGTTTAAATGTAAACGGAGTATAACACTTCATACAAGAGGTGCATAATGGGTGCCTGTGTCTTTAAGAATGCCTGTGAATGGCTGTAGCAAGTTTGAGTGCATCATGGGATAATGTGCTTTTGCCTTACAGGTTAGATTGGGTAATTCTGATTGGCTTGAATGGGTTAAGACCCGGCCCCCCCAAAAATGGCAAGGGTGTGTGTGGTGATGAGAGAGGGGAGAGGAGAGGAGTGAAGTTGAGTGTGGAGAGAGAGATTTCGGTTGATGGAGCTGATTAGTCGATAAATCATTTGATTAATTATTGAAGTGCATAAAGTTTGTGTTTACCCAAGTGGTTAAGGTAGTGCCTGGCTAATTGTTAGTCACAATTAAGTTTGCTGTGCAAGTTTTTCAGGCATTGCAGTTATATCATCTGCTAGTTTAAAGCACTGATTATCAGACTGTGCTTCAAGTTATCCTAAAAAATAACTTGCACCAGGACATCAGGAGATTTTGGGTTTCCTTGGATGAGTAGGAGTATGACCCAATCGGGAGAAAGCGCATGCCGGAGAAAGCGCATGCCGGAGAAAGCGCATGACGAGGGCTGTAACACGCTGGAAGATGCCAACTGGCATTTTTTTTTGTGGGTTCTACCGGAGATTCATAAAAGGTTGTGAGGCCGTTGACTGAGCTCACCAAAAGGTACCCATCTACAACTGGTCAAAATAAAAGGGCAGCAGATACCAAGACCTACTATAAAGAGTCTGAGCCGTTTGGAAAGCTCTGGGATGATGCCTGTGCTGCCGCTTTCCATAAAATAATTTACTGTCTCACTCAAGCTCCAGTGTGGCTTATGCAAGCAGGAAGTTGAATGCCTCAGAACAGCGTTACCCGGTACATCAACTTGAGTTCCTAGCACTGAAATGGGCAGTCGTGGACAAATTCCATGACTATTTATACAGTGCTCAGTTCGTGGTGAAGACTGACAACAATCCAGTACCTACGTCTTGTCCACTGTCAAGTTGAATGCGACAGGTCATCGCTGGTTAGCCGCCTTGTCTACCTATAGTTTCAGTTTATAGTACAAGCCAGGAAGTTGCAACATAGATGCAGATGTACTTTTATGTTATCCCTGTGAATCCACTGACTGCTCTGAATGGAAAGAAATTCCAAAGTCGGTAGTCAAGGCTATTTGCCAGCTGGCTGGTGTTCTGGAAAAGTCCTCAGCTCGACTTTTGGATCACTTCGGTGTCCCACCTCAAAGCATCGCAGAAGCGTTCTGTTGTCCCACAGCACTGGGACTGGGTCATATGGCACAGTTGACTAATGCTGAGATAAGGAAAGCTCAAGAGGAGGATCCAGTAGTTGGCATAGTGAAGCGAGAGGTGGAGTCTGGGAAAATACTTACCGGTGCTAAGAGTTCTAATGATACTTTTGCTCTGCTGCATCATCAAGGTCCCAAGTTGATCCAGAACCAACCAACTTCTGCAGCAAGTCACCAAAAGTTCTTGTGAGAGAGAAATGAAACAGCTTGTCTTACCTGAAAATTACTGGACTCAAGTACTGTGTTCCTTGCATGATGATAATGGTCATTTGGGAGTAGAGCGAACAACTGAGCTCCTGAGGGGATCGCTTCTATTGGCCTAGAATGTCCACATACATAGAGCAGTACATAAAGAATTGTGGCCGTTGTATATCACGTAAGACAATACCCAAGAGAGTTGCACCTTTACCTCATATGACCAGCTGTGGGCCTTTTGACTTGGTATGCATTGACTTCTTATCAATTGACTCTAAAGGTATTAGCAATGTTCTCATCATGACTGATCATTTCACACGCTACGCCCAAGCATTCCCAGCTAAAGATCAAGGAGCTCTGACTGTGGCCAAGATACTGTGCGACAAGGTTTTTGTTCATTATGGCTTACCATCCCGTATCCATTCAGATCAAGAGAGAGACTTTGAGAGTGGTCTCATAAAAGAGCTACTGATGATGCTAGGAATCCGAAAATCCAGAACGTCTCCATACCATCCCCAAGGAGACCCGCAGCCTGAAAGATTTAACCGGACACTTCTTGCCATGCTTGGTACACTGGATCCTGCAGAGAAACACCAGTGGAGTCAACACATTAACCGGTTAGTACATGCATACAACTGTACTAAGAACGAAGCAACTGGGTACTCTCCTTATTTTCTGTTGTTCGGAAGGGAGGCTCGTCTACCAGTGGAGGTGTTTTTTGGGACTTCTCCTGATGGAAAGAGAGCTAGTAACCATCAAAAGTATGTGCAAAAGATGAAAGCAGAGTTGCAGAGTGATCAGTTAGCAACAGAGACTGCCCAGAAAAGTCAGCAAAGAAACAACCGGTTGTATGATAAGCATGTGAAACACCAGACTTTGGCAGTAGGTGATCGTGTGTAGGTAAAAAATCTGGGATTGACAGGAAAGCACAAGCTGACTGACAGATGGAATTATGTTCCTTACATCGTGGTGGAAAAGTTACCAAACTTACCTGTGTATCGCCTAAAACCTGAATCCGGTATTGGAAGTGTGAGAACTTTACACAGAGACCACGTTTTACCTGTTGGAGATAATGTGAGATTGTCTAATCCTGGAGAATACCAGGATGTGTCCGTGCCACCGGAAATAAGGACCAGATTAGTGGAGAGAAAGCGGAGAGGATTAAGAGACAGGAATACAGCTATGGTAGAAAGTGAATGGAGGGACGACTCTGAAAGTGAAGAGGATGGCCTGTGGTACCACCTCCCGAACAGGGTAGAAAGACAGCCCAGGCCAGAGAGTGATACACAAGATGAAGCAGCTTTGGTGGAGGGCACTGTTTGCCATGGAGATGAATTGGATAGACTTCATGCAGAAGCTGCTGAGCCAATGTTTACTGAAGAGAACCCTGGAGACCTGCCAGATCCGAGTCAAGAGGAACAGGGAGACCCAGGTTTAGAAGGGGGAGATCCTGGCGGGCTTGAGGCCATCAGAGGAATAGTGGATACTCAAATTTCCCACCCTAAAAAAAACATTAGACCAGTAGTCAGATTAAGCTATGACTGTTTGTGCCGGCCCACATATCGACCGTTAACACTAGTTCATAGAGGGAGGGTCATTAATGTTGAGGGTGGAAATTAATCAGAGAGGAAACCCTGTAGCACAGTGTGGTGTCATCACCACATTCAAATCTGACTAGTTACGTATTGTGACATTTTCTTTCTAATTAAATTCTTTATTTTGTTACTTATCTAAGTGTTTGCTTATTTAATTCATTTGAATAGGTTTGGTGAGGTTGTTTTAAATTCCTAGAAACCTGATAGAGATACAAGTATTCCATTCAGTGACTGGAGAGGGGCCTAGAATACACCATCTCTTGGCATTGATTTGTTGGACCTGGTGCTGCTCCTTACTAGATTTTTAAATAAAAAGAAGGTAGGGGGCGTTACACTTTTATCAGAAGGAAATGTAATGTAACTGATTACAGTGGAACCTTGGATTATGAGCATAATTTGTTCCGGAAGTGGGCTCGTATTCCAAAACACTCATAAACCAAATAATTATTTCCCATAAGAAATAATGAAAACACAAAATATTCGTTCCACAGCCATAAAAATGAAATACATATGAATAATTAATACAATCTATAAAAAGCAAATAAAACAAATTAGTCTGCACTTTACCTTTAAAAAAAGTACAAATAAATCCTGACAGTTAAGCGATTCCGTTGGTGCGCGCAGGCGCCGTGTGTGTGTGTGTGTGTGTGTGTGGAATTAGCCTCTTCCCTCGCCCCCACCTCGCTTTTTAAGATTCACAACAAACAAACACACACACACACACACACACACAGTGGAAACACCATTTTAACAGAAAAAAGCGAGACTGGCATGAGCGCATACTAAAGGAATCATTTAAGTTTCACAACAAACGGACACACACACAAACACGGAAACACAGTTTTAACAGGAAAAAAAAAGAAATCTCTCTGACCTGGCGTGAGCGCATACTAAGGGAATCACTGCTGTAAAATAAAAAACAAATGAACCAGCACCTTACCTTTGAAAAGAATCGCGACAGAGCTGAGTTTCTGTGTGTTTGTGAAGCCGGGGGTGAAAAGGGGAGAGAGCGTCTGTGCGCGCGTGTGTGTGTGTATCGGTGTCAAATTGTGCGCGCACGAGCAGAGTTTCTGTGTGTTTGCGAAGCCGTGGGGGGAGGGAGGGGGAGGGGGGAAGGTGAGAGAGTGATGCTCGGTGTCAAAATAAGAGTCGCATGTGTGAAGCATGACACTCGGAGCTCGTAAACTAATACTTGCTCGGTTTCCGAATAAAAAATGATCAAAAATCATGTTTGCGGAACACTCGTAAACACCATTACTCGCAATCCGGGGTTCCACTGTACTTCTTAATGACAGTAATTTTGTAATGTAATTAGTTACTTTAAAACGTAACATCCCCCAACATTGCTTATAATCCTACTCATTCATTCACAAACAACAATATGTTGTTTTTAATTTTCTAATCATCCTGACACTTTTCGTTTAGAAAGGCCATATGCCAAGAGGGATTAATGATAATAAGTAATGCTATAATTCACAACAGAGAAAACAAAGACCTGTATAATGAGCTGCATAATGAGTCTTTCGGTTAGGTATTTGACTGAAAAGGAAGTGCTACAAAAAAGTATTTGACGACAAAATGAATATATATTTCCTTGTTTGTAGTTTATTTATAAACTGTGAAAAAAATAGACATTCAAGATAACAGGAACAGTGCAAAATAAAATGGTGTATGGTTTGTAAAAGCCCATGAATAACCTACTCGCTCAGCTAGTGCGGAAAAATGTCTATGATTGAAAGGAGAAAAACAGATGATATACACCGTACTTTTTTGTATAACAGGAGATGTGTTTAAGTTAATATGGATTCTAGTTCGTTATTGGAGGCTCAGGGAGACTGTAGGAAACTCCAGTGCTGAACTATCGAGCGACAGCAGTCATGAGTCCTCAGAGAACAGCAGAGCATCAGCCGAGGCCAGGACCATCTTTTAGGAAAAGTGGAACTGTCCCCAGTCACCATACGCATCCCAGACAGACCACACGGGGGTCCATGTGATGAGATCTCCAACCAGAAGCAGGACACCAGGACGAGTCAGACAGGTCCAGAGGGCAGAGTCGCTCTGGATCACTAACAGCACAGGAGCGACATGTATAGCTCGACAGAAAGACAGGGAAAGGAAAAAAGAGAGGAGAAATGAGAGAAAAGGAGAGAGCAAAAGAGAAGTACAGATGGCAGTTAGGTATGGTCACTGTCACACAATGTATAAGTGAATGCATATTTAATGCAGATTACAAACAGGGACTCCAGCAGGACTAACTATGAAAGGGGATAAAAGGGAGAGCCAGAAGGAAACACAGATATGAGGGTGGAAAGCGACCAATCACTTCACCGTCAGCAAACCTGAATGATCAATGAGAGTGGGCAAGACAGCATCTAAACATACCAGTTCACGATGATACTCTGTCCATGTGTCCCCCAGATCTGCTCCTTTACCCAAGGCAAATCTATTTACAAAAATGCTTGGCTAAATAAATAGATTTTAGCCTAGACTTAAACACTGAAACTGTGTCAGAGTCCCGAACATTAACAGAAAGACTATTCCATAACTTTGGGGCTTTGTAAGAAAAAGCTCTGCCCCCTGCTGTAGTTTTAATAATACGTGGTACTGACAGGCAGCCTGCATCCTTTGATCGAAGTAGGCGTGGTGGATCATAAGACACTAACAGTTCACTCAGATACTGTGGCGTGAGACCATTTAATGCTTTATACGTCAAAAGTAGTATCTTAAAATCGATGTGAAATTTCACAGGGTGCCAATGCAGTGAAGATAAGATAGGGGTGATGTGCTCGTATCTTCTGGTTCTAGTGAGGACTCTCGCTGCTGCATTCTGTACTAACTGAAGCTTGTTTATACACCTAGTTGAACAACCAGGCAGTAAGGCGTTACAATAGTCCAACCTAGAGGTGATAAAAGCATGAACTAATTTTTCTGTATCATTTAGTGACAGTATATTTCTTATCTTGGCAATATTACTAAGGTGAAAGAAAGCTGCCCTGGTAATATTATCTATATGTGCTTCAAATGAAAGGCTAGAATCTATAATCACACCAAGGTTTTTTACCGTTGCACTTGATGGAACAGAAAGGCCATCTAAAGTTACAGTGTGATCAGAAAGCTTACTTCTAGCTGCTTGTGGTCCTAGAAATTAGAACTTAGAATTAGAACTTCTGTCTTATCAGGATTAAGCAGAAGAAAATTAATTAACATCTCTTATGTCCTGCATAAATGGCTCAATTTTAGCAAACTGGTTTTTCTCATCTGGTTTTGCGGAGACGTATAATTGTGTGTCATCAGTATAACAATGAAAACTAATACCATGTTTACAAATTATGTTGCCCAGAGGAAGCATGTAAAGGGAAAAAAGCAGTGGGCCTAAAACTGAACCCTGTGGAACACCAAACTCCCCTTGAGAACATGAGGAATGGTCACCATCTAAATTTACAAACTGATAACGATCGGTGAAATAGGATCTGAGCCACAAGTTCCTATTTGACCGGAAGACCGGGATTTTGCTAGTTTTAGGAATTTATTTATTAAAATTTATGTGCCAACAGAACAAGAGATTGCTTAAAATGTAATAAACTTTGACTAGTAAAAAGGTTAATAATTTCATATTTGCTTTGTGGTAATCCCTATTTAAGAAACTGTGTGTGTGTATATCCATGTGGTGACTTTTTTGGCCAGTCAGCGTAAGAAGGTTGAAATATTTAAAGACCTGTTGAGGATAATTTTATCAATAATATATGTAATTTAATTATATATTATTTTCTTTTATTTAGTATCAACTTTAACCAAGATGGATTGAAAGGTTGTTCAGCTCTGGACTCAACAGTCAACTCAGAAATCTCCCATTTGAGCGAACTGCATCTGACTGGGGAAAAAATGGACCTGACCCAAAAGACACTAAGTGACTCTGATATAAAGGCTCTCTCTGCTGTACTAGAGAATCCTCGCTATAAACTGGGAAGTGTGAGGTAAAATAATCCCTTTGAGAGTCATAATACCTGTGGGTAGCCCCTTGGAGGAGTTTGGGTTTGAGGAGCTGATCGGACAACTTCTCCTCAAAACTTTCCACCATTATTGACTTGCTGGCTGACTACTCTGCCTGTAGCGGTTACAGTGAAACCTTGGATCACATAATCCTTTCAGGAAGTGGGCTCGTATTCCAAAATACTCATAACCCAAAACGAAATTTCTCATTAGAAATAATGAAAACACAAATTATTCATTCCACAGCCCCAGAAAATAATTAATACAATATATAAAGTAAAAATAAAACAAATTACCCTGCTGCACGTTCCCTTTAAAAAAAGTAAAAATAAATTCCGACAGATAAGTGTTTCCATTCATGCGCGCAGGCAGTGTGTGTGCACACACATTCCACACACACACACATTAAAGGAAAGACTATTTTATCGGATTAACATTGCTAATGACACTTGTAATTTTTATTTTTACAAGTAATACTAATACGAATAATTGAGTATTCAGAACATTTTTTGTATTTATGAGTTTGTAGAGCTAAACAAATTCAACAAACTCAAAAAATGATAGTTCTGTTTACTTAAAATTGGAAACATCATTACTTAAAAATTATGATGTAACTGATTATCTCAAATATTTTGAGTTTTGCCAACTTAATCGGGTTTACAGTGCAACAGACCCCGAGTTACACTCCCCGCTGTATTTAATAGCGTGGGGAGAAGCCCGGGATCATTAGCGGCGATAGCTCACCAGCCGTGCCTAATTCCGTGGCCCTGCTCCTTCGCGCACCAGCAGAAGAAGAGGCCGCCTAGCTAGTGAGCGAGGAGCGATATTGATTTGGCCGCACTAGCCTCAGAGGCCGCCTAGCTTGTGAGCGAGGAGCGATATTGATTTGGCCACACTAGCCTGAGAGGCCGTCTAGCTAGTGAGCGAGGAGCGATATTGATTTGGGCATGCGCCTATCACAGGCGCACGCCGTGACAACTTGTAAGACAATAACAATAATATTTCGAACATTTTTCAGGCTGCCGTTTGGAGAAACCAGATAATAAAGAATAAACCAATTGTTGGTTCAAAATAACCCAACCAGGTGTTCATTTGTAAACGACTCACTACATCTCATTTGACCCAACATGAGCAACCCAACAATGTGTTTACAGAAACAACACAGCATTTTTAGAGTCTTTTTTGACTGCTACACTGTAAACCCGAAGTGTAACTTAAACCCGATTAAGTTGGCAAAAGTCAAAATATTTGAGTTAATCAGTTACATCTCATTTTTTAATGAATGATGTTTCCAATTTTAAGTAAACAGAACTATCCATTTTTGAGTTTGTTGAACAAAGCAAAAAAATTGTTGCAGACCATCCAGCACGGGAATCGAACCCAGGGCTTTCCGCATGGCAGCCGAAGCACCTACCTCTGCACCACGGGTGCTCTATAGATTTTACATTGGTGAAAGTTTTACTTAGGTTATTGTTACTTACGTACTCAAAATTATTACTCATTCAATTATTTAGCTTAACAGTACTCAATGTGTTTAATTACTTTGAGCATTAGTGTTTACAGTGTAGTGAACTTGTTTTAATGTTCAACTTCAATGTTTTTTTTACTCATTACACTATTGTACAGCAAATATCAATAGCCCTGATTCAGAGTTTTCATGCTTGTTGTATAAAAAACACAGATGTGGAAATTACCATTATTGTAGTATTTCTTCAATACAGCATATTGTTTTGACTTTTTTATGAATTAATTATTTTCTAAAACCGAAGATGACGAAAAATGTCACTTTGCGCGACCTGGCGGTCATTTCACGAATTACTTTGAAATGCGACTGATTTATTTTGGCCGCTGTCGTTTTGTCGCGACAGTGAGTGCGGCGGTAATAGATATTTCCCTCTTCACACCTCTGTATATGCAATAAACAACACCCAATTAATTGTACAAATCTGTCAGCGATGTGGTGTTTAGGTGTTTTTAATAATATAAAGAAAACAAACATAAACACAGGTAACAGAACATAAACAAACTAAACTTTTGACCAAACTATGACCAAAAGACATGACCAGGGTATCAACAGAACAGTTTAACCAAAACAAAAAACAAAACAGCATTTTAACCAAACAGATGCAAGACCAGGGGTCCGTTCTTCGTACGTCACTTGACACATCCGAGATGAATTGACAGATCTAAGATGAGATCACCGTGTTAATTATGATGCGGCTAATTCGGTTCTTCGAGCACACCTGTTGTTGTTGATTAGCATAGCTGGATTGAGTTGTCTAGGATTATTGCGCGTTCGTGCGTTGGTTTAAAAGGCGATATGCATCGACAGTAGAATCACTGATCACATCCCCTTCGATTGGTTGATGAAATGGTAAAAGAGCAGCTCAATTTTTTTCTCAAGCGGAGCAAAAGTTTTTATTAGAGGGTTATGGAGAATTTTAAACTTTAATAAAGATAATTAAAAATAAAAATAATTATTAAATACATGAGTGCTGCCCATGTTACATGTTATATGTGTGTGTATGTGTGTATATAAAGTATATAAACCAAAATCCAATTTGTATTAATTGCTCTTTTTGTCATCTTTAATATCAGAGCCAGCAGTGGACCCATGCGAACATGGGAACAAGTGCACTGTAAACCCTAATGCTCAAAGTAATTAAACACATTGAGTACTGTTAACTTAAATAATTGCAGTTAGGTCAAATTATTAGACCTTTTTGAGTATTCAGAACTTTTTTGTATGTATGAGTTTGTAGAAATGACACTTTTTTCGAGTTAGCTGAACAAATTTGATATTTTAAGTAATTGTAAGTACTTAAGTAACAGTAACTGTCTCCTTAACGTTCCACCAACTTAAAATCTAAAGAGCACTGGTGGCTCAGTGGTAGGTGTTTCCCCTGCCATGCGAAAGACCCGAGTTCAATTCCCGGGCTGGATTATCTGCTGTGGTGACACAGCAACAATTGATTTGATTTGCAAAAAGTTCAACAAACTCAAATATTGATAGTTCTGTTTACTTAAAATTGGAAACATCATTACTTAAAAAATTTGATGTAACTGATTACCTCAAATATTTTGAGTTTTGCCAACTTAACCCGGGTTTACAGTGTAAAAGTGAAGTAGAAGAACAAGTATAGTAAGAAGTATATTGTCATGCTGTGCTAAAGGATCCTGTCTATCACGCAATACACGAGGAATTTGAAAAACTCTCCGTATAATCCCGACACCTTCAGTAACCGGTTGCTCTCATAAACGGACAAGACATGACTGCGACAGATTTGAGAAAATTACCTCCACGTATATAGACGCAATCGGGGGATAGAATGTTATATATTATTAGACACACACAGAGATTAACACACGAATGATGACCACAATCATTTTTGATCATTTTTGATAATGATAATTTTTTGGTGTAAGTTTAAGACATTATCAAGAAGATATCAATTTTGCATCCTCAAAATTGCATGTTAAGACTTCAAAAAGTCCAAAAGGGTGGAAAAAAATAAAAATAAATAATAATCCTTAGGAAAACAAGAGGGTCCTGCTCACCTTATAGTGCTTGGGCCCTATACAAAAAAAACAGAAAATGTGCAAGGCGCCCTCTAGTGGTTAACCCTGACAGAACCCCCCTTCAAAAGCTACTCGGAGGTCCAGGGCACCCTCCCCAAGGTCCTATGCATGGGTTCGTCACACAGAGGCTGTTGATCGTGCCCTTTAGGCAGGGTGGCAGGGCAGCCTGGTCAGAAGAGATTTCTCCTCTTTCTGGATGCATGGCAGAGACAAGGTTCTTAAAGTGGGGCAAAATGATAACCGCGTCGTCGGCAAGGCCGGACAGCGGAGAGAGCACTGGATCTGGGTCGTCAAACCCACACGACAAAATGAGCACTGGATCGTCGCCGAAGTCAGGCGGCGGAGTGAGCACTGGAATTGGGTCGTCACCGAACAGAGCAGAGGGGCTGGCATGATGTCCTCGAAGCCAGCCAGCGGCGGAAGAAGTCCGACGTCCTCGAAGCCGGGCAGAGGGTTGAGAAAGCAGTGCAGAGCTCTCTTGGTTAACTGGGCCCTCAGCGGGGCTCTCTGGCAGGTCTGGGCCTCCACTGAGGCTCTCTGGCAGGTCTGGGCCTTGATTGAGGCTCTCTGGCATGTGGAGGTGGACGAGCTGTCTCTGGAGTATTGATCCTTACTCCAGGAGGGTCTCCATGAGCTCCTTATCCCTCGCAGCATGGCAAAACTTCCGGCCTCTAGGGGTTAACCCTGACAAAATCATAGAAAAAATATTTATATTTATTTTTCAAAAGCACAAAATCAGATAATACAAAACAAGTTCAACAGCGACAGCATTACGAAACTATTACTCAGAAGCACTACTGCCTGAGAGCAGTGCTGGTCATTATCTCCCAACATCAGGATGTAGGTGTAGGGCCTTGACACTTCAGCCTGCTGGAGATATTCCACAGTGGCTGAAGCCCCCCTAAAAATGGCCTAGCAACGCCCATGTTTTCGCCATGGTTAAATAACGGATGAAATGCTGTACACAAACAGCAATAAAAAACATTATGTTTATTATTATAAAAAGCCTGAAGCACTTTGTGTGCATATAAGAATATTTACAAAAAATATATAGATTTTTTTGTTCATTCATGCCTTTTAAAGTTTTAGATATGTTGATCTGTTGATATATGTGATATGAGATATGTTGGCATATTCACAAATCAGGACATTCGCATAGTTAACACTAACTGAACAACAGGTCTTCACTTTGTAATACACCTGTCCATAAAAAGGAAAATTTAGGCAAATACGCTAAATATATTTCACTTAAATATTACAGATTAATACAAGAAAAGAAGACGTGCTGAGCTTCAACTCATACAAAAGGTCTAAAAAGGAAATGGTTGTCGTTATTTTACAAAATCTGAACATATTCAGTAAATTTGTGAATTACACAAAGTATCTGTAACGAGGCGGGTCGCGCGAGGGGCAGAGCCGCGCTTAAACTGTTCAGAGCGGGTAGATCCGCGCTTAAACTGTTCAGAGCGGGTAGATCTGCGCTTAAACTCTTCAGGACGGGTAGATCCGTGCTTAAACTGTTCAGGACGGGTAGATCCGCAGGCTGCTACCATGCGGAGTTCTGAACACGCAAAGGTCAGAACAAAATGGCCTAGCGACGCCCATGTTTTCGGCCATGGTTAAATAACGGATGAAATGCTGTACACAAACAGCAATAAAAAACATTATGTTTATTATTATAAAAAGCCTGAAGCACTTTGTGTGCATATAAGAATATTTACAAAAAATATATAGATTTTTTTGTTCATTCATGCCTTTTAAAGTTTTAGATATGTTGATCTGTTGATATATGTGATATGAGATATGTTGGCATATTCACAAATCAGGACATTCGCATAGTTAACACTAACTGAACAACAGGTCTTCACTTTGTAATACACCTGTCCATAAAAAGGAAAATTTAGGCAAATACGCTAAATATATTTCACTTAAATATTACAGATTAATACAAGAAAAGAAGACGTGCTGAGCTTCAACTCATACAAAAGGTCTAAAAAGGAAATGGTTGTCGTTATTTTACAAAATCTGAACATATTCAGTAAATTTGTGAATTACACAAAGTATCTGTAACGAGGCGGGTCGCGCGAGGGGCAGAGCCGCGCATAAACTGTTCAGAGCAGGTAGATCCGCGCTTAAACTGTTCAGAGCGGGTAGATCTGCGCTTAAACTCTTCAGGACGGGTAGATCCGTGCTTAAACTGTTCAGGACGGGTAGATCCGCAGGCTGCTACCATGCGGAGTTCTGAACACGCAAAGGTCATTTATACACGCGGTTGGAAGACAGATAAAGCGCGCTGTTAAAAGACTGAGGCAAAGCCTCAGTCTGTCTAAAATGCTGGCGAGAGAGAGCAAAAGAGAGTGTGGCACGCAACAGTTCAGAGTTCACCCTCAGTGAGGTTTTTGCTTTAGTTTTCAGAGCCCTTCTGTTCTCGCGTACATGACAGAGCTCTGTTTATTTTGTGTTTTCAATTTCCTTTTGTTTCCGTTTAAGTTCTTAATTAATAATCCCACGCCATCCAAACGGAAAGGTCATATTAACTTATCATTCCCATGCGCATCACAAGCACTCTCACCTACTCCTACTATCAGGAAGTTAAACAAATTTTAAGACCATTTAAACTGAGGCATTGCCATGTCTTTCACTGTTTTGTCCCTATTAAAAAATTACTAAAACTTATATAAAAAACTTTTTATTATGAATTTTAAAGAATGATTTTGGGTATCTCATTTCATCATTATTAAAATAATATGAAGCACATATACACACATTCATCATGAAAGATCTATTGTAAAACAAAATAAAATTCGTGTTTGCTTCAGCATTGGAAACAGTATTGTTTTAGGCTAATTAATTATACACAATTCTTCTGTACATACTTGGTCTGGCTTTTAGATAAAGTCCTTCCATGCGCCATCTGGCGGTTAGTCAGTGAACCACAACACATTTATTTAAATTTCCGAATGTTGCTTGAGGGATCTAGCGGAAAAAGCATGCATTCTTAATAGCCAGATCTGTACATACATGTCATTATTGATTGAGATGTGTTATTTAGATTCAAGTGGCTAAGTAGCTATAGCATTTTGGATTTAGGCTTTCAACAATATAATTAAATATATTTAAGTTCTTTTTAGCAGCTGCTGTCTCTTGTGATTTCTTTTCACACCTGCGCCGACCCTGTTTTATCCAGGCCCACCCGCTGTTCAATTTCTGGCAACGAAACAGTGTTAATGCTTTAATCAGTGTTAATTAAACCATGTAAAGTGTCAAGACAGGCCAGCTAGTACAACATAACAATCACATCATATATATATATATATATATATATATATATATATATAAAACAAGTCAACCATGATTAAAATCTGTTGATGATATTTCTGCTATTGTCTCTTTACAGATTGTTCGATTGTGGTGTCTCAGATGAAGGCTGTGCTGTTCTGACTTCAGCTCTGAAATCAAACCCACCACACCTGAGAGAACTGGATCTGTCTAAGAATCAAGTAGGAGACTCAGGAGTGAAGTGTCTCTGTGCTGTACTGGAGAATCCTCACTGTAAACTGGAGACACTGAGGTAAGATCATCTCTCTGAGAGTCACATGACTTGCACATGACCTGCTTCTCAGTCTCCTCCTCCAATAGTTCTCCAACACATTCTCCAATAGTAAGACTGAAGCAAAGGTTTTGTTCATCCAATGTCATGAGGAGGAAGATTGTTACTTTTCACTGCTCACTGAAGATTTCTCACAGAGTCTTTGGGCCAGACTTAGCTATGCAAGAAACCACAGGATAAATTGGCTTAATTTACCTACAGTGTGTCTAAAATTAGGGTAAAAATACTTAATTACGCTAAGTAACAATGAATTAATGAATGAATTAGTGCATGCTCACTATTGTATGTTTTAATATAGAGATTTAAATAATGTATGTGCAAATGTCTCTAATTCCAATCCATAGCCAGTCAGTCTATGTTGGACTATAATGTTACTGAAATTTTTGACAGCAGTAATCAGAGAACAGAAAATTAAGACAACCCTGTTATATGCACTCTGGTTGGCTGGTCAGGGGGAGCGGATATCAAACGTTAGCCAGTTGTTTTGTCTTTTGCAAAAGCAATAATGGCAGTGTAATCTTTGAATCCAATTAGAGAGAAAACTAGCATAAACTCTTGTTTAGGCTATAATGCATGTGTGTACAGCTCAAAACCTCCATCAGTTATTGAAGATAGCATCTATTTACAAAAAATGCTCCAGTTTTTTCAGAGAATTGAGCTCCAGACAATCCCTAGGTGCTCTGTGCTCATGTACCCCACTGTCACGGCGTGCGTCTGTGATAAGCATGCGCCCAAATATATTATCGCTCCTCGCTCACTCCGTAGGCTCCCTAGGTAGGAGGCACCCCCTTCTGCAGGTATGCAAAGTGTAATTAAGGTTAATATGATCTCGGGCTTGCTCTGCATTATAAAAGCAAGGTGCGGAGTTTAGTCCGGGGTCCGGGAAGTACATAATGCGGTGGAGCTTGAGAGAGTGGCATGCGAGTGGGGTGATATGACACGCCCCAGGGACTTCTGCCCTTTGATCTCCGCACTGGCACCACCTTTCGCCAGCTGTGTGCCCGCTTGCCCAGCACTGCCTTGGAGCTGTACATGCACCTTCTCACCTTCTTTCCTACCCTTTCTTTCCATTCTCCCTCCTTTAACCATTTCCTTCCCCAATTATCCTAAATAAATTATCCTTTTCCCTTTAAGACCTCACACTTTTGGGATTTTTGTGCATCTTAACATGCTCAAAAACTCCTTTGGTTGGAATCTGCTGCCATTAGGATGCCTGAGGGTCTGGGCCACGGGTGTAGCACAGGGCCCTCAGGGGCCCTCACAAGCAATTTTGCTGCATAGCTCATACACACTTACATGTATGTACATGAAACTTGTTGAGCCAAACATCTTATTTTGCATGTCTTGGGCTCAACTCAACAAGAGGCCAGTTATTTTGCGTTGTTCGCAAAAACACACCCAATGGATTTTGATCCACACCCCACACACAAACATGCACAAGCACATTTACTTGTCACACACAGACTGACACAAACACACACACCAACATACACACACACACACCAACACACTCAACAAATATTTAGGGCCCAAGTTGACATCAGTGTGTGTGACTATATAATGTGTGAAGTGTGTAAGTTGTGCGGCGACGGCTTTTTGTAGGTCTTAACATGCTCAAAAAACAAATAGGTTGTGCGGTGCAGGTGTAGGTGCAGGCCGCGAGCTTCTTCAGATCTCCTGTGGTGCCGCAGTAGTGAGAGCAGAGGCGTTGGAGCAGAGCCGCAGGATCTGTAGCATTGTAGCAGCACTGAGACGTGAGGCTGAGCCGTAGTCGTGAAAGCGGAAGCGTTTATCAGAGCCATGAAACCCACCTGCGATGTAACAGTGCAGAGACGTTAAACTTGAGCCGTGGTCGTGAAGCAAGAAGTGTGAGATCTGAGCTGTGAAGTCTGTCCGCGATGTCATTGAGCCAAAACGTGAAGCTGAGCCATAATAAAGAAAACGAGAGCTAGAGTTCAAAGCCATGAGATCCGTCAGCGAGGGCGTAGAGCAAGAGCGTTAAGCAGAGCCGTAGTCGAGGAAACAAGAGCAAGAGTTCAAAAGCCGCAAAATCGGAGCGAAGCGATGGATCCAAATCGGGAGACAAGAAATGGGAAAACAAGAAACCAAAGCGTGATCGATATCGTGAAAGCCATGAAACGAAACACGAAAATATTGAGGTGAAGAAACGCACAATAATCTGGCAACGAGATAAGCCTTCCTTTATAAGGAAGAAATCAGCGCAGGAAGAGAAACCGGTGTGCAGGTGGGGCAGTCTGGGGGTGTTTGAGGAGACATGACAGCATGGGAAAGGAAACGTCAAAGATGAAAGTGGTCATAGAACAGCGTGAGTGAGCCGAGAGCATGACAGTGTGGGGTTAATGTTTACTTTCTCATTCTGTTTTTTATTATAAAAATAAATTAGAAAAATGTGTCATTAAGTCATAGTTGAAAACTAGCTATATCTGCATTCTTTTTGAAATATATAAATATCATATTCATCTAGTGTTTGTTGATAATTTGAAAGGGGGAATGTGTCGTATTAAATCCGGATGAAGTGCCATATACTGTTATCCCTCACATATACACTTAATTCATGTTCTCATTATGTATATTATTTTGTGTATTTACAAGGAAAAACACGTTCTGCATTAAATCCAAGTCATTCACAAAAATGCTTGACTTAAATTTCAGTTATATTGTAAAACTAAGTGATGGTGTGTAACCCACAGTTGGGGACCAGCATTGTGGGATATCTACAAAATATGGAGATGACTGGAGCATTGTTCCATGTTTTGTGCCTTGAGGATGAAACAAAGGGACCTGACAGACCTTCGCTGTTGTTGGAGACAATGCTATTGAGACAGACTCTTTGGTGGAGCCTATTGATGTTTGTTTTAAAGTTTTTTTTGTCTTTGATGTTAACTACACAAAGCAATATCTTCCCACCTGGGATTTTCTCCAGCATACTTTAAATAAGATTGTTGAACATTGGTCCTTATCTGTTACATTTTTGAGGACAACAGTTTCCCCATAAGAAATAATGGAAACACAAATTATTTGTTCCACAGTCCAAAAGAAAAAAATACATAAAAATAATTAATACAGAATATAAAGTAAAAAGAAAACAAATTAACCTGCACTTTAAAAAAAGTAAAAATAAATCCAGACAGATAAGAGTTTGTGTTTATGCGCGCAGGCACTGTCTAATGTATGTGTGTGTATTTGTTTGTGTGTGAAGCTAAAGTAAGAGGAGAGAAGGAATGAGCCCCTCCCCTCTCCCTCTTCTCGTCTTACCCAGTAACACATCCTCCTCTCTTATTTGAGTTTTTCACACATTAACGGAAAGACAGTTTTATCTGAAAAATTAACAAGGAACATCGCTAATGACACTCGCGTGAGTGCACACTAAAGGAATCACAGCTGTAAAGTAAAAATAAAACAAAGTAACCTTCACTTTACCTTTGAAAAGAATCGCGACAGAGCAGCGTTTCCATTAGAGAAAAAGAGTGTGTGTGAAGGTGAGAGGAGGAGGGGTGTGTGTGTGTGTGTGAGATGAGGGTGTGTGTGTGTGTGTGTGTGTGTGTGTGTGTGAAGGGGCACAGTGTCTAATGACCTGCACGCACACAAGGTGCCGGCTGATACAGAGAGGGAAAGAGAAAATGGATCTTTAACCTCTCTAATGAGACTTTCTTTTGCTTTACACACGCGCACACAGGTGATATAATAAACAGTACATGCACGCTGTACACACACATACAAACGCAATATAAAAGATGTTTTACGCATACACACGAGGTCACAGTGTTATAGTAAACAGTACACGCATGCACAGATGTTGATTATACTAGTGGAAGACAATTACCCACAATTCCGCAGCGTAAGAGAAAGAAAAAACATTGACTCAATTGTGATCACGTGACGCTCGGCGTCAAAACAAAACATGATACTCGGTATTCATAAACCAAGACTTGTTTGTTTTCCAAATCAAAATTTATTAAAGATCTTTTTTCGTCTTGCGGAACACTCGCAAACCACGGTACTCGAACTCCAAGGTTCCATTGTAGTTAAAATAAATAAGTAAAATATTAAGATGGGATCTGTTTGATGTAATGTTGACATTATACGATTTGTATTGAAAACCTTTAAATAAAAAGTGTTTAAACATTGTATTAAATGCAAAAAAAATGGAATTCAAATCCATTCAGATTTCAGAATTCAGATTTACAGGGGCCTCTTGGTTATTCATTTATTGAATATGTAATATAATATCATAATATAATTGGTTATGTTAATTTTTTTTATATTTAACAAATTGTCACCTTGGGATTATATGGTTCTGTCTAACATTTTTGTCAAAATTGAGTTATTCACATTTTCTTATTCTGTGACAATCTATTTACATTGTGAAGTTGTGTACATTTTGGGACTTTTTTGAAAACAAAATGGTTTAATCTACTAAATCAAATGGAATGTGTCAACCCAGCAAGAGTAAATTTTACCCACTGGTTGGGTCAAATGAACAACCCAGAATTCTGGGATAAATGGTAAAACCCAGAACTTGGTTCAAAACAACCCAATACGTGTTCTGTCCATTAGTGACCAAGCGACTGGGTTATGATTGGGTTGCTTTTCCAACTTCCGTCAGACTAAAGAACCTATTTGGATGTATAGTAAAATGTTTCCAAACGAGAAATTTGTTTAGTTGACATAATTCAACTTCCAGATAACCTCACCTGGAAGACTGAGAATCTGCTTCTTGTAGCCTCATAATAATAAAAAAAAAACTGACGGTAAAAGTCACACCTATTTTTAAAAACTCAATAGACTAAACAGCTGTATGGCCATAAGAAAACCACTTGTTTGAAGATAATTTAGAAAATGGTTGGATTTGCTACCAGACCTTGGAGCAATAGATAAAGATCAGGTGGTCTGATGAGTTGAAATTGACCCTGTTCCAGAGTGATGAGTACTGTACATCAGTGTAGGGTTTCATAATGTAGACAAAGAATGGCCGCTGCATTATTTGCCATTATTACGTAGGGTTTCAGCTCTAGGTCAGAGGTGAATCCAATCTTTCAAAAAAAAAATTTGAAAGTTAATGGAGTTTTCTAGTAATGTTTACTAGACCAGAGAAAATCACAAGAGCGGAGCCTTGGATTTAATCTTACTGTTTAAGTATGAATTAAGCTCCAATTTTCAGCAAGGTATGAAGCTTTGTTTGTTTATTTGCGTTATGTGTAGTTCTCATCCGTTGGTTCACCTCCAGAGAAGGGTATCACAGTGTTGCTGATTGGTTGGTGCGCTGTTGTAGAGATGACAACTTTCAGGAAAGCCCTTCGGTAAGGCCTTGGTTGCCTGGTTATCAATGGCGGCGCTCTGGAACTACTTCTGAGAGTTTCTTCATTGCAGGACATTGCAGGCACAAAGTCTTGTTGAAACATCCCATATCTTGCATACCCATTCATACCTTTATCTATAGCAAGGGTTATACAGGTTGATTTCACTCCCTAAGTTTACAATTAACATGTTCAATCATATAATTTTATATTTGCCCTATCATTTCTTTGTTCTTGAGCCAAGAGATGAAGCAGGACACGCATTCTGGTGATCAGCAACTGCCTGTGGGGGTTGTGAAACTGTCACTTCCTTCTTTAACGGCTTGCTGATTTGCACCATTCGAGGTCAGGTCAGGGTTGGTGGAAGCCATCTGGATTTCCTCTTTTGACCGGGTCATGTTTTCAGCTGCTTTACACCACTGAGAGATAACATTGTCAGCATGGCACCATTTTGCTGGAAGGTGACAGATTCACGGCTCCCTTTGAGGTGGCCTGCTAGTCTCAACATCAGGGTAAAAAGGGAAGATGTGATGCACCCATCCTTCATATATACAACTGTGGATCATGCAATAATGGAATGTATGCTGTGTGTGGGTTTTTTTTTGTTTGTTTGTTTGTTTGTTTGTTTGTTTGTTTGTTTGTTTTGTTGCATTGACGGATGGCACTTTAAATTTCGTTGTACTTGTTGCAATGACAATAAAGCCTATTCTATTCTATTCTATTCTATTCTATTCTATTCTATTCTATTCTATTCTATTCATAGTGCCCACTGTACAAGCATGTGGAGACAGGGTTATGATCTAGGGGTGGCTTCAGTAAGTCAGGTCCAGGGTCACTAACATTATGTGGGAATAAAACAATACGGGAATAAAATGTCAGTTGTTTCAATGACTCAAATGTGCTGAATTACAAGGTTATAACATTATAGTTGATTAGAACAAACAAATGATAATAAACGCTCACGTAATTATGAATATTCTCAGTATTTTACCAACATAACTTCTAAGTAAATGAAGTGTGTGTCATTGTGTCTCTTTACAGGTTGCATGAGTGTGATGTCTCAAACGAAGGCTGTGCTCTTCTGACTTTAGGTCTGAGATCAAATCCCTCACACCTGAAAGAACTGGACCTGTCTAATAATAATGTAGGAGACTCAGGAGTGAAGCATCTCTCTGTTCTACTGGAGAATCCTCAGTGTAAACTGGAGAAACTAAGGTAAGGTCATTTCTCTAATACACCAAGGTGGTTCTGGAGCTATTTCTGAGCTAGTGCCTAATTTTCAACCAGTTCTTTGTTTACAGACAGCCAAAGTACCAGCCATCAAACAGAAAAACGGTTTCCACCAACACTGCTGGGCTAGATCAAAGAACCACTTGTAACAATCAGATTTTGTTCTTAATCGAGTTACACTAAATCTGGGTCTTTTATCTAAATTCTAGAGTGGGATAAGCCTAGCGGAACAAGAAAAGAATCACAACAACAATGAACCAAAACCCAAAGTGTATTAAGTGACAAAGAAACCAAAATGGTGCACCAAAAAACAGTCTATCACTGATTAATCCTCATACCCATTTAAGCCACGCTCTGACACCACTACGTCGCCAGTTTATTGTGTGCCTTACGAGCCTCAATTTACTAGCATTATCTCTCATCTCAGCCTGCCTAGTATCAACCTTGCTTAGTTTTTTCAGACCACATCTTTGCCATTGGTTTTGGATTATCACTGCTTGGATATTTCTCATTACTGACCGCTTACCTGCCACCGACCACGAATTTGGATCACAGACTTTCTCTTGTCACCTGTTTTACGACCACGATTAATCCTCGCTCCTCGCCGATCTTACGCTGTCTGAGCCTTGTGAGTCTTGTGGGGGCAGTACTACTAAATGTCAAATTGCGGTCAAGAACATGCTCCATCAGGGACCTGGTCCCCCAGAGACGCCACAAGATAAACTGGAGGCGGAACGGCCCCTCGTTCTGGAATGGGGAAATAGCTCTAGACTGGCCTGCCACCCTGGTGCAGTACAGACGCTGACTCTTCTTTAATAATGGTTTTGGTGGCCCACCATTAGAGAAGACACTCACTGCTTCGTTAACACCTGTGACTCTTGCACCAGGAGCAAGACCAGCAACAAGCTTCCCTTAGACCTCTACCGATTCCTCACAGGCCCTGGTCCCCACGCACACTCCCGCTGCTGCACGTGGCTGGAGTTGAGTGAGCTCAGCTGTCATAGCTTGTAGTCCTTGGGACTGCTGCTGATTGCTGGTCTGTAGCAGATGGCTGACGGACGGTCCCAGGGTGCATCTGAGTCGGCTGCCTGCATTCGCCACAATTATATATCTTTTAAGCTTGGCAGGCCTGACCAAAGACACGTCAGCGAGTGTACAAAAAGAAAGTGCTGTTTTATTTAATCAGCTCAATTGGTACATGGATAAAGGGAGTGAGGATCAGGTGAAGATGTAAAGAGTGCAGGCCCTTTGGCAAAAGACAGCGGCCTGTCGTGGCAGATCAACAGCAACAGCTGTTAGAAGCCAAAGAGGCTGTCGTGTTTTGGCAGAGGCTCCTTCTTAGTGAGTTACCTCATGTTGGAGAATATCTGCAGCAATCAGTGTTGCCAAAACACAGAGGAAGATCATGAGTTCGTCACCCAGGACGTGCTACTCACCTGACTGATGGTCTGTTTTCCTTTTATATTTTGCTGATGACTGTAGGATGGTGAGTAATAATTCACTTCCAGCTGCAGTATGTTACAGTGCCCCCATCCCCCATCAGCATTTGCGGTGCAGCTGGCCTTGGTGCTGATCGTGTGCTTTGCTTTCTATTTATTTTGTGGAGCAAGGAGTGGGCAGATGATAAGAGTCATTGGCTAAAGGCTAGTTATTAAGTTATTAATTAGAACAATCAGAATGTTATTATGAATGGTATTTTCTCAAACACATCAGCTTTTAAGTAAGTTTTAAATGAAGATAATCTGCAAATGAATGTGTGGTTTTGTGTCCAGGTTGGAGCGTTGTGGTGTCACAGATGAAGGCTGTGGTGCTCTGATTTCAGCCTTGAGATCAAACCCCTCACACCTGAGAGAACTGAATCTGTCTGGGAATAATATAGGAGACTCAGGAGTGAAGTGTCTGTCTGCTCTACTGGAGAATCCTCAATGTAAACTGGAGACACTGAGGCAAGTTCATATAAATGTGATTAATACAACAAGGTCTAATCTTCAACCACGTCATAATAATAAAAAAAACAAAAACGTTATCTGTACATAAAACACAGTGACTGTTGTTCTTGTCAATACTAAATAAACAATTTACACAGAACTATTTAAAAAGTACATGAAACAATGAGCTAACAACTTCATAACAAAGTGTGTCTCATCCAAAGGGGGATTTTTTTTTTTAAATGCACTGATGCTTTCTGTCACATAGTTCTGTAAAATACACTCTGTCTGATCACACATGGTCTGATTTCCTTTGGACACAAGGAATCTGATTTCTGATTTGCACACACGGAAATGTGCAAATTCCGATGAAAAATTAAAACAGATTTTGTTGTAAGGTGTAAAGGAAATTGTTAGTGAGGTCATTTTTAAATACATGATGAATGTTACCCAGTTCATAATAAAACCCAATGTCTACTGCCACAAGAACGTCAGTGCTGTTGTTGCTCTGCCCTAGATTGAAAGATTGGAGTGTGTGTGTGTGTGTGCGTGCAAAACACAATGTGTCTTTTTTTCTCTCTACAGATTACGTGGTTGTGGTGTCTCAGATGAAGGTTGTGCTGATTTGACCTTAGCTCTGAGATCGAACCCCTCACAGCTGAGAGAACTGAATCTGTTTCGTAATAAAATAGGGGACTCAGGAAAGAAGCTGCTCTCTGCTGTTAAGGATGATAAACATTACAAACTACAGAAACTAATGTAAGTAATGACATTTTAGATAAATGTTTAAAAAAAAACATTTAGGTATATTTATTAATATACCTTATATTTATTTAGAATTTACATTTATTTTTGATCCTAATAAAGATCATATTAACAGATTTTTTTATTAATTAATTAGGCTAGTTATTAAGTTACTGTTACGTTTTGGTGTGCGAGGCATAGAGGCAGAGGTCTCGATGTTTTTAAAGAGAATGATGTTTATTTAAAGAAAACAGAGGAATTAAACAAACAAATATACTTTAATTATAAAACAAACCCAAACACGAATAAAGGAAGCGGAAGTCATGAACAAAACCTACAGACTGATATCATGTTAAGTTAACAGTTGCAAGACACCCGAAAGAACTAAAACAAGCTATTTATAAAGAAACTAATGACCAACTCGGTTCAGGTGGACGCCCATGTCACCTGACCGAGTTGCACACTGGGAAATGAAGTAACAAAATAAACTACAAATAAACAAGTCTCAGGGCGCTTTGGCGCCCTCTAGGGGTTATCCCTTACAGTTACTAATTAGAATAAACAGGATGTTGTATGAATTATAATTTTTCAAACACATCAGCTATTAAGTAAGTTTTAAATGAAGATAATCTGCAAATGAATGTGTGGTTTTGTGTCCAGGTTGTGAGATTGTGGTGTCACAGATCTGTATTAATCAAGTTATGATTAATAGAGATTTTTCTTTTATATTCAGTGTGTGATGAACATCTTTGTGTGATGAAGAGTCCAGTGCTCCTGCATTTCCATGTTGGAATAGAGAACATGTTTCCAACCTCACAATTTATTTAGTCAATGCTGTGTGATTGTTCAATTATGCCGTGTTTATTAGTTTTATTCTTAAATACTGTATTTTTTATTCATTTTGTCTTACATGCGTAGTGGAGCTGTTTTGTTGGATATACAACTAATATTGACATTGTATTTAAGTACTTACAGGTTCCTAAATAATGTTACATTCACATTAGGCATTTGGCAGATGCTCTTATGTGTGAGCATTTGAGGGTTAAGGGCCTTGCTCAAGGGCCCAACAGTGCGATTTCTTACCCACTGAGCTAGCCCAGACAAGACAAATGTCACAAATCATAAATGTTTGTAATATTTCTTTAAAAAATATGTTTATTTTTTTTGTAAAAATATTTTTATGTTTAAAAATGAAGAATTGTTACAATACACTAAGAAAACATTTGTTGAATGTCATTTAAATAGGCCACATTTTTCCACATTAACAATCACTTGGTCTCATGTTTGTTGAATGCAGTTAAAATGTTTATCCCACAAGGATCACAGTCTCACTGACTCATGGTGATTTTGTTCAAACTTAAACACATCTGCATCACGCTGAACCGATGTCATTTTCCTTAAAATTAAACACATCTCTATTATATTAAACCAGTGTGATGTCCCTCAAAGTTAAACTTAGCTATTGTACATTGATATAATAACATAATATGTATTTATAGTAACACATGTTTATAAAATGTAATTGCCTAAATTTAAAGTATTTATTTCATTTACCCAGTGTAGTTGGGTTAACATAAGTGTTACCTCAATATTACATATTTTTCCCCCACATACATTGATTACTTTACTGCATAATTTGTTGTCTACAGTATTTTGATTATCTTGTAGCTGTTTTCATACATTAACATGCTTTCATTAGCACAGAAATTGAATTCAATTTTATTTGTATAGCGCTTATAACAATTGACAAGCAGCTTTACACAATCAAAAGAATTATATAAGTGTGTATGAGAAGTGAACATTTATGAATCAAAATGATAAGATTGTCCCTGATGAGCGAGCCGAGGACGACGGTGGCAAGGAAAAACTCCCACAAGATGGTAATAGGAAGAAACCTTGAGAGGTACCAGACTCAGCAGGGAACCCATCCTCATCTGGGTAAAACAGATAGCAGGGATTGATCAGCAGAATACAGTGTGAGACTGGAAGTTCAGTATAACAGGAGATGTGATCAAGTTAAAATTGAGTCCAGTTCGTTATTGGAGGCTCAGGTAGACTGTAGGAAACTCCAGTCCTGAACTATTGAGCGACTGAAGTCACAAGTCCTCAGAGAAAAACTGTCTGCATCAGCCAAGGACAAGACCATCTTCGTGGAAAAGTGGAACTGTCCCCAGTCACCACACGCGTCCCAAAATATGACTTCATTACTAAAAGGTAGTGCTTGAAGGAAACACAGACATGAGGGCTCCCTGAGATGTAAAGCAACCAATCACCTCACCGTCGACAAACCTGAGTGAACAATGAGAGTGGGGAGGACAGCATCTAAACATACCAGTTCACCAGAATACTCTACGTCCATGAGTCCCCCAGATCTGCTCCTTTACCTAAGACTGATCTATTTACAAAAATGCTTGGCTAAATAAATAGGTTTTTAGCCTAGACTTAAACACTGAGACTGTGTCTGAGTCCCGAACATTAACAGGAAGACTATTCCATAACTTGGGGGCTTTGTAAGAAAAAGCTCCGCCCCCTGCTGTAGTTTTAATAATACGTGGTACTGACAGGCAGCCTGCATCCTTTGATCGAAGTAGGCGTGGCGGATCGTAAGACACTAACAGTTCACTCAGATACTGCGGCACGTAAAAAGTAGTACGTCAAAACGTGCGTCAAAAGTAGTATCTTAAAATCGATGCGAAATTTCCCAGGGAGCCAATGCAGTGTAGATAAGATAGGGGTGATGTGCTCGTATCTTCTGGTTCTAGTGAGGACTCTCGCTGCTGCATTCTGTACTAACTGAAGCTTGTTTATACACCTAGTTGAACAACCAGACAGTAAGGCGTTACAATAGTCCAACCTAGAGGTGATAAAATATTCATGTATGTTTAAATGTACAATACAGTTATGACTTTTATACATTTTCTGTATAATACCCACAAGCATGCCATGACCAAAAACCATTTCAGTTTTTCAAAAAATCTAAATGAAGGCAGGTACTTTGGTAAAAATCTTTTTTTATCCATTAGAACTCAGACCATTTATTTATTTATTTATTCATTTTTATTTTTTTTTATTATGCATTCATAGATAGATAGATAGATAGATAGATAGATAGATACTTCATTGATCTTGAAGGAAATTACAGATATCGAGCAGCAATAGAGACAGTAACACAAAGACAGGTTTTAGATTGCACATTGTATAGCTTACATCTAACACTGGTGCACAGCCTGCAAAATGTAACTGAGAAATATTACTGCTATTGTGTCACAAAGTGTAGTTTTAAGAGCTGTTTAGGCGAGAATGCATGTGTACCGCTCAAAACCTCCATCTGTTATTAAAGATAGCGTCTATTTAAAAAATTGCCCCAACCATGGGAGTTTCTCCAGCATACTGTATATCCGATTGATGAACATGAGTCCTCGTCTGTTAAATTTTTGAGGACAACCGTTTCTTCAGCCCACATTTAATCGATAATATTAATTAAAAAAAAAGGTTTATTGTTCTTGTTCTTAAATTTATTTTGAAAAGCATTAAATAATAATAGTTAAAATAGTAAAATAAATAGTTTGATGGTTTAAATAGTTAAAATAAATAATTAAAATGTTAAGATGAAAACTTCTAAATAAAAAGTGACAGCTGGCACGCCTCAAAATAGATGCAGGATTATTTTTATAGTCTAAATAAAAATGCTTTATTAATTGTGGGCTATTGTTTACTTCAATTCAATTTTATTCGTATAGCGCTTTTAACAATTGACATTGGCAGCTTTACACAATCAAAAGAAGTTTGTATGAAAATGTGAATGTGTATGAATCAAAATGATAAGATTGTCCCTGATGAGCAAGCCGAGCGCGACGGTGGCAAGGAAAAACTCCCTGAGATGGTAATAGGAAGAAACCAGACTCAACAGGGAACCCATCCTCATCTGGGTGATAACGGAGAGCAGAGAATGATCAGCATAATAATGTGTACTGGAAGTTCAGTGTAACAGGACAGTCTTCGTGGGAACCATCCCCAGCCACCACACACATCCCAGGCAGACCCCATGGGGCATCCATGCGACGAGAACTCGCTTGTTTACTTACAATATTTGTTCATTTAATTTAAATGAGGAGCATCGTAATTCTAATTTCCTACGTAGTCTAATCAGCGCTCAACCGCATGCATTAAGTTTTCGAGAACGCAGAGGAATTTTGTTGTACTAAATAATATTTATGCAGTATAATCAGGGCCTCTTATTCCTATTTATCCTCAGTTGTTGTTGTTTTAGTGTACTGTGTGTGCTTTAGCAGGTCAACCTGTAGAGGAAGCAAGAGCAGAAAAAACTGAAGTGATGAAAACACAAGTTACCTGAGAATCTTGTTTAGCATGCCCTACTCTATTGTTCTCTCTAAACCATTTGAAAGTTTAAAATGCCGTTGCTGTTGCTGCAAGTGACAAAGTAACTGGCCAGTACCTGATGTGTGGTCCACCTGCCAGGCAATAAAAAGAAGAAGAACAAGATCTGAAGAGGGTTGTTCCTGTTTCCTTTCGATTTTAATGTTGTGTAGAATGGTTTAAGATGTTTTATTTGTATGTCAGATGACAGCTTTAAGACATTCCAGAAATCTTAAGAAACTAATAAATTAACCTATAACCTTTCTGAACTTTAAACTTTTTTTTAAAAAAGTCAGATTTCCACAAAACGTGTATTTAATTAAAAGAAGATTGTGAGGACAGTTATATTGCATTTGTACATCATGTTATGAAACACCTAATGTGCTCAACCAGTTTTTTGAATTCTAACTAACCATTTCCCATATCCCTAATGAACTCCATCTGTGGTGTAAAATCATTTGAAATGTTCATATCACAGCTTCCAAATTTCAGGAAATAAGTGCAGCAAGAATGAAAAACATCCCAGTATAGCCTATTTCATTTCATTTATGTTTAGCAAACAAGATAAATAAATGTGTGTGCCTTTTTTTGCTGAACATAAATGTAGTGGCTTCAAATGAAATTATAACTAAATAAATATAAAACAAAATAATATTTATAAAACATAATAAAATAATAATAAAACAATAATATTAATAGGTCTTTTAATATTTAAAATGAATTCTTCTGCATTTTAATAAATTTTTATTGATACCGTTGTTTTTAGTTGAGCACAAATATTAAGAAAGTTGTGTGACTTTAAATGAGACCATCTTTGTTTTAGGTCACATAATTTCTATTCTTTTTATTTTTGGTTAATGAACAAAAAAGTATTAAATTTCACCATCATTAAATTTCTAAAACGTTTATTCAGGTTATAAAATTATCTGTATATTATCTTAAATCGTATCTCCCTTTATTTTGATAAAGAAACCGCAATTGAAATAATTAGATTTTCCGTCATAGAGTTATATAAATATTTAAAGTTACAATTATTTAAATATTTTAAACAGAATAATAAAACAGGTTAGAGACACTAAAACTGGCTAACCTGACTAACCCTAACCCTCCATGTGCAGGGAATGTCGGCGAAGAGACCTACGAGCATTTTTTTTATATTTATTTTTTTATATTTATTAAAACAAAAACTGATACCATTATAAATCATATGCTATTGAAACATGTTACCTGTGAATAAATAATATGATAAATTTACAAGATGTACAGAGAATTATAATTCTTTTACAGATTACTAGTCTAAAGAATACTAAGGATTTCTTGATTAAAAGATTTTTTAAATTATGTTTATATTAATATGATGATGTCCACGATAATAATGATAATAAATATATAAATCTTTTTTTTTTTTTAGCAAAGTTTTTTTTCACGCTCCAGTGAGTGACTCAATGACTGAGGGGAAATTTTCAATTCCTTTTTCTGGTGAAGTGAAGACCTGATGTTCAGTTGTTCCATATACTGTTCTCAGTTCCCTTTGAACTAAGCATATATATATATGTATTAAACTGATATATATATATTAAAAAATATATATCTATTAAACTGCTATGGACAGGGTTGCAAGATGCAAGAAGCAGCTGGTTGTACATGCAGTATTCAAAACAAGGATTTTTTTTTTTTTTTGTCGGTAGATCTTTTAGTAAGTTTAGATTTTTTTTTTGTTTGTTTTTGACATATTTTGGAAAAGTAAAGAATGTCTAAAAATACGTGTGTAGGCAAGAAGATCACAATGCAGGTTCACTGTGTATAAAATAAAATGGGTACATGCATTGTGACCTTTGTGTGCTTATACATGCTGGTAATTTAAACCTGGTTTTGATGGTTTTTTAGACTTCAAATTCCTGAACGATTCATCAACTGTAATGAATCTTCCTTCCCAAAGTGAAAGTGTTTTTCCCTCAGCCGGGACTACATTTTGTGGAGCTGTTGAAAGGAAGAAACAGTCATATTAATGTTACAGTGACTTTTGATTAAAGGTGAGTGACTTCTCTTCAAAAAAACTTTAAGAAAAATGTGGATCAATCGTAAATATAATTGGTATAAAATGAGCTGTAGGAAATCCGCCGTGAGTGAGGTGGAGGTTCAACCTCACCTGTAAACCCGGTATTTATCCGGAATGTTCTGTTCAGGCCTTTCAGTCTGGAAATTATATTATGTATGACAAATAGATTTTGTTACATTTCTTTCAGTTTTTTTTTTTTTTTTTTGGTCTGGAAGCAGAAGTCATGATGTGTGACTTTTAAAGGACGTTCTATGGATTGAAATAAGAGTCAGTGTCATCTGAACCTGTAGGATTTGAAAAAGGGTGCGATTATTATTGATCGTGTGTGATGTGATTATGGTGGGTGGAGTGTGACTGTATAAATTATAAATATGCTACTGAATAAATCCTGAAAGTTTGAATTAACAAATTAAATGTACCATTAAAAAGTGAAGCTCGAAAGGAGGACCTTGAACCAAACACCTCTTTCTGCCTGATCGAAATTCTTGTCCTTAGGATCCCTCAACCACTACTCATCCTTAGTTAAACGTGTTGCTCTCCTTTATAACATACTAACTGTTCATATTCATATGTCTTTATCTCACAAACGCCTAAATGTATTTATCTTATCATGTACCCTTATCTGCATTGACTTACACCACCTCAGTCTTGAACCATTCACTTTGGCATGGCTGCCACTATTAATGGCAATAACTCATTGCACATCTCAATTTAAAATATCTATCTATTCTCTATCCATCCATCTATCTATCTATTCTCTATCCATCCATCTATCTATCCATCCATCCATCCATCCATCCTCTATCCATCTATCTATTCTCTATCCATCTATCTATTCTCCATCCATCTATCTATTCTCTATCCATCTATCTATTCTCCATCCATCTATCTATTCTCTATCCATCTATCTATTCTCCATCCATCCATCTATCCATCCATCTATCTATCTATTCTCTATCCATCTATCTATTCTCTATCCATCTATCTATTCTCTATCCATCTATCTATTCTCTATCCATCTATCTATTCTCTATCCATCTATCTATTCTCTATCCATCTATCTATTCTCTATCCATCTATCTATTCTCCATCCATCTATCTATTCTCCATCCATCTATCTATTCTCCATCCATCCATCTATCCATCCATCTATCTATCTATTCTCTATCCATTCTCTATCCATCTATCTATCCTCTATCCATCTATCTATTCTCCATCCATCCATCTATCCATCCATCCATCTATCCTCTATCCATCTATCTATCCTCTATCCATCTATCTATCCTCCATCCATCCATCTATCTATTCTCTATCCATCTATCTATTCTCTATCCATCTATCTATTCTCTATCCATCTATCTATTCTCTATCCATCTATCTATTCTCTATCCATCTATCTATTCTCCATCCATCTATCTATTCTCCATCCATCTATCTATTCTCCATCCATCTATCTATTCTCCATCCATCTATCTATTCTCCATCCATTCTCTATCCATCCATCTATCTATCTATTCTCTATCCATTCTCTATCCATCTATCTATCCTCTATCCATCTATCTATTCTCCATCCATCCATCTATCCATCCATCCATCTATCCTCTATCCATCTATCTATCCTCTATCCATCTATCTATCCTCCATCCATCCATCTATCTATTCTCTATCCATCTATCTATTCTCCATCCATCTATCTATTCTCCATCCATCTATCTATTCTCCATCCATCTATCTATTCTCCATCCATCCATCTATCTATCCTCTATCTATCTATCCATCTATCTATCCATCTATCTATGTATCTATCTATCCTCTATCTATCCTCTATCTATCAATCTATCCTCTATCGATCTATCCTCTATCTATCGATCTATCTATCTATCCATCCTCTATCTATCTATCTATCCTCTAGCTATCTATCTATCTATCCATCCATCCATCTATCCATCTATCCTCTATCTATCTATCACAGATCTTACTTTCAACTGAGACTTGTAGAAAATGTAGAAATAGAAACGCATGTGTATGCGCGTGGATGCTCGTTTACTATGTCGGTTAATTTGTTCAATTCGTTTGAAGATATATTTTTTTTTCCTCTTTTCTTTTTTTTTTTTTTTAAAAGAAGCCCCCACCCAGCCACATACCGTCCAAATCACTTAAAACTGGTCTTGTTTGTTTGTGCACATTTAGTTTTGAGAAATTAGCTTCCTCTGATTATTATTATTATTGTTATTATTATTATTATTATTATTATTAGTGCATTTTGTTTATTTGTACATAATCAGACGAGGCGGTCGTGTTGCAGTTCACAAATAACTGCTCGGTCTTGGTGACCATGACTGTAGTGCTGCAGGTGTTCTGGCGGTGTGTCGAAGTTGGTTACCCCATCGAGATGCGTTTTCTTAGCCCCACCCCGTGAAAACAGCGCGCATTCAGAGCGAGGCTCGCACACGAGAGGTTGTGCGCGTACCACAGAGATTCTACACTGTGTGGTAAGGAACAAAATTGACATTATTACCGTTTTTTAATCACTGGAATGGAAGAGACAGATAATTTCATTACCTTTGACTAAATGTCTACACACTGTAAAAAATCTGACCTAGGGTTTACTTACAAAAAATTATGGCAATAAAGTGACGCCTAATATATGCAAGTAAAATTTACTACTATAATAATGAGTAAAAAAAAAGAAATAGGATAAACTGTTTAAATGTAAAATGAATATGTATTTAATTGTAATTTAAATCAAATCCTTTATTGTGTTGGATTTACTATTAACTGTCGAAAATATGATGTATTCAGCATAAATATTTTAAGCTCAATTAAATCAATTTAAGGAAAACAGTTTTACCTTTACTAAAAAAAAATGTTACATTCACTAAATATCTGTATAAATATCTATATTTATTGAATATCTGAGGCGAATTGACTGACATTAATTAAATATTTGAGTGAACCTGATTTACTTTTACAGATAAATCTTCATCTGCACCTAAATACAGTTAAATTAAAAATAAAATATACTCAATAATATTGGATGTCAATTCATATTACTTAAATACGTGTGCTGGGTAAACATAAAAACAACAGGAATAGCATTCAACATTTGTAACATTGACATTTATTTGCAGACAATAAACATTGTCCAACATTTTTTAAGTGCAGCATCAGAAGCTGATAAAATGGACAGTAACTGAATACTTTGTGTATCAAAAAATATACTGCCAAATATGTTACAATTACTGTTTAATCTATAACATCAAGAGTTTAATTTTAACATTAAAACTAGCAAACTGCAATATATGAAACTATTATGAAGGTGGGCCATATTCACTTACTCATGAACAGGTCTTTGAGAGTCATTGGTCTAAATTTGAACTGTTTAAAATGCTTGCCAATTGAAAACTAAAAGGGAACATATGCACTGCAAATGCCTGACAAAGTCTCATGACAAGGTAAAGAACTTAACATTCCCGAACATGTCCTGTTCGGACGTTTTTAAAGTATGAGCTTGTTAATAAGGCTGATCAATTTTGTAAAAAGCTTTGTACAATAAAGCTCAAGGAGGATTTTTTGGAACATCTCAAATGTATATCTCACCTCTTCGGGATATACAAGGTTTAAGGCCAACAAACATGGAGCAAGCCCTTGCAAAGTTGTCCAGAGCACTAAGCACTTGCACGCCTTCTATCACAATCCCAAATTCCTCTGCAGCAGAGTAAAGTTTGATGTGGTAGATTTTCAGGTTTTGTTCTGAAAGGTTCTTGGACACACTGTCTTCATCGTTGTCCTACAATCACAATAAAAGTGTGTATCAGACCGATTGAACAGAAAAAAAAAGTTTACTAACATCTACAAAAACATTTTTTTTTTCAACTAATCCATTCCTGTAATGTGTGATAAACATTATCAAAAAAATGTCATGCAAGGAAAGTAAAAATTATATCAACTTAACTCATACGCTCTTAAAATTGCACTTGTTGATTCTCCAAAGTATTCGATTAAACATCTGATAACTTCTCAGTGATGTTTATGCCTGGATTGCTTGGATCCTGGAAAAAAAAAAAAAAAAAATTTATATATCTATATATATATAGCCTATCCACTGATCTAAAAAGGGTTAGCCCATGTGTGATCTTAACATTCTGTACACTTGCCTTGTCCTAAGGGCCAGATGACCTTTTATACATCTTACTGTAGTAAAGAACTCAATCCTGAAGCAAACCATTTTAGTAAATGTACATGAAGTATTTAAAATAAAAGTGTGCAATAATGTTAAACTTAATTTAGAGAATTGTACGCCAACACTATATACTGTATTACAGGTAAAATCGAAAAAGTAGAATATCGTGCAAACGTTTATTTATTTCAGTAATGCAACTTAAAAGGTGAAACTAATATATGAGATACATACCTCATTACATTCAAAGCAAGATAGTTCAAGCCATGATTTGCCATAATTGAGATGGATTATGGCTTACAGCTGATGAAAACCCCAAATCCACAATTTCAGAAAATTTGAATATTGTGAAAAGGTTCAAGAATGAAAGGTTCAGTGTGATTGAGGAAGAGCGAACAACCTTAATAGTACCTTTGTCTTTGATTTGGTCACTTGTATGAAGACTAAAGTAATCTCCAAAAACCTGCCTCCAAATACTGAAGGCTGAAGTCCTCTGAAATTCCAAAAGGTCTGATTTACAACTGTTTTCAGCTCCTCTATAGTGTTGGGTATTTTCTTCATTTATGACATCTGTGTCACGAGCAACCGAGAGATGAACTGAAAAGCCTTAGCAGTTAGCCCGTGTAGAGTGGATGGTAAACTCAAACGCAGAAGCAGTGCGAGTAGGCAGGATAACCACGCGATTAGTTTCAGAACTCTCTTATACAAAGAGCTAGGATCTACACAAATAAACCCGCGTTCTAGCAACACACACTCAATCAAAGAAGCTACCAGAATTGGTGAGTACTCACAGACTAGTCGGCGTAGCATCAGTAAAGGCATGGGCGAACTCAATGACTGAGCAATGTGAAGCGCCATTTTGTCTCCTTTTATGCTTCCTGAAAACCCGACCGTATTACTCCCGGGTCCTAGTGCCGGTCGCGTTACGAGTGTGCATGACAATCTGCCTTCATCCCCACCAGCCTAACAAGACAAAAGACGGAGAGCAGAAGCATATAGATTAGAATAATGCAAAAAAAAAACACATATGTACAACTTACCCATTTTTAAAAACATATCTAAATAATAAACTGGGGTAATTTGTGTAATAAGTATTTTTTAAATTATTAATTAATTCGTTGGATAATGAATTGTGAATAGCCTTCCCTATTTTAATTTTTGTATGAAATACCGTAACGTTTCATCCAAAAAATAAATAAATAAATAAATAAATAGGAAAGGCTATTCACAATTCATTATCTAAATATAAAATAATACTAATTACATATCATTCAATTATCAAGCAATTTAAATAGCCATAATTTATCATGAGAAAGTATATTAGACTGAATTTTGAAGTTCTCAAATTTAGGATCAAATAATCACTTTACACATTTCTGTTTGAATATATTAGGTAAATGTGTACTAAAATTTCATGGATTTTAAATTCTCCAGTAAAAAAAAAAATAAGACTACATAGAATGCTGAACGCTTAACATGGGTAAAATGTAATTCATAAATGCTAGATTAATTTCCATTTAAACATCTGTCCTCCCCATGACAAGATTTTAGATGCTCTTCATACCAAGCAGGAAGTACATTTACAATAAAATACACAGAGCTGTCCAGCAAAGTCAGGAAGTCCATCTGTTGAGCCATGAGACAGAATCATACCAGTAGTGTACCTTGTTCCATAGTAGGTTATAGTATTAGCTGCACACCAGACATAAGTGGTGATTTTAATGCTTCCTGTATGTCAGAATGTAGCACATTCAAAGGCACCTCAAACATTTTTGTAACACCCAATTTCTGTTTTCCAACATCTGTGTGTGTGTTAAATCATCATCGTCATCTGATGTCTTGAAGAAAGGGTCAGCAAAACATTTTTTTATTGTTAGTGTGCCTCACAACTTGCTTAAAATAACGATGCTACGCTTCAAAGCTCATGGTCCATACCCCTCCAAAAGCCCATGCTCTTTATTTAATGCAGGATAATGTTCCAGAAAATGGTGTTCTGGTGTCAATGTCTCTTCAGGAAAAAAAACCTCTAAGAACCTTGTCCGATGTTCATTTATTTTGAAATCAAGGTATGCAATGGTTCTGAACAGATTCAGCAACTAATTCCACTATGTCTTTTAAAGTCAGAAGATCCTGCCAAGCAGAATCATCTTCAGGAACTAGTAAACCAACAATAGGTGGCAACAACTGTATCAGAGCCCAATTTTCATGGGCATTTCCACCTATAGTTCGGCGATTGATGTAGTTTTGAGGGATTGCTTGAGGACTATTGACTTTATCTGAGCCTTTATAGGGAAAATGTATGATTAAGTCATAGAGTGCAGTCAAGTAAAGTACTTCTTCTTGATGAAATTCTGAAAACATAAGGCGAGTTCCCTTGGAACTATACCTTCAGAAAGATTGTGCATTACATCTGGTGGATACCGAGAGACACAGTGAAAGTGGTGCAATTTCTCACTCAGTGGACATAAACGTTTTAGCACTGAGTTAGATTTTCTCTCACACTTTGTACATGCAACCTGTTTCGTCCGAGGTGGAAACAATCCTGTTCGCGGTTTGTGTTTCTAGAACTCTGAGGAGTGACCGAGACAAAAAAATGTGCAGATATACTGTATGGCCCTGTGAATCTTTCCACTAATCCACTGAGTGAATAAGCACCGATATTATCACCTACAATACAGTGTACAGTACCTTTAATCATTTTTCCAACACTAGAAATGAAAATTCCTTCCTGTAGAGTGACGAGGTCTTTCAAGAGAGGAGCCAAAGCCGTACTGTATTCAAACCTTTTTTTTTTTTCTTCTGGAGGTTCCTAGTGGGTTACAAACTTCAAAGTCATCACAATAAAGGATTCTACAGAGTCTTGGGTCATCTCCAGTAAAGAAATCATTATTCTTGAAAGACTTGCCATCAAAAATGGATTTGATATATTCAGTACTGTTGGAATGTCTGCTTAAGATCTATTTTGCAACCTCCCTCTGTATTTCTCAACACTGCCTGTAATGTTGCAAGAAAAGGCACATATTAAAATGTTTTTTGGCCCATCAAGTTGTTCAACAGGTTCAACACACTGGAAATGTTTTTTTTTAAGAATTCCTTCCCTTAAAACTCAAGGCCTTATGATATCCTCCACACTATGCATTTGAACATATAAAAGTGGTTATCACCAATTCCATTTAATTTTGAGTGTTTTAATCAACCTTTTTACACCTGTGGTGTTCCCGGTCAAAAGTGACCGCCATAGGAAATGAATGGGTATCCAGACTATATTCATCCATAAGACAGAAAACAACCCCATACACATCAGCCCAACTCACTCACTCGCATCTCTTTCCCGTGCTTATGTGCCGATCCTCCCACGTGAACCAATTTCCTAATGAAACAATGTATCATCTTGACTCAGATTAGACAGGTGTCTGTTATGTGAACCCCATGCTTTTGTGCCTGTCCCCCACGTGAACCACATCTTCCAGACTAATCAATGTATCATCTTCACACAGACCTTATATATATAGCTTGATGTTTGCCATGCACTCCTTTTACTCTGAGCACAATGAGTAGGCAACTGACAAAGCGGCTCTCTGTTGAAGAGGCTCTGGCCCAGATTTTTGGACATGATGAAGAGGGCACTGAAATTGAACCAGAGATAGAGGAGGATGTGTCGGAAGTGGAAGAGAACACAGATTATGATCATTATGATTATGACTTTGTTGAGACTGACCAGTCAACAGATGGAGAGGGAGAGACACCTGAAAAACACCTGAGCAGACATTCCAGTCCAAGAGTGGACACTTGATCTGGTCTTCATCCCCCCAGGTCAGAGGAAGTAGAGCAAGACTGGAAAACATCATCAAGATGACGCCAGGGCCAACACGGTATGCAACATCTCGTGTGGATGACATCAAGTCAAGATTCCAACTCTTTTTACCAGAGTCCATTGAGGAAATTATACTGGAGATGACAAACCTCGTGTGTTTGGGGACACCTGGAAAGAAATTGACCTGGTAGACCTCTAAGCCTACATAGGTCTGTTGATTTTAGCAGGAGTATATCTGAGGCTACAAAAAGTCTGTGGTATGCAGAGTCTGGCAGGCCTATATTCCGGGCAACTATGTCTTTACAACAGTTTACTGTCCTTTCAAGCCAGATTCCGCTGGCGAAATGACAAACTGGCTGCCATCAGGAATATTTGGGACCGGTGGGTGGAGCGCCTACCAAAAATGTACAATCCAGGCCCTGAGGTGACAGTTGATGAGCTCCTGGTTCCTTTCAGAAGTCGCTGTTCCTTCAAGGTATACATTCCAAGCAAACCAGGGAAATATAGAATAAATTCATCAGAGGAGGAACTTCAAGAGGAGTCTTTTCCAAGAAGAGTTGGGAAAAGCTTTGGTGACTCCTCTTATTCAGCGACGCCAGCACATTCCCCGCACACCAGCCTCTGCCAGTCTGGTTAGGAGAATGCAAGCCCCAGCCGCTGCCCCTCTCCCCCAACAAGGACATGGGCAAAAAAGGAAGTGCTGTGAGCATTGTGCCCCTAAAGACAACAAGACAAGCCTGAGATACTGCAAATGTGATGCCTATGTTTGCAAGGCCCACTCTGACCTGACTGTCACATGCCACTCATGTGCATGAATTCTCTCTCTCTCTCTCTCTCTCTCTCTCACTCTCACACACACACACACACACACACACACACACACAGTCATGTTGACTTTGGTCTTTGATTTTCCATGTATTTTTTACATTACATGTTCACTTTGTAATACATTTTCAGTGCCGATTTGTAATTTCACTGCAATTATTTTATGTCTAATTCTATAAATTCATGTTAAACACTACTTTGATACATTGTGTAAAGCTAAAGAATGTTGAATAAAAATTTGGTGGTTAAATTTTTTTTTGTGTGCTAAATTAAGTGCACTTAAAACAGACTGGTCAATTTTGACCGGGAACACTACAGGAAGGGGGTGGGAGGTGAACAATACCGAAAGGTTAAAAGATGAACCAAATGGACCACCTGCTTCAAGGGCTGTACTAATTGGATGGAAGTTCCACAACTGTCCTGCCAAGTCAGTTATGATTGCCTGGTCAACAACACATTTATTAGTTTTCAATGTTGAATCAACGATGTGTTTTACAACTTCAACAGAGGCTGAAGAGGAAATTAACAGAAGGTCTTCAACCAAAGCATTGATGCACCTCTCTCACACATTATACGGGCTTTCAAGCTTGAGCAGACGTAAGCCAATTCTTTGAAGAACTGAGTAAGAAGTAAAAACTGTAAAAACTGGTGCCCTCACCCTCACAGAACTCTGGCAAATCAAAATGCTCAACCATCTCAACATAGAAATCAAGTTTAAAATCAGTCAAAGTAAAAGGGTTGTGTCTTCTGCTCTTGTGTTTCTGAAATGTATTGTATATATTTGTCCTAAAATTGCATCCTTTAAATACACAAAAGACAGTTTCGTGGTTTTTCAGATGGTTTTCAATATGATAAAAGTAGTCCTTCTCTTTGGAATAGTATGCATGACAAATTAAACACTTAAACCTGGAGATGTTTCTTGGATGTAGACTTTCGACAGCTGCATGATATGTCAGGATGTTGACAGTTTCTGACTCATTTTAATGACTTTTTATGAACTTGATAAATTAAATAAATTCTGTATACAAAATACATACAGGTGCATCTCAATAAATTAGAATATCATCAAAAAGTTAAACTCATATATTATATAGATTCACTACACGGTGTGTACACTACACACAGACTGATATATTTCAAGTGATTTTTTTCTTTTAATTTTAATGATTATGGCTTGCAGAGTGGTTCAGTGGGTCATTGCTAAAGAAGCTGGCTGTTAACAGAGTACTGTATCCAAGCCCATTAATGGAAAGTTGAATGGAAGGAAAAAGGAAAAATGTGGCAGAAAAAGGTGAATAAGAAACGGGGATAACCGCAGCCTGAAATGAATGGTGAAATGAAGCCTATTCAAGAATTTGGGGGGGGAGATTCAACAGGAGTGGACAGCAGCCGGAGTCAGTACTTCAAGAGCCACCACATACAGACATGTCCAGGACATGGGCTACAACTGTTGTGGGCTACAAGTGTCAAGCCACTCTTGAACCAGAGACAACGTCAGAGGTGTCTAACCTAGTCTAAGGGCAAAAAAGATTGGACGGTTTCAGATGAAAGTAAATTTTCCATTTCATTTGGAAATCAAGGTCCCTGTGTCTGGAGGAAGAGGAGAGAAGCACAGAATCCAAGTAGTAAATCCAAGTCCAGTATAAAGTTTGCAGTCAGTGGTGGTTTTGGGGCACCCTGTCATCTGTTGTTGTTGGTCCACTGTGTTTTATCAGGTCCAAGGTCAGCGCAGCCCTCTACGAGGTAGTTCTAGAGCACTTCATGCTTCTCTCTGCTCACCAGCTTTATGGAGATGCTGATTGGCACCAGGCCACACTGCCAAAAGTACTAATACCTGGTTTAAGTACCATGGTATCCCTGTGCTTGATCGACCAGCAAACTCAACCGACCTAAACCCCATAAAGAATCTATGGAGTACTGTGATAAGGAAGATGTGAGTCACCAGACACAACAATGCAGAAGAGCTGAAGGCCTTTATCAGAGCAACCTGGACTTCCCAGCAGTGCCACAGACTGATCGCCTACATGCCACGCCGCATTGCTGCAGTAATTCATGCAAAGTGAGCCCTGACCAAGTATGGAGAGCTGTACATGTTCATACTTTTCAGTAGTCCAACATTTCTGTGTTAAAAATCTTGTTTTTCTTTTTTTTTTTCTCTCTTTTTCTGACATCTAATTAATTGAGATGCACCTGTGCGTCTTTTTGCTCTTTGCATAGTTTGATGATAATTAAGACGCTTTAAACCACTGGTAAAAGATATTTGCTGGGCAAATACAGAAAAAAACATAACTATTTCTGAAAGACTTTAGATATATTAGCTATGTGTGAGGCTAGATGTGATATTGGTTTATTCTAATTATATTTAAATAATACTTTATAACTGATTATAACATATAATTCAGTTGAAGATACTTAAAATACTTTATATATTTCCCTCTCTCAATGAGTATTTCACTTGGGTTTTGCACAAACATATTTACAGTATCATTTTTAAATTTCCTTCTATATATTTTTTAATGAATTATTTTTACCACACTTTTTCCCCCTTTTATGTCGATTGATCTACATTTCCTGTACCCCAGATGAAAACAAAACAAACAAACAAACAAACAAACAAACAAGTGAAAATGTCAACGATCAGTCCTGGTGTACAGGCTGGTTATATATTTCTATAACATATAGATAAAAAAAAAGATAAAAAAATAAAATAAAAAATAAATAAATAAATATTTATATATATATATATATATATATATATATATATATATATATATATATACACAATTTAATAATGATATGTGTAATTTTAATAATGATGTATATAATTTATTTATTTTACATTTTTTTAAGTTTAAGTACATTTTTGTGTTTGTGTTTTCCAGGAGTGTAATCTATTGAGATCAGACTCAGAACTCAACTGCAAATTTGTAGATACTTTACTAATATTCCAAGATGGAGTCCCCTGATCTGGACACTGACGATATGTCTCCACCCTCAAAAAAATGGTAAACCACCGTATCTACGTATGTCATGTCTTCCTGGATTGAGTGAGACGCAGATGCAGAATCCATGTGTACAATCAGTGTCTTTATTGATTATTCTTTTCCTCAAAACAAATCACAAGAAAAAAACAAAACAAAATAAAGTCCCGTGGCGCTCACGGCGATACCAAGCGCGGCTTCCCAGGCAGGGTCTGCAGGTGGGCGAACTTGAACAGTTTTAGGCTTCTGGAGAATATATCCCGTAAACAAAGGAAACTCTTGTAATGTCCTTGTGACTCGTGAGGGTCTTTCCTTCCTCCCGGAGTCCCACACCTGCAGACACTGCTCAATCCTGGGAGTGAGACGGGCAGAATAGAATCATTAAAACATTTACATGAAACAAGGAGAGGGTCAGGTGAGGACAGACAAAGGTGCACAACAGTGAACCGACGAAGCCCTACGGGTTCGACTGGAATAAATAGTAGACACACAAGGGAATCACAGGTGTTCGTGTTTAGTGCTTAAGTGCTTAAGTGCTGGTAGTAAATACATAGACACACTAGGTGGGGACAAAGGGTCAACTCAGTAATCCGGGGAACTTGATCTTATTCCCCTGATCCGTGGAGGTACGGGTGTTACAGTACCCCCCCCCCCAGGACCGGCTCCCGAGAGGGGATGTGAGGGCTGTCTCCGTGTTACCGGAGGGAGTCGAGGCTCACCAACCTGATGGGATGGCCGGTGAGGGGGACGACCCGGGCGTTCCGGTCTTTCCAGATGGAAATCCTGAATTAGCCCTCTATGCAAGATGTCCTTGGCCGGCACCCAGCTCCGTTCCTCCGGGCCGTACCCCTCCCATTCCACCAGATATTGAAGGGAACCCCCTCTCCTCCGGGAGTCTAGTAGTTTTCTGACTCGAAACGCCGGAGCGCCCTCAATCTCCACGGCTGCTGGGGTTGCTGGTTCCGCCACACCTTCGTCCAGCGGTCCCCGGGTCACTGGTTTAAGAAGAGAGATATGGAAGACAGGGTGGATATGTAAGTGGGTTGGTAGTTGTAATTTAAAAGAAACGGGGTTTATTTGAGATATAATAGGAAAGGGACCTATATAGCGGGGTGTGAGCTTACGGCAGGGAAGGTTCAAGTGAAGGTCCCTTGTGGAGAGCCATACTCTATCGCCTACCTGGAGCGGAGGACATTCCCTTCGTCGTCTATCGACAAATTTCTTAAAGCGACGAACTGCATGGGAGATTTTAGTGTGGGCCTCTTCCCATACCTTTTCCGCTCTTTTAAACCAATCGTCCACCAGAGGGACTTCGGTGGATGTGGCATCCCAGGGACAGAGCGGGGGTTGATGCCCAAGTATACATTGGAAGGGCGTTAGGCCGGTAGCGGAGTGACGTAGCGAATTTTGCGCATATTCCGCCCAGATTAAGCATTCTGCCCACTCGTGTTGACGGCTGCTACAATATGCTCGAAGATACTTTCCGAGCTCCTGGACAATCCGCTTGGCCTGACCATTAGACTCGGGGTGATAGCCCGACGTTAGGCTAACAGTGGTGCCCAAATTCTGAAAGAAAACTTTCCAGACTCGTGCGATAAATTGGGGCCCACGATCGGATACGATATCTTCGGGGATACCATAGCAACGAAACACGGTTGTAAATAGGGCTTCTGCCACCTGGAAGGCTGACGGGAGGGAGCCGAAAGGCATAAATCTACATCCCTTGGAAAACCGATCGATCACTACTAGAATAGTGGTGTAGCCCTTAGATACAGGCAGATCCGTGACAAAGTCCACTGAGATATGGGACCACGGTCTGTTAGGAGTCTCTAACGGCATTAATTTACCAACCGGCAGGTGTCTAGGATTTTTAGATGTTGCACAAACTGCACAAGATGAAACCACTGTTCTTACTGACTTCCGCATATCCGGCCACCAGTACTTTGGCTCTATTAGTCTAAAAATCCGAATGATCCCGGGGTGTCCGGCCGCTGCACTCGTGTGTGCGTGAATGATTACCTGCTCTCGTAGGGACACCGGCACGTAGGTTCTCCCCGGAGGACATTGTCGCGGCGCGGCGTGGGACCGTGCCGCTTCTGCAATCTCCGAGTCGAGGTCCCACATGATCGGTGCCACCACGAGAGACGAGGGCAGGATTGGCTCGGGTTCTATGGGTTCCCCAGGGGCTGTGTAGCACCGGGATAAAGCATCCGCTTTTTTATTTTTAGACCCGGGACGGTAAGTAATAGTGAAGCGGAAGCGAGTAAAGAACAGCGCCCAGCGGGCTTGGCGAGGGTTTAATCGTTTTGCTTGTTGGATGTATTCTAAGTTGCGATGATCGGTCAGCACTACAAATGGATGATCGGCTCCCTCTAGCCAGTGCCGCCACTCCTCTAACGCCGCTTTTACTGCTAACAGTTCGCGATTGCCGATATCATAGTTGCGCTCGGCAGGTGTTAGTTTACGCGAAAAGAAAGCGCAAGGGTGGAGTTTTTCTGGGTTGCCATGACGCTGTGACAGCACCGCCCCAATCCCTACTTCAGAGGCATCGACCTCAACCAAAAAAGGCTTGGTTGGGTCGGGGATTTTTAATATGGGTGCCGTAGTGAATGCGGTCTTTAGATATAGAAAAGCTCTGCGTGCCTCCGGCGGAAACTCACGCAGACGCTTAGGCTTACCCTTTAGTAGGGTTGTAAGCGGCGCTGCCAGCATACTGAATCCTCGGATAAAGCGTCTATAAAAGTTAGCGAAACCCAGAAAGCTCTGTAGCGCCTTTACCGATTGGGGTTCCGGCCATTGATGCACCGCCTCCACCTTGGACGTCTCCATTTCGACCCCCAGTGGCCCTATGCGGTAGCCGAGGAATGCGATCTCTTTTTTATGGAACTCGCACTTCTCCGCCTTCGCATAGAGCCCGTGTTTGCGCAATCGATGAAGGACGGCAGTTACATGTTGGACGTGCTCGGAGTATGACCGAGAGTAAACCAAGATATCATCCAAGTAAACTATAACATATCGGTTTAACATATCCCTAAACACGTCGTTCATGAACCCCTGAAACACCGCAGGTGCGTTTACCAATCCATAAGCCATCACATTGTATTGGTAATGGCCAGATGTAGTGCTAAACGCAGTCTTCCACTCATCGCCCTTGCACACACGAACGAGATTATAGGCGCTGCGGAGGTCGAGTTTTGAAAAAATTGAGGCGCCTTGGAGTTGGTCGATGGCGGTCGGTACCAACGGTAGTGGGTGCTTGTACTTTACTGTTACTGCATTGAGACCTCTATAATCAATACAGGGACGTAAAACCCCCCCTTTCTTATCGATAAAAAAAACCTGCCGAGGTGGGTGACGTGGACCTACTGATGAGACCCTGCTGGAGAGCTTCACTCACGTATTCCTCCATAGCCCGTGTCTCCTCCACGGACAATGGGTAAACACGCGAGCTCGGCGGTGTTTTCCCCGGCAAAATCTCGATCGCGCAGTCCCACGGCCGATGAGGGGGAAGTCGTGCGGCTGCCCTAATGCTAAACACGTCTTGAAACTGTGCATACTTGGATGGTACTTCTATCGATACTAGGGCTAGCGGGCTTTCAATGGAGGTGGTTTGGACCGTCAATGTAGGCGGTATACATTTCTTAGCACATCTAGGGGCCCATGATAGGATGCGAGATTTCTCCCAATCAAAATTAGGATTATGAGAGCTGAGCCATGGGAGACCCAACACGACGGAATGATCTGACCGAGGGAGTACAAAGAATTTTAGTTCCTCGGAATGACCGGGAAAAGTTAATCGGAGGGGCGCAGAGATTTGTTTAATAGGAGAATGCCGAAGGTTATGACCATCCAGAGCTTTAATTGCGATAGGGGCTGGTAGCTTCGACAAGGGAGCCTGTAGCGAGGAAAGAAGAGAAGACGTTATAAAATTTCCAGCCGACCCAGAATCTATAAGGGGAAAGACACACATAGACTGGTTAACATAAGATAATTGTGCTTTTATACAGAAGGAGTGATGTGTGCGTGGAGGTGTGATGTGGATTACTTTTTTGAGTAAGGGGCAGTGATTAAGGGTGTGTTTATCCCCCCCACAGTACAAGCACAGCCCCTCTTGGATGCGTCGCTTTCTCTCCTGGGCCGTTAGGCGGGATGTGCCGAGGTCCATGGGTTCTCCCGGAGTTCCTTCCCGGGGCTCCGTCGCGGGGGTGCTGAGGCTGGGACGATGGCGGAACTCCGACCGTTTGGGCGGGGTTTTCGGGGAGATGTGTCGTTTCTGGCTGCGGAGGTGCTGGTCTAGTTTTATTGCCAGCGTGATGCACTCGTCCAGGGACATGCCCGTGTCCCGACAGGCTAATTCCAGCTGGACCTCGGGTTGTAATCCATCCCTGAACCTCGCTAGGAGACTGCGGTCACACCAGCCACTCTCCGCGGCCAGTACCCGAAAACGGATCGCATAATCCGCCACGGTGGCAGTCCCTTGTTTCAGCCTCAGCAGCTGCTGTTCCCCCGTTCTGCCCTGATCGGGGTGGTCGAAAACCGTGCGGAACTCCGAAAGAAATTGCGGGTAGTTTGACGCCGTGATTCTGCCAGCGCTCCAAACCGCTGCGGCCCAATCCATAGCGGCTCCTGTGAGCTGCTGCGTGACGAAGCTGATCTTCTGTAGATCAGTCATGTTTGGGTAATCCAGGAGCCACAGCTCACAGGCCAGGAGAAACCGCTTGCACCCCTCCGGATTCCCGTCATACCTTTCCGGGGGGTTCGGGCGAGGTGGTAGCGGCGTGGAGCGCGGACCTGGCGCGCAGAGCGAAGGCAAGCGGTGCATAAGTTGTTCCATCCCGCGCGCCAGGTCATTCACGGCTCTGGCCAACCCGTCAATTTCATTTTGTTGGCCTCTTATGTACTCGAGGACGGGGGCTTCGTCCTCAGGTAGAGGGGTTCCTGCTGCGTCTGGTATGGTCGGTTCATCTGTCATGTCTTCCTGGATTGAGTGAGACGCAGATGCAGAATCCATGTGTACAATCAGTGTCTTTATTGATTATTCTTTTCCTCAAAACAAAACACAAGAAAAAAACAAAACAAAATAAAGTCCCGTGGCGCTCACGGCGATACCAAAGGCAGGGTCAGGTGGGCGAACTTGAACAGTTTTACTTCTGGAGAATATACCGTTCTTGGTCTGTGACTCGTGAAGTCCCAGAGACAAATCCTGGGAGTGAGTAGTCATCATTTACATGAAACAAGGAGAGGGTCAGGTGAGGACAGACCACAACAAACCGACAAGACGGGTCAGGAATACATAGTAGACACACAAGGGAATCACAGGTGTTCGTGTTTAGTGCTTAAGTGCTTAAGTGCTGGTAGTAAATACATAGACACACTAGGTGGGGACAAAGGGTCAACTCAGTAATCCGGGGAACTTGAACTTATTCCCCTGATCCGTGGAGGTACGGGTGTTACAACGTATTTTAGTTAAATATTCATATCCACTTTATTAACTGAGTACATAGTCATGTTCAAAAGCTACTATCCCTTCTTTTAATTCAGTATTTCTCTAGAGTCAGACAAGTAGTGTTCTATCAGCCATCAGATTGCCAGACAGAGAAGTGTGATTCATCAGTCCAGCCTCCACTTGAGGACAATGGCTATGTGCTTTACATAGCCCTTGATGGTGTGGTTTGATTGCAGCTGCTTGGCCATGGAAACCCACGCACTGTTCCTGAGCTAATCTGAAGGCCACATGAAATAGGTGTTTTTTGCCAAAAATGGCACTGGGAATTAAGGCAAAAAAAAAAAAAAACAACTCCACTTTGGTCTCATCTGTCCATAAGTCTTGTTTTTTTAGATGCAGTTTTGTGAACCTTTGTCATACTTTTTCCACAGAAGAGGTTTCTTCTGGCATCCCTTAAAAAACAAACAAACAAAAAAAACCATAAGTGTTGTCATGGAACATTTAACATGCTTGGTGTGGCCTGTGGGGTCTGAGACGTAGCTCTTAGTTTTTCTTTTTTTTTTACTTCTTTGAGTATTGACCATGTCTGACCATGCGATGAATGTTTTTCTCAATGCTGAATGTTGAACTCAAAGTTGTAAATGGTTTTATAACCCTTTCCAGATTGATGTGCAGCCACAATTGACCAAGTAAACTCTGAGGCCATTGGTCAGGTTTTTTTTTTTTTCTCTTGGCAGGTGTTAACACACACCTGAATACTTCAGTAAACTGCCAAAACCTGTGATTTATAGAGGTCTTCACATCTGCTGATGATGGGTTAATCAAGGGCTGATGATTAGCAGTATCTGGTTACAATTTACACTCTTAAATCCTGCTGTATATTTCCCAGATTTAAAAAAAAGATTTTTGTTAAATAGAGTCATATGTAAACATTACTGCCCCCTATTTTAATCTTTTTTTTTTATTCTTTAATCTGACAAAAGTAATAATGAATAAGAATTCTATGAATGTTAGCCAATGAAAGTCAGACATTGCTTTTCAACCATGCTTCAACGGAATTATAAAAAAAAAGAACTCATTGAAGTTCATGGAACAGGCCTGGACAAAAATGATGGTACCCCTAACTTAATAGTTTGTTGCACAACCTTTTGAGGCAATCACTGCAATCAAACGATTCCTGTAACTGTCAATGAGACTTCTGCACCTCTCTGCAGGTATTTTGGCCCACTCCTCATGAGCAAGCTGCTCCAGTTGTTTCCGGTTTGAAGGGTGCCTTTTCCAGACAGCATGTTTCAGCTCCTTCCAAAGATGCTCAATAGGATTGAGGTCAGGGCTCATAGAAGGCCACTTTAGAATAGTCCAATGTTTTCCTCTTAGCCATTCTTGGGTGTTTTTAGCTGTGTGTTTTGGGTCATTGTTCTGTTGCAAGACCCATGACCTGCGACTGAGACCCAGCTTTCTGACACTGGCCAGCACATTTCTCTCTAGAATCCCTTGATAGTCTTGAGATTTCATTGTACCCTGCACAGATTCAAGACACCCTGTGCCAGATGCAGCAAAGCAGCCCCAGAACATAACAGAGCCTCCTCCATGTTTCACAGTAGGGACAGTGTTCTTTTCTTCATATGCTTCATTTTTCCGTCTGTGAACATAGAGCTGATGTGCCTTGGCAAAAAGTTCCATTTTTGTCTCATCTGTCCATAGGACATTCTCCCAGAAGCTTTGTGGCTTGTCAACATGTAGTTTGGCATATTCCAGTCTGGCTTTTTTATGATTTGTTTTCAACAATGGTGTCCTCCTTGGTCGTCTCCCATGTAGTCCACTTTGGCTCAAACAACGACGGATGGTGCGATCTGACACTGATGTTCCTTGAGCATGAAGTTCACCTTGGATCTCTTTAGAAGTCTTTCTGGGCTCTTTTGTTACCATTGGGATTATCCGCCTCTTTGATTTGTCATGAATTTTCCTCGTGCGGCCACGTCCAGGGAGGTTGGCTACAGTCCCATGGATCTTAAATTTCTGAATAATATGTGCAACTGTAGTCACAGGAACATCTAGCTGCTTGGAAATGGTCTTATAGCCTTTACCTTTAACATGCTTGTCTATAATTTTCTTTCGAATCTCCTGAGACAACTCTTTCCTTCGCTTCCTCTGGTCCATGTTGAGTGTGGTACATACCATGTCACCAAACAACACAGTGACTACCTGGAGCCCTATATATAGGCCCACTGACTGATTACAAGATTGTAGACACCAGTGATGCTAATTAGTGGACACACCTTGAATTAACATGTCCCTTTGGTCACATTATTTTCAGTATTTTCTAGGGGTACCATAATTTTTGTCCAGGCCTGTTCCATGAGTTAATTTTTTTAAAATAATTCCATTGAAGCATGTTTGAAAAGCAATGTCTGACCTTCATTGGTTAACATTCATAGAATTTTTTTAAATTATTAATTTTGTCAGATTAAAGTTATTTCTGTGACAATTGTGAGTTTTTCTTTCGTTGACCGAAGGGTACCAACAATTTTGTCCACGTGTGTATGTAAAACCATAGTAAAAATCATCCGATTGCAGCAGGTCTAAGGCCAATAAAACTTCAGACAAACAAGAACTTCACCATTTTTCTGCACCACCTTGCCATTTTTGGCACAATTATTTATTTACTAAAAATGAAGCCACAAATAGTTATTGCTACTAAATGAGTGGATTAACAAGCTATTGAATCATGGGGGTACTTACTATGGGCCACATTATAATTTTTTTTCTTTTACCTTAATTTTGGTTAAATAAATATTAGGAAAGTAATGCAGGGGTTGGACAATGAAACCGAAACGCCTGGTTTTAGACCACAATAATTCATTAGTATGGTGTAGGGCCTCTTTTTGCAGCCGACACGCTTCACACACACACACAGAAACTCTGCTCTGTTGTGATTCTTTTCAAAGGTAAGGTGTTGTTTCATTAGTTTGTTTGTTTGTTTTTTACTTTACAGCAGTGATTCGGTTAGTCTGCTCTCACGCGAGTGTCATTACAGAGATTTCTGTTTTTTCCCCTTAAAACAGTGTTTCCGTTGTGTGTGTGTGTTTGTTGTGAAACATAAAAAGCAAGGTGGTGGGACGGAGGAGGAGTTTTACTTCGTGTAAGACAAAGTGAGGGAAGGGGCTAATTCCACACACACACACACACACACACACACACATATACACAGCGTCTGCATGCACAAACGGAAACACTTATCTGTCGGGATTTATTTTTACCTTTTTTTAAAGTGCAGGTTAATTTGTTTTATTTTTACTTTATATATTGTATTCATTTTTGTTATGTATTTATTTTTTGGGCTGTGGAACGAATAATTTGAGTTTTCATTATTTCTTATGGAAAAATTAGATTTGGTTTACAAGTGTTTTGGAATACGAACATGCTACGAGCATGCTTCTGGAACGAATTATGCTCATAATCCAAGGTTCCACTGTATATGTCAAAGTTCCACTATATATAGTGGAACCTTGGATTGTGGAATTGTGGAGTAACTTGGTCTGTGAGTGTTTTGCAAGACAAGCAAAAGTTTTTAATAAAAAATGAGCGAGGTCTTGAAATACAAGTACTGTAGTATGTATGTGCTTTATCTGCCGACCATCACGTGATCACAACTGAGCCAGTGGTTTTTCTCTCTTTCATGCTATAAGACTGTCGATTTTCGTCTCTCATACTCAGTCTCAGTGCGTCTGTGTCACTTGTATACTCAACTTCCCTGCGCATGTGTACTGTTTACTTTAACATTTTGACCAGGTATGTGTGCACGTAAAGCATTTAAAAAAAAAACATTTTGTGTCAACATGTATTGACTGTTCTTTAGTTACTGTGCTGCAATAATGGCCCCCAGGTAGAAAAAAAAGTTAAACATGCTGTAGCAGTGTGGGAGATCATTCTGTTTAACAATAATGAAATGTCACATTTCAGTGAAATCCTGAAAAGGATGCAAAAGCATGTGTCATTAGAGAGGTTCCTTGACAAAAAGAAGAAGATTCCAATTTGAAGTGTGTGTGTGTGTGTGTGTGTGTGTGTGTGTGTGTGTGTGTGTGTGTGTGTGTGTGTGTGTGTGTGAAAGATGTCCTACACAGTAGCCCCCCTCGTTCTGCTTTTTCTCTCGTCTAACCAGTCACAATTGTTTTCAGTGCAAGTTGAAGTGCAAATTAAATTGTTTTATTTTTACTTTATATTTTGTATTAATTCCTTTTATATGAATAGGATTGGGCTGTGGAACAAATTACCAGAGTTTCCATTATTTCTTATGGGGAAATTCACTTTGATATAGGAGTGTTTTGATATACGCTTCCGGAACGAACTACACATGTGGACAAAATTGTTGGTACCCTTCGGTCAATGAAAGAAAAACTCACAATGGTCACAGAAATAACTTTAATCTGACAAAAGTAATAATAAAAATTTTCAACCATGCTTCAACAGAATTATTAAAAAAAAAATAAACTCATGGAACAGGCCTGGACAAAAATGATGGTACCCTTAGAAAATACTGAAAATAATGTGACCAAAGGGACATGTGTCAAAGTATGTCCACTAATTATCAACACAGGTGTCTACAATCTTTTAATCAGTCAGTGGGCCTATATATAGGGCTCCAGGTAGTCACTGTGTTGTTTGGTGACATGGTATGTACCACACTCAACATGGACCAGAGGAAGCAAAGTAAAGAGTTGAGCATCTTTGGAAGTAGCTGAAACATGCTGTCTGGAAAAGGCACCCTTTAAACAACCGGAAACAACTGGAGCAGCTTGCTCATGAGGAGTGGGCCAAAATACCTGCAGAGAGGTTACCGGAGTTACAGGAATCGTTTGATTGCAGTGATTGCCTCAAAAGGTTGTGCAACAAACTATTAAGTTAGGGGTACCATCATGTTTGTCCAGGCCTGTTCCATGAGTTCATTTTTTTTAATAATTCCGTTGAAGCATGGTTGAAAAGCAATGTCTGACTTTCATTGATTAACATTCATAGAATTCTTATTTATTATTACTTTTGTCAGATTAAAGTTATTTCTGTGACCATTGTGAGTTTTTCTTTCATTGACCGAAGGGTACCAACAATTTTGTCCACGTGTGTATGCTCGAGTCAAGGCTGGAGCTCAGTGATATTTCTCGCATATTCCATAGACAGTTGTTTTTAATATAAAAGCTTGAGGAATTGCAAGTCTGGCATGAGATTGTGTGAATATGAGTGATTGCATGTGCAATGCAATGCGTGAGAGTTGGCAGCTTTGATTACAATGTTAACTGGAAACAGTTTAATGTCAACTGAAATATTTCAGTGCTAACAGGTCTAACAGAAAGTATTTCAGGGAGTATTTTAATGTTATCTTAAAACATTTGAATGCTAACAGGGCTGACAGGGCTAACAGAAATAAATTCAGGGTTATATGGAAAGAATTTCAATGTTAACAGAGCTAGTAGGAAGTTTTTCAAGAATAATAGGATTTAGCTAGAGGTTAAGATGGAAAACAAGAAAAAGGTCAGGCTTGACATGCTTGACCTGTAGGGGGTAGTCGAATTGCAATCTCAGATACTGCGTGTCTACTGAAGCCGATAATGTGTTAATCTCTCTTAGACGCCTATTGACAGTAAGCAACAGAGCTCACAAAGTGTAAAGCTCAATCTGTAAATACTGATATGTATTTATTCTTCATTTTCTTTTCTCCTTCTTCAGAGAGGGAATTTTGGAGAATGCTCAAATTTACCACATTTGTAGACGTTTGCAACCTGTGTCAGACCATACCCCGCAAGAGGATATAAGTTCTACCCCCGGGGCAATAGAGCTCCCCAAATTTGCCCCATTAACTTATAATGGAGAATAAATCCCATAGACTTAACATTGAGAAAAACTTTGACGGATTGAAGCGCAGAGTGGGAAACAGATAGAAATCTGAACTTGGAATATAACCCACACGAGGGTATATGTTTTACCCCCAGGGCAACACAGGTGCCCAAATCTGCCCCATTGCCTTATAATGGGGAATTTGGTGCATGACTCATCACTTTTTGTGATGGCAAATTGTGTGCTTCATTCGGGAATGTATTTTATTTGGGTTTATTCGGGGAAAGGGGGCTTGACATCACTTTTCTCATGGGCGAGTGCTAAACTGCCCCAGCAGGGGGCAATTAACATACAATAGTCATTTCCATAGGACCTTTTAACCTCAATTTAACTGTGGATCCCAGTATCATAGAGACATGGGGGAGGGCTCATTTTACTCAGGCAATCAATCAGGCTTTCGCATTCATCATGATGCTCATAAGCCAAGCCCCCTAGCAAAATCATTATCATGCTGTTAGCATGTTGCTAATGTGATTAGCATCTTGCTAGCATTATGCTAATTATATTAGCATGTTGCCAGAATGATGCTAGCAATATTAGCATGGCGCTAGCATTATGCTAACTATATTAGCATTTTGCTAATAAGCTGATTAGCATGTTGCTAGTGTGATTAGCATGTTGCTAGCATGACGCCTAGCTCATTACAATCTTGCTAGCATTATGCTAACAATATTAGCATGTTGCTAGCAATATCAGTAGAATGTTGATATCATGATGCTAGAGTGCTTAGCATGTTGCTAGCATGGTGTTTAGCTAATTAGCATGTTGCTAGCTCCATCATTACACTGCTGCTAACATGATCCTGGAGTGCTTAGCAAGTTGCTAGCATGACTCCAGAGTTTTGCCACGGCAAGCACCACTCACATTTTCTTCAGGAAATGTACAGTACGTCTCTAGTTATTATTATTATTAATATTAATATTATTATTATCAGTAGTAGAAGTAGTACTGTGAATTTTCATCTGTTTGATGATTTTTTGTGGAAACACAGTTTCTAATGTGAAGATATTTCCAGAAATGTTCTTTTCCATTTAAATTATACTTTATATGTACAAGATTATTATAAGACATAAATACAGTGGAACCTTGGATTACGAGCATAATTCGTCCCGGAAGCGGGCTCGTATTCCAAAACCCTCATAAACCAAATCTAATTTTCCCATAAGAAATAATGAAAACTCAAATTATTTGTTCTACAGCCCGAAAAATAAATACATAAACAGAATTAATACAATATATGAAGTAAAAATAAAACAAATTAACCTGCACTTAAAAAAAAAGTAAAAATAAATCCCAACAGATAAGTGTTTCCGTTTGTGCGTGCAGACGCCGTGTGTGTGTGTGTGTGTGTGTGGAATTAGCCCCTTCCCTCGCTTCGTCTTAAACAGTAAAACTCCTCCTCGCTCCCCCCACCTCGCTTTTTAAGTTTCACAACAAACACACCCACAACGGAAATACTGTTTTAAGGGAAAAAAAAACAGAAATCTCTCTAATGACTCTCACGTGAGCGCAGACTAACGGAATCACTGCTGTAAAGTAAAAAAAAAAAAAAATGAACCAGCACTTTACCTTTGAAAAGAATCGCGACAGAGCAGAATTTCTGTGTGTGTGTGTGTGAAGCCGGCGAGGAGGGTTTAAAGGCGAGAGAGTGCGTGTGCCGGTGTGTGTGTGCGTGTGTCGGTGTCAAATTACGCACGCGCACACACATAGGAGAAATGTTGAAACAGAGAGGGAGATGTTGATTATGCCAGTAAGAGACGAGCACTAAGGCCCAGCAGGGGAGACGATTACCCACAATTCCGCAGCGCAAGAGACAGAAAAATCATTGGCTCCTTTGTGATCATGTGAAGCTCGGTGTCAAAATAAGAGGCGCATGCGTGATACATGATACTCGTTACTCGTAAACCAAGACGTTCGTTCGGTTTCCAAGTCAAAATTTATTAAAAATCCTTGCTCGTCTTGTGGAACACTCGAAAACCACGTTACTCGCAATCCGAGGTTCCACTGTACACTCTGTTCAAAAAATCTAACACAAGCCATTCATATGCCATTTCTTCCAATATATGGGTGGTTTCCCGATACAAATAACGTAATTATACCATAGGGAGGACTACTTGGTTGTTTACGTTGTGATAATTCATGCATCTTGTGAATCTTTGCCAACACCTCTCTTGAGTGCTTTATGATAGGGTTTGTGGTTGTATCTACACACTGAGACAAACACTTAATAGGGCTATATGGCCATGACAAGGGTTTCTCAATAGTAACCTAGACTTATGGAGTATAATTTTCCAGTGTTTGGCCAATTTGGCCACTTCAAAGGATATCCGATAGAGCCTAGGATCCGATAATCCGAACCCTCCCTTATCCCAAGATGATCGTAGCATGTTAAACTTCATCCTGGGCCTTTTCCCATTCCATAGGAAATGTTTAACCATTATATCATATTGATTAAAGATCAACTGTGGTATTGTGAGTGGTAGCATCATAAGCAAGTGATTAAGCTGAGGTGAGGCCACCATCTTCATTATATTTACCTTTCCCCATAAAGGTAACTGAATTTTCCCTAATTTGTCTTCAGATTATTTCTTATGTTTTGTAGAAGTGGTCCCAAATTTACATAGGGGTCTCTTCTAATTCCCTGCTTATCGTGATGCCCAAATATTTTATCCCTCTTGAGCTCCACCAAAAGCCAACTTTAGCTACCAGGTTTGCATTGCATATTCCGGATAGAGGCATGGCTTCTGACTTCATCCAGTTAATATTCTATCCAGACACTTTAGAGTAATATTGAACTATTTCCATTAAGTGAGGTAGGGATTTATCTGGATCTTTTACCAAGGCCAGGATGTCATCAGCATATAAAAACAATTTATGCTCTTTGTCTCCTCCCTATGCACCTGGAATGTTTTTGTTAGATGATTGAATTTTACCACTGTTTAGCCAAATTTGATGGAGCAACTTTCTCATGTAACCTATCATCATGAATCCGACTTGATCAATGTTTATAATATTGGGTAAAACCATCTCCAACCATAACGCAAGAAAAGAAGGATCTTGCAGATTATGATTGTGAATCTCTCTCTCTTTCACTCTCTCTGCCTCTCTCTCATGTCTTATGAATATTAAAAGTCCAACATGATTAAACTCATGTAAATATGTAAATGTCACTGTAAATACTGACATGTATTTCTATTTTTGGTGAATAATATGTCACTGCCCACACTGTTTAATGTTACAGCAGGTGCAATCGTGTGCATCATTTGTGTGTGATAGATGTCTTCACACAGCTGTAAATGTGTTAATTACAACAAGGTTTCATAAATATAATTTTTTTTTCACCTTTAGAAAACAAAATTGAGCCAGCTTTGCCAAGCACTTTTTCTCTTTGCAAGTGTTTTTTGTAAATTAAATGATATTGTACTTACAACAGAATAAGCAAACACATAGTGAGAACATTATAAAGAACCATGTGTGATAATCAGTCAAAGAAAAGTGATCCAGTCTATTTATTTTTACCGCATGTCTCACCACATCTTTCTGCTTCACAATCTCACAGGCATGACCATGAATCTACTGCTAGAAAAAAACTACAGAAAAAGTTCAAATTAAATCTGATGAAAAAGTTTCAGTTCTTGAATGGAGTGATAATAAACCTGGGAAACCAAACACTCCTGAGTGAGATCTACACTGAGCTCTACATCACAGAGGGAGACAGTGGAGACGTCAATAATGAACATGAGGTGAGACAGATCGAAGCAGCATCCAGACGAATAACAACAGAGGAAACACCAATCCAATGCAATGACATCTTTAAGCCCTTATCTGAACAAGACAAACCCATCAGAATTGTGCTGACAAAGGGAGTCGCTGGCATCGGAAAAACTGTCTCTGTGCAGAAGTTCATTGTGGACTGGGCTGAAGGGAAAGCAAATCAGGACGTCCACCTCATATTTCCACTTCCTTTCAGAGAGCTGAATTTGATGAAGGACCAGAAACTGAGTCTGATGGAGCTCCTTCATGTCTTTTTCAAAGAAACAAAAGAAACTGAAATGTCCATTTGGGAAAAGGTTCTGTTCATTTTTGATGGATTGGATGAGTGTCGTTTTCCTCTAGATTTCCACAACACAGTGAGAGTGTGTGATGTAACTGAATCTGCATCAGTGCCTGTGCTGCTGATAAACCTGATCAAAGGGAATCTGCTTCCCTCTGCTCTCATCTGGATCACCTCCCGACCTGCAGCAGCTGATCAAATCCCCTCTGAGTTTGTCCATCGAGTCACAGAGGTACGAGGGTTCAATGACCCACAGAAGGAGGAGTACTTCAGGAAGAGGATCAGTGATCAGAGCCTGGCCAATAACATCATCACACACCTGAAGTCATTAAGAAGCCTCTACATCATGTGTCACATCCCAGTCTTCTGCTGGATTTCAGCCGCTGTTCTAGAGAGAATGTTGGGTGAAGCAGAGAGTGGAGAGATCCCCAAGACTCTGACTCAAATGTACACACACTTCCTCATCATTCAGATAAACATCATAAGAGAAAAGTACTCAAAGAAGCAGGAGAGTGATGAAGAAATGCTTCTTAAACTGGGACGACTGGCTTTTGAGCAGCTGAAGAAAGGGAACCTGATCTTCTATGAGGAAGACCTGAGAGAGTGTGGCATTGATGTGAGAGAAGCAGCAGTGTACTCAGGTGTGTGTACGCAGATCTTCAGAGAGGAGTTTGGGCTTCACCAGAGTAAAGTGTACTGCTTTGTTCATCTGAGTGTTCAGGAACACCTCGCAGCTCTGTATGTGCACCTGATGTTCAGGATGGAAAAGAGGAATGTTCTTAAAAAGAGCAAAGATTCAAACAAGAACAAGAAAGAAATTGCAATTATAGATGTACACAAGCGTGCTGTAGATGAAGCTTTAAAAAGTCAGACTGGACATCTGGATCTTTTCCTTCGCTTTCTTCTGGGTCTCTCACTGGAGTCCAATCAGAACCTCTTACAGGTCTTAGTAACACAGACAGGAAGTAGCTCCCAGAGCACAAAGGAAACAGTCCAGTATGTTAAAAAGAAGATCCGTACAGAACGTTCTACAGAGAAATCCATCAATCTGTTCCGCTGTCTGAATGAACTGGGTGATAATTCTTTGGTGGAGGAAATCCAACACTACCTGAACTCTGGAAAACAAAGTAAACTCTCTTCTTCACAGTGGTCTGCTCTGGTGTTTGTGTTACTGACATCAGCACAGGAGCTGGAAGAGTTTGACCAGAATAAATATTGCAGTCCAGATAAGATGACAGATGATGTTCTTCTGAAGCTGATGCCTGTGATTGCAGCATCCAGAAAAGCAATGTAAGTAAAGCTGAATATAACTGTTCTACTGTTACAGTGTTAGAATGGCCACAATAATATTACAATGTTAGAAGGCCACCGAGACACTGAATACAGGATAAAATGGTATAGACGATGAGTGAGTGAGAGCTACAAGGCTTCATTAATTTGGTTTGTAATTACGACTAATGTTCTGTGTAAATGAGGTTACTCATCTTTTTATTTAAAATAGAATAAATCAGAAACACAGCGCTTTGAGCAACTTTTTGTTGCCCCTCAATTATGGCCGGTGTCCTGAGGATGGATGGTTTAGAATGAAAGTGCTTCCACTGCTCATAGCATTTAACTAAAAATAAATAAAAACACAAGAAATGCAAAAAAAAAAAAAAAAAAGTACTTCATTTTAGGGGGCTCTGAAAATTTGAAATTGTGAACTATGGTCAATAACTCATTTGTAATGTATAACCCAAATCCAAATATCTAAGAAACAGATACAGAAACAGAACAGATGGCTAAAAAGTCTTTAGTCATTGTTTAAAGATTGCCAGTGACCTGGCTATATGGACCTTTAGAGGAGGTTTATTCCACCATCTAGGTGCAAGAACAGAAAGAGTCTAAATGGAGGTTTTCTTTGATCTTTGAGAGAAAAAGCTACAACAATAAACAGAGGACTGCTATCCAAGAGAATTATGAGTTTGCATGACAAAGCACATCTGCACACTTCATTTTGAGGTGTTAAAGCATCTTTCTTATATCCTTAATCTTGATCTTTTGGACATTCTCCCATTTGGTCTCCTGAAAGCACAAGATTATCTTCTGATAAAGAAGTGAAAACATCGGTGCATTTGTGGATATGGAAGTATAATAGTGCCAAAATTCCTCAAAGCAAAATAGCAGGTTGAATTAAATGAACTGAAAAAAAAAAAAAAAAAAAAACTTGTTGCAATAAAAATGTTTGAATTTTTTTTGCATTGCAATTTGATCTGAATTGAAAAAAATCCTTAGAGCATTTACAATGTTTGAAATTTTTGCCACTACAATTTATTGTGGTTGTATATTTCAAATGAAAATGTAATTCAAGCATTCAAAATTCAAAGCAAAAATATTCAAGTTACTAAATTGCAGTAAAAAAAATTTTTCAAGTGTTAAAAATACAATCTTCATTATTTTTCAGTCTTACAAATTCAGGTCGACAAAATTCAGGTCGCTAAAATTCAGGTCTTCACATCCGGGGTATCACAGAAAGAGCAGGGACGCGCCGATTGCTGTGTCCACGCCGCAGTGTACTTTAAAGTGTGCTTTCTGCTCCCTGTTCAGTGCACTTCTCACAAACTACTTACCGATCGGAACGCAGCACTCTTAACTAACAGGCTGGGTTGCCAGTTGCACAATTAACGGTTAAAACACCCCTCTGCCGTAAACGCTATATATTCAAGCAAAGCCAGCGCTATTTTGCTTTGAGGAATTTTGGCACTATTATACTTCCATACTTGCAGCTGAGACTAAACCATTACAGAAGGTTGACAGATGGACAAAGTGCATTAAAAGCAACGAGATTATGAGAAAAAAAAAGTGTATTTATCTTTTCTAAAAGTTGATTGAATATATTTTCTTACTCACCTTCATTACAGTGGCAATAAAAAAATCTGTTAACCTTTTGGAATTTTATGCTTTTCTGCATTGATTTGTCATAAAATTTGATCTTTCAAGTCAAGAGTATTGATTAATATAAGTGCCTAAAATAATAACACAATTCTGATCTTTTCTTTCTTTCTTTTTTCTTTCTTTTTTTTTTTTGAGAATAACTGTCAAAACCTCATAGTGCTAGTGAAAAAAAAAATTGAATCCTTGAATATTTTAGTTGATTGGAGTCAGGTGTTAGCATACCTGTAGTTTTGTTAAGAAAATAAGTTTGAAGCTGTGGACTAGAGCTACTTTGACTGATAAATAACACTCAAAGATGAATATGGTTATGGAAACTATGCCTCACCAAAAAAAGAACTTTCAGAGGATCTATGATCAACAAGTGTGTGTGTGTGTGTGTGTGTGTTTGTCCCTTTAGCCATATTATCAAACTTGAGTTGTACATTTTGCATTTATGAAAATGAGAAATGAGGAAGTACAAAGAAATGAGAAGGTCTATCTTTAATTACTTTTTTTTAATATAATTATGTATTGTTTTATTTCTCTCAGTATCATATCTGAAACAATTAGAATAAAATGTTGGTCAGCTCTGGTCTCAGAGTTCATTTCTGAAACCTCCAAACTGAGAGAACTGCATCTGACATTGAAAATACTGGATCTGACTCGGAATAAACTAGAAGACTCTGGAGTAAAATGTCTCTCTGGTGGACTAAAGAACCCCCACTGCAAACTGGACCAACTAAGGCAAGTTCAGCTTTCTGTGACAAAATGATTCACCAAAAAAACAGATGCACATTGCTGTTTTTCTACTAAAGAAATCTGTAACAGAACAATATACAGAACAAATAATCATAAACTTATGACTTATTTCATTCCAGAATTAATTGTGCCAAACAAACAAATAAACCAATAAACAAACGATTGAATGAATGAATAAATGAATGAATGAAGGTAGTTATAAAAACTATTAACTACAAACTACTACAAACTCATTAGAATCAAAACCAGTAGTACTTTTTCAGTGATAATACACTTAATATTGTTATTTACAGGCAATGGTGAAACAAGGAGAGAAAACAAATTTAAAAAATATTAAAGCTAGCCGTTATATTATTATAGTGTTGACATTATTCACAAACACCAGTTCTCACTCGCTAGAAGCTGCCACACTAAGCAGCCACAATGAGTGACACTATTTAGTGCCCATGATGGCCTGGATGGCCAGGAGTGGAACCCAGTGTGGTCTTCTGCTGTTGTAGTTCATGACACACACATGACATGACAGACAAACCAAGATAAAATAGTATGTCACTGTGTGTCTCACTACAGGTTAGAGTGGTGTGGTATCTCAGGTGAAGGCTGTGCTGCTCTGACTTCAGCTCTGAGATCAAACCCCTCACACCTGAGAGAACTGGAGTTGTCTAATAATAATATAGGAGACTCAGGAGTGAAGTGTCTCTCTGCTGTACTAGAGAATCCTCACTGTAAACTGGAAATACTGTGGTAAGATCATCTCTCTCTATATATATATTGTCACAGCGTGAGCCTGTGATGGGACACCTGGCATGGACCGTGGGTTAAGTCCCAAACGAAGTTGAGGTCTTATTTACAAGCAGGCAGTGGTGGCGGCAATGGTGAGCTCGGAGCTGAGGGAGGGGCAGTGTCATGGCGTGCGCCTGTGATGGGAGTGCGCCCAAATCTATTATCGCCCCTTGCTCACTTCGTAGGCTCCCTAAGTAGGCGGCACCCCTTCTGCAGGTGTGCGAAGGAACGGGGCCGCCTATGCGGGCCGGCTGGCGTTGATTGACATTAGTGGGATCTCGCGCTTGCTCCGCATTATAAAAGCAGGGCGCGGGGTTTGGTCCGGAGTCCGGGGGTGGGGTGGGGGATGGGCGTAACGCGGTGGAGCTTGGGGGTGGCACGCGAGTGGGGAAATGGAGCGTGCCCCAGAGACTTAAAAAAGGACATTGGAGTTCCACCCTTTGATCTCCGTGCTGAGGACAGCGGCATCCTTCACTCCCGCGCCGAGCCCGCCTTCGCATCCTCGCCGCCGAAGAGGAAAAGGCCGCGAGGAGGACAGCGTTAAGGCCGCCAATCCCAGCCGGGAAAGCAGCCCAGCCGATGCACGTCCGAGCGAGACTTCCGCCTGAGTTTGGATGTCTGCAGCAAATTGTTTGCGACCTTTCTTGTGCATCATCTTTAGAAGAGGCTTCCTTCCAGGACGACAACCATGCAGAGCAATTTGATGCAGTGAGCGGCGTACAGTCTGAGCACTGACAGGCTGACCTCCCATCCCTTCAATCTCTGCAGCAATGCTGGATGCACTCATCTGTCTGTTTTCCAAATCTTTGGATCCGACTGTCACGGTACGCCAGGTCATGCCCACGACTCAAGGGATCATCCGACCTTCCTCCTCGCTGGCTGGAGCCGGTTTCTTTTTTGTGGACAAGAAGGACAAGTCTCTTCGCCCCTGCATTGACTACCGTGGACTGAATGCCATCACGATCAAGAACCGCTATCCCCTTCCCCTCATGTCAACTGCCTTTGAACTTTTGCAAGGAGCATGTATGTTTACTAAACTGGACTTGCGGAATGCGTATCATCTGGTGAGAATAAAGGAGGGGGATGAATGGAAGACTGCATTCAACACCCCCACAGGCCACTACGAATACCTAGTGGTACCCTTCGGGCTAACTAATGCCCCTGCTGTTTTTCAAGCTCTAGTCAATGACGTCCTGAGAGACTTCCTAAATATCTGTCTTTGTTTATCTGGATGATATTTTAATATTTTCTCGTTCCTTGGAGGAGCACCAGCTGCATGTCCGACAGGTCTTGCAAAGGCTTCTTGAAAATAAACTTTATGTCAAAGCGGAGAAATGTGAATTCCACCGAGACTCTGTATCCTTCCTTGGTTTCATCATCTCCCCTTCTAGCCTGCAGATGGAGGCATCCAAGTTAACGGCTGTCACTGACTGGCCCACTCCCACTTCAAGGCGAGACCTTCAACAGTTCCTGGGGTTTGCAAACTTTTACAGATGCTTTATCAGGAATTACAGTTCAGTGGCAGCTCCCCTTACTGCTCTAACCTCCACAAAGGCCCCCTTCTTCTGGAACAAACAGGCGGAGGATGCATTCTCTGACCTCAAGTGCAGATTCACTTCCGCACCTATCCTAACCATCCCAGATCCTTCTCTTCAGTTTATTGTGGAGGCGGACGCCTCTGAGTCAGGGGTCGGGGCGGTTTTATCACAAAGGTCACCCAAGGATAATAAATTACACCCATGCTCTTTCTTCTCCCGTTGCCTCACCCCTTCAGAGAGAAATTATGACATAGGGGATCGGGAGTTGTTAGCGGTAAAACTTGCCCTCGAGGAGTGGAGACACTGGCTGGAGGGGACCATCTCCCCATTCTTAGTCTGGACGGATCATAAGAATCTTGAGTACCTCAGATCAGCCAAGAGACTCAATGCCCGTCAGGCCAGATGGACGCTCTTCTTTTCACGCTTTAATTTCATGCTTTCGTATCGCCCTGGCTCCAGAAACGTCAAACCCGATGCCCTGTCTCAACAGTTCTCCACGACCCAGGAACCGTCCCCAACTGAACCAATCCTTCCTGCTCATTGCATTGTGGCAGCTGCTCTCCTGGATATTGAAACACAGGTTAAGAGAGCACTTGATCAGAAACCAGGCCCCAGCAACGTCCCCCCGGTCTGCTTTTTGTCCCGGCCTCTGTCCGATCTCAATTACTGGAATGGGGACATAGCTCTCAATTTGCCTGCCATCCTGGTGGAACCCGCACCCTGGCCCTTCTCCAGCGACGATTCTGGTGGCCCTCCATGAGGGATGACGTCTTGCGGTTTGTGGCGGCCTGTGATGTCTGTGTTAGAAGTAAATCAAGCAATAAGCCCCCTGCTGGTCTTTTGAGGCCTCTCCCAGTTCCTAGTCGCCCTTGGTCACATATTTCCCTGGAATTCGTCACCGGCCTCCCAGACTCTAACAACAACACCCGCATTCTAACCATAGTGGATCGCTTCTCTAAATCTGCCCATTTTGTTCCTTTGCCTAAGCTTCCATCAGCCAAAGAAACCGCCGAATTAATGATTCTCCATGTCTTCCGTCTGCAAGGTCTCCCCTCAGATATTGTCTCAGACCGCGGACCTCAGTTCTCTGCACAGTTTTGGAAGGCATTTTGCAGGCTAATCGGCGCGACACCCAGCCTTTCGTCGGGCTATCATCCTCAGTCTAACGGGCAGACTGAGAGACATAATCAGGAGCTATGAACACTTGGAGCAGGAACCTCGCCTGGATAGAGTATGATTCGATAGAGTATGCGCACAACTCTTTGCCAACTTCCTCAACAGGTCTTTCTCCCTTCCAAAGCTGCTTGGGCTATCAACCACCCTTGTTCCCATCCCAAGAACAGGAGGTAATGGTACCTTCAGCTCAGTCCTTCATACACCGTTGCAAGAGGGTTTGGACCCAGGCCAGGAACCGCCTCCTACACACTGCATTTTCAAACGACAAGCAGACCGCCATTGCTCGGCAGCCCCCAGGTACAGAGTGGGTCAAAGGGTGATGCTCTCCACCCGAAACATCCCCATCAAAACGACCTCACCCAAATTGTCACCTAGATTTGTTGGTCCCTTTACAATTACCAAGGTAATTAATCCTGTTTCTGTCAGTCTTTCCCTAGCCCTCTCTATGCGCCGCATCAACCCAACTTTTCATGTCTCTCAGCTCAGACGTCTGGTACACAGCCCATTATCCCCACCACCCCGTCCTCCGCCTCCACCCCCTCGACTCATCGACGGGGGTGAAGTTTTTACAGTGCGCAGACTGCTAAGAGCTCGACGCAGAGGGCAAGGCTTACAGTACCTTGTTGATTGGGAGGGATATGGCCCAGAAGAGAGAAGTTGGGTCCCCGCCAGGTTCATTGTCGACCCAAGCCAAACTTTGATCACCTGTGACTCCTCTCCACATTTCGTCCTGCAGCTTTGGTTTTGCCTCCTCATTCATCAGCTCAAGCACACCTGCTCCATATTTTCATTTCATCACCTCGCTCTATATAAGCAATATATCAATATCAATATATCAATATCAATATATCAAGCAACCACTCATTGCCGAATTATTGCGTGCCCCAAGCTCTGTGTTTTTCTTTGCTTGCCTAGAATACTTTTTGTTTTTCATGTTGCTGACCCATTTTTGCTCACCTGTTACGTCTCTTTGCCTTACGATTTGGAGTTGTCTGCTACGTTGACTGATAACCAATTCCAATTCCTCCCCGTCACTAGGGGGCTCCCACATTAAGGCTACTACTACCACTCAGCCAGGAGGGCCGAAGACAATCACGTGTTTCCTCCGAACCACGTGACGCCAGCCGACCGCATCTTTTCGAACTGCTCGCTCGCGCACCGTTGGGGGCGGCGTAACACACTCAGAGGACATCGCTATCCGCTCCCTCCGCTGCGCGAGCTCACAGACGCCCCTGACTAGAGCCATGGTTAATGTCGGAGCACTATGTACCTCTCATCCCTCCCCTCTGAGAGAGCTCGGCCAATCAGCTCTCTCTAGACCTCCGGCTGCGAGAGGTTACAGCACCACCCGGGATTTGAACTAGCGATCTCGGGATTTGAACTAGCGAGAACGTGCACTCAGCTTCTTTGGCTGATCATGGCGAGGCCTGTTCTGAGAAGAACCTGTCCTTTTAAAGCGCTGGATGGTCTTGGCCACTCTGCTGCAGCACAGTTTCAGAGTGTTGGCTATCTTCTTATAGCCTAGGCCAACTTTATGTAATGCAACAATTAGTTTTTTTTTTTCAGGTCTTGTGAGAGTTGTTTGCCATGAGGTGCCATGTTGAACTTTCAGTGGCCAGGTTGAGAGAGTGGAAGAGCTTTTATACCAAATTTAACTCACCTGCTATCCCGGTGACACCTGAGACAGTGTAACAATAATGAGTCACATGACAAAGGGGAAGGAAAATGACTAATTGTGCTCAATTTGTACATTTTCACTTAGGGGTGTACTCACTTTTGTTGCCAGGGGTTCAGCTATTGCTGGCTGTATTTTTTATTATTTTGAGGGGACAATAAATTTACACTGCTATACAAACTTTACACTGACTATGTTTCATTGTGTCAAAGAGTCATTTATGCAGTGTTGTCCTATGAAAAGATATAACTAAATATTTGCAGAGATGTGAGGGGTGTACTCACTTTTGTGACATACTGTGTGTGAATGGGTCACTCTCAGGAGCTCAGTTCAATGGTAATGTTATAGGATCGCACCAGTCGTGAAATTTTCACTATTAAATATTCCACAGTCAACTCTTAGTGGTATTGTAACAAAGTGGAAGTGATTGGGAACGTCAGCAACTGTAAAGCATTGGATGCAGTGGTGTAAAGCATGTTGCCGTTGGACACTAGAGCAGTGGAGACGTGTTCTCTGAAATGATGAATCATGGTTTTCTGTCTGGCAATTCAGTGGACAAGTCTGGGTTTGGCGGTTGCCAGGAGAATGGTACTCGTCTCACTGCATTGTGCCAAGTGTACAGTTTGGTGGAAGGGTATCATGATGTGCGGATGTTTTTTAGAAGTTGGGCTCGGCCCCTTAGTTCCAGTGAAATGAACTCTTAATGCTTCATCATATCAAGGAATTATGGATATTAAGGACAATTTCATGCTCCTAAATTCATAGGAAACGTTTGGGGACATTTAGTAATCTGGTTTAGAGAAGACATAAATTTTAAGTGTTTTTTATACTTTACATTATGGTTTTAGTTTCAATCTGTTTTAGTGTTTATTAGAACCAAACCATTACATCCTCCATTCTGCAGCAATAAAACTCTATATTGATATATAATTGCACACCATGGGCTATGAAGAAGTAAGTTTTTCCCCTGTATAGGTCATTTATACACTGACAATATCCCCATTTTTACATCTAAAAGAAAAATAATCATCATTTTATATTCTTTCTCTCTCTCTTGGATTAAAATTCATGGTCAGTTTACTTTAGCTAATAGTTTAATTCACACACAACAGATGAGAGAAACTGTATAGAACACTCATTATGATCATTTTAATTACACTGTTAGAATAAACAGGTGAAAGTAAATCATTGACCCATTTTTCAAACACATTATCCAAACGATCTATTATTATAAAGTAAATATTAAACCAGTATAAATTCTGGTGATGAAGAGTGTGTCATTGTGTCTCTCTACAGGTTGTGTGGTTGTGGTGTCTCAGATGAAGGCTGTGCTGCTCTGACTTCAGCTCTGAGATCAAACCCCTCACACCTGAGAGACCTGGAACTGTCCCGTAATAAAATAGGAGACTCAGGAGTGAAGTGTCTCTGTGCTGTACTGGAGAATCCTCACTGTAAACTGGAGACACTGGGGTAAGATCATCTCTCTGAGAGTCACATGACCTGCTCCTCAGTAAGACACATTCTCTAATAGTGAGACTGAAGCAGACGTTTTAGGTTCATCATCAATGTCCTGAGGCATTTTCACTGCACACTGATGATTTGTCACAGAGTCTCTTGTGAGAGGCTGCAGCACTAAACATGACTTGAAGAGATTGCAAAGTGTCTGAATGAACCGTATGGTTTAAAAGCAGCAGCGAAATGGAAAGGCCACGATTGAATAAATCAAATTAGACTTTTAACTAAAAGACAATTGGGAAAACGAATGAACCTTACAAAAACATGCAGGTCCCATTTGATATAAACCTGTGTTTATTCTGCCACCCAATGTTCACTCAGTACTGTACATCTCTAAGAACAGGGTTGCCAAATTTGCATGAAATAATCAGTTTAATGAACAAGCAGTATTATTAAAACCATGCAGCTGTCCTCAGTAGTCCTTACATGGTCTCATAAGGAACATTCCACTGACTCAAATCCATCAGAACAGGATGAAGGGGTGTGTGTATGAGAGGAGATCACAGTGCATGATCACTACTGTATGTTCAATATACAGATATGATGCAAATAGTATACAGAAATACACCCCCTCCTCTTTACTTGCACTGAAATGCAGCTGTGATATCTAAATTATTTCACGGTTACTTCTTGCAAAAAAAAAAAAAAAAAAAACAAGATGAAAAGATGGTCTAATGACATTCTGTATAGACAGAACGCAATCACATTTTAATTTAAACTTTCAAAGTATGTGTTTTAAAAAGTACATGAACTAATGAGCCTAACAACGTTTCCAGTAAAATTGATTCAATTAAATTTTAATCCTGTTCTATAAAATACACAATCCTGATTATAGACACACGTGAATACTGGTTACAAATGTTGACGTGTAAAGCTGGACTGTTACAGTAGGTTCTATTGATCTTTTGTCAAGAAAGAAATCAAGAAAGTCAAGAAACTAAAAGGTGTGTCACTGTATTTCTGCAGGTTGGACTGGTGTGGCGTCTCAGATGAAGGCTGCGCTGCTCTAGCTTCAGCTCTGAGATCAAACCCCTCACACCTGAGAGAACTCTATTTGTCTCATAATATAATAGGACGCTCAGGAGAGAAACTTCTCTTGCCTCTTAAGGGTGATGAACATTACAAATTACAGACACTGAGGTGAGTACTGACCCTTTTAGAGAAATGCTTAGATGATCCAACCTGACCATCATCATGCTGCCAAGTTCTCATTTGTTCTTGGGAAATGTTATATATGGTGTTTCACTTGGAGCTAAGCTGATTAAATGCAGCTGATCATGAAGTACCACATTCCCATCTCTATTCATTTCTGTTTTGCTTTTAGATTCGGTGTGTGATGTGTATGTGACTCTGACGTTCCTGCATTCATCTGACGCGTTTGTTTGAGGAAGCTCTTCGGAGATTCACTATCAGTCATATTTATCACTTTGATTTTAGTCAATGTATCAGTGCAGTTATGCTAAATATCAGCACTTTCGGAGTACGAAATTAGTGGACCAGAAACTAATGATTTCATTTACATTCTAAAAACTGTAGTTTTGCTGAAAATGTAACTACAATTGTATCCAGGGTTAAATCTAATCTGTCTGATCTGGGGGATGCAATAAAAAAAAACATCACTGGGCCATACTGTCAAGCACACCCATTAGCGTCATAGGCAATAGCGTCATACAATTAATGTAATCTGATTACTGCTACTGGTACAGTGCAGCAGGTCAACCTGTAGAGGAAGCAAGAGCAGAAAGACCAGAAGTGATGAAACCTCTGAAGACCTTGTTTAGCATGACTTAACCCCCCTACTCTACTGTTCGCTCTGATAAAATAACTGGCCAGTACCTGATGTGTGGTCCATCTGCCAGCCAATGAAAAGAAGAAGAACAAGATCTGAAGAGGCTTGTTCCTGTTTTCTGTTCTCTGATCTATGCATTTTAGTGGCATTCTGTTTAAAGTGTGGTTTGTGTGTGTGTGTGTGTGTGTGTGTGTGTGTGTGTGTGTGTGTGTGTGTGTGTGTGTGTGTGTGTGTGTGTGTGAATCAGTGTGTGTGTGTGTGAATCAGTGTGTGTTGTGGGAATCTCTGCCTGATTGCATTGCATTTGAGGACTTTCACTGTCTTGCATGAGTGTATCTTTTATATATATTTTTCTTATCTAATTATATGTTGACGAAATAAAATACAATAAAAAACAATGTTATGATTATTCTTGGTCTTCGGCAACACTGCTCAGTTGAAACAGCACAGACAAGTTCAGTCTCAAATGTATCCACCTGGATTTCAGAATTGACCAGAACTGGGTTATGTTTAACTCAAGTGGAAATGAGCATTTTCATATAACACATTCATTCTGTTGGTTATCAATCAGTCGTTTTATATGCTTCACTGGCTCATCTTTTGAAGGGAGCGGAATCTTCAGGCCAAACATTGAGAGAGCAGTAACTGATCTGCAAAAATAAATAAATAAATAAATAAATAGAAATCTGCTCTAGTGCAGATTTATTTATTTATTCACTCGTTTATTTTATTCCTCTGCTCACACGGTGATTTGTTTTGTGTACTTTTGTGCACCATTACAAACAAACAAACAAACAAACAAATGCACGAATGATTAAAGAAATAAACAAACAATGCAGAAAATGTTCCAATTGATTAGTTATAGTCATTTAATACTTGAACCATGTTAGTGTTTAAGACTCTGGTGTGTTATTAATGAAGGAAAAACCTCAATTTGACATTAGGGCACCAGACAATGGCACTGGCAAAAGCAATATACTGTACATGGGTATAACAAAACTCGAGATTAATCTACATACAATTGGGAATAAAATAGTCTTGTTCATTTTAAAGTCAGAGAGCACCTACAAAGTGCCTTCCAGATGCATTGGTGAACTTGTTGCAAAACTGTGTCCCCTCAATGACGAGAGTGTTCCAAGAGTCCAATTCCACTGTAACAGCATTAAAGAGAAAACGATTTTCTAAGGACAAATTTGAAGTTGTTGCACCAATATAATTTATCTTCACGCTTCTGAGCATTGGAACAATAAGAATGTATCTATTCTTCAGACGTACCAGCAGGTTATTGGATAGCAAATACAAATTGGGTCTGCTGAAACATCAGGTTTCAAGCGATTCGTCACATATTGAGACTTTGTTGATAGTAAATATTTAAGGGATGAACTAAATATCTTTTTGACTTTTTTGTTGTTGTTGTTGTTGAGGGGTGTAATCCACTTGGAATCTCTAAGAGAAGGACAAAATGCTTTTAGTCAATATGACTCCTGAATTCTGAGCTACCCTCATTAGACACATTTCGAATTTTTCGGTATGACGCAGTTTTGGAACTGCTTTGAAAGATTTTAGAACAGGAAGGAGTTTCCATTGCTCGTGTTGGAAAACCACTGCACACCGACGATTTGTCACAGAGTCTCTTGGTCCAATGTACATTTGTGTTCAAAATAGTAGCAGTCCAACATCAGTAACCAGATCAATAACTGTTTTTGGGAGAAATTATATTTCTTCATGGTAAGTGTTTTACTTGTAGGTGTAGTGGGGTAATAGAAAACACCAACAGACCCAACAGTCATGACTTGCATGCACCTGATTCTGTGTAATTGAATCATTCATTGAAAGGGGGCGTGTTCAAAATAATAGCAGTGTGGAGTTCAATTAGAGAAGCAAATTATTCTGGTAAAAAGAGGTCAAACATGTTCCCCTTATTTAAGGATAAATGCAGAAAAGGTTGTCCTGCGCATTTCTCCCTGGAAATCAGAGTAAAATGGATGGTTGCAGACATTGCTCGGAAGAACAGTGTACTTACGATTCAAAAGTTGATTAGAGACAGGAAAACCTGTAAAGAAGTCAGAAAAAGATGCTCTGCTAAAATGATATCAAAGGCTTTAAAATGATGAACAAAACCAGAAAGACATGGAAGTAAATGGAAAACTATCATTCGAAAGGATCGAAGACTCAGCTCATTTGTTCTTGGGAAATGTTATATATGGTGTTTCACTTGGAGCTAAGCTGATTAAATGCAGCTGATCATGAAGTACCACATTCCCATCTCTATTCATTTCTGTTTTGCTTTTAGATTCGGTGTGTGATGTGTATGTGACTCTGACGTTCCTGCATTTATCTGACGCGTTTGTTTGAGGAAGCTCTTCGGAGATTCACTATCAGTCATATTTATCACTTTGATTTTAGTCAATGTATCAGTGCAGTTATGCTAAATATCAGCACTTTTGGAGTACGAAATTAGTGGGCTAGAAACTAATGATTTCATTTACATTCTAAAAACTGTAGTTTTGCTGAAAATGTAACTACAATTGTATCCAGGGTTAAATCTAATCTGTCTGATCTGGGGGATGCAATAAAAAAAACATCACTGGGCCATACTGTCAAGCACACCCATTAGCGTCATAGGCAATAGCGTCATACAATTAATGTAATCTGATTACTGCTACTGGTACAGTGCAGCAGGTCAACCTGTAGAGGAAGCAAGAGCAGAAAGACCAGAAGTGATGAAACCTCTGAAGACCTTGTTTAGCATGACTTAACCCCCCTACTCTACTGTTCGCTCTGATAAAATAACTGGCCAGTACCTGATGTGTGGTCCATCTGCCAGCCAATGAAAAGAAGAAGAACAAGATCTGAAGAGGCTTGTTCCTGTTTTCTGTTCTCTGATCTATGCATTTTTACTGGCATTCTGTTTAAAGTGTGGTTTGTGTGTGTGTGTGTGTGTGTGTGTGTGTGTGTGTGTGTGTGTGTGTGTGTGTGTGAATCAGTGTGTCTGTGTGTGAATCAGTGTGTGTGTGTGTGTGTGTGTGAATCAGTGTGTGTGTGTGTGTGTGTGTGTGTGTGTGTGTGTGTGTGTGTGTGTGTGTGTGAATCAGTGTGTGTGTGTGAATCAGTGTGTGTGTGTGTGTGTGTGTGTGTGTGTGTGTGTGTGAATGTGTGTGTGTGTGTGTGTGTGTGTGTGTGTGTGTGTGTGTGTGTGTGTGTGTGTGTGTGTGTGTGTGTGTGTGTGTGTGTGTGTGTGTGTGTGTGTGTGTGTGTGTGTGTGTGTGTGTGTGTGTGTGAATCAGTGTGTGTGTGTGTGGGAATCTGTGTGTGTGTGGGAATCTGTGTGTGTGTTGGGAATCTCTGCCTGATTGTATTGCATTTGAGGACTTTCACTGTCTTGCATGAGTGTATCTTTTATATATAAATAATTTTCTTATCTAATTAAAGAAAATTTAAAATTAAAGAAAAGAAGAAGAACAAGATCTGAAGAGGGTTGTTCTTGTTTTCTGTTCTCTGATCTATGCATTTTTTCTGGCATTCTGTTTAAAGTGTGGTTTGTGTGTGTGTGTGTGTGTGTGTGTGTGTGTGTGTGTGTGTGTGTGTGTGTGTGTGAATCAGTGTGTGTGTGTGTGTGTGGGAATCTGTGTGTGTGTGTTGGGAATCTCTGCCTGATTGTATTGCATTTGAGGACTTTTACTGTCTTGCATGAGTGTATCTTTTATATATAAATAATTTTCTTATCTAATTATATGTTGAAGAAATAAAATACAATAAAAAACAATGTTAGGATTATTTTTGGTCTTCGGCAACACTGCTCAGTTGAAACAGCACAGACAAGTTCAGTCTCAAATGTATCCACCTGGATTTCAGAATTGAGCAGTAACTGATCTGCAAAAAATAAATCTGCTCTAGTACAGATTTATTTATTTATTCACTCGTTTATTTTATTCCTCTGCTCACACTGTGATTTGTTTTGTGTACTTTTGTGCACCATTACAAACAAACAAACAAATAAATGCACGAATGATTAAAGAAATAAACAAACAATGCAGAAAATGTTCCAGTTGATTAGTTATAGTCATTTAATACTTGAACCATGTTAGTGTTTAAGACTCTGGTGTGTTATTAATGAAGGAAAAACATCAATTTGATATTAGGGCACCAGACAATGGCACTGGCAAAAGCAATATACTGTACATGGGTATAACAAAACTCGAGATTAATCTACATGGGTGGTGGGTGGTACTGTAATATGTAGTGGACCATCCCTGGCTGGATTGAGCTGGGAGGTGTGAAACGTTGGTGCTGGGTAACACTATCTGAGTAAGTGAAGTTTGTATGTTGCATCATCTATTCACTGTAAAACCTTGTATGGACCGACATACGGTATCAGTGGTAGAACTATATAAGATATTCTTATATTTTTATCATTTGTGCATAGTCGATTAATAGGAACAGAACATTGTCCAATTTCATGAGTGCCATGTTCTGTCTGACCATTAATTTGCAGGGGATTAACAAGCTTATCGTCATGCCCATTTTAATCAATAAAGTCTCTGACACACAAGAGATGAACTGGGGACCAAGACCAATTAACCTGTCTTCTGGTAATCTGAACTATCGAAACGCATTGTTAAATAGTGTTTCTGCTGTCTGGAACATGGTGGAGAGACTGAGGAAAGGAATTCATCATAGGGATTTTAAGAAGCTGTCTGTTACGACTAGAATTGCTTCCCTGTAACGTAGCAAGATCTGTCATGTGAAGTCCAATGCTATGTGTGACCATGGTCTTTGCGGTATTGTGAGGTGCATGAGTTTGCCTGCCAGGAGGGTTCGCGATACTTTATCTTGTGCGCTTGCACAGCGGGATTCAACTAAGTGATTCATGTCTGATCTCATGCTGGGACACTAATATCTTTCTTGTACTGTAGAAGGCCATAGGTTTTGTTAGTGTCAGGGTGTGCCTTTGCTGGTGAAGACGGTGTCCAAGCTCAGTCTCCTTGTGTTTTCTTTGCTCTCTTTCCATGTAATCATTGACCTTGTTTGCTCATCCTCTGATTTTGAGTCGAGCGTTTGTCTCTTGATTTGGATTTGTTTGCCCTAGTTTCTGATAGCTTTATAGACAGCGTTATCTATGCTTTGCTTTCTTGTCTTTTCCACATTTTGCTGTTTGTGGATGGATATTCACCTCTTTCTTTTTCTTATCAGGAAACAAGTGGACATTTCAATGGAGTACATGTTCATCTTTCATTATGGATTCTATAGCTCAGAGACTCTGATCTTCAGGCAACCAGACACTGGCATCTGTCGCTGAGTCTCTCAATGGTCAAGTGCAGCAGCTCCAAACTTCCAGTCTCTGTGGACGGGGCTTATGTAGCTACATATCTTGAAGGTTGATCTAGCTCAAATTCTTCTCCACTCATAAGGGTATGTTTTTAACTTTTGTACTGTTTTTGAAACACAGTTGGTGCTTGGTGATGATTAGGATTAGGGTTAGGGTTAGGGTTAGGGTTAGCTAACCCTAACCCTAACCCTAGTAGTGTTGATTGTCGTGTGATTCGCTCACAGGTAATTAAATCAAGAGTAGTTTCAAGCTTTCTTAAAGTGTGAATTGAATTGAATTGTGGGCAGGGCGTAGCTACATATATTGAAGTGTCTGTAGCGGTAAATAAGCATACCCTGCAACAAAGTTGGTAAGGAATCTAGATAGCAAGTACACATAGAATTGAGACAAACACTTGTTTAGCAAGGAATTAAACGTTTTTACAGACATTTACCTCAGTCTAGGAGTTAAGGATGTGTGTTCAACCTCAATCTCACAGACCAAGATGCTTTTACTCACACAGCAGAGGCAGATCTCCCAGAAACCTCATCTACCCTCCAGTACTGTCTCATTGTCCTGCACTGGTGGTAGGCGGGCTCTGGAACTGCCAATCTGCTGTAAAGAAAGGGTTAGGGTTAGGGTTAGCCCTAGCTACCCATTACTCTTTTGACTTTCTGGCACTAACAGAGACCTGGATATCTCCTCAGAACTCTGCTACACCGGCTGCCCTATCCTATTGCCTATGTATTCTCACACTCTCCACGAGAAACTGGCAGCGGTGGTGGTACGGCTCTGCTGTTGTCTAAGAGATGGTCATTTTGGCCTATCCCTCTGTCTCATCTGAGTTTTTCATAATTTGAATTTCATGCAGTTAAGGTAACCTCTCGAATTAACCTCCACATCTTGGTTATCTACCGTCCACCTGGCTCTCAAGGAAACTTTCTGGATGAAATGGACAGGCTTCTTAGTCTTACTCCTCTCACTGTTCTAGGAGACTTCAACCTCCCCTCTGACAAACTCCAACCCTCTTCCCTTCTCCCTCTCCTTAACTCCTTCTCTTTAACTCTAAACAGTTGCCCTCCCACACACAAGGCAGGGAATTCTCTCAACTTAATTTTTTTGCCGCCCTTCCCCAGTCACAGATCTCACTACTATTCCCCTTCATGAATCTGATCATTACCTGGTATCCTTCACCATAACCCTTCATATTCTGTGTGAAGCTAACCACCAAAATTTCTCTTTTACCTGCAGAAACCTTCACTCTGTCTCCCCTTCCTCTGTGTCTTGATGCACTCTATCATCCCTCCTAGACCCAGACTCCTTTCCAGACTCCTCTCTACCACTAGAGACTGCGACTGAAACGTTCCTCTCCTCTCTCTCCTCATCCATGGATCTCCTATGCGTTTTGCCGCTGCAATATTCAGACATCATGCGGGCAGTTCTGAATACGCCTTGTGATTGAGCAGTGATGATCATTATAGTGTTCATCACTGTATGACTGTTTAATATATGTGTATGCAAGTGTTTCATGTGTGTGTGCATGAGTGAAGTTTGATTTAAGCCCTATACGGCGCCTCATACAATGTGTCACAGTCAAATAGAGACCAAGTTCTGGGATAGTAGCTCTCCACTAGCACTGTGTGCCTCCAAAACACGTGTTCCAGTATGTTGCTCCCGAGTGAACAAAACATTAACACTTCTTTTATTCTATACACAACTTTATTAATACATCCTACTATACAGTATGAGTAACAGTACTGATTAAATAGTTAAACATAAATACTTATTGATGAAATAGGTTCTAGATGAGATATGTTATGTTTTAGCAATACATTACATTTGCACATCATTTAGATATTAATAATAGTTTCCAGTAGTTTTCATGTTTTGGGTAAAACAAGGTCTTCATGTGTAATGTCGCGGGTTGCGCGAGGGGCAGAGCCGCGCATAAACCGTTCAGAATGGGCAGATCTGTTAAGTTAGCCTTAAGTTAGCCTTTATTGGTCACACATACATTACTGCACAGTGAAATTCTTCATTCTTCGCATATCCCAGCTTCTTGAGTAGGCCAGGGTCAGAGCGCAGGGTCAGCCATTTTTACGGCGCCCCTGGAGCAGACAGGGTTAAGGGCCTTGCTCAAGGGCCCAACAGCAGCAACCTGGCGGAGCTGGGGCTCGAACCACCGATCTTCCGATTCGTAACTCAGAGCCTTAACACACTGAGCCACCACTGCCACCATCTGAACAGGCACCGGCGCGGCTATTTATACAATCAGCCTGAACGAGCCGCACCTGGCAGCGTGTTTATATAAAGGGTCCTGATACCACCGCATTTCGTGTGATCATTTAGGTAGCACCGGTAAAGGTATCAGGGCCAAAGAAAAGAAGATAAAAGACAGCCTCTGCCTCCCTATGACGCCGGTGAAAGCGTAAGAGAAAGAGTGGCACGCAGCAGTTCAGGTTAAAGTGCACAAGGCAAGGCAAGGCAAGTTTATTTGTATAGCACATTTAATACACTATGGTAATTCAAAGTGCTTTACATAAAAGAGAAGAAAATAATGATAAAAAAAAAAACAATAAAACAGTTAAAAATATTAAATAAACATAAAATAATGCAGTCAGTTCGGACGTATAGTAGCACAGCGCTCATTCAATAAATGCACAGCTAAACAGATGAGTTTTAAGTTTAGATTTAAATGTGACTAGTGTTTTTGCACATCTGGAAGCTGGTTCCAACTGCGGGCAGCGTAATAGTTAAAAGCTGACTCCCCTTGTTTTGTGTGAACCCTTGGTATTTCTAACTGGCTCGATCCTAATGATCTGAGTGTCTGTTAGGTTCATATTCAGTGAGCAGATCTGCAATGTATTTAGGTCCTATAGGCCATTGAGTGATTTATAAACAAGTAAAAGTACTTTAAAATCTGTCCTGAATGTTACAGGCAGCCAGTATAAGGACCTGAGGACGGGTGTGATGTGCTCAGATTTTCTGGTTCTAGTCAGAATTCTGGCGGCAGCGTTCTGGATGAGCTGCAGCTGTCTAATGGTCTTCTTGGGAAGGCCGGTGAGGAGACCGTTATAATAATCCACCCTGCTGGTGATAAAGGCATGGACAAGTTTCTCCAAGTTGTGATTGGAGACAAAACGTCTAATTCTTGCAATGTTTTTGAGATGATAGTATGCTGATTTAGTTACTGCTTTGACATGACTACTAAAACTAAGGTCTGTCTCCAGAATCACGCCAAGATTCTTAATTTGATTTTTAGTTGTTTAACCCCTAGAGTGAAGGTATGCATTCACCTTCAGAGCTTCATCTTTGTTTCCAAATGCAATGACTTCAGTTTTCTCCTTGTTTAACTGAAGTAAATTTCATCAATGCATTGGCAGAGGGAGTCTACGGGGCTATAATCATTTGGAGACATAGCTGTGATAGGCAATTTGGTTCTTTCTCATTATCTGACTCAGTGGGAGCATATACAGGCTAAACAGGAGCGGTGCAAGTATTGAGCCTTGTGGGACTCCGCATGTCATGGACGTCCACTTAGACTTGTGCTCTCCTATACTCACATAATAACCTCTCCCTTCTAAGTATGACCTGAACCATTTGAGTACCATCCCAGTAAGCCCGACCCAGAATATCATTTATTATCTTTATGAGCGCTGTCTCTGTACTGTGATGCGCTCGGAAGCCAGATTGAAAACTGTCCAGGTATCCATTTGAGTTTAAGTGGTTGTTCACCTGATAAAAGACAGCCTTTTCAATAATCTTGCCTATAAAAGGAAGGTTTGATATTGATCTGTAGTTATTTAGTCTGGAATTATCAAGATTATTCTTTTTCAGAAGTGGCTTAACAACTGCAGTTTTCAAAGAGTTTGGAAAAGTCCCAGAGAGAAGTGAGGTGTTCACCACGTCTAAAAGATCTGTTTCCAAACAGTCAAACACACTTTTGAAGAAAGATGTGGGAAGTGTGTCAAGGTCGCAGGTTGACGATTTGAGGCGCTGTCCTATTTCTTCCAAGATTTTGCTACTAATTGCTTGAAAGACAGACATAGTAACTGTTTAAGGTTGTGTTTGAGTTTTTCTGATCTCTGGACAACTTGATGTGTTAATAGCCCTTCTAATGTTACTGATTTTCTCAGAGAAGAAGGAAGCAAACTCATTGCATTTGCTGTCGGAGAGCATTTCAATGGGAATTTAAAGTGCACAAAGCACAAACTCTCCCTTATCCTCTCTATAAATCCTCGGTAAGGGCACAAGCCCCGAGAGGATGAAAGTTTTTTTGTTTTAGTTTCCAGATCCCCGTCCATTCTCGAGTATTTTGTATTTTCAGTTTTCTCTTGTTTCACTCAAGATCCCTAATTATTAATCCCATTCTATGTCCAAACGGAAAGGTCTTCCCGTGCGTATCATAAGCACTCTCACTAACTCCTATTTCGTTGACCCCCTCTAAAGCCCTGCGTCAGGTCTCTTATCAATAAAAAAAACATCTCGTGGTGCGGCTCCATACCACACCACGTAACATCACGTTTATGCTCTGCTTATTTAAAAAAAATGTATTAACTTAACAGAATGTCAGGTGTGGATGAATGCAGGCAAGGCATATTTAATGAAAAAAAAAAAAAAAGCACAAACAAGAACAAAGACAACCAAACTGAACCTTGAACTGCAGAAACTAAGACAGTACTGAAAACAGATGAGAGAAAAATACACGAGAGAAGGACTGAGGTTTATATAAAGACTCTAATCAGAACAGAAACAGAACACACCTGTGAACCAGAAGACTAAAGCACGACAAAGCACATAACATGCGTGAAAGGCCCAACACTAAACAGAAAAAAAACAACAAAAAAAAAAAAACACTATGTGCTCAGAGCGCCCACCAGGGGTTATCCCTTACAAATTTAGTTTTGCTTCATTAATTCATTTAGATGGATGGAGAATTAAAGAGAATCATGACTTTAGATCTGGGGCCAACATTCATGCAGATGTTGGACCAGTATAACACAGCACTTTTCTTTAGGGTCAAAAATGATGCATCATCGTTACAACTTTAAAATACGGGAGCTTTATTGAAAATGAACATCAAATTTAGTTTGAAACAAGTTGTACTTTATCACAACCTTTGTGATTACCTGCGCTTTCTCTTCTCACAGTGCAAAAAGACTGGATTTAACCAATGAACCACTCATTTTTATTACAATAAACGTTTTTTATCATTTAATTCTTTACTGAAGTAGAGGTTTATTATTATTTATTATTATTATTATTATTATTATTATTATTATTATTATTATTATTGCTTGTACAAAAAAAAGCACTCATCATTGTTAGGAAAAGAGTTTGTAGAAAGTTAAATATAATGTATTTAATCATAATGTAATAAACATGACCTTCACTAATATTATTCACTGAATATTGAATATTGTTCCAAACACAAACATGCTTTCATTTACATAGTGTTTTATGGAAGTATGTAAAATAAAGTTTTTGCCTGTGATTTACTAGGCAAGTAAAAGTTTTTGTTTACCTCTAAGTGCTTTTGTTCTATAGGAAGCAGAGGAGCATTTGTTGCTTCATATTTAGAAAAAGGAGTTTTGATCCCAATGATTTTCAGGAATCTAACAATCTGACTTGGGGCTTCTGTGGGAGCTGCCCCCTGTACTTAACAATTTAGCTTAGTGGAATTTTCATAGTTTTAAATTGTTTGTTTGCTTGTTTTTTCTTGATTAAATAAATATAATTAAATGCCAGTGGTCATAGTTGTCATTATGCAAGATAAAAAAAAAGAGTTCTAAATAACGTATTTAAATAATTTTAAGCATTTAATAACACACAGATGTTTTATTCATATTTTTCTCAAGTCACAGAAGAACTCATTTCGGGAAATATTATCCACGCATAAAGTTAGCATTATCCATGCATAAAGTTAGCATTATCCATGCATAAAGTTAGCATTATTCATGCATAAAGTTAAGTAACAGTTCAATTTGACAAAGGGTATTTGTACACTCTAAAGAAGACATTTTATTACTTATTTTGGATCAGCTGGTAAAATTGTTCAGAAGCTATTTTTTTCTTGTAACTTCGGCGTCACCACGGTCCCGGGAGTTAAGATCAGGCTCACCGGATTCCTGAGCCGCCTCTTTGTCTCCCCCTGGTGTGTCTATGTATTTATGTATTGCACTATTAGCACTAAATGAAGTTCCCCTGTGTCCTCCTTGTGTGTCTTGCTATTTATACCAGCCGTTCCCATAGTCCCTTGTCTGTTAACCGTTTTTCCTCGCCTCAGTGCTCGACGTATGTGTGTCTGCGTGCATGCAACTCTGATTATCTCTCCACTCAGGACTGAGCTGTGGTTGTTGAGCGGGGCGCACTTGGCAAAGTGGCATTCCAGGGCTGTTAAAAGTCAAGGTCAAGATCATGTTGCACTAATACTGGCTAAACCAACTAGAGGCCAAAACCACTAGCAGTCAATCCCACTAGAGGCTAACCTATTGGAGGCTAACCCTACTATGGGCTAACCCTACTAGCAGCTAAGGCCTACTAGCGGCTAAGCGCTCATGTGGCTACACATACTAACACAAGTAATCTAAACATACTAGGAACTAGACATGAGGCAAACGAACACTGGAAACACAACAGAACTTACACGGACTAGAAACAAGCTAACGCAAACACTCCATGAATTCCAAGCACAATGAACATAAATATAACCAAAAGTAGAGCCTTCTGTCTTTAAACAGAGGTAATTTAGCATACTTTGAACTAAAACAAACTAAACCACATGACATTAATAATGCTTGACCCAGTTTCCCAGAACAAACTGCTATTTATAGGATGTTTAATGAGCTACCTCGGTTCAGGTGAGCACTCGCGTCACTGGACCGAGGTGCAGTCTCGGAAACTGAGTCTACAAACAAAACTACACAAACAAACTTAGCGGGCAAACAGTGCCCTCTAGTGGAGGACCCTCACACTTAAACTCTAATTAAATTTAAAAACTGTGGCAACTGAAAACGTCACTTTGCACCACCTGCAGGTCATTTTACAAATGATTTTGAAATGCCACTGATTTATTTTGGCTGTAATGGGCATACTGGTATTACAAATAATTAATAATAAAACTCAATACAAATTGTGTTTTTTATGCTTCTAATTTGGTGGTAGGCAGTTGTTATGAAGCTGCATAATTAGATAGGATGATAATAAAAGAGATAGATAAAAGATATATAGTTTTAACTCTTTTAAAATAAACTACGTAGACAACCAAAAAAAAATGACTGGCATGACATCACCCCAAAAGCAGTAAACTCTGTACATCAATGACGAGGTATCTATAATGTTGTGCAGTAAACACCAGAGAAAGAGATCAGCATCAGAAGCACTCAGTTACAGTATATCCACGAAAAGTGATGGATATTGCTCTGAGGTTTAAAGATGGACACTCCTCTCCTCTAATGTCTCTTCATTGTTACATGCTGTAGTATCAGCTTTGGGAGAATCTTCATATGTGATACAGCGATGTAAACCTTACACCCTCACCTTCAAGAATATATCTATAAAAACAAAAGAATGCCCTTGTCTGTACATTTGTCAGAGCTCACTCTTTTAATGATGGTTTTACATTTCATACAATGGAGGACTCAGAAAAAAAGCTGTCTGTATATCTGTATGTCTATCCAATCTTTTACAGCATCATGGAAAAACTGCGTGAACAGAATTTACTGACAAAAAACTTTTTGCTAGTCCTTCAGTATTTGCCTATAGTTAAACCTGAACCTGAAATGAAATCAAAATGTTGAGTTGAAGGGAAGTTATGAGCAGTTTTGTACCAGATTCCCTCACAGCAGCTTTCACTTTTTTTTTTTTTTTTTTTTGGAAAAATGCCATGCTTTATTTCTTGAAGTGGGTGTGTTTATATGTGTCACTCAACAGAGCCAATCAATGCGACATGTTTACCATAAATACACAGAGTATGCTGATGCCACAGACATTACCAGAAATCTCCATTATTGTTCTAGAATGTATAAAATGAAACACAAAACAAAAATAATTGAATTAAAAGGTGTGTCCGAACATTTAACTGTTACTGTATGGTATACCATACCATACCATACCATACCATACCAAAGTCTGCCAAATCAAGGGGATGACTGTGGGTAGGACAGGTGGTGCATTATGGTCTCTAAGATCATCTTAGCTTATACTTCCCCCCAAAAAATATCAGCTCATTAGTCACTTATCAGTTTAAGACAATCTTTGTGGCCTCGGAAACATGATCTCACACTGTTGATGCACAATTGACGCTGTTGGTGACTATAATACAAAATTTGAGATACATACTGTAAAAAAGTCCATTGTGCAAAAATCTCTAGCTTATTTAAACAATTATGTACAGTCAGTATAGTAAAGAATCATCTCCTTTAAAAACAAACAAAAAAAACAAACACATTTTTACTGCTTTGCAGCCTGAAATACAGAGAGATGCAGTATTGGTTTTATCCAGCTGTATTTACTCAGTGCAACTTTTAACTTTTATCCAAGTGAAAGACATACAGTAACACCAATATGTGGAAACTCAGTCAGGTGAAGCTAATCACCTTCTCAGTGGCACACAAAGCTTTGCACATATACTGTAGACATCTTTCTTTGCAAAGCTGCTCAAGTTGAGTTAAATTTGTTGGTGCCCGTTTGTGGATTGCAGACTTCAAGTCATCCCACAGATTTTCAGGCTGGTTTAAGTTTGGGCTCTGACTTGGCCATGCAAGGACATTCAATTTGATCTCTTTCAACCTCTGTGTGGTCAGTTTTGCTGTGTGGTTTGGGTCTTTGTAACGTTGAAAGGCAAAACATTGACAATGTTCTGGTAGAGGGCAGCAAACTATTTGATGGCATTTTGCCCAATCCATTTTACTTCTATCTTGACAGATGCTGCAGTCCCTGCTGCAGAAGCGCCACAAAACAGGATGTTGCCCAGATGTGCACGTATTACCAAACTGATTTTCAATGGAGCTTTACTTGGGTCCAGGGTAATCTCCTTGAAATATTTTTTGCCGAAGGGGAAAAATTGAAAGAGTATATGTAAATTGCTAAAAGACTGTCTATAACGTTGTGCAGTAAACTCCAGGATAACAGATCAGAATCTGCAGCACCCAGCTGGATCTCCATGAAGAGTGATATATATATATATATATATATATATATATATATATATATATATATATATATATATATCCTATGCAAAATATTAGGCACCCGTTGATAAATTACAGATTTTGGTCATTTTTACTAGATGTTAACACGGTCTCTCTTGGAAATGAAAAAAAAAAAAAAAAAAAAAAGCACATTTTCAGCAAACATTGATGTATAGTTACTTCTTATGCCATAAATTGAATAAATATATAAATAAATAAATAAAAACATTATTATGGCACTGTACAAAAGTTTCACATGAACCATGAGTGATTGTAAATGAACACCTCGTCTCCTTGTGACACCCTGCTGTCTCTGACTTCATACTGCTGCTTTTGTCTCAACAAGATGATCTCTGCTTTTCCCTGTTTCTGATAAACAGCGAACATTCTTCCTAACTTTCATAAAAGCTTATTAAAATGATAATCTTTTTACAAATCTAGTATTTAAGCAGCCACTTTCCTCACTCGGACACGTCTTCCAGCACCCGACCTCCACACTGTGTCTTCTGTCATTCCTGTAAAATTCCCCTCAGCTTGTTCTTCAAGTCTGCACTTAAATATAAATGTAGAACAAGAGCTAAATGACTCAGTAGTGTTGATTATTTAAAAAGCTCCAAAGCCTGTGATTGGATAAGAGCAGTGATGTGATGAGTAAATATCTGCTCATGTTCCTGTTAGAACACGGATGTTACTAAGAATGAAGAAATGTTGAATGCTTGGAGATGATGATGTTTCCCGTGAAGGAGAGATGATTACATGCTGTCGATCATGAAGTACCACAGTCCAGTTTATGTTTGTTAATACACATTCCTCTTTATTATTCACGCTGTGATGAACATCTTTTGTGTGATAAAGACTCCAGCGCTCCTCCATTTACATGTTGAGGAATAGACAACTCACAGACATGAGAAGTGTGTTCATCGTACACAGACTGTGTGAACACAGTCATCAAATCTTCCAGTTCTGTTATGAAATACACGAAACATCAGCCTTCTTTAGAGTCGCTCCTTGTCCAAACAAATCCATGGACCAAAACCAACTGTCGTATAATACGTTTGATGGGTTACGTGATTTTGCATTGTGATGTTTTCAGTTTCTTACATGCATATTTGTAAGAAAACAGATAAATGTGTTTTTTTTTTTTTGTTGTTGTTGTTGTTGGATACACAAATAAAATGACATTGTTTAAGCTCTTGAATAATGTAATCAAATAAGTTTTTGAGAAATTATTTATCATTATTTCTGTTTCAAATTACTTGAAGATGTAACAGGAATTTTGTAGCAGAATTGTTTGTAGCAGTTCTTCAGTAACATTTTTAAGTTTAAAAAGACATTTGTATAACATAATCAATAATAAAAATAAATAAATAAATAAAAATCACTGGTTAAACATGATTTACCTAGGCTGCTTTTTTAACATAAAAATATAACATTAACAGAGTCACTTTGTCTCATGTTTGTTGGATTGATTTTTTTATGCTAAAGGTAATAATACTCTCATTGAACCAACATGATTAAGAACTAATAAACAGAGCTGAAATATCACACTGTATGAACCAAACAAACAAACGTAGCTGTATTATAATAAAACAGTGTGATCAAACTGTCAAACTTGGCTACGTTCACTTAATGAGATGTTATCCAAAGTAAAATGTTCATTAAATATTTACTTGCCTAAGGTTTATACTATTTCTTTCATTTACCCAATGTAGTGGGATCACCATAACTGTTACATCTTTGTGACACATTTCTTCCTCATGATTGTATTGCTGCATTATTTTTGTCTACAGTATTGTGGTTATATTATAGCTGTTTACATCTCATAACCAGTGTTATATACATTAACATGCTTTCAGAAATTAGCGTCCAGCCTTCATGTATGTTTAAATGCCAAATACAGTTATAACTTTAACAATTATTACACCTACTTACACACAATTATGCAATGACCAAAAGAGAGGATGGGTTCCCTCTTGTGTCTGTTTCCTCTCAAAGGTTTTTCCTGATGTTCATTTCAGAATTTTTTTTTTTTATTATTATTATCACTGTCACCCTCCTGCTTGCTCCATTAGTTATTTTTTCCTTCTTCCTTAAAATGCTTTGTGACCATGTCCATACTATATATGAAATAGAAATTCTGACTGGCCGATGTAGCGGGAATGCCTCACTGTGTAAAAGTAGACAGCGTCATTATCACAGAGCTTCTTGACCTATGACAGTCGACAGAAATCCATCATTAAACAAGAAAAGTGCTGGTGAGGATCTCTTTGGGTAGACAAACAGGGCTAAAGAAGGGAACTTGCTCCCTTTTAATGCTCCTTGAAGACTAGGATGTACTTGTGGCCGCTTGCTGACTTTGACATTGCCCTCAAATGCCATGCCAATGATGGGTAGTGGGATGAGCGGAGCAGGGGCCCCCTTCCTAGGTGTGGCTTTCTGGCATTTGGGCCAAAGGTGACAGAGGTTTTTGACTTACACATTGAGTCTTGGCCAGTGGAAGCTACATTTGATCTTCTCCAAGGTGTTTCCCACTCTAAGATGGCTACCAAGGGGATAAGAGTGAGCCAGGTCTGCTTTTGCATTGACTTGAACAGCGTTTTAGATGAGAGTTCTCCCTCCTTCTGCTGGGCAAAAGTGCTGTCTTGAATAATCTCTAGGGTTATCTCACCTTCAGCCTCAGTGTCTTTATTGCTGTTCAGGCCTGGGTCAACCATGCGAGATGACAGCAAGAATGCTTCTTCCAGCAGTGATGACACAGCATGGAGACTGCTTGGCATCTCTTTTTTCTTCTCCAGCAATCCTGGCCAGTCTCACCCTAAAAGGAGAGGAACAAACCTGCTTCAACAGAATGTTTACCCTGTGGTCTATCTATGATGCAGGCAGTGGAAACCTCTGTGCATTTGCTGGGGTGACCGAGGCGTGAGCTAGTGTGACAGCACTCCCTGTGTCAATGAGGGCAGGCAGTGGAGTTTCTCCAATTCAGACCTAATGTGTGGGTGGTGGGTTGGCATCATCATCGCTATGGTCATTGGCCCAGAGCCTCCAGACGAGCAGATTTTGGTGGCCATTGACCCATCCAGTAGAGGATCTGCTCATCCTGCAGAGACTGGTAGTGTGCAGCTTCTCACCATGGAGGAAGGCTTATGTGTGGAGGGTCGTCTTTTTGACAGTCTCTTTTACATGGGTGAGCATGGAGAGTGTACATTCCAGCGCTTCTACCATGTCCCGCAGGGAGGTGGGAGCGCTAATACCAAAAGCGAAGGAACCAGTCGAGGACAAATCCATTCAGTGACCTGAAGAGCCATGAGGGTTAGGATTTCCTTCTTTCGATGTTCGTAGCCTTCAGCTTCCTCACTAGTGGGAGTAAAGTATGCACATTGTTGGTTAGCAGTCGTGGCCATCCTTCTTGCTCTGCTGTTCTCTTGTGAGTCTGGAGTTAAGTGTATCTCGCCCCTCTTGTGTGTGTCAGAGATGGTAATGGCGCTAAATGGTTCTTTGGCTTTGTTTTCCTGGTCAAGCAACAAGCATGTAAATCATAATCGTAAGAGGCTACGCACACTACTGCTCTAAAATTTGAGATCAGTTTCAAACCCAATGGTCTTTCCTGAGTTTTATTTCTTTCTACATTGTAAAACAATACTGAAGGCATCCAAAATATGCAATAATCGCCATTAAACAGTTGATAATGAGATGTATCCGCTTCTCATCATCTGTAAAGCCTTCATAGTGGCTCTAATCTGAGGTTCTGTTTGTTAATTAGTGATTTTTGAGGCTGGTAACTCTAAATGAATAAGAGAATGTAAAATAATTTAGAAAATACAATCACTGAACAAAAAAACAAAATTGATTCCAAACTTTTGAGTGGTAGTGTGTAATTTTGTATACTGTAATTATGATCAATAAAACGTGCATACAAGATACAACACAGACTATTATCATACATATATTATATGCAAAGAGCACATCAGTGTCTATATGTGGGTTATACTTTGGGTAGTGCTAACTCCACATGATCAGTCAGTTATATATAAGAGCATTAATAAAATAAATGTAATGTAACTTGAATTGTAGCTTTGAATCATTAATATTTACAAAGCCCGTTATACCTTCATGTGAAAGATGCACAGAGCCATCATCTCATGTTTAACAGGATTTAAAGGGGAGCCGAAGAGAGCTGCAAAATCCCTGCTCAGGTAACAGCCAACTGTCTCTCTTAAAGGATCATTATTAGCTGCAAATGAATATTGTTCATATTTAGTGTTATTAATAAAAAAATTACTGTATGTTACTGTGGTGTACATTGGAATTGATTCAAATATGTCGATGTGAACTCCTCGAATCCAGAATTATTCACAAAAATAAATATGTAAAATGTTGTAGCCTTTTGGAGCCTTTTGTATTGTTTTTAACATAAAATTGTATAAAAAATTTTTTGCCTAAGACATCATGGGTTAAAAAGTTCTGTTTAGGAAACAATAGGTTTCTTTCTACCCCAATGATGCCCACAAAATTCCATAAAGGGTCAAGCAAAGACAGCTGTGAGTAAAAAGTGCTCAGGGTGAAGGCTGAAAAACTAAAATGGAAGTATTTATCACTTGCGCTTCTACAGTATGGTGCAAAAGTCTTAAGCCACTCCTCAAAGTAGTTTGGAATGTGAACGAATGTTTTACAGTGACAGGCTGCAAATTGCCCAAAGATACAATTTAAAAATCAGTTGTTTATGTTTGCGCAGCAACCTCATTTCCCCTCTCTTTCATTTGTTGCAGCCATTCAGCATCACCGGTGTACTAATCATTTGTCATTATCTGCACCCGTTTCTCACTGGTTCATGCCCTAATTTAGATGTTTTATGCTTGCATGATTCACAGGTCACTGTGTGACTGAGCACATAAAAAAAACACACATTCCTCAAAAACTGGTTAGGTACAAGCAACTGGACTGAAAATGAGAGCCAAATACTGTACTTGCCCAAAATAGAGCTAATAGTCCTTCAGGAAGCCTGTACAATGTGAAGAAACGAGGGCTGGCTTAAGCACTCGAACAAATGATTGATGAATAAATCACTCATATCTGGAATGAAAAAAAGCTACCAAATTTTTCATGAATATTTAAAATGAGATATATATTATTATTATTATTATTATTATATTATTATTATTATTAAATATGATTACATTATGATTACTCTCAAATTCTTTATGAACTGTATTGTTTCGTTGAACTATATTAAATACATTTATTATTATTATTATTATTATTATTACTAAAGTATGTTAAAAAGAGATTTCAGCACAACGGATACAGATTGATGTCGTTCACAAAGTGAATAATATGCTACAAACCTGTGATTCTCTGATTCTGTGATCCCTGATTCTGTGTACTACTGATACACGTTTTCAGTAGTTAGTTTTGCTGATAATTCAGAAAAACTTTGTAAATTACTTTGTTTCCTGTTAGGAACTTACCAATCATTTTATCAGCAGAGTCTACTTTCTGAAGGAAGCTCAGGTCTTTTGACTCTTTACTCTAACATGAAACATAGAAAAAATGAACCAGTTAAAATAGTCCAAACAGATTATCTGTCTTGTACCACAGCAGCAGCACACTGCAAAGAAATGCCATCTTAGCAAGTGAAATATTCTTCAATCTAGCCGAAACTATTAATTTCATAAAATAAGATTGCAAAAAGGAAAGATTAAGTTATTACGCTTATCCTAGTCAAATGTTATTAAAATGGCAAGTGAAAAATGTCTCGTTCTATTGGCAGATCATTTTGCTTCTTACAAGAAGTAAATTCCTAAAACCGAGGAAAATTAGCTGCCAACAGAACAAGACAATTTTTGCGCTTGCAATGTCATTAACAATATTAACAAAGAAAAACCTGAAACTAACTGAGTGTATGGTGGTTCGCCTCCTCGTCTTCTTTTTGCAGCAGGAGGTTGAAGACTTGATCCGGAGCACTCGCTATCCAAGGCACTGGATCGGCCTTCCTGACTGTGAGCATTTCGGGTCTTTCTTGAGGTCGTGGCCAATGAGTTTGTAAATTCTGTCATGAAATATGTAAGACTATTTGTCAAATCTCTAAGTGAAACCATAATGGCTCGCGCAGAGTCCGTTTTTAACTTTCCCTTACAGCAAGTCAGCCTCTCTTTCTGAGCAGGCAAATGGGAAAACGTTGAAATTGTGCTTCCAAAATAACCAGCTAAATGTTTAATGAATTCCAGGACAAGGTTGTGGACTAACATAGAAACACATTCAGTGCCACTTTCTGAAGGTTCATCATTTTGAATAGATTTAGAGAACCTCCGTAAACTACTTATTGCTCCAATCATATTGCTCAGAAGTGTTGAGATTGCATTTGTAAAGTGTAGATCATGCAGATGCAACATGGTAGAGTTAGTAGTCAGCACACCCTTCAGCTGGTTTATGGCCGAGCTTGTTCGTCGAAACTGATGTTGAATGAAGCCATGGGAGAAACTTTCATGACCAGAGGAGGATTTCTGACCAACAGCATCACTTGCTTTGATTAAGACCTCAGTTGTTCCAATGCTTAGGTTTGACTGTCTGTCTTCATTTACAGCAGAGAAAATCTTCTTAATCTGATCTCTCACGTTCCTAAACAAACGAAAAGGAGCAAACACAGTCGCATAATCTAAAGCATTTTTGTTGCTCAGGCTAAAAAAGCCATTTTGACTTTCATTCCCAGACAGGGCCACTAAACATTCCTCTAAGTCTTTAGAAAAAGACTGGGTAATTTCCAAAGCTGCAGATTCCAGATATTTTATCTGGTTCAGTGATAGTCCCCTGTGAGGCTCATCTGACGAGGGGGACTTCACCGTTTTACTGTTTTTTCTTCCTGGATAGGGCATTCGCAGTTTTCTGGTGAGGAGATCACACACTAACTGAGCACACGTAGACTGGAAATGATCAGCGGACAGATTTTGTTTTTGCGTCTTGTACACTGACAAAAGTTTGCAGATAACTTCGTCTGTGCACTTGTCGATAAGAAGTAGTTCCTTTTCACAAAGAGTAGTGCTGCTGCATTTCACAACGTTCATCATGGGTGGATTTTCATGAACGGACAAAAATCGTGATGATGAAGCGCCGCTACTTCCGGGCTCTTGGTGCATGCTTTCTTCGGGTATTTTAGTCAGCTCTTTTTCTGGTAATGCTGAATTTTGGATCTTTAAAAGAAATGCCTGCACCTCCTTCTCCAAACATGCATAGGTTTCTTTGGCAGCTGGAAAATAACTGTTTAGTGAAAAACGGAGTTTGCTTGAATCAAAATTTGTCTGAACAGACTGGGTTTTTAAACTTTTCAAAAACATCTTTGTGATTTTTGAGGCTGTTGGCCACACTCGGACTGATGATTCGGTGATTGTCATTTCACCTAAGGGGCCAACAAATGGACCATTGTGCGAGCTTGGTGACCCTGCTGAAACGACTTCTTCCTTTGCCTCGAGGAGGATACTGCTTATAGTGAGCACTGCCTTGTTTCTGAGCTGCTCACCGAAAATTCTCTTTTCAATTCTGTCAGAAGTCAGACTCTGCTTATCACTGCTGGTGGAAGGACATCCAAGACTTTTCCCAACGTATTTCATTGCCTTCATGATGCTACTTATGAATCGGTTTAATGCTACAGGCTTGTCAGGTTTTTTGCCTTTTGGCACTAGGTAAGAAATATCTGGACAAATAAGTTGTATTAACTCGCTGATTATGGCCTTGGTGTACAAGTCCGTAAGCTCATCAATTAGTAAGCTGTCACTTGATGATTGTTGCGCAGAATCAAGGTTTTTCTTCGCACTTTTAGACCTTTTACTTTTAGCTGGAGGTTTTAGAGAGGTAAACTGCATAAATGCTTGTTTCATCGCTTCTTTGATCTGGGTCACAACTCCTTCGATGAAGCTGCATAGACAGTCACATGGGTCGTCTAGTGATCTACATTCAAGAAAAACAAAACATTCTTGCTCATTGTTGCGTTGTACAACATCTATGGGTGGATAACAATAAAATAGGCAGAAAACAAATTCAAATTAAACTGTCTCAGCTCTCAGTTATCCAGAGTCTAGAGACATGGCCAATGTGGACTCACTGAAGTCCTTACTGTGAATTTGAATGTGAATTTGAGTGAAACCAAAAGTGAACCAAACTGAGATCATCAAATTGTTTAAAAAAATGGCAAAAATGACACACAAGAATTATACAAAATTATACATTATAATATAGGGCAGTTATGTGTCATCCTTAAAAGTGGGACATTGAGAGCTAGTCAAACTTTGTGACTTTTCTGTGTTTAATTGCTCAGTAATGATTGAGCAAATGATCTCCATGTTAGTGACACGTTGGTGACTGACCAAAATCCTCAGACGGCAAAACACTTTCAGGGAAAGTTGTTGGTCAAATACTTACCCTTGAGGCGTAGCAAGGCCCTGTTCAACTTTTTCTCCTAGCTTTATTTCCGCCCGGAGTACCGGCTCTATGCCTACGTCATCGATGATCGTTGGCAGGACGCACTCAATAACTTGATTTGACAAGATTTTTACCATCGTCGAGCACAGGACGATCATTTCCAATTTGGTGTACTTAAAAGAGAACAAAAAGACAAAGGTCAACTCATTGTTGTGTTTTTTTTTTTTTTTTTGGAATCTATAGATTTTTCATATACATACAGTTTATAAGTTTGGTATTATTTAAATTTAGCTATATAAAACACGCACATATACAGATAGTTATGTATATATACAGTACATGTATACAGTCCACATACTGTATATATTTGTACCTGTATGTATATATATATATCTCAAAACTTTTGGCCATAATTAAAAAACTTTATATATATATATATATGTAAATAAAGTTTTTAAATTATGGCCAAAAGTTTTGAGAAGGACACAAATATTAGTTTTCACAAAGTTTGCTGCTAAACTGCTTTTAGATTTGTTTCAGTTTAACTTTGTTTCAGTTGTTTCTGTGATGTACTGAAATATAATTACAAGCACCTCATGTGTTTCAAAGGCTTTTATCGACAATTACATGACATTTATGCAAAAAGCCAGTATTTGCAGTGTTTATGCCTTTATTTATTTATTTATTTATTTATTTATATCCATAAATGCTTCATAGGTCAATGTGCTCTAAAACTACTCAGGTACAGGGACTGTAAAGCCAAAAACGTTCTTTAGGATGCCTGGAGAACTATTCATTAAAACAAAACATGAAATGAGGGCTGAAGACTTTTGAATACAGTAGTACTTTCATTTTTGGAAGCTACTTAGCCATGACCAAAAAATTTGAATTACATTGCAGGAAAGGTCTCTGGTCACAGCACTCCATTCCCTGAAATGATGTAAATTGCAGATTGTAAGTATATGATAATAATATGAAATATTTTTCAATAACATATTTATACAGTATGTAAACAAACATACGTATCGGTGAGATCAAAGATGAGGTCTCTGATGTCCTTGAAGATCTTCCCTTTCATTTTATTGTAAGGGTTTAATCACTAACACTGAAATCAAATCAGATTATAAAACCAACTACATGTATCAAAGCATTTAATGTTGAAATATGCTGCCTAGTACATTTGCTCTTAAAGTCTTATTTATATTTCATTCACAGTTTTAAACATCTAACCATTTCCATGTAAATTGCACACTGTGTTTGTCACGATCCGAACAGGCGTAGTGGATCCAAGCGCAGAGCGCGTGTGGAATATAGCGCCGATTATCCTGTGATGAACGCGCTGTTTGTTTTGTGAATGAAAGCTCCCGCTGTGCGGAGATGCGGCGGCACGGCGCGAGCCTCGCGTAGAGAATGTGAAAGTGAAGAGCCGGTGCGCGCTGAACGCAACTCAGGTCCGCGGGGAATAATCGTGGTTGTGAACGTGCTTGCTTCGAGGTCATGAAATCCAATACAGTCCGTAATCCTGATTCGTGGTCATGAAACGTGAGCGATGGTCGATATCCAGAAATCCAAAAAAGCAGTAATCCAAAAAGTGAAACGAGAGCAAGGTCCGTGAAACAGAGCGTGGGTCGAGATCCAAAAGTCAAGGCAGTGAAAAACGCTGGAAAATTGGGCATGAGGGCACACAATAATCTGGCAAGAGGTGGTGGTTTGTGAAAGAGTTTTATAGAGCAGAGTAATGAATGAAATGAAGAACAGGTGTGCTGAGCCGGTGAATGAGGCGGCAAAATGAAAGCAGCGGACTGGAGTGTGGAGAGGAGTCACAGGTGATCACTTGGCTTGAGGTGTGGATGTGACATGGTGTACCGTGACAGTACCCCTCCCCCTACGGACGCCACCTGGCGTTCTAGAAGGTGCCCCCGGGTGAAGTTTATGGAAATCTGTGATGAGGGAATGGTCCAAGATGAATCTGGCAGGAACCCAACTTCTCTCCTCAGGGCCGTAGCCTTCCCAATCCACGAGGTACTGAAGGCAGCGGCCTCTACGGCGAGACTTAAGAAGTCTTCGGACAGTAAAGGCTTCGCCACCATCAATGAGCCGAGGTGGTGGGGGAGGACGGGGGGAAGGTGCCAGAGGGCAAGGTGCCAATCTGCGGATCTGGGATACATGGAAAGTGGGGTTAACTCGACGCATGGACAAAGAAAGGGCCAGTCTGACAGAACACTGGTTGATAATGCGTGAGATGGTGAAAGGGCCAACGAACCTTGGCGAGAGTTTTCTGGACGTTGTCTTGAGAGGCAGATCACGTGTGGACAGCATGACCCTTTGGCCAATCCGGTACTTGGGGGCCGCAGAACGATGGCGGTTAGCCTTACGCTGGAATGTACTCACTGTGCGTTTCAGCTGAGCACGAGCCCGTCGCCATGTTCTCTTACAGCGGCGGACGAAGGCTTGGGCTGACGGGACAGCAGTTTCCTCCTCCTGGGTGGGGAACAGTGGTGGTTGGTAACCAAGGCAGCATTGGAAAGGGGACATTCCGGTGGAGGAAGTGAGGAGTGTATTATGGGCATATTCCACCCAAGGAAGATAACAGCTCCATGAGGCTGCATCACGTGAGGCCATGCATCTCAAGGATTTCTCAAGCTCTTGGTTGATGCGTTCTGTCTGACCGTTACTCTGGGGGTGGAAACCTGAAGAGAGGCTGGGCGTGGCGCCGATGAGGCAGCAAAAGGCCTTCCAGAATTGCGCTGAGAATTGGGGTCCCCTGTCTGAAACTATGTCTACGGGCAATCCATGGAGCCGAAACACGTGGTCAATCATGAGTTCAGCTGTTTCTTTAGCCGATGGGAGTTTGGGTAAGGGAATGAAGTGAGCTGATTTAGAGAAGCGGTCGACCACAGTGAGTATGCAGGTGTTATTGTTTGAGGGGGGTAATCCAGTGACAAAATCGAGAGCGATGTGAGACCAGGGGCGGTGGGGGATGGGGAGGGGTTTTAGGAAACCCTCAGGAGGACGGTTGAGAGTCTTGTTTCTGGTACATGTGTCGCATGAGGCCACGAACTTTCTGACATCTTCCATGATGGATGGCCACCAGAAACGTTGCTGTAGTAGGGATAGGGTGCGGGTTGCTCCTGGGTGGCAGGCTAATCTTGAGCTGTGGCCCCAGTCCAGTACTTGGGGTCGGACGGCAGCTGGGACAAAGAGTCGTCCTGAAGGAACATTACTAGGGCCTGGCTCCTGTTCGAGGGACTGCAAGACCTGGTTCTCCACTTCCAGACGTGTCATGGCCACGAGACATTGTGGTGGTAGGATGGTGTCCAGGATTGGTGTGTCCCGAGTGGTGGAGAACTGTCGAGAGAGGGCGTCGGGTTTAGCGTTCTTGGAACCTGGGCGATAGGACAATGTGAAGTTGAATCTAGAGAAGAATAGGGACCAGCGTGCCTGGCGTGAATTGAGCCTCTTGGCTGACCTGAGATACTCTAGGTTTCTGTGGTCTGTCCATACGAGGAATGGGAGGTCAGCTCCCTCCAGCCAGTGTCTCCATTCCTCGAGGGCGAGTTTGACTGCAAGAAGTTCACGGTCCCCGATGTCGTAGTTGCGCTCAGGGGATGAGAGTCGACGGGAAAAGAATGCACATGGGTGAAGCTTATTATCTTTGAGGGACCGCTGAGAGAGAACAGCTCCGACTCCTGTTTCGGAAGCGTCTACCTCCACAATGAATTGAAGAGAGGAGTCTGGAAAGACAAGAATGGGTGCCGTGGTGAAACGATGCTTGAGATCGTTGAATGCTTTCTCAGCTTCAGTGCTCCACCGGAAGGGGGTCTTTGTGGACGTGAGTGATGTGAGAGGAGTTGCCACCATGCTATAACTTCTAATAAATCGCCTGTAGAAGTTAGCGAAGCCCAGAAAGCGTTGGAGCTCTCTTCTAGATGATGGTGGCGGCCAGTCAGTGACCGCTTTTACTTTAGTTGGATCCATCTGAATGCCTGATGGAGAGATGAGGTACCCTAAAAATGACGTGGATTCTTGGTGAAATTCACATTTTTCGGCTTTGACGTATAGTTTGTTCTCCATCAGGCGTTGCAGGACTTGACGTACGTGTGTTCTGTGTTCCTTTAGTGAACGGGAGAAAATCAGGATGTCGTCGAGGTATGCGAAAACAAAGATGTTTAAAAAGTCTCGAAGGACATCGTTGATCAGATTTTGAAAAACTGCTGGGGCATTGGTTAGGCCAAAAGGAACTACCAGATACTCGTAATGGCCAGTGGGGGTGTTGAAGGCTGTCTTCCATTCGTCACCTTCCCTGATCCGGACTAAATGGTAAGCGTTCCTCAGGTCCAGTTTAGTGAAGAGGCAGGCATCTTGCAGTAGCTCGAAGGCTGTAGACATCAAGGGGAGCGGATATCGATTCTTAACTGTGATTTCATTGAGTCCTCTGTAATCTATGCAGGGACGAAGGGACTTGTCTTTTTTCTCTACAAAAAAGAATCCAGCGCCGGCCGGGGAAGAGGAGGGGCGAATGATGCCTGCGGCTAGGGATTCAGAGATGTAGAGTTCCATTGCCTCTCTTTCGGGGCACGATAGGGCATAGAGGCGTCCCTTTGGGGGCGAGGTACCAGGGAAGAGGTCAATGGCGCAATCGTAGGGGCGGTGGGGAGGGAGCGAGACGGCGCGTGATTTACTAAAGACCTGTTTCAGATCATGATATTCAGCAGGAACTTTGAACAAGCTGGGGATTTCTTCTCGAGACGTGATTAATTCATTTTTGGGAGAAGCAGAACGAAGACAGGAAGACAAGCAGGCAGGGCTCCATTCAAGGACATTTCTCCTTGTCCAGTCAATGGGGGGGTTATGTTGCTTTAACCATGGGAGGCCAAGGACGACTGGTGCATGGGGGCTCTTGATAATTAGGAGAGAGATACTTTCGGCATGGTTACCTGAGAATTGAAGTGTGAGAGGGACTGAGCGGTGTGTAATCGGAGGGAGTCTGCTGCCATCTAGTGCCTGGACATGGAAGGGTCGACTAAGTGGAACAGAAGGAATCTTGAGCTTGGTGATCGTGGAGACAGCTATCAGGTTTTGATCTGCCCCGGAGTCTACGAGGGCGTTCAGGACGTGGGACTTATTATCGTAGGTCAGGGTTATGGAAAACACTGGTCGTGGATCTGGGAATGAGCTGAGTGTGGGGGCCCCCTGTACTCCCAGCATTACCGGGGGCCCAGGGCTTTTAAAGGACAGGTTCGTACTAGGTGACCCGCTTGACCACAGTAGAAGCAGGAGCCCTCGTTGCGGCGTCGCTGACGTTCCTTTAACGAGATATGAGTACGACCAATGTGCATGCGCTCATGTGAGGTTTTGAGGGTAGGCATGGTGATGGTTGAGACTGGTGGTTGAATAAGAGCTGGGCTTCTGGACCACTGATGGTCCATCTGATAGTGGACACGCTTGCGAACGTCGATACGTGTTGCAAGGTCCATGAGTTCTTGGATCGTGGAGGGAAGCTCTCGAGCTGCTAGTTCATCCTTAATCGGATCAGAAAGTCCATGGAGGAAAGCGTCGAAGAGCGCTTGATCATCCCAGCCACAAGAGGGGGCTAGGGTTCTGAAGTCAATGGTGTAATCATGTACAGAACAGATTCCTTGGCTTAGCTTGAGTAATTGGCCTGCTGCCTGGCGACCTGAAAATGAGCGGTCAAATACCCTCCTCATTTCGGAGGTGAATGTCCCATAGGTGGCACAGCAGGGGACCTGGGCATCCCATAATGATGTTCCCCACTCTCTTGCTTTTCCAGTAAGGAGGGTTATAATGTACGCTACCTTAGACCGTTCCGTGGGGAAGGACGACGCTTGTAACTCCAGTACAAGAGAGCATTGAGACAGAAAGGAACGGCAGGTAAGTGGATCGCCATCATATGTGGGCGGTGCAGGGAGCCGTGGCTCATGGCGTGTGGTGGGTGTTGGTGGTGCCTGAGGAGCAGGAGATGAAATACAGTGCAGCCGTTTAATCTGATCAGCGAGAGATGTCAGCGTTTGCGTGACAGTGCTAAGTGTAGTCATGATGTGTTGAATATCCTGCTGATGAGAGCCTAAAAGCGCACCTTGGTTCTGTAGCGCCGCCTCCAGCTGCGCGATATCTGCTAGATCCATAATTGTGCCAGATTATACTGTCACGATCCGAACAGGCGTAGTGGATCCAAGCGCAGAGCGCGTGTGGAATATAGCGCCGATTATCCTGTGATGAACGCGCTGTTTGTTTTGTGAATGAAAGCTCCCGCTGTGCGGAGGTGCGGCGGCACGGCGCGAGCCTCGCGTAGAGAATGTGAAAGTGAAGAGCCGGTGCGCGCTGAACGCAACTCAGGTCCGCGGGGAATAATCGTGGTTGTGAACGTGCTTGCTTCGAGGTCATGAAATCCAATACAGTCCGTAATCCTGATTCGTGGTCATGAAACGTGAGCGATGGTCGATATCCAGAAATCCAAAAAAGCAGTAATCCAAAACGTGAAACGAGAGCAAGGTCCGTGAAACAGAGCGTGGGTCGAGATCCAAAAGTCAAGGCAGTGAAAAACGCTGGAAAATTGGGCATGAGGGCACACAATAATCTGGCAAGAGGTGGTGGTTTGTGAAAGAGTTTTATAGAGCGGAGTAATGAATGAAATGAAGAACAGGTGTGCTGAGCCGGTGAATGAGGCGGCAAAATGAAAGCAGCGGACTGGAGTGTGGAGAGGAGTCACAGGTGATCACTTGGCTTGAGGTGTGGATGTGACATGGTGTACCGTGACAGTGTTTCCTGCACAACTATAAAGTTAACCTGACAGGGCTCTTATTTTAGTTAACAGTAAATCTTTCCAGAAGCAGATGTGTTGCATTTAGAAGTTAAATTAAATTATTATTACTTTTACTGCTAGGAAAAGGTTTTACTATGAATAAAGAATGTATAATAAACAGAGGATGAGACACAGCCTACCTTGAGGGTCACTGAAAGATTGCAGCTCTGAGAATGCATCGTTTATGACATCACAAGACAGAATCATAATATGATTTGAATAAACGCATACAAGTTGCCATGGCAAGTACTACAATACCCATAATCCTTCTCACAAAACAAGGAGAACATTAATACAGGCCTTTTTATCTATAAATATTAAGGAAATTAATCATAAATCTAAGTAAAATAACAGGATAAAACATTATGATGAAGATGCTGTGAGTTTAGGGTTACCATTAGAAAGCAGGCTGAAACATTAAATTTAACTGTAGGCGGCATTATCTCATTGGTGCCATCTTCAGGAGAAAAATCAATGTTCATGTGCAATACTTTTTTTATTTGCATTGAGCTGTGGAACTGGATTAATGAGAAACATCAAACTTGGATTGAAATGATATGTTCTCTTCATGCAAAAAAATGTTAAATATGGCAGAAATCTGAGACTGATACAGAATTTATACAGAATTAATTTAACTCATTGACCAAATGTCAATCAAATGTAACATTAGCACATAATGTTCAGCTAGGATTGCAAAATTTACCTTACAAAAAAAAAAAAAAAAAACACATCAAAACAAATGTTTGACACAAAGACTATATGTTCTTTAAAGGCAGAGCTGATAACTTGAAAAAAAAAAAAAAACTTAAGGGTATTGTTTCTGTGCATTGACACAGATGACATTCCCTCTGTGCGTGCGCACACATTTTGTCTAGCACTAACCATACACCTCATCCTACAGGGTTCAGTATATTTTAGCATTGCAATGTTAAAGTGAAAAAAAAAAACTGCATGTGACTGTATCTATTCCAGTTGGTACAACTGAATATACTACAACAAAATTATTACAATATTATGTGAAATGCAACAGTTGGGCTAGAGCCATGAAACAAATAGAATATATGAGGGCATTGAGAAAGCTTGGGCCATGCAGAAGCAGAAGAGGAAAATCAAAGTATTATAACCTGAAGAATAGAAAAGTGCACCAAAGTCGATCAGCTGTTGGTCTCAAAGGTGAATTCCCATGGATGAGCATGCATGAGAGTGAGTGAGAGAGAGAGAAATCAAAGATTCAAAGAGTGCTTTACTCACTACTCACTCACTCATCATCTATACTGCTTTAACAGGGTTGCAGGGGCCTGGAGCCTATCACAGGGCACACACACACACACACACACACACACACACATCACACACACATACACACAACACACACACACACACACAACTCACACACACCATCACACACCACACATACCATCACACACACACACACACACACAACATAATACACGCCACACACCACACACACCCAATACACACACACACACACACACACACACGCACACGCACGGCCACACGCACACGTGCGCGGCGCACAACACACCATCACACACACACATACGCGCACACACACACACATCTCACCATACATACAATACCACAACACACACACATCGCACACACACACACACACACACACACACATAACACATACGCACTATACACAACACAACACTACACACACACACACACACACACATACACACACACACACACACAAACACACACATACACACACACACTACATCACACACTACACACAACCATACACACACCACACACAGGTAACTCAACATCATCACACATTATATCACACAACACCTACAGATTGCACAGCACACTACACCACACATCACACGCGCACACACCACTTACAAACACACAGTTGGACGCACACAACACACGCACACACATCACACACAATCGCACACACACACACACCACACACCTACACATCCACATATACACACACAACACATCATACACACACAACACACCTAACACACACGTTGCGCGCACACACACACACACCACACGTCCGCGCATAACACACACACACACACATACACACACACATCACATGCCGCATACACAAGTCACATCACACACACACACACACCACACTACACACAACCACACAAACACACACACACACACATACACACACACACATAACACACAACACACACACACCACGCACAATACATAGCACACACACACACACGACGCATACACATAATGACAAACACACACACACACATACACACACCACACACACAAACACACACCACACACACATACACAACACGCACACGACACTGCACACACGCATACATACACACACACACACGCATACATACACACACACACACGCATACACACACACACACACACACACACACACACACACACACACACACACACACACACACACACACACACACACACACACACACACACACACACACACACACACAAGGGGTCATTTGGGAATGCCAGTTAGCACAATATTCATGTCTTTGGACTATGGGAGGAAACCAGAGTACCCGGAGGAAACCCAAATCAAACCTGACTCTGGAACAGTGTTAACCCCTAAGCCACAATTCTGCCATAAAAAAAATATGAATATGAATATTGCCAAAGTTTACAATCAAATCACAAAATAACACCAGAAATACCACTCATTACTTGATGAGAACTACTTAAAAAGAAGGAAACGGATGAAGGAAACCCCAAAGCAAAAGGAATAATGATGATGATGATGATGAACGGTGAAAGTAGAATAATTGTTGATACAAAAAAGGGGAAATGAAAAAAGGAAGAGAAAAGAGATATAGAATATAGAGTTGCATTGTGCTACATGTATGATTGTGATTCTCCCTCTGATCCTTCCTCTCAATCACGTTTGTTAGGATTTGAGTGTTCTTATGAATATAAAATGCTGCATGATTAAACTTCAGCAGTCTGTAAATGCATTTGAATGTCAATTTATTTTATTAGATTGTTCATATGTTCAGCAGTATTATGACTTCTGATCATATATTATCCCTTCTGATGCAGCTGTATCTTACTTTCACCCAGATTACATACTGTAAATATTATTTCTCTTCACACTTCCAGTGCGCTCTGGCCTCAATATACCTGACGACTGTACAGGCAGGTCGGATGTAGCGTTTCACCTTCAAAATAAAAGGCGCTTATAACTGACGCGAGGCTGGAGCTCAGTGATTTTGCCTGTCTTTTCCACAGAAAAGCTTAAGAAATTAGAAGTGTGCTCAATATGTGAGAGTTGGCAGCTATGTTCAGAAACCTCATTTTGGGGTTTCCGGGTCATGTGGGATATAACCTACTGTACGTCTCAAATGGTCGGCTTAAGCTAGTCAATGTACTGTATAGTTTATGTTTTAGCCAGACATTGTTTAATGCTTGCACCTGTTTTTGATATCCCAAGTTTTCCCATCATCCTCTCTCTCTCTCTCTCTCTGACCCAACTCCCATTTTAGTATTTTAGTACATTATGTTGGTGAATGAATGCTGATGTACTTTTTAAGTTAACATTGTTAGCTACTAGCCAATGTCGCGTAGAAGTTGACATGTCAGTCCCTGAAGAAAATGATGATGACTAATGTACCTTAGTCAGGAACAGTCAGTAACACTGCTATGGAATAATGCTGTGTTTATTGTCACTGGTAACCAGTTATACCAGTAAAAGGGATAGCCATGGAAAAAAAAAAATCAAGGACAGGTGGTTGACCCTATGTACAGTAGAGTCACCATTTTAGCATTTTAGAACGCTGGGTATGTAAAGTAAATGTGTATTTCTAATTGTTATGTAGTTTCAACATCAATTATTATTTGTTTATTCTTATTCACCGAGTCTATTCTCTGATGCGCATCCATGCTCACAAATTTCTGCTCCAAGCATATCTATAAAAGAACCAAACACTAACAAGCATCTTGAACTGGAAGTCGGTTTTACAACTAGGTTTATCATTTACTTAATAAACTTTCCCTGAAGCCGTGGCTTAACCCGTTTGGGTATATTTTTTTAATCATATTTCACACATAGTCCAGGTTATTTGGACATCTAAGAAATCTTGCACCTTTAAATAATGAGACACTAGTATTACTATGACAACCGAAAAGAAGAATAAGACCGTATTAAAGCAGTACGTATTGTTCATAACGTATTATTTCAGAATCCGAAACGAATTTACAGTCCTGCGTTCACTGTTTTGACCATGAGTATAACACCAAGTCAAACAAAAGGCTAGACGTTTTAATTATTTATCTGAACTACATTTTTTATATTGCAAAAGAAACTCCCTAAGAAAGCGTCCCTAACCATGTAACAGTAGACGGTGTCGTCTTCATCTTTTGTTTCATACTGTAATTATGTATTATGTATGTATTATGTATGTGTTATGTATGTGTTATTATCGAATCATTCGAGCGGAGACCAGCGTTGATGAGATTAGGGTTGCCACAGTTCCGTAAAATACGGAATCGTCCCGTACTTAGAACCAGTTAACCTGTTCCGCATTGAAACGCTATTTGTCCAGTATTTCTAAGAATCAAAGTGAAATCTAGGTGAGAGGAACATTACAGGTCAGACTACATGAGACACAGTGACGTGTTAGACACACAGTCAGTAAATAGCGGTAAACCCCTGTTTATTTTATTCATTTATTTTTCTAATGTTTCCTGTATTGTTTATGCAATTATAATGTCATCAAATGTTATACTTTAGTGTTGAAGTTGTTTACACTTGTAATAAAAAAGAGATAAACCCCTTCTTCCCCCTCAGTCTGTCATGTTTTCTACCAAAACACAGAACAGAGAGAGAGAGAGAGAGAGAGACACTGCGCTTCTGATTGTTCAGGACTCACAACCCAGGACGGAATTTTGCCCCTGGACGGGACCGAAAAATAAAGCAAAACAATTTTTTGTATTACTCGTTTGCGCGTTGCATTTTCCTTATTGCCCTGATTGTAGAGTGTGAGCGAGGCAGCTAGAGGACTGACTGGGACGCCGCACATCTAACGTTCTACAGACTAGTAAAATCATTCACACCACGAAATACCACCTATAATATAACAATAATTCATAACACTGTGAATATATACTATACTGTACGGTTTCACAGGGATATCTCATCCATCTGATTTGTGTGAAACCGTTCTGAATAATATATAACCAGCCCGCACACTCCAGAGGGGAAATGGTTTAATGTACTGTTTTGACAATTATTTGGGATTCTGATCTCAATGTCCTGATGCTCATCGAATAAAAAATAAATAAATAAATAAAAAAAACGGGAGTATAAAACTTATCATTGTTAACCTGGCTTATTTTATGGTTGTTAATCTTCGCATCCAGTGTTTCACATCATAACGCAAAGTTAAGGCTTTTTTTTTTATGGACACGGAATGGGACATACACTACAACCAATCAGCACCAGAGCAAAACTGAAAACAAAAGTCAAAACTCAGAACAGAGCCCAATTAAAGCTGCGCAGTCAGGCAGATCGGTTTGTAACTGTGACACACTGTGGTTATTTGTATTACAAAACCTAATAGCAACTTAGAAAAAGTAAACTATTGATAATAAGAATAAGAATAATGATGATAATAATAATAATACATGCTATATATAACTTTTACAAATATCTTCCAAGTTTACACATTCAAAGCACTTATATAGATATACTACAGAATGATAAAAATAATATCCGATTGGTGTTCAGGCCAAATCGGTACTTAAAGGCGTGAGACCAATTGTAAAAAAAAAAAAAAAAAAAACGAACCAACGTCACCCCCGTGGGAGAAAAAAAGTGACAGAACGTGAAAAAACGGATCCTCTTGATTTTATTATATTCCTATAATTATAATTATTATACCAACTTGCTTGTAATCATTTGCGTTCTAACTATTTTTGAGCCAATTATTTTAAAGCTAAACCGAAAACAAACTTCGAAGTACAGTATGAACCGGCTCAGAGTCGACTCACCCTCATCACCTGCGATGAATCCTCCTTCGTGAACTGAAAGCGTTTCTCTCTTCGACTCCTCCGGCACTGTGGGAGTTGCCGATTAAAGGGTAGTCGTTTATTGATTATAACGAGGTTATATAAAAGAGGGATGCGGATATGCTCCAAACCAAACTATTGCACCTGCAGCGCGTGGAGTACAGATACAACCTCACCTGTGAACCAGGTGTAATCGGGCAGGTGCCATATGGAGCTTTTAACAACGTTTGGAGTTCGAGTTTATAAAATGCCGGAGTGTTAGGGACTATAGATTTGGGGAGAAAGAGCGAAACATGTTTTTAAATATAATATTTCGCAGTATTTCTCTCAGTTGCAATCCGAAAGCACAAATCGCGGTGTATCTCTGACTGCAGACTGTAAACAGACGCCCTACAGGCAGGACGGCGCCGGTAGTCACGGATACCGCGAGGAATTGTTCAGCTCTTCAGACGGCACGTCGACGTCATTAAAGGGTAAGTTATTAATTAGACATTAATATTAACCTCTCTCGAAATGTCACACCATACAGTGTATACATATATATACATATATATATATATATATATATATATATATATATATACACACACACACACACACACACACACACAGAGTTACAGTACAAATTGAATGTAAGCTATGTAACTCATCTTTGCGGAATGTGTTATCAGAGGACATAATCAAGTTTGCCCAGTGTGTAACAAGTTCACAGTGGTGGTCAAAAGTATTGAGACAAAATAGTAAAATAATAATAATAATAATAATAAATAAATAAATAAATAAAAACAACAGCAACAAATATAATAATAATAATAATAATATATATAATAATAATAATAATAATAATAAATTTTATTTGTAAGCACCCAAGTACCCCGATTCGAAAGGCTCATAGACGTATGTTTTTTCCAGATAACCATGCCTTTTTTAAAACCTCAGAAATCATTAGGCTCTAAACCAGGTTTCTTGAGCACAGGTCTGATAATGGCCATTTTCAGTGACTGCGGAACTGAATCCAAAGAAGTATTAACTACTGTAAGTATTGAGAGGTACAAAAGATGAAAACATTACTTGTAAACAATCAAAAGAATTATTTGAATTTGAAATGTGAATGTGTATATATCAAAATAATAAGATATTGCCCTGATGAGCAAGCCGAGGACGACAGTGGCAAGGAAAAACGCCATGAGATGGCAATAGGAAGAAACCTTGAGAGGAACCAGACTCAACAGGGAAGCCATCCTCATCTGGGTGATAACGGATAACAGAGAATGATCTGCAGTCATACTGTGTGTTAGGAAGCTGTAAGTTTAGTCTAACAGGAGATGTTAACTCCATAAATTAATATGGATTCCAGTTTGTTATTGGAGGCTCAGGAAAACTGTAGCAAATTCCAGTCCTGAACTATTGAGTGACTGCAGTCGCGAGTCCTCTGAGAGCTGTAAACATCAGCGGGGCACCAGAACGAGCCAGACGGGTCCAGAGGCCAGAGGGGGCCTGAATCACTGGCAGCAAAGGAGCGACATGTAGAGCTCAGAAGAGAGACAGGGAGACTTAAAGAGGGAGGGAGAGAGAGACAGAGAAGTAGGAGAGATCAGAGTTAGGTATGGTCACAGGCACACAATCTATAAGGTGACTATATTTAATGGAGAGTGCAAGCAGGGACTCCGGCAGGACTAACTATGACAGCAAAGCAAAGACCTATGGTTGACTTTCAAATGTAATAAACAGCAATTTAGTTAACGATTTATGTAAGCGATATTACAAATGGTAGATATTTACATAATTTTAAGGCACTTTTATTTATATTATTGTCAGAATTTTAGTTGACAGTCATATCCTTTATACAGTTTATTCAAACATTCTGACCATACTTTGATTAATGCAATGGATTAATCAGAACTAAAGTGAGAGATTTTGAGTAAATTTATTGTTTGTTAATTGTTTTAATCTCCTGATTTTCAGTAAATTTTGCAATTATTGTTTTATTATATTTCCCTTTCCTTATATACCTGAGCAGTTAGGTACTGTTATGTCTTACATTGTTGTGTCTGTCATGTACCACTTTGTTTGCACATTTGCACGTGCACTTTGTCTATTTTTGTATTTTTGTATAGATATTGATAGTTCTTGTTTTAGAGTAACTTAAAAATGTAAAAATTTATGTTGTACATTTATGTTGTTACATGTATGTAGCACCCTGGTCCTGGGGGAACGTTGTTTCGTTTCACTGTGTACTAACTGTATATGGTTGGAATGACAATAAAAGCCTACTTGACTTGACTTGACTTGAGTTGAGGGTTAAGGGCCTTGCACAAGGGCCCAACAGTGGCAATTTAGTGGTCGTAGGGTTTGCACCAAGCAGGGTTTGCAGGGTTTTCCAATGCCTTAACCACTGAGCTACCCCTGACACTCACTTTGTGATTTCCTGATTCAATAGGTCTGACAGTAATCAGGCCTGAGAATTGTTTGTCCAGTGCATATATAGGGTGGTCTCTCTCTCTCTCTCCCTCTCTCTCTCTCTCTCTCTGTGTGTGAGTGAGCGTGCGAAAGGCTGTTTGGCGTCCTGCCAAGTTTTTTCTGGAGTTGTTTGTTTATTTATTTATTTATTTTTAGTAAATGTTATAGTTTAAATAAAAATATAAAGTTTAAAGTGAGTGAGAGAGCGAGTGGGGCACCATGGCCTCTGAGGCCGGTATATTGTAAACAATATGTGTCTCTCCGGCATGGCGTCAGATGTGTCCCAGAAGACGGCGTGCGCATTGAGGACGTACTGTTTGTGGTAGCGGAGCGGATCGGGTGTGAGAACATCTACTCTGCCTCCCGGATGAACAAAGCGGTGGTGGTGTTCGTGAACAGGGTCGACCTCGTGAGCGCACTGACACGGAGCGGAATCTGTGTGAGATGAGCCTCTGTCTGTCCCCGGGGCACGGGCGGTAATATCGAACGTGCCTCCGTTCATCAAGGACGAGGCGATATTGAAGGAGCTGGCAGTTCTTTGGCCCCATGAGAGTCGATACTGCTCAGGTGTAAGAGCTCCAACATGCGGCACATCCTGTCCTTCCGCAGGCAGGCAAGTGCTAATGATCTTAAACAACCAAGAACAGACACTAAATGTGAATTTTAAATGTAAAGAGGGGGACAGCGGCTACACCGTCTTCGCCACCACGGAACCGCTGAGGTGCTTTGAGTGCGGGGACGTGGGACGCAAGAGGCTGAGCTGTCTGCATGGAGCCGTACAGCCAGGGAGCTCGCGCGGCGATACAGCTGGGAAACAGCAGCAGCGGCCCTGAACGCACCACCACCACAGAGACACACACCGCACCAGGAGCAGATAACAACACCAACAATACTGTAAACAGTGCGTCTACAGTACTCACCGCAGACAGTGACCCCGCCCCTAATGCCGACTCCGCCCTCAATGTCCTCAATGGAGAAATACAGGAGAAGAGAGACCCACCACAGAACTCATCATCAAAAGGAAAAAACGCAGTCAGGGTGCAGCACAGCACACACACACACACACACACACACACACACACAGAGACACAGACATTGAAGAACAGGCAAACTGCTTCCTAGAGCACCATAACCACATACAGATACCTGATATTAAGTAAGGACACATAGTGAAAGCGCTCTTAGAAAAAGCCAAAATAGCGGAGAGAAAAAACAAAAATCCACTGCGACTAAAGGGGAAGGACAATAACTGAACCAACTATAAACAGAGTTGTAAACAAATGGATCAAAACACTATGATAATACGTTAGTGTATGTATGTGTGTTTAGGTATGTGTACATGTGTGTATGTGTGAATGCGTGTGTGTGCGGTAAATGTGTATGTGTATGTAAGTGTACGTATATATGTATGTGTGTGTGTGTGAATGTATGTATACATGTGTTAATAATATATTGTGTATGGGTGCATGTATGAGTGTGTGTATGTAAGTGTACGTGTTTGTGTGTAGTATGTTGTGTATTATATATATATATATATATATATATATATATATATATATATATATATATATATATATATATATATATATATATACAGTATATATACATAGGAAACATACAAAATAGCATTGTTAATCCATTCCAGGAGATCACATTCTCCAAGACTCAGCTGTGTTTGTGCAGCCTTTACTAATAAAGAAAATGGACACTCATGATCTGGACACAGATAATGTGTCCCCACCCTCAAACAACAGGTAAGGAACCATGCACTTTTGGTCATTTGAATATTCATATTGTAATTGTTTCATAAACACGACAGGTATATCGTACTGTGCAAAAGCTTAAGCCAGGTTTATATCTGTCTGTCTGTCTGTCTGTCTGTCTGTCTGTCTGTCTCTTACTTAATATAATTGGTTAATCATACACCTGACTTTTGGTTTGAAGCCAAAAAAAGCAGACACACCAAATACTGATTTATATATATATAATATTGACCCTGGGTCAAACTGTCTGGGTCTTACTGAGGTTAAAATATTTTAAGGGGTGTTAGCAAGGTGTGGGGAATTGGCATCATGCTAGGCAGCAAAGTGAAACCATGTACAGTAGGAGTATTGGGTGTTTAAATCGTTTAGCCTTTGGGGGGGGGGGGGGGGGGCTGAGAGGCATGAGGGCAGGGCATTCTCCCCGGGCCACGGCATCATGCTAAGCTGCAGTGTCTGGGAGTTACAGAGGTTTAAAACGTTTGCCTAAGATCAGGCCAGAGAAGCCAAGTTGAGTTTATCCATGATAGGCACCGTTTTGACCATTTGTCTAGAATGGCGACTCAGTATAACATCAATATTACCCTCCCTATTTCAATATAGAGGAAGCGCTATGCTGATTCAGAGAACGATGTTTATAACTATTTAAGTGTCAAAATGGCAGAATGATCAAGAATGTTTTTTTTTATTTTATTTCATTTTTATGTAGTGATTAAGGGGATAAATTATACAGTAGATTAATAAATACTACTAGTGGTGGAGACCTACTGTTCTTAGCACTGCTGGCTGCCCTTCTGAGGATGTGTAACCTTTGGTGGTTGCTGCTATGTCTTCTTAACATTGTTGTTAACAGTGTCCTCCACAATCTGTAAATATATAGAAGAATTTAGTTAAAAAGTTAGTGCACACAAAAAGAGGAATATGCATCACAAAGTTTTTTTACAAGACGAACCATTCTCTGTAGGCATTTTAAGGTTGGATTAAAAAAAAAACAAGACAAAAAAAAAAAAAAAACATTTGGCACATATTGATAGACTTTGGAATAAATATGAAGTATTCAGCCACAGACTCACTGTTTTCTACTTACTACTCATATATGCAGCAAATAACTTAAACACATCTCAGCCAAAACATTCTTCCAGAAATGTTCAATACAGTTCAGGTTTATCTGACTTTGTACAGTATTTTACTGACATTGTTCTACAGTACGTTACCATATCTACTTAACCATCACTAGACGCTCCCCCACACAACTGGCTAAACCTGCTTTAAGGGGACGTCACATAAAAAATATGAAACAGGCCAGCTGGAAACGCAAGGGACAATCTGTTGTCAATTCCAATGTCACTTGATGTACATTATCTACATTAAAAATTTTGTTCATGACCAAATCAGCAGGGGATTAAGACGATAAAATATTACCAACACTCTAACAGACACCTAATACTTGTACGTGGAGGAGAATTTCCTGTTGAGTCAGTGATGATTTCTTAGCACTGTTGCCTTTTAGAAGACGTTTAGATTTTAGAGGTCGTCGTCATGTCTTGTCCACAATCTGCAAGTCTATGAGGAATAGTCAACAAAAGAAATATGCTGTAGCTTACAAGACAACCATATACTGTACTATTCAAGTACTGGAACAAAGTTTTCGATTGCAGTGTTAATTTAATGCTTAAATATAGAAATAATTGACATAGTCTACCAAAATCAAAGAATACATTGGTCACCAATAAATTGGTGATGTGAAGTTTTGTTTCGGTAGGCATTACTGCTTGCTTGCACACTTCTTGAGTGTGGGACCACTTCAGTGTTAACCCAAAAAACAGCTGCTTACCATCAGGGAAATTATACTTTGTGAAGGTGGGGCGTGGTCAAAGGTCACTCTTTAAAGAGAGTGAGAAAGAATGTACAGTCGTGGCCAAAAGTTTTGAGAATTACATAAATATTGGAAATTGGAAAAGTTGCTGTTTAAGATTTTATAATAGCAATTTGCATATACTCCAGAATGTTATGAAGAGTGATCAGATGAATTGCATAGTCCTTCTTTGCCATAAAAATTAACGTTATCCCGAAAAAAAAACTTTTTCCACTGCATTTCATTGCTGTCATTAAAGGACCTGCTGAGATCATTTCAGTAATCGTCTTGTTAACCCAGGTGAGAATGTTGACGAGCACAAGGCTGGAGATCATTATGTCAGGCTGGTTGGGTTAGAATGGCAGACTTGACGTGTTAAAAGGAGGGTGATGCTTGAAATGATCTGCACGCACAGTGAGGCGAAGACTTTTGGAAGATGGCCTGGTGTCAAGAAGGGCGGCAAAGAAGCCACTTCTCTCCGAAAAAAACATCAGGGACAGATTGATCTTCTGCAAAAAGTATGGCGAATGGACTGCTGAGGACTGGGGCAAAGTCATATTCTCGGGTGAAGCCTCTTTCCGATTGTTTCGGGCATCTGGAAAAAGGCTTGTCCGGAGAAGAAAAGGTGAGGCTACCATCAGTCCTGTGTCATGCCAACAGTAAAGCATCCTGAGACCATTCATGTGTGGGGTTGCTTCTCATCCAAGGGAGTCGGCTCACTCACAATTTTGCCCAAAAACACAGCCATGAATAAAGAACGGTACCAAAACACCCTCCAGCAGCAACTTCTTCCAACAATCCAACAACAGTTTGGTGAAGAACAATGCATTTTCCAGCACGATGGAGAACTGTGCCATAAGGCAAAAGTGATAACTAAGTGGCTCGGGGACCAAAACGTTGAAATTGTGGGTCCATGGCCTGGAAATTCCCAGATCTTAATCCAGAAGCTGGTGGACAAACAAAAACCCACTAATTCTGACAAACTCCAAGAAGTGATTATGAAAGAATGGGATGCATCAGTCAGGATTTGGGCCAGAAGTTGATTGAGAGCAGCCCAGTCGAATTGCAGAGGTCCTGAATAAGAAGCGCCAACACTGCAAACACTGACTCTTTGCATAAATATCATGTAATTGTTGATAAAAGCCTTTGTATTTAGCAGCAAACTTTGTGAAAACTAATATTTGTGTCACTCTTAAAACTTTTGGCCACAACTGTACATATAGAGGGAATGTGTCTAATAAGTGTGTGTGTGTGTAACTGTGAGACGATTTTTTCCCCCAGTTATTATCAGTGTCTCTTTTAAGAGAAAACATCTCAGCTGAGCATAAGATTATAAACATCACCGCCATATTTAGAGACAATAACAATAAGACACCAGTAAACAGTACTTCTGAGTAATGTTTACTTGTGATGGTCCTCTCCAGACCTGTCCTCTATTTCCAAGATTTTAAACTCAACTCCATAAGTTGAGCTCGAATCCATGACTATGTAACATAGATTTTTTTCAGAAACATGACGGTGCTGTTCACCTATTTAAATGAATCTTTGAGCCAGCAGATTTAAAACTGTTCTCATAGCTGTTTCCATTGGAGTGTCTACACACCTTAGCCTAATTTGGGGAAATATTCTGTGGACTGATGATAAAATGTTTTTGGAAGGTGTGCATCCCGTTACATCATATGTAAAACTGTCACAGCATTTCATTAAAAACAAAACAAACAAACAAAAACATCATACCACCAGTCAAACATGGTGGTGGTTATGCAATGGTCTGGGGCTGCATCAGTTTCCATCTTCATGAACTAGATAACTGGCCACAATTGATGGAACCAAAATTCTGCAATGAAATAAAATTGCAAGAAGATTTTAAATAAAACAGATTCATTTTAAAATAAAAATAAAAAAAGGAAAAGAAAAAGAAATAAGGTTTTGAAGTTGAGAGCCAAAGACTGTTCATGCTAGAAAATCCTTCGATGTGGCTCAATTCAAAACGATTCTGCACAGAAAAGTTTGCCTGAAATTCCCCCACAGCAATGTGAAACATTAATTGCCGGTTATTGCCAAAACTGGACTGCAGTTGTTGCTGCCAACAACTTTGTATTTACTCGGGTTATCTTTAAATAATATTACAATTTGTTTGATGATCATTGTGATCATATGTACACAGTGCCTTGAAAAAGATTTTGCCCCTTTTCTAATTTTTTTTTTTTTGGTGTACATTTACCTAAAGGATTATTAGGAACACCAGACTAATACGGTGTTTGACCCCCTTTCGCCTTCAGAACTGCCTTAATTCTACGTGGCATTGATTCAACAAGGTGCTGAAAGCATTCTTTAGAAACGTTGGCCCATATTGATAGGACAGCATCTTGCAGTTGATGGAGATTTGTGGGCTGCACATCCAGGGCACGAAGCTCCCGTTCCACCACATCCCAAAGATGCTCTATTGGGTTGAGATCTGGTGACTGTGGCGGCCATTTTAGTACAGTGAACTCATTGTCATGTTCAAGAAACCAATTTGAAATGATTCGAGCTTTGTGACATGGTGCATTTTCCTGCTGGAAGTAGCCATCAGAGGATGGGGACATGGTGGTCATAAAGGGATGGACATGGTCAGAAACAATGCTCAGGTAGGCCGTGGCATTTAAACGATGCCCAATTGGCACTAAGGGGCCTAAAGTGTGCCAAGAAAAGATCCCCCACACCATTACACCACCACCAGCAGCAGCCTGCACAGTGGTAACAAGGCATGATGGATCCATGTTCTCATTCTGTTTACGCCAAATTCTGACTCTACCATTTGAATGTCTCAACAGAAATCGAGACTCATCAGACCAGGCAACATTTTTCCAGTCTTCAACTGTCCAATTTTGGTGAGCTTGTGCAAATAGTAGCCTTTGTAGTGGAGATGAGTGGTACCCTGTGGGGTCTTCTGCTGTCTCAAGGTTGTGCGTGTTGTGGCTTCACAAATGCTTTGCTGCAGACCTCGGTTGTAACGAGTGGTTATTTCAGTCAAAGTTGCTCTTCTATCAGCTTGAATCAGTCGGCCCATTCTCCTCTGACCTCTAGCATCAACAAGGCATTTTCGCCCACAGGACGGCCGCATGCTGGCTGTTTTTCCCTTTTCACACCATTCTTTGTAAACCCTAGAAATGGTTGTGCGTGAAAATCCCAGTAACTGAGCAGATTGTGAAATACTTAGACCGGCCCGTCTGGCACCAACAACCACGCCACGCTCACAACAGCTTAAATCACCTTTCTTTCCCATTCTGACATTCAGTTTGGAGTTCAGGAGATTGTCTTGACCAGGACGACATGCCGAAATGCATAGAAGCAACTGCCATGTGATTGGTTGATTAGATAATTGCATTAATGAGAAATTGAACAGGTGTTCCTAATAATCCTTTAGGTGAGTGTATATTAATATGTACTGCATATATGTATGTAAAGTACAGACCAAAAGTTTGGACACACCTTCTCATTCAAAGAGTTTTCTTTATTGTGTTTTTTAGCCCAAACGCGTCTCTTCTGCTTGTTGTCTGTCCTTAGCAGTGGTTTCCTAGCAGATCTTCTAGCATGAAGGCCTGACTCACACAGTCTCCTCTTAACAGTAGTTCTAGAGATGTGTCTGCTGCTAGAACTCTGTGTGGTATTGACCTGCTCTCTGATCTGAGCTGCTGTTAACCTGCGATTTCTGAGGCTGGTGACTCGGATGAACTTATCCTCCGCAGCAGAGGCGACTCTCGGTCTTCCTTTCCTGGGCCGGTCCGCATGTCAGCCAGTTTCTTTGTAGCGCTTGATGGTATTTGTGACTGCACTTGAGGAGACTCAAAGTTTGGGAGACTCCCAATTTTTCAGACTGACTGACCTTCATTACCATCAAGTAATGATGGCCGCTCGTTTTTCTTTACTAAGCTGCTTTTTTTCTTGCCATAATACAAATTCAAACTCTTTGAATGAGAAGGTGTGTCCAAACTTTTGGTCAGTACTGTATGTATATATAGGATGATTGATGAAACATCACCAGGTGTGCTAAATGGCAAGTTTTATTGTAAATATCTTCCAGATGAAAGTTTGGATAAAACCAAACTCGAGCTACCTTCAAGGGGACGCATTTTTATGGGGGGAAAAAAATCCTTTGATCCCAGATTTTTATAAGTTCACATGTATGCATTATGTAAAATACATATTCATAAACATTTTCAAGTGGATCTTGCAAATTATATATACACACACATTATTTAAAAAAAATATATATAATAATTTGAAGGAAAAAAAAGAAAATTCCATAAAGAAAAAATAAGGTGGCCTCTATTAGCTCTATCTACTGTATCACAACCTGAAGAAGCTTGTTCAAGAACATTGTTACCAGCTCATGACACATGCTAAAAAGAAATTAAATGTAAAGAAATACATTTACCATATTTTAATCATTAAAACATTATTGATATCTTACGGTTGGCTCCATTGACCTATGTCATCATGCCAGCAGCCATTGCTCTAAGTAGAATATATCCACACATACAGACACACATGGAGACACACAATGAGCAGTTTGAAAGTGCCAGTTTGCCAACACACAGAATGGAGGCCAGATTCAATCCCCCAACCTGGGAGGTATAAGGGAACAGTGATAAATACTATTAATAAGATACTAACGGTCATCTTTTAACATAAAAATGTTCATTTGTAACCAATATTTAGCCTTCATTTAAGTAACACATTAGAGAAAGTGCAAAGAGTATATATACAGTATGTCACAAAAGTGAGTACACCCCTCACATCTAGTCAGTGTAAAGTTTGTATAGCAGTGTAAATTTATTGTCCCCTCAAAATAACTAAAAATACAGCCAATAATAGCTGGACCTCTGGCAACAAAAGTGAGTACGCCCTGAGCACAATTAGTCATTTTCCTTCCTCTTTGTCATGTGACTCATTAGTTTTACACTGTCTCAGGTGTCACCAGATAGCATGTGAGTTAAAGACCGGAAAAAACGAATTGTTGCTTTACATAAAGATGGCCTAGGCTATAAGAAGATGCCAACACTCTGCAACTATACTGCAGCACAGTGGCCAAGACCATCCAGAAGGACAGGTTCTTCTCAGAACAGGCCTCGCCATGATCGGCCAAAGAAAGTGAGTGCACGTTCTTAGCGTCAGATCCAAAGATTGGCTTTGGAAAACAGACGGATGAGTTTTAGCATCCAGCATTGCTGCAAAGATTGAAGGGATGGGAGGTCAGCCTGTCAGTGCTCAGACCGTACGCCGCACACTGCATCAAATTGCTCTGCAATTTTGTTGTCTTCCTAGAATGAAGCCTCTTCTAAAGATGATGCACAAGAAAGCTCGCAAACAATTTGCTGCTGCCATGCAAACTAAGGACCAGGATTACTGGAACCATGTCCTGTGGTCTGATGAGACCAAAATAAACCTATTTGGTTCAGATGGTGTCAAGCGTGTGTGGCGGCAACCAGGTGAGGAGTGCTGCTGCAGGCTGCATGAGTGCTGCTGGCATTGGGGATCTACAGTCCATTGAGGGAAACATGAATTCTAACATGTAATATGACCTACTGAAGCAGAGCATGATCCCCCCCTCCCTCCGGAAACTGGGCCGCAGAGCAGTGTTCCAGCATGATAATGACCCCAAACACACCTCCAAAATGACCAGTGGCTTGCTAAAGAGGCTGAGGGTAAAGGTGATGGACTGGCCAAGCATGTCTCCAGACCTAAACCCCATAGAACACCTCTGAAAAGGAAGGTGGAGGAGCACAAGGTGTCAAATGTTACTGAATTCAGTCTTCCATTCATCAAGATTATTTGCACTCCATAGGTCTAACTTATAGTGAAACACAAGACTTTGATTTATCCCTTTGACAAACAATCTTAGAAAAGAAAAACAACAGTATTGTAATGTCATAAAATCATGGGAAAAACCTAAAGAGATGTTCAGTATTTTAATACAAGACAGAATTTGTTTTCTAAAAAGGGCACCCGGGGTAAAACCTGTGCCAAAGTACACACATGTAAACTGCGCAGTCAAACACAAATGTATTGCAAACATAAAAACTACTTAAGGAAAACAAAAAGCAAAGATAATAATAATAATAATGAATAGAAAGTACAGTCAAATAAGGGGAGAGTTGTACTTTTTTTTTTGGAAGAGGGGGAAAAATAATATAAGTATGATTTTGAATTTCACCTCCCTCTCTCGGATGCATGCAGTTTTCTCTTAAACATGTTTATTAGCTTTTTTAGCGTCTTATGAATATCAAAAGTGTTACGTGATTATAGTCAATGAAAATATTTTTATGTCACTGTAAATACTGACGTGTATTTCCTTCTTTGGATAATACTATATCACTGCCCACACTGTTTAATACCACAGCTGGTGCACTTGCGTGCAGCTTTTGAGTGTGATTGAGGTCTTCACACATCTGTAAAAGTGTGTTCATCGCCTGCAGTATACAGTACCTGTGTATGTGAGACGGTGCAGGTGGGACATACTGTATGTCCCATTCCTCCAATGTCTATTGGTCGGTTTTATCCATTAACTGTACAATATGAGGTTGCCATCATTATTATTAACACCTTGGTAATAGTTCATAATAGTAGATAATTGGTAGAAGAAGTTAAATTCCTTAATGGCTCGCTATTTAAACACCATCATGTCGATAACACGTCATTATTGCCTCATGTCAAAATGCACTGTAGAGTCATTTTCATGTCCTTATGAATTAATTTCAATCACGGCAATGAATAAATAATGGTACAAATACATTCTGAGAGCAACTTCTCCCATTCATCCAAGAACAGTTCGGTGATGAACAGTGTCTTTTCCAGCATGATGGATCACCTTGTCAAAAGGAAAAAGCTCCAAGTTAAATTTACACTGCTGAGCACCCCAGCTTTGGCAAGCAACATGTGCAGACACACATTTGGGGGTGACAGTTAGCTAATGTTTAGACCTCATGTGTAAGGAACACATCAGATAGATTGCCGTTTGTAAATCACTAAAAGGTTGTTTTATCTTTTTTTTTGTTGTTGCAGTGAACTTGTTGCAGTATCCCCAGGACCCAGCTATAGCTCCATGCAGAGTGACAAGTCTAGGGATTCTCCCCCAATGTTTAAAGAAGACTCTTCATCTCCACACAGGTAACAGCTTCTTACCTTACCTAAGATGAATTCCAGCATAAATGTGGAATTTAATATACACTCAAGTCCAAAAGTTTTGAGAATGACACAAATATAAATTTTTACAAAGTCTGCTGCTACAGTGTTTTTAAATCTTTTTGTAAGAATTTGTTATAACGAAGGATAATTATAAGCATTTCACAAATGTCAAAGGCTTTTATTGACCATTACATTACGTTTATGAAAACCGTCAATATTTGTCATGTTGACCCTTCTTTTTCATGACCTCTGAAATTTAGGCCTCATTCTGACTGATTGCAGCCCATTCTTGCACAATCAATACTTAGTTTGTCAGAATTTGTGTGTTTTTGTTTATCCACCCACCTCATGAGGATTGACCACAAGTTCTTAATGGGATTAAGGACTGGGAAGTTCTGATTTGGCCATGGACAAAGAATTTGATAGTTTTGTTCCCTGAGCCACTAGGTATCACTTTTGCTGTTTTAAGCACCACCCAGAATCTTTGTACAGTGGAACCTCGGATTGAGTAACGCAGTTTGCAAGTGTTCCGCAAGACAAGCAAAGATTTTTGATACATTTTGACTTGAAAAACGAACAAGTCTTGGTTTACAAGTACCTTTATCATGTAGCTGATCCTTAAACAAACGTGATGTAAAAATGAAAATCAGAAAACAAATCCAAAACAATATTAATTTGCACTGCTGCTAGGATTAGAGTCTGCTTATGTAGTGTGTAGCAAATAGGAACAGGTACTGTAGGTTCAAAGCATGTTGGCTGTTGTAGGTCTTGGTGGCCAGCTTTGTAGTCTGTAATGAATGCTGGAAAATGGACTTCCCCAATTCTCTCACAGCAGATAAAATATCACTACAGTGTTTACATAAAAATATCAAATAAATATGAAATATTTAATATGAAAATAAATATGAAAAATAAAATAAATATGCTCATGATTGCTAATGTTGAAAAATACAACTATCCAACTAATGATTTCTTTGATATTTGGGTTAATAATAAAAAATAAAAAAATCCTCCCAAGCAGTGTTGATTGATTTCACTTAGTTAATGAACTAGTAAGGATCCATCCAATGACAGAAATTTAAAAGTACTTTTGTAAGTCTCTCTGGATAAGAGTGTCTGCCAAATGCCTAAATGTAAAGGTTAATGTCGTGCAGTGGAATGAATGACCTTTGAGAGTTTGCAGAGGCTCAGTTATTTTAAATGTTGAAAGCCCCTCTCCAGATCATACAATAAACTGCTGCATGGTGCTTCATTTCCAAATATGTTCAACTACACAAATAAGCAAAACCATGTTTCTAAGGCAAAATTAAAGCAGAATTTTAGACTTTACTGTTGATGTAATGAAAGTTACTATCCTTACAAACTACATTTCTTTTTGTGGTCGTTTTTTTTTTTTTTTTTTTATAAAGTTAGAGACATAATAGAAAAGATCACGATAACAGATACAGGGTAAGTTAAAAACCAGAAACATTACTCGGACACAGGTATTGTATTGTAAGTTATTAACCTCAGAATCATAGGATTCTAGAAAACATACAGTGGAATAAAACAATTAGACAATTTTAAAATGAATAAATAAATAAATAAATAAATAATAATAAACATTTTGGTAAACAGTTAGAAATAATGTCAGTCTAATAACTGGCCTCCTTTTCTCACCACATCTTTCTCATCACAGGCACGACCCAGAATCTGCTGCTGTAAATGAATTCCAGAAAAAGTTCAAATTAAATCTGATGAAAAAGTTTCAGTTCTTGAATGGAGTGATAGAAAACCTGGGAAACCAAGCACTCCTGAGTGAGATCTACACAGAACTCTACATCACAGAGGGAAACAGTGGAGACGTCAATAATGAACATGAGGTGAGACAGCTCGAGGCAGCATCCAGGAGAACAACAGAGGAAACACAAATTAAATGCAATGACATCTTTAAGCCCTTATCTGAACAAGACGAACCCATCAGAACTGTGCTGACAAAGGGAGTCGCTGGCATCGGAAAAACAGTTTCTGTGCAGAAGTTCATTGTGGACTGGGCTGAAGGGAAAGCAAATCAGGACGTCCAGCTCATATTTCCACTTCCTTTCAGAGAGCTGAATTTGATGAAGGACCAGAAACTGAGTCTGATGGAGCTCCTTCATGTCTGTTTTAAAGAAACAAAAGAAATTGAAATGTCCATTTGGGAAAAGGTTCTGTTCGTTTTTGATGGCTTGGACGAGTGTCGTTTTCCTCTAGATTTCCAGAACACAGTGAGAGTGTGTGATGTAACTGAATCAGTATCAGTGCCTGTGCTGCTGATAAACCTGATCAAAGGGAATCTGCTTCCCTCTGCTCTCATCTGGATCACCTCCCGACCTGCAGCAGCTCATCAAATCCCCTCTGAGTGTGTCCATCGAGTCACAGAGGTACGAGGGTTCAATGACCCACAGAAGGAGGAGTACTTCAGGAAGAGGATCAGTGATCAGAGCCTGGCCGATAACATCATCACACACCTGAAGTCATTAAGAAGCCTCTACATCATGTGTCACATCCCAGTCTTCTGCTGGATTTCAGCCGCTGTTCTAGAGAGAATGTTGGGTGAAGCAGAGAGTGGAGAGATCCCCAAGACTCTGACTCAAATGTACACACACTTCCTCATCATTCAGATAAACATCATAAGAGAGAAGTACTCAAAGAAGCAGGAGAGTGATGACGAAATGCTTCTTAAACTGGGACAACTGGCTTTTGAGCAGCTGAAGAAAGGGAACCTGATCTTCTATGAGGAAGACCTGAGAGAGTGTGGCATTGATGTGAGAGAAGCAGCAGTGTACTCAGGTGTGTGTACGCAGATCTTCAGAGAGGAGTTTGGGCTTCACCAGAGTAAAGTGTACTGCTTTGTTCATCTGAGCATTCAGGAACACCTTGCAGCTCTGTATGTGAACCTGATGTTCAGGATGGAAAATAGAAATTTACTTGTTCAGAGTCAGTTCTATGGATCAGGATCAAGCATTATTAATATCTCAGATGTACACAAGAGTGCTATAGGTCAGGCTTTAAGGAGTCGGACTGGACATCTGGATCTTTTCCTTCGCTTTCTTCTGGGTCTCTCACTGGAGTGCAATCAGAAACTCCTACAGGTCTTAGTAACACAGACAGGAATGATCTCCCAGACCACAGATGAAACTGTTCAGTACATTAAGATGATGATCAGTGAAGATCTTCCTACAGAGAAATCCATCAATCTGTTCCACTGTCTGAATGAACTGGATGATAATTCTTTGGTGATGGAAATCCAACACTATCTGAACTCTGGAAAACAAAGTGAACTTTCTTCATCACAGTGGTCTGCTCTGGTGTTTGTGTTACTAACATCAGCACAGGAGCTGGAAGAATTTGACCTTAGTAAATACATCACTACAGATAAGATACCAGAATCTGTTCTTCTGAAGGTGATACCTGCGATTGCAGCATCCAGAACATCATTGTAAGTAAACATAAATATATACACACACACACACACACACACACACACACACACATACATACATATACATACATATATACATACACACTTTGTGATATTTTTACTTTAAATTAATACAGGGTAAGGAAGCTAAGGCATTAAAAAAAAGAAGAAAAAAAAAATCACATAAATCAATTAATAAAATTTAAGGACAGGTATTAAATGTGTGGAAGCCAGCTGATTTAATCTCAAGACAATACATCTTGAAATTCTGACTAAGTATCATAAAAGTTTCTTGAAACGTCCACAAATCAACAAAGTCCGTCATCCCGATTTGTGCTTGGTCAGCAGCCAAAAATACAAACAAGAAAAAAATCCAGAGCATGAAGGGTGAGCAAGTTCCATGAAACCAAGTGTAAGATCGCTAGAATATTAGGTATGAAGGCACAGAATAATCTGGTAATTAATTAATTAATTATCTAAACTGGTAATAACTGTAGTTGTTTGATGTGTTTAAATGGGGCAAGATGAAGTGTGTGCTGAAATGCACTTGTCATGAAGCATAAGGTGGCAAAAAAGATGGAATGGAGTGGAGTGTGGCATACTGTGACAGTACCCCCCACCCCAACCTGACATTCTTTAAGGTGCCTCAGGTTGAAGGTTGTGAATCTGAATGGGGTCCAGTTTCTCTCCTTGGGTCTATAGCCTTTCCTGTGTAGCTGGAGGCCATGCCGCTGGGGACGAGACTTGAAGTCTTTGCACCATCTATGAGCTGAGGTGAAGGAGAAGTTCAAGGGGGCAGAGCCAAAAGGAACAGAACCAACCTGCAGATCTGCAAGACATGGAACATGAATTTAACACAGAGACAGAAGAAGAGCCAACCTGGCAGAACATGGATTGATAATCTTAATGAAAATCTTCAAGGGAGCTTTTTGGATGTGAAAAGAGGCTGTGTGTGGCACTTATGAGACTGCAAAAGGCCTTTCAGAATTGTGCTGAGAATTGACTGGGATCCATTAAAAGACACCCCTTCTCACCCAGTGTGGGGAACAGTCAATGTTACATTAAATTCTGTTCAGCCATTTTTGTATGAAAGCAGATATACAAACAGAAAACTGGTTTCAGGTCCTCCAATGTATTAAATGTAAAGGTATCATTGGAAAAAAATTCTTCAGTTCTGACCAATGGACAGACAACTTTGGATGAAACTTCAACAAGACCATAATCCAATGCCAAAGAAACAGAATAGTGTACAACTGTACTTACAGCCAAGTACAACTGTCTGAAAGTCCTGGAGTGGCCCAGCTAAGGTCCAGACCTAAGCCCAGTAGAGCATCTCTAGAGAGACTTGAGAATGCGTTTGCACTGACGATGCTCATTTAACTTGGTTGAGCTTAAGCAATTCTATTAAAAAAAATAGAATGGAAGAAACTTCCAAAAGAAAGTTGTGGCAAACTTTCCCATTTCCCAAGCTCGAGGCTCAATGATATGGCTGATACGGCCAAAGATGCCTTAACAAAGTACTAAGTGATTGGTCTAAAAATGGTATACATCAATCTTTATTTTTCAATATATTAACAAAACATGTCCAACCACCTGTTTTTACTTCATAACCAAACACATGGTATTACTAATTGTGGAGGATAAAATTATTATGGGGGAAAAAAGGCTTTGAATCCATTTTAAGAAAAAGTAAAAAAAAAAAAAAAGACGTACATAGTAAAAAAAAAAATGTAGATTAAATTCAAATTGGCAGATATGGCCTTCGTTTCTGTCTTTAGACCAACATACAAAAAAGGAGAAAATCTTAATTTAAATACTGACAGACAAGAAACGTCTCAGCACATAATTCTAAAACAGAAACTGCTTCACTCGTAACATGGCTTTACTCCATTAATTCAGGATTACTTCATTTCCTTCAGGATCATGTGTGACTCACTTGGAATACGAAGTTGGACAGCTCTGGTCTCAGTGCTTAGCTCTAAAACTGCAAATCTGAGAGAACTGCATCTGACTGTAAAAACACTGAATCTATCTGGGAATAAACTAGGAGACTCAGAAGTGAAGTGCGTGTCTGTTGGCCTGGAGAATCCTCACTGTAAAGTCGAGACACTGAGGTAAGATCATCTCTCTGAGAGTCACAAGAACTCACGCAATGCAACAGTTCTATACAGTGTTGTTTTTCACCAGTAGAACAAATGTTAGATCCAAAACCCTTTTTAAAATGTAACTGTTATTCACAAACCTCAGTTCTCACTCTAAGATCAACTAATTTATGAGACTGCAATGATTGCCATTGCTTAGCATTCTATCTACACAGTTCCGCATATCCCTACTTTCTGTTGCTGCGTAAAGTGTGTCAATTATTCTCACCTAAGCTGGTTCTGTGACTATAGCATTTTAGGTCATTGCAGCTGGTACAGGTAGTCTGGTTTTCTCGAACCAAGTCCAAAGGCATGTACATTAGGCTAATTTGCATGCTCAATTTTCCTTTATTGTGTAAATGAGTGTGTGTGCGCCCTGTAATGGATTGGCATTAGTATGTCATTTTATTTCACTACAGGTTGCGTAAATGTGGTGTCTCAGATGAAGGCTGTGCTGCTCTGACTTCAGCTCTAAGATCAAATTCCTCACACCTGAGGAAACTGAATCTGTCCTATAACAATGTAGGAGACTCCGGTGCAAAGTGTCTCTCTGCTGTACTGGAGAATCCTCACTGTAAACTGGAGAAACTGAGGTAAGATCATCTCTTTTGAGTCTCACATGACCTGCTCCTCGATAATAGAGGGTCTGATAGCGGGACTGAATTGAATGGTTTAACTATTAACTGTGAATTGTTGCCTTTTTGTTTGGGGTCCACAGGAACCTTAATGCTGACCATTTACATTAGGGTTATTGTTGGCCTAATGTTGACAATGGTCAATGGTTTTCTTCTCAATATTCTACAGGGTGGGCGATTTATATGGATACACCTTAATAAAATGGGAATGGTTGGTGATATTAACGTCCTGTTTGTGCCACATTAGTATATGTGAGGGGGCAAACTTTTCAAGATGGGTGGTGACCATGGTGGCCATTTGGAAGTCGGCCATCTTGGATCCAAATTTTGTTTTCTCAATAGGAAGAGGGTCATGTGACATCAAACTTATTGGGAATTTCACAAGAAAAACAATGGTGTGCTTGGTTTTAACGTAATGCAATTCTTTCATGAGTTATTTACAAGTTACTCTTTGTTCACAGCCATTGACATGTCGAAGAGGTTAACACGTGATGAGCGGATCGAAATTGTGATGATATCTGGTGAACGCAGTAACTGGGTCATTGCAGCAGATTTCAATGCTAGACACCCTACGAGACCACCCATCTCCCATGCTACAGTTAGCAAACTGCTTGCTAAGTTTTGTGAAACTGGTTCAGTGTTGGATTTGCCAAAATGTGGACGCATGAAAACTGTCACTAATGAACAAACATCAGTGGCTGTCCTAGCTTCATTCAGCAAGAGCCCACAGCGTAGCATTCGCCGCATGTCACTGGAGAGTGGCATTAGTCGAACATCCCTACGGTGGATAATAGCTACTCACAAATGGCACCCTTACAAACTCCAGCTACTGCAGCATCTCAACGAGGATGACCCAGATCGGCGCACACAATTTGCAGAATGGGCAAAACAAAAATTGGAACAGGACCCTCAGTTCACGCAGAAGATTTTGTTCAGTGATGAGACAAACTTTTATGTGAATGGTGAAGTTAACAAACAAAACCACCGCTATTGGTCTGACACTAACCCACATTGGATAGATCCCTCCAGACTGTTGGAACAAAAAAAGTGATGGTATGGTGTGGTATATGGGGTACAAAGATAGTGGGACCATTCTTCATCAATGGAAACATCAAGGCCACTGGATATTTGAAATTGCTACATGATGTGTTTCCCTCTTTATGCACTGAAGCTGGCATGTTCCCTGAGTTTTTCCAGCAAGATGGTGCACCACCACATTATGGGGGTCAGGTCCGAGCATTCCAAGATGAACAGTTTCCTGAAAAGTAGATTGGTCGTCGTGAGCCAGTTGAATGGCCCCCAAGGTCTCCCGACCTGACCCCCTTAGACTTTTATCTTTGGGGTCATCTGAAGGCAATTGTCTATGGTGTGAAGATACGAGATGTGCAGCACCTGAAACTACGGATACTGGAAGCCTGTGCTGGCATTTCTCCTGCGGTGTTGCTATCAGTGTGTGAAGAGTGGGAGAAGAGGGTTGCATTGACAATCCATCACAATGGGCAGCACATTGAGCACATTTTATAAGTGGTCAGAAACTTGTAAATAACTCATGAAAGAATTGCATTACGTTAAAACCAAGCACACCATTGTTTTTCTTGTGAAATTCCCAATATGTTTGATGTGTCACATGACCCAAGATGGATCCAAGATGGCCGACTTCAAAATGGCCACCATGGTCACCACCCATCTTGAACAGTTTGCCCCCTCACATATACTAATGTGCAACAAACAGGACGTTAATATCACCAACCATTCCCATTTTATTAAGGTGTTTCCATATAAATGGCCCACCCTGTACAACCTCCTTGCACCATTTTTGGTAGGTAGTAACCATTGAATACATGGAATAACCACAAAGTGTTCACGGTTTCTGAGATTACCTTGTGGCTAGTTGTCTAGCCATCACACTGTTGCCTTGATCAAAATATCTCACATCCTTATGCTGGCCTAATTCTCCTGCTTCCACCACACCAACATATTAACTACAAGAACTGATTGTATTATATGCAGCACAATATAAAAATATACATGCTTATTGCCTTTGGAGAAATGGACCATCTATTTTAGTTTTTACAAACCTGCTGTTAATTAGATCTAATTTTGATTGTACACCCATTCTTATTTGCTGCAGCATGGGCCAAGTGCTATCACACCTCATCAAGAGCCAAAACTGCTTTTGAATAAAGGAACGCTTTCAGATACTTAAAAGGCAGCTCTTTAGCCCATATGTTGTTGATTCCGTGCCTGGCTTTTGAGATTTCACCATTATTGTCTGTTTATCTTCTAATTTAAGATGAATAAAAGCAGAAATTTCTGAAGTTCTACCCAAAATTTCCCCAATTATCCAGCTAAAATGATGACCCTATTTCCAGCCGATGATGCATTTTCAATATATTAAATTCTTTTTTACTGCTGCAAAGGGTTTTCATACTTTCCATTCCCCAGTGCTAGAAAACAAAAAACTCTGCAGACACTTCATTTGAATACTACATTCAATTTAAAAGATGGAAAAGGTTATTATAAGTGTATGAACCTTATTGTTATATAATGAAGAGAACACTCATTCACTCACTCATCATCATTACCGCTTAATCCTGTATTCAGGGTCACGCGGGCCTGGAGCCTATTCCAGTAGACTTAGGGCGCGAGGCAGGATACATCCTGGACAGAGTGCCAACCCATCGCAGGGCACACAGACATACATACACACACTCACACACTCATTCACACACTATGGGCAATTTGGGAATGCCAATTAACCTAACCTACATGTCTTTGGAATGTGGGAGGATACCAGAGGAAACCCACCAAGCACGGGGAGAACATGCAAACTCCATGCACACAGAGATGGGAATCGAGCCTGGCCGGGGATCAAACCCGGACCCTGGAGATGCAAGGCCACTAACCACTACACCACCGTGCCGCCATGAAGAGAACAATAATGAGAATTATTTTATAAAAAGTCCAAAATGAAATGTGGTGTGTGAATGTGGACACACGACCAAGAGGAGAACCATTTTGCACATAACTCTATAGACAAAATATGATTCATTTTTCTTGTGTGTATATTTACATCCTAAATTTTCAGAACTCTGCATGTTCACGCTCCTGGAAGTTGGCAATTCGGGGCATTTCATTACGCAAATAAGTGTCCATGCACAGGCGCAAAGCAATTCATAATGTGGGAATTTATGAACATCTATCAAATGCAGATGTGCAAATTCACCTGCGATAAATGCAAATTTCCTTGTGTGTCCTGGGGGTTTCTACATACAAATTTAGAGCTTGTTCTACACACACGTTGATAAATGAGCCCCGAAAGTGTGTGTGTGTGACATAGGGTAAAATTAAACTCAAAGCTAGCAGTGTGAACGTGTAGAAGCAAATATTATAAAAGGACCAAATAGTAAAAGAAAAAAAAAATATATATATATTTATTATTATTATTATTATTATTAAATAAATATATTTATTATTATTATTATTATTATTATTATTATTATTATTCCTGCAAATGACTTGTCTAATGCCAGTTTGGGGAAACTGTGAAATGTTTCCATGTGGCTACAGGTCTGCTTTCACTGGCACAGGACAGGAAACAAAACAAAACAAAAACAAAAAGAATTTTTAATGACTTCTTAATTAGCATTAGCATTACAAACATTGGCATTACAACAGTTAGGATTAGCCTTTTTTTTGTTTTTGTTTGTTCTGTCAAATGTTTGCTCTCTTTTTACTCTTTTGAAAATGTTATACTTAACTGAAAAACTTGTCTCATGTTGGCTATGTCAAACATGCATATGTTAGATATTGTTTCTCATTAATAAACTCCCATAGGATTTGCAGGACAAAGAAGTCCAATCCACAGAGGCACCATCCTGTAACCCAGAGCACCCAAGGGATCTGCTGCCAATGTCCTTGTGTCAGACACCACAACACACCCCCAGAGGCCCTGTCAAGCCACACCCCAAAGTGCCAGGACCACCATAGTTTGAATCGAAAACCTAGGTGGTTTTAAAGATATGGCTGATTGCTGTATTATAATAGGCAAGACAAGAGCAGTGCCCAAAAGTCTACTAAGGGGAGCAGGTGGAGCATCCAGCGGGTCAGTTAATATCAGCGAGTTCAAAACACCCGCTTAACTGTCACGTTGATTATTTCACCGTTTTTATTGAAGGGGAAAAAAAGAGTTGATCCTTAACTCAGTGAAGAAGTTATTACTTAAAGGCTATCAGGGCTGTCTGTGAAACCCAAACCAATAAATGTCTTGTTGATATAATTCAGACTTCTCTATTTTTGTCTTAGGGCTATGCAAACCTCAGCTCTCACCTGTACTTACTTATTTAATGTAAAATAATGCAGTCCTCCCCCTCGCACTGTCTGACCTTTTCTATATTAAAATAGCTTCAACAAAACCACAAACCTTCATCCGGATTTCACCCTGAACTGTTTGTATGTCGCAATTATAACCGCAGGCAAGAACCAGACGTTGTGCTAATTACGCCTTTGAAAAATACCTCAACAAGACCCTACATTCATTACAGCAGGCAGAGCCCATTCGGAGCAGGCCGACGTAGCGGGGGATGTAATTAGTACAGCTCTCCAAAGAGGTGCGGTTCTGTACAGCTTTTGTATGAGGAACGGACTCCTCAAGGTAAAAGTGAATAATGCGAGAGTGGGGGGCCTGCGGATTTGAGAACTGAATCTCCACAGGTGCTTTTTTGGCTGCGGCATTTAGAGGACGTGCCAAAGCAAAGCAAAGCAATGCCCACTAACTCCATTTACAAGGCATCCAAATAAAGGCCATAAAATATTCATGCAGCTCTAAATATAACCCTTTTTAATTCAACAGGGCATCCACTTATGCTTTTGATTCTGAAAATGCCTGTTTTCGCCATTTCATTCATTTCACTAACAATCCAATATTCACACTGTAAATATTCTAAGAGCCACTCTTGGACTTTTTAAATCCATTTTCCTTGGATGCGGTTGGTCCGCTGATTATGCAGTTGGAGCATCTAGGGCTTTTGGGAAATCCGGTTTGCTCTGTTGCGTTGTAAATGAGTTCGAAGCAAAAGGGATTTGAAGCGGCTTCTCCAATCCTGAGCATAAATAAGCACAGAGGGGTCGGACCTCATCCTTTTCTTCACAGTCCAGAATTTTAATGAGGCAGGTTCGACATTTTGGAGCTCAACTTTCTCCCTATAGAACCATCACAAACTGCAGGAACTAAGAGTTTTAATTGAAATGTGGAGTAGAATGTAAAATATTTACCTGGGCAATCCGATATTCATTTAATTTTTGCATGGATACAGAATATCTGATCAGCTCCATCAACCATCATGTATTTGTGGTACAGTATGCTTTTAAAGGCTAAAGGTTGTAAACAATGTATACAGTAGTTTGCCAATATATCATATTTTTTATACAGGTTCTCTGTTTATTTGTAGCAAAGTTCACATTTTTTCCCTCTTTGCTTGCATGCAGTACAATGAAATATATATATGTACACACACGGCTGGATCAAATATTCCTCAAACTGTCGATCTTGGGATTTTTTACTCATAACAAGCTCTATGGTTTACACAAAATGGTGCGAAAAGCAAAAACTATTCAGAGAGCAGCAGTTGTGTGTGTGGAAATGCCTTACTGACCGAGTCGAATAAGTGTGTCTGATTGTCAACTTACACGAAGGCTGTGGGCTCTTAAATAACCACACTGTACAGCTGTGGTGAGCAGAAAAGAATCTCACACATGATCTACTCTTGTAATCCAAGAACAGGAACCAGCAGCTAAAGCTCTTTTTTTCCAGTTTTGGCAAGTATCTGCATGGTTTGATGTATATTTGTGTATATTTTCTTTGATACATATTTATTATTTGATATATACCAGTAAACTGGTGACAGGATCATGGACACCCAAGGCACAGACTGCTGAAAAAAGTTAATGCTGGCCATGACAGAAAGGCACCAGAACAACCAGTGCATCACAGCCTGACACATATGCGGCTTAGTCGGCAAAGAGTTCAAGGTTTTTGATTCAGCCTTCACATTCTCAATCTGATCAAGCATCCATAGATTGCACTGGACAAACAAGTCTGATCCATAGAGGCACCACCCTGCAACTCACAGCATTCTAAGTGTCCTCTGTTAATGTTCTATATCAGACATCACAGCATACCAGATGTTTTGTGGTGTCATGACTCAGATCTGATACGGAGGCACAAGGGCAACCTACACAACAGTGGGCTTAATGTTTTCGTTTTTAAGGGTATGGCTGATCGGTGTATATGTTTGTAATAATGTCATTATTAAGCTTTGTTGTTAGGCACTATTGTTGTTGCAAACAGGAACAGAAAGCAGATTTATTTTTTTCTGATTATACATTTAAACGTACTCCAGTAAAAAGCAGTAAAACAGGTTCATCAAGGGTTGCAAGTTTGCTAAGAAATCAATCATATATATATATATTTATACAGTATATAAACTTAATACAGCATAATTCTTAAAAACTAGTTGTGAATTTTAAATGCAAATATCCTACGCATTATCCTATGTCAACATCTACATTTCTTGTAGTACATTAAATACACTGATTCCACTGATTTTAGCTGGTTGGCTAAAGTGATGCACAGCAGACAGCTAATGGTTCGAAACCTGCAATGGACCTGTCATTCAAATTGGCCTATTTATGCATAGTTTTATGGTGTAATATAATTTTAACTAATGAATTACATAACCATACTGCCACCCCCCTATGGAGATTCATTCCTTAAAGCCCCATGAACACTTTTGGAGCCTAGTGGTCATTCGAGGAACTACACGTTTTGGCACTTCCAAGTTGGACTCATTTGAAGATGCCCTTTGAAATGTGTTTACTTTTTTTTTTTTTTTTTTTTACTCAAATAGACATTCCAAGTGCAAACCATTCTAAATAGTATAAAAATCAGTAATTCGCCATAAAAATATATTAAACCTAGTAGTTACTTTGTTAGCTGACTGTGATTTCCTCAACCATTGACTGTCAGACATCAATCAGATTAATCAGCTAACAAAATAGATATAAGTTTAATCAGTTCTGTTTGTAATGTAAGAAATTTCCGTCTTGTTCAGAGACCTATTTTATTTCAGAAAAGTCTGTAGTTTAAATGTCAAAATTGTAGCATGTGAAAAGTTTTCTCTCTGCCACTACATATACAGTACATGCACCTGAAAATGACATTTTGCAGAAATTGACTCTGATATTTCACACTATTTCGGAACATGTATTTTATAAAGTCATTTATTATAACAATGCTTCACACTTAATTTTTCCCCTGCACAGCTGACTATAACAGGGAAAATTACCAGTTAAATGAATATCTCCAGGCAAAATATAAATCCACTCTGCATCATGAACATCAGCAGGAAGAAAATGCTATTCATTATTTGTGTATGAAGTGTGAGCTGAGGAAATGACAGAACTACACACAAGTTGTTGCCTATGGCTGCTAAGCAAATTTGTTAATGTGGGTAAGCTCTTTGGGTCCATAGTCAGTATAATAGGAATCACACAAAAACACCCTACACTTAGTAAACCAGGCAAGTGTTCCAAGGTGGACAAGACAATTATAAATTATATTGTGAGACGATATTTTCTGGAAAGTGCTGCAAATTCTTGACATAATTCATTTATATTATGATTCATTATGATATATATATATATATATATAGCTCAGATCAGCGAGCAGGTCAATGCCAAACAGAGTTCTAGCAGCAGACACATCTCTAGAACAACTGTTAAGAGGAGACTGTGTGAATCAGACCTTCATGGTAGAATATCTGCTAGGAAACCACTGCTAAGGACAGGCAACAAGCAGAAGAGACTTGTATGGGCTAAAGAACACAATAAAGAAAACTCTTTGAATGAAAAAGTGTGTCCAAACTTTTGGTCTGTACTATATATATATATATATATATATATATATATATATATATATATATATATATATATATATATATATATATATATTTTTTTTTTTTTTTTCATTTATTTTATTTATTTTACAAGTGTTTAATTTTATTTGAAGTGGTTTAGATTCATTTATACTGTATTTAAATTCTATTTTTTATTTTTTTATTTTGCCTTGGTACACTGCAAAAATTTAAATGATGAATTTAAACTGAAACTGAATACTAGATTTTCAGCTGTAATTCAATATGTATAACAAAAAAACAAAAAGGCATTACCCATTTATATGTACAGCATTTGACAGACCCCATTACTCAGAGTGACTTCCACTATCTCCTTATACGTCTTAACAGTTGAGGGTTAGGCAACTTGGTGGGGCTGGGGTTTGAAAGTCCAACACCTTATCCCACTGAGCTACCTCTGCATTGTCTATACAGTACTTCCATTTTCATATGGTCAAAAGTAATTGGACAAACTAACAATCATGAGTATTGAGATGACCTTTTTTAAGCATTAGTACCCATCGTTGACAGGAAAAGAGTGTTTAGAAATAGTAAAAAGGTTAAAGCTAAAAATAAACTGATTAGCTTTAATGTAATCAGTGATATTATTATTTCAAGTTGAAGCCCACCTACTTGTCTGCCTGTTCTTCTGCATGGCAGAACTCTCTGCCTAACTTACAGTATTAATACAAATATACCTTAATAGTAGCTTATTTTAAATCTGGCACATGTATAGTATTGGTATAGCCAGGCCCACCTCGAGGAAAAAAAAAAATATTCGTCAGAACAAAACGAGAGATGCTGTAATGTAATCTGACACATAAATTCACTTCTACTCAATACTTTGATTTGATTTACAGTATGGCACAGGCATAACTTTAGGCAAATACCTACTGTAACAACTGGCAAACTTTCAACATACATACATACGTACATACATACAGACAAAAAAAGAGATATACGGACAAAATTATTCAGAGAATGATTTCGGGTCCTCCAATGCATGAAACGTAAAGGTATCATTGAAGGTTTTGACCAATGTAAAGACAAAACCTTTGTTTTTATTTATATGGATGCTTTAATGAAACCCTTTAGTCTGGATCTTATTGACATTACCAAATTATGCATTTCCTTTCTTGATCTGCTTTGCCAGGCCTTTACTGCACCCACTGCAACTGCATGTTTATGGGTCTTTCAGTCCTCAGTTGGGATACTGTCAGTTGGGCTGTGCTTACAAAGCTCTTAGATTGCTTTGAGGGGTATTTTCTGTTGGTCATCATCTTATAATCTAGTATAATTTGAAGCACTGCCCAATCAGTTTCCTGGCATTTGATTGAATCTGAGAAGAAAGTATATCTCTACACATTTTACAATTGACCCTTCTACTTCTGTTAGCAGTCAGGTCATCAATAAACACCAGTCACCCAGTTGCACTGGCAGTAATACATGCCCATACCATAACACGGCCTCCACCATGTTTCAAAGATGTGCTATGCTTTGGAACATGAGTCCTTCCTTTTCTTATCCACCTTTATTCTGGACAGGTTAATCTTGTTTTAGCTGTCCAAAGAAACTTCCAAAACTGCTCTATTTACTTTCTTCCAAAGGCTAATCTGGCATTTCTGACCTTGAGTACCCCGGTGGATTTCATCTTGTAGTAAACCCTCTCTATTTATGTTTATGAAAAAGTCTCTTGATTTTAAACTTTGCCAAAAATGTGCCTACATCCTCCATAGTGTTCTTGCCTTGGCAAGATGTTGTGAAGGAGTTTTCTTCACCAAGGAAAGAATTTTGTGATCATACACTGTGATATCTTCTGTGATCGTTCGGGTATTTTCATGTACAGTAGCTAAGCTTGTCAGTGCAATCCTTTTCCCAGAATGTACCAATTGGTTGCTTTGGTTACTCATAAAATTTCTGCTATTTCTCTGATAGGCTTTCTTATTTTTTCAGCCAAATGTTGACCTGCTTCATTTGTATCAACACCTCTTAGAACTGCACATTGAGATTTGAAAAATGAAAATTCAACACCACACCTCTAATCTCATTAATCTGTCATGGAATAATGAGGAAACAGAGTATACCTGCAATTAAAGGAACCTTGCTAAATAAATAAATAAATAAATAAATAAATAAATAAAACACTGCAATTTCTAAAGAGTAATGCAATATTTTTCACAAACAACATGAATTAAACATGAAGTCCATTATGGTGGTGTACAGGTGAAAAAAGGTGGGGGGGGGGGGCGAGGTGCACATATAGTACACACACATGGAATCACTCCTGTAAACAGATTCATCTCCCGTACTGCTAAAGAACTTTTTTCTTGTAGTACAGTTACTACACACACACATACGTGGTCACAATGGTAACTATACCAGTAACGCACGCGCATTGAGACTGAATGGATTGTCCCACAATCCCACAGCACGCGCAAGTGAGAGAAGAATCATTGGCTCAGTTGTGATCACATGACACTCATTACAGTACTCTTATATTAATACTTCGCCAATCTATTAATTTATTAATATATATATATAAATAAATATAAATATAAATATAAAATAAATACCAAGGTTACACTATAGGCACATTTTGAAATAAGAATTTATTTCAGCATGTGGTTTTTAAAATTTACTTGCGATTTCTTTAAAAAAAAAAAAATTCAGTTCTCCTAATTTTAAACTTTTCATATAAATTATATAGAGCAAAATGTAAAGAAAAAAATCTTATGCAAAATGTGATTTTTTTTCTTTACATTTTGCTATTTTTCCTGCACACTTTTTTCATGATTCACATTTTTTATTTATTTTTTTTTTTTTTAGAATGCATTTATTTTAAATTGACATTTACATTTAGGCATTTGGCAGACGCTCTTATCCAGAGCGACTTACAAAAAGTGCTTTAAAGTTTACATTATTGGATAGATACTTACGCTGGGTTAACTAGGTCAATAACTAAGTGCGATTAGTCTAACACAACTGGGAAGAGGATTTTTCTTTTTTCTTGGGGGGGGGCGGGAGGGGGGTTATTCCTGTAAGTACTGGAGAAATAGATAAGTTTTGAGTCGACGTTTAAAGATAGTCAAAGACTCTGCTGTACGAACATCTAGAGGAAGTTCGTTCCACCACCTAGGTGCCAGAACAGAAAAGAGTCTGGATGAATGCCACCCTCGATCCCTGAGAGAAGGTGGGACGAGGCGAGCAGTGCTGGAGGATCGGAGGGAACGCGGCACAGTGCGTGGTGTGATTAGAGCAGAGAGGTAAGTGGGTGCTGGGCCATTTTTAGCTTTGTAGGCAAGCATCAGTGTTTTGAATTTGATGCGGGCAGCAACAGGAAGCCAGTGCAAGGAGCGGAGGAGTGGGGTGGTGTGGGAGAACTTGGGAAGGTTGAAAACAAGACGTGCTGCTGCATTCTGGATCAGTTGCAGAGGACGAGTTGTGGACAGAGGCAGGCCAGCCAGCAGTGAGTTGCAGTAGTCCAGTCTTGAAATAACAAGGGACTGAACAAGCACCTGAGTAGCCTGTGAAGAAAGAAATGGGTCGGATTCTTCTGATATTGTAAAGAAGAAATCTACAAGAGCGAGTAAGGTTAGCGATGTGTGGGGAAAATGACAGATGATTGTCCATGGTTACCGTAAGGTTGCGGGCAGTGGCTGAAGAAGTGATTTGATTGTTGTCCAGGGATATCACAAGATCTTGACCTGGGGATGAGTCACCAGGAATGAACAACAGTTCGGTTTTACTCAGATTGAGTAAATGTAAATTGAAAGTCTATTTTACCCCATGTTTTTAGCCTGTCTAATTTCAGTGTCTAAAAACTGTTTCATCACGTACTGTATTAAAATGAAAATCACAGAAATAAAAACGTTTGCGAATATTCTCTTAGGGAATGTGAGATAATCAGCTGTTAATGCTCTGCGAATAGGAAATGCAAAAGTTTGTCAGAACACATGCTGTGTTAGAAAGGATGCAGTTTCATTCACTTTGGATCTCTAAACTGATTTGCAGAGCAACCTGTTGTAATATGATACATCTCTGTGCTGTTTTTCTTTTCACTCAAGCTCATAAAACACTCATAAAAAATGAATACGTTCCTGTCAGGTTATACTACTCAAATTCGCAGATTCAGAAATATAAAAACAAACTAAAATTCTCTGCAAATACAGACTTCATTTCTTTGGTTTATCTGATGTTGTAAAAATGTGGATGAAATTAGAATTAAAAATGACACCATGTTAGCAAATAAATGATTGCTATGTTATCATAAAGTTAGAGTATAAAAGTTAGCAAGCCATCACATTACTCCAGTGACCTTTAGATTTTGCCTTGCTGCTGTGAGTTAATGGGTGAAGAGAAGACAAAGCGATGAGTTGTAAATACAGTGACACCTCTCTACGGTGAGGACTTGAGTAGAGACAGAGGTTCGAGTGTAATTATTTTGCACTCATTACTCACCACTTCATCAGTGTGTCAGCGTCTTTAATGCGTCTTTCTACCATACATTTTTGTCATACCTAATGACAAACCCAAAATAATTCGAATTAAGTTCAATATCTTATCCGAACTGTCAATAAAGATGAATTTACGACAGCAGATATTAGAACTAAATTCTTGGAAAACCATTGCCAGTAAAACTAAACAAATAAAGTTTGTACAACATAAAACCCCCCACCAACAATGCCAAAAAACTAAAAATAAATTGCAAAACCCAAAACTAAACATCAAAGCAAAACCAAATAAAACAAATCTAATTAAATCTAAACAAATTAAATCCCACAAAGACAAAAATAAATAAATAAATAAATAAATAAAACCTAGCAACAAAATCTAAACAAAATGAACAAAAAGTCAACTCTGTAAAGACCGCCCAAACTAAAATAAATAAAAACAAACTAAATTAATCCAATTAAATCTAAGGCAAAAAAAAAAAAAAAAACTAGATTCAAAATACCCACCCACCCAAAGCAACACAAAACCAAACCAATCAAACGTAACCAAAATAGGAAGTATGCTGTACCACATCATAGCTATTCCCTCTTCTCCATAAATGAGCTCATGGACACCCACTATTGGCTATACAGTAGTTGCTATGATTGACTGAGGGTATCCAGAGCACTTAAGACATTATTTTGTACCCATAAGTAATGAACATGATTATGATGTGTAATGATTCAGCAACTATTTTGTATTTGCTCAGAATTATTCTTGCATGATAATGTAGCGATAATGATAAATATCACTAGGGTAAGATATTATTCAGTTTCAGGCTTCAGGGAAAATTTGTTCAAGGAAGCATTATAATGCAAAATAATTCTGTATTCATGTATGCATTATCAGAATCTCCACTTCTAACACATGGCAAAATAAATATGACCTCCAAAATTGTTTTAATAATTAATTAATTGATTAATTAATTAATTTAAAAAATAGTAGGTCAGTAAACTATTTAGATGGCCTTGTGCTTCAATACACAGTTGCCTCTTAAATGAAACGGAAACAGGTTCCTCTTTGTAAATAACAAGCTGACAGCTTAATTACGGCACAGTAATGCAGATACGGCACAGGTGCATCCCACTCAGAAGCTGAGCGAAAGAGGCTTGGCAGGTGCTGAGTATCATTTAGTCCTGTTAAAAGTGTTGTGACAGTGTTGTGTTAGTGTATTACACAAGTTGCTTGTTTGTTTATGGGCAAACACAGCTGAGGCAGGGTTGCCAGTTTGGTAAGGGTAACCCTCGCAGCGAAAAGATGACACCATGTCACAGGGAGAATGCAGAGTTAGTGAGTTGTTATAGTTTTACCTGCAGTAACAGAATCAAGTGCAATTAGAAAAGGTTCTCTAGAAAACGTTCCATTGTACGATATTGTATCTGAGGAAATGAATAAACACAATTCTTAATTTAGAGGAAATGTCATGCACACTCGTAACACGACCGGCACTAGGACCCGGAAGTAATACGGTCGGGTTTTCAGGAAGCATAAAAGGAGACAAAATGGCGCTTCACATTGCTCAGTCATTGAGTTCGCCCATGCCTTACCTGACGCTTTGCCGACTATTCTGTGAGTACTCACCTATTTGGGTTGCTTCTTTGATTGAGTGTGTGTTGCTAGAACGCGGATTTATTTGTGTAGATCCTAGCTCTTCGTGTAAGAGAGTTCTTAGATAAATTGCGTGGTTATCCTGCCTACTCGTGTTGCTTCCGCGTTTGGGTTTACCATCCACGCTACACGGGCTAACTGCTAAGGCTTCTGTGCTTACCCTACTATAGCTCGTGACAGAATGACTGAGCCAAAAGCAGTAAACCCAGCGGAGTTTGCTCGCCTCTGTGATGTGGTTGACCAGCATGCCGAGCTGATCAATAAGCTTCGTGGAGAAGTCGTGTCTCTCCAAAAGGACCTCCAAGACGTCGCGGCTTTGCGCCGCGAGGTGGCGGATCTACGGCAGGAGAACGCGACCCTCCGTGGGGCGGCTGCTCACTCGGTTGTTGCCACGCCCATGGCAGTGGCTGCGGCACCGCCACCCCACCCCCCTTCTGATGTTTTCATAGCTCTAACGGATAAGTGGGATGGCACAGATGGGGAAGTGCAGTGTCTTTCTAACTGCATTGGATCTTGTGTTTGAGTTTAATTCCAGCAAATACTCCACAGACCGACTGCGTGTTGCGCTTCTCGTTTCATTGCTATCCGGGCAGGCAGCTGAGTGGGCCACGGTGGTTCTCAGATCAGATTCAGACACGGCCTACTCATACGGAGAGTTCACCCATCAACTGAAACTAACATTTGAACATCCTGCTGCTGAGGTGGAGACCGACACCAAATTATATCATCTGCGGCAGGGAGGGTCGTCCGTGAGTCGCTACACAGCGGACTTTTGTACTCTAGCCGTGCAGACCACCTGGGGAGACGCCGCCCTCCGGACGGCCTACTACGAGGGACTGGCCTCACGGATTAAAGATGAACTCGCCGGGCGAGAGATTCCCGCCACGCTGGAAGGACTGATTCAGCTCGCCCTTCGCATTGACCAGCGCCTGTTCTCTCGTCCGAGGCCAGCCCCCCGGACCCTGCCACCCACTACATCACCTTCATACCCTCACGCCCCGGTTCCTGAGATGCGTCCCTCTTTCACCACCACCGCCATGGCACCTGTCGGACCTCCACCTCCCGCCATGGTTAACACCGGAGCTGGGGAACCCATGCAACTAGGACGCGCCTCCTTGACCGCTGCAGAACGGGAACGACGCTTCAGAAAAGGGCTTTGCGCCTACTGTGGGTCAGCGGCGCACCACAGGGCCCTCTGTCCACTTCGCCCGGGAAACGCTCAGGCCCGGTGAGCAAACGGGGCAGTTCACCGGGCCCCCTCCACCTCTCGGTCACGACACCCCATAATTCCCGTCTCACGGTCAAAGTACACCTCTGGTTTGGCCACAAACGGGTCGGAAGTACTGCGTTCATCGATTCCGGTGCCGCAGGTAACTTTATTGACTCTTCGTTTGCCAAAGAACTAGGAGTGGAACTTGAGGTGTTATCCCAGCCCGTTCGTATCACCTCTGTCGACGGTCGGCCCCTTTCCTCCAGCCCCATCACCACTCAGACTCAGCCGCTCACCCTTGCCATCGGCCAACATCATGAACGGATCCAGTTCCACCTCACCTCCATTTCATCACCACCCATCATCCTCGGACACCCCTGGCTGCTCCAACATGACCCCCTCATCTCCTGGACGCAGAACCGGATCCTGCAGTGGGGGCCGACCTGCACCGAACTCTGCCTGCGGGGCCCGGCTGGGACGTGTTCTAGGGAGTCCGAGGCACCCGATGTCGACACCAATGCCATCCCCGTCATCTACCGAGACCTGGCTGAAGTATTCTGCAAGAGACGAGCCACACACCTTCCTCCTCATCGCCCCTATGACCTGACAATTGAACTTCAGCCGGGCTCGGTCCCCCCCCGCGGCCATCTTTACTCCCTCTCCGCCGATGAGACGCAGGCGATGGAGAGATATGTTTCTGACGCCCTTCGCCACGGCACCATCCGGCCCTCCTCCTCGCCTGCCGCCGCGGGGTTCTTCTTTGTAAAGAAGAAAGGGGGCGACTTACGTCCCTGTGTCGATTATCGGGGGCTTAATAACATCACCATTAAGAACAGACACCCTTTGCCGCTTACCAACTCAGCCCTGGACGCCCTCTCTGGTGCCACCATTTTCACAAAGTTGGACCTCCGGAGCGCCTACAACTCGGTGCGCATCAGGGAGGGCGATGAGTGGAAGACGGCTTTCATCACCCCTACTGGACACTACGAGAGCTTGGTCATCCCATTCGGACTCTGCAACGCACCCGCCGCCTTCCAACAGTTCATCAATGATGTCCTTAGGGACATGCTAGGGCGGTGGGTGTTCGTTTACCTAGAAGACATCCTTATTTATTCACGCACCGCCGAGGAACACACCCAGCATGTCAGAGCGGTCCTTAAGAGATTACTCGCCCACCAACTGTACTGTAAGTTGGAAAAATGCGCCTTTCACGAGCGCTCCACCACGTTCCTGGGTTTTGTCATCTCGCCCCAGGGTGTGGCCATGGACCCGCAGAAACTGGAAGTTGTGCGTCACTGGCCCCTACCCAAGACCCTCAAGCAACTTCAACGGTTTCTCGGGTTTGCGAACTTCTATCGTCGCTTTATCCGGGACTACAGTACGGTTGCCGCCCCTTTAACCGCTCTGACTCGACCCTCTTCTCATCACTTCAGCCTCAACCCTGCCGCCATCACCGCCTTTCATGACCTATGCCACCGGTTCACCAATGCCCCAATTCTACTGCACCCAGACGCAAGTAAACCATTCGTTGTGGAGGTGGACGCTTCGGATGTGGGCGCCGGGGCTGTTCTCTCTCAACGAGGTCCAGACCAGAAGCTACATCCCTGTAGTTTCTTTTCCAAAAAATTTGACCCCACTCAGCAGCGATACGGGGTAGGGGACCGCGAGCTGCTGGCCATAAAGTGGGCTTTGGAAGAATGGCGACACTGGCTCCAGGGCGCCAGAGAGCCGTTCATCGTCTGGACCGACCATCAGAACCTGATCACCATCCGCAACTTAAAACAGCTCAACCCGAGACAGGCGCGGTGGGCACTATTTTTCGAACATTACAACTTCCACCTATCCTACCGCCCGGGGTCCAAGAACACCAAAGCTGACGCCCTCTCCCGACAACACGAAGAGGACGTTCCCCGGGCGGACCCCGCGCCTGTCATCACACCCACCAAGATCATTGCACCACTTCACTGGGAACTGGAAACGAGGGTTCGCCGTGCACAGGCGATGGAGACCGCACCGGCAGGTGTGCCACCTGGGCGACTCTACGTGCCAAAAACTGTAAGGACCGAGGTGTTGCAATGGGGTCATTCCTCGCCATTATCCGGACACCCCGGCACCAACCGCACCCTGCAATTCATCAGACGTGCCTTCTGGTGGCCATCTATGGCGAGTGATGTCAAAGAGTACGTCCAGGCATGCCCAGTGTGCGCCAGGTCCAAGAATACCAACCAACCGACACCGGGGGAACTCCAACCACTCCCCGTTCCCCATCGGCCCTGGACGCACATTGCCGTCGACTTCATCACGGGCCTGCCGGCCTCCGAAGAGAAGAACACCATCTTAACTATCGTCGACCGGTTCTCCAAAGCCGTGCACCTGGTGGCCCTCACCGGACTCCCGTCAGCCAAAAAAACAGCAGAGCTGATTTTAGAACACGTAGTCCGACTGCATGGGTTCCCAAAAGACATCGTCTCGGACAGGGGGCCCCAGTTCACCGCCCGGTTCTGGAAGGCCTTCTGCCGTCTGATCAATTCCACCTGTAGTCTATCCTCTGGTTATCATCCCCAGACTAACGGTCAGACGGAGCGGACCAACCAACAACTGGAGCGCTACCTGAGATGCTTTGTTGCCGATCGCCAGCGCTCCTGGGCCCGCTACCTCCTATGGGCTGAGTTATCTCACAATCTCCATGTCTCTTCAGCCACCAATCTCAGTCCATTTGAGGTATGCCACGGTTTCCAACCTTCGATGTTCGATCATCAGGAACCGGAGGTTGAGGTGCCGTCAGCCCAACAGTTGGTTCGCCGGTGTCGACGGCTGTGGAACCAAGCAAACGCCGCCATCCAACAGGCCAACAACCGCTACGCCACTCAACATCGCCGTCGACACCCGCCGGGACGATTGTACAATGTAGGTGACAAAGTATGGCTTTCAACCAGAAACCTTCACCTTCACACAGAATCTAAAAAGCTATCACCCAGGTTCATCGGTCCATACCGCATTACCCTCCGTATCAATCCTGTCACCTACCGGCTCCAGCTGCCTGCGGCGCTCCGGATCCATCCGGTATTTCACACCTCCCAGCTCAAACCATTCATCACTTCACCAATGGTTCCCCCCACCCACCCTGCTCCTCCTCCCCGTATCATTGAGGGTGGTCCCGCCTACACCGTTCGCCGGATCCTTGACTCACGTCCTCGGGGCAGAGGGCTCCAGTACCTGGTGGATTGGGAAGGTTACGGTCCCGAGGAGCGATCTTGGATTCCGGCTCGGTTCGTCCTAGACCCCGAACTCATCCGGGACTACCGTCGTCGGGTATCCTCCACCCCAGGACCGTCGAGAGTCGGTCCTGGACAGGGGGGTACTGTCATGCACACTCGTAACACGACCGGCACTAGGACCCGGAAGTAATACGGTCGGGTTTTCAGGAAGCATAAAAGGAGACAAAATGGCGCTTCACATTGCTCAGTCATTGAGTTCGCCCATGCCTTACCTGACGCTTTGCCGACTATTCTGTGAGTACTCACCTATTTGGGTTGCTTCTTTGATTGAGTGTGTGTTGCTAGAACGCGGATTTATTTGTGTAGATCCTAGCTCTTCGTGTAAGAGAGTTCTTAGATAAATTGCGTGGTTATCCTGCCTACTCGTGTTGCTTCCGCGTTTGGGTTTACCATCCACGCTACACGGGCTAACTGCTAAGGCTTCTGTGCTTACCCTACTATAGCTCGTGACAGAAAAGAATCAAAGTCGGTGTCTATGGTAGTCGAAAAACAGACAGGAAACATCGAATTAGATTAAAAAGAGTTAAAAAGATCAGAAGAGTTATTAGGACCTCAGCAGGGATTATTGTCACATCCCTCGTACAGTCCTGATCTCGCACCAAGCCATTTCAACATGTTTGGGGCATTAAAGGAGTTCTTGGGAGGCCAGTGTTTCAGCTGTGAAGCAGGCAGTCTTTTACTGAGAAAATCTGGAATATTGAGAAAACTTACTACCTTGATGGTATTCCAGCACTAATGAAATGCTGGGATAAGTGCATTAGTGTAGAAGGAGATTATATAAAAATAGGTATATAGGTGTTATTTTTTTACTCTCATAACAGTGTTCTGTAATTCTGCACAATAAAAGTCTCCGTTTGATTTGAACACCAATTGTACATTTCTGAATCTTTTTTTTTCTCTTCTGGTTTCTCATTAGTCAAGACTGCTACATTTACAATCTTGCAACCCTCATGTGCACACACTTACACCACACATGCAGTATGGCCAATTTGGAAATACCAATCCGCCTACAACCAAGCAAGAGAGGAACATGCAAACTCCATAAACAGAAGACCCGAGGTGAGATTTAACCCTAGAGCTGCATGGCAACAATGCTAACTATTTATTTTTTCAATTCCAACATGCTTTGCTAGACAACTAAGATAATAACTTTATAACACCCACATATTTCTGGATTTATACGAGTTTATTATAATACTATACTAATCTTTTTGTAATTCGGATGTGCTGCATCACATACAATTTCATCTGAATGGTAAAAGATTAAATTGTTATGTTCATTTTTTTCAATCGTAATGGCTAACCGCTAACATTGGCTTAATCATGTGGTTAGCCTATACACAAAATTATTCCTTTTTTTCACTGTCGCTTTAAAAAAAAAAATCTCTTTTCACTTATCTTTTGAAAACTGTCTAATTTGAAATAAAAGTATAGCTTTTATTCCTAATATGAACAAAATGTTTTTATCAGAAAGACCATCTTCAGAAGAAAAGCCAGATCCATATTACATCAGAGCACTTTTTATGTCAATTTACAGATTGCTGTCATTTAAGTGACGCAGATAAGTGGAAGTTGGCCGAAATGTGCAGAGAAGTCGCCTCATTTCTTCTTGGTAAGAGGAAAAACATGTTAGCGCCTTAGCCGTACAGTAGACTTGAGATTCCGGCTTATGTTTTGATGGCGCTATTATTGCAAAAGTGCCCACTTCTGTTTTCCAGGTGCTCAGTCACAATCGGTTAGTGCGAGTATGACAGGACTCTAGGGAACAAAGTCACATTCAACAGGTGTGCTGAGCTGCAGAGTCCTAATTATGTGGAACAAAATATCATTTATAAAGTTAAGTGAGTCTCTTCAGGGCCAAACTGACAAATATATTGACTTTGACACACCTGAGGCCTGCAGATATTTTATTCCTGTTTTGAGATTTAACCAATTTTGAGTACACCTCAAAAAAGGTTTTAATTTGATTTATTTTTGAGGCTACTATGGCACACCGATGCCAAACCTCACTTCACTTTACTTCATTTCACTTCACTTCGCTTATGTGGCTTTGAGACAAAAAAGACAGTCAAGGTCTCTAATATAGCAGGGTGTTCGGGTTATTTCACATGGTAATGGAAAGCAAGAAACTCCTTTATCCAAGAACAAGATCTTATTTTTCAAGTGGCGCGCCATGATCACAGCAGGAGGTGTCGGATAACTGGGTATCCAGTCTCTTCATGAGCAACTGTGTCAATCTGTTAAGTTTAACAGTCTCAGCACCTTTATGCTTAGTAAAATACTTTACAGTATTCTGTAACAAATACTGTAGGCTTACAAACGTTTAAGCATTGTAAAATCATCAGTACACATCTATGACTGCGTCATGATAATTCAATTCTGTATTAATTTACGGATGCGTAAGTATAGCAAGGGAAGCACATGAATCGATGCATAGTGGCCACTGTACAAGCCTCTGTAGGCAGTGTTGTGATCTGTGGTTGCTTCAGGTGTTCAGGTCTAGACTCAGCAACATTATGTGGCAATAAAATGCTGATGACCTGAATGTACTGAATGACCAGGTTATCCCATAAATGGAGTTTTTCTTCCCTGATGGCACGGGAATATTCCAGGATTCAAATTGTGAAAGTGTGGTTCTGGGAGCACGAGGAGTCATTTTCATACATGAATTCAGCACCACACTGTGCACCATCACCAATCTAAGTTAAAGGAAATATTGTAGTGTGATTATTTATTTTTTATTGGCCAGGCAGTGTATTTGTTAACAGGGTACTTTGTGTAGACGAAGAAATGTTTACTATGAATAGTATTAATACATTTTAACTACATTTACCAAACAGTTGATTTTACCATATTTTTGTTGATGTTGTATAAAGTGTGAAATAATTGGCTTATTCGTTTTAAAAATCGAATGACTAAATAAGATTTACTAAATCTAATTAAAATGTGATCTAATTAAACCAAATTTAACTAAATGACTATTTTATGACTTTTAGACAAACACCACCATGCTGCAGCCACACTGTATATCAAAAGCTGATGAGTCCTTAAAAAATCTTTTTCTCAGTCACATGATTAGTGTTACGAAACTAAATGCGTGTAATGGAGTTTTGGAGAATGTTGTAGCCAAGACAAAGGACCTTTACTCTGTGTCCCTACCATTGAGGTTATCACAGCATTACTTGATGTTACACGTCTCTAAATCAGTGATACATTCTGCGAAACAGGACATATGTGATTTGGGTTTTGTGCAAACATAATGTTATATACTTAACACATCTGTGTGGGATCCTGTGGTTTAAGCACTGTGGTAAATTTAGCTTGTAGTGCAACCTTCTGTTTTACTTCCAAATCGATATGTCTCTTTTTCCCACTTGCTGCTGATATCACTAGCACTGGTTTTTACTGCACTTGGAGGCCATGATGCATTCTGTAGCAATATTGTTGAAAAAAACTTTAAACAAAAAGAAAAGATATAACATTGGGGATGCTGTGTCTGCTTACATCTGCTTACAAGCCCAGTCTGCCTGGTTTAATCCCACGGAAAAGCCAATGTAACACAAATTTCTTTAAAAAAGTAAATCTGACCATGATAGAAAGGCACAAGAACACACAGTGCATGACAGCGCTATACACTGGACCCAGCAGACAAAGAGCTGAAAAACGCTACCTAGTCACCAAAATTCTGAGATCCCAATCAGGTTGAACAACCAAGGAGTGCACCAAATGGATAAAGTAGGTCCGATCCATGGAGGCCCGACCCAAGGAATTCACTTAGGTCTTGTGGAGTTCTAAACCGAGGGGCCAGGGCCAGAGCTTCACTGGTATTATAAGGGGAACCTACATAATATTTGGCATTATGTTTTGTGTTGTAATCTTGTTCTGTATTGTGATTTTTTAACTATGTTATAAACCACAGGCATGTGTGGAGTCAAACGATGCATGAAGAGGCATTAAACAGTGCATGGATTTCCTATGATAAGGTACTGCGGTCAGCTACCAAAGTGAAACTAAAACTCATAGAGGGGGCGTGAAAAAGTTTTTGTATTGTTTCTAATGTTTCTCGTGATCTTTAATAAGCTTTAGATTTAAAAAGGTTTTGTGTGCAACAAAACTTTAAACTTTTTCCTTGATCTAATTTCCTACGACTACTTTCTGTTTGACTCACTACAAAATCACAACCAAAGCATCCCAACCAACATACAGTATTATTGATACTAAAGTGCACAAACAGAACTGTAGAACTTTATCAAATGTGATAAAGCATGTGGGAGGTGGAGTTATAGCTTTTGTGTAAAATTACATAAAAATTCACAAAACAATTTTGACATTTTATTTTGACATCTGTGCATTTTAACAACCTTGCTGCACAATGAAAGTTAGTTTGCAATGCTTCTTGCTTTATTTAAAAAAAAAGTTTTTTTTCTAAAAACTACAAAAATGTAATTGTCTCATTTTGATGTTAAGCCATTCAAATGAAAAATACAGATAAAGCACTTCACTGCATCAGCATACTGTATACCACACATCTTACAGTTACAAATAGGCCAAAAAGAAATTATAGGTTTTTAAACAGGACATAAATGTGCTGAGTTCTGGGGGAGACAATAATCAGGATCATTGGGCACAAGAAGAGCTTGACTAAGAGACTGTGATGTAGTATAGAAGCAAATTCATAATTAAATGTAAAGTGGCATTAATCCATGGTACAACTTTAAAACAATTCAAATAATAATCATATATTTTATTTGTTGATGGTTTCCTTTTTTCTTTTTCTATTATTTTATTATATTATACAACAATTTGTTCCGATTTGTATTCACATTGGATGAAAGCCATTCCATGAGTTGTGATAAGCAGTGAACATAAGAGCAGGTACGTTTACAGTAACTCCATGTCACAGGTGTTCTAACAATCGTTAATTAAAGCTTCAGTCACCAGCATGGGTGACAATAGGATGTTACTGTATGTCAACAGTACTAAAAAGAGGAGAGCAGCTGCCTTCCAAAACTTGACATTCAAAAACCAGTCACAGGACCTCTTTCAGTAAGGAAACACATCTGATATCATTATGTCATCTTAAACAACACGTTGTCTTCTTAGTAATTGCTTCTGGGTCCTACTGAATTGCCTCTAAACTGTCCATATTGTTATGTTCATACCTACGTTATCTAGCGTTCAACACAAGGCTGAATTGGAAAAACCCTCTCTAACCCCTGATCAAGTGCACTACTTGGTTTTTTGGACAAGGAATTGTACATCCAATAAAATATACAAACTTAAAATTTTACGCTATTTGGGTTTCAAACCAGGAAGCCTGAAGTTAGCTGATATTCTAAAGCGGGAAAAGTACATTTAAAGTAAATCTTTTTAAGCAAATCTCATTCGGACTGTCCACCACCTTCAGAAGGTATTTCCTTACATTCTGGCTATACAATTCCGGTAAGAATTTAAAGCTAGGTTAATTGCATTAATTGTCACCAGCTCACCACTAGCGGAAGGATATGTGCTGGCAGAGCAAAATAACTGGTTAAATAAATAAACAAATTATAATTAGTTGATAATAAATGATGTTTGTGGGACTGTTGTATAAAAGCTGCTGTACAGAATATTAGCACGAATGTGATATCTTCAGTATTCAAGCTGCGGCCTCATGTCTATGATCGCTTCACATCTGTGCTGATATTCTGTATAACAACACTCCTTCTCATGTGATATTGCTTAATTTGGGTATAATCATTTCTTTTATGCCATTATTTATTACTAACTAGAATCTAAAAAAAGTCATTTTCTAATTTTCATAATTTTCAAGTAATTCACAACGTTAAAAACAGCTCAAAATCGACAACTTAAGGATAACCTAAAGGCATCTAGGTCATGTAGATGAAATTGTGAACCCTGACAAATCATGAACCGGAGTTAATGAAGTTTAAATTTTACACAATGACAGGCTTAGAAAAGCACTGCTGTAAGTTGCCTGTATGGCACTGACTATGTAGTCAGGGTTCGACAAATTCAGCCCGATGAATAAACATTATGCAGCACTGCTAATATTATCTCTGAGTCATGTTTCACATCAGGCAGTAAATTACCTTGCCAGACTGCACACTGTCTGTCTGTTTTTCTTTTTATTCTTTTGAGATGTTCATAAACTAAAAAGTAAATTGCATAAAATTCTTTTTTAGAAACAGTTTTAAAAAAGCCTCTCAGTTGTTTTTTTCTAAGCACAGACCCGATTTCATATAAAAGAATCGAATTAAATAATTGTGAATAGCTGTTAGCATTAATACATTTTGAAATACAAATACATTATGTACTTAATGTAAATTATAGAACTGTGATGCTGATTGTTAAGCATATTATAGTATAATTAAATGTAGGTGTTGAAAGTCCATATGAAATATGAACTTTATACTGTATACTAGGAATAAAAAAAGAAAGTGGTTCTGTTCTAACGTTTCTATTGGCAAATTACAATAAAAATGGGTGGCAAAACAACAACAACAAAAAAAGACAAAAATATAATTACATTGTGAATACTGTAAAGTAAAACCATGTATGCATTTGCAAATCAAACAAAACCACTTGCTACTTAACTTACGGTATATCTTTAAAAACCATAACTACCTTGTACCTAGTGATGTGAATGATGGAATGTTTTGTGCATGAATATCAGCAGTGATTTGCTAATGGTGACTGTCTACATCATAAATAAAACCAAAATACAATAAACAAATAAATAAATTAAAAATTGAAAAAGAAATCACTATATGGTCATCACTAACATTAGACAACTCACATGCAATCTAGTCAAAGACATTATCTGAGGTCATAGTAAGCTCCACCTCCACACCAGGTTTTTTTTTTTTTTTTTTTTACAGAGGTACTGTTCTATATCAATCTTAGCTTTAGCATTAACTTTAACATGTATTCAGGATCAACATCTTCCGTGTAGTGAATTGACGTGGTCAGTGACGCTCTATTCTCTTTCTAATAAATAGCTTTGACAGGTTTTTCAGCAATAACACCAAGCTTTCAGTCTGACAGGACGCTAATACGGCTTGATAGCAGACCAGGCAGACCAGGTGGAGTACCGGCGCTCAGCTGTGCCAGTGAAGCCACTGTAAATTATACCCTTCAGGGATGAACATGACTCGGGGCAATAAATAAAAACAAGCAGACGTGTAATATGTTCTCGAGAGGAGTCATAACAAACCTCTATGTCTCCACTGATGGCGGTGGTACATGGCCATTTAGCCAATTAAAACCTGCCGGTTTTATGGGTGAGGTCATTTCTTACATGCTCATCTGATTTGCAAAAGCAATTTTATTCCAGTTCTAATGTGCAATTCCCGGGTGTGGTGTCTGGAAAGTTGACTCAAGACTTTCTGTGAAACCTGAGAAGAAATCTGCTTATCACAAGTGATATTTGGGTAGATTGTAAACCTCTATGTTGTTGTAACGGGTTCGACCCAAAGTTACACGGGCAGCACCATGAAACACGAACACGAGGCGAGGTCTTAGGGGGGAAAAGGATAATTTATTAGGAATAAATAGGGAAGGAAAGGGTAAAAGGATGGAGGACGGAGAGAAAGGGAAGGAATGATGTGAAGGTATGTGCAAGTCCGAGGCAGTGTCCAGCTGGCATGCGGGCACGCGGCTGGCAGAAGGTGGCGGTGGGTGAAGTGGCCGCAGCGTTCCTGTGCGCTCCCTAAACGGATCCTCTCCCGCTGTCGATGGCCGGACTGGCCCCTCCCAGCTCTCTCTGGGCGCGGCCTCAGGCGGGAGCCTCTCTGGGACATCCGCCCCTGATCCCAGCGGCTTTCCCGGCTGGGATCGGGGGCATTAACTTCATCCTCTTCGGTGGCGGGGATGCGAAGGCGGAGATCAAAGGGCGGAAATCCAGTATCCTTTTAAAAGTCTCTGGGGCACTTTCCATTGCCCTACTCGAATGCCACTCTTGAGCTCCACCGCGTTACGCTCTTCTTGGACCCCGGATTAAACTCTGCGCCTTGCTTTTATAATGCGGGGCAAGCCCGAGATAGTATTAACATTAATCATCGCCAGCCGGCCCACATAGGTGGCCCCTCCCCCTCCCCCACACCTGCAGAAGGAGTGCCGCCTACATAGGGAGCCTACAAAGTGAGCAAGGGGCAATAATAGATTTGGGCGCACACCCATCACAGGCGCATGCCATTACAGTTGTCAACAAACCTAAAAAAGTGTTAATTTTTTATTATACAACTTAGTTCTGACCAAGTAATCTGGATAAGGCATTTTGTGCCTTATAACATGAGTGATAATAATAAGCGATAAAAACGCTGGAATGTATAACTGTATGCATCACTTTGTGTCAATGGAGTTTTACAAACATTAATTAAACTAACGCTTGGTCGCCAGCACGAGGGAACGTACTGTAGATTAGTATGGTCCGCAGTCCTGAGGGGAGAACAGCTGCCTGCCAAAACCTGCAACCAAAACCAAGGTAGCACTTTCAGCAAGAAAACACATCTGATAATGTTACAGGTATGTCATCTTAAACAAGACTTTGTCTACCGAATAACTGCTTCTAGGTCGTTTTTAATTGCTTCTGATCCATCCATGTCCTTTTTTGGCTACAAAAACAACTAGCTTCTAAATTCAACAACAATTAGGCTATGTTGAACAAGTGATTTTACATGCTACGTACAGTACGTTTCCATTTAATGTTATTCAGGATTTAACTCTGGAAGTGAACCTAGCTGCTATTCTAAAAGGGAATAAATGTGGTAAAAAAGTGGTAAACATAAAGGTGAAATATAAAGTAAATCTCTTTATAAAAGGACTGTCACTACCTCATGGTTTATTCTCCTCATTTTTGGCTATTGTATATAGTCGTTCTTAATTTTCGGCTGCTCCCAACGTGGGGTCACCACAGCAGACAATCTGATCCGCACAACTTGGCACAGGTTTTACGTCGGATGTCTTTCCTGACACAACCATCCCATTTTATCCAGGCTTGGGACCAGTACTGCATTCAGTGGCTGGGGTTTGAGTATTGAGTGAGAATTGAACCCGGGCCTTCCACATGGCAGGCAAGAAACCCCCCCACATTAGTAAGAATTTAAAACTACACCCACCCTTTTTAATTACACCGTCAATAAATAAACTGTCTGTCGCTAGTTATCGGTTACCAGCTCCATCACATTACATTATACTGATGTGATTTTATCTTTACTGAAAACGTTTCTACCAGCTGCCCTTAACACAATCACTAGCACTCTTCAAACCTCACATGTACTTAATCCTAATACAGCCTGTAATATATGTAATAAGTCTTCAATTATATAACCAACCCAGTGATGCTGAACAAATGTATAGATCTTCCTCTGGAGAAGAAACATGTCCTTGTCAAAAGGTGCAACGTTTTCACTGATGTGCTAAACCACACTTAGAGCAAAGAAGCAGACGTGGGGAAAATGAGTTCACCAGCTCTTATACAGCTCCAGTCAGTCTTTCCCCAGGGAGGTGCTTCCTTTCTGGCAGAATTACAGGAGATGGGGGGAGGGTGGGCAACAGTGAAGTGATGAAGACTCATGGGAAAAGCAGAGTAGACGATGAGGAGATGTAGATAGAGAAAAGGAACCATACAGAGCCACACTTCAGCTTCTGTCTGAGATGAAAGCCTGAACGGCAGAAAAGAATTCTGAGTGAATTTTTTTTTATTATCTTTTTTTTTTTTTTTTGCCGAGATGGCACATGGAGAGTTCCAAGGTTGTTTCACAAGGTGAATGTTTCTTTTAAGATCAGGCCATGTTTGAAGATAGGACCTGTGAGATGTTTAAAGAGGACAACTAAGTCTTAACCAGTGAAGGTCGCTCTGAAGCAAACCTGCATTAAGTGAATAAGATTGTTTATTGTTGTCACGTGTCACCTTGCTCAGCTTTGTTTTCTTGCTATTTTCATTTTTATTCATTTTTTCTGAATAAAGGTAACTACAATGAAAGGCATTTACTTATATATATAAGTAAGCCTGCCTCCACATACTGTACATATGAATTGAGTAACATCCAATTCTTAATCCATAGGGTTTGATATGATGTTGGCCCACTATTTGCAGCTATAACAGCTTCAACTATTCTGGGAAGGCTTTCCACAAGGTTTAGGAGTGTGTTTATGGGAATCTTTGACCATTCTTGCAGAAGCGAATTTCGGAGGTCAGACACTGAGGTTGGATGAGAAGGCCTGGCTCGCAATCTCCACTCTAATTCATGCCAAAGGTGTTCTATTGGGTTGATGTGCAGGCCAGTGAAGTTTTTCCACACCAAACTTTATGACCCTTGCTTTGACAGGCTGGGGCCATCCCCAAACGTACTTTATTTTACTTACAGTACTTAAAGTGAACTACTTACTGTAAGTTCACTGCAAACTTCTTTTGTTATAGAAGGTGATTATGTGGAAATCATGTATAGATACCAGATTGTCTGGAGAAAGACCACATCTAAACTCTTGCCTTCTTCTTCTATTCACATTTGGTCCAAATTCTTCTTTCAACTTAGATTACTTTCCAAAATGCAGCCTTTCCTACCCTTTTCATGTCTTGAAAAGGCTATACGTGAATCTATCAGCTCCAGGTTAGATTACTGTAATGGGTTGTACATTGGTCTCCCACAATCATCCCTTCAGAGGTTACAGTTGCTTCAAAATGCTGCTGCTCTTCTTCTGAATAACACCTAGGAGAGAACTGTATAACCATTTTATATGGCTTCTAGTTCATTTAAGAGTTAATTTTAATGATCCTATGTTTGTCTATAAAACATTAAATTATTCAGCTCTGAAATACCTTGTTTCAGCACCATACAACACACTTGCTTAGATCCTCCCATCAGCTATTTTATACGTACCAAGGACTAAGTACAAGAATAGAGGTGATCAAGCTTTTGCTGTGGCTCCTCCAAGGCTGTGGAATAATTTGCCTCGTGATAAAAGGTCAGCCTCAAATCTAACTTTTGAATCTTTGTTAAAAATTCATCTATTTTTTTTCATTGGCATTTAATTCCTAAAGTATGTTGAATTTCAGATGCTTTTTGACTGTTTTAATTAGTGCTTTTAATTGTACTGTAAAGCACTTTGTTAACAGCTCATTATAAAAGGTGCTATATTAATAAACTTTTGATTTGATATATATTTTTGATTCTGCACTCAGGTATGCTTTCACATCAAACATTTTTTTATATATATATATAATGTGGTTAGCACTGTTTCTGGCTCATATCTGCATGCATGAAGTTTGTATGTTCTTCCTGTGCTTGGTGGGTTCTCTCCGGTTACTCTGGTTTCCTTCCACAGTCCAAAGACTCGCAGAATGGGCTAATTAGCGATCCTAAATTTGGCCTACACTCAAGCGGTGAAGAACAGCACTGGATGGCATGATGTCTTGCAGGAATGCCTCTATACAAGTTCTGGTGATTTTTTTGGCCAATGAGGCCAACACAAGGCAGGAAAACAAGACCAACTATTCATGAGAACGAACAATGAATAATCAGATGAAGTATAGAACAAAATCACACCAGGTATCAGGATAATGGCACTATGCAAATCTGGAATAAAAGAAACATCAAACTGTTAGGTAAATACCATTAGCACTCAAAGATTCTCCTTAATCAATGGCAGTGAATAATAAATGTCAATCTATACTGTGTGTATATTTCTGCCAATAAAGGAATCAACCTGCTGTGTAAATTAAACCTAAAGAACGGGATCCTAAATTCATCTCGTTCCTTTTTTTTCCTCTCACTCTGCTTTATGCCTAAGGTTATTTAGTTTTCCCTCCTGGCCCCGCCCCTTCCTTTCTGAGCAGTTTTGCCCCATGGGAGCATTTCAGGAGCGTGCTTGAATAAACAGTGCCGGTGTTCATGCAGAGAAAATAATGGCAGATCCTCAGCAGGCATGTCATGCTCAGATTTAATGTGATCTGCTAAACACCGGCTCAGTGGGAGAGAGGAAACACTGCGATCCTCTGTTGCGGTGCTTCTACATTTACAGTATGAAGCGAGGAGTGCAGGACAAAGCAAAGCAAAGTCTGGTGCTGAATCTTTGCTCCTGAGGTGATATTTTCTCCAGTGTTGATCAAGAGTCATGTTAGAAATAAACATTTAGAATGCTGAAAAATTCTGTACGCTTACTGCTACTGCCCTATTGGGCATGTAGTAACACACTCAGCGGTCAGTTTGTATAAATTTAGCAGCTATCTTTCTAAAAAAAAAAAATAAATAAACTGCGACACCACGTCAAGCCTGACTTTATTAAAACATCTAATCAGCTTATATTTGACTTTGAACTTTTCGTTATTGAAAATATTCCTATATATATAATCCATCCATCCATTGTCTATGCTGTTTATCTTATGTAGGACTGCACTGGGCCTGGAGTATACCTCAGGGGTACAAGGTGAGGTACTGTACACCCTGGATGAGATTCCAACCCACAACAAGGCACAAGCGCGCACACACACTGCACACTCACACACATACAATCATACAATATGTGCAATCTGGAAATTGTCAATCAGATTATATGTCTTTGAACTGGGGAAAGTAACCCATCAAGCTCAGGAAAAACATGCGACTTCCGGAGACACACACAGTTTCAAACCCCTGACCGTGGAAGTGTTAGACGACAGTGCTATAAACTGAGCCGACTAAATGTGTTTGGATATTATTAATATAAAATCTCTACATTTGAATATCACAGTACTCTTAGTGATCAGTGATCACTTACTGTAAATACACCAAAATGTTCTTTTTAGTTCATAATCTTATTTAAAAAATGACAGACAAATTTGTCAAATTGACAATAAAAAACATGCAACTGTAACAGTTTGTAGATGATTTGGACTTGCTGATATTAACTGGCCACTCTCTGAAAGGCCCACCCCTTTCCATCTCACATTCAGTAATAATCTGTCTTCATTTTCATGTTTGAAAGAGGCACAGATCCAGTGTTCTTGGATTCCATCACGGGAACAACGGTTTTGAGGTCATAATCATAAAATAAAATCAAGTGACTTAACTAATATTAAGCAGGTACGTTGTATGAGAGTCAGTTGACTTTCATTTAACAATATTAACAATATTTAACAAATGACAATTACCATTCACAAAAGCACTGGATGAAAGGCAAGAATGAGAAAGAGAAACCAAACAAACGAGCAAAGAAGAAAACATTGTGAGTTATTACAAAGTGTCAGATCTTATTAATCCTTTGACTACATCTTAACTGCAAACACCAGGTGGCTACCATAAAACCCTTCCTATACGGGAACTATGCTGGTTCTACCATAGAAAAGTGATGTGTTAAAGGACCATCTTGATATTTTACTACACATCACACACTTTGGTCTAAATATTAGATGCATTAACCTATTTTGAAATGAAAAAAAATATTGCTATGTACTTACTGTACTGTCTTTCTGTCACACATGTTTCAAATATTAACTACCAACTCTAAAAGGTCAGAATTTTTTAAATTTGCAACAAGCAAAGAAAACAACTAAGGAGATTGCTGATCATTTCTAAAATCTGTAAGAATAGTGATTAACTGTAAACTTTGTAATGTGTGTATAACAGGTAATGTGAGAACTCACAGGACTGGGACTAAGCAGCTGTGTTCATAAAAAAAAAAAAAAAAAACACTTTGTGAAGCTAATCAGCTTCCATTTGCTAGCGGGTATAAATGTTGAACTTTGGAGCAATGAAAAAAGGTCATGTGGTCTGATGAGTCCAGATTGATCCTATTCCACAGTGGACTATGTGTCAGAGTAATAAGAGAAGTATGTGAAGCGATGCGCCCATCATGCATAGTGGCCACTGTACAAGCCTCTGGTGGCAGAAGTATGATGTGGGGTTGCGTCAGTCAGTGAGGGTCTAGCCTCAGCAATGTTATGTGGTGGTAAAATGAAGTCAGCTGATGACCTGAATGTACTGAATGACCAGGATATCACATCAGTTATTAATTTTCTTCTTTGATGGCGGTACTCAGGCAGTGAGAATGGTTCTCGGAGTATGAGAAATCATTGTCATACAGCACACTGTGTTCAGTAATCAAAGCTAAATACTGCAGAACAAAACTTTTAGATTGTGCGACCTTTTTATTTTTTAGACCAGGCAGTTTGTGTGAAATACATTTACTTATTATTAACTTATGCAGTGGAGCAAAAGCAAACTTATCAAGAAATGAAATTTGTCCATTGGAACTTTTTTTATGTGCTACTAAATATATATACTGTATATATTTTTTTCCCATCTGAAGTTAAACCTTATTTTCATGAAGGTTTTTTATTTATTTATTTTTTTTAGTATTGATGCTTCTTGTACTCTCCCTTCCAAGTAAGACTTTAGTCTGTTTTCTTGATTTCAGATCTAAAATGTCTAAAAATGTATTTTTCCCAGTGAATGAGCAATTTGTATAATGCATGAACTCAGGTAAAAAGTCGAAGACATTCGCCTACGCAGACATCATTTGAATCCGTGCTGTATTACAGATTGTTTATGTTTAAATTTAGCAAGATGTTTGGATTAAACTAATTATTTTTCTATCAGAATGGTAAAGGGTGAAAGAGTTGTTTGTTCCGAGACTGCTCTTGAGGTCTGATGTGACCTTAAAGGTCACAGAGATGGAGATTCATTGATTGGTTGATATCTCAGTGGTTTAAAAAAAAAAAAAAACAGTGTGGATGTGATGTAGAGGAAAACTGACAGTTTGCAGAATTGCACAACTGTTAAATTGCACACTTTAATTGTATAAATTACTGCACTTGCTGTTGGACTATATAAAGAACTGTCATATCAACATACCAGATGGTGGCAGTTTAAAAAAAAAAATGGAAGCAGGAATTAAAAGGATTTTGTAGTCTTCTAAGAGTGTTTTTGGAAACTTTAATGCTTGTTTATTCGCCCTTAATTATCATCCTTGGGCTTTTATCCCTTTTTTTCCCTCTCCAAAACATTACATTTATTTTTAGTAAGAAATTCAGACAAATTGTCTCAGACAAGGTCTTCCCTTCGTTGAGATGAGACACTCTGAAGGTCCACAGTAACCTACAGGGCCAAATTATGCTACATGATGATGAATGCTGTGTGTACATCGACCTCATGACAACCTTCCTAAATGCCTGGAGCCAGTGATGAGGCCTATGCCCCACCCCAAGACACTCCTACATAACAATTTGTGGCTATTTATCAACCCTTACACACCTAGACCCCACCTGTGAGTATGCGTTTATATGTGTGTGTGTGTGTGTGTGTGTGTGTGTGTGTGTGTGTGTGTGCTCCTTTGACATGTCATTAATAGCAGCCTGTAGAAAATGCTGCGGTGCCAAAAATACACGCTGCTTAATTAAAGCTGAGCATGTGTAATGGAAACATATAGACTGCACTGCAGCACTAAAGATTTATCAATTTTTTTATTATTATTTCTTATTTTATTACATATTCCATTATACTTTCCTTGACCAAAAAAAAAAAAGAGAAAAATTTCAGTAAATGTATATTTTGTTAGCTTTAATTACGGCACGCAGTATGGAGGCCAAGGCATATATGAACATGATTCCTCATGCTCTCAGATCCACTCCTTCGCAATTTGATTCCTGTTTCGTGTGTGAAAATGCTCTTACTTTCACTATTAACCCTTTGATCCCTAAACCATTTTCATTTTGGTGTAATGGTTAACACTGTCACCTTGCACCTCCAGGGTCTGGGTTTGAATCCTGTGTGCATGAAGTTCACATATTCTGTCCATGCTTTGTGGGTTTCCTCTGGGTACACCAGCCTCCTTCCACAATCTGAAGACATGCTGATTAGGCTAATTGGTGTTCCTAAATTGCATGTAGTGTGTGAATTAGCGTGTGAGTGTGTGAATGAGTGTGTGACCTGCTATGCATTGGCACCCCGTCCAGGGTGTACCGTGCCTCGTGCCCCATGTCTCCTGGGATAGGCTCCAGGCCCCCCGTGCCCCTGTATACAGGTTAAAGTGGTATAGACGATGAGTGAGAGAGACCAGTAAATATTTTCATAATCGATGGACAATGTGCTTTATTAGAAACAGGAACAAACATCCAATGTGTATGTACATATTGCGCAACTGAGAATAAGTAGAGTAAGCACATCACACCATTTAGCAAAGTAGTAACATAAGCAAAATGTAAGCAAAAAGTTGCTAAAGTTTGATGTGATTTTCAAATAGGATTACTTAACAAGACTTTGTTGCACAGACACACAGTTTGGATTTTCTAAAAGCATTAGGTTTGTTTATTTTGATATGTGGTGACGTGATGACATTATGTCCAAGAAGCAGAGTAAAAGTGAAAATACATACTGTAAATAGGCGAGATATTACTTTGCACTACTTTAATGTGTTTTTCATGATTGTTACAATGGATGTACCGTACATGTGTTTACCATCAATACAAAGGATAGATTCTCCTCATCCTGGTGATTTACTGTACAATTGCACTCAAAAGTTTGCATACCATGGAAAGATTTGCAAAATGTGCAAATGGGACTCAAATTAAGACGTAAAGCATGACAAATGGCACAATCATCAAACAAAACATGACAATAAAGAAAAAGAAGAAATAATCCCAGTTCAAAAGTTTGCCTACGGTACTTCTCTGCTCTTAATACCATGTATTGCCCCCTGTAGCATAAATGATGGCATGCATTTTTTTGTAATAATTGTGCATGAGGTCTTTAACTCTCTCAGGTGGTATAGCTGCCCAGTCTTCTTGGCGTCTTGCATGGACTGCTGTACTAGAGTACGTGATGCTGGTGGCGGAAAACGTTTCCTGACTCGCTCCTCCAAAACACTTTAAAGAGTTAAGCGTTCTTTTACTTTGAGAAAGAAATGAGCAGTCTTTGTGACTTGAATGAGATTTTAGGTGGTTTTTTTTTTTCATCTTCACAAATTGAAGAAATCTTCAATAGTACATTGCAAATATACTAACAAAAAGTTGTACCATCATTTAATATCTAAAAAGTATACTAACATCAAAATTTTTACCAAATTTTGTATTAAACTTTAAACATACTTCAAAAAAATTGTATTATAGCACACTTTCCAAAAATATATTTTAGGAAAATATATTTTAAATGAAAGGTGAGTGTAATTTCCAAACCAAACTTATTTAATCTTTGTTTTTCAATTTATTTTTGGTATATTAAAAAAATATGCTTGAAATAATCATTGTACAAATGTACAGAAAGTATACATTAGAATACAAATTTTAATATACGGTAGTCTCTGTATGTTTTTAGTTAAATTTTAAGGTACTTAATCACATGTACTTATTTATGCTTATATTAAGTGCACTACTCTCTCGTGTGTGCATGCTTTTAGACTCGCATTCAAGATAATTTATGCGTTTAACCTCTATCTCTTTTGTATGCTCACTATCATAAAGCTGCACTTTGCTACACAAACTGCAGCAGCGTTATAACTCTGCAACTATTGCAGCCAACCAGAGACTAGAATAGGGGCATCACCAGCCCCCAATTCGCCGCTTCTAGTTTGAATTTACGGCTTGAAGCTGCATCATTGCGTGCTTTAGTTCATATCGTTATTATTTTATTTTCATCGTCATAAGGTAAATTTCATGGTTTTTGTTAGGTAGTTTAAAATTAAGTACATAGTTTAAACTATAGAATGCATTGTCTAATGTGTTATTGCTAAATCTTATGTACTTTGCTTCTGTTATTCTGTTATTGCTTCTGTATGCTCCATACCTCTCAGCCTGTTTTCAGTCTCTGTGTAACAGCTAGAATCAACACACCAGGTTTTAACTAATACTCACTCACTCACCATCTATACTGCTTAATCCTGTATTCAGGGTCACGGGGGGCCTGGAGCCTATCCCAGGAGACAGAAAGCAGGGTACACCCTGTACCGGGTGCCAATCCATCGCAGGGCACACACACATACACACACTCACATACTATGGCCAATTTGGGAATGCCAATTAACCTCACCTACATGTCTTTGGACTGTGGGAGGAAACCCACCACGCATGGGGGGAACATGAGAACGGGAATTGAACCTGGCCGGAGATCAGAGAACTGGCAGGACCCTGGAGTTGCAAGGCGAGAGTGCTAACCACTACACCACAGTGCCGCCTGAACTAATACTGTACCTGTATATTCTAATACTAATGCCTGTCTTTGTTCAGACACCAGTTTAAATTTTAGTTTGTGTGTTTGTAAGACAACCTGACGTTTTGTTGAACAAAAAGAAACTATAGTTGTTTTTTTGTAACCTTGTGCAAATTAAATCTTTTAATTAACTCATGAATAAAATCTGCCTCATAATTATTGATGTAATGTGTTTCAAAAACATGTTATAGTGTAGAAAATGCATTCAGTGTTTGTAAATTATCCTACTGTTTTCAAACACCTTTAGTGTGCTGGTAACACATTTGCAATACAATATTATAAAAGACTGTGTGTACTATATTATATAATAAAGTGTATTTGTATTAACCACAACATGTACTTTTTTAGTATTTGGAATTGGTCAGAAGGATAACAGCATGCTACTGCTGAAAGTCACTGTATATTGCACAATCCTGACTCACAGTATATATTTTTTAAAACATAGTAATTAAAAGAATGGCTAAATGTTCTGGGTTTTAAAGGTTAGGCGTTCTGACAAACTAAACTGAGTGTTTAGTTTTTTAATATACTTCACCTTACTCTTCACATACGAGTAGATGAAGGGGATTGGTTGGATCTCTGAAATGTGAAATTAATAAAAAATAAATATATTGTGTTAAAGATCATAAATAGATGTTGTTAGGTGCATGTAGTAGATCACTTTGTGCTACAGGTACTGTAACACGCATATTTCACACCTGTGGGAAACACTTTAATGTGCAAATTATTGAACTTTCTGCTTTAAAATTGCAAACATAAAATACCCAAGGAAGTTTCTTATAATTAACCATATGTTCAATGAATCAACTATGTATTACTGTACATTTTATATACAACTATACATGTAGGTTGTAATGACTAGACGCCATTAAAAATGTTTTTTTAATAAATAATTTTTTTATTTTTAAATCTATTTTCTTTATTTAACCCCACAGTTATATTCTCAGTTATATATCTTACAGTACTCACAGGTTTCCCTAATTGATCAACAAGGCTAACCTTTTTCAAATGTGTACACCCTTAATGAATTTATTAAAATGTAACTGGCAAATGGCAAACTGACTTTACATTTTGTACAAATGTCATTACCAATAAAGCAAATGCAGTATATAGAATATTTTATCAAGAGACAAAGCAATGAAATGTCTGTGTTCAGCGGATTTCTGCCTACATTTATCATTTAAGGGCAAACCTACTGTTCATTATACGTTTATGATTGAATCTTCAACATTTTCTCATGGCCAACCAAATTAGGCCTAAGACATAATTTCCCACAAATTCCCCACAAATGCTCTAAGCTCGCAAAAGTTTAAGTGGTCAGTGTGTTAGAGAAATATACAGCAAAAGCGTCGCCAGGCCTCGGTGTCAACAAAAACACCTCACCAAGGATCTGTTCAATTGGAATGAGCACATCATTCAGGTAGCGCACCACCTACTGTACTTTGCCTGCCGCAGATTAAAAAAAGACAAAGCGGACGATAAAGGTGGGTTTTACTTTTTTGTGCCATATTTAGAAGAATATTGTGAGCATAGTTATTATCGACACAATTCAGAATGTAAGTTTAAACCAGTCTGTGGTCAAAACCCATGTGGCAAATTTTAGCTAAAAATTAAATATCTTACATTTATTCATAAATTTAAGTAATGCAAATGCTACCTGTGGTTTTACACGTGCATGAGTTAGCTCAACTTTATAAGAGACATACTAACACTAGTGAGGTTAAAAGTTTTTTTTTATTTTCTTGTGGTAAAAATCACTCAGCTAGTTACAATATTACTATTATTATTATTATTATTATTATTATTATTATTATTATTAGGTTTGTTTGTCCTAAGTTAACCTGTGAGTGGATTGAAACAGTAAGTTCATTTTTACCATTCTTTTTAATGCCAAGATAAAAAAGAATCACTATTAAACATAGCTTTGATTTCAACTGTTGAGTTTTAACTATTACCAAGCACTTAAATGATCTCTGATCACACTCATTTATGATTTTTGAACAGTTCTTAACCCAATTCTAGGAGTTTTCTAATGTCCTTAGTTGTTTGCTTGATGTTGGGAAATAATTAAATGCAGTATTCTCATATATATAATTATTATTGTTTTATAATATTTTCAAATTGTTGCTACCAAACTTAGTTCAACCAAACCTGAAATAAGACTCACTACTTCAATGAGTCTTTGACCCTCATGTTTTAATTGGAGCATGATCATGTGACTATATAACGAAGCCTGACCGCCCCCCCACACCCCCCACCCCAATTCCCTTTTCTTCCTAATTTTCTTTTGCCGAAAATATATGAATTGAAACAAGACCTTGATATAATATCAGCAACATTATGCCTGTATAGAACATATTTTTGTCACAGTCGGGCCAGGCTCCGAACCCGGACAGACACCATGCCCCTCATTGCCGGAATTCTAATCATTGCCACCTGAGATCAATCAAAACGCACCTATAAAGGACACACACCACGCTACACTCAACGTCCGAGCTCGTATCAGCAAAAGTGGACCGAATCTCTGAAACGCAAGTAGAAGAGATCTCATAGCTAAAATACTTACCTGTACTCCTTGTGTTCTTCCCATAGTAGTGTTCCAGTTTCTCTCCTGCATCGGAATTGCTGAGCATCCGTGGTGTGTGTCTGTCATCTCTCCCAGGTAATCCCAAGGCTGAATCTCAGAAGATCCGGAAAACGACTCTTGTTCTGTTTGAATCGTCATCCTAATAATCTGTCTTGCCTAATAAGAACTGTAAATAAACTTCACTCACCCGTACAACCCTCTTCCTGTGTGAGTCCGCTCTTACCGTGTTACAATTTTACATGGTAAAGAAATTCTAAATTCTAGAGTAGACCTGGTTAAATTTGACCAACATGAAATGTCCATTCATTAATATAATCTTTAGGTACTGTATCTTTAGAATGTTGTTATCTTCATTCAGACATGAGGTACAGTAGCAGTGTAACTCATTCAATTTGTCATAAAGTTTATTCTATCTATTGGTGGATTTTAATTGAGTTTGTAACCACCAGAACTTTTATCAGCTCTCTCTGGTTACAGTTTTGCCACCTTTGTTTGCGACAGCATACAAACATATATATATATATATATATATATATATATATATATATATATATATATAATTACCACAAAGAGGCTGTAAAACTGGTGATTTTTATGGTATGCCTTGATGCGTCTCTTCAGATACTCTTCAGGTTTCCCCTTCAATATTACTATACATCAGCTTATTTCTACAATTCAATAGGAAGAAAATATCGGCTCTTCTATTTCGCTCAAGTAATACTGCTGTGATGATGAAGAGTTAAAGATGACTGTGCTTGTAATATCTCGACACTGCACGTGCAAACTACTCCTGATACGGTATGCCGCACACCGTGACACGGGAAATACTGCTGCTCATGCCATAATAAATGAACACCGTATCGCAGCGGATTGTGATGAAAATTATATGTTGACAAAAATAAAGACAGATGTTTTATTAGTTTTTATTTTTTTAAAACCACATTTTAATCTCCTCTTCTTTCATCAACAATATTGCATGCTGATTTCATAACTGTCACTGTTCATTAATAGCCGTGACGTCTCGTCATAGTCTCATCTTAGTCACAGGAAAAAAGATTGTCAAAGGCCTTTTTCTATAATGTTTGGCGTAATGACGTAAATATTCATTGACGAAATTACTACTACTCCAAACATTATAGAAAATGACTCTATGTGCTTCAAAAAAGTATATTTTAACAAAGTGTTTTATTAGTTGTATCTGCACTTTCTTTTTTTTTTTTTTTTACAAAATCTATGTCTACGCTCAGCTTTCACTTGTTCAATGTAATATATACAGTTTTTTTTGTATAATTAACTATTTTGTTAATATGCAACTGAATCACCCAGATTACGGAATGCAATTGTCAACCCTGATGCCATCCACTGATTTTTCTTCACGTTACTTCCAGGGCCAGCATTCAATTAAGATACTATATTATAAGTAATTTTTGCCCAGAGCTTTAACTCACTTAAGCATGCGACTGTACCAATTAATTCAATCTGGGTTTGGTTTTCGGCACAAATCCTTCCTGGCATGAAATTAATTTGTAATTTGTTCACTTTAAGACAATCCATGTTCCAGCTTCATTCAACATTCCAATAGATTCATTAAAAAAGAGTAAAAATATGGAGGCCATGGACTGGATTCGGCAATGCGGGCCTATAGTCCCCCCCCCAAAAAAAAGTTTCTGTAGGAAAAATACAACAAATCACAGGTCTATCTGTTATCTGGCTGTTATGTTTAAACGTGATGGACAAACTGATTGAAGTGTCTGGTTTCAGCCTGTATGAATGTTCTCTAATTTATTCACAGAAAAGCAGGCTTTTAAGTACTGCACCAAATGCCCTATATATATAGAAGACCATAAGCTGTTTAAAATGTTCTAGTGAAATCCATGGGAATGAAGGGAGGCAGTTTTATGGATATTCAGCACTAGATGAACCGTAGGAAGTACGGCTAGTAAGGAATGTGTCAGAAGGAGGAACAGCAAAAGAGAAATTTAACATTGTCTAAAGGAAATGTTAGAAGACATTAACAAGACTTAACACTGGCCTAACCATTTACTCATAAGAATTATCAGTATGGTTAGGTGATGAGCCTGTCATAATTATTAGAACCACAGGTAATGATTAACCACTTTCCTACAATTTACGACTAATTTATTCTCATACAGTCGGGATGCTGTTATAGGAAAATATTCAATGGTGTTGGGCAACACAACACTAAATGTAAGACCAACCCCATCCCAAAATCAGTGTCTAAAAATCTATTTCTAGTACAATTTAATGTTGTGAAACATCCATGCAACAAGTTCACAAAAAAGTCAGCTGTTAAAAGAAAACTTTCAATTAATCTCTGAAGACCAACAGTGATGCTCAGAGACATAGACAGCATAGAGACAACGCTGGTTAAAGTGGTAAATTACCTTGTACAGTGGTAATTTAAAGTGGTAAATGACATATTAGGCTCTGTTTTCTGTTGATTGCTTGTGTTGCTTGATCTTAATGCAGCTTTTTACAACATCGATCATACTATTCTTCTTATTTAAAAAAAAAAAAAATATATATATATATATATATATATATATATATATATATATATTTATATATATATATATATATATATATATATATATATATATATATATATTGTCCTGGTTGTTGTGTTGGAGTGTCTTGTTAGGAGATGTTTATACATACTGTATAACTGGCTCTTCTTATTTAAAAAATATATATCAGGAATGTTTATTTCTGTAAAGCTGATACATGACAATATTATATTTTAATGACAAATCCTATTAAAAAAAAATTCATTTAATTGAATTTAATTTTACAAATCAGTGACTGGAGACTGGAGACTCCTTCTATAAATGGTAAACATTTCCTCATAGAAAACCTCACTATATCAACCATTATGTTTTGAATTAAGTAAAATTAATATATTAAAAAAAATATTATATTACATGGAGCATCATGTTCACCATACAAGTCTCTGTGAGTTAGCTACATACAGTAGATGTTACCATAGAAACGATAATGTATTAGGTACAGGTAAATTACTACATTAGGTTCATTAGGTAACAGGTAAATTACTATAAATTCGATTTCCTTATGATTCGATTTGGATTAAAGCCAGAACAACTGTCAGGAGTAAGCTGAATATCCGTTAATTTAACATCAGCGGTACGCAGATAATTAGAAGTATTTGCCTTGCTTTAACTGACCGTTTCTAAAGTTCTAAATCAATTCAAAGGCATAGCAAAAGTTTCTAACACGGGTGAAGGACAATAGCAGGAAGTGAAATGAATTTAAAGATTAAGTCTTTGAAGAGCGAATAATTGAATAATTGGCAGCGACTCATTAAAATGATAATTCTTATTTATGAAGCCCCTTTCAAAAAAATGAAACACTCACTACATGGTTTCATACTAATTAACTTTTTTTCTTCACTCGTTTTCCTTCACTTGTGCTCTTCTCGCTTTTCCCCTCCCCTCCTCTTTACTCAGGCGAACCTGGCACGCTAATAGGTTATGAATAATTCTGTTTCAGCTTAGACGGCAATTAGCTGCAATGCGAGAGGACATTCTTCATCGTCCGTATTGGGAAAGGGGATTTAAGGGTCAGTGGAGAGCAACGGCATACTCTCCATGGCCTAATGGCACTCACACTCACACACACATACACATACACTTTCCGGTGGTTTCTGAAAGATTAGATGATGGCCTGTGTGAACGGGTATTCGGTGATAAAGTGGAGTCTATTAGCATGAATGAAAAATGCGCACACTTTTGCAATATTAGTCATTTATGGAAGGGATCGTCTGGTATAATTTCTGGTTAAAAGCCTAGGCTTTTTTTTTTCCTTCTCCATTCTGATTCCAATTAGGTAGTAATATCAAACTACAATATTTCCAAGGAACAAGAAAAGTTCATTACCTTATTATTACTAAACATTCAGAAGTATTTTATTCTTTTGAAACCACTGTGAAGCCTCATCCTTTTTATTTCATTAATAAAGTATGTGATTTTGGTAACCATTAAAGCTTACATTTATTGTCTGGTTGATGAGAAATCCATGGGAGGAATTATCACTGCCATTTACAGCAGCTATAAACATCCGTTCCCTCTCAAGCCTAATATACTAATAAAAAATTTATTTAAAAAACTAAATAATAATAATAATAGTCAGACATATTACACATTAATGCTTAATACCAGTGTGTGTGTGTCTGTGTGTGTGTGTGTGTGTGTACACTGATAAACACAAACTTAACTGCAATTTTACTTCACATATGGGTTTCTTAAATGAGGTCATTTGTTTTGAAACGATGCTTCATAATAGTTTTTTTTTTCATGCAAATAAACTGAATGAGGAAGAACAAGTAAATGCACATCTCAAAAAGAGAACACAAGAGTGGATAATTCATAAAAAAATGTCTTAAAGCTCTTCATACTACTGTACAGTGCAGATGAGCAATAGGCTTCTGTTAATTGCTCATTTTAATACCTTCTTGTTAACAAGGCAACAGCTCATACATGGGGGCTTAATCAAAAATTTATAGTACATGGATTTAAAAAAATATATATTATTGTTTTGTTGTTTAAGAAAGATTATTGCCCTGGTTGTTGCGTTGGAGTGTCTTGTTAGGAGATGTTTATACATACTGTATAACTGGCTCGTGCTTTGCAACAGTCATGGCGCTTCGTATAGTTTCTCAGAACAGGAAAGTCTTTAGGACATACTGTATGAGATTTTTCAAAATGCATTTTTCTTGGTTAAAAAAAAGATTGAAGAAGGGTTTTGTGAGCGGGAAAGAGAGAAATGGAAAGGGAAGTGAGAGAACAACTGTGTATATACAGTAGATAACAGTAAATAATATTTCTCATAATCCCAATATTAAATGAAAACCTAATTTTATGTCCTTTTCCCCTTTGTGTATTGGCTGTGGTTTAAAGAAGCCAATAACATTTCCCCTACTGTGGCCTTATTTAAGAATATACCCACCCCGTGATTTTTTGCTCAGCTCTGCTGTTTTCTGGCAGCACGTGTCACAGCAGTAACTCATCTATACTGTATATACGCTGAATCACACTCAAGAACTTATCTGAGTGTTTTTTCCACTGGAGCTTTGAGAAACAAATGGGGGGGGGGGGGGGTTGTGGTGGTCTGTGAGACCTGTGATAAAATGTGATTACATTTTACTATTTACTGCTAAAAGCTTTCGTTGTTCATTACTTAATTACTAGGAAATTTTAATATATGAAGTATAACTGATAATATCATTCAGAATGAAAACAAACACATATAACACCACCTTGATGTATATATTTCTTCGGCTTTAAAAATAAAAAAAGAAAGAAAAATCTCAGTAACTCTCACTTGCAAAAATGAAGTGCACTTTTTGATTAAATAACTAAGGGATATTAATTCAGAAATGTGAGGGAAAAAAATGCAGTTGCATAAATATCTTTTTACTAGTGGGAAGATTTAAAAATGAAAAATTACAACTGCAGACATCCAATGTCTCCCAGAAGATCCGGAAACATCCTGCATATTCATAGTGGCTCCATGACACTAATCTAACATCAGATTTGGAAATCTATTTTTTATACTGAGCAAATGAGGGAGCACACATGCATACCAATTTGTCTTGTGAACCTAAGTTAAGTCTTTATTTGTGACAAATACATTACTGCACAATGAAATACATTTTCGGTCGGGGAGCAGGGTCACACATGATATGGCACCCATGGAGCAGATAGGGTTAAGGGCCTTGCTCAATGCTCCAGCAGTGGCAGCTTCGTGGAGCTGGGGCCTGAACATCTGATCTTCTGATCAGTAACTCAGAATACACTGACCTACCATCGCCCCACTTTCTCACTATTTACAATTGTCAAGTGCAGACATCCCACTCTCCCGAATTATCTGGGAGCCTCCTGCTTATTGATAGCGGGTTCCTGGTGCCCCCAAATCTTATACAATATCCCGGAACGGTGGGTGGAATCAATTTCCAATGGCACTATCAAAATGCAGGAAGATCCTGGATCTTCCAGAAGACGTCTCACAATTCTTAATAGTGAGGAAATGCAGTATAATATACAGTATAACCCATAAACAGGAGATTAAAAAGTAAAAGTCATACTAGAATGTTGAGTCACAGAGCAATATACAGTACAGCATCAAATCTCAGTACATGATTGGCATTATATTTGTTTTACAGTATAAACCTTGAACATTGTAAAAACTCCTAAATGCATCACAGCTCTATGTTAAGGTAAAATGAAATATGTAGAAATATTCTCCTTTTCCCCTTTTCTTTTTAAATGCCAGTACATTGTTAAAGAGGGAAAAATGTGTCTGGTACTGGCTGACATAAGCAGTCTGGTCCTTTCACTCACGAGGGACCGATCTAGCTTGTCAAACTAGTAGCACAATTCGCTCTCCAATTGCGTATTGCAATAATGCTTGTGAAAATAAGGTTTGTTCTGAGGTAAAAAGAAAAGTTAGCTCAAAATTAGTTATGATATTCTAAGCCGCATATTGTACTATCATCAATCCGTAGGCCAGAAACAAGTGCTCAAAACAAAAGATATTTTTTTAAAACTTGTACTTTGCAAAAAAAAAAAAATTATCAATCAAATATCTAACAGTGAATAACAAAGTTATGGATAGGCAATGAAATATACCACAGAGTTTTCTCTGGATCATTACAGCGAGCTTAGAAAAGCAAACATTACAGCTTTCCTTCCAAATTCCCAAAAATCCAAATGCAAAATTAAAAGATTTTGATCTGAGAGAATTGATCAATGAAATCCAGAAGTCATGGCACGGATTTCTCAGAGAAATATAAAAATCTCTATTGACTGATGCAGCTCATTAATGAGGGCTTACAGTCTGCATTCACTTGGGTATTTAAATTAAAACACTTTAGTTTACACACTATTAATTTTAATTAACAATAAGCAGTTAAATACAGTATGGTGAATGTCTCCGTAAGGAGATACACTGATCAGCCATAACATTATAAACTGAACAGCATTAATCACTAATTATATACCAGTAAACCGATGACATGGTCAAAGAACCCATGGCTTATGCTACCAATGCTGCCAGCGATCAAAGTCCAGCCCATCTGGTCTGGTCCCACAGAAAAGCCAATGCAATGCAAATCAAAGAAAAAAGTCAATGCTGACCACGAAAAAAGGCTCCAGAATACCCAGTGCACCATAACCTGCCACACACAGGACCCAGCAGGCAAAGAGCCCAAGACCGTTTACTCCCTAGATCCCAATCCGATCAATCATCCGAGGGATGCACCAAAAAAATAACAAGTCCGACCCATGGAGGCCCCACCCCACAGCCCACAGCACCCAAAGGATCTGCCAGACACCACAGCTCACCCCCTAGTGGTCTTGTAGTGTCATGCGCTGAGGGGACAGAGCTACCCAAGTGGCACAGGGGGATCCCAAAACCTACAGTAGGTGGTTTGTATGTTAATGGATTAAATTTTTTTGGCTGCTCCGTATACTTATTACACATTTATGGAAGAAGTCTGCATAGTTAGTATAAAAACCATTTTTTGGAAAAACCTCAACTGTGTACATACTGTAACAGTACTTAATTATTCATTTGCAATTGCAGGATTTTAAAAACAAATTGTGTGAAAATATGTTACAATTATGGTTTAGGAAACAACAAGTCACAATTAGGATGTATTTTGCGAGATAAAACAGTATGTTTCGTAACTCATAATTACCATAATATAACTTAAGTAAGATAAAAATGCAATTTACATTTAAAAAAATTGCTATTGAGAAATTTTAATTCACAGTTGTACTAATATAAAAAACTGCAGAGCTGCATGGTCTGATTCACAGTTGTACAGTACAGAGTATAGTAATTTGCAGAGGTGAGATATAAAAGCACATTTGTAAAATATTAACTCAATTACGAGAATAAGTCTCACTTAAGTGACACTCACAGCTGTGCTATTACAAATGCAATTGAGTGATATTAACTCGAGTGTAAGTGATTTTCACTCAACAGTGCCATTTTATCTAGCGATTACGAGATATAAAACATTTTTGCAACAGTGTTATTAATTTGTACGTGTGAAGAAAAAAATGGCGTACAATTGTGCAATTCACATACTGTATTCACACAGCACTGAAGATGCACTTCTAAATGTGTGTAACTTGCATTTGTGAGAATATGTATAAGAATGCTGATCTTGTGCAGGATGACAAACACTGCTGAGGATTAGCGAAAGTGTAGGCACTCAGCTACACACACGTAAGCATACACACACACACACACACACACACACACACACACACACACACACACACCTCGGCATGCTCAAAAGCTGTTATCACAACCAGGCAGCTCCACTAATGGCATTCTTACTGCGCAAATGTCATTACGCACACACCCCCGCCCTCTCTCGCTTCTTCATGTTACTAATTACTGCCAGAAGACGAAGCACTTTTCCTAACCACATGATGGAGACTAGCTGAAACAGCTTATGTTCGAAAAACCCAACCGAAATGTTCTAGCTTCCTGAACCAAGCATGTAATGATCTTATTATGTGCATATCAGACATCATTTCCCCTCTACACCGTCGCCTTATTTATTTATTTTTTGAAAACACAAAGTAATAGAGTTCTGATGCTGGATATCTAACCCACCACAAAACCACTGGACATGGGTAATAGAGGGAGATGGAAAAAGAAAAACTCGCCGGTGTCAATCAGCGGGAAAGAAAATCAATAGGTGGAAAAAAAGAGAAAAAGAGAGAGAAATCTTTAGCTGTGTACTCACACATAACTGTGAGAAAGACATTCCCTGATGCCAGGACCACTTTTTCCCGGGTGGCCCGATCATAGATGCCCACGTGGCATTCATAAGGCCCATTATCTGAAATTCGCACTTCTGGGAGCCTAAAGGAAAAAAATAGAGGTCAGATAGATTATCATAATTATAACACAGGCAAAAATAACATAAAATCACAAGTGTATTTATTCTTAATGTTTTTCTTCTAAAAAAAAATAAACCTAGCAATGAACAGCATAATTAAATGTATGGGGGTGGAGTCAGAATGAATACTTTAGGAAGAGGTGCGGTTAGGTGTGTTGCTACAATTTCCCACAAAATAAAATGGATAGAAATGATCATGCACCACAGTAAAACATTCCAGCCTTGAGCAAGACTTACAGAGCCAAACAGTGATGACATCATCCGTTAACAAGCTTTCATATTTCCTTATTAAAAATGTGATAGTGAGCCACAATTGCACTTCTATCTTCATTTTTCATCAGAAGTGAATCTTTGACCTCGTAGGGCTGCTTTAGGGTACCAAACAGGTGAATGGCCGAAAGAGCGAGATCAGGGCCCGTATTCACAAAGCCTAAAAGTTGCACCTAGTGAAGAAATTCTAAGAAAAATCTTAGAATTATGACATTTTCTTAGAATTTTCCGATAAACTTAGGACTAAATCTTAGTAAAGATAAAAATTATTCATGAAACATCTTAGCCCTAAAAACAGCTCCTAAGGTAAAATAAATTAAGAGAGGAGCACTTTTAAGAAGCTTAAGAGTTTCTATAGCAGAGGACAAAATGGCAGAAAGAAGAAATATTCTCCAAACACTGAACGTAAAAGTAAACACTGCTCTTCTGTCCAATTTGGTTTTCTTGTTGCGCATTTTAAGACCTTTACAGATTTGTTTATCAACCAATCACAGAATTGCTGCATCTAGCACCAGGGTCAACCACGCCTCCTCACTAAGATAAAGTTTTTTTTTGTCTTTTCCTTCCTCAGAGTTGCTCTTAGAAGTTTCCTAAATCACTTTTAGTTTAGGACTTCCAGCTAGGAATTTTTAGGCTAAGATAGGAGCTCTCTGAGAGAATTCTAATAAGTTTTCTGAATATGGGCCCAGGACTACAGGGAGGATGCTTTAACATCTCAAAAGAAAGTTTTGTCCGCAGTAGCGTGCGGAAGTGCATCATCACATGCAAGGTCACAACATCCTTGGAAATCATTTCTGTGCGTTTAATAGTTAATATATATTATAGTATAACGTTATTATAGGCTTCAGCTGTAATGACCACTGTTGATTGTTGAAACTTTTTCCTGATAATGTTCCAGTACTGGCCCTTGAGAATCCCAGAAAACTGTAAGAATCAAATTTCCAGCTGGTGGTTGACTTTTGAACTTTATCGTGGTCAGCGATTAAGGATGCCTCCATTCCATATTCTGCTGTTTACTCTCAGACTCGTAGTGATGAATGTCTTGTCCATGTCTCGTCACCATGAATTAATTTTTATTAGTAATTATTACCAGTAATTTATTTCTCTTTAAGAAAGTTTCACTTTCCTTAGAGTACCAATCCAAATTTTGTGCACAGATATCCGAACACTTCTGTTTATGCTCTTACGCAAGTTGTTTCAGCACAAGGAACAGCACGAGAAAAAATTTATCACTGCATGCTGCTCTTCATTCATGCAAATCTTCAGTTACATGTTTTAAGAAATAGTGTGTACAGTTTAGTTAAACACTTGCTTGATATATTAAATATTTTGTACAATTCAGTTAAACGCATGCTCGAATTATACAAATTAGAAAATAAAATGCTATAACCGCTTTACTATTTCACAGGCCTATTTTATTCACATTCTGCCATAAACAACCATAAACAGTACAACATGCAGTGAAATGCTTATTATGACTATCAGTGACCTATAAACTAATGCATGGTTAAATGCATTAAAACGAATCAATGCTTAAACATCGCCGTATAATTTGTCATAACTGAATGATAAGTTTTATTTGTCTTCAATCTTTGGGTTGGTTTTTGAATTATATACGTCCTTCTAATAACTGCAGAAATATTATATTTTCACGCAATGTTCTGAATGGTCATCTAAGTCGTGTTATTAGTGAGCTAGCATGCGGATGTGTTTTCGATAAGGGCTCCAATGCTCTTCTATAAATTGTTCTGGAAATGGGTGCCTGCTAAATGCTGTAATCCTCATTTAAAAAAATAAATAAAAATAAAAAAGTAATTTAAATGTAACAGTATGAGCAAGATATAAAAGTGAAGTAATCCATGCAAATTACGCAATCTGCAGTCAATCAGTTTTAAGTCAAGGTACATTAGTTAGATTTTTAAGCGTAAATTTTTATACCCCCAGGAGCACGAGTAGGCTATGAACAGTCTTTTTTCAAATAGACATACCATATTTTTAAATATAAATACTTTACAAATTTCTTGCATAAATGAATGTACGAACGATTCAAATACAGTTTATTCAACGAGGCCTATTAGCGATCGAATTGCTATATTGCTACCAATATTACTATATCGTGGATGATTTTCCTCAACTAGACCCAGACTAAATCTTATTATTCAGATTTAACAGGGAGGAAATGCAGAGCAGGGACGAGATAGATTTTTCTCTGTGAACATCATGCACGCTTTACGTTACTCGCTCTTCCCATCTCCTTCTCATTGTTGAGAAAAATAAGATGTTTATTAGCCACATTTTGCACCTTCATGTCTGTGTTCTATTTTCGTCATCCTTCCACTCCAGACTACACCCCCAACCCCCTCCCCACCCACCCCCACCCCTCCTCTCCTTTCTGTTTCTTTTTTCCACTGTGCACTCCCGATGCTCCTTCCGGGCGTTCTTTCGGCGCCGCTCGACAAAGTCCGGCTGCATTTAACCTTTTAAACAAGCGGAAAAACAGCTTGTCTGATGAAGCTCATCAATGTAGAATGAGGTCGACATGCAATCGCTCTCTCTCTCTCTCTCTTTCTCTGTCTCTCTATCTCCCTCTGTCTTTCTTTATCTGTCTGGGCACTGCTTTTATGTTTTAAAAAAAAACACCCTCCTGCTGCTTTCCCTCTCACTAACTCACGCTAACTCACTTTCCCTTGATGCCGAACAGCGCTGTCAGACTTAATTGCGGTGTATATGCTGCCACGACAGCGGCAACAAAGTGAGGAATAGAAATAGATCCACTCGGAGGGTTTCGCATTGCAGATGTCTACAATTTCAGCCTCGGCTAATGATAGTTTTTTCCCCCCTTTTCTTTTCCAGGGCCGCTTGACACACCGTGATTATGATGATTTGATGAGGGCCTTGGCACAGGCACTAGCGTTGGCATTGCCCTCACTTTGCTCTGATACAGTACTTCTCTGGTTCTCTGATTACCTCTTTCTGCTGTGTGTGAAGTGAATGCTGGTTTTTTATTTATTTATTTTTTCTTTTAATCTCCCTTCTCTACTCTTACTCACCACTTTTTCCTCAGCCTTGTCCACACTGTCACAAGTGTTTTAGAACCAAACCACAGAGAACCATCAGGGAGACTGAGGCTAAAGTTTAGTCATGGCAGTATCACAAAAGCTACCTACTGCTTCATGCAGATGTATTAATCAGTGGCTAATACAATTCCATTAGGGTGAATTCATTAAAATCAGCCATTTTATTGAATAGAAAGAAATATGGACTATACAATGGGTGTTCACATCAAACCAGGAGTTTGCTTTGTGCAGAATAACAGAACACAATTCTTAGAGTAAAAACTCCCTTTATTTCTCTTTAAAATCCCCTGATACTCTAATACGATAATCCCAGTGTTTCACAAGTGCCTGGATACATCACGGTAAAAGGTTTTCTCACTATGTTGGAGCCATGTTCGGACTGCCTGCTTCACTTCTGAAACGCTGGCCTCCCAGGAACTTCTTTAATGGCCCAAACATGTGGAAATGGCTTGGAGTGAGATCTGGATTGTATACAACTCCCAGCCGAGTTCCTGTAATGTGCAAGTCATGTTGGTGAATGATTGTGTGCACAGCTCAAAGATCAGGGGTTCCAGTCACAGTGTGCTCTGAGCCACCTGACCTCAGAGGGAGCGTCATTCATGTATCTACGGCCTTCTTTAAAACGTTTGCACCATTCAGATGTTTAACTGTGGCCAAGAGTCTCATCAACATACTGTGCTTGAAGTCTTCTGTAAATGCTAATAAGTCAATTACGCCTTTATTCCAGAGAAAGTTCCCGGTTTGACTTGAACGCCCCTTACAACCAAACAATACTCATCTGAAGTCTTTCCTTTTATAGTAGCAATTTAATCCATGGACCTGCTTTATTGAAGCGTGCTATATTTCTTTAAATAGCTACATTCACACCTTTGCTATGGCTCCAATGAAGTAGATTCATTCATATGTACAGCACACCTTTATTCGAATGCCATGCTTGATATTCATCAGACATACTTCACAGAAGGGATTTTGCACGAAGCTTAAATTACACTTGTGCAGTTCTTCCAAGGCAAAGCAAAGGCCTTAAATATAAAACTTAACAGTAAAAGTAAAGCAACATATCCGTTGTACTGATGGACAGCATGTGTCCGTTTGGTTATTTTTAACAACCTTCGCTGCTGAATGTCGGGCAAATATCAATTGCTGAGCCAAATTTCCTGCAGTCACAAAATATTCCTGTCTTCTTGTATATTTAATAAGGACATTTAGAGGGTGTTTTGCTCAGACAGACTAAAAAAAGTGAAAGGCATGAACAAGATGACTAAATATTTGGCTAACTAACTTGTTAAACCCTGACAGAATGCTCTGTGTAGAAATTCAACATTTGTAAAAATCTACACTGCATATACGCACCACTATTAAAATTTTAAGATTTTGTGTTGCAACCAAGATGAATCGCGTCAGACATTTTCTCACCTTTATTGTGATATAGCGCCTGACAAAATTGAATTAAAATACAAAAGAAATTCTTTTTGAGGGGATGAAAAACCTTATAATAACCTGGTTGCATAAGTGTTGCAAAAGCCCGGCTGTTCTTCCTTGTACAAATGCTCTAGATCCACTGAAAGTGTGTATTTACTTTGCAGCTAGAATTAAACTTAATGCAATTTACTGTCATGTGAACATTTTTTGATGCTGTAACTACAGTGCAAGCTTGCTAATCCACCTGGTAGATTAATTAGTGTGGCATACAGTACAACACTTGTGCGCGCACAACTTACTCTTACATCATAGTTAAACCTATCAAGAGTAAATATAGATGCTAGCAAGATTGGAATAAAATCTTTTACATGCAATGCAATGACAGAAGTCATCATATCATAGGCCAATAACTTGTTGGAATAAATATATTCTTTCTGAGCATGTTTTCAACACGTGGGGGTAACATTATGTAACGAGACAAGTTTTCAAAATGGAAATTCTGCTTGCGTTTCTGATAAAACAAACAGCTATCTCGTGCCTGTCTTTACTGCAGACTTTTATCTGCTGGCTCTCTGGCGTTGTGCTGATTGGCTCACATTTCACAGGTAATAAAGCATATCACAGATGAGACTGAAGTCTCATAACCAATCATAATGCAAAAGACAGGATTTATCAAAAAAGATAGGAAGCCTGAACCAACCACAAAGTTGTAGAAAGATACTTTTTCTTCTTCTTTTGTTATATTGTCAAAAATTCTGATTAAATTGATTAAATGGTTCGCCCATTGAAACCCACATCCAATGGTGGGAGGTAACTGATAACCATGATGTCCATCATTACTGTATTTTGAACATATTTCACTCAGCTGTACTTTACTTGAGTAGTATCTAATTCTGATAGTAATCTAGATGTCTAGAATTGTGTACTTTTAGTAGTTAAGTTAATTTTCTGTACTTTTACTTAAGTACACTAAGTTAACTAGAAGACAGTAACTGGTGGAATCTACTTTTACTTGTGTAACATTAGACCTAGGTGATCTCAACTTTTTCACAAGTACAGAATTTGTGTACTTTGCCCACCCAAAGGATTAGTGTCGAACGATTAAGTTGGAACGATTTCAATAATAAAGAAAAAGTGTCAATGGAAACATAGATACAGTGGAACCTTGGATTGCAAGTAACTTGGTTTGACTAGCAAATTTTTTAAATAAATTTTGACTTGAAAAATGAGTGAGTCTTGATATACGAGTACCAACTATCATTGCGTATCATGTGGCACATCCTACACAGTAGCCCTCTTCTCCCCCGCCCTTCTCTCCTTCCTTTGGTCTAAATCACTAGAGCCCCAATTCTATTCAAAAGTAAAGTGCAGGTTAATTTGTTTTATTTGTGCTTCATATTCTTTTATTAACTATTTTTATACAAATATTTTTTTGGTTGTGGAACAAATCATCAGAGTTTCCATTATTTCTTATGGGGAAAATTTGCTTTGATATACAAGTGTTTTGATAGACAAGCATACTTCCGGAACAAATGAAATTCAAATTTCAAATTCAAATTCAAATTTTATTTGTCACATACACAAATCATACACAGTACGATATGCAGTGAAATGCTTAGTGAATTATGCTCGGCAATCCAAGGTTCCACTGTAGTGACCAAATCTAACTTCTTTTATAGGGTGCCATTATTTTTGTCCTACTTAAAGGTCTGGACTTATTTGTCTATACTGAATGTATGAATTTATTTTGCTTGCTTTTGTCATTAATAAGAATGAAATGAGTTTTGGCATGTAAGTAAAATATACTGTGTATATACAGACAACTAAAGGTGCTCTCTTATGTTCTGAACTTTTTGATAAACGTGGCATTTCTTGTATAAATGCTTCTGTTAAAGATCTTACAAACAAATTTGTTCACATCCATTTTGATAAAGAAAAAAGATGGGAACTTTGAAATATTCTTTTATTTCACTACAGTACATCCATCTAATTGGATTATGCTAATTTGTCTTGTTTGTTGCATCAATCATTAATTCGAAAAGCGGCGCGTTCCAGCACGATCCACCTCAACGTTCAACCTCAAGAGACCCCCATGAAAGACGTACGTGGTCGTACGTGACTACCAGCCGGCCTTAGTGAACCGCCGTCTCCTCCTGAAGGCAGCCTGGAGGGCCTGGGTGGGTGGAATTACTTTTCTTAAGAGTTGTGAGCTGAATATTTCGCCGTGAGCAGCTCTGTCTCAGAGGAGCAGGTGGGAAGACGAGGTGTCCATACTGACGAGAGCAGAAAGAGGGCAAAAAGGGGAACAGGTTCTGAAGATTCGCTTTTGTTTTTGAATGACAGCCAGAGCTCTGAACTTTATCCTTCCTGCTTTGGCAGCTCAGCGGCAAAGAGCTTAGCTGTCACCCTTACTGTGGGTGAAAAAAATAAAATAAAAATAAAATAAAGAAAAGAGAAGCACCATGCCTTCAACTTTATGACTCTCATTAAAAATTAAAAACAGATGGAATTAATTTTTTAAACCCCTTCAACGACACTGTCTCCCTTAGGAGAAGAGGAGTTGTTTGAGTTTTTATTTAGCGCCACGGTGAATATTAAAGGGAATAAAAGTGGTTTGTTTGACACTTTGGGTTTTATCAGGAAACTAAGCTGTCTGAGGAACTGAATCACCAAAAGAAAAAAAGGAGCTGTACATGACAGTGAGATTCCTGAAATCTCCCAGGACAAAGCGAGGGGAGGAGATGAAATGAAACGTGGCACGACAGAAAGACACACCAAGATGGTTAAAGTATAAAAGAGAGGAGCATAACTGTTCAGGAGCAACTCAGACATCATGTCAACGCTTCAGACATTTTATATATAGTCTTCCGATTGTCCTCCTACCCATTAAACCCCAGACGCTGGTAGGATGGCTCTGTCTATGCCTGATTGGGTCGGTCTGTCGATTGACCTGCTTTGCTTTGATCTAAGAAGTCTTTTTACGTGATGTCAAATTCACCTCTCAAAACCTTAGTGTTTGTGTGGAAGGGTACCTAGTAAACATTTTACGCCTAAAAGACACTGGCACCAGATGTCTAATGAGCAGGCGAATAACATACAGTCCTGCACAAACATGTCCTTATCTTCATCTTCTATACCACTTACCCTGGGTACATGGTTGCAGGGGCTTGAAGCCTACCCCCAGGAACCTACAACCTAGACAAGCTACCAATCCATCACAGGGCAGACACACACACTATGGGAACGCCAATTAGTCTAATCTGCATGTCATTGGACCCGGAGGAAAGGAGAACCTGAAGAAAACCCACCAAGCACGGGGAGAACATGCAAACTCCATGCACACAGAGGTGGGAACCGAACCCCGACCCTGGAGATGCAAGGCCACAGTGCTGACCACTACACCACCGTTCCAACCTGACGTATAACGTGTAAGATCAAGAGACATCCACAGAAAGACATTGAGATTATTATCAGAATTAGTTTAAATATGTTTATTTGACTTTTTTTTTAATACCTGAGTAATCTTTTAATTTTTTTTTTCTCGAACTAATCCGAAATATCCAATAAACATCTAGAAATAAAATATTTAGAAACTGTCTTTGGAAGGTCCTGACCTTTCTGTGAAAACAACATCTTTCTGTTATCATGGGATGACTTTTTCTGTATAAAAAATGTTTATTGGGGATATGGTAGATAAGGTCCTTGGTTCAGGAGGTGTGTGTTTTTAGATACTTTTCACTCCAATAATAGAGTTCAGAAAAAGAGTAACCTGTCGATTTGATAACATTTTTGGGAATTGCGATTTTCGATTAGATTTGAATGTTTGTTCTGTGGTTTATTCTAAGAATTTGTCTCAATCAGCTATATTTCTTACAGGGATCGAAGGATTTAAGTATTTACTGTAATAAACATCTACTGTAAATGCTGTGTATCTGGTGGCGTCGATTGTTTAAATATCAAGTCTTGTACAAAGCAATTTTTTTTTTCCAATTCAGTAGGTTACAGTAAGATACCAACCACCCACAAACTCAAAAGATGATTAAGAAGTCATCATCTAAAAAAAGAGTGTTTTGTAAGTACTTTGCAAAAGATGCTAGTAGTTTGTATTTTCTGAAAAATATATTGTACTGTATATTTTTAAGGAACTTTAGCTTCAGCTGCAACTTTACCTAATTCATTTCAAAAGTGTGAATCGACCCTGAATCAAAAAATTACCCATCGATTCAATGAACCAAAAATAAAGATTTATCATATTACAAAATTGATTCGGATTAAGTCAAATACGGCGGGCAACCTTATCTAAACACAGCTTTCACATCATCAATGCCATCTGTCTCTTCTGTATCTCTGTGTGACAATTTCTTCCTTTGAACTACACAGCTATAGCTAATAAACTACAATGGCAGGAGAGGGGGTCAAAGTTGAGGTTTGTTTCCATGGTTGACTTCCTTGTACTGGTCTTCTCTTTAGGCTTATTGCTGGCTTGCAAACCAAGTTGGTGCATACTGCCATCTGCTGTATCGGAGAGCATAACTATGGAAAGGTGCGTTCCAAACGGCCTGAAGTACCCTGCGAAGTATTCTTCATAAATGTGTTAAGCCATGTTAAGTGTGATTTCAAACCACAGGGAGCGAAAATGTTCAGTTTAAAGGGAACTGTGAACTGTGTACGGAACGAGTGAACAACAGGTCTTCACTTTACCGGAAAAGGGGATGAAAAATTTCCCATAAGTGATTGCATCTCGCTGAAGCGTGAAAAAAATGAAAAATAATATATATATTTATTATTATTATTATTATTATTATTGAGGACGACATTATATCAAAAGGACACAATAATTAAAATGTTTAATTCATCAAGAAATCCTTAGTTATTATATAGGCTAGTAATCTATAAAAAAATCTCTGTACATCTTTAATCAATTATTATTAATAATATACGTTATACACATTTCAGTTCAATGTAGCATATGTTTTATGTAATACATAATGGTATCAGCTTTTGTTTCAATAAATATTTAATATTTAGCATCCGTAGTGTGAAATTTCCACAGCAGCAGCGACAGGTATTCGAGATGCTTATGTTACCATGGTAACGCACGTAGGAAGTGACGTCTGCAATGATGACTTCGCAGGTTGTTCCGAATGGTGGAGCTTGGTCGAGGGAAGTTCCCTTCACCAACATTCCCTGCAAACTTCACAGAGAAATGGGGATAGGGAGACCCTGTGAAGTACAGTTTGGAATGGAATGCAGTCCAAGTGCCCTGGAGTATTGAACAGCAATACTAATATGAACGCTGTCCAGTGCGGGAGTGTGGAGGAGGGGCAATTGTACCTGGACACAGTATGAATCAACCATACACTATTGTGAAAGCAGCCTTAGTGTAGAATCAAATATATTATACAGTATAAGTAGAACAATGGCCATACTGGTTTGAATTGGGCTACAGTAACTCAAGGAATATTTACAATCGTGCTAAGCTGAAAAGCATCTCAAAACAAACAACACATTAAACCTTGAGGTGGATGAGCTACAACAGGAGAAGTCCAAACTAGATCAACTTCTGTCAGTCAACAAGTGACATTTTTCCAATTTCCAACTGTTCAAATTTGAAGAACTTGTTTACACATTCTCTCTCTCTCTCTCTCTAGGTCTCAGTCTTGCACTTTCATTTTGGGGCAGGAAGGTGAATTAGTCAGAGTCCTCGGGCTCATGTAGCTCAGAGGCGAGGATGAAAAATAACGTCTGTGAAATATCCACTCTCCTTGTTTGTGATTTCATTCTGTGATGGTCTTGAAGTGTGTGTGTGTGTGTGTGTGTGTGTGTGTGTGTGTGTGTGTGTGTGTGTGTGCGTGTGTGTGTGTGTGTGTGTGTCTGGGTGTGTGTATATGTGTGTAGCATCTTGAGAAGTCTCCGCTTGACTTCTCCAAGCTGAGCATTATGTGAGATAGAGGGGTCAGTGCCTGTGGTCTCCTGCTGCTTGTTATGGTGTGGCTGTCAATTTACTTCCTGCTGGGTAGGAGTGTTCATTCATCTGTGTGTAAGCGTGTGTCTGGGTTTGTGTCCGTGCAAGTATGTTTGTCCCACATTTTTTAGAAGTGGCTCAGGATTAAACGTGAAAGCAATACCCGATCATACAGATGTAAAGAAAAATAAGGCTTAGAATGGCAGAAGAAATGGGCTCGTACTGTACACTCAAGAAATGAGTAAGGGCAGTAGCTTGTAATCAACAGCATTTTCACTAGGTGTCTCTGTCTCTCTTTTTCAAGGATGATTTGAAAAGATCCAATCAAAGCTCAGCCTCAAGTCACATGCTTTTCAAAGATTTACGTGCCTACATAGACACTCGTTTGTCCGGCGCCCCGCGTACACAAACACAAATTAATGTAATACAGTTTAGATTTTTTTAATTTATATATATTTATTAAGAAATACAGAATATTGTGACTAAATGACATTATTTCATTATTAAAATTTGTAATTATTATGTTAAATAATGACATGTTGAAGTAGCATTCTTCTCTGCCTAACTTTAAGGGGGGCGGCGCACTATCGACCGGCCGCCACTGGTTGCCTTACAAAAAATGAAATAAATGAAAATCAAAATTACTAAGAAATTGATAAAGTATGTAGATAATGAGAAGTCATTTAAGCCTTGCGGATATATACTGTATTGCATTTTCCATTTCCAGGTTCCAATGCAAAATGCTCAAAGACAAATGTAAAATCTACATGAATAAAATCAAGTTTTTGTCTATACATTGGTCAGAACTCACTCTTGATCAATGATATCTTCATGTTTCATGCACTGGAGGACCAGACACCAGAATAATTTCTGGCTACTATACAGTATATGTCTGTCTGTCTGTCTATCCAACCAAATTTTGTCACAGCATCACGCAAAACTGTCTGGATAAAAAAGAATGACACTTTGTCAGTACTCTAGGACAAGAACGTATTGGACTACTGATCGTATACTCCGAGGTTCAAAGCCCAACACCACATCTACAGTACTCCATGTTCATATACTGTATATAACAGACAACAGGTGTTTGCCGTTTTGTCATTTTCTGGTGATAATTCAGAATCTGATACAAATGTGAAACTACTAGCTTCTAGAGAGGGGAAAAAAAAGGAGCAAGCAAGATTTGCAATTCACATGTACGGTTTTATTATACAATCCAAAGTTTAAATTTAATTTCCTTTTATTTACACACGCTGTCATTTTCTTGCTGAATATTTCTAGCTTGACGTCGCATATCATCTTCAAGTTAGTATAACTCCGAAATTGCTTCCTATCTACTATGCATATATACAGTACATGTATGCACACTGCATATAGTGGAACAAGCTATCCGTGTTAGTGCACTACATGCCCCATAGTACTGGCTTTAATATTCAGATGCTGAAATGGTGTGAATGCATTTAAGACAAGTTAGTATAAAATATCGGGACCTTTGGGTTTGTACAGCCTGTCCGCCATTTCCGTGACTCAGACGGTCGGTGATGCCATGTGACTTATTTAAGTAAAACCAACCGAATGCTTTTTTTTTTTTTTTTTTGGTTTGTCAAAATAAATCAGTGTGCAGTATTTTTTTTTGTTTGCCGGATTTTATTGACTACTTGAGACAGTTCCCACCGCTACAACCCCACATTGAAAATGATGCACACTGTGGAATACAGACTCACTCCATTTCCTATCTTTACTGCCAACTTTCCCATTTCTGCTGAGGAGGAAAAGAAACACAACAAGAATAACAACTCTCAGGCTGTATAGCCTCAGGTAAAGTTTAGGCTGCACTCAGAAAACAAGTTCCCATCACAAACTCTAAATGTCTATTCAGATATATTTTAGGAAATGCTGAGACAATACTATAGAGAGTAGACTGTGTCAAGTCATGTTTTTTACTTGTCTAAGGAGATTATGAATGTCCGTGTAATTCTTGCTATCCATTACAAGTAAAATGCAGTTGATTTCGAGACCTAACTAATACAGGCGTCTTACCGGACTGTTGACTGATACACCAGGTCCTCTCTCCTGCGATAGTCCTCCATGTGAGAGTAATTGGTATTAAACATGGCATCATACGTGAAAATCTTCTGTTTGATTGTGCCTCCATCTGTTACCTGGCAAGAGAAAAGAAAACAATATGGATGTTAAATTCATTCATGCAATCATTTCATTTACATATCCTTTTCATTCCATCTCTTCATTGCTTCCATCTTTAATTTCTTGCCTGTATTCCTTAAACTCCCCTTATTCCTTTGAATTCTCACTTAATTTCTTCCTTTCTTACTAACTTTTCCTTCCTTTCTATTCCGTTCTTAGTTTCTTTTTTCCTTCATTCCATATTTCTTCCCTCAATTTGTTCTATTGCTTCGTTACTTTCCCATTCTTTCTATAGCTTCTTTTCTTTTTTCTTCGTACCATAATTTATTTTTATCTTCTTTATTGCATCACTCTTCCTTTTTTATTTTCTCCTTATCATCATCACTTCCTTACTTGACTCACTTCTTTACACTTATTCACTCCCTCATCGTTGCAGGGGGTCTGGAGACTTAGGGCACAAAGCGGGGTACACCCTGGACAGGGTGCCAATGCATCACAGGGTGCATCACACACACACACACACTCATTCACAAACTACGTGCAATTTGGGAACGCCAATAAACTGCATGTCTTTGGACTGTGGGAGGGAACCGGAGTACCAAGTGGAAACCTGCCAAGCACGGGAGAACATGCAAACTCCATACACACAGAGGCGGGAATCAAGCCTGGGCCTGGCCGGACCTTGAAGGTGCAAGGAGATAGTGCTAACCACTACACCACCGTGCTGCTTTACTCATTTCCCCTTATTCCTTTCTTTCTACCTTCCTTTTATTTCTCACTTCATTTCTTCCTAACTTTTCCTTCCTTTTGTTTTTTACACTTCATTGCCTCTTTATTTTCTGATCCTCACTTTTCCTCACTTTTTATTCCTTCTTCCTACCATCCTTCCATTCCTCCCTTCCTACTTTCTTCTTTAATTTTCTATTTCATCCTTGTTTCTGTTTCCGCCACTCCTTTATTCTTACTTCCATTCCATTCTTTTCCTATTCCATTTACCCTTTCTTCCTTTGTTCTTAATTCTTTCTTCATTTCATCCTTCCACTTATCCTTCCACTTATTTCTTCTTTCTCTATTTAGTCTTTGTTTTTTTGTTACTATATTTCACTTGTGCTTTTCTTTCACTTCCTACTTCCCTACTTTCTTCTTCCTTCCTTCTTCATTCATTTTTTGTTGTGACCTCTTTCATTTCTTCTTAACTTTCCCTTCCTTCCCTCACCCACTCTTCTTCCTTCCCTAGTCACTCATTTGTTTTCTTACTCCATTTCATTTCATTACGTTTCCTTTTTTGCTTTAATCCTGCAATACTCATCTGCTTTCTTTTATTCTTTCCTCCTAATTCCTTCTCAATATTTTTATTTTCTTCCCTTCCTTCTTCTTCCCTCCATTTCTTATTTGTATTCATTTCCACCTGCTCCTTCCTTTGTTGTCAATTATTTCTTTCTTTCTTACTAACCTGGCCTTCCTTACTCCTCCTTATTCCTTGCCTTCCTTCCTTTTTTCTCTGAAGGTGCTCTGTGCAAAAACTATTCACTTAAACACAAAGATTTCATCTCACACATGAATTAAACTTCATACAAGATATACAACTATACACAAGGCTGTTCTTCTGCATACAAAGCTAGCAGCTGAACAATTACTCGACAGATCTATTTATTATTGGCGCTGATTTATTTATTATTGGCGCCAACAGCGAGAAGAATTTCAATGGCATCAGCAAAAAAAAAAAAAAAAGGAAACGGTTTAAACATGATGAAATTGGAAAGCACCTACTTATGTAGCATTAAGCACGTAGCTCACTATAACACAGCACGCTAATCATGACTGATGCTCGAGCTGGAATTGTTGGTGGCTAAACAGTCCGCAGCTCTGCGGGAGGTAATGAATTGTGACGAGGTACTCAGGAGGTGAGGGCTAATTCAAGGCACCATTCACTTGTTTTGTCTCTTTTTTACACTCCAGACAAGCTCGCAAGACACTGTCCTTATCTGCTTATTTCCGTAGGGAGGACGGGAGGAAGGAAGGAAAGAAAGAAAAAAGTAAAAGGAAGAAAGAAAGACTGTTTAGCATCTGAATGACTATGAGTCCTGGCAGACATATTAAAAGACAGACTGAAGAAACCGGTGAGACTGACGGCATTTTAATAGAAGTGTCAGCACTCGATTTAAGAATGGATTTCCAAAAGATTTTTTTTTCTTTCCTCTTATCCTATTCACCGCTGCTGTAAATATGTCTTTATAGCTGTGAGTATGTTTTCCTCCTGGGCGGACATTTTAAAAGACATGCTAGCTAGAGCCATGTTTTGTCCGTTTTTTTGCTGAAGCGTTGATGTCAGTTGGTGTCCCCTCCACGCAGGACGTTGCTTCAATACTCAATACTCACTCCTTCTTCATCAGATATGGATCAACCACTTCTTGTTTAGACTACATAAACCCAGATCCAATACTGTCAGTGCCAAGCATTGTTTTCTGGCATTACTACATCCTCATTTGGACACTTGCCCTATCCGTGCCCTGTGTCTCATGTATTTCTGAAATTGACTCCTGTCATTGTTTTAAATTATTGTTTGATTATGTCTAAACCAGGGGTTTTATCCCCCTGCTGCGGCTCCCGGTGGCTTTGGAAAATAAATAATATTTAATTTAAATTTTGTTAAATCTGAGTTTGTTAATTTTTATCCAATATATTTCTAAATTTGAAGATTTATGGTGGTTTAATAACATTAAAATAAAACATAATTTTTTGTCACTCAAAATATGCATTACAACCGCCGATGTGCGACACTCGCCAGCACACGATTTATTGAACTTTTCGAGCTCCGAGCTGTGTTCCATTCCGAAGTGTACTTCATAGGGTGCTCCCTACCAGAGGTGGGTAGTAACAAGTTACATTTACTGTGTTACTTTTACTTGAGTAACTTTTTGAAAAAAAAAAACTATGAATAGTTTTACTGTCCTTCTTACTTTTACTTGAGAAGATTTGCTAAGAAGAAACACTATTCTTACTCAGCTACATTCGGCTACACTCGACTTTATTCCACACATTAGATATTCTTTATTTTTGCCAGAGAAATGCAGCCAGTCGATCTACCACATGACTGAGTTTCACCAATCAGACATACAGTAGCAACAATAATCACATGACTCCGTTTGACCAATCAGCCGCAATAACAATAACCACATGTAGTCACATGACCACACACAAACTCTTCAGCTGTGGTAGACAGCGAATGAAAGCATAAAAATGGAAGCAGCATTTTTTTGGATAAACACCCCTGGCCTCATATACAAAGCATATTTCGCTTACACAATGCAAAAGAGCAGCTTCAACTGCAACTGCGGTGTCTTCTGTCTGCCAAAACAGTCAGACATTTCAGCATATAAAAACTTCACGTCTAACCTGAGGAAACATGCCACGGTCAGTTCAGCTGTTTTATTTAATGCAGCAATGTTAACATATATAATTAGCAAATAAGCTACAGGCTAACAAATGATCAGTTTCTTACATTTGTTCTGCTGGACACAGTTTATGGTAAAGTGAGACCTCTTGTACACATATTTTCTATCTGCTGAGCCACTTGCAGGGCAACCAAACATACAGCATACTGTATCTTACACTGGAAATAGTCTACACTGTTCAGTCATGCATATGTTACCTACAGGAGGTATTTATTTCAAAAGCTTTATATTGTGAAAAAAGGGAGATTATGAAATTTGTGCTCCTTGTTTCTTAATTAGCTATTTTGGAAAGATTTATTTGTATTCATTTATTTTATTATTTGGAAATGTCATAATTTGTACATTATTTTAACATTTTATCTGGCTGCTTTCAATTTCTAAATAAATAAATAAATAAATCGGGCATTACGTTGAAACAGTTACTCAGTACTTGACCGTCTTTTTTTTGGTTGTTGTTGCATGCAGAAATAAGGTTTAGTTTTCTCTGTAGCAGTTCAGTGATTTCATAAATGCAACACACTATAGTTTTTTTTATACATTGCATAAAAGTAAAAACTATATATGCAGTGTTATCTACATTTTAGATCTCAAAAGGGTTTTGTGGCTGCCGGTGTTTTCTTTTCTGTGGGAAATGGGTCCAAATGGCTCTTTGAGTGTTTAAGGTTGCTGACTCCTGGTCTAAGCTAACAAAACAACACATCCAGAAAAACATCAAGAAAATTTAATAATAATAATAATAATAATAATAATAATAATAATAGTAAAAAGCTAATTGCACTAACTTAAATGTGCAAAATATATTACAAAGAATATCCACTAAGTTTATATCAGTTGCACAAGTTTTCACCACTTTGGAGAAATAATATTTAGCCACATATGAGGTGAATATTTATGCAATTCAACAATGCTTTTTCATTCCATCCATCCTTCATTTACTTCTTTCTTTGTTTTCTTAGTTCTTTCTTTCATTTTCTTTTCTTCCTCCTTATTCCATTATCTTCTTCTTATTACTGTACCTTCCTGTTTTCTCAATCTCTACCTTCTAACATTTCCTTCTTTGCCCTTCTTTCCTTCCTCATGTTCTTCCTTCCTTTGTTTTCTTGCTTAATTGCTGCTTTACTCGTTCTTCTTTTCTTCCTTCCTTCCATTTCTGTTTAGTCCTTCATTGCTTTTTGACTTTTTTAAAGATCTTTTCTTCCTACCTTTCTTCCTTCCTTGGTTTTCTCACTTCTTTCCTGCTTTAGTTTTACTTTTTTTTACTCTTCCTTCTTTTCTCCCTTCCTTTTTTATAATTTTTCTTCCTTATTCCTTCAATCTTTCCTTCCTAACTTCCATTTCAGTCATTTCCCTGTGCTTCTTACTCTTTCTTCTTATCTTCCTTCCTAGTTTCTATTTTTTTTCTTTTTTCCCTTTATTTGTTCATATTGTAAGTTTTTTCTTACTTACATTTCATTGCTTCCCTCCCTTCCTTTTCTTTCCACTCTTCCTGTCTTCCTTCTTTCCTTCCCTTTCCTTCCCTTTCCTTCACTCCTACCTTCTTTGTACTTTCTTTTTCCTTCCCCGATTTTTCTTTTATTCCTTCCTTTCTTTTCCTCATCCTTCTCTTCTACCTTCCTTCCATTGTTTGTACTTCTGTTGTTTCGTTACTTTACCTTTCTTACGCGTCCTTCTTTTCATCGTTTGTTCTTCTATTTTTTCCTTTCTTCCCACCTTCCTTCTTCCCTTGCATCCTTCCTTTCCCCTTATTACTTGTTTTTTATTCGTTTTCTCACATAACTTTCTTCATTTCTTCCTTCCTTTGCTATTTTAATTGACAAATAATGTTGCAAACTCTACAGAGCTCTATAATAATTATCTGTACTTCAGTTTACTTGGACAAAGCGCTGTGAGAATGTTATACCATGACCAAAAACAATGTAACATAGCACAGAGCATCACTGGAGATATTTTTTTATTAGGATGATTATTAAATAAATGGCCAGCACATTTAGGATGCAATTGGAATAGAGGTGGGAATATATTTTCACCTTGATCCTATACATGTAAATAATAATAATAATAATAATAATAATAATAGTAAAGTTTGGGAATTATTTAGGAGGAAATGGATGAAACCCCCAAAATAGGATTCAGAAACTGTGGACTGGGATGCAGTTAGTGGAGGAGTGAGCTAAATTTGACAGGAAATCTCAAGACACTGGTGGCATTTTTACCTGACAGGATTGACACTATTAACGTGAAGGCAGGCGTATATATAAAATAATAATATTGATAATAAGAGAGAGAGAGAGAAATGACGTGGCTTTTCCCCTGAGATTATGTTCAATAGTATAGTTTTGATTTCAGAATTATTTGAATTTTGCATTTTTTATGATGACTTAAATGTAACACACAATAAATTGAGATTTTTTTTTTTTATGAGTTACATCCTCAATCTGTAAGTGAGGATGTAACAAAAACCTGTTACATCTGACAAAAACCCAAAACCCTATGTACTGTACATACCGTTAGCCAATGCATCTTCTGCCATCTTTTCGTACACATTTCCAGACACAAGCTAAAAAGAAGCTCTAAATTCCGAGCACCGATATTCACATGCAATTCGTTCTGGCCTGGATCCTGTGTGGAACGGCCCGAGTCACCTCTCAGCCTCTAGGGAACCCCACTTCATGCCTGCAGCTAGCACAAGCAAACTAGCTTCACATCGACTTATAATTGCTCGAGCACTGCACACAAAGGAACTGGGAATAAAATGAATGCGCAGGCTAAAGTATTAGAGGGCACGGGGTAATATTTACTCAGCGAGCACAGCTGTTAAGTAGCTAGAGACCCGTGTTGTTTAATTAATTTTTCTTCGGTAGCTCTCGCTAGCGCAACCCTTCTTTCAAGTGTGAAATTAAGTGCACTTTTTCTCTCTTGAGAGGTTCCATCTGTCCATAAAGGTTATAAAATACACAAACTCGTTTAGACAAAAGCTGGATGTAAAACACAGGAACGTACTTGGTCTTTTGGGACAATAGGCATTTAGGTTGTTGTTGCTAAGTCTCATTACTCCTTGTGTAAATAAAGCAGTCGGTCTTGTTTTTTTGTTAAAGAAGACCGACTAAAATTAGGATTAAACACTGTAATTCGGAAATGGTGTAAACTATTATTGTTAACTTTATGCAACGTCGCGGGAGACCTGCATTGACACAGAGCCATTACTGCTCTCTGTGCGGTTAACACGATTGTTCCATGTCTTCTGAAGGAAGTACACGTTTTTTTAAGTGAAAACACGGGTTCTTTATGTCGAAGCGTGTACCCTAGGAAGGGCTCGCAAGTGCTCATTTGGCTGTTGGGCAAAGTGTTGTGCGCTGTACAACAACCCGAGGAGGTCTCTGGCGTCGGCGTTGGGGCACGACGTTTATTATGGCCATCTGCTCAGCTTTATAAGCATGAAACTTTGGGATGTGGGTTCGCCAGGATTTTCACACGTTCTTGATGCGAGTTTACTAACAGGCGAAGAAACAAAGGTCAAGAATGAGACGCGAGCAGGAATTTGAACTCCATTTAAGCAGCAAGATGCTGGATGCTCTGATCTCTATTCAAAGCTTAAAAACAACCATAAATAGCCAAGATGCACAAAATAAATAATGATGGCAAAGGGAATTTTATTTCATTTTTTATTTCATCCATCTCTATGGTGGACCATGATGTCCTTAACTGTAGGACATCTGCTGTCTTCTACAGTCTTTTACAGTTTTACAGTTTACAGTCTGAGAGGAAAGGCACACAAAAAGACAAAAAGAAACAGGAAATTGTGTGTGAGTGTCTGTGTGTGTGTGTGTGTGTGTGTGTGTGTGTGTGTGTGTGTATATGTTGTGTATTTTCTGTGTATTGCGTATTACCTGTAATTAACATTTTACCAGCATATACAATAACAATCATACAGCCATACATTAAGACCACCTGTCGGATATTGAGTAGCCCGCCCCCCTTTATCCACCTAAGCAGTGATGCACTGTATGTTTTGGCATCTCTCTATCACAACCAACATTAACCTTTTTTTTGCAATTTGGGCTACAGGAGCTCTTCTTTTGCATTGGACTACACGGGCCAGGCTTTGCTTCTCGTGTGCATCATTGAGCCTTGGCTGCTCATGACCCTGTCACTATTTGAGCAGTTTTCCTTTTTTGGATTACTTTTGTTATGTCCTGACCACTGCAGACCAGAAACATCTCACAAGCACTGAGGTTTTGGATTTGCTCTGACCCAGTCGTTTATCCATCACAATCTGGCCAAATGTCAAAGTCACTCAAATCCTTACAAATCCCTACTCAAATCTGTTTCTAACACATCAATTTCAGGAACAAAAGGTTCACTTGTTGTCTAATATATCCCACCCAATTCCAGGTGCCATTGTAACAAGATATTGAAAATGTAGCTACTGTGAGAAGGGCCAAATTGTAGTGGCTAGAGGACTGGATCAGAGCAACTCCAAAACCGCAGGTCATGTGACATGTTCTTAGGCTAAAGCGGCCTGGATATACGAAAAGTGCTCCAAGTCAAAAAAATTGGTGAATCGGCGACAGGGCGATGGGCGCTCAGGGTCTTTGATGCTCATGGAGAATGAAGGCTGGCCCGTGTAGTCCAATCCAATAGAAGAGCTCCTTTAGCTCAAATTAATGAAAATGTTAATGCTGAATCCAATAGAAAAGTTTCAGAACACTCATCGCATCACTGTTTTGGTGGCAAAGGGGAGGTGTACTCAACATTAAGCAGGTGGTTATGGCTGATCGGTGTATGTCTATATCGCTTGAGAGACACCAACAGGTGAAATCAAATTCCTTATGTGTGTGCTAACATAACTGGCCAATAAATCTGATTCTGATATTTTCAGAGAAAAAAAAACGTCCCGCACGAAAAGAAACCGCGAAAACCCAAGGTAATTGGGAGCCGACGTCCGTTTGTGCGCGCTCTGAAATGAGAATGCGTTCTTGTGTATTCGAGTGCATATGAAAATATTAGATAAACAGCAAGCGCTCATAAATCAGCAATCAAATCATGAGTGGCAGAAGGGGTGCACGCCAAAGGTTATTACATTCCCTCTGATAAACAAAACTGAATGACATGGCACCAGAGGAAAAAAAAAAAGCTTTACATTTTTTATTATGGAAGAAGAGGAGGATGATAAAGAGAACGGGTGGCCCGAAAAAACAAAAAACAAAAGATGAGGTTGTTACCACATAAAATAATAGCGTGGAAGGTAAAGAAGTGAGAAAAAAGCAGGTAATTGTGATTTTTTCTTTGTATGTTAGCAAGGTCAATAGTGGCTTAGTTTATCCAGGAGAGCTGTAACAGTAAGAGAGAGATGGAGAGAGCGAGAGAGAAAGAAAGAGAGAGAAAAAAAGATACTCAGGTGTCTCTGCACATTTTATGAGCCATTCATTCAAATGGAATTGGATCTCTACAAGAAATGGCATGTGTCCCTGTGGACTGTGTCTCATCGACTACGGCAGCAGGGTGGAGGAAAGAAAAAAAAAACTGGAGAGTAAAAGTCTCTGGTGCAGCAAAATGACTGGGGGAAAGACTGGATGCTTCTCATTTCTTTTATTGCACTTCTTTTATTTGCTTTTTGTGACAGTTCTTTGGGATTAGCAGCACCCGTTGAGGATGCAAGAAAGAGATGCAAACAAACAAACAATAAAAAAGCAAGGATAGAGAAAGTGGTAAATACAGTATATTTGCCTGTATATTTGTAATTTCATTACATTTTTTACTTTCTAATCTATGAAAATGAGTGTGAGTTGGTATGAATGAAGGAATCGGCCAATTGGTCAATATCCAGCTAGTCAGTCGTTTAATAAATCAGTTCACCAATGAATTAGTCAATTTATGAATCAGTTGGTCAGTCACTAAATCAGTCAGTTCGTAAGTGAATCTTTTATTTAGTCAGTGAATCTATTAGTCAAGGAATTAGTCAGTTAGTAAGTGAATTGTTTAGTTAGTCAGTGAATCAGTCAGGCTGTCAATGAATTATTTTGTAATCAGTGAATCAGTAAGTGAATGAACCAAACAGTAGGCTAGTCAATGAATCAGTTAGATAGTAAGCATTTTAATGAATCAGTCAGTCAGTTAGTGAATCAGTTAACTAGTCAATGAATCAGTTAGTCAATGAATCTGTCAGGCAGTTGGTGAATCAGTCAGTCAGTGAATTATTTGGTCATTGTGTAAATCAGTAAGTCAAATTATTGGTTAGTTCATCAGTGAATCATTTTTTTTAAAAATCAGTGAATCAGTAAGTGAATGAACCAGACAGTAGATTAGTCAGTGAATCAGTTAGCTAGTCAGCGAATCAATGTCAATGAATGAATCAGTTTGTGAGTGAATTATTTTGTCAGTCAGTTAATCAATGAAATGGACAGAGTATCACTTCAGTCAGACATTTAGTTAACTGTTTAGTCAGTGAATCAGACAGTATTTCTATTACTTACAGTAACATTGGTACATTTCTTTGATCCAAATTGAAATTCTCAAAACAACCTGTACAAACTTCATATCATCTAATTCACTTGTACATATCATAAAAGCAATTTCTCTTTCTTTTGAACACATTGCAAAAGCTTTCACACCTTATAGTGCATTCATTCATTGTATACTCCAGTACATGCAAAATTCCTCAACCAGGTGCCATAAACCGCCAAGCATGTTTTCCAGACATTTCTATTATACCTTTTTCCTGTAAATAAAACGCTCTCAGGTGAATCTTGACTTCACTCATGTAGAGACATGTTTAAAGTGTTTGATCAACCAGTGATCAACCAGTTCTCTAAAATACCTGGTTGCCATGGATGCAGTATGCAAAGACATCACAGCAGATGTCTGCAGAGGATGGATAAGACCTTCTTAGGGATTTTTTCAGTGCTGTGTTGTGATGTGATGTGGCCAGACAGACAGGAAAGTCAGGAAGTGTAGAAAGACTGTACTGCAATTCCTCTTACTATGCCACATTACAGTTCTGCCTAAGCAATGTTTCCCATGTTTTCTTTTTTCATTTCTGCTATACAGTACAATGCTGTCCATTTCTTTTCTGTATCTTAACGACATAATTTATCAGCAGGTTACAGTAAAATCATCAGTAAAAACGATCAGTAAAAGCATAATAAAAAACAATCCTGTGCGTTCACTTGCAATCAATTTTCCACATACAGTAATTTGCAACTTTTGATCAGAAAATATCTACAGAGCACAGTGAATACTGACAACACGACTAAAGCATTCTGAGAGCACTTTCAATGTTCATTGACATAAAACATTGACAGTGATAAAACAGTGATGCATTGCAGAGTATATGTAGGTATTTGGCATATGTCCACTTATACCTTCTTCTCTATCCAACTAGGATAGATGTTAGTCTTATACACGGTCACACATGTGAAAAAGCACAGTTGTTTCAAAACCCCAAGAGCGCGCACATGTCTTGAAAGAGTGCTCGTCTTCCAACTTTTTAGAGATTGGATGTGGGGGGGTCAGTGGCTGATGTCTCTCCTCCTTTAACAGTGCCTGCTACTGTTAGATGATTATTAAACAGCTGAAGACTAAACTTCAGTTTAAATGCAGAGGACTGCTATCCAAGGCATTTCACCTGCGATGACGAAGATTCACTTCTTATGAAGAAATGAAGACAGCGGTGCATTCGTGGCTCGTAGTCCAATCTAAAACATCGTTGTTTACAGATGTACAGAAGTGTATTAAAAAGCAAGGAGATTATGTTGAAAAAAATATATTTGTACAAAGTGTTAATAGAAATAACTCCTACAGAGCGTGTGGAACTTTTGACCCACCCTTATATTTTGTTACATGCTGTTGCATGTTGCATGTACCTTGTAAAACATGCATATTTACAGGCTTTTGCAGGTAATCCAATCTGTTGTGCTGTTTGTATTAATTGTTTTGAAAAATGCAACGCTTACAGTTTTGCAAACGTTGGAGAAGAGCTCCAAATCGAGTGAGAAAAACTGTAATCGATCAATTAGTCAGTCAGTCAGGCAGCCAATTAGTCACTGAATTGGGCAGTCAGTCACTCAGTAGGTGGTGAATCAGTCAGTGACTCAATCAGTCAGTCAGTCAGTCAGTCAATCAATCACACATTTAATCAATCAGTCCGTAAATTAGTCATCATGAAAAAAGGCGAGCACAGCTGAAAGTTTGGGGCAATTCTAAAACATATTTCTTTTACATTCATAATCCTGGAATGTGCATAATCATCACAATCGAGATCTAGATGTGTTGTTAATTTGAAAATGAGTTGCATTAATTTTCACTTAAGGCTTTGACAAAGGACATCACAAGTGATTTGAAAAAAAAAAAGTACTGCGCTTGTCAGCAGTACAGTATGTCACCTTGAAAATAATTTTGTTCTGCCTGCCACATTTAGAAACTACTGCACACTACTTATATAGAAAAGTTATTTAAAGCATCCGTACTGTAGGCAGGTAGAGAAACGAGGGGGAGTTACTGTAGGAGTCCTTTAAGAACCCTGCATGGGCTGCAGATGCTAATTCCCAGGGTTGTCCCACTGGATTTATTCATACAGCAGCCCTAAATCACATGCCTCATGATATACATTATACACACACCAGAGGAGACTGGATTAATCTGGACAAGACCTGAGACCAAGTTCTGTGCCAAACAACTTCCAGGTGGAGTAGAGCATTGTTTCTCATGCGGATTTAAATAAATAAATAAATAAGTAAGCAAATAAATGCGGACAGACTCTCCTGAGATGCTTCTTTCTTCCACAAAATAGCCTCATAAACATGAATGAGTATGCGACGGGCGCATATTACTGTATCGCCAGTGATGAGCGATAGCGGACCCTGTGTTGTCCTCAAACTTCATGAAAAATAAATCAGGCTGTTAAGCTAACTGTGTGAGGATGCAACGCCGGCCAATAACATTGTGTACACACAGAGTGCACGAAGGTACGCCGATGCTCTGGTAAACAACCTTTGTTTGCCATTGGCCTGGTTTCATCTTTCAAGTGATGGCTTCGACTGCATAAATGCTGGGCCTGAAAAACCGAGGCACGACGCCAGGAAGCAGAAATGTAATCAATCCGATGCCTCTCCACATCACAGGGGGAGCGAAGCCACCTCCTGCTCCTCTCCACGGAATGAACAATGCGGGATTATGGGTTTAATAAGATTTATTGCTAGTCTTTGAGTGATTTGTGAAAATTATTGAAATGCTAAAAAAAAGAGAGAGAGAAAAGATGATCAGCACTGTGTCCTCATCTTTGTATTACACAATGCACTCGTGTGCATGGTGATTTGCATAATATTGCGCACTTACAATGGGGAAAATCATTTTTCTTGATGAAACAGGGGGGCTTTTAAATGATATATGCACACCTCGGAAAGCATGGATGCCTTTATAAGTACAGAACAGTGAGCACCGCATACAAGTGGGTCTATTTAAGGAGGCACGGTATACTGTACGTGGTTAAAGCAGCTTGATTCTGCCTTTCATTGGAAAACTGTTACTTCCAAAACCATGCAGTTATACGCTAAACATTTACAATTTTAATGATCTCAGGGGTTTTCAGGCTTTCATAATTTAAAACTAAGCTTTGTAGCAATTTGTTTTTAAAATTTCACAACAATAACTATACTTTTTTTTATTCCTCTTCTTCTACTCCTTGTTTTTTTTTTTTATACAGGTAAAGGAAATGCCTTCATTCGTGTTCCCTGGTCTTACACACATACAGTACATACACTACACACACCTACATGATTCTGATTCACCTCAATCCTGTTTCGCTCCCTGCCTCTGAGTGAGTGCTGTTGTCATGCAATCTCCCGTCCTATATAAGCGCATAAAATGTCAAACCGCAAACTTTTTGTAGGCGGACTTATATAATATAATAATGCAGTAATGAGGCATGTAAGCACGGAATCCGAGGAACTGGATCCTCGTATTTATATCCATACGGCTGCGTGTTCATGCTCACTGTCCGAAAGCCACGCCACATCTGTCTGCGAGATGAAAAAACAAATAACGCAGTAATGAGGCTTTACACTGTAGAGCCAGAAACACCACATGATGGCTATCAGGGGGTGACATTTGTGTGTCATTCCAACAGGGAGCGCTGAGCCGTGATTGGCTTAGAGACTGGCAGACAGATTAGGACTTGCCTCAACCACCCAAGTGTGCGCAGCTTTCTTCAGCTAATGGGCCTAAAATCAGGACAGGAGGAAAAAAAGCAGTGATTGTGTGACAGGTTGTGATTTGAGTCACACAAGCCAAAGGTGCAATTTAAATGCATTTTAAGGGCCAGTTTTGCAGATGGGGTGCAACAAGTTCACGTTTAAATGATCCAGGTTCTGCAATTCAGCCCAATTCCTTTAAAAAAAAAAAAGATCTAGGGTTTCTACACTGTCGTGCTCAGTCAAGACATTTTATCTTCTGGATTGCATTAAAGCTTGAATCTGGAATGACTTTCCATTTCACCCAAATTAATCTGGTTCAGGAGCTCTTAGTGTTGCCACGTTTAATACAAATTTAAAGCCATCATGTTTGTGTCAGTGTGTTTGTGAGCTAGTGTGATGCTTATTGGAGAAAGCAATATATGTTCAGACGTGCTTAAACACTGACGAACTGTACTCATCAAACAGAAAAATAGGCCATAGATAAGTGCTTTGAATGCAAAGGACAGAGACTCCAACATCATTTATACAGTAGGACTTGTATACACTAGAGATAGAGGAGAAATTGTTCCAGTTATGAATCATGATTCTTTTGTGTTGCAGTTCATGTATCTCCACACTTAAATTTTTTTTTTTATACATTTATTATAGAGATGATCCGGTCGATCGGCCACTGACCAGAATTGGCTGGGTTTCAGTTTGATCCGATAAACTAATGATCAGATGATCAGCCTCAGTTATAACCAATTCTGTACCGAGTGCAGAAGCCCTGAGTGGCGCAACAGAAACGCACTTGTATGGCATTACCTTATCAAAAACCATGCACGTTAAAATCCTCCGATTGGCTGCGAGTGAATTAGTTTCAAAACCGACACATTATACGTACACCCTTACTCCAGTCACCACTTGCACTAGAAGCTCCTCGTACCCGCGTTAGAAGCCATTTTAAGTTAAAAGTTAAACTCTGGTATTTGAAGTTAGTTTGTATTGTTTAAATGCTGCTCTTGGGTTTAAAGTGAGAAGACTAAATGCTATAAGGAACAGGCTACATTTAATTATGAATGAGCGAGTAAGTGTTTATTTCAAACCATACTGAGCTGAGTTTTCTAAAAGCATTGCAAAGCTGAAATCACTTTAACTATTAGACAAAGAGTCTAATAGTTAAAGTGTGCAGCTTATGTGACATTTAATGATGGTGTTTGTGATGCGATCCTTTTCAACCCTGGTTTGATGGTAATGAAGTGTTTCGTTTTTAAGCCTTGAAAGCTTCATGTTACCCAAATGCAAGTACAGTACACAAGCTCCTGCTTTACAAACGTTCAGACAAGGAAGAAGCAGATTCAGTCTATTTGTCTCTGACAGTAGTGAATAAATCCTGCTTAAAGTGTTCCTCTCCCTGCAGACCACCTCCCATCCCTGTGTTAATTGCATGTGTGAACTCCTACTTATTGTCATTTCCTGTCAAATTAAGCGAGGCTCGGGAGGAGCTCACGCGCCATGGTGATGCCTGGATCACACGCTCTGACGTGCACTGATGCATGCAAATGGGAGCGGGAAAAAAAAAAGAGAGAGAGAGAGAAAAGTCTGGAGCGTTACATAAGACTTAAGTCAACTAGGAGACAAAATTGTGTATTGCATAATCCACAGGCTGTGTGTCTAAAAATAAGGCTGCAGAAGATATGGGAGCAAGGTGAAACCCTTGATTTGATCTCAAGACACGATTCAGATGATCAGTGCAACTACAGTGTTGGAGCAAAGAACACCAACAACCAAAGGGCCTTGCTCGTGCTTTTATAGAGATTATTTATCCTAAAAAGGTTTCCTCATACATCATAACTGGCCAGACTCGCGAGCCAGACTGGAGAGCCTAAAACATAGGTAACTAAATTGATTTGTTATTAATGATGCTGACCTTCCATGTAAACATGTTATGTAGCACATGAAAATGTCACTTCCTTGACCTCCAGGGAAAAGAACGATTAGGGCATGAGGGGACAGATGGCCCAGAAACCACTAAAGGCCAGAAAGAAGTCAGTGTCACTGCATATGTTTGGAGCTTCCAGACGAATATTTTTCCATCCCTGATGGATGGCGCACGTGCCACATGGATCTGCTCAAGTCTGAGTGATGGATGGTCGGCATTTTGCAGAAACCACTCTGATCATGTGACTTAGCCAAGTTACGTTGTTTTGCTTTACCGCGGTGTTAGCATTGATCACACCAGTGAAGTTGTGTAGTTCTCAGGCATCATACTAGAATTTCATCCATTTTGTCTGAGTGTGATGGGTCATTTGAAGAACTTTTCAATCCAGTGATTCGAACAAGTCCCACTGGTCCCAGAGAAACAACTTGAAGAACTTCATCAGAGGTCTCGCCAGTTTAAAGTTACACGTATAACCACACAGACTTAACGCTTACTAAAGTGTATCCGTAAAAGCATCTATATAAAGGTATTTATATATCTACTGTGTATCTATAAAAGTCTTGAGCCTCCTCATTTCTTATTTCCTTCCAAAGAGCCAGACTTTCTTGTATTTTTAATGCTTTCTTGAGGAATAGTTCTCCAGGCTTCCTTAAGGACATTTTTGCCTCTTATTTTCAGTTCAGTCCCTGTATCTAACCAGTTTCAGAGGAATTTTTTTGTTTCATATTTTATGAATCATTTAAGAATAAAAAAAGTCTAACTTAAGGCATGAACTAGTGAGAAATAATGATCAGGCCAGTGATTAGTATACTGGTGATGCTGAATACTGAGTGGTTGGAACAGACGAGAGGGGAAATGAGGTTGCTGCTGAGGTTGTTACATAAACAAGCAATTTTTAAGTTGTATCTTTAGGCACTGCGCAGCCTGTCACAGTAAAACATTTGTTCCCATTTCTTTCATTTTTATCTACATTATTAAATATGAAGAAATGAGGAGTGCACTTTAGCACAGAACTATGCATATATATGTATAGTTACATTTTATGTGGTACTTCCTATTATTACTTAGTTGGCACCGTTGTCTCTAAACCATGTGCTCTATGAGGTTCGAATCTCGTTGCTGGTTTCTGTGTGTGTAGAGTTTGCATGTTCTCTCTCTGCTTGGTGGTTTTTCTCTATATGCTCTGGTTTCTTCCCACAGTCCGCAGATATGTGTGGTGTAAGCTAATTTGTATTTCAAAAATGCCCATAAATGTATGAATGTGTGCTTGTGGTTGGCACTCAATCCAGGGTGCACCTCCTCATGTGCCCTAATTTTCATGGGACAGGCTCGAGAACCTCCGAAACCCTGCGTATCATCAGCAGTATAGATAATATATAGATGAACTTTAAAGTCACAGCTATACCTCTGGCTGTTTGTTCCATGTTTAAATGGAACATCCACCATACAGTCCCCATAAATAAGTTGTTACTATAGCAACCATAATGTATTAGAACAAGCATGCTAATATAGACCTTGCAGAGAGAACTTCTCTCAGAGCTGATGTTATAGAAACTTAATATACCGTGCATAAATTCCATGTCAGTTTTTCTCTAATGCAAAAAAATATATATATATATTTTAATATATAATATTCTTTTACCCATTGGTTAGGTTGTTATGCGTAAGTTAGATTGTAATCACCCATGGCACCCGAAGGAAGCCTTCAAAGAGGACCTTCGAACAGGAGGGCTTAGAGATAAAGCAGGAATGCCATACGTATTTAAAAGCAGCGAGTGAAATGTTCATGGTGGACTGCTTCCTTAAGACTTCGCCATTCACAGTGTCAAGTCGAATTCGGGCCAATCTTTTGCCTCTTTGAATGTGGTTTAAAGAGGGGGAAAAAAGCATCGCTTTTTTACTCATGACTTCCTCAGCAAGGATTTCATAAATGGTCCCAGTCCAGTGACGTGATTTCGGTTATCTTCATGTATTGATTTGGCTAATGCGTTTATTGAAGTGAAGCGATTAAGGAAGGATAGAATGCAAGTGTCTGTGCACTAAATTAAACCACAATATTAGTTTACTTTAAAACCAATATAGTAAAGCCTATATTTACTTAAAAAAAGATTTGAGAAGAATATAAGGAAAAGAGTGTGCAGGAGTTCAGTCTAGCATTTCTTGAGATTAATCTAAGGATGAAACATGCATGTGTGTCTTTATTTCCACAACTTTAAATGCGACTATAAGTAACGTTCTTTAATTGTTCAATATGCAATACATAACAGATATAAGAACAGAAACGGAATAAAACACTTCACAAAATGCAGTTATTGTTAAATTGAAAAATAAATGTGTATGTCTGCGTCACGAGTGATGAAAGCTAACAGCTTGATTACTGACGTTACTGGTCAAATACAGTCATACTCTAATGGTCGATCAGTGCTTCAAGAGCTCCTTGGATAGTTCTTGGTTTTTTTGGTTGTCTACATGTTGCGGTGATGTTAATTTGCCAATGCGGCAGCTTTGAGACTTTGAGACAATATCAATATTTGGTCATTTTTAAAAGTTACAATTACTTGATGAAATGTCAGATCAAAATGCTTTACTAATAAAATGACGAATACAGAGTACGCCAAAAGTCTGGATCGACAGGTGAACATGCTAATGCTGTGAAATTCAGCAGCAACATCTCTATATAAACAATCCTGTCTTGAGTACATGAGAACGAGTTCTAATCGAGTTTTAAAGCCATATTGGATCTGAAAGCAAAAGAACAGTATCACACTTCATATAAGGGAAATGCCTGCGGATCCGGGCTTTCCCAGTTAAAGGCAATAAAATCAAATACGATTTGTGGGAATATTCATTTTAAAATCAAGAAATTCAATCTTGAAATTCAACAGTAAGGAAAAGAAATAGTAAAACGCTAAAAAGAATATAGTATAAGAGCCAGAGTGCAAATCCTAACAGCTTGAGTGTAGGCATATGAAAAAAAAGAAATGCTTTAATGTTGTTTTTCAAAAACACAGCTACGCACTGCTTTTGAGCACTATAAATGCTAAATGCTGCTTGACCATGTTTCGTTTGGATTGTGAGAACAAAGTTGGGTGAGCTGACTAGCAACCGTGAATGTAGGCGGCCTACCGGGTTAGTCTGACTCCCTGTTTTTGTTGTTGATTTTGGAGATACAACTAATTTTATTGCCACTTATCCTGTGGTAGATCCAGGAGCGAGGAACCTAAAACCTATTTTAGTGAACAAGGGCACAAGGTGGGGTACCAACCCATTGCAGGGCACAAGCACACACAATCTCACACCCCATGGGCAATTTGAAAATGTCAATCAACCTAGCCTATATGTCTTTGAACTGTGGGAGAAAACGCACCAAGCATGGGGGGAGCATGTACACACCACACACACACACATACACAGACTAGAGCAGAGATCCAAACTCAAACCCCCAACTCTGGAGGTGCGAGGTGACAGTACTAACCTCTAAGCCACCAGGAATCGCTCCATTTCACAAGTTGAATTTTCTGGTCAATAATGCAGAGATGTACTGTAACTACGACAACTATCAAAGAAACAACATCAACAAAAGAAGGTATCGACTAGTGAGTCAAATATTATCTGCACTCCGATTATATTAAAGCATCTGTTGGCTGTACTGTCTTGTCAGCGCTTTGTGTTCAAGGCTACTGTCTCCCCCAGTCACTGCTGTGCAGGTGTGAACATCTTATATCAGTTGATTTGTAATTATGGTCCGAGCAAAAATGGATGACCCACCTGTGATTTGCACGAAAAAAGAGTAACATGTAGAGATTTTTTTTTTTTTCCTTAATGGTCCAAGGGTCTACCTGCTTCAAAACAACTCGGGAAAGGGCATAAACAGAAGCATTCTGCAAACAAAATTTATACTCTAAGAAAGTGAATCATTACCAATGATGAGAAATGGATTAATCACTATGAGCCTGAGAGTAAACGGAAGAGTGCAGAACAGAAATATCCTCAAATCCTCAAGGGTGTATTAAAAAGCAAGGAGACTATTTCAAGGAGTTGTGTATTTTATCTTTTCATTTGAATAATTTCTACAGCCTAAGTGTGGATAATTTCTGACTCATCCTTGTATATTCCAAGAGTATGCAGATTGGTTAAAACCCGAGCACACAAACTATGCAATGTAACTAGGCAGACACGTCAGTGTTTAAATAACTGCTTTCTACAATAAGTATCAGCCCTGGGCGACTCAGTGTTGAAAAGGCACACAAACAAAACCTCAATAGGGGGGGTCAGCTGCATTTCCTCTGCATGATGCATCTCTTTATTTCGCCCCCCCACCTCCTCAGGAAATGTTAATGAACAACGCTGAACTTGAATATACCAAATATCTCTTACATAGTCCTGGAGCGTACAAGTTTATTACATTGAATGGTGTAAACTATTATTAGCTGAAGGAAGTCGGCCATTTAGCGTGGCACAATTAATTAGCATGTGTCAGACTCGTGCTGTCAGCAGAAGGAGGCGATATTATTGGAAGCATGTGATGTGGTTGGGTTCCCAGGCTTCAGATTGGGCTATTTGCATTTAGTGCTGTGGGTGTGTGAGGCCTCACTTAATAAATTCTCTCCTCCACACACACACCCCCCCCTGACTTAATGTTCTTCTCCCCATTCCGCAGAGAGCGAGAACGAATGTTGCTGCCTCAGGACAGAGTTTCTCTGCCATACTGCTGGCACAGATGCATGATGAGGTCTTAGTCACAGTTTAAGGAGTGCTGGAGAGACTGCCTCGCACAAGTCTGTTACTTCTGGAGCTACAGAAGGATATACTGTGCATGTGTGTGGGGGGGATACTAACAGTGCTTTTGCACTTGAATGTGCACGACGTTATGATGATCCATGATAGACATTTTCTCATAATTTTTGTGGCCAAGTGCCTTGGTGAAGTTGGATAGCATTCTCTTGGTTCTCTGGATAGGTGCATATGGGCAGAGATGAGAAAAAAACACAGAAAAGGTCAGACCGATAATGAGCTTCAATTGACAACAAATGTATTTATCCACAGGAGCATTTACATAAGAATTGTGCTGATAATCTAGTAAATTCGTGAGGATAATGTAGCAGATAAACGTTAATGTGAATGCTTCAGCTCATCTGATGAGTACCTGAGTGGAGGTGTAAAGTTTGATAATCAGTTCAATTGGTGAATACTTGACCAGGTCATTTTTTTCTTGCTGGAGTTAGTGTATTCTTTCTGTGCAAGGTGTATCATTAGGGCACGCAACACGTTTTCTGGATTGAACACTTTAACCATTCCTGATCGCTGATTCCTGATCGTCTTTGCTTCAGACTTTGATCCACTGGGTCTTTGGCTGAGGAATGAGAAAAAATTGACTCATAGATGAGACTGATTTAGTGTAACGAATAATAATGCAGAAGGCAGGAATTGTCAACTAAATAAATTAAATGATGCAAGGCGGCGTAGTGGTTAGCGGTGTGGCTTCGCACCTCCAGGGTCGAGGGTTAAATTCCTGGCCTGGTTTGTGTGTGTGTGTGTGTGTGTATGTGTGTGTGTGTGTGTGTGTTTGTGGAGTTTGCATGTTCTCCCTGTGTTTGGTGAGTTTCCCCTGCCTCGTGCCCTAAGTCTCCTGGGATAAGCTCCAGCCCCTGTGACCCTGTATACAGGATAAAGCAGTATAGAAGATGAATGAAAGAATGAAAAAAAAGGGTCCCTAACCTACAGTAAACTCAAAAGTTGGGGAAACTAGTTCTTCTTCTGTTATATTTCCCTATTATATTTCCGGCAGTCTAAACACTTTACAGCAGGCAGAACCACCTGATTAAATGCTTGAAGCATGTAAATGCACATCTTATTGCATGCAAACAGTTAAGCTGGAAAGATTTCAATCAGACTGATGTAATATTATCCAAGTGAACATACTTTAGCTACACTTTAGTCATATTCTTATCTAAAATATTTCAGCTTTCTCTGGGCTTTAATGCTTTTTTGTGGGTGTGTTTAAATGTAAATTGATTAGCATTTTTTCAACATACATAAAACTATGGAAATAATAAGGATTACTGAAAATTTTCTAAATATGGTAGGAATTTTGATCCATGCTAACATTACATTCACACAAAACTTTTCTAAATGTTGAGATACAGTACAAAACTCAGCATCTCTGACTAGAGGGACTTTTCTTCCAGGAAGCCTGGTACAGCGATCCTCAGACATATTGTACTGACTGTCAGGATGTATTCCTTTTGTTACTCATTTTTTCTTCCAGAATGCAAAAGCCAAACTTTATTATATATTTTACCGTTTTTTAGTTTGTTTATTTATTACTTCACGCTGCTTGAGAACAACATTAAATAGACCAAACTGCACATGGTTCCTAATCACTATATGTGCTCACTACATAGGGTGTAACATCATGTTATTGTAGATACTTGTATGTACTTTATGTAGTGTGAAATATGTACAGTATGATAGTTCATGGGGGAAAGTATGGCCACCCTCAGCTACTGTACCTTTGCCATGTAAAGCACTATGACATCAACTTTTTATAACATCAACAACTTTTTATAACTAATGTTCATGCCATATAATTTTATAAGCAGACACAGGTTCTTACACAACAATCAAATTTGGTTCAGACATTGTAAAATGTACTGTATGGTACCAAATAGCGACGATTCTCTATTTCTGTGCCATTGTGTCCCAGTTTGTCTCCTTTCACATAGATTTCTTCTTCATTTCTCCCCATGGTGTGTGTGTGTGTGTGTGTGTGTGTGTGTGTGTGTGTGTGTGTGTTTGTGTGTTTGTGTGTTTGTGTGTTTGTGTGTGTGTGTGTGTGTGTGTGTGTGTGTGTGTGTGTGTGTGTGCTTGTGTGTGAGAGGGACGAAGAGCGAAAATTTGTGTACACAATAACATGCCAATGTATTTGCATTATGAGCTTTGCTTTTTGCACACTAAGGTCTCGTAGGACTCATAAGACAGAATGTAGTACTGCGCACTTGGTTGTGGGAACGGTCGATATTCAGCAATCCTACAGTATAATACCTGGCACTTTGCTGACAAATTAAACCACTGTTGGCCACAAAACATTGTAAAAAAAAAATCCAACTAAAGCCTTAGTTATACTTTCAGCAAGAACAATATAGTTCTTAATAGCTTAATGGCTTTTTCTCCATCTTCAAACTATAGATATTAGTAAGCTTATGAAGCCCTCATCACAAGTGTCTATCTATCTATCTCTCTATAGCTATCTATCTCTCTATCTATCTCTCTATAGATTCCCATCTTTCTTTCTATCTATCTATCTATCTATCTATCTATCTATCTATCTATCTATCTATCTATCTATCTATCTATCTATCTCTAAAGTAACAGATAGATAAAGTAACCACAACAACAACAGTCAGTTGTTGTTTCAAGACTTGAAGGTCAGCTGTTCTGGAACAGTTCTCGCAAGAACATGAGTGTCAAGTGCATTTGCAAAACTCATTAAGCGCCATGAAACTGGCTCTCATGAAGCATGTTTCATCATGCTTCACCAATTAACATCATCTCAGATTGGAGCCGTTATGCTCTCTAAAGCCTAATCCGAGGTGCTGTTAATTGGTGATTCTTGATGCTGATAACTCTAAATGAACTTTTTTCTACAAAGGTAAGTTTTGTCTTGCTTGATGATCTTTATGAGAGCCAGTTTCATCATGGTGTTTGATGTGTTTTGCAAATGACCTTGACATTACTGCTTGTACAAGAACTATTCCAGAACAACTGGCCTTCATGTCTTAAGATAACAACTTATTGTTGTCGGTGTGATTTAATTACCTAATTCCATGTGTGTTAATTATACTTTTGAAATCTTGATGGATGTATGAATGGATGTGTGCCCAAACTTTTGACTGGTACAGTAGCTTACCCATAAACCTCTCCAGTGTACTAAACACCAGAATCCTGATTTGTATTACTCATCACGCATATCATGCTGATCTTCAAAAACCAGCATCACACCAGACATATGAGTTTCTTGTACGCTCTTTTTTTTTTTTAAGTTAAATATTTACTGCCTGGCTAAAAGGAACATTATACAGTATATACAGTAATCTTTTTTTTAAAGTATTTCCTTTCATTCTCTCTTACTAATGCTAATTATGAAATGTTTTCCATGTTTACCTATCAACAGGAGACTTTAACTTTTTGAGAAATGTTATAAAAAAATAAATAAATAAAAAAAAATCAGTTTCAGAATTGTTGTAAATAAATTTAAGTATTTTAAAAAAGCATGGCTTTAGTCTGACCGTGCTGCCTGACAACCAAGTTTTATTTTTATTCTGTTTAGGTTCCTGCCTGCCCTCCGTAACATTTGTATTTTGTTGACCCATGGATTTCATGCCAGAGTGTACAAAGTAGTGAAATAGTGTACAAATAAGTAATACTCTGCTATTTATGACATACTATTCACTACATTAGTATGAGTTGCAGCTTAATGGTTGTTGGGGTAAAATAACTACCATCTAACAAAGAACATTTCAAGGACATGTAGATGTTGAAATAGTAGAGTTTGTAGGACACTTTATGCGTTATATGACTATACTGTATGCATTTGCTGTTCTCCTTATGGTTGTGCTAAATACTCCTGGTGGATCTTCTGGTGTGACTGAGATCAAACTGGTATAGAGTTGCAGCTGTGCCTTTGCATTAGCTACCCTGCCAGAAGGTTAGATATGCAACCTTTTTAGACAGCATATCTAGGGGGCCTGACATATCTAGCCACCTGCTGTCTTCCACCTTGACAATGCTAATGGGGGAAAAAAGGGAAACAGCTCAGCAAGAAACACTCAATGAGTGGCTGTTCCGAGGATAGAAGTGCCTTGTTGATAATAAAGGTCAACACAGGGAGACCAGAAAACCACTTTGTACAATTACGGTGAGCAGAAAAGCATCTCAGAATGCACACCACATTGACTCTTGAGTTAGATGGACGACGAAGCAGAAGAATATGCCAGGTTCTACTTCTGTACATCAGGTTCTACCTCTGTAAGGCCAAGAACAGAACGCTAAGGCTGATGAGGCATTGAGCACATCATCAAAACTAGATAATTGAAACCTGAGTTTCAGTCCAGCCTGGTAAAGGTGGTGTAAAGGTATGGGGAATGTTTTGGCACACTTAGGGATTAAGACAAGTCATTCATCGCTTGAAAACCAGAAGCATTTTGAGTATCACTTCTGATTATGATCACCATGGGGGGATATGATGGACCTTTCCTTGAAAGTTCAACAGATGCTTCCTCAAGTACGCCTGTGAATTTAGACCAGAGATAGATAGTTCAGTACAGTGCAAACTGACGAAGTTGCCTTTTTTCTCCTTGTGTTTGGTTACATTAAAAAAAAAAGACCATGATGTGATTTGATCATAAATGTGCAATGTATACATGCCATGATATGCAAAACATTATGAGCGATGTAGTCACTAATGCAATGGGCAATGAAATAGGAGATTCTTGGTATACCATAAAACTGGAATCACAAGGGATCCTGCTGGCACAAATAGATGATCTGTGAAGGAAACAAAGAATTGTGGAGCATCTGTTCTCAATGGTTTGTGTGAATGCTGGGGACACCAAAACGTTGAAGGCACCATGATCCCTAAACTCAGCACAGCCAAGACACTGAGTCAATTTTATGAGGGAGCCTCTGTTACGTCTGGCCAGCCTGGTGGTGTTCAGAAGATCTTACAAGAAAAACTTGAAGGAGAAATACCATATGCCCGCTACCTTAATCACTAGATGCATCTCATTATCATTCAGGCAGAGTCAATTGAATGAAAAATAGATTACTTTTCCAGAGCATTCAATGGAATCTAAACTTTTCCCAGTTAACTAATGATCACTGTGCGTCTTAGGCGTTTGCAAGACCAAAACTGGGTTGGTTATCTGGCAACTGTATCAGTTGTTATTGCATCCTTTAAAGACATCATATCGCTACTTTGACGCTGTCCGAGCCGCCAGTCATGAAGTAAAGAAGTCATAAAGCTTTATGTTTTTTATGAATAAGATTTTGTTCATCCCCGGAACAGGCAACTTCAAGAAGAACAGCCAGCATAATACAATATTTACAAAAGCTCTCATCGCTCTTGAGCCACATTTCTTAACACAAAAGCTATGAAAGTGAGCACAGAGTTAATAAATATGACTTGTGAGGAATTCGAATTTGTTGTGGCAGAACAGTTTGTTTAGACTTGTGTTAGACTGAGTGTTTTCATGGCATTGGAGCTCGCTATAACATTCCGTCACAAATTTAAAGAATATTTGTACAGACAAAAGATGAGCCATCTTTGAGACGCATCTAATTGAAGAGCATCACAGTAAGTGAAATGAAATGATCATTCAGTACCACAACTCATCAAATTCAAGTTCTTCTAAAGGTTATATCTGTAAATGTTTTTGTTATCATTTTTCAATGATCAGTCGTTTACTTTTACTAAGTGAACATGTTTTGATAAATCCTAGTTAAGGTTATTTCAGTTGTCTAGATACCATAATAGCCAATGGATGTATACTGCGGCCTATGTTATATTGTTGTACTTGTTGTATTTTATAGCGCTCCTGTACCGGTATCAACGGCATTTACCTTTTCATGCAGTGGCTCATGATGTTTGTATTTCATTTAGCAGGCTGTGTGAATAGGTTTGTTGAGTAACAATGCTACTCTGATATTCTGTATATAAGTATGTTTGTATTGAAGTGGCAGCTTGTACTGTAAGGCATTGTCTGGGTGTTCATTTCATCAAGCTAAGTGTACTTGTTTTGAAATACTGTGGAATTCATTGTCAATGTCAATAATCCGTCTAGAGACCAACCCTTTACAGCCCTAGACAAATACAAACTAGTCTCGGAAAATATAACACATAGCAAGTGACACTGAATGATGTAAAGTAAACGTAAAGGTAGTTTTGAAGTACTGTTCTACGATGTAGAAAATAATGACAAATAAAAAAAAAACATTGAATTAGAAAGTGTGTCCAAACTTTTAAAACTATATTTTAATATAATATATTCTTAGTATAATTTATCCTAGTTTAACCAACTATACATGAAGTTTGACCTCATCACATATGGCGTTATAACGAGTTAACCACTAGCCAGTTGGTTCAAATAATGTTGCCTATCAAATGCTGATGAATAATGCAGTTAACCTCACCTTAATGTCTTTTTAACATTCACCTCAATATCTTTTACAACCATTAAACCCACCATGGCCAACAGAAAAACGCTGTGTCAAACAGTGCGGTGAGCCAAACTACCATTATTTTCCCTGCTATTAGGCAAAAGTACACTTCACTGTACTTGGAGATGAAGTGTATTTTGTATTTTCACCTCCTTTTGATGATACTGCAGGACACTCAACTAGACTGATGGAGAGCAAAAGGAGAGGTTTAATGTAAAGCTCTGTCTATTAAGAAAATTGATTGGTTCAGTTAGCCCAAAGAGAGATGAATAAGCACGTGCATGCATTGGCACACTCTCTCTCTCTCTCTCTCTCTCTGTCAAAAATAATACATTTCTGTGATATTGTATATGCAGTTGTCAGGGGCCTGCAGTAAATACGCCAGCACCTCCCGGGAGCGGTGGGTGCGGATACAACTGAGAAGAAACCAACACAGCAATTAAAACTAATTTAGGCTGGTAAAAACTTCACCAGTGGGCATACACAAACTGAAAGATAAAAAAAAAAAAAGTTAAAACAGCAAGAAAATGATACCCCATGAATGAAAGATAATTGTAGATCAAACAATTTGGCAGAATAAGGCTAACTCTATAACTGGGCACACTGATAAGTGAAGAAATGGTTCATCCCGATTCTCATTCTATGGCATGTCAGACAAGTAGCTGCTAGTTAAAGATGCTCATTCAGGGCCACAGTTAAAGTTGGAGACTTGCATTTAACAGCTACAGCAAATATTAAGACGTGCTAATCCACCAAAAAAATTTAGTCAAGATGTGTCCATTCTGAACTCTTTGAGGTACAGTGCGTTTGAGCAAGGAAGAAAAGGACAAGGCCACAAGAATGTAGGACCAGGACAATGGGCTGTAAATGTTTACTTCTCAGCGGCGACAGTGACAAAAAACATGGCCTTGATAGCGACAGCTAGCATGACGCATAAACGAAAAAGCGAGAGCACCACAGCCTTCTTGTTAGTGCCTAGGGAATAGAGAGAAAGATGAGCTTTGTCTGAGAGGCAGCACGCTGTTCGGGCATAAGGGCCAAGGGGATTTCAAGGCCCCGTGATCAAGCGGCTCTGCTTAATGAACCGAGAGATGGCAGCGTCACATAGAGCTATGAAGTAGTGCCCCAGAGCAAATAGGAGGAAGTGAAGTAGCCCTTTTCTTCTTCTCTCTTGCTCACTTTCTTTCCTCCTCTGTCACTACTACCTCGAACCACGTCTTTTTGTTCTGCTGCCCTGTGCAGCACGCATCAATGCCAGCCTGCGACGAGCTGTCAGGAGAAAGCCTGAAATAAGCTGTTGGTTCCTCGCTGGGAGGATGCAATGCTAAAACCCCAGCATGATGTTCAAATAAAAAAAGACAGGACAAGTGGGGGAAAAAAAGAGTGTGTCTTCAGAGAAACAGTATTACTCATTAACTGTTACGTTTTGTGAGACTAAAGAGGGCCTAAATTTTGCCAGGCCAGCTGCTGATGTCTCTCTTGGCACACCATATGAGCTTAAAGAAACCTAAGAAGACCGTAAAGCAAGTTAAGCTCATGTTAGCTAGCCATCGTGAATAATAGTGACAATTCTGAACATTTACTCATATGAAGTCATATGAAGGTACTGAAAATGGCAAAAATGGCAGGACACAGATGGTTTACATGTATAGCATTTTGAGTCTCTTTTGTTTTTGACCTTAAAAATATAAATTAAATATAAATTATATATATATAGACAGATAGGTAGATAGATATAGATATTAGATATTGATATTACCTTTGATTTTAAACAAATGTGCAAAATCTTTTGGAGTAAAGAAAATCATCATATAAATATATCACAGGTATCTGAAATTTTTTATGGGTTAAAACTGGCTATCAGGTACGGTTTAATTAATTAAAGCAAAAAAAAAAAAAAAAAAAAAAAGCTCAGGTGGTTAAGCCAGGTTTTGAGCTTAAGTTTTTATGCATATAGTACGGCCGGTATAACCATTGAGCTAAAGCATCACACACTCAACAGCTCTATTTTTTTGTTTGTTTGTTTACTATTTTGTTCTTTTACATTGTAATTTCAATTCTCTTTATGTATGTATTGTATATGTAGCAGAATCGACAATAATGCAGACTTTGACGTATTTTGGTGGAATTGTGTTGATTATAGAGCACTATGTCCAATCACAAACTAGGGGCACTCAACAAATCCTCAGAATCCACCCAATCCTTGGACTCATGAATACATACAGAATCCCCAGTTCAGATGAATCAGATGAATCATTACCCACAATTTCCTATATTTCTGACCATGCAGGAATATTCCTAGATTCCAAAACAACTGTCTGCTACTTGTTCCGACAGTTACTAGCTAACAACTTCTGAGAACAACTGAATGGTGTAAATTTCAGGTTTGTATTTATCTATGTAACAAAACAGTTTAGTCTAGTTTTTTTTTTTTTTTTTACCCGACTGAATCGGGATTTGCTCATCTCTATTTCTGACTAGCGTTAATTAGCAATGGATATTTTTCATTAAGGTAGCACATGCAAGCTAGCTGGCAAAATTTGCAATTGAATAGTATGAACATTTAGCTTCTCTCAGAATTCCTGTCAGGTTAGCATATGTTAGCCTTCTGACTAGCATTAATTATCAGCGAGCCACCCGAATGTGACCTAGTCCTGCCAGTTTATCTCAATATAATACTGTGGAAAGCCCTGTGTCTGGATAAATACTAATCACTTTCTTCTTAGTGCCTTCTAGTAAATGAAACGGATTGAAGCTGAAGAATGATTGTAATTTGACACTGACCCGTGTACTAATTCATGTTTTGGACAGTTTTACAAAATGGAGGTCATTACTATTAAGAGAGCGAAAGGTTGCTGGGGGTGTATAGCCATAATGAAAACCCAAGCGTCACCCCAGAGTGTCCCTCTTAGACGTTAAATAACTCAGCTTGACTAAAACACTTTGCTATCCCTGCTGAGAGAAAAAAACACATGCATTATTTACCAACAGAAGCTGCAGTATGAACCCTGGACAAATTTCATCCCCTTTGTGCTTAGCTGAGCCAAACAACAGGAAGAACAGAAGAAATTAGTTAAAGTGGAAGATAGAAAGAAACTGCAGAAAGAGAATCAGTTATGAGACAGAAAACTACATTTTAGAAATCAAAATTCAAATTGGCACCTGGCACGGAGGTGTCCTGAGTACATTCACTCTAATTTCACAATCATGTCAACCATTCTATGGACATTTTCCTTAAACTAAACCATTGTTCCCTGCAGAAAATGTCAGACTTTCATGCTGTTTCATTGTCAGCACACTACAAACCAACCTCTTAGTCTTATTCTCTCGCTAAAAAAAAAAAAAAAAAAATCTTTCTTTCAGTGCGTAATGTGTCTTTTTCCTTCCTCTCCCCAGTAACATTACTGTTGGAAAGGCCATGGCGATTACCTGAGAAACGCCACAATTTAGCACCCTAGTGCACCCTTTTGCATTTTCTCCTGCTTGTAATGTGTATGAAATATGTTTAGAAGTATATGACAGATAATTGATGCACATTAGAATGTATGAGGGGGGAAAAAAAGACATTTTCAGAAATGTTTTTTTTTTCTTCATTATTTAATATGTAAAAAAAACAGCACTGTTAAAGTAGGCGAAGCAGAAGTGAAATGCATGAAGTGCTGTATTCAGAGAAGAGTACTTAAGTATTAGAATCATTTAGCACTTAATATAATAATAATAATAATAATAATAATAATAATAATATTTATCTTATGGTTTATCCTATGCTTCACCAAACACTTTTATATATATATACACATATATATATATAAAACTAAAAATCTTGGATCTTCTTTTGTGTAACATTTCCAACAGAGTTTTTAGGCTGATGGTATTCTTATTTCCTAATCTAGTAAACTACAGTAGAATAAGGATGCTTTTTGACAGAGGCAATAAAGCGCTTTTATAAATTGCTCAGAATAAAGACATGTAAATGTAATAATAAATATTTAAAAATATATATTTATTATATAATAAATAATGCATTTATTAATCTTAAAATTAATAAACTGTAATTAAATTTATTATTTCTTATACCAAAATCCAATGCAAAAAAAAAAGAAGTGTGCTAAAAACTGAGTAGAAAAGAAGAAAAATTTCCTACATCACGTCACATGTTTTCCAGTTGAGTGGCTATAATGCGGTATAGCGACATATTACTGAAGCGAAAAAGAGTTTGAAGGAATTGAATTTTAAAAGTTGCGCTTCTGCATGCTGCATGAGGTCCACAACCCCAGTGCAAAACTGAAAAAAAGAACCTTCCAAGAGGCAACATACTTTTGAAGAATTTTACAGTGGCGTGCAAAATATAATAATAACAGAAGAACAGTTGCATTGCAATCAGGTGAAACTTTGGTTGGTTTTCCATTCACATGTTTTTGTCTTTTTTATGTTTGTGCCTAGGAAGACTTGGGTGTAAACAGCTGCGTGCATATGAACGCTGTGTATATAGTATAAATTGCTAAAAAATAAAAAAATAAAAAAGCCTAGCTCAAGCTGAATAACAACTTGGCATATTGATGAAAAAAATGCTAAAATAAAGGTTGAAGCAAACATATCCCCAATAAATTATGCATGCTCTCGCGTCTTTCCTTGATAGTGCGTATATTTCCATGCCGCTCTTTTGATTATGTCATCTTGTTGCCTTCGCCTCGCAATATTCTCACTTTAAAATGGCTGATGGGAACATTTGCATTTTCTCTCACTAACCTTTCAGGAATTCACTTTAACATTCAGCTCTAAGTACTCCTAGTCAGAGCTAACAGTGTTTGCATTAAACAAGACGACGAGGTCCAGGTGCATGTCGGATTTCTGTATGCTCACAAATGGGTCAAAGGCATCTAAATAACATTGAGGAGTGAAATGAAATGTTTTTTTTTTCTCTTCCTTTAATTAGGCACTTCCCCTTTAAGGAAAAAAAAAGTGCTCACTCTATGGATGAAAAGGGGAACAAAAAGGCATGAAAGAGTATGAGAAAAATGCATGAAATTACGCCTACTGCTGTAACGCATGTGAAATGGTAAATTTATTATCTCAGATAATTTGAATATTACTTTAGATTAAAAAAAGTTGGAATACTGGAAAGTATGAACATGTACAGCACACAGTACTTGGTCAGGGGTTTTCTTTGCATGAATTACTGCAGCCATGCGGTGTGGCATGAAGACGAAGATAAATCTGTGCCATAAATTAAATCAAAATGCTGAGTAGAAGGGACATCATGAGCAGTTTTGGTCTAGATTACTTTACAGCAGCCATCGCTTTTAGGAACGAATATAGTGCTTTTGCCCTTGAAGTGGGCGTGGCTATACACGTCACTCAATAGAGCAAATCATCTTAATAGTTTAATAGCCTCTATAAAATGCTAAAATCTTCACAAAACACAAGCAAACGTGTGACACAGCATGGTTTACTTTACGCTTTTGAAAACTACATTTTCAAAGATGTATGAACAGATTGTATTGTTATTCTTCCTGCAAAGAATAGAAATCAATATGTTCAATAAAAATTATGTTATGATCAGTCATGTGCCAGACGTAATAATCTACTTTAAACAGGAAGTAGATTTGGCTGACAATGAAAGACGTATACTGTAACTTAGCATAAACAAGATGTAAAATACTCAACATTACAAAATGTTTTTTTGTTTGATTTTAACAATTGCCTACTGTGCTGCGCCAGGGTGCCTAACAAGGGGGCAGGTTAACGCAACTCACTTGGGCTAAAGGCTCATCAAGGAATACAATCTTTGCCACCGCTGTGGCGCAAGACTCCCCATGATGAGACGATGCCATCTGAGCCAAAAGTAGCATGAACTCCAATCAGAGGTTTCCTCCAGAACCGCAACAGAAACTGTGCTAGGGTTTGTCCTGTCTCACATGTGCTCTGCTGTCTTTGCCTACATTGCACCACCTGCTCAGCGCTGCTTGTCTCATCTGTTGTGCATACCCCTGTACAACATCAAGGACATTGCGCCATCTAAGCAACGTGCTTTTGGACCTGCGACATTCACAGCCTTATGCCCTTTAAGACCAGCATAACGGTGGCCGGGGTGATGTGGCTTACCACATCGACTGCAAGAAATGGACCAGGAGTCTTGGCACAACGGTGAACAGGGTGCAAAGGAACCCCAGCCCGAGTCCACAGAGGGTAAAGGACGAATATCAGTGGCAGTGGTTAGCACTGCAACAACGAGCAGACGAGCTCACTACAAAGATGAACCTATGCAGCACATCTGGAGGAAGAAGCTTGTGAAGAAGCAGAGTTAACCAAGCTTCAACAGGGTCATAAAAAGATAAGTGAAAACTCTGATACTCCTGTTAGTGTAGGCTCTAATGGTTCCCAGAACCCTGCTGAGGGTCCAGTCTGCCCAGAGAACCCTGCTGAGGGCTCTGCGTTTTAGGACCCTCTGTTCGATCCTCTGTCGGCTTCGAGGATGTCCCTTGAGGACATCCTGTTTGCTCCGGTTAGCCTGGACCTCCGATGGTACTCCATGGGTGGGGTTTTTTTGATGGTTCAGGGATAATGTTGGAGACCTTGCATAAATAAACTAATATCATCAATAAGAATGCCTTGACTTGTCTAGGCCATCTTGTTATTAATCAGTTTGCCTAAAATATTCTTTAAACAGAAAGGAAACGCATTCAAGCATTCTTAAAATATTCATTTACAAGAATCTAGGATAAATTCTAAGATGCACGCAATATATTATTCCCACCAGCTCTTTAATGCAAACCCCCCCCCCCAGAAAATTAAGTAAAATTAAGTCATTGCTGATTATGGTATTATTGTGATCTCATTAAGAAGTGTACTTTCTAGGCAAAAACTGATTAAGTAAGTGAATGAAAGAATCAGTTTCATTATTAACCTGAACATAACAGCTTAACAGGATGGTGAGTATCAACACACCACTTCCTCACTCTATCACAGCTGCCTCTGGAGCTCTGTCCATTTATAATTTTTTTACTTTTTTGTTGTTTAGCTCCAGCTTCATGCGTTTGGGCCCTATTTCCTCCATAATCACAGTGAAGGAAAAAAAACGTCCAACATCTGAGATGCTTTAAAAGCGCTGTTAAAGGAGGCACTTTGACAGATTTATCTGATATTGTGCATTTCCGTTTCGCTTTATGAATCTCAGCCTTTTATGTGGAGGAAGTGATTGAACGGGGTAAAAATGGCAAGCCGGGGAACGCATCGCAGGGGGGCTGTGGCTCTTTCCTGTGCACCTGGAGACAAGGACGTGCGACTTCTAAATCAACATAATGCACTTAGTGTTCGGGATGGAGGCGATATATTAAAGCACTGTATGGCATGTAAAACAGAAGAAGTCAACACTTTTGTGAATGCAGCCGTACGGATAGAATGAGGAGAATTTATCGGCATAGTCAACATTCGCCGAACTTATGAACAACCTGGCAGGAGTGCTGTGGAATCTTTAGGATATTACTACGAATACTCAGTGACAACTACTGCATAAAAGTGTCAGCTCTGCTTTTTTATACCATTCACAGAACTCTGTTTAGATGAGTCACAGCACTTGACTCATCTACTCTGCTCTGAGTCAGGGAACTAGTCCTTGTTAGTCATTATCTTCCCAACTGGTGGAATCTGGTAAAGGAAGAAGCCACACGGAGTTACTGTACTTGGATATTAATCTTTATGGATATCAGAACAGATATCAGAGAAAACATATTAGATATTAAACTGTGTACTACTCAAATAATTTATATAGTGAGAGTGAATGACAATCAGGCATCGAGCTGGCAACCTGACCTTTTAAGTAACTGCCACATAAATGACGGATATATCTCCAGGGCCAGAAGTATCTATCACCCTATGTTCTGGATGGAACATGGATGGACCAAAATTCCTAAAAAAAAAAAGTTTTATTAAATAAAAAAAATATTGTTTTTTTTTGTAATGTTACAAAAGCCACTAAAGTAAGCTAATGTATGTTAACTAGGCGACACTATTAGCTACTAGCTAGCTATTAATGTCTTTAAACAAAAACGAGCATGAGACAGAGTGAAATTTCCCAAAACAAACTGACACAGAACAGTTGTCAACCCAACTTAAAGATGAGGAACCTGAACTTAACATGGGAGGAACTTCTGACACTTGTATTTGCTGCACAAAACACATCAGACTAGAAAACAGTTATTTGAAATATGTGCCACAGACAAGTCCCTGATTAAATTTTTAAACTTCTATCAGAAAATTCAGCATAGGCAAAAAAAAATTAATAATCCAGCCAAAAAAAGGCAATCTTCAAACTCAAGAACTGAGGCTAAAAGGAAACATGATAAGATGCCACAATGATATGTGCTGTGACGTATATCATTTTAAGATATTAAATTGCTCAAATTGTGATATGAGATGTTGCCAATATCATCCACGTTTGGTACTGATATGGATACATTTAACCAATTAAAATGTTTTAACCATTCAGATTTGTTTTTGGTAAATTTGACAACCCAGCTGTAATTCACATCAGATAACATCCTGACTAGCCAGGCTCCTTACATGCTTTTAACCCTGTAACAAACCTGATTGCTGTTTGTTCTAAAACACTTTCTGTAAACCAGCGTTTACCAGAATTTCATCCAACCATCTAGGAACCTCTCTAGTCCAATTAGGGACAGTGGTGGCCAATATGGACCACATGATATTTATCCCCATTTTCACAAACGTGGTAGGACCAACATTCACAATCTATGGGCAATCTGTATGTCTTCGGACTGGGAGGCAATCGGAGTACCAGGAAAAAAACAACCAAGCACAGGGAGAACATGCAAACTCCATGCACACAAACCCTGAGGCTGGAATCAAACCCAGACCACGGAGGTGCAAGTTGACAGAGCTAACCACTACGCCACCATGCCATTTTACCAGAATTAACTGCTCTATATTCGTATTTCATGAGCTGATGTGTGGGCCGGAGCTATTTATAGACAGGTCTGGATATCTATGTGAGAGAAAAGGAAGGAGTGAATCAGTGCACTGTGTGCAATTGAATGTTGAAATTTTTAAAGAATAAAAATACATAAAATATTAGATTGGAAACATAGGTCAATGTTGATAAATCAGTGTAAGGGGAAACACTAGATTGTGCTTTAAGAATTGTTTAAAAAGAACTTAATCTGAAAACTGTCTTTAATTATTAACGATTAATCAATGAATGATTGTTAACGTGTTCGACAATGGGTTAGAAAAATGAGGGAAATGTTCAAGCCTAATTGGGATCTCACTCACTCACTCACTCATCATCTATAGCACTTTATCTGGTATACAGGGACACCGGGGGCCTGGAGCCTATCCAAGGAGACTTAGGGCACAAGGCAAGGTACACCATGGCCAATCCAATGCAGACTAATTAGGAATAAAAGAAAAAAGCGATATTTTGTCATGTCTGTATGAGATGCACATAAGGGTATCATTATATATCTGAGCATCCACAACTGAGTCCAGTCATCCACTATATCTACCTCTTATCCCATGTAGAGTCGCAGAGGACTTAGGGCCTGTCCTAGGACCATGGAACACAAGCACACTGGATGGCATGCCAACCCATAGTGGGCCACAAGCCACTATACACACATATACCCATTCATACAATATGGGCAATTTTGACCACCAATCAGCCTACACTGCATGGCTTTTGACTGTGGAATGAAATTCAGCAAGCACATCGAGAACAAGCAAAGAGAAGAAGTGAAATTTGAACCCAGAACCCTGGAGATGAGTGACAATGCTAAGTTTCAAGCCATCATCTGTTTGTTTATGTGCATTACACAAGGAATTGTCAATGATTTTAATGGTAATGCATACAGGTAATGATGAAAATTGTAAAAATTCCCATTTCTGATGTTCATGTGCATGATTACTCTAATAGTACTCAACATAGTCATTCTTCAAATATCGTTTAACAAAAAACCTTATCTCCAACATCTAAGAATTCATATATAAATTCAAACAATTGAAACAATTTATTCAATGACAAATAAAAAGGTTTAGAAGAAATAGCCTGTCCATCACCTTTGCTTATAAGCTTGTAGGCACAAATTAATTATATATTCAGTGAACAATATTTCTGTTGATAGAAAGTTCAAGGTCATTCTGAATCTCTGCAAAACATCTGGTCATTCTGAACTGGTACGATCTAAAACTCCATGGACGTCCCTGTATAATAAAATCTGATAAAAGCGTGCTGTTTTCAATTTCCACATGACATGAGTCATGCCTTGGCTGCTAAGACGATGATTTAAAGCTTACTGTTATTAAATATATAAAAAGAGGTTCGCTCAGAAAAACAAAAGAATGGGAGTAGGACAGAATTGTTTTAATCACTCACTTACTGTACTTACTCACTCATTGTGTACCGCTTTATTCTGTATTCAGGGTCGCGAGGGACCTGGAGCCTATCCCAGGAGGCTTAAGGCACGAGGCGGAGTACACCCTGGACAGGATGCCAATCCATTGCAGGGCTTCTTTAAAAAAAACATTTATATAAACCTATGTAATAATACGTATAGACTTGGTAAGCAGGGAGCAAAAAGGCATGGCTAAGAAAAAATATATAAGCAAAGAAAAAAAAATTAAGGGAAAATGTTCCTATTTGTTTTTGGATTTAATTACACTCTTCTATGAAAAATCTTTACGAAGTCCTTTGAACTGGTATACATTTTGGCAGCCCCACTCCATACTCTGGTCTATTTATAGAAAAAGTCACCGAGTAGGAAGAAAGCTTTGTATGTACACCTCAGGGTAAAGAATGAAAGCGAAAAAAATAGTAAAAAAAAAAAAAAAGCAGACAAAAAAAAGTGTGCTCTTCAGCAACAATATGCATAAATACATATAGATTTAACATAGTGAGATATGGGACAGCCCTCTGAGGATGTGCAGCAGGCTGTTGCCATTTTTAAGGACATGAAGAAAAAAAAAGAAAGAAAAAAAAAACCCTTGTGAGTTAATAAGTGTGGGATGAAAATGCAAAGAGGAAGAATTTTATTTCCAAGATTTCACTTGGCAAGAACTAGCTTTGTCATTAGCCAGGGAAAGAAAAAATAAATATTATATATATATATATATATATATATATATATATATATATATATATATATATATTTTTTTTTTTTTTTTTTTTTTTTTCTCACAGAAAATCCCAAAGCTGTTGTGCAGTCCCACAGAGAAAACGTCACAGCTTCAGACTGTAATTATGAGTCCTGCAGATGAAAGCCTTGTTTTTTTTCCTCTCTCTCTTTTTTTGGATTAAGGTAGCAGTTCTGGAAGGTCACCTTTTGAAAAATAAAAAGCAAGAGAGATGAAAGCGTCTTGCTCAGTCTCATTATAGCTGAATGAAAACAAAAACCCTCCCTGCAAAATATGCTACAGTACATTTGTTTGTTTGTTTGTTTTTGTTTGTTTTGTTTGTTTGTTTAACACTATTTCAATGCATCACATTCTTTTGGATTTATTTATTTATTTATTATTTAACATTTAAAAAAGAAATCTTCATATATTTTGCTCTCTCTCTCACACACACAAACACATGCTCACACACACTCACATGGGTCTCCAGTGTATAGTTATATATATATAGTCTAATGTCTATATATATATATATATATATATATATATATATATATATATATATATATATATATATATCAGTACTGTGCAAAAGTCTTAGGCGTCATATGATCTGTAGTACAAACTTTGTTATATAAGTTTATTGTCTGCATTATTATGTAATGCAAAACCCAGGAGTCTACATTATTGATTTTTTTCCCATCTGAAAACTGGTCTGTCATGTAATATGCCGCTTTCTTTACAGGCATGCAAATATTCTTCTGTAATGTTATTAATTTATTAATTTTAGTGTATCTTTGTAGGGAATGGTCTTGTACAATAAACTTATATAACAAAGTTTGTACTACAGATAATATGACGCCTAAGACTTTTGCATAGTACTGTATATATATATATATATATATATATATATATATATATATATATATATATATATATATATATATATATTTGCTTAATAGGTCCTCTTTAAATAGAAAAGAAAACTAGTGAAAAATAGGATAACTCATACTTTATATAATAAATATTATACTGTATAAGATACTCCCATCACTATGCTTCACTCTTGGAATGTTTTTTTAAGCTTTGTTAAGCACTAGGTCATACTGTAAAACTTTGGTTCCATCAGACCAAAGAACTACTTTCCTCAATTTTGCTGAACCATCAATTTGATTTGATTTCTGAGCATCGTTATTTTCAATAAAAGCACTAAAGTCTGACTTATCTCAAACAGCTAAATTTTTTCAAGGTTTTGAAGTATTAATTAAGGTATTTTATAAATATTGAAATGCTGTTTAACATGCATCGGGTACTAAGCCTATTAATTCTTTTTACACGGCCATCTTCTCTTCCACACTCCAGTCCAGTGGGTGTAGATACAGTATTGAACCAACTGACCAATAAATACTCTTGCAAAACTTGAGTAATAGCAGAAGATGCAAACGGTTTCCATGTTCTGCTAAAATTGTAGTCCAATTTGTCGATTTTAGACTGGTTAGTATTTATAAATTCAAATAATTTTTAAAATGTGAATCAATTCTATAGCAAGAACTGACCTACAGATTCAATTTATTGAGCTGACAAGGTTAGAGTGAAGGTTAAAGTGTAGAATTGATTAAAATTATCTCATTGACTTCTTGGATGTCTGTAGCTTTTCCATCCTATACCTTTTTCTTAGCATTACCACTATCATGCTATTTATAAATAATTGCAATTTTCCCTTTTTTCTTCACTATGTGCTGTTTTGTGTATATTCATGGCGGTCAATCCCAATGTACGTCATGTGAGTTCCAGGTCATACAACTTCAATATGTTGTGGTGAATAATTATTCATTCACTTATTAAAAAATATTTTATTTGTTAATATTGTCTTCTTCTTCTTCTACTTATTATTATTTAATTTGTTATAACCAGCTTGAGCACCTAATAGAACGGATATCTGACCGGCATGCCTTCCTACTTTCTTTTCAATCAAATATGGGCAAGGAGGTGAAACACATTTCCTGGTGTATATTGTGGTGGGATTTTCATATTACTTGGGAATTCATTATACACAAATGAAATTTTAATCCTTCATATGATGCGTTTTCAGCAATGCATCCCCCGGATATAAGCTCCCCAAACACCCAATCTTTCAATATATGTGTACTGAGACCTGAGCGCATTTTAGTAATTGATATCAAGATGTTGATGAAACACACAAACCTCATGTAATTAAATTTGAAGAAAATGTAGTTTGTCTTTTATTCTTCTCCGTGACTCATAAACCAAGGAAAACGCCTCCACTAGTGTACATCATTTATTACAACACGCACAGACATATTTGTAGAACCGGACATACTGTATCATTATTAATCCACATTTGTATCACCATGTTATTATTACGAAGGGTGTTCAAGTCAAAAAAGGACTTTTGATTGCGCAAAATAACAGAAACAGTTTTGAAAGTAAAACCCGTTTTTTTCTCTGTAAAATCCCCTGCTACACAAATGCTGGGATGAGTGCATTTGTGTAGCAGGGGATTATACAGGGAAATACTGGAAATGGTTTTACTAATGCTTGGATACCATCATGGTTGAACGTTTTCTCAGTACGCTGGACCCTGATGGGACTGCCTGCTTCATGTCTGAAACACTGGCCTCCTTTAATGGACCAGACTTGTGGAAAAGGCATGGACCACGGTCAGGACCGTACAGTGACTGTGGCAATAACTCCCAGCCAAGTTCCTGGAATCTGCAAGTTGTGTTGGTAAATGATTGTGTATACAGTTCCCACAGACAGATTTCTTCTGCAAGTTGGAGATAAGTTATACAGTGACTTTCAAGGATCAGGTGTTCCACTCACCAAATGTTCATGGTAGGCTTGGGATCAGTCAGGATCATCGTTCACGGATGTACGGCCTTCTTTAAAATACATTTTTGTGACCAAGACTCTCATCACAATACTGTGCTTGAAGTGTTCTGTAAATGTCAATAGGTTTTACGCCTTTGTTCACGACAAAGTCCCGACTTGACTTATCCCGAAATACATTTTTCACAAAGGAAATTCACACATATTTACATTTTGAAAATCATTAAATCAATGAGAAATGCTTTAAAGGCTTTAAAGACATGAAACGTTGCTGGAGTGCATAATCCAACAAAAATCAAGGTTAAATGCATCTTAACTAGATGGCTTTTCAGCTGTTTTATTTTTATTCATGAATTTTACATCTCTGGTTCTAATTAATAAAACAAGAAATGGCAGTGGACATTCAGCCTTATGTAGGAACGTTATAATTAACCCTGTGTTAATGGCACAACTGGTAGACCTGCAGAATTCCCATCAAGGACATTCATCTTTAAGACCAGCTTGTAACAACTTCCATTCTTTCTAAAACACTTACAACCAATAAAAACCTGAGAGAACAGTTGCAAACATGAGAACATTGTTGATCAGAGTTTCAAATTAAATTTGATTAAATCGCTTCATTAGAAAATGCACTAAAATGATCTGCACTGTGAATTCTACAGTATATAGAACCCTAAGAACTAAGACCACTGGAGTTCTCTTTTACAGAAGGTTTCATGTAGGATCCCTTGTCTTGTGGGTGAGCAGAATGAGCTCACTACAAAATGAGTTTGTAGAAATAGTTAAAAGGTTAAAGCTAAAAAAATAAGCTGATAAGCTGTAACGTAATTAGTGATATTATTATTTCATTTTAAAGCCCGCTTACATGTCTGCCTGTCTTTCTGTATTCTGTACCTTATTAGTAGCTTATTTTAAAGTAGATGATTAAATCCGGCACATAACTGTTCATAACATGGCTTTTCCTCAACATTTCACATATGGTGCAGGTTAAACTTTATCTAAATACTGCACAAGATTCATTAAGTGAATTTAAAATTAATTAATTCATTCATTAAATACATTTAAAATTCATTAAATTCTGTCAATTTCAGACACACACAGTTTGGCACATGCTCAGTACGCTGTTGAAAAGTCTGGTTTACAATCTGGCACAAAACGTCCCTTCTACTCAACATTTTAATTTGATTCATGGTACAAGGTTTTCATAGTGTTCTTGCTTTTTTTTGACATTTGGGCTCTTTGTTAGTGCATTATGGTTGTTTCTGTGTCCTCTGCATACTCTTTGTATTTAGGGTAAATATCGCATTGATTGGCTCTTTTGAGTGACACGTATAGCCACGCCCACCTTGGGGAAAAAGCTGGTGAGGTTATATTTGTCCAAAAACCGCTCAATGCTGTGAGGTAATCTGGTACATATCCCACAATGTCCTTTCTGCTCAAAGTTTTGATTTCATTTATGGTACAGGTTTAACATCAGGCGCATGATATGTGACAAAATCAGCCGGACAGACATTCAGATATACAGACAAACAGACAGACAGATTTTTTTATGTTTTGGTGTTTTTATGTTATGTAATGTATGAGACAAAAAGACAAATAATGATATTGAAAGAATGAGTTCTGACCAATGTACAGGCAAAACCTTTCTTTCATTTATCCTTTTTTTTATGTTTATTTAGATGTTGTTTTAAGTACAACCTTTCAAGAAAGCTAGAAATCCCCTTGATATGCCATTGAAAATACAAGGGCTTAAGTGTTCTTTGATACCAAATGGGATTCTAGGGGGATACGTTTGATTGTTAGGTTGGTTGGCTAGCTCGAGATGTTTTTTTTTTTTTTTTGGCGTTTGAATTCTGTATACCACCACACTGAATTTGAAATATTTAAGTGAAGTAAAGAATTTTACTTTAATTCAAGCGGTTTGACAAAACTGTGGCATTAAACATTCAGGAATGGCAGACAGTTCTAAACACATACCCCATTTTTGTGACTGTATAATGCTTACTGTAGAAATGCTTTTCAGAGTTGCTTTCATGTTGTTAAGGGTTCTTAGCTTAACAAGATGGATCCTTAAAAACACTGTAACTGGGTTTTGCATAGAGTCTGATTTGGTTTCTCTGTAAAGATAAACAACGGGCTCCAGATTGTAGAATCAAGTTTCATCTACTCTATACGTAAGTATATTTTAATCATTTATTCATTCCTTCTTTCATTCATTGGTTTATAGGAAATCATTTCAGATGATCAGCTCCAAGTGTCCCTCCCCGTAAATAGAAAAAAGTCCAACTCTCAACCCCTCCCACCAAAGAGGCTGTAAAAGGTCCCTCAAGAATTAATGAATAAAGGTTTTAGATCCATCCAAAGACACATTAAGAGACTGTTGGGTAGATTTAGGATGTTTCTAGAATTTGTTTATCATGCCTATGAAAAGGAAGAGGTTACGACTAGAGACCGGTCTCTCTCTCTCTCTCTCTCTCTCGATCACTTTCCTACACACACACACATACACACACACACACACACACACACAACGATGAATATATTCTCAAGGAATAACTACCGCATGATATATTTTAAAAGTTCACATAATATCCCTGAGATATTACAATTCTTTATCCTTAATGTCTCCTTTTTTTCTACAATATATGTACATTTCCAAAAACAGTAGATAAATAACCACGAGCATTTCAGACACAGACAAAAAAGTCACATGGACACGAAACGTCATCTGACTGACGCATTTTGCATGCAGTGTTACATCACTTCTGCCCACAATGTTCCTTTCATCTGAATAAACAGTGAGCCTGGCACCGCAGCTGCAGTAATCTACGTCACTGAATAAACTCTGTGTGTTTTATCCTCCACCACCCCTCTCAGATCTCTGTTCTTGCACCATAGCTTGACCACACACAGACACACACACACACACACACACACACTGTGTTCTATGGCAGTGTAATCTCTTTTTCTTTTTCTTTTTTTGGTGATGGTGGTGGTAAAATCTAGGGAGAGTTTACATTTTAAAGACATCATCGGCTAAAAGGCTAAATAATTGGTTCATTGGTTAATTTTCAAGGATTTTTTAAAAACCTCACACTCTCCTTTTTTAAAAGACTACATCAATAGCTAAAAATGGTGCTAAAAATCTTCTGTCCTTATCCAAAATGCACAGATGAAGTATTTTGAAAATCTGAACTTTAATAACTGAAGTTATTTAATAACTAATTTATGTGTACATACCTACAGTACATACATACATCTGGTTAATATACAGTTCAATCTAAAAAATGGCACACAAATTCAAACTTCAGGGTAACCTACTGTAACTAGTTTCAAAATTTCACTTTATTATTAAATAAATGCATAAAAATATTAAATTAAATGCTTGTGGCAAATTTTCGCATTCCATATCGTTTGAATTTAAATGTTGTCTGTATATGATTTATTCCCTTATTTACTCACTTATTTATTTATATATATATATTAATTTATGCTATGTAGCCTTTTTTTATTCCAGCGATCAGATTTATTCCAGCTGATTATTACCAGGTGGTGTGGTAACTGAATGATCTCTTTTTTTTTTTCCCTTTTCCGTGCTGTGGCTACATTGAACAACATCCACAGTTTTAAAACTGCAGTGTTCCACCTTAAGTGCTCGAATTCCCACCTCTGCCATCGACCCCTCATGTTTCAATTAGAGCTATATGAAAGAACTCTCTTGGTGGTTTTTGTAAATAAATCTGAGAACCTGAAACAGTGAACATAATCACACCACAAGGCAATGATACAAGCATAACAACTCCCAACGCAAGTCTGATTTATTAGAAGCAACTAGCGAGTGATTTCTTTGTCCAATTTGGAGATAACAATATATCAAAGGTGTTAGCCCACAGCACTGCTAAATTTTTGATACTGATTGGATAGAAGGCATGGATTTTTTTCTGTCTCTTAGAGCATGGCTGCAAGCTTGATTACAAAACACTACATCGAAGCTAACATTTTTTTTTCTTTTTTAATCAAGAAAGTTTTCCTGATCATTTTTTCAGCCCAAACTATTAATTTGACTGTACGATTGTGGTTACAGTAAACATTTAGTGCTAGCTTTAATGTTTAGTTATTTAATGTAGTTTCAGGAAACTGACAATAAATAACATAAAAAAATTGCTATTGAAATTTATAGACTTATATAACAATAATTGCATATACAGTGGAACCTCAGATTGCGAGTAACTCGGTTTATGAGTGTTCCGCAAGACGAGCAAAGATTTTTAATTAATTTTGACTTGAAAAACGAGCATGTCTTGGTTTGCGAATGCCAAGTTTTTTGACACCGACACACACAAACACTCTCTCGCCTTTACACCCCCCCCTCCACAGCTTCACACAGATACACACACTCTGCTCTACACAGAACTGCTGCTCTGTTGCGATTCTTTTCAAAGGTAAGGTGCTGGTTCATTTTATGTTTTTTTTTTTTTTTACTTTACAGCAGTGATTCCGTTTTGTGTGGTTGTTGTGAAACTTAAAAAGCGAGGTGGGAGGAGGGAGGAGGAGTTTTACTGTGTAAGACAAGGCGAGGGAAGGGGCTAATTCCACACACACACACACACACACACACACACACACACAAATACACGGCACCTGCGCGGACAAATGGAAACAGTTATCTGTTGGGATTTATTTAAACTTTTTTTAAAAGGTAAAGTGCAGGTTAATTTGTTTTATTTTTACTTTATATATTGTATTAATTATTTTTCTGTATTTATTTTTTTGGGCTGTGAAACAAATTATTTGAGTTCTCATTATTTCTTATGGGAAGGTGTTTTGGAATACGAGCCTGCTTCCGGAACAAATTATGCTCGTAATCCAAGGTTCCACTGTATAGAGATGTGACTCTTAAACATGAAATTCAGACTCCGGCTCGAAGAAAATGTAATTGACCTTCCTAAATTTTTATTCAGGACCGCTGTCCTAAATTGAATTTTGCTACTCTCTAATTCACTACATTTGTACATGATGTTGTATTATATGACCACAGTGTATTTAATATTTGAAGCAGGAATATCAGCCACCTACTACATATTATATATACCTGTAATTGTGTGAGTACCTTTCACAAAGAGAGAGAGAGTTTTCTACGATGGCAAAGGCAAGTGTGAGTTAACAGAAGCTCAGTATTTTTGATATTATGAAGTATTTTGAAGGTACTGTTACACATGTCCATATGTATATTCTGTATTAAAGACTTCTACTTTTACTTAAGTGATATTTTATCTAGTGGATCTCTACTTTTATTCAAATACAGGATTTATGTACTTTGCCCACCACTGTCAAGATCACATGATTAAAATAAAAAGAATAGGAAACCGTAAGGTGAAGATTGTGTAGAACTGTAAATATTGTTCACCACAGCTTTATATCTATTGTAGAAAATAAGCTAGGTAAAAAAACCCACGCAAGTCCTAATTATTTTTTTTATATTAAACATTGGCTAGAACACTAACTTTAAATGCAACCAATTGACTTTAAGAATAACAAATGTCACTGTATGGATTATGTGGACTAAAAGAGCAGATAATGAATTTCAGGGATATCTATGAGACACAGTGGTTCTGGACTTACAGTAATAATCCCACAAAGAAAAGAAAAAAAAAAAAAAATATATATATATATATAGTCATAGCATTTGTAGTTAAATCTGAGTCTCAATACCAATATGTGCAAGATAAAATAAGATGAAATAAGATAAGGCTTATTTATTTATTTATTTCCAACATGGCCTAAACCACCATCGTTAAGCACAAGTCCAGAAAGCACTTGGGAATAGAAAATATGGACTGAAGACACAGAAGATGAATTTGAGAGATAGGTATCAGACAGTGGTGTTAGAGTTAATACCTTTTCTTACATGAGCTGATATCTCACAAGATAAAACAGCTTAAATTCAAGGTCAAAAACAACGCCTTTGTTTTTGACACACAACTGTCTGAGGAGCTGCTAAGTCTGTGGTTACGTCTGTGGCCTGAATACTGATGCACAATTTCTGTATCTTCGCTACATACACAGAACACGACACAGAATACCAAACTAAAAGAGTTATTTATTCAAATTTCATTCCACTATCTAAAACTCCATAGCAGATACTCTGTGTGTTTGCTAAAGTCCTACGACGGATCAATTCGTCTCTCTCAATATTGCTTTTATCCGTTGCTGTCCAGAGAGTGAGGCAGATCCTTATCTTCTGTTATTTGTCACACCAAAATACGCTCCAATAAAGCTGGAGGATTTTTTTTTGTTTTTTTTTTTGCACCAGCCGATGAAGAAATTGTTCTAATCGGCATGTCACTCGCCACTGCATTCCCTTGTCTCAGAAAACAGCTCCTTAAAAGTGGACACTGATCCATGTCTTGGACAGAGATATCTCTCAGATGGGTGGACAGAGTGGTGTCATCAAGCTAAATGCCTCTGTGCACATGAAAATCTGCCATATTGCGAGGGGTGGGGAAAAAAATCAACCTTGAAAGCCTACGAAAATGCCGCTTAATGCTGCAGACAAGGACACGTCGAGTAAAGTGGCTCATTTTCCGGATGCAGCTGTGATCACAAATGAAAATGTCAAAGTGACAAAATAAAAGAAACGACTAAAAAAGACGAGACATGGGGAAAAAAAGGCCACGGAACAAACTTCAAGGTTTTCAGCTGATGACACAAACAAAATGTGGCGCTTATGTTTTCATTGGATTCAGTGTGAGCTTTAGTATTTTATTGCATTTTTATACATCGACTTTGCATGTATTTGCAACCTTAGTATTAAAAGGAATGGATGATGGAAGTAACTTAATGTAATCCGGACTAACATAAGCAATTTTTTCAATCATTAGTAAAAAAAAAAAAAAAAAAATTTGTGCAAATTATCACACTAAGTGGTGCAGTGGTGTGAGTTATCTCAAGCTTCGAATGCTTGATACCCGCCTCAGGTCTGTGTGCATGCCTGGAGTTTGCCTGTTCTCCCTGACCTTAGTGGGTTTCCTGATTTTTCTGGGAACTCCGGTTTCCTCCCACAATTCAAAGACAGATTAGGCCAATTGGCAGTTTTAAATTGCTCATAGTGTGTGTGTGCGCACCTTGTCCAGGGTGTACACCGCCTCATGCCATCAGGCCCCTGGGATAGGCTGCAGGCCTCTTGTGACCCTGCACAGGACAAGCGGTATAGAGAATGAGTAAGTGAAATGAATTAGAATTTATCTTTTGTACTGCACCTATTTGGAGTCGCAGGACGTCCGGAGCCTATCCCAGGAACCTTCGGGCACAAGGTGGGGTATACCCTGGACCGGGTGCCAATCAATCCATTACAGGGCACACAAGCAAATGGAGTACCTGGAGGAAACCCACCAAGAATGGGGAGAACATGTAAACCCCACACACAAAAACCTGAGGCGGGAATCAAACCATTGACCCGGGAGGTGTGAGGCCACAGTGCTAACACAGCGTACACACTTCGTATTAAAAGTCAAACACTATACATACAGTATTGGAGGAAATGAATGTTCAAGGAAAATATCACATTTTGGATTGTATTTGTAGAGCTCAGGCCTTACTATAGTCCTGCACACTTGTGAGTAAAAACAATTTGGAGTATATGGTCATTTAATATCAAGTCAAGTTTATGAAGTCACCTGAAAATGATTGCATCAAGTTTTATTTCATGACAGATGCAAAACAATTTGATTTTATTTCATCCCTTTTATACTGTGCAGGCATTCATGGACATTGCAGTGAGACCCTCCTCACCTGTTTTCATCTCCTTGGTGAAGGCCAATAAATTGGCCCCATCTGAAGCGGAGACTTTTTTTGGTCAGGCGGTGTATAAAGAATTCTCCATAAACAAACCGAATGTAAAAAGATGATCTAAAGTCATTAGAATGCAGCCTATGAATATAAGATCAATCTTTTTTACACATGACACTTTCCTATTAATGCCTTGTGAATCAGTTGTGAATTTAATTCAAAGCTCTTCACACTGTGTATTTGAAAAGATAATGGCTTGGTGAATGAAGTAGGCGATGCGTCGACACAGTTCCCGAACTACCGCACGTGCAATCCATCAATCTGACTGAGCATGAATCAGATTATCTAAACATAACACATTTGAGTGAATATGTACAGTATAGGAGGGGAGATAAGACAGGAGCTCGCAGGGAACGTACGAGATGTTGGGAGACACTGAAGGGGAAGGTTTTCACTTCAGATTTAACAGGTATAGAGATGCTTTTCAAAGAGTAAATCTTGTAGATTAGTACAGGAATCATCCATAATCCCAAAGGATTGTCTCCAAGAAATTATTCAGCGGCTGCTTTTTATCACAAATCACTAGAAGTAAAGTGTCAAAACTGTAATCCCTTTAACTTGGCCACACTGGGTACACTGCCATCTCCTTTGGTGCGCAACACACTCAGAGGTCAGCCTCTCATTTTACACCGACAAAAATCTATTACAAAACCCATCCCTCTCCAGCATGCACTTATACCCAGTGGAGAAGAGCGAAGGCCTCTTTAATTGTTTCACTGCTGCCACATCTCCTGACCCAGATAACTGGAGTTCATGCTGCCGGGCTACAGTCGACGCCGATCGATTTGATTCAATACTTAAGGGAATTGAACGTGGGATTGCAGAGAAGGGCAAAGTGAGAGGTTTTGAATGCAATGACCAACTGACAGCTGTCGTCACTGAAGGTTAGGATGGTTCGCATAAACACTCATGCTCAAGTTTATCTTTGGATATCTTTACAAATTTTCTTGCAATCAAATAATGAAACTATTAATGCACTCATTCTGATTTATTGGTTTACTGAATGAATATCTTGTGTTGCGTCTTTGTAAGCATCATAGGCAAACCAGTAACTTTAACTTAGTTCAGATCTACATGAGAAGGTTTCCAGGACCATGTGGTTTCTCACAACCTGGAAGCAAGCTAGCTCAGTTAGCAGACATTACACAAAATTAAGCATAACCTTAAATGAATAGAAAATACAAGGGCTTACTCCATTTAGGAGGGCATTGGTGGCTCCGTGGTGGCTTTCTCGCCTGCCATTTGGAAGGCCTGGATTCACGCCACAGCCAATGGACCTCATAAAAGAATAGCCCGTCACTCAGCTTATTTCATGGCTTTGTTGTTTTCTGTAGGGACGTGGCTTAGAAGTAGCTCATTTGCATGAACACTGGACAAAGCACAAAAGGCAAACGAGGAGTGAAATAAACTGAGTTTAAGGTTCTTGAGGGGTATTTCATCTAGAGAATTAACACACATATACACCCACACACTTTAAAACCTATGTTATCTGAAATACAGTATTTCCCAGAAGCATAGTGAACCACTAAAAAAAATCACAAAAAAAAAAACACAACCTCATTTCATAAACTGTTTGAGTCAGTTTTGGCTAAAGGAGTTTGTTCGGTATTATGAATTGGATCCAGGTCATGTACAGTATTATAGTTTATAAGCAACTACACAGGAATTCATATAACTTTATACTGTATGAAGTGGAATCACTTTCATCCCTCCCCCTATTTATATCTATTTTTCTGTGCAGCATATTTTTAACCAGGACATGAGAAGTGTCAATAACGGAAAGTTATTCAAATGTATTCCGTCATTGTGTTGCTTTGGCTGGATGGGGCGTCTCAGTCATGCTGTTCTAACTGCTTATTCAACACGCTTATCCCTGCTGGCATCTGTTAAAAAATGTGTTTTAGAGCACAGTGTAAACCCCCGGGTGCACTGCTCTGGCACACTCGGGGCACGGTGAGCTTGCTGTCACTCTGAAATAGCAAAAGAGCCCATTTCCCAACCATTTCACAGTCAGGCAACTGCTGTGCACATCAAGTTTGATAGAAGGAAGGAGACAATGCTGTTAGTCAAAAGTACACCAGGAACCTAGCTTCTCTATAGAGTAATATCAGAGAGCAGGGACTCAGACTACCCAGCACTTCATGATTTCCTGATTATACACTTCACTTTGTTCATTATTAGGATTAGTCGGCGTACGTGAGCAGAAAAATTACCAAATTCTGCATGATTACTTGACAAGTGTTTGGATTATTAAGTGCTCTAGCTTTCCAAACAGGCATTTTCTTTGAAACCTCTGTTTTCGGGTTTAACAAAGAACCTACAGTACAATACTGTATAATAACTCCTCAGTGGAATAACCTGAAATTTTATAGACTTGCCTACAATATTACAAACTAAGTTGTAAACATTAATTTACCTTTTTTTTAATCAATTTGTTCAAGTTGTTCAGTGCAGTTAACACTACCACCACAGATGTGGCCTGACGGAATGTTAGTGGAGAGAAGCTGATTATTTTACAATATATAGTTGCCGATTTACCTTTTACAAAGCACCGATGCCGGCGACTCCTTTCTAAATATCCTTAAAGAAAATTTTATGATATCAATAATTCATAAATATTCGACTAAGCTTACATTGAGTTCATGTCCAGCTGTTACTATAGAAACGATACCTACCTTCATCAGTTGACAAACACTACTATCAGATCTGCAGTTACAGAAAACAAATTAACCCCTTCTGACAAATCAATATCAACCTTGCAAAGTTCAAGCATAAATCTATACAACAGTTCCGACCGAAAACATCTGATTGGACGAGAGGCATTGGTGATGTACTGTTGCACATAACAGCTCAGGGATGTTTACCTATACTGTAAGTTTCACATGTTTTCTAACAAACGATTCGAAAACCAATCAATTTCAGCAAGAAAACACATCCATAATGTCATCTTAAATAACACTTTGGCTCCTTAGTAAATGCATCTTGAACCGTTCATGTTGTTCTGTTCATAGCTAACGTGAACTACACAGCTACATTACACAGTAGTTCTAACACAAGGCTGAAACCCTAATCCTTCTCTAACTACTGATCAATGGCACTACTTGGTGTGTGGAACAAGAGATCAATAAATAAAATGGGTAAAATTCTTAGTAAAAAAAAAACAAACTCTTGTCTGAGGAACACTGTAACACCTAAATAAAGCAATGCAGGTAGATTATAAATCATTTAAAATCATACAGTATAACTGCAACAGCATTGTGAGAAATATTAAAACGGCACAATCTGACTTTAATTTCAGCTTTAAAAAAACTAAATTTAATTAAACAAAGATACAAAAATGTGGCTGAGCTATTTTTTTTATTAAAAAAATCAAATAACATTTAAAAAAGTAATTCAGCTAAATTCAAACATTGAGGAAAACAATAAACCACAATCAGCCTGAATTTCTACTTGGTAAATAGGAAATTAAATATTAAACAAACTATATCTCACAAGCAAACTCACAAAGCTAGATAGATGGGTAGATGGATGGATAGATAGTCTAATTCCACTAGCTTAATAATAATAATAAAAATAATAATAATAATAACAATTAACCACTAAAGCTTAATAAAACTAATAAATCTGCGCTTAATCATCAAATGGCAATGCCACGTACAGTACTTCCACTTTTTTTTTCTCCAAAAGTCTTCCACTTTGGTGAGAAATAATTGCATATAAAATGGATTGTGGGAAAAAAAGGGGGTCATGCAGAAGACTAATTAAGAAATCCCTAAAGAATATTAGCATTCCATTTTCCGCCATCCGTTTCTTACACAGATAACACGCTCCCGCGCTGGTAATTTTTTTTTTTTTTTCAAGCTGCACGGTTCAATTTTTTTAAACAAAACTGGAGCTCATTAGGTGCAACACTACATTTAGAGGGATATTATAGTGAGATATTTGCATTTGCTCATTTCTCAGTGGTAGTGAGAAAAACTGCTATAAGGCACAGGGCTTTTTTTTAAATTAGTTTATGAGTATATGGTTTAAGGTGATATAAGCATGCATGATGCAGTTATTTTCATTACCAGACACAACTTCTAAAATTAGTGGTGGTCTTCTTAAATATTAAAGATTCAGTCTGGCAATTTGTTCAAAAATGGCTGAACTACATAATTTTGTTGAATGTATAATATTTGGCTAGCTGGAAAAGGCTTTCCATCCAGATCAAAAAACTTATAATACTATCACTCTATCACTAAAACATTCAAATGCCTTTTCCCCCCCACTGTGTCCACAAATCACCCAACAATTCCAGGTTTGTCCAATGACACAAGAGCTCCTAAGTAAGGTGGGAGAATACTAATACTGTATATACTGATCAGTCATAAAATTACCACAACATAACATTAACACAATAAAAATGATTATCAATAATATACCAGTAAACTGGTGACAGGAACATGGATACCCGAGGCTTACCCATGCCCATGGGGACCAAAGGCCAACCCGTCTGGTTCGATCCCTCAGAAGAGCCAGAGCACAAATTACTGAGTCAGTGCTGGGCCACAAACTCCCCAGATCCCAATCCGTTTGAGGACCCATGGGATGCACTGGACAAACAAGTCCGTTCCACGTATAAGGCCTATCTCACAACCCAAAGGATCCGCTGTCAATGTCTTGGTGGCAGACAGAATAGCACACGCGGAGAGGGTGTCTGGAATCATGCCACAATGGGCCAGAGCTGCTTGATGGATGGATGGATGGATGGATGGATAGACAATGCTTAAGGCATCCAAAATTTGTAATCATCTTTTTTAAACAGTTAATGTTTAGATGAGTCTGCTATTTATGCTCTGTAAAGCCTTCATAAGAGCTCTAATCCGAGGTGCTATTAATTTGTGCTTTTTGAGGCTGGCACTGTTACTCTAAATGAACTAAGTTTTGGTCTTGATTTCCTGGGAAGGTCTTCATGAGAGCCACTTTCATCATGGTGCTTGATGGGTTTTGCAAATGCACTTGACATTTTTGACATTTGAATTTTCACTCAAATAAGCTGAACAAAAATAAATAATATTATATATAAGTACTTGTTTTTTGTTTAGGTTAAACTAATAAAATATAATTAAGTATTGTTTTTAATGTATACATTATTATTATGTAGATTTTTTACTATAGCTAAGTAATCATTAAACAATTCTCCATTCTGTCTCCTTCTTTCCATTTCCTCTCAGCCTTGTCTGTCTATCGTTTCACATAATCAGTGAGTAAGTAATAAGTAAAGTTTTAAGCCTGTTGTTCAATTACTAAGAAAACCGTTTTATTGTTGCCATAGTACAGGTTTCTGTAAGTAGACATTTGCTTAACCTTTATGCAGAGAGTGTCTAGTGTCACTACAAAGATTTCTACCATGAGGTTTATGCTTTCTTGATACTTGCTGACGGGAGGTGAAAAAGGCTTTTAGTGGATCAAATAGTGAACAAATAAAGCTGACGATCACTGCAAAGTCACTACTGTACATGCACAAATCATTCAAGCAAACATCCTGTATATTTCTGAATCACTATTTATAATTCTAATAATCAAGTACAGAAAATTATAAAGTCTGCTTATAAAATAATCAAGTGCAGAAAATTGTAAAGTCTGCCTATACAGTGATATTCATAAAGAACTTACAAATATATCCAATGCAACCATACAGTATTTGTCACAAGAAAGGATTCAAAAGGTACAATCAAGTTTTTTTTTTCCCTCTGTACTTTTGTAGCTGTAAAAATATGGCACACTTAAACCCCATGGGGTTGGTGCTGTGTGTACACACAATGTGTGAGCGCACGTCCATTTCCATGGCAACCAATGGGTCGGAGTTCTCCAGCTGGGAATCTTGAATGCTGCCATGTGCCTTACCATCGTCAACTAAACAGTGAAAGAAGCAGTCATTGCCTCACGCGACTAAAGTCGAGCCAGAACCCTTTTACGTCTTTTAGCATGCTGTGCTAGTACTACAATGCTAAAGCAGAGACTTCTCAGCGGGTGATTTGTGCGCTCGCTCGTTCAGGGATTAGTTTGTCGACACTTCATTTGCATGGCATGATGCAATGTGGCTCATCATAATGTTTTTTTTTTTTTTTTAAGAGTCCAGAATGTTACATTCTCAGCACACTTCAGGACAAAAAGAGGCTGAGAGAAAATTTGAACAAGTTCAGAAGACTAAGGATATATGTTTTTAAAAAAATCTTAACTGAATCATCGAGTACCTTTTTTTACATAAGAAAAAAAAACTCTGCAAGGTATTATGAGGTATTAACAATACCACAGCTTTAATGTGAAATCATGCCTCAAAGGTTTCCCCAAAGCTTTCTTATCCTGAAAATGTGCCGCGGAAAGTTCTCTTATCTACACCTTAGAGGTGACGGTTTGTTTGTACACAAAGGTTTTGTGCATGATTAGTTTTATCACCCAGATCCCTGATAAGCTCGGTGTTCTTACTGAAGTATAAAAAAAGAGCAATGTGTTTCAGGTGCTACATCTTCAGCCACATTTTTTCCCTCTCTAGGAGCTGAGAATACCACTCTCGACTTTATTCCAGGAATAGCAAACAGTACTCTGTTACTCTTTAGGTGGTGTTTTTTCCTGCTACTGAAAGCTTTCGGTAAATTTGTTATGTGTCATTGTTGGCCATTTCCTGTCCTGAGTGCCAATTTTAGACTTCTAATAAAAACTTCATAGAAGAAATATTTAGTGACTTTTAAGCTACTGTTAGTGATCAATGAATATATACACTTTCAATAAACAAATAGTAATCCCTATTGGTTGATATAAACAATAGTTATTAGGGATTATTCCCAATGACAAATGGGCACTAACCATAACTTTATCTAATAAGCCAATTGCTATATACCATTATTCTAAACGTCTCTGTTCAATATTATTTCCAATGACCAATCCCTGGTCACTATTGTTAGCAATGGACAATCACGGTCACTATTATTCCCAATGACTAATTGTTAAATAACAACATTTCCAATTATTAATCCCCGGTCAGCATTATTTCCAATGGCCAATCACTGGTCACTATTATTCCTAATGGCTAGTGACTGAGCAGTGTTTTTCCAAATGACCTATCACTGATCAGAATGGTGGGCAACACTCACCCCAGAGTTGAGTAATTTTTAAGCAAGATGATGATGATTATTAGTATTTACAAACAAACTTGTTTTCAACATGCTGTCTGGGATGCACTGGGATGTCAAACTGCTTCTAAAAATTTATCATGGTTATATAACATACTCAAATATTGATAACCTACTTCTAATACCTTTATGCAAGGAAAATGAAAAATACACTGATGAAAACATGGACAAAATAAAATTCCTGATTAAAATTTCTGACCTGTTATCTTTAAAAAAATCCAATTATTTAAAAAAAAACAACCAAAATAAAAAAATATATATATATACAGCAAACATATTAAAATTATTGAAGCAGATTGCCTCTGTAGGAGGTAAAACTACAGCGGTGTCTGTTGAACACCCTATTAAACATGCTGAAACAAACAAGTCCTGCTTTAAACAGGTTTCCAAATCCATTTACATAGAACATATGTTTGATGGAAAGAGGTTGTTCTTCATACTGAATCCCAGATGGCTCTCCACTTCCTAAATAATCTGTGCACTATATGGGGATGAAATAACCTGCTCTATCATGTACACTTGATGTCCAGTTGGTAGATACGTGAGATTCCATCTACCTGGTATTAACATCCTTTTCAGGTGATGTAATTACGAGTTTATGGTATAAGTATAAATGAACCTTCACACCTTTCACTACACTAAAATGTCAGTGCTGTGGTGCTATGTGTCATGATTCCCCAGATGACCAAGCTAAAGCAATCATAGTTCTTCATAAAGTGAACATACAGTAGACACGAGACAAGACAAGTGAAAGCAATGATCATATTAAGAATGACTTAAATAAAAGCGAAAATATCAGAATTTTAATTGTCTCAAGAGCTCAGGTGCATTTGAATAATCATGAGTCAATGATGTTATTGCTAGTCTGAGACTAGATTGGATTCATATCACGTAATCCATAAAAAAGTGTGTTACTTTCTTAAGCAGGGAAAATCACAAGTAGGAATTACATGTATTTTGGACATTCTTGAATAGTATAAATTCCGTATTTCTAGTATTTATAACACAGTTATGGTTTTGCACAACTCCAGGAACCGTTAATTCTTGACAGAGTAAAAGTAAAAAAAAAAAAAAAAGGATTTGGTGACATAAAATCCCACTATTTGCTAAGAAAAAATACAGAGCCAGTGATTTATCACTTATGATATAATGCAGCATTATACAGTTTTTTAAATGAACTCTTTCATCTGACTATTCAAACTTGTCCCTGAATCTTTTCCTACCAGATCGGTTCTCTCTGATGTGCTAATTGTTCATTTTTGTGTAATTATTTTTCCTTATATTAATCTAAACATACAGTATTTGGGAGGAGAGCAAAGAATAGGAGGCATTTATTGGCGTAAAAAGGCTGTGTCTTTTCCTTCATATTGGTTCAAACTTTTTCTACATTAGTAATTTATGACATTTTCTTTATATGTTTATAAAATTTAGAGACTACATATACAAATATGACGTGTATTTCTGAGCATTAACCTGAATGTACCATATACTAAAGAAAAAAAAGGCATCCTCACCAACATAAGTTGTGAATGTCCTCAATTTGAGCTGGATCACTCATCAGTTTAGAGTTCGCCAGGTGGTATTTTGAAAGGAGATCAAGTCAAACCATTTTCTCAGTATGCAAGAACCATCAAAGATCAGACTGCCTGCTTCATGCCTGAATCGCTGGCCTCCCAGGAACTCCTTTAATAGCCCAAATATGTGGAAACATCTCAGAGCAAGGTCAGGATTGTACAGGAGATGTGGCAATAACTCCCACCTGAGACCCTGAATGTGCAAGTGGTGTTGGTGAATGATTGTGTGTGCAGTTCCCACAGACAGCTGCATCTCTTCCACAAGTTGGTAACAAGTTATCCATAATTTTTTAAAGATCAGGGTTGAAAATCACTGAATATTCATGGTAACAACTGCAGTGGGCTCTGAGTCACATCACTCAGTATCGATGTACTCATACACTCATCGTCTATACCGCTTTATCCTGTATTCAGGGTCACGGGGGGGGCCTGGAGCCTATCCCAGGAGAATTGGGGCACGAGGCGGGGTACACCCTGGACAGGGTGCCAATACATCACAGGGCACACACACATTCACACACTCACGCACTCTATCGATGTACGGGCCTACTTCAAAATGTTTGCACCATTTAAATATTTTGCTGCGGCTAAGAGTCTCATCACTGTTCTGTACTTAAAGTCTTCCGTAAATGTCAATCGCTTTAATGCCTTCATTCACTAGACGTTTCATCACAAGTCCTGGTTTGCCCCTTGTATTTTTGCCCACAACATTTTTATCAAACTGACAATAGATAATTCTACAGTACTTCCCCAAACAAATGAACAAACTAGCAGCCCAGTACAAACATGTGACTATTATCAGGCAGATACTAAGGATGAATTAATTCTGTCTATTCCTGCAACAAGATCCTTCTTTGCCTAACAGGTTCCATAACTGATCTCATAAAAGTAGAATCCTCCTGCTCACATGATTTTCAGTCCTAACATCTTCAGACCAGATGCCCTGTGAACCTTGCGGACACACGTTACATATTTCTTATGAAAATAATAATAATCTTTTTTTTTTTTTGATTATGGAACACAGGCTGTCTGTTCATTAGCATGACATAATCAGAAGAGGCACAGAGCTGAGGTGAATAAGCAAGCTGTGAAAAAAAAAAAAAAAAAACTCCAGAGCATTTTCCTAACTCACATGAAAATGTGGCTGTGGTTTTAAAGTGATAACGTGCTATTTATAGCTGATGCGCAATAGCACTGCATAAGCGCTTGCTCAGTGGCGTCTCAAAAGCATACACTAGTCTAAGCCTCGGTTTGCATGGAAATAAATCATATATGATAGAAAGGACTGGGTTTGGTATCTTTCAATCCTGAGACACGTTTATGCATCCGCCTTCCTGGTATTAGTACGTGCACTCGGCAAATACCTTATCTTCAACGTGAATGGATGCTGGGAGTTCTTATATCATGAGAAGGAAATTTGCATATATGCTAAGGTGCATTTAAGTTTCTTTCCTTCGAATGATGCACTGAAATTTAAGAAAGAGCTCAAAATAGATGCACGTTTACTACAAGCCCTTTTCCTGTATTATTATTAATATCTTCAATTAGAAAAATTTAAACACGGGTATTATGTTGTGCACACACTACTAATTAATTGCACAAAAAGAATAAAATCATCATGGATAAGGATGGTGTTTATTAACTGGATGTTGCATGTGAAGACAGAGAACATTTGGAAATATAAATGCTTAGTTTATTAACCCTCTCTGACATTTCCTAACCTGGTCTTCTTTGTCTTATAACATTTTTAAATGCTTAGTGTGTGGGATGTAGAATGGCTGGATTTGACAATGCAACTGTTCAGCTTTCTAAAAGAACACATTGAATACAAAGGAATGAATAACAAACTGTTACAGAATAGTAGGGTCATTAGTATTGTTTATAGAAAGCTAAAAAAATAGATTTTATTTAGTTTTCATCACTAAAATGCCTTTTATAAGTGGATTTTCATTATTCTAATTTATTGGGTATTAATGAAAAGTATAGTAGTTAGCACTGTCGCCTTGCACCTCCAGGGTCCGGGTTCGATTCCCGGCCAGGCTCGATTCCCGTCTCTGTGTGCATGGAGTTTGCATGTTCTCCCTGTGCTTGGTGGGTTTCCTCCGGGTACTCCGGTTTCTTCTCACATTCCAAAGACATGTAGGTTAGGTTAATTGGCATTCCCAAATTGCCCGTAGTGTGTGAGTGTGTGTATGTATGCCTGTGTGCCCTGCGATGGGTTGGCACCCCGTCCTTGGTGTATCCTGCCACGTGCCCTGTCTCCTGGGATAGGCTCCAAGGCTCCAAGCCCCCTGCGACCCTGAATACAGGATTAAGCGGTAATGATGATGAATGAGTGATTAATGAAAATTAGAATTTAGATGTTGGTAAAGTGGTAAATTTTATTATTATTTTTTAAAATAAGGTTTCCATTTTATTAACATATTCTATGAGGGATGTTCAAATCAAACAGGGACCTACTGTATGATGAGGTTTCTAGTGAATGAAGGTTTGAAAGCGATTGATATTTAAAGACTTCAAGCACACTACAGTGATGAAGCCTCAGTAAAACATTTGAATGGTGAATATGTTTCAAATGCACCACTTGCACATTACAGGAACTCTGTACATTCCCTGTTCAGTCCTGACCGCGTTCCAAGCTATTTCTACATGTTTGGGCCATTAAAGGAGTTCCTGGGACACTTGAAGTAGGCATTCTCAGCATGGCCCCAGAGTAATGAGAAGACTTTCTCCCTTGATGTTATGTAAGCACTGGTGCAACACTGGAATAAGTGCATTAGTGTAACAGGGGATCAGAACTGGCCTGACCTTTTTTGAATACCTCTCATATAAAGCAGTCTAAGCCAGCAAAACAAATCAGAAACTCAAACATGCAACAGCAAAACTAAAATGTTAAATAAAAAAAAAAAAAAAAAAAAAAATATATATATATATATATATATATATATAAAACAGATTATAACACTAGAGATAAATAAATAAATGACCAGCAACAAAATGAAAATTATGACATAAATATAAATAAATAAATAAATAAATAAATACATACATTTGCAAGTAAACAAACAAACAAAAAAAAATGCAAGTGCAACTAAAAAATGCAACAACAAATTAGGATAAAACAACATCCAAAAAAAAATGTTACAGCAAAAGTAACTAAAAAACTGCAAATTTACAACAAAAATACAACACCAGAGAAGAAAACACAACAAGCAAATCAGGAACAGTCACATCTGAATCTAATACAACTTCTAAAATGTCTTGTAATGTAAAGTGACTGTGCAGTAAAGTATACTATACCTCACTGTTGCTATGTACACCCCGGGTGTTTGGACGACGGCCAACACTGCTGTTGCAGCTGCGATAGTGTCGCCAAGATCACACCGAGTGCAGGAAACCAAGCCAAACGGAGAACAGAAAACTATCGCATCAACACAACTGCTCTCATCCAACCCTAGTCCATTATCTGCATAGTAACTTCTGGGACACCCTGTATATATGGTATACATATTTTTGAGAAACTGATAGTGGATATGTACAGTATATGCATACACACACTTAGAAATCGCACGTCACCCAGTGTATTACCCTGACATACCATATCATTGTGATTGTACATTGAACAATGTACTATGGGAGGAAACCAGAGTATCTAGAAGAAAGCCTAAGGTAACAGCAAAACCAAAAATGCAGCAGCGAGTTCATTAGGAATAAAAAACGACATGCATAGGTAAATAGTTCTTCATTGTTGGCTCTTGAGACAGATATCGGGTCTTAGCTATTCATTGTTACGGAAACCCTGTATTATGCAGGTTGTATGTACAGTAAGGACAAACTCATCATTTAAGATAGCGGTAATAATGAATTACATTATCTATACCACTTATCCTGTGTAGGGGCATGGCGGTGCTGGAGTGAAACGCAGGGAACTCAGGGAACAAGGCAATGCACTCTAGATGGGATGTAAACTTCCTGGAGACCATCCTTTCTTCATCCCCTTCCTGTCTTTCTATTTGTACAACTAATCAAACAGTACAAGCGAACACCAATCAGCTTACGCCACATGTCTTTGGAAGTATGCAGAGGAATTACAACAAGCACGGGGAGAACATGCAAGCTCCATGATTCCAAACCTCAACCCTGGAGATGCGAAGTGATACTACACCTCCTCCATACTGCCTGAAATGATATATGAAATTATAATCGTGTTAGAGGTAACAAATAGTGTAGAAAACTTCAATTGCATATGGATAGGCACTATACGCGCATTATATAGAACCTATGACATTCAAAGACCCTCTAAACCAAAGTCAGTTTCCCTCATGTAAAGAAGGTGAGGACTACTTTAAGAACCTGTGTGTAGGATGCGAATCAGGCAAATCTCCCGTCGGAGTCAGAGAAGTCAGAGCCGCTTCTCATTAGCACCTCAGCATCGTGTGATTGGTAGTCGATACCCGATGGTGACAGCTTTGTCTACCACAAGTCTCGTCAAATCTGCAGACGTCAATGCAAAACTCGTTGTGCACCTGACCTGAGTGAGGCTAAGCAGAATCGTATCAAATTAACCAGGAAGCTCGGAGGAGGCTAAGGAGATGATCTTTAGGAGAGGATGAGATAAGAACATGGCAGCTATTTTATTAAGAAAAACCACATAGATACTTGTGTGATCTTAAAATCCAGTTAACACCTGGGAAATGTCATAACCAGTCTTTCATCGTAACCTTCCTATTGGAATATATTTGTTTCAAACTAAATTTGTTAAAAGAGCCACCATGTAGCAGCACTTTCTTAGGTTTTTTAAAATGTTTTTTACTTTTACAATATTAACACAAAAAAAGAACAAAAACACGTCATGGTGAGACAAACTGTGATTTGTAATTATAAGTTGAACAAAATTTCTCAATATAAGGAACAAAACACATTCACAAACACAAGGAAGTGGGGGAAAAACCATTTCGATTTAAAAGTTCAGTCGACCTGCGCAACATGATGTATGAGATTGTTGCTAATATGCAAAGTGCTATTAATCTTTTTTTTGTCATGTCTTGAAAAGGTCAGAATGAGCAAAGGCAGTGAAAAGGAAAGGTCTAACAGCAGATAATGGATACGCATGCTGCAAAGCAAAGTAGAAATCTACTAATCGATAAACTGATTATGAAGAAATCCATACAGAACACCATCCATTTTTGTTCTTAGGAATAATCTGATAATAGTAATTATTACTAATATTGTACAAGACTAGTTAGTCTGGGTCTTGATTTGTCTTTTGTTTCTAAGTTAAACATTTTGCTCGTCCACTCTGATCTTCCTCATCACCTCACCTCTGTCTGTGTTTTTTTTTTTTTTTTTTGGAATTGTTTGTTAGATAAATAATTTTATCCTGTAGCATTTTTGCCACCTTACAGCAAACACTGGATGGGATGATAATCCGTTCTTAGGAACGATCAAAATGATCATATATATAAAATAGAATATAGTAAAAATAGAATATAGAAAAGTTATACTAGATTAGTTATACTAAGTTATACTAGATTTTATATTTTATTTTATATTAGTTATACTAGATTTAGTTATACTAAAGAATAAGATTTTTTTATAGCTATAACTAATTAAATTCTTCATTTTAAGTAGCTAGTATATATATATATATATATATATATATATATATATATTTTTTTTTTTTTGTAAATACAGTGTGTTATTTACTGTAAAAAAAAAAAAAATTTTAAATAACACAAAAAATAACAGTTGATATTGAAATGTGTCTGATTCTTTTGTTTTGTAAAGCCTTGATAACGGCTCTAATCTGAGGCTGGTGACTCTAAATGAACTTTAAGTTTTGGTCTTGCTTTCCTGGGATGAGAACCAGTTTCATCATGGTGCTTGATGGGTTTTGCAAAGGCACATAATATTGCAAATTGCAAAAACTGTTCCAGAACAGCTGACCTTCATGTCGGAATATGACAAATGACTGTTAATTCATTACTTAATACCATAAAGTACATGTAATGTAAATGAATTAGAAGATGTGTCTAAATTTTTGACGGTAATTATTATTACATATACATTCAAAACAGTGCAGTATGAGTGTCAACTGGAGCGTAATCATCGACATCCATTTTGTGTTTATGTCTGTGTTTGTAGCCAATTAGTGACTCTACGTGCTAATTTAGTTTCTGTTGGTTAAAACCAGTACTGTTTAACTCTGTATATAACACAGCACAGATGTTACACAGGTTGCCACACAACACTAAAGACCAGTTTAACATCTGCGCCGTGCTGCGTGACGACACAGTCACATGCCATTACAGACCAGTTTAACATTCACTTTTATCACATTTAGCTTTTAGAATGATGAGGACAGCTGTGCTTTCAGCTTTCGGGATTCCAGACAAGCTTTTAAATACGAGCTGGCGTTATTTTGCCGGCTGCTGTGACACAAGATTATACCATTACCAGTTTACCGCTGCAGTCAGCGCAACTCGATTATCTGGACTCATGATCTAAAAGAACTCTGCTGCTTGGCTCAGAGAAACATGGACCCCAGAGCAAGGTCACATACAGTATACGGCACTGTATATATGCCTAGTCTCTGAGTTTGGCAAATACCTTTTTTTATTTACTTTTTTATTTAGTGAATTAGGTACACTTTGCCAGTACTGGGTGATATTTCATTTTAACAAGCCAGTGAGTGTGTACTGTATATACAGTACATATACACACACTATATATACTTAGGTCAATGTTAACAAAATAATTCAGTGCTGAACGTCAGATCGTTCGGATCCCTGTTCCAAATACAAATAATTGCAGCACTATTTTCACCTAGACCGCCAGACTATTTGGTATTGACGAGCCCATGTCATGCAATATAAACAAATGATGTCCTGCCACAAGTTGCCATGACGACCTGCGCCCAGCAATATAAGTATCATGTTACTTTTCTAACCATCACTGCCGCCTGCCCTGACAGCTGGGACAAGCCATGTTTTATTTTGTCTATGTTTTAACACAGCAGACATAACCTGTCGTATGAAATACACGGTTCTGATTGGCTGTCATATGGCCGTCATGTTGTTTTACCACAGCTCGGTTGATTTCTCGAATCAGAACTTGTGTGTATTGTGAGAGGTTTTATTTTTTATTTTTTCTTATGACAAAAATTGTAAAAATAATGTAATAAAACTCAGAGTCAAAGTGCAATGTGCATTGAGAACAATTTGTACTTTTTTTCTTTTTTTTTCAAAAAGCTTCCTTCCTCCTTCCTTTCATATATTTTTTGTTTGTCTCTGGAATTTTCTTCTTCTGCAGATACTACAATTTTATTTATGTGTTAATTTTGAAATGTGGAAAGAAACCAGAGTACCCAGCGGATACCCAGCATATACAGGTAGTCCCCGACTTACGAACAATTCCGTTCCGTGAGGATGTTTTTAAGTCCAATTTGTTCTTAAGTCCGACAAAGTGATTCAACGCCTCTGACACAAATGTAAATCATACCACATGTTCCGTTTCCCCACACTGCCATTATGTGGCCAAACAACGTAATCACGCGTAAGGAAATGTACAGTGAATTACAGTGAAATGTAACAGTGTTGTCTCTGTGCCTTTAAATCACCATTTTGTCTCAGAGCTATTTTCCACTATATTGGACTGTGAACTGTTTTGTTGTTGTTGTTTTTTTTTTTGATTTTCTGAAATTAGGATTATTCACCATCAGGACAGCTTTCCAGGACAGCTATTAGCTATCATCGTGCTTTCTATCATTGAAACCGGTAGGGCCGACTCTATTTCTCCCGCACCTACAGTATATACACGCATATACACCCATACACACATACAGTACACATACGTGTCATTGATGGAAAAAGAGTTTGTAGAAATATTTAAAAAGGTTAAAGCTAAAAAATAAGCTGCTCAGCCCCCACATACATATCTGCCTATCTGAAAAAAGTAGATCGGATTCCAGCACATTAAAATTCACTTATACCACTTCAGCGCTGTTATTTCAGCAGTGAAAATATTAATTCATCCAAGTAAAAATATTCAGTTTAGTTTTTCTAATTAGTATCTAGATTACCATATTATGGTGGAGGTATTTGTTTACACGGAGTAAGTATCTTATTAGTAACTTATTTTAGGGTACATAGATTAGTAAAGCTGACAGTTCATAACATCGCTTTTACTCAACATTTCACTTATGGTGCAGGTTAAACTTCAGGCAGGTTGCTCCTCTGCTGCAGGGGATTGCTTTCCTGGGATGGCCCAACAAGGGCCCAACAGGAACAATTTGGTGGTTGTGGGATTTGAACCTGGGACCTTCCAAACCATAGTCCAAGGACTTTAACCATTGAGCTACCCCTAACTCATTACAGATATTTTGGGTAGTCAGAGTACAGAGATCATAGCACAACTATAGTAAAGTTAACACAGCATGCTACATCATCATCAACAGCCACAACAAATGCAATGCAGTTTCTGATGTTATTGTTACAAAGAAATAAACAAATAAACAAGCTCCATTATCCCTGGTTCTGTTAATTCTCTTAATCAGCAGTCTCTTTTGTCTTTTGAACGTGTTCTAGAATTTCATCATTTACATTTTTCCTAGTGGAGTCTAAGGCATAGCCGACCATCCCTGGTGTCTCGATGTTCATTAATGCAAACACACATTGTGGTGATAAGCAGCGGCACAGAGGCAGCAGTGTTCATCGAATTTAAAACACACACACACACACACACACACACAAAAGAAAGCCTCTGTTGTGAAAGACATAATCGAGCCGAATGTTCAAACTGTGCAATATTCCAAGCCTAATAAGTGTGAAGTGTCCAGCTGTGCTCCATTAAAGCAGACCGCTGACCGGCTTAACATCACGTCAGGACTCCCAGCCGAGATGCTACATCCAGACTGCTCTTCGCTACTTCGACTTAGGTGTATTTTGCATCCTCTAATTAAAGACATGACATGTACATTTAAAGCCACAGATTGCCTTTCCTACAGTATGTGCAGCCATAATCAGCTCGTTTACAGCACGTAAACCCAGCAGTACACGTGAAAACAATGAAAGCTTCGGCAGCACTCACCCTGTACCAAACGATCTCTCGCAATCTGCCGTCGGTCTTGAAGTTGCACTTCAGCGTCACCGTTTCTCCCACAACAACAGGTGGTAAGGGCTCTATCGTGACTGTTAAATACCCTGCAAAGCAGAAAGAGGCATACTTAAAATAGTGCTCAGCTACATACACAAACATAGACTCGCACCTGTGGCCAGATGGCAGTATCGTCATTCAGGGTTCAGTGCATACAACCTGCTCAAAGCAGCATGACCAAAAAAAAAAAAAAAGACAGATAATGGATGTGACAAGTTCAAAATAAATAATTGCATAAAACTACCTAGAATTAAGTTCAACTAATTGCTTTAATGAACATTATTTCTCACATTAGTTAGCATTAACAAGCCATGAAGTTACATTACTTAAGATACCTCACAAACTTTGACCTTTGCGGAGGTACACCCTGAATGAGGTGCCAACACACAGACTCCAACACTCAATCGTACACTATGGGCATTTTGGAAATGCCAGTCAGTCTACAATGCATGTTGTTTGACTGTGTGAGAAAACTGGAATACACAGAGGAAACCTACCAAGCACTTGAAGAACATGGAAACTCCATGCACACAGTCCCAAGGTGAGATCGAACACGCCCTATGTTAGAAGATACGAGGTGACAGAGCTAACTGATCTATTGTCAATTATAAATCGGATCTCACTCGATTTTTGCTAATTTTTCAGATTTCTTTAAAGTAATCAAGTGAAAAAAACTAAGTGATCTGTGCACGTCTATTCCATTACTTTTTACACAAATATAACAATGCAAGTCTTAATGTTCTTTCTTATAAGTTTTTTTTGTCATGAAATACACAATGAGGATAAAACCACCAGGAATAATGAGGGAAAAAAAAAACATTGAATAAGGAGTAGCAATAAGTCAAGCAACACAACATGACTCAGAACATACTGTTCTGTTTTAGCACTGACATGTTTGTCTCAGGCATTGTGGTTAGCATTGTGGTCTCGCACCTCCATGTTTGAGGGTTTGGTTCCTGTCTGGCTCTGTGTGTGGAGTTTGGTGGTTTTCCTCTGAGTACTCTGGTTTCTGGACAATATTATATGTGTGTATTTGCCCTGTGTTGGATCCAGGGTATACCGCGCTCCGTGCCCTAAGTCTCCTGAGATACGACCCTGTACACGGGATAAAGCGGAATAGAAGATGAATGAATTTCCCCTCCAAAACAAAAAAAGAGAAATACCTTTTTTTTGAGAGAAAGAGAGGGCAAACAAACAATAGCCAGTCTGGTTTAACTAGTTCCACTCTCACATCCATGATGAACAGAAAATACATCAAAGCTTAAGGCTACACCACAGGAAGACCTTTTTTTCAGGAGCGTTCCCATCTGGTCTCGTCTATTCGGTCAATAATAGGAGTCTGAGGCTACAGGAGTGTACTGTACAAGCGCACTGAAACTGGACAGGGGGGGAAAATGCTTTGTTCACTGATTTCACCTGATTAAGTTACATACTCATAAATCAGCCTGTTATGTCGGTAAAAAGGAATCGCATAATGAGATGAACACTAAAAGAGAGAAAATAAGTAAGTAAATATATTACTATTGAATAGATGGCAAATTGCATTCACAGGCATCTGTCTTGCTTTAAATGCTGTCAAGCTTGCTTGCATGGGGAAACGTTTAGCTCAAGTTAAAGTAAATCAATCTTTTCCACACTAACAAATATCTTTCTAATCGTTGTGTTTAGCCTACATGACCTAAAACGTATTACATATCATGTATCATCATATTTCGTTCAAATAAGCTCATTGTATATTACTGTATATATAATTACATCTTGGACTCTTGAATATTCTAGTAAAATAAAAGTCTTCAGTTAAAGAATGAAATCTATCAGGAAGCAAGGACAGGAAGTGGAATTATGGATACTTCTAAACACGTTAAAGACACCCTTGAACAAATCTTCTCCTCGGTTCGTATTCTGTCACCGAGTATTGGACAGAAGCTACTTTGCTTCATTAATTACAATCAGCAATGGACACTTTGCCATCTGTTTAATTAGGATTCGAAGTCAGTCAGGCTTCAGCATTTACATCCCATGAATTATGGAAAAAAACATGCAACCGACACTCTAAGTGTTTCATAGTGTTCATCCAGGCTTACAAGTACTGCAACAAGAAAATCTTCATTATCTTCGTGGTCGGATTGTTATAAACAAGGGAGGAAAATGAATAGTAACTGGCCCTGCACGCTCATGGAAACCACTTTAAGCAGTTATTCCAGCACACTCATACATGTTTTTTGTCAGGACTCTTTTAGGGTATCTTTGAGCGATAACGTAACAGCATCACAACACAAAAATTTGAAGGTTGGCGGGCCTGGCAATATAATCTGAGTAAATGTCACCGGAGATCAGGGCAGTGTAATATTGTGTAAGGAGGATAAAAACCTAGCCTTGGGGATGTGCGAGATTTAGCAGCAAGCAACATCAGGAAAATAGTGAAACAAAAATCTTATACGGTATAAGCACAACAGCATAATAATAAATCATTTTGATTCGATTAGATTTTTTTAAGAAAGGTCATTGTTGCAAAGCAATTTTACAGAAAGTAGAAAATTGTGGATAAAGAAACTTAAATTATATACTGTAAGTGTCAGTTTGTCACTGACAGTGTTAGGTAACTCAAAAAAAGAAATCTACTACAAATCACTAATTAAAACTTTAAAATTGTAATTTGATTACATTACTGATTATTACATGTGAAAAGTAATCAGATTACTAATTATGTTACTTTCAAGTTACTTTGAAAACATCTGTCGCGGCGTGTGACTGTGATGGGCGTGCATCTCAATCTGTTGTCGCTCCTCGCTCACTCCATAGGCGCCACCCCCAACGTCCCTGCCCCCCTTCTGCAAGTGGGCAAGGCCGCCTGGTCGGGACGACCGGCAATTATTAATGTTAATGGATCTCGGGCTTTCTCCAAGATGTTAATGTTATCCATGTTAATTCATGTTAATGGATCTCTTCCTCAGCTTTTTTCCCCTCCCTCCCTCCTTTAACCCTTCTCCTAACCCGTTTTTTTCTAAATAAAATTACCCCTTTTCCCGTAAAACCTCACCTCATGTCCGTGTGTCTGTGGTGCCACCCGTGCAAAAAGAGTGAAGCTGTTACAACATCAAATGTAAAACTACAAGGCTCTCCGACGATTGATTAAAGCTCATTAACTGATACTGCCGCGCAAAACGTGATTTTTAAATGTATTTTGATTCATTTTTAAACACTACATTGGTAACTATAATCAAATTACATGCATTTAAAATGCAACGCGTTACATTACTGCGTTATCAGAAAAAGTAATTCGATTATGCGTTACACAGTAACGCGTTATACTCATCTCTGGTCACTGATAAGAAATCACATCCCCAGCAGACCGCATGGGGCCATCGTCAGCAGTAGCCAAGGAGCACCAAGATGAGTCAGACTCTCTCGGTGTAAAAAGAACTCCAAACAAAATTAGGACGTTGTGTCAGACACATCCAGAGTGCAGAGGGTTTCGGGATCACTCGTAACAACACCACACTCCTACTATATATCCCTATCGATCTTATTTTCTATCGGCTTTCAAATCAGAAGGTTATGAATTCAAAGGGAATCCCAAGTGCGTTCTTTGATATTGACTTTTTCAATTCATGTTTGGTCTGACTCCTGGTTGAGATTGAGTTTAAGTTTAGAGGCCAGGGTTAGACAAGTGTTTGTGTTTGTATTTCAAGCACTTCGTTCATACCACCCTGAATCCCACACCATAGCCCTCGTTTTGAATTTTTCATGAGATTAGCTTGGGATTTTCTTCTGGTTTTTCTATAAAAAATTTCCTTCACAAATAAAGAACCATCATAACACAATGTCAGTACTACATATATACAGTATAAATACTGTGTATATATATATATATATATATATATATATATATATACTATATATATATATATATATATATATATATAAATTAACTATATATATATAAATTAAAACAGAAAATTTGAAATAAAATATTGAATATATAAATTAAAAGAAAAACTTATACGTTAAAAAACCAACATGTATATAACTTGTGTCTAAAAAAGTTATTTATAACAAGGATGCTGTCATTCCTAGCGAGATACATATTATATATGTGTGATAACAGATTATTATTAAACACATATGAGGATTACTTACAAATGATTAGGTAATATTATTACATCATCTTTGATAATTATGATTAGTGCATGAATTTAATGACTCATGTGAGCTCTGTTATTTTGCACTCGCATAACAAAGACTTATGGGTAATTCTGAATATCCACTTCTGGTGCTTACATGCCCCTTTTGCTGTATATAATTCCCTTTGAACTTAGCAGTTTCACTCCCTAATGTTTGGAATCTCACTTAAAATGAATGAATATCCAGCATAATGAACTTCTAGCCAATTGGAATGGAGCACTCGTTATAAGAAATAAATCCTTTTTTTTTTTCTAAATAAAAATTTGATAATACTTTCCTATATATCTATTCACTAGATATTATATTCTATCAATTTTTCAGTAACAGCACTTTTTATTTAAGATATACTTTAAATAATGTCAGCACTTTCATTCCACCAGCTATAAATAGCTTTTCATGATCTTCCACCAGCCATATTTTACTTTCCTTTGATAAATTTCCTTTCTGTGTTCTACAAAACACACCAAGTTTTTATCGTCACTAATGATACCATATTTTTTCCTGTTAAGGTGCATTCTTTCATTGCTGAAAATGAGTTTTGGGCTCCATTAAATAACGCAGAACATTTACCAATGCATAAAAAAGCCCATGTAAGATAGTTGTTGCTATAGAAACCGAATAAAAGTATTGATAATTTGTGTTTCTGTGATGTTATTATTTTTCAGACATGCTGTTTTATAAAATCCATCTAGACTTTGTGACCAATCAGAACTGAGAACCGAACTGCACTGCACTGTAGTGTAACCCGCGGTAATGGTACACTCCGACATCTGTGGTTACAAACATGGAGCATTTCCGTTGCAGGCTAAATGGCTAATTTACGTCTGTTAAAATGTGGCTGATTGTTGTTTAGGAAAGCACAATTCCATTGCTTTCCCGCTGAGTAAATTACTATCATTACAAAAGCAAGCATCTGTTTCCGGCATGCTGGATGGCATTTTGTCCAAACAGTGAGACAGGGACGAATATGAACAAATCCAATATGTTCAGTTTGAAACACGTAAATCAGGTTCAAATGATTTCCTAGAGTCAGTTAAAGTCAGCCATGACTTCATCCATTACACAACTTATCCATAGCTGTCTATATCATAAAGGAGTATCTGGGAAATTTAGGCATTGACAGTATTAGACGAGTTTTCTAAAGATGATAGAGTGAGGATCTCATTGAACACGCTCGCTCTTTCTGTCTACGAGTTAAGTTCATTCAAAGGAACTGGGATATTTTTTTTCAGCATATTGAGGTTTTGTGTTTTGATATTATATTTATGCCATGCTAAATATACACCGCCCAGCCAAAACATTACAACACAAAACAATATGAACAAGTATTGTGTAGGGTTCTCTTTGTGCCACCTAGGTAGCTCTGGTGGCCCCTGAGGTGTGGCTCTGCAGGACATCAAAGGATATGATATATATGAGTATAAACATAAGTATTCCCAACCTCCCACCCCACCCCTAGCCCCCCCCCAAAGTCACTGAGTTGTTCCATTTTAGACAACATGATGTCGAAATCTACCTACAACCCCAGCAGCACATTTGGATAGTTATGTTAAAAGCTTTTTTTATTTTTTTATTTCAGTGTTAAAATATTTCCTGTACTTGGAGAGCAAAACAGAACATGCATATTCATTACCATTTACCATCACACAGAAAACAAAATAGATAGATATAAATATAATCTTGGCTGTAGCTAATTTCTAATGCATCTCGTTTTTATCCTGCACGATTCTATTCGTTTGTCTTAAGGGATGAAAGATTTTAATTGCCAACTACGGCAGATACTCGGCAATTAATTTGTATCCGAAGTCAGAACAAATGTAGCTTAAATCCCTCTGAAGGAGCGCACCATTAACCTGAGCATTCACTTTTGCAATTATTATATAATTATACTTAATACACATGGATTAACAGGAAGGCTCAAATGAAGTGGTTTTAGAATGTGGTTAAATAAAGCTTTTATAGATAAGTTTTGAAAGCAAATAAAGCCATTTCCTTGTAGGTGGCTTTAAATTGTGAGGCGCATTAACAAGGCAAATAATAACAAAGCGCTTCCTCCTAGAGTCTTCCTACCTAACGCATACTGCGGTAAATCATAACATCACTGAATCTTACCCTCTATTGTTAAAGTAAAATAATCAACTTCAGCACCATGGAGAGTTACATATGGGCTGCATTATAGCATATACAGTTGCAGAACCATGGACAGTTACTGTACACATACAGTTACAGGCAGTCCCTAGCTCCCACTTCACAAGCTGAAATTGTATGCACAACAGGTACATGGTTCATGCTTATCGTGAGTTAGCCAAGATTTCCCTTGTGAGTGTGAATCAATTACTAAATAATTGAAATTGAAATTTGCATTTACATGAACAACAACATACAAACCTGGAAAAATTCTAATTCAACCTCAAACATCACTTGGCATTTCAATTTCAGTATTTATCAAGGTTTGCTTTTTTTCATGTACTTTTCCATTTTTTTCTTTTGCATTTACATTCTAATTTTGGCAGATGCTGTGTGTTAAAATCCATAAAAAGGCAGCTGTACATAAATAGTGTTGTGTTTTTAATTATGCCCCTCAATGTGGTATATACACCTGAGCATACAGGTTTAAATTCCTGTTTTTTAATTATCATTTGAATAAAATCTGGAATATTACAATAAAGTTTCAGCACCATGTAGTATTACACATACACTACATTATAGCTATAATGATTTAGCACGATCACTGTTAGCATCATGGTCAAACCCATATATTGAATGGTATAGTAACAAATACAGTATTGTTCCAAAGCTTTTAGCCACGCCTAATTTCTTCATATTAAAAAAATAATAAAGCAAAAAAAAAATTTTTATGCCTCATGGTACTGTAGATATTTTTTATGGTTCAACGATTTAAAGGTTACTGTGTGGTTTAACAAATCAAAAACAATTCTCTGAAATTCCTCAGATGCAGGGACTGGACTGAAAGTCTACACTGGCTAAAAACATGCCCAATATGTGAGCCAAGAAATAAAAATAAAAATCCTTCAGGAAGTCGGGAGAACTATTCCTCAAGACTACATTAAACAAATGCAAGAAATTCTGGCGCTTTGGAAGCAAAGTATGAAGAAATTAGTGGGATTGAACACTTTTGCACAATAGAGCATGTTATATACTTCTTTGTTTCTCATTTATGTTCTATATACTTAGAGTGTTGAATTAACACCAAGTGGTGTTTTCAGTTAAGTCTTAACTCTCTTAACTCTTAACTAGTGCAACAATACTAAATGGAGGTTGTTATGGCACAACATCTCCGTGACCATTGTCTCAGATTTATCATCAGTTTATCAACAGTTTAAGCTCTATGCTTTCCTTGTGTTAGTATTTTTAACCTTTAAAATATGGCAACTCATGATCACCGCACTTAATTACTTCATTCTACAACATTTTCAGCTTAGCTTTTGTAGTGGCTTAGGCCACATCCATGTATCCATTATTATTATTATTATTATTATTATTATGTAATTGATTGAATACAAACTTGGCTCTGGTTTCCGTAGCATTTTGTTTATAACATAACACTGAATTACAGATGTGTGAAGAGGAGAATGTCTATTACCGTCGCGCTCACCGCCACGACAAAACGACAGCGGCCAAAATAAATCAGTTGCATTTCAAGGCAATTCATGAAATGACCGCCAGGTGGCACAAAATGACATTTTCCGTCATCTCGGTTTTTAAAAAATAATTAAGTCATAAAAAAAGTCAAAACAATATGCTGTATCGAAGAAATACTACAGTAATGGTAATTTCCACATCTGTATATTTTATACAACAAGCATGACAAATCTTAATCAGAGATATTGATATTTGCTGTACAATAGTGTAATGAGTAAAAAAAAAAAAACATTGAAGTTCAAATTAAAACAAGTACACTACACTGTAAACCCTAATGCTCAAAGTAATTAAACACATTGAGTACTGTTAACCTAAATAACTAAATCAATAATAATTTTGAGTACGTAAGTAACAATAACTTAAGTAAAACTTCCACCAGTGGAAACTCTATAGAGCATTCGTGGTGCAGTGGTTATGTGTCTCATCTGCCATGTGGAAAACCCCGGTTTGATTCCCGTGTTGGACAGTTTGCAATATATTTTTTTTATTTGTTCAACAAACTCAAAAATTGATAGTTCTATTTACTTAAAATTGGAAACATCCTTAATTAAAAAAAATATATATGTACTGTAACTGATTACCTCAAATATTTAGCGTTTTGCCAACTTAATCGGGTTTACAGTGTAGGGTTTTGGGTCATCTTAAATGTTGTGTTCTTTAAATTTGTAGTAGATAATACAGAAATAAATTAAACTAAATTACTATAAAATTAAAGCATTGTCAAGACGTGCTACTGCGTAAGCAGATGTCATTGTCATTCAGCCCCGCTTGTGTTTTTGCGGTAGTATGAGAATGAAATGCAGTACAATGTTATGATCATCATAATTTTCTTTAATAAATAATGACCACCGTTGCGCTGTACCACCGCTGGCAAAACCTTAGAAAATACAATCACAGTACTAAAATTATAATAATACATACAGCCGTTTCTTAATTGCATCAAATTTAAGCAAAGTAAATGTATACTTTTCATGGCGTGCGGGGCGCGGGGTGATGTGACGCGCCCCAGAGACTTTAAAAAGGGGAATGCTTCCCTTTGATCTCCCTTTAAGCAGTTACATATTTTTACTTAATGATAGTTCTGTTTATTTAAAATTGGAAACATAAATTTTTTAGTTTGTTCAACAAATAAAAAAAAATATATCGCAGCCCATCCTGCGCGGGAATCGAACCAGGAGTCTTCCGCATGTCGTCTTGTCAGACGTGTTAATTATTCAATTAGCATCTAACAAGATATATGTCCTGCACTTTAAGTTAACATTTTATTTATGTTTGCTTTCCTGATAATTGTTTTCTATGAAAAAAATATTTTAAATAAATAAAAATCTTTTTACATAATTTACATAAAATAAATTGGGTGTTTTTTAGTTTTTTTTTTTTTGCCTCAGATATACAGTATTTAAATCCATATATACAGTATGTCTTGCATCTCCTATATTTCTGCAGGCATTAGAATACTGGACTGTGTAGCTGCCATATTATTTTTTATTACTATTTGACATCAGGAATTCATAGGGACATTTGTTTAACATAGTGTTTTCTTCTGGTTTTGGCTTATGGGCTTTGCTGTATGATCTAACAAGTGATCACTGAGATTTGACCTGGAAACATTACAGTCACTAGCACTGACCCATAACCGACACGGTTCCTCTGTCCATTTCACATAATGTTCAACATGCGGCTTAAACTCAGCACCCTGAAATAAAGAGGCTCATGGACTACTGAGCAGGTCAGACAAGTTCAAACCCATAGGGAGCTGTACACACCTACTTTGCTACAAACACTGAAATGAACAAACAAGCCTCTCAGTAATACGGTGTACAAACATGTACACAGATATAAATGCTTTGTTTATATGAATTCCCAAAATGCAGCGATTGATTAACTTTTATGTTCTGTTTATTATTATTATTATTATTATTATTATGTAATTGATTGAATACAAACTTGGCTCTGGTTTCCGTAGCATTTTGTTTATAACATAACACTGAATTACACTTAAAATTGCATGTCGTCTTGTCAGACGTGTTATTCCTAGTATTATGTCCTGCCCTTTAAGTTAACATTTTATTTATGTTTGCTTTCCTGATAATTGTTTTCTATGAAAAAAATATTTTAAATAAATAAAAATCTTTTTACATAATTTACATAAAATAAATTGGGTGTTTTTTTGTTTTGTTTTTTGCCTCAGATATACAGTATTTAATGTCCAGGGTAAATAACAGTGTGTCCCGGTTTCCCACCACATCATCATGTAAAACTATGAAATTGAAAAGAGATATGTCTCTGGAGGTATTGGAGTAATTACTAAAATAAGCAAAGCACACAACTAGTAAAAATATGGCTTATTTTGCGTGTGTGTCTCTCAGTGGAGAAAATGCTCAGCATGAGACAATGTAAGTGTCTGCTAATAGCAAACAAAACAAAACCAATAGTTCCAATACTTTACACATAGTACAGGAAGGTCATTAAATGCAGACTTTATTCCAATTTCATAATAACAGGCTTTACAACAATCGTAGATAAGCTTAGACGTTGAGCTAAATGTCAGCAAGGAAGAAACATTACTAAGTCATTCGAGCTACATATTATCCTCGAAGGGCGGTTCATCTCATTTCTTTGCATGTAGGTGAGCCTTTAGGGCATCGCATCTTATTTTCTCCACTGCAAGGGCACCCATTAGGGCACTTCATCATGTTTGCTTGCATGTAGCAGCACTCTGTAAGGCACTCTATCATGTATTCTCCAATGGAAAGCAACCTATTATGGTAGTTCTTCATGTTTCATCACATGTAGGGCCAACATAGAGGGCATTCTATCACATTTGTTTTGTTATTCTTAATTTAAAATGAAGCTAATGATAAAGAAATTCTATGCGTTACATTCTACAGTTGGTGCACCCTATAGGGCCTTTTCCAGATTTTTATGTATTTATTAAGTATTTTATCATGGGGGCACCAGGACAATCTTTCAACTCCCTTGAGTCGACCAGCGATTTGCACTTTCTTTTTTACCTCCAACCACATGCCTGATTTCCACTCTGTAATTAAATAAAGTGCGCAGCTGAAAATCCTTACATGGAAACAAATAAACTGCATTGACATTTTCACCGATCAGCCATATCGTTATGACCACCTGTCTAAGTGTGTAGCAAATACTTTACATCATGTAAGTTCTGAGTTGCGGCCTTCATGGATCAGACTTGTTTTCCCAGCACATCCCACTGATATGCGATTAAACTGAAATGTGGAGAATCTGGAGGCCAAGTCAGCACCATAAATTTGTTGTCCAGTCCCTTAAAAAATGGTTATTGAACCATTTTTGCAGTGTGTCAGGACACATTTTTTCTGCTTCCACTTCAGAGACAAAATGTTCACTTGCTGTCTAAAATATCCCACCCACTTTCCTCCATTGTATGGGTAATTGATGGTCATAATGTTATGGCTGATGTATATCATAATGTTTATATGGTTTAAACTAGGGCTGAAATGATTCGAGTAAATCGAGTAATTCGATTACAAAAAATGATCGAGGCTTAATCTTCTTTTAAAAGCTTGTGTTTTGTTTTTGCGCAATTATTTGTTGACAGCACGCTTTTGACATAGCGCGCTTCCGGATACAAGCCGCCAGTAAACTCCAACGAAGAAGAAGCGCTTACGTCATCCACAAAGCGGAAGGAGACGCAAACAGTTAGCTGTGTATTGATTTGAGGGAGCGTTCTGTTGCGGGCTGCAAAATGAAAGGGAACGGTAAAAATATCAGCGAGGCCAAGAGAAGAAGAAAGCAGCAAGAGAAAATGACAGAAATTGTTAGTAAAGGCTTATGTTAGGCCTGACAGGTAGATTTCAAAACTTTTAGTTCAGAAAGTTTAGTTGCACTACTTAGCGTTTTTGTATGATAAATTTTTTTAATGTGTTACTTAGTTTTTTTTATCCTTAAAGTTTTTTTAGTGGTTCCCACGGTGGCCGGAAGTACGGTTCTTCATGGTTCACCGTGAGTTTTGGTCGCTGCGATTACATTTCCATGTTTCAGCCGCCTTAAAATATGTTTAAACCTGTTTAATTTTTTTGGCGGACCTTTCAGAACTTTGCGGAACATCGGCGAGCAGTCGCGGCGGCTCACGGTGCCTAACACCGCATCTCACGGCGAGTCAAACCACATAGGTGAGATAGGGGTATAAGCTATTCCTTATATTGTGAATAATGACAATGTTTATTTTTGATAAAATGCTGTATTTAAAAAATAAAAGTTTATTTTTCTAAAAAGAAAATCAATTAATCTTTGTTTCTCTCATTAATAATTTTTTTTCGGTAGAATACTCGATTGCTAAAATATTCGATAGCTACAGCCCTAGTTTAAACACAAAGGATTTCATGTGAAAGTACTGCCGTTTTTAAACTAAGTAGGAAAAAAGTGTCTGTCGGTTCTAAGAAGAACACCAAGTAAGTGTTCAGTAAGAGCTTCTGAGTGCCCCTTCATCACCTTCTAATATTTCAGTTAAACCCTTGTCAGGAAAGGATTTCTAAAACCTTAGCAATGTGTCAGTCTATGAGGAACGTCTGGGAAATTTTGTACCTCTGAGTGGCAGATAAGCGTCGACTCTGGCACTCGAGGGAAATAAGACCAGCTGGATAAGAACAAATTCCTCCAGATGCGCAACACGTGCATTTCCTCTTCTTTCTCTCGCTTGAACCGAATTATGTTTGCTATAACGGCCGACATTAAGATCAACCAGATTATCAAAGTAATCCATGATCCCTGAATGGGATCCACTTGAACGCCTTATCGTACCTTGACGTGCTTTTTAAGGAATCCTAATTGAATCATCACACCTCGGGGAGCTCCATGTGACTTAAATGGATAAGCTTCACCCAGAGAAGAAGGTCATTTACATGACTCAGAGCTCTTCCACAAATCCTTCCCACTTAGTACTTTCAAGCTAGGAAAAAAAAAAAAGAAATTCTGCGCCATCATGAAAACCACAAGCAGTTTACTTTCTCGCTGATTTCATTTGCTCTGGAACAAACAACCATGCAGAGAAAATAATATGTATATTAGCTTCCTAGTTTGTTCTAATTGTTATTGATCGCTGTAGTCAGTTCGTATCTCAAATAGACTCTCAGAATAGATACAGTAGATAGCCAGTGAGGCAGGATCAGGCTTAACTATTGGACTCTTTGGGCTGCTGATTAGAAGATAGTGAGTTTAAATCCCACTCGCACCAAGCTACCATCAATGTGTCCTTGAGAAAGGCATTCAACTTCCACCTGCCCAGCTGTATCCTGTCCTAGTTAAAAGTCACTTTGAATAAAAACATCAGACAAGGATAAATATAAAACAAAACAAAACAAAAAAAAAAAATTGTCCATATTGTATATTATTCTTCAATGCAGCTTCTTTTTCACCATTGTACTTCTTTGGTACAATGCAGGCAATGACGTGAATCCCTGAAGTTACTGTATGTTCACATTACCAGCCTGAAGTGACTCAATTGAAGTGACTCAATTGCAATCCCCCCATACCCCCCGTATAGGGCTTTCTGAATGCACACATTTGATTTTTTTTCAGATGGGATCTGAGTCACTTTCATACAGTATGTGGTCCGAGATCATATACAGTACATACCCGATACATGGTCATATAACTTGAATGAGAGTAGGCAGATCAGAATGCATGAAACTTTCTGTGCATTTGTAGGGTTGCCGATGTCATCACCCGGATTTCATAACAGTGCTAGCTACAGCTGCAAAAATAGCTAAAGTAATTTTCTGTCTTTCTTCCTTCTTCTGGGCCTCAACAAATACAGCCGACTAACTGCTTGCCGTCCTCCAGAGCTAAAATTTCATGCAGTGATTAAATGAATGAGTGCTTGCACAAATATGAGATTTTTCCACCTAGATAACATGAGCAATTGAGGGGAATTAGAGCCAGATAAAAATAATTTGTAATTGTGAATATGACCCTTCACATTAAAATCTGAATTGAATAACTTGGCTTGTAATGTGAAGCTAGTCTTAGACTAGTGTTTTTTAAATTCCTTCTATCCATTACTTTCTCCTACCCTCACTTACCATGCATGTGCAGACCAAAATTACATCATGTTTCGCTGCTCAAGCACCCCGCCCATAAATCCATGCTACTACTCCAAGCAACTTGTGGGTTATGTTCATTAACATAACCCTTTATTTTATTTGCATGGTTAATTTAACAGTCAACTACTGGCTTGACTGATAACGTTAAATCAACCTGTCAAAATTTGCTACCAAAGTAAAAGGAATTATATTCTGATAATGTTAGACAATTTGTGCAAAAAGTGCTACCAGTATGTCAGGAAATGTTACCTCCAATAATGTTTACTGTTTAATGTATACTTCCTGCATATTATTTACATGAGACCTGAAAACAGGTGCGGAACATCTTTAGTTATGTTGCTGCACTAAGAGTTAAAAGGAGCACCGTGATGACCAACACCAAGCCCATAAACTGCCAAATATCAAATAGGAGAACTCCCTCATGCAATTACAGTCGAGTATGGAATCAAAAATACCTGTTCTAAGCTCTTTTTGGAAGGGGTCTCTAGTGTCAGTGTTGTGCAACAGGTTCCCCGACATGGGAGAGTCTACTCATGAGTTGTCCGTACACTATAAATTGAGAAAAAGTATGATCCTTTATGGAACAAAATAACATTAAGAAACTTTTGTAGCAGAAAAGAAATAAAACACATAGGATCCTACTATAGGAATCAACTTCAAAATTGGTAAAATGATCTCATCCAAGTGGGATTGATTATTTCCTTGTAACAACATACCCTTCAAGTGGTTTATTCCATCAGAACAATGACTAAAAGTTATTATAAGTACATTACCATCCTATGCGTTCCTAGCACTTCTCGGCTAATGTGGTTTTGCTTTGGTTTATTTAATTACATGCAATATAAAGCTGATTCGATTGGAAAACAAGCTTAGAGATGCGAAAGAACACCAGAGAAAGCCTTGCTACAGTAACCTGATCACATGATCTTTGGGAGATTGCATTGAAGTCCCAACAATGCCAGGAAGCCAAATAGTCTGTGGTGTCTGCCTGAGAGGAATGGAGGTCTCTCTGTCCCTGCAATCAACAAGTCGCCTAAAGACTGAGGAAGACTTAGGAAAACTTTTGAAGTTATGTTGATTGAACACAAAGACTTTTGAAGATATACAAAGACCTATGAAGATTTGGTGATTGAAAACAAAGACTTCCATTAATCATTGTCTTCAATCAACATGGCTTAACAGTGAGTTTTGAAGGCGTAGAAAGTCATATGAAAACTTCTACATACATGATGATTGAAGACCAATGTATAGTTATTATAAGTACATTACCAGCTCTATGCCTTCCTACACACTTCTCAGTCACTTTATGTGCTTTTGCTTTGGTTTATTTAATTACATGCAGTATAACACTTCTCAGACACTTCATGTGTTTTTGCTTTGCTTTATTTAATTATAAAGTTGATTCAATTTGAAAGCAGACTTAAAGATGAGAAAGCACACCACAGGAAGCCTTCCAACAGGAAAGTAACCATGCAATCTTTGGAAGATTGTGAGTTCAAATCCCAACAATGCCAGGGAGCCAAGATTGTCTGTGGCGTCTGACTGCGAGGGATGGAGTTCTCTTTGTCCTCTGTCAATCAACAAGGCTTATGAAAACTAAAGAATCGAATATGAAAGACTTGTTTATTTAAGGAGAAGACTTAAAACGACCTACAAAGATTTGTTAATTCAAAACCGAGACTTATTAAGCCTTCAAAAGACTTTCTGTTTAAAATGTAAAAAATTTTAATCTTTGTCTTCAATCAAAAAGTCTTTGTAAATCTTTGAAAGTCTGCGTCTTAAATCACCAAGTCTTCGTAAGTCTTCATAACTTTTTTCGTAAGTCTCAACACGCCGTCGTAAGTGTTTAATCCTCAGTCTCAGTAAGTCAGGCTTACTGCAAGTTTCGAAGACATACTGTACAATAACATATGAAGACTTCTGAATACTTGCTTTTTGAAGACCATTATGCAGTATACTTATAGTTATTATAAGTACATTCCAAGCCCTACGCCTTCATACAAACTTCTCAGCTAATGTGTTTCTGCTTTGGTTTATTTAATTTCATGCAATATGACACTGATTCAATTTGAAAGCAGATGAGAAGAGAACACCACAGAAAGGCTTCCAACAGTAAAGTGATCACATGATCTTTGGGAGATTGCGAGTACAAATCCCACCATCGCCAGGGAGACAAATTGTCTATGATCTCTCACTAGGAAGGATGAAGTTTTCTTTGTCCTCTGTCAATCACAGCGACACCAGCCAATCCTCATCATCTCATGTATGTGGGAGAGTGTGGACAAAAGTTGGGGACTGGTCAAGACCAAACTGGATACCAGTGTCCCACTGCCACCCCAATCAGCCTACAGTAGCTGGACTTTAGCTTTCCCTGAGAAACTGTGATTAGGTCTGCGTATTGATGCATATGTACTTTAAGAAAGCTTACTTAAGAAAGCCTGGGGTTGGCTCCGCCAATTACAGCCAGTTTTGCTGATAAGGTCCTACGGCTTGCGTCTGACTTTCATATTGTCGCTAAGTGCACCCACGGTATGATTTCGCTCGGCGGGTGCGTGTTACATCATGTGCCGTGTCTCTATGACAGGGTGGTAATTTAATCACCCTAATAGAGCGTTGGTGCATCAGTCGTTCCTGCCCCGCTGCTGTAATACTGCGCTCTCATAGAGTGGAAAAGTAATGAGGACATGGCTGGTGAGCAAGGTTTTATAGGTTTAAGGCGTCTACAGTACTGTCTGTGTGCTAGGTAGAATAAATAAGTACACCTGCGCTGACTTTTCCTCTGTTGGACTGAGTATTGAATATTTACAGACACACACCAGGAGAGATGCAATGGGCTGAAAAATGGAGTGAGAAATCTCTTACAGAGAGGATGTCAGCGCAGAGCTGCTTGCACACTCTAATTTATTTTGAAGCTATTTTGTTTTTTGTTTCTTTTTTGCAATACCTGTGACCTCTAAAGTAAACACACACAAGCTAAAGCACTTGTGTAATGAAACAGAATGAAAAGTTCAAGACATTATCACAGTGTAGGATAAATACCCTACTGATTGCAGAGCACACAGTAAAATTACAGATACAGTATGCCGTTTCAGTTTGGGTAACTATGGGTATGTATGGATAAATATGAGTTCTGCTGTTTGTCAGAGCTCCAAATCATACTGCAACGAAGACAATACATTTCAAAGTAAAAATGGGGTAAAAATGGAAAAATGTGCATTTATCACATTCACACTATTTCATAGCCGTGTCCCTTTCAGGTTCTCAATACATCTATGAAAAGGAACAGCAAGTGAGTAATCTTTAGTTGTTTACTCTAGTCAAAGGCCTGAATACGTTAATAAAAGAAAAGGTAATGGGGAATAAAATATAGAGAGGCGCGCAATAAAAATAACAAGAATAAAGAGAAATAAGGAAGTAGAGAAGGAGAAAGAGAGAAGAAGATGCTGAATACATACTGATGAGTAGAGTACCATAAAGAGGAAAAAGTAAAGAAGACGAGAAAAGAAAAGAAAATCAGGAAGGAATGGGGAGAAATGAAGAAAGAAAATGGGGAAAAAATAAGAGGGAATATAGCGAGATGAGAAAATTGTAAGGAAATGGGAGAAAAAAGTAAGAAGAAAAGATTAGAAAATTTGTAAAAGAAATGAAAGATAATAGAAAAGAAGAAATGGGATTTGAAAATGAAAGAAGAGGAGGGAAAAAGCAGAAGATAGAAAAAGAAAGAGAAATTGGAAGGAAGGAGAGCACAAGAGAAAAGAGACTATAAAAAAATAATCAAAGAAGAGATAAAAGAAAATTGGAAAAGAAGTGAGGAGAAAAATAGTGCAATGGGAAGAGTAGATAAGGAAAGAGAAGAGAACTGGGTAAATGGAGAGAGAGAGAGAGAGAGAGAGAGAGAGAGACGGGGACAGAAGAGAGGAAATGGGGGAAAATAGATGTAGGAAATTAAATCAGGAGAAGAGAAGAAAAACGAAGGAAAACAGAAAAAAAGAGACGAGGAATTAGTAAGAAAACGAGAGAGAAAAAAGATAAAATGGACAAAAAGGGGGGAGAGAAAATAAAAACAAAGACAAAAATATTTATTTAAATATTTAAATAAACTTTAATTACTTTCAGGCTCACGTTAAACAAACAAAAAAAGGAATATAAAGAACAATTGCAAAGTGTGAAACACTCGTTGCCTCCGGAGCGTTAGAAGTAGGTCAGATGCGCAGACACACACACACACACACACACACACACACACACACACACACACACACACACACACACACACACTCACACTCACACTTACCCCAATACCGTCTGCGTCTTTCACAATTTACACAGGTGTTTAAAACACACACACAAACACACACACACACACACACACACACACACACACACACACACACACTGACGGATGAAATTTTCAGACAGGAAATAAAAACCCCTCTGTCAGCAAATGAATAGTTTAGTAAAGTGACTCAGTATCTTACTGTATACAATCCACTACTGTTTTATACCCTAACTTTAATAACCCTTATGATTTCATGACATTTATAGTACCGTATTTATGTGCTATGATGTCATCGACTGTTCAACAACCTTGACACAAAAACACACAAAGGCATGATGACATCATTGCTGTATTACACTGTAGTACTACTACAGCAATCCACATGGTTTCAGGAAGCTTACGGGAGAGAAGTAGGAAGAAAAAGAGCAAAAATGGAAAAAGAGATTAGAGTAAGAAAAAAAGAAGAGGAAAGTAGACAAAAAGAAGAGAGAGAAAAAGTGTAGAGAGACAGTGGAACGCATTGGCAAGAGAAGAGAGAAAATGAAGAGTTATATATAAAAAAAATATATGTTCATAAATATATAAAACAAGCTGAAAAGAAGAGCTGAGGGAAAATTAAAGGAAAGGGCAGAACTAAAGAGAAAATGAGAAGAAAGGGGAGAGAAGTGAATAAAGAAGATAGAAAATAGGAAGAGGAGATAAGCGAAGCAAAGAGAACATAGGAAGAGGTACTGTACTGTACTGTACATGAGAGGAAAAGAAAAAAATGGGAAGAGAGCGGAAGAGAAGACAATACTATAGGAAGAGAAGTGAATAGGGGAGGGAGAAAAGAGAAGAGACAAGAAACAATGAGGAAAATAGAAGAGGAGAAAAAAGAGAGAAAATATAAAGCAAAAAAACAACAAAGAGAACAAAATAAAATAAGAAGAGAAGAGATCAAAGGGAGAGAAAAGAGGCGAGAACAGCACAGAGAAAACAGAAAGAGAGCTAGAAGAAGAAATAGGAGTAGTGAAGGAAAGTAACAGGGAGAGAAGGTGAGTGACTGAATGAATGAAGTCATTAACTGGTGAATGGTGTAACTGCATCATCTTCGGTTTATAATCAGATGAGGCTTCGAGTCCTGACGCTTTCTCTTCCTTTCGATTCGAGTCTGAATTGACTTTTCTGAGAAAAAACTAAATTGTTATGAGGATTACGGCACAATTAATTCACAATTACTTAATCAAGATGCACAAACCATTTTAAAATTATTATAACTTACTGTACATGTAAAGGCTATTCTACACATCTGACAGGATTCATGAAAATCATTTGATCATATCGAATAAATAATAAAGCTTTGTTTTAGCCTGGTGCCAAACATGGCAGGGATTGGGAGCACCTGGGCCTCAGGCAAGCGCTTCCTAGCCCTTAAATCAAACAAAACTGTAAAATGTCAACAGTGTACTTGAAATATGCTTTCAAATAAAAATGTTCGTGAGTTATCAATCAAAGTGCAGGAGAGATTTTGAAACACCGGTGAAGTGATGTGACTTTCACAGTACAGAGTTTTGGCAGTGGGCCACTTCCTTTACATTGCTTACCTTTACAGGATCACTCTCAGTGCGCGAGCAGTAAAATGGAATAAATAAATCAACCAGAACCTTTTTACCCTGAACAGAAACTCTCTCAGGGTTCCGGGTGTGTGGTGCAGTCATTTAAAACAAACCGTGCTGGATCTACAGGCGTGAATGTTAAAGGTTCCATATTTTACTATTTATTAAACAAATTAATACAGGTCTCTGAGTTTTGCCGAAGTGTGTGTGTTTGTGGGCATGGGTTAATGCTCCTGATGAATTATCCCTCAGAAAATGCATTCACTCTCCCAGAGAATAAGGAACAAGCCGGGGGAGGGAATCTTACCTTATATGAGGTCACCAAAGGGGATAAATCTAATTGGCTTGTCAATACAAACATAGAAAAATGACAAAATGACAATTTTTTGTTTGTTTGTTTGTTTGTACATAAAGACACTGGAGGGCTACCTGAGTTTCCAAAAATATGACTAAAAAGTGAATTTTAGATTGGGGATTCAAGCTCTGCCACCGCCAGCTTGCGGTTGTTGGGGCCCTTCTGCAGGCTCTTAACATGACGGCCATATAAGTGTCAAAATCCTAACGTAACTTGAGTATATGAGTAATATATACACACCTACAGTATAATATCGAGGAGTGGGGGGTGGGGGTGCATATCATGATTCTCTTGTGTGGCGATTCATGTATCATCATATGCATGTGTGTATTGATATATTAATATTTAAAATAAATATGTTTAATATTTTGTAAAAAAAAATCGTGATACTAAGAGAATTGCAATACAAATCAAATCAAATCAAATTAGCACATAGGTATCAAGATAATATATCGGGTGGCACCTGAGGATTCCTGTTTAAATACATTTTGGGTCAGAATTTTATATACTGTGTGTATACTGTGTGTATATATATATATATATATATATATATATATATATATATACACAGCAGGAATTTGTTTGATTGATTGATTGATTGATTGATTGGTTGGTTGGTTGGAAATTAGATCCTCCATATAAAATGATACTCTCACTATTTTGCACCAACTCTAAACCGCACCAAGCAGAAAATAAGCATTTGCTCAGTTTACAACCTTGCAAAAAAAAAAAGTAAAATTATTGATGACATTCATAAGCACGTTTCATATTTGTCACATTGTCTCATTTTTCAAGCTATGATTCCTTAGGGAATCGCTTTGCATCGCTGCACTTTTTATAAGTTGCTTAAAAGTCTTTAAAAATATAATTCCTTCATTTCATAGCACACAGCCCACACAAGAGTCACAAGATGTTAAATTACAAGTGAAGGTTTAGATTCTAGAGAAAAACTGATTAGATCAGACTGCTGGTGCAATTATAGCTTCACTTTCCGGTGAAGTCTGAGGTTTTTTTATTTAATATATGTTTCAGGTTTCTAACATCTGAGAGCTAATTTGAAATGTCTAATGTATAAAGACTAGACATTATGAGTCTAAATAATTCTGGAGTTATAGAAAATTGCTGGAGGAAGGTGAATAAGCAGCTCTGGCGCAGATCATAACTAGCCCGTTCCCACGGACGGGCCGATCTGAGGATCTCAGCACCTCATCATCCGGCCAGGCACTTAAACAGGTGTCCAGGTGCATTGTGGGACTCTGCACCTCTGAGTGCACACCACCACAGAGAGAGCACCTGGCCCTTTGGTGTCAACATGCTGTTCACAGCACACATCAACAAGGCTGGTGTACCGTCTGCTGCCAATCAGAGAGTGCACTCGTATGGGCTGTGGGCTTCTGCTAGCACGAGTGTCAGGTGGAAGACAGATGCAATATCTGAAGACCAAATGGCCCGAGTAAATCTGTTTCGGGAGCGACTGATTAAACAGCGATTCTCATGACACGCATAACGCAGAGCTGAGTATTTGGATGGCGGCCTGGAAAGAGCCTTCGCATGGAGAAATGATGAAATTTTCACTATATGGTATGGGGTAGATCTGAAAATGACACACTTTCCGAGACAGGAATGCGCTTCTCTTTTGCATGCATCATTTGTGAAATCTAATTACAAACTGAATCAGTCAGGCATGCAGTTCATGAGGAAAGTCCACATCGCTAGTATGGGTATGAACAGCTTTCTGCAGTTTTCCCATTTATGAATGCTAATGTTAAACCGGGCCTTTGGCTTTCCAAGCCAAAATGTTTTTTTTCATAACAGAACTAGGTGAGCTCATGTAGCCACTCTGATTTAAACTGGAGCTAAACAGACTGATGAAAAAAAAAAATTCTTTTGCGTGAGTGTTCACGTTACTGAACGCAGCGTTGTTGTACTATCATGCGTGCTCCTGTATGCTCATACCGGGCAGGCAGGCGCAGCAGAGAGAGAGTCTATAGTAGGATTTAAGAGCACTGGCAGCTAGAAAAAAAAAAAATTGTCACAAAATAAAAACATGAGGCACATTGGCGGCCGTTTCAGTTCCCATCTGGAGGCATGAAAAACATTGAAAAATGGCCACAACACATACTGAAGCAGCTATTCAATTAGGTGCTCTTTTTACCTCCACTGCCAGGCAACAGTGTGGATTCATGGAATGCAGCTGCTGTTGGTGAATTTTTTTGGATCGTTTTGTTTTGTTGGCCTTTGTGACAGCACAGTGCATCCAAAATGTAAAAATAGGTCAACTGCTTTTTATAACCTGTTCATTGAGGTCACAGCTTGAGGATCAACTAAGAAAAACCAACAAGGATTCTGTCATGTGGGTAGGTAGAAATAAAGGTCTTGTTAGTTAGCAAATATAAGGATAATTATAACATCAGACCTGATCTCTAAGAAGCAGTTGTAACAAACTGGATATTTACTCACTCACTCACTCATCATCTATACCACTTAATCCTGTATTCATAGTTACGAGGGGCCTGGAGCCTATCCCAAGAGACTTAGGGCACATGGCAGGGTACACCATGAACAGGCTGCCAATCCATCACAGGGCACAGACACATACACTCACTCATTCACACACTACAGGCAATTAGCCTAACCTACATGTCTTTGGACTGTGGGAGGAAACCGGAGTACCCGGAGGAAACCCACCAAGCACGGGGAGAACATGCACACAGAGACGGGAATCGAGCCTGGCCGGGGATCAAACTCGGACCCTGGCGGTGCAAGGCGACAGTGCTAACCACTACACCACCGTGCCGCCTTGGATATTTACTATGCTTTAAATATAAAAATACAAGCTTGTTTTAGATAGATAGATAGATAGATAGATAGATAGATAGATAGATAGATAGATAGATAGATAGATAGATAGATAGATAGATCAAAGTGTCTCCATCAGGAGGCAAGGTTTCTATTTCCATGTGAACTACAAGGTGCTCAGGCAAGGGCTATTTTTTCTGTAGCATTGTAGATCATCTATGATGTTCTTAAAAGAAAATAAAGTTGATTTTACATTATGCATATGGCACGGCTTCATTGCAGAATCTCCAAAAGCTGGTCTAATACAGAACTTATAATATAGTACTTACTTCCTACCGAAATGTGGCAAGGGGCTTATAGCCAGTTAACAGGATGGAACATGCAGCACACAGCCAGCACCAGGGACAGTGCTACTACATTCCAAAAGGGGGCGGGGCGCCGTTACTTACCAGCACCGACAGCAACGAATCAGCTACTGTCCACCTGTCATCTGCTCCCTATAAAAGAGCCCCGACAGCATATGCCAGTGAGTAGAATGTTAAGAGCATACCACATGCCGTTTTCCCCCCATCCACAGACTCTGACACGACTGCGAGGCTCTCTGCTCACACACTGACTAGAAGAAGCCAGCGCAATCGAGCCAGCGCAACCACCTCCTCAGCTTGCTCGTTTTCCGTATCTTCCTGCTCTGCCAAGCTCAGCAGCTCGTCCGATCACAGATCACCCTCAGGAGTTTGTATCTTCTTCACCCCACACACACCAACCTCATCGAGCACCTCTGGACATTAACTGCATGTGTGTGTGAGCGTGTGTTTGTGGGAGTGTACAAAATAAAGTACAAAATAAAAAGATACTGTTGTGTATGTTGAGTATTACCTTTGGGGACAGCCTTCACATAATGGATAGATACTAGATTTTAATTTTTACGTTCTTCAAATCAGTATAATGTAAATTTTTGTTTAGTCATTTTCTTAATAATTAGATAAATACATGTTTACAAACCATTTCCATCTTTCCTTGAAAGGTAAAATTCTTATTTCTAGACAATTTAAAAAGGCAGAGCCAAATATAACCTACAATTTTGAATGCTTTGAAAAGATAATTAAAAAAAAAAAATAGATAACCCTATGTACAATCTGATTACGTGCAACCCTGTGTCCTTCGAGGCAGTATTATGGTGCGCTTTGCACGTTTTTTAGGTCATTTCCCCCCTCTATATCCACTGATTAATTCCCTTGAACTTGAACATGATTTCACAAGCAAAATGGCCAAGGTTGAAGAAGAAAAATAATCAGTGGAACGAAAAAGAAAAAAAACATAATCCTGAACTCTGTAATGGCCAATAGGTCAGAAATGGCCAGTCCATTCAGACCACCATGCCTGCTGTTTTCCACATAGAAGAGAGCAAGATGGGATTATACTACGTTCTGTTTCTCACGGTTGTTGCTGGAGCGTATCGATCCTCTCTGTAGCATAAGCCAATGAAAGCAGAAAACCGCTCAGACTCATTTACAGCCTGGATTTTCCATCTGCTGTTCGCACAGCTTCGCTCTCTACAGGACCCACCACAATAATCAGCAGAGTCTGAATTCCTACACAATACTGGCCCATTGATTAATATAGTTCCTTTAGCTGGCTGTTGTGTTGATGCTGCATCTTACTTGTATTATCTGTGGAGGAACTGTGCTCTAACTACACTGGGAAAAAAAAAAAAAGTTTCACTACAAAAGAATGTACAGTACAGTGCCAAACTAATGTCCAAACTATAAAATCAGCAAGTAAAACACCTATTCAATTCTATAGGTTTAAATTCCTACCAGTGCGGAGAGTAAAAGTGACGTGAAGAGAATAAAACATAGGGGTGGTCGACAGTCCTGAGAAACTTACAAGATTTACCTAATATCTCCATTTATTCAACGTTAGAACATCAGCTACAGTAACTTCCAGGGCTCCAGGGTTGAATCACATTGCCCTTGGTCAGGGGATTCAACCTTCTGTTTGAAATTGGTTAGTTTTGAAGCTTGTGTTAGCCAGAAAAACAGTGACAGTTCTAAGGCAATTCGGAGCAACTTGGAAGCAATTACTAAGAAGACAAAGTGTTCTTTAAGACAACTTTATCAACCTTCATGACTGGTTATGAACCTGGGTTTTGACAGGCAGCTGCTCTCCCCTCTTTCCAGTAGTGTACTGTAGACTGCCACCTGAAACTTTCAAGGGTCCACAGTTTCGGCCCTACTGTCATACTTTCAACCATGGTCACAGTGACCAAGGATCTATATACTGGTCTAAGAAGATCACAAAGAATACTCATTCTCATGCATTCGGGTGAAAAAAAAAACTTTTTGAAAAAATTTGTTAGGGGAAACTTGCAAAAAAAAAACTGGAGCTCAGGAACAAGTCCAGCAACCTGGAGTGCTCTTCTTGAAATTTTTTTCAGTGATGATTCATACCAGCATAATATATTGTTAAAGCCAAGCTCCTACATGAATTACATGACAGTTGGCTGGGCTCCAATTTATATCCAAGTATCCAAGTACCACCTTTTTAAAATGTTATTGAGTAACATTTAAAGAAAGAGAGAGAAAGAAAAGTAACAACCGTGTGGAGGGTGGTTAGCATATGATGTGTGTCCATGTACAGTAACTTGCTCATATTTAATGCCTGCAGAATTATGCAAGCCCTTTTGACTCACCGTCATTAAGTCGCTATTGAAGCCTCTATTAATGAGGGTTCGCGGAGCCTCCATTAAGGCCAGACCTGCCATAATCACAAAAGGGAAACCAGAACGCTGTATATGATAGACGGGGCGCTTTTCAGAATTCCGTGCTACAATTAATGCTAATGGACTCCTCACCCTGTGTTTATGGTCAAGGGGGAAAAAATGGCTGAATTTACCGAACATGCTTCCCTCTTGTTATGTAATGTAGAAGGAACACAATCTGAGCTGATTTGTGCTGCCGGAGACACGCATAAGCTCTTTACCCCTCGCCAGAGAAAACATGGTGGAACAAAGAAGGGCTATTGTTCCTCAGGAACAGAGGGAAAGCAAGCGTTTGTGCTGAGAAAGCGTCTCTGGAACAAAGCTGTGCTTGAGACCCAAGACTGCAACAGGTCCGCTGAGTAAAGCCATGTTTTTATGGAAGTGATTAGGCACCATAACCACTCAAAAGCCTAGTTTAGGCCCAGACGTATTTGTGAAGTGCTGTATAATACCCCTTTGAATGATCAGATCAAATACAAAGACACTTATTCATGATTAAAGTAATGAGACAAAGGCTTTTAAGATAAATGCATTTGGTTCAGGCTGGGCCACATGCTGGCAGATCAGGATGTACAATATCATTCAAATAAATGATCTTATTATCCAAACGTTAGGCCTCTTGTGATCGGTGATAACACAGCACATCTTGTCATAATATCCTCTCTTTAAACATCAGATATGGAGGAGGAAAGCAAGGCTATGATTCCAAATGCACTCAGATACCTGATTTTGTCTCTGACAGAACTAAAACGTATTCATTTCTTTGGATTGTGGCTCACGTTGGGGAACATTGTGGTTCTTGTTCTCATGATGGAGAACATTGTGGTAAATATTACACTACAGTAGTAGGGTTGTATTTAGTCAGGCATTTTACTGTAAAATGCCATTGTTTCTATACTAATAGCTATTTGATAGAAGAACTTGGATGGTAGGTTCTAGAGCTAAGCAATTTGATCGATTATGCAAGTGAATCAGTCTTTTGTTGACTGAATCAATTAATCGACTCAATGAATCAGTTTTGATTTCGAAGCAATTAACACTTACAAATTTTCCAAAACTGGCAAATTCCATATAAATTTTCTGCAAGAGTATTGTGAATTCTTCTGGTTGGGAGTTTATGTTTAGTCGGATACTGTAATACTGCCGCCTACTGGATTGGAGGAACTGCATAAAAAGTGGGAAAAGTAGGAAACTGGAAAAAATAACCTGCTTGTATGAGATATGAAATCAACAACACAGGTTACACAGGATTATAATGCATTTAGGTTATTTCATGAGTCTAGTAACCTGTAGTCTTTGAAACCTGTAAGAAATATAGTTTCTTACAGGTTGAGTCAAATCAGACAGTCAACTATTGCCATCGAATCGCACTGAATCGAAAAGTGTAATGCTCAAAGCTCTAATGAATCGAATCTACAGACTACCTCTGATTTACATCTAAACTAGGTGCACTATGTAATCTAAACTTTATTAAGAAAAACATTCCAATACATTGTTGTTAAACTAAGAACTATAGTTGGTTAGTTTAGCTAACCAAAAAGCTGCAGATTTCAAGCTTTGATTTCAAATAAGAGAAAGAATCTAATGAAAGAACAAATGTTTATAGCTGACACACAACATACCAATGTCACACTTAATAAACATTTTAAAAAATATTTTCACAAATATTAGAGTAAGTATAATGCTAGTTAATCTGCTAGTGATGCTGGATCCTGGTTTAGACAATATGTATAAAAAAGGCCCTTTAAAGTTTTTATACATTATTGCAATACGATTTGTACATAATTGTAATATGATCAGTCATAATATTATGATCACTTTTGAGCAGGTCCCCCTTTTTGCAAGCAAAACAGTACTATGTGTTTTGACACATTTTTATAGAAACCAGCATTAATATTTTTAGCAATTTGAGCTTCACTGGCTTTTCTATTGAACTGGACTACACAGGCCAGCCTTCGTTCCCCACCTGCATCAATGAGCCTTGGCTGCCTATCACACTGTCACAGGTTTGCTGTGTTCTACTCAGTAGAATATTAGTTAGAAAGTAAACATTTTGTCCCTGAAATTGATGTGTTGGATGCAAAAATAAATGTATTGGGGTAGTGGTGGCTCAGAGGGTTATGGCACTGAGTTACTCATTGGAAGGTCTGTGGTTTGAGCCCCAGCTCCACCAGGTTGGTATTGTTGGGCGTGTGTGTGAGGCCCTTACCCTGTCTTCTCTAGGAGCACTGTAACATGGTGGACCCAGCGCTCTGACCCCAGTTATGCTGGCATATACAGTATGAAAAATAGAATTTAAATGTGCAATAATGTACTTGTGAAAAAAAAAACATGACTTAAAAAAAGTGAGCAGGCGTAAGGATTTGGTCAACTTCGATAAGGGCCAAATTGTGATGGATCACAGCAACTTCAGAACTGCAGCTCTTGTGGGGTGTTCTCAGGCTGCTGGGGTCAGGACATACCAAAAGTGGTCCAGGGAAGGAAAACCGGCAACAGGATCATGTGGGCCAAGGCTAACTGATCCACATGGGGAGTGAAGGCTGGCTTGTGTAGTCTGTAGCTACTATTACTGAAAAGGTTTATGCTGGTTGTGAGAAAGAGAAACAATATATATAAACATATATATTAGTGATGGGACGTTCATGAACAATTCATTCTTTTTGAACGAATCTTTAAAGTGACTCAGAAGAACCAGTAGTCTCGGAGAGTGATTCGTTCATTTACTACTGCAATCGCATGCCTAAAGCATCGCAAAACCTCCGTAGGTTATATACAAGAAACAGAAATGAGTAGTTACCTTTGAATCTTTTGCTCCAAATTACACATTAAACAGAATTGAACATTTCTCAAAGAGTTTTCAAGTCCTAGTCTTTTGTTCTTTTGTCACGTGACTCCCATAGACGCTATGTAGTGCAACAGATTAAATGACTCAGGCTAAGATATGAGAGCTGAGCAGCTCATATTGTTTATCATAATATGTCCTTATAGCTGCATTGTAATATTTTCATTACTGGAACAATAACCTAAATTTGTGTATGTAGACGTATTGGAGGTATGTTTATTGAAAATGTAACATTTTATTTTATTTCTGATCAAAAGAATGAAATGAACACAATGAGTCAAGAAAAGATTCGTTCATTTTGATGAATGAGTTTCAAATAACCGAGTCACTAAAATGATTCTTCCCATCACTAATAGTCAGCCAAATAATGTATATACACTTCACACTGTAGCACTTAAATATTGCAATTTTTTCACAAGTTTTTCATTTCCTTAAGTGTTTCATTTTTGGATGACTGGCAATGGGCAGTCACCAAGGGCCCCACCTTTATGACAAGGGCCGCATATACGGTATTAAAAGCATCCCTTCTCGCCACAGTACAACATGAATATATCATTATATATCTATCACTGTACCCACGACACATGGACCCATTAAACATGATATAATTCACAAAAACGGTGAGGAAAAAATGACTCACCATATTGAATGAAAAGGATAGCTCTGTATAATTAATACATGACAAATTGCTGAAAATGATAATAAATACCAAGCAGCAGTATAAATAAAAGCATAAAAGAGTTGAAACATATACAGAAGCACAGAAACACTGCCTGTGATACACTGGAAGAACTGGAGTGCCGTAATTATCATAGTATTTGTGCATATAGATTCCACTATATCTCTTTACAATAAAAGTCAAAGTCAAATATTTCCAAAAAACGAATAATTTAGATATGCCCTTACCATTTATTAATGTTTCATTGCTCATCAGGCAGTTGCATAACAGACACTGTGCTGTCAAAAATTAAGTTCCCCATATATTTAAATATTTATGGTAAAATGAATTTACTGACTTGTGCATTGCCTGTTGTCTGTCTTGTTGCTGATTTTACACGGTGCATGCGTAAAGGCTAAATGTATTTTCATGTCTGTGCAAGGTAGTGCGATGTACACTTGCTGAATTAAAGAATTATCTTAAATGTGTGTGTATTTGCTTGTGTGTTTGTGAGAGTGTGTGCTCTCTGTCGTTGGGTGTTGCTATGTTACCTGAATGCTAGCTGACAGCGGCATTTAATTCAAGCAAAAAACTCAAACAAAAAAATTTAAACAAAAAAAGACTTTTTATACAGATTCTTAAGTGCAAATGCTGGAATGACATAAACGATGTGGTATAGTACAAAAATTTTACATGTCCCTTACATTGTCCCTTATCTTCCTTACACCATGTATTGTATGTTGAATTTTTTTTGTTACTAAAGTGCAGTTTTTTACACCAGTGGGCCCAGTTTTCATGATATCTCGCCTAGGGCTTCACAACCCCACAGGCCCCAAAGGCACTGACTGTATATACTGTATATATATATATATATATATATATATATATATATATATATATACCCAAAGTTAGAACTGTAGCACTTAAATATAGGTTTTAAGTCTTTTACATTTAATGTAGTATTTAATATTTTTTCATATTTGTAATATAATTTATTAATATTCAGTTTTAACTTTGGCTATGACATGGCACCATTAGCACAGTGCAAATAAGGCAGGAATCATTCATTTAAAAGGTTACGAGTTTAGTAATTACATAAGCTGGGATGTTCTTGCATTTATAAAGCTGCCTCTAACGACTGTCATTCAGAGTGACTTGAAAACATCATTAGTGTTAAATTCTCTTTCATGTTGGCGCACACAGGAGAGTATCTAGGGCTAGGACTTCATTTATATTCTTTGTCAGGAACTCTTTAAAGTAAAGCAAACAATGTGGATGTTTACCTGCTAAATCAAGCAAAAAAAATGTAAATTTGAGACTAAAAAAAAAAAAAAAAAAACTGAATGCCCTTCAGCTGGATGCCATAACTCAAGAATGGGAGATAATTTTCCTGGCTGCCGGCAATTAAAATGGATGAGCAGCTGATACTGTAAATATGTCCTGATTGCCTCTTGTTCCTGCACAATTTCTGGTAAACAGGAGAGGCGAGATAAAAAGTAAACTCCTACTCTAAAGCCACACGTCCTCCAACCGCAGCACGGCGGCAGACAAATGAGATGTTAATTACTTTAGGAGTAACTTCAGCTCAGTAAAAAAAATAAATAAAAAAAGTTTTAAAAAACTTTTACAGGTTAAGGAGAAAAGAGACAGCATTCTGCGAAGTATCTCACTCATTGCATTTCTTGACAAGAACTAAATGGAGTTGCAATCATGCTGAATTGCAAGGCATTCCTACCCTGAATTAGATAATTATTTAATCAATAAAAACACTTACTTAGCGTGGAAGGTGATTATAAGACCTCAAACAGGATAGTGTTGCAAAGTGTGTGGGGATGTCCCTCACCTAGTGAGTAGGATGGATAATGGAATGGTAAAATCTTATATTTTTCCTCTAAAAAAATAAAAAATAAAATCTAAATCAACGGAGGGGTACATTCTTTTGCAGCCATTTGTCAGTAAACAGTTGGATTAAACATTACACAGCTGTGACTCTTGTGAAAGTTAATCATGTAAAGCTATGATTTTCACACCTCAGCATTTTAGATTGTTCATGGTAAACAGAAGGTTGCAGGTTTAAATCTCATAACTTTGAACTTTTCTACTGAATCTACTGAAAAAGTCGTATGATTTTAAATAAAAATTATTTGGTTGGATTCATCCAGGGCTGCACGATTTTATAAAAAATTCACATTGTGATTATTTTGACACATTATGATTGTACAGTATAGGCGGCATGTTAGTGTAGTGTTTAGGACTGTGGCCTCGCACCTCTAAGGTTCAGTTCCTGTCTTGGTTCTGCAGGCATGGAGTTGCTGCTGCATTTTTTTCTCCATGGTTTTGTGTGGTTTCCTCACACAGTCTAAAGACATGCAGTTTTGGCTAATTGGTGTATCCCTGCCAATTGTCACCCTGTGCAGGTGTACCATGCCTTGTTGCTTGCTGTGACCATGTAAAGGATAAACAGTGTACTGTATAGAACGAACGATTGTTGCAATTGTGATTTTACCATTTAGTATTCAAACTTATTCACATAGACCGAAAGCGGATAATGGAAGTTGTCGCATAAAGGCTACTTACCTGTATATTTCTGCTCTCATGTGTTTATTTTTATTTTAATCTCTGAAATCCTCCGACACAACTTGGCCACCATGACTTTCACTGTGTAACTTGGTTCTAGCATCAGTGATTTTCTTGTCTCTCCTCATTCGGCACATGCGTCAACGTCTGCACATGCTCTACACAAGCCCTTGTCCTTCAAGAGCTGTACTAAAAGTAATTCAAAACTGCATAGCTTTTTTACTAACTGACACATGTTGGTAGAGTCACTCTTCCTTTATACAATGGTGCTACTTAACATAGTCTCCATCACAAGCGGTTCATTTACGGCATCTTTGAACTCAGCTCTTCAATTCCCTTTGAAAATCTCCTGTGTAGCAGTCGATGGTCCTCCATTGTGCAACAAAATGTTTACAGAGATGACACCTTTGTCAAGAACAATGTGCACAGATGGATGAAGGAGTTTAAAGAAGGGGAAACCGGCATTGAAGACAAACCATGCAGTGGGAGACCGTTTTTTAAACGGGAGGGATTTTTAATGAGTTGGATTTTTTTCAATTAGACAGATTTACTGTAGCATGCGTTTCTGAGCTCATAGACATACTGACTATACATACAGTACATTCCCTGTAATAAATTTCACATTCTTGCTATCAGATAATTTCACAAATTTCGATTTCTGTGCAATTAATTATGCAGTCTTCACTTATGAAGGCCAGGGGTAAACTTTTTAACTTTTTAAACCCAAATCAATGTGGCAATGGACGCAACTGCATAAACTTTCATGAAAGCATGGGACTTGCATGAATCGAAACCTCATAACCAAAGTGAGACAAGAAGCAAGAAGATAATATGAGAGATGGAGCATCCATAGTCTAAATAATGATAAATGGTATAAATAGGGATAGTAAATACTAAATAAGGTTTAAACCAGAAAAATGTGGATGAAGTGGGGTAACAAATCAATGGGATGGAAACAGGATGAACAACTAAACCACCTGTGAAAAAAACCTGGGAACAATCACATGTAAACCTGGTTACACTGAGGATAGTAAAAGAGTAAAGAAGATTGTGATCCGAACTGGATTATGGCTCTAAATTCACTTCCAGATTTATTCTAGGTGTGTGGATCCTTACTTAACTTTACATAAATAAAAACAAAATTGTATTCATTTTAGACTCCTAAATTGATACATATAAAATGATTTATTTTTTATACCAAAAATGAGCATGTGTATTTCTGAAAACAATAAAGATGTGCAATAAAAATAAATTGTTCCATCTGTTCTTGTTTTGCCTATGTTAATTAAAAACTTAATAGGTCTCAAATCACATTATTCCAGCAATGAAAAATTTATTATGAAGAACAGTCTTGACAAAAGATAACCAAGAGAAGAGGATAGAATCGTTTCTTTTCTACGGGAAGAAATTGGGACTTTCAAAGACTTTCCTGCCTCGCCCTCCGAAATCATGTTTATTACTGCACTTCAGTCTGAACGGTTGTTGAGAGCCAATTAGGACAAGATCAGAAATATGCAATCAATGCAATCATGGCAAACATCACTCTAGAATGGTATCCTCAGGAACGAGCAAGAACCTGATTGGAAAGTCTGGACTTTTTATTATTTTTATATACAATAGATGCAATAAGTTGCAGTAAGCCTCATTTTTATGTACCATACAGTATGTATATCCATATAACAGCTAAAGATGGACCGATTTATCGGATGTGTTTATCGGTATAGATGGATATTCATCTTGTTAACTGGCATCGATCATTCCAGCACATTAGTTGCCTCGCATCAGTGTTGCTCTGGTTACAAGTTGGTGTTGGTTAATTGTGCCCTGACTGGGACAACAGTACCTGCAGCTTCAGAAAAGATCCAACAGCTGTCACTATAATACCACCCAAAACAGCCCCCTTTGCCAAGACATTCTAACACAGTGTGGTGTAGGTAGTGAGGAAGAGCCAGTAGTCTGTACTTAGCAACAGCCCCAGGATAGCTGATTAGCATAGAGAGCTGAATACTTGCTTGTGTAGGGATTTCCACACTGTACCGTTATTCTGACAAAATAAAACATCGTCCAGACGAGTCCCACAACATTACGTTCACTATGTCATACATGACTGGAACATAGACTACGGCAATCATTCTCTACACTGTTCATTATGGAGGAAAAAGTTCAGCATGGAGGAGCACTGTATCACTCATTTTCTTCGACTACACTCACTCACTCACCGTCTATATCGTTTAATCCTGTGTACAACTTCGCAAGGGGCCTGGAGCCTATCCCAGGGCACGAGACAGGGTGCCAATCCATAGCAGGGCACACTCTGCTAACCGCTAAGCCACAGTGCTACCTCTTCAACTGCAGTTTACCATAAAAAAGTGGTATCACCGTGCAGTGTTATTTGGCATCACCATATATCCACATAACTTATATACAGTATGTGTGTAAATGGAGCTAGAGTTGCAACACCAGTAGTTTCAATACAATAAAATATACTAGGGTGTATTCCTGCCAGTGTTAGGATGCAGGATAGACTTCGGATAGACCAAAGAAATGTTTGCGGAAAATGAGTGAGAAAAATTCCATAACTGTCAAAAGCAATACTGTTAGTGGCTTGAGTGCTTGGACCCCTAATAAGAACAAACATTAGCTTTACTGTGTTTACAGATACACTAAAACATTTGCCCAAGGACCTTTCGCGTATAAATTTGACAGCCACATAAAGGACTCTCGAGTTCTGGGAAGGCTTTCAGCTTGATTTTGGCATGTGGCTATAAGGTATTTGTGCCACAAAAGCATTAGTGAGGTTTGGCACTTATGTTGGGTGAGCAGGCATGGAGTGTAAGCTCAATTTAGAGCTCAGTGGGGTTGAGGTCAGGGCTGTGTGCAACCCACAGCTCTTGCACTCTGTAATGCTCTAGACTGTTCAAGATTGTGTGCTTCCGAGTTTGGGTCAACAGTCACAATAGTGTAACAGTCAGGTGTCCACATACTTTTGACCACACACTGTATAGTCTTCCGAAATTTGCACTGCAGTTCATTAAAACCCAGCATCTTGAACGTGAAAGTGTCAAGCCGCCAGCTTTACAAGGAAGAAGGAAGATTGCACAACAGAGATCTCAAGTACATGCACTCGCGGTGAATCTGTAGATTTATTCCTGTATATGGCTGTTGATTTACGTCACTTTAAAAGGCGATCTGCTTCCCAGGGGGGTCGCTTCGTCAACAAGATGCTGCGAGCCACAAACCCACGTGCACACAATCAACACGATTTCCTGCTTAATAATGACATGCTCGAGTTTCCAAAGCACACGGCTTAATCTACCTCCCCCAACACCAAACTGATGGCAGTGAAAAAGTTGGCAGGAAGGTAGAAAGGCAGGAAGGCTGAATGCCCGACTGAAGAAGTTTTTAATTGCCAAGCGTGAGTGACGTTATCTCTGACAGGCAGGGTAATGCCATGTGGAGGTAGTACAACAAATTGGTAAATTACGAGATAATGTCATGGAAATTGCAGTCGAGTTGGCATCAACCTGTGTGTGCGAGCGAGTGTCCAAATTTATAAACGTGTGACTTTTTTCACAGAAATGTGTCAATTCTCGTATTTTAGCAGAAACATTCTGAATTAAATAATAAAGATTTACTTGTATGGCTGTAGCACCTAAGCTATAAAATTTTGGACAGATAACTGCAATAATAATTACAATCTTTACAGTAAGCATGTTAATCATTAATCAGAGGATTAGACAACTTCAGCTTAGGATTGCCTTTTTATGCATAGGCTCCTCTATGGCTGGTTGTCGTGCCACATTCCTTTACTTTATTTATTTTTTTTTTTAATAATAACTATACAGTATAACTAAACCTTGCTGATTTATTTCTAGAATTTTAACCTCTTTTGATCTAGAATTTTGTAGACTTCTTGAGCTTCATGATGCTGTTTGTAAGGAATGTACCAGGAGTTGTTGTACAAAGGTTGTTTAAGTCAAACCAGGGCTTTTGATTGTGTAGAATAACAGAACATAGTTATGCCAGAGGTGGCATGCTGATGTAGTGTTTTGCACCTCCAGGGTCTGGGTTTGATACCCGGCCAGGCTTGGTACTTGGTGGGTTTCCTCCGGGTACTTTGGTTTCCTCCCACAGTCCAAAGACATGCAGATTAGGCTAATTGGTGTTCCCAAATTGCCCATAGTGTGTGAGTATGTGTGTGAGGCCCTGAGATAGATTGGCACTCTGTCCAGGGTATACCCCGCCTCGTGCCCTTAGCCTCCTGGGATAGGGTCCAGTGACACTGAATACAGGATAAAGCTGTATAGATGATGATGATGATGATGATGAGTGAGTGAGTTATGCCGGAGCCATGATCGGATTGCCTGCTGCACGTCTAAAACACTGCCTTCCCAGGAACTCCTTTAATTGCTCAAACTTGTAGAAATGGCTTGCCACAAAGTGACAATAACTTCCAGCCAAGTTACTGTAATAGAGGTTATAGGTTACAACAAGAGGTGTGGTGGACAATGTGTGGTTTTGGTGCATTACCCTGCAAAAACAAACCGCCTTTGGTGATTAAACCAATTCGTCTGTCTATTAAAGGACACGGCCATCACAGGAGCTCCTGGGAGACCAGCATTTCAGACATGTAGCAGGATGTCCAATCATGGGTCAGGCGTACTGAGAAAACATCTTGATGGTACAGTATCTAAGCACAAGTGAAACACTGAGGTCTACATAAGTGCATTATGTAGCGTTGGATTATATAGAGAAATAAAGGGAGTTTATATTTTTTATAACTGTTTTTTTTTCTTTGGCACAATCAAACTGGTTTGACTCATATTTATATCGATCTCATTTATTTAGATTACACACGGGTGAACTCCGTTCAACTAATGAGGTGGCTTCTGGTGGCAACTAATTTAAGGAGTTTCACAGCAAAGGGGGTGTACTTAAGAAATCACAATTTTAATCGTGTATTTTTATAAACTACTTTATTGTCATGGGATTTTATGTGACGATTTATGAGGTATATTACATTTCAGGTTCAAATGTGGCACTACCAAAAAAACAACAACAAAAAAAAGGAAAGTAAATATCTCTGAAGTGTTTAAGTTAACTTTTTATTTCTAATGGATGTTCTTGCTCATATTAAACAATTGTTCAAATTCTAGTAAAAAAAAATGATAGAAAACAAAGACAGAGTTTTGACCAGGGACAGACAAGATTCCAGGAAACCATACAATATTTAATCTTTCAATTTATGGCATTAAACTGTAAACATCTACATCTCAATTTGTTGGTTTTTATTTAATAAAAATATGTTTTTGTTTAGTTATTTATTGAGTTTATGGGTGCATTTATGATTTAGGGGTAGTATGATTTAGGGGTAGATTTAGGGGTAATGTCCCAGGTTCAAACCCCACAACCACCAGCCCTTAACGCTCAGATGTACGAAGAGATAAAGAAGTAAGTCGCTCTGGATAAGGGCGTCTGCCAAATGCCGTAATGTAAATGTGTTTAGCTATTATCTTAACTATTTATTTTTCTCTAACATTTTACACTAAAGTTTAAGTTTTAAATGATTTAGTCATTTGAGTTTCACTGGCTGACCTACATTATTTCTTACTAGGACACTCAGATGTCAGATGCCCTCGATGACAGCAAGCAGGGATTAGAGACGGGTGTTGACGCAGCATGTCTGATCAGATGCCCTGGCATGGATAAATCTGAAACATGGACTTGTGTACAGGAAGCTTGTATCATGTTCCTACACATGAGCTGCAACTTTTCTCTGTTTATCCGTAGCTCTGACTCTTTTTTTCCTCTTTAGTTCAATCTCCTTCTCTGTCAGTCACTCTCAGCACCATCTCTCTCTCTGTCTTTCTCTCTCTCTCTCCCTCTCTCTCGCTGCCTCTCTCATAGGTATCAAAGCTGAAACTTCAATCCCAGAGTCAATCTCTCTCTTTGTGGCAGGGGATAGAAAAGGAGAGGATTGGGACATGATTTTTTTGCGGGGAGATGGACATGAAAGGACGTGCTCAGAGGGACTGGAGAAATATACTGTACAGACATTCTGTTCTGTGGTAGTTTTTCAAGTTCAAACATGATAGAGCAGAAACATGTCAGGTAATCACGAAAAACAGCCTAGACTTGAACGAATACGGCATCCGTTAATTTAATGCTGAAGGTGTTATCACTGGGAATTTTACCGATTTTAATTGAGTTGGAGCTGTAAAATCGGCATCAGAGGGGCGTAAAATATCCATGAAATAGTATTGTGTTTCCTCATTTTTATTCTGATGCTTTCCTCGATTTGTGGAAAATCGCACTGCATTAATAATTTGAATTTGAAAAGAACAGTTGCTTAATTAATATGTAAGAAAACAACAACTCTGTATGCATGTTATCTCAATGAAATATTTAAATTCTGTTCACGAGACTCGCATGCCAAGCATAGTAAGATATGATCTCAAAGTGAATGAAAGACTTCCAGAGGTTTCATTTGTGTTTATTTTTTATTACTCTCCGAATATTAACACCTCATTACCAACTAAAATTATTATGTTTCATAAATGAACTACTCCTAAAATAATGATAATAATTAAAATGAAAAAAAAAAAAAAACCCTGCTCTTTAACTCATAATTCCCAAGTCATAAATTCTGGCTTTTGATAAAGTGAAATAATAATGTGTCTAATAAACTTAATAAAGTAATTTCACCCATTTTATATATTTAAACAATGACTAAAACACTCATCGTCTATACTGCTTTATCCTGTATTCAGGGTTGTAGCGGGGGGCTGGAGCCTATCCCAGGAGACTTACGGCATGAGGCGGGGTACACCAATCCATCGCAGAGCACATACACACACTACGGCCAATTTGGTAACACCAATTAGCCTAATCTGCAGGTCTTTGAACTGTGGGAGGAAACCGGAGAGTACCCGGAGGAAACCCACCAAGCACGGGGAGAACATGCAAACTCCATGCGCACAGAAACGAGAATCGAGCCTGGTCGGTAATCGAACCGGTCCCTAGAGGTGCAAGTGGCAGTGCTAACCACTACACCACCGTGCCGCCCTGGGGACGTTATTATAGGAAAATATTCAACAGCAGAGTGAAGACGCATACTGACATGAAACCAGGCGATTTTTTTCAACAGCACATCATGAAGTGGTTTGAACAGCTTTTTTGCTATTGTTTGCAATTTGTATTAAATAAAAAAGGACACTTCATACTGTACTTTTTATCTGTCAATAATTATGTTTACATTGTGTTATATCTGTGAAACAACTTACATCATCCATCCATCCATCCTCTATAATCCTTATCCTGTGTAAGATCTCAGGAAATCTAGAGCACAAGGCATTTCAAGAACAAAGTGAAACTAACAAGCTTATACAGCACTGCAGTGGGGAATGTGAGGGGTAGGGCCCACAAATATGACATGGCTGGTGGCACATCCTGACTGAAGGCCTTTGATTCTCTGCTCCTAGATAAGAGGCGGTGAGAATGCCGGTTCAGAGATGCTGAGGCGTGTCCTTCGCCTGCTGGGCAGTTTGCCGAGGGACAACCACCGATAGACTGTGAACGCTGGCTCAGCAGTTCTGCCTTTAGTTACGACCAGCTTTTGAGATTCAGCTGCCATAAAGATGTTGGCCACTGCATCGAATTCTACACCTACAGTTCTCGTCTGGCGCTACCGCTACCAGACTGCGACAGCCATGGAGGCGTCTTCAATCCAAATTCCGCCGCTGCTACCGGACTGTGCTTTTAACTCTGGCCTGCCGCCGCTGCCACTGAATTGAGATTTCCCCTCTGGCCTACAACAAAGACTCGCAGCCAGCGAACTTGAGATTGCTGCCTCAGCTTTACGCCCATATCTCTATCCTGCCGCTGCCAAACCTCACCGGCCTTGTGCCATCAAGCCCGCTGGACATTACTCCTGACCCACACTCACACACATCCTACACTTTCCTCACTTTATTTCTATTTCCCCTCTTCCTAATTCTGTGTCTCACCCTAATTTTTTGTTTCACCACAATTCTTTTTTAAATGACATCACTTCTTACTGTTTAAGACCTCGCCTTGTGTCTCTGGTTGAGTCGAGCTCTTACTCCAACACATTTATAACTTATGATTAGGGATTCTATCAGATTAAAAAGTCCATGTGATAGAATGTACACTAAATGACACGTACAGTATTAGAACAAACATTATCATAAATGTAATGTCAGGAATCTGCATATACAGAAAATTTACTCACTTTCTGACCAATCAGAATTGAGAATTTAACATCATTGTGGTGTACTGTAAGTAAATCTATATGTTCTATATGTTATTTGCAGGTTAGCTGTGATCCAGTAGACACGGTCTAAGTCCAATATAACACAACATATGATTTTTATTTTGTGAGGATAATTGTGCCGTGTTCAATTGAGTTCAGCCTTTATTCTTCGTATATACATTACTGCAAGGCAGCACGGTGTTGTAGTGGTTAGTGGCCTTGCACCGCCAGGGTCTGGGTTCGATCCCGGCCAGGCTTGATTCCCGTCTCTGTGTGCATGGAGTTTGCATGTCCTCCCCGTGCTTGGTGGGTTTCCTCCGGGTACTCCGGTTTCCTCCCACAGTCCAAAGACATGTAGGTTAGGCTAATTGGTGTTCCCAAATTGCCTGTAGTGTGTGAATGAATGAGTGAGCGTATGTGTGTGTGTCTGTGCCCTGCGATGGATTGGAACCCTGTCCAGGGTGTAACCTGCCATGTGCCCTAAGTCTCCTGGGATAGGCTCCAGGCCCCCGTGACCCTGAATACAGGATTAAGCGTTATAGATGATGAGTGAGTGAGTGAGTGATACATTACAGCACAGTGAAATTCTTTATTCTTTGTATATCCTAACTTCTTGTTAGTAGGCAGGGGCCCAGGGTCAGCCGTTACATGGCACCACTGGAGCAGACAGGGTTAAGGGCCTTGCTCAAGGGCCCAACATCAGGACCTGGGACTCAAACCGCCGACCTTCCGATCAGTAACTCAAAGCCCTTACATGCTGATCGTTTTGTCTGGAGCATCAGACAAGTCTCCAAAACAAGGGTCATGATGCACAAAAACAAGCAAGAATAAATCCACACACACGTGCACACGGAGAGGGGGAAAAAAAGAGAATAGATGTTAGAGGAGCTAGTAAATAGATCATTCGGATGGCTTTTAATAAGGCAAACAGAGCCAAATCCACACATCCGGCTAGGGTGCAAGGTCACTGTAACAAACGGGAGCGGTCGTTTACTGAACCTTGGAAATCAATCATGGTTTGTACACTCCAGCAGGAGAGCACAGTGTTGCTGTAGGTCATAAGTGAGGGGTGGGAGCTCTGGAATAGGATGCAACCAGAGCGGGAGGGGTGGGGGAAAAAAAAAAAACAGCCATTTCGTTGTCGGTGAGAGAGCCAGAGTCGATTTATCAAAGTCAAACGTGGCGCTTGCACAGCAAGGCTTTATGGAGCCAACCATTGAGTGTCTGCTCTCTTTTTCTCTCTCCATCCACGGGCTCCTTCTTTTGTGCTGAAAATAATATAAAATAAAACGGGCCACTTATCACTTCATAGAGGCTGAGTGGCAGATGAGAGCTCTACAGGCATGAGAACAGGCTCACTCCTGCTAGTTAGCATTAATGATATTAGCAAATAAAACAGCATAATCGAACAGGGCTCAATTAAGGGAACAGACGAGCTGTTATGCTTGACTGATGGCGCTCAATGTGTTGGAGTATGTGTGTGTGTGTGTTTATGCATGCGTGCAATGCCTTTATCCCAGCATAACAACGCTTCGAGCATCTCTCACGTCTGCACTTAACATTCTGGGGTTTCCCCAGTTTCGGTTGAAGAACAGCTTTGCTAAGCTATAGTGGAAAACTGGAACGCTGCCATGACGGAGAGAAATGCTTTCCTCGATCTTTTGTTTTAAATAAGTGCTTGCTATCAGCAGAGCTCCACAGAGCACGAGTTTCCTTATTTGTTTAGTCATTTTTTCTTTTTTTCTTGTTGTTTCGATGACAGAAATAAATCAGGGGTCCAAGCAATAAAATAAGGAGGGGGCGTTTGTTGATCGTATTATCCGTACATCACACCTAAACAAAAGCCTGTTTCTTAAATTATACATCCTCGATTATATCACTGATTTTTAGTTTAAACAGGAACAGTTCACAAAAAATTGTATCTTCAACACTTCAGGTTAGGTCGGTCTACTAGGGATCTGAATCACAAGGGATCACCCGATACAATATTATCATGATAACCAGGTGACAATTCCATTTGCATTGCGATTCTGTAAGCATCATGATGTAAGAATTAACCCTATTCGATATCATTTTTCTTATGATTTTGGTATCTTGGTATCTTTGGTATGTTTGTTATGTCATCCACCATAATTATTTCTAAAAACACTCGCTCACTGTGTTTTGGGACCTGTGTGTAAGCAAGTGTGATGAATGGGTTTTGAGACTAATTGGCTCACAGAGTTTATGAAAAACTTTTTAACATCTACAGCTCTTGATAATGTATTGCCATTAAACAAAGCATTTCTGTTGCAGCACTTGGAAGCACATGCTCCCGGGACAGAATCTATTCGTTCGGCAGTCAAGCTGAAATTCCGGTCGCTGACCTGATTGTCTGATGCATCTCTGTTAGAAATGTAAGAACATATTAAAAAAAAAAAAAGATATTTTGTAGTCAGTGTGCCAAAACATGAACCTCCACACAAAACAATCATGCTACATTACTGAATCGATTTTTCGAGTCTCCCATGTCGACACCGTGCAACAAGAAATATCAAGCTACACACAGAAACTGTTTTTGCTTAGCGTTTTTTCTCAGTTTCAAGACAGCGTACAATTCTTATGTTATAATTAATAGAACAGAAAAATTTAAGAATGGGGAAGGTATAAGTATTTGCACCTGGTATCCCGAGGCAGGAATCGTACCCTAGACCCTGGTAGTGCAAGGTGACAGTGCTGTGCACTAGGCCACCTAAAAATAACCATTTAAAAATGTATTCGCTGGCAAATTGCCACATCATATCAGGATGAGTCTGGTTACTTTGCAAATCTCGCATGTTTGCTTATTATTGCTTCGTGTTGATAAAATAACATTAGTGGAAAAAGTAGCACAATATTCTGTTTCACAAGTTCCTATAAATGTGCAGAATGGCATGACTGTTTGCTAAGGTAGGACAAATCATCAGGACGCTTATGTTTGTCACTGGGATTTATTTTGCAGATCTAAGAACCTAAATGAGGTTCCAACCCAAACGTAATTCAGGATTAACCATCTGAATCTTCACTGATAATCCTTCTAAAATCCAGACAGGAGCTTTTGTGTGTTTCTGGAAAATCCATCTGATGAGACAATTCAGCTCTAGGTGAATGTAGACATAGCCTAACTGGCACGTCTGGGATCGGGAGCCATTCAGGTGGCAATCTGTTTCCTATTGTTCGCAGGTTCAAGGCTTTCCAGAGCTCGGAGGGAGTCGGAGGGATTTCGAGTCTCAGACAGTTTTCAGAAGGGCCGTGTGCTTCGTACGGGTCAGAGCCTCCTCAGCATCTCTTCTGCTATCTTCCAAACCATGTGGCTATTTCATGCGAACCGTGTGTCCACGTGCCCCGGGAGGGTGGCAACTCATGGTCTTGGCGATGGCCTGAATGCTGTATTTGCCAGGCAGCTGGGGTTCTAATCCCACGGCTTTGGATATCGCATCAAAGTCACTCATTACTCACGAGCCAGGCGACTGGTGAGGGCGGGATAAAAATGAAGCAAGCGCTCCGATTTATCAGGAAGGCGGCAAGGATGGATTAAAGAGACGCCAGCCACCCTGCCTGCGCTGCCAACCTGCTGCTAGCTTGCTTTGTTTCTGTGCCTTTTAAACCTCCTCGGTGTCTCGAGATGAGCTCGATCACTCGCATGAAATTATGGAGAAATTCTGATAAATTTAAAAAAGTGTTAAAAAATAAATATTTGAAAGTACAAAAGAGTACAAGACAGCAAGTTTTTTTTTTTTTTTTTTATACTTATTTTTCTTCATAGCTTAACCTTTGCTATCACATGAAGGAGAAATAGGGACGCCCCAAACTCAATTACAGGGCTTTTGTTTTGATTTGAAAGCAGGCCCACATGCATACTGATGTATATCCTTTCTCTCTCTCTCTCTCTCTCTCTCTCTCTCTCCTTTTTTTCTGTCTGTCTTGCTTTTGCTTTCTATCTTCTCACCATGAAAAAGGGAAACCGGACAAAGCGGCGAAGCAGAGCTCTCACTCATGCTGTGTGTGTGATTCTGTAGCATTGGCTGCTAAAGAGGAAGCATAATTCATCAAAACCCCAAGCAACAGCAGCAGAACCTGTATTAGACAGCAGAGGAAGGGAAGACAGCTGTCGCTGCCCACGTTCCTCACACAGGCAGAGGACTCGCAGTTCCCCAAGCCTGATCTGAAAACAAATTAAAGAGGATTATTGCAGCTTTCCGCACTGGGATATGAGTTCATCCGCCAGAACGCTGACCTCTGGTTCATTTTTAGCTGATTTCTGAGAGAAAATAAATAAATAAATAAATAACAAAGTGAGAGAAAGATGTGGCAATGCACAGACAGGATTAGAAATGACCCTGCTCAAGATTATTTGCAATGAATATGTTGCATAAAGTGGAGTGCAAATGCCTTTTGCATTTTTCTGAGTCGAGTATCATCAGTTACAAGAAAGAAAAAAGAAGGATCTAATTTGCACACATTGTCATTCTTTGTGTTTATATATAGCCTTTTCCTGTACTTTGTCTATGGCTTGCACAACCACTAATTTTGGTCAACCAGTTATGCAGTTAAATGCAAACCTGACCTTGAATTAGCAGCCATACAGATTTCTTATGTCCTATAGCTCAAACAGGGGCCATCACTAATCAAAGCATGTTTTACTGTTTAAACCAACAGCTGACCACTACCCTTCATATGTAGTCCTTGTACAAAGCTGGAAGCAGCGTTACAATTTCCCTGTCTATCTAAGGCCATGTCCACACATACAGTAGCTGGATATTTTTAATAACAGAGACTTTTCTACTTAATTTTTTAAAAATAATTCTGTCCACATGACCTACGTTTTAAAAATATATGTGTCCACATGAAAACGCAAAACTCCCTGTCAAAATCTCTGCTACCCCTGTACACATTGTGGAAGGAGGTTTCCAAAAGCTCCGTTTGTAATGTCCAAAACTGCGGTTGCATGTGGATGAAAGGTCAAAACTGCAAACAAAAATCGACGTTTTTGAAAAAAAAATACCCAGCTACGTGTGGACATGGCCTAAGGGCCTCAAACTTGTTCCAACACAACAATGCTCCTCTGCACAAAATAAGCTCAATGGTGTGTTCAGGTTGGACTGGAAGAACTCGAGAGTCCTGTACAGAATTCTTACTGAACTCTCTTACTCTGAACTGAGTATTTCTCATGTGGCTGATTGAACACAGATGCCTATAGTGAGACTCCAAAATCTAAGGGCACATGAGAACCATCTGAATGTCTAAAAATAACTGCAAAAAAGTGATGACATTTTATTTAAAAAAAAAACATACATTTGACTTGTCTAGTTTAAAATGATCTTAGTCCGACGAAGTGCGTTTAGTTGCTTTCTGTACCATCTACTGTTGTTGTTGTATTGACGTCCCCACAAAGGAAATTAGAGAATGTATTATTCAACTATTCTGTGTGACTACGCAAACAAGCGTATAAAATCACAGCCCACTACCACCATTCATTCATTCATTCATTCATTCATCTTCTATACCGCTTATCCTTTAGCGGGTCGCATGGGACTCGCAGTAGACTTTGGGCTGGATACACCATGGACAGGTTCCAATCCATCGCAATGCACACACACACATTACCGGCAAATTGGGAGCGGCAGTTAATCTAATCTGCAAGTCTTTGGGCTGTAGAAGTAAACCAGAGCACCTGGAGGAAACCCACCAAATCGAGCCTCTGACCAAGAAGATGCAAGGCCCTTTTATTAGATCCATGAAAAAATCTGCTGAGTAATATGGGGTGTTTATAACAGGGTTTGTATGGTCATGAACATCTTGGAAAAGTCATTTTAAACATTTTACTAATGATGAACGCTTGAATGTGCATGAAAACAGTCTTGAGTCTGATAGTTTGGTGTAATCTGCTCAGTTAGAGGTCTGGGTGGTGCAGATATCTTGTAGACTTGATTGCTTTGGCATCTGTTGAAGCCACACAGTCAGTGAGTCACAAATTTGGAATAGATGCAAAAAAACAAACCAGCTTGTGAGCCTCCTCAGACTGAGGATATTCAAAATATCGGAGAATGCTAAAATAAAAATAAAAAGTATTGCTCATATATATATAGGACAAACTGGTTTTAAACTTCCAAGAGAATGTTTTTGTCTATACATCCTTGAATTCAGTTTTCAAATACATACCCTTTTTCGGAGTAAGCCATGCTGTGTATTTGTTTGTGTTTCGTGGGGATTTGGGCGCTTTGTAGAAGCATTACAGCCGTTTCTTTCTCTGCCACAGTCTGTGTATTTATGGTAAACTAACTCGTTGATTGGTTCTGATGAGTGACGCCTGTAGTCACGACAAACTTTGAGGGTTAAATAACTATAGTCGTCCCAAACAGTGATGGCTGCTGTGACAGAAATTTGGCCCAAAACTGCTGATTTATTTTATGGCACCGATACCGATGCAGAAAGACTGGCACAAGTTTCATTAAATTAAATTCGAGCCAGTTTTGCGTGATGCTGTGACGAAATTGGCTGGACCGACATACAGACATACTGACCGACAGACAGACGGAAAATTTACTGAGACAGGTTTCTGGTCCTCCAATGTATGAAAAAATATCATGGAAAGATCAAGTTCTATCCAATGTACAGACAAAACCTCTCTTTTATTAATGTAGATATGCATGGATTTCCAGCACATCACTCTGCTCTTTGGTCTCTCTATTCAGACAAAAATAGGTTGCTTGCATTTGCAAAGAACAGACAAATTTGTCTCCCGCACAAAACAAATCGTGTTCCGGGCAGCACTGCACATTTGTCAGAGGTGACAAAACAGGTGAGTACAGGTAGACTTTGATTCAATTTAGGTTTTCTAACACAGGCATGTCTGCAGTTTCATTAGCAGCAGTCATAGACATTTATCTATTACTGTCACATGATGAAAGCACAATACGTAAAGAGGACTTCATTTCACACGTCAACATCTTTCATACAATTAATTAATTTCCTTTCTTTTTTTCTTTTCTTCCTTTTTGGAGCGACACAAGCTGAATGACAATTTTGTCTGACCTCCACCTCCGCCTCCCTCCTCTGAGAATAACCATTTTTCTAGTGGCCACTTGCTGGAAGTCATTATCCATCGGGACCCGGAGAGCAACACACACCATCAGGCAAAGTAAACAGCTGCATAAATCTCACCATTAACCCCCGAACACTGAGGTGATTGCCACATTTCTCAATTCTTGGCACTGACTTTAATTCTACGTGGACTGTGGGTGGACATCAACGCCACATCCTTTCCTTACAGCTGTCAACACACGAGCACACACGCACACACACAAACGTGGTGGATGAAGGGTAACATTGATTAACAGGAGAATCCTCTTTCTGAAAATGACTGGCGTTTCTACTTTAATCGCTTTGTTTATTGTCCTTTTTTGTTTCTATGAGCCAGATTTGAATATTATTATTATTATTATTATTATTATTATAGTCACCACCATCACTGTCATCATCGTAATTATTATGACACAATTCACTGATTATCTTAAATTACCCATCTCACACATTACAGTACCTTGCATAATTAAACCTTCTTGTATTTTCACATTCTGTATTTTTAACACTATGCAATACAATTCATACAATATTGTTAGTCTTTCGGCTCTCAACAAGGGGTCGTCGCAGCGGCCCATCCGATCGATAGAACGACTCGGCACAGGTTTTACGCTTGGTGCCCTTCCTGATGCAACCCTCCTATTTTATCCAGGCTTGGGACAGTTGCTGGGTTTGGGCATTGGGTGGGAACTGAATCTGGGCGCTCTGCATGCCAGGTAAGAAACCCTACCAATGAGGCATCAATGCCCAAAATACAAAATGTACAATGAATATAGACAAATGGACTCCCACAGACCAATTTGAAATTGTGAAAAAACCCCACACACAATTTTTACATAAAACATATGGGCTCTTTGAATGTGGTTTCTGAAAAAAAAAAAAAGAAAGAAAGAAATATGTTTGCACACAATTGTTCATAAATCACTCGTCACTATTGTGAACAGAGCTAAACGGTGCTTTCCTTCATTTTTAGTGTCTTTCATGTTTTTACTGCAGAGAGCTGTCTACTGAGGATAGGTGAGTAGGATATAAAGTGAAATATAGAAAGAGCGAAAGACTGGAGGATCAAACTGCACAAGTTTCTTTCGAAAAGTAAAAGAAAAAAAGAATGAAAAAAAAAATCCTCTACAAGGTTGGAGACTCTATTTCAGCCACCCAATTGCTTTTAGTGTATTTCATTAAGACAGAAAAGAAAAGCTTATTCGCTGACAGCTTCTATTTATTGTTTCCACTAATAGCACTGCGGGTGCTGAACTGGTGACTGGACCCCCATATCTCGCTCGAACACACCCATACACTCGCCCTGCCACTATTATTCTTGTTCAATATCCCCCTTAACTGTGAGCACACTCCTCAATACACATGTAGCTTCGTGGCTCAGTTGTCACCGCGCTAAAGAATAAGCAGTGAGAATAGAGATAGGAAAAAGTCTCAAAAAAAAAAAAAAGGAAACATTGGTATTCATGGAGCTTTATCTACTTTGGATCGCCTTCAGCGCTTGGACACAGAAGGCTAGCAGTCTGACATGAAGCGAGTTCCTGTTCTAACAGGAAGGAAATAAGGGCAGCCAAGTTAATTGATGTAAACTGCATTAGGGGAATGAGGGGAAAATTATAGCATGCTATTAAGTGCGGGGAAATTGCATATGTCAGGTCTCGGAGATCAAAGGAGGCACACAGTAAAGTCATTTTATTTTCCACTTTTAATATATTCCAGGATTGAGCTGTGAAGTACTTTATGGACAAAAGTTTGTACACACCTGACCATCACAAAAGCACTCTTCCATGCAATACTTTGGGAAGGGTGCCAAAACTTTCAGGTAGAGAAAATTTCTCAGGCCACAATAAAACCTTGAATCCCATTCTAGATTTAGCCACTTTTGGCCTTTATAGTGACCAACATTCTTTTGGGAGTGCCGAGGTGACACTGATGCACTGATTCACTGTCTATACCACTACAGGGTTACTGGAGGCTGACAGGGCACAAAAGCACACATACTCTCATTGCCTCACTCACACACTATGGGCAATTTTGGAACAACAAAGCACAGGGAGAACATGCAGACACCACATACACAGAAGGCAGGACTCAGACCCTTGGGCCTGGAGGTGCACGGCCAGAGTGCTAAACAATACGAGGAACCAGGAACATGTCCCAAACGTGGAAGAGTGACATCAAGGGGGATGTGGCAACTACTACGCCATCATTGGGTTTAGGTCATTGATCTGTGCAGGACACCTGAGTATTTTAACTCGTTCCTTGATCTTTGCCTGTTATGTCGTGACATGTTTAGTTACAGTAAAGAGAATTTTACATAGAAGTAAACATATTCTACACAACTGTGTGCTTGCATTTCCTTCGCACCATTATGGGAAGAACTGTTCATTGGTGGACAAACACGCCCTACTTGGGATGTGGCAGATGAGAAAATCCCAGCATGAACATACAGCAAACAAATTTGCAGGGATTACTGTCTGTTATGTACGAATGCCACCATGGACCAGCTCACATGAATGCTTCCCAAATCAAGTGGAATTCATATCACAAAGAATCAATGATCAATGACTGCCATAATAAGATTGTCATAGGTTTTTTGGACAATGTAACAGCAACATGAGCTTCCATATCTCTTGACTCTATTTTAATTCTAATCCTTAATCATATCTCTATTTTAACCCTACATAACATACTGTACAGTGCAGACAAGTACAAAACCTTGATTACACTCACCTCTAATAAGGCTCTCGATAAGAGGAAAAAAGAGGCGAAAAAGCCACATGCTCAATTTCAAATTCCTAGAAAATGTAGTATCTAATCCACGAACCACATACAATGCTTTATATGACCAAGATAGTCATTTTAATATCTTATTCACCGCCTTTCACTGCTAGTTTTGCATACTCAATCAAGTCTTTAATTATCATAGTAATTATGATTATATAATCCACTTACACCTCGAGAACCATTGTCAGCATGAGTACAGGTTGCTCTAATTAAACTAATTAATTGGGATATGTGGATTTAAATGAATTAATATGTCAAATTAAAGTCTGCTCCTCTAGGGGACTCGAGGGGGGAAAAGAATGGTCCCAATGGGGATTGTGCATCATGTAGAACTCTGGCATTTTCATTTAGTAACCTGTTCGACAAAATGTTTAAACAAGTACATTTACAAGGACAGGATTTGTTTTTAATTTTTCATGCAGGAGATCAATTTTCTAACAAATGAATGATCTTCTATATACACACAGAGCTTTGGACAATACAGCATTTGGTATTTTATTTGAACATTTTGGCCTTTGCTATTATAAAACCAGGGAATATCCAAGAGATGAACATGGCGCCTCCCCAGTTTTTAAATAAAATGTAGTCACTTCAATATTTAACTCAGAATCATTTCTTTAGAATTTTGGAGTATGTTAGTAAATTATGACATTACTGAGTCCTACGGTTAGGTAGAAAGTGTAGAAAGTCACAGGATTGGGACTAATCAGCTGTGTGACCCTAAAAAAAGAAAAAAAAAAGAAAACATGCATCAGAAAAAAAAAATGCTTCAGAACATAAAAATTAGACTTTGGAGCAATAGAAAAAGGTCATGTGGTCTGATGAGTTCAGACTGATCCCTAGAATTCCTAGAAAATGTAGTATCTTATCCAGGAACCACATACACAAACCAGTCCAGGGTAATAAGTGAAGCGCATGGAGCGGTGGACCCATGATGCATAGTGTCTACTGTACATGCCTCTGGAGGCAGTGTTATGATCTGGGTTTGCTTCAGTTGCTCAGCTCCAGACTCAATAACGTTATGTGGCAGTAAAATGAAGTCAGCTGACGACCTGAATGTACGGAAAGGACATTTTATCTAATCAATGCATTGTTTTTTCTTCCCTGGAGGTACAGGCATATTCCAGGACTTAGATTGTGAAAGAGAGGGATGAGGAATCATTTACTATCTATACTGTGATAAAACACTGTGATAAAAACATGCAGATAATGTGAATGTTTGTCAGATGACATTAAAATCTCGAATTTCTATTGCCACGTTACTCTCTATAGTATGCAATAAAGAGTACAGCATAGTGCATACAGTGTCATTAACAAACTGGCCACTGTTTACAGTATATCCAGTCAGGGAACAGCACCATGTCTAATCCCACCCCTAGATCATATAGCAATAGGAATACAGTAACACACGGTGTCACACACTGAGATTCAAGAAACTGATGCATTTTTAAAAAATTTTATAGCTTATTACTGTGCTGGTGTACCTTTTGTCATCACACTGACCTTCGCTCGGATATGTCAAAAAGAATAAAAACATAAATAAAAACATAAATAAATAAATAAATAAACAAACAAACAAACAAACAAATAAATAAATAAAGCAGACTGCTGAGTTCTCACTTTTTACTTTCGCTATGCCTGGATTCTGCAAGTCACCAAAATAGAAACGGAAAGATTACACAGTGCTACTTTCAGTCTCATTGCTTTCTCTCTCTTGGGTATCATGTACAGTTTAGATTTAATTGTAATTTCTTGTCACTCATATTAAACAATCAGCAATTTTCTTTATGTGAAATTATAAGTTTGTGTCCGGAAAATAAAGGATTTTTCGCAACTTGCAGAATTGAGCCTCCAACAACATATTACCTGCCCCTCAGCGGTATCGATCGACTGTGCTAACTTTTCGGCCGCAACAGCACACTGCAGGTTTTAAATGAATCTTTCTGCATTGACTCCACCTGGTGTTAGTTTTACATTAAAGCGACAGGTCCGGCACCGCGATGTGCTCCACGCTGCGTCCTTCAGCATTCTTGATGTATAAAACCAACAGTGATTTTTCAGAGCCTGCCCTTGTCACTTTCCCCTGACAGGCTTGGAGTGCGAGCAAGCGATCTGGTTGCTGCCCGAGCGCTAGCAGTCCTTCATGTCATTATCTCAGTGGCGCTCGTTCCATTTAGACCTCTGTGCCTGGCACGCATTATTCATGACGGAGTAACCCGCCAAACTTTCATCGCCATTCTCGGAGAGTACTCGCGGATAATAATAAATAAATAAAGTGTCAGAGAGTAAAACTCCAGCTCCTTCAGACGCAATGACGCACGACTCGATCACCTTCAAGCTGAAATGGGGAGGCTGGTATGCGTCACCGCACTCACAATCCCGCTCCCTTTCCCTCGATACAGCATTAATATATCGCTAATGAGTACCTAAAAAAAAAAAAAAAAACTCATATTCAGCTTCTACTTCACACAAGATGAATGACTCTGGGAAACAACACTGTCAGGATTCCACTGCACTTCACTAAGATTTTTTATGTAAAGTCCCCCCGAGGGCCGGCGAGGCCCCTAGAGCCTGTAATTACACGATTAAACTAATTATACACACTGTCATTATCATAGAAAGCTATTCAGTGCTTGACTCCACCAGGTTAAAAGGAAGCAATGATTCAGATGCAAACAGTCAATAATTGGGGGAGGCAATGTACAGAAGAGCGAGTGTGTGTGTGTGTGTGTGTGTGTGTGGGTAAAGCTGGAAATGAAGTACATTTTATGTCTTATCGTTGATTCACTCGCTAGCTCGATAGCTGATCTCTCGCTATCCTATGAATATATCCAAAGCATGTTATTAGCTTGTTTCATTTGCCTTAACGCTATTTATAACACATTGTGTTAACGAATCTAATAATGCGAGATGAAAAGTGTAATGCATCTACACGATACAGTAGAAGAACATGTTAAACTTCATTTCAGCTATAATATTACCTAGAAGCATTATTAAATTATTGCGAGGGGCGTTCAAGTCAATCCAGGACTTATTCTGCAGGGTTGTGCAGAATAATATAACATTCATGAGAGTGAAATATAATGCACAAAGGTTGAAAGTTATCTCAGGGCACCAGAGCCTGATCACACTTTCTGCTTTACTACTGAAGCTTGATGCTAGCCTCCCAGGAACTCCTTTAATGGCTCAAACATGAGGAACTGAGGTCAGGATTGTATGGGGATGTGCCGGCCGAGTTCTTGAAACGTGCCATTGTTGTTGGTGAATGATGTGTGTGTACAGTTCCCACAGACAGACGCATCTCTTCTGCAAGCTGGTGATACCAAACGTTATCCGTTGATTTTCAAGGATGAGGCATTCCACACGCTGAATGTTCACGGAGCGACTGTAGTGGGCTCTGAGCCAGGCACTTACAAACGTATGACCTTTAAAAAGTGTGCACTGTTCAAATGTTTTACTGCGGCTAAGAGTCTCATCACCGTACTGTACTTAAAGTCGTCTGTAAATGTCAATCAGTTTTACACCTTCATTTACCAGGGAGTCCCAGTTTGACTTGAACGCCTCTCATAGTAGAGCAGAATCATGGTATTTACTTATTTATTTTGTTATTGTTTACTTATTCCGGAATTTAAATGCCTTTAAAATACACTACTTATTTAAAATTCCTCAGTGTTGTGTTCCTGATATGTTTTTCTTTTTATCTGCAGGACCCTTTTCAAATTCTTGTCTTCATTTAATTTAACATTATTAATTACTTCTCATCCAAGCAGACGTTATCTCACACTCTTCTCTCTCGTCTGGTTTTCCCTGGAAGTTGAGTTGCTGATTTGAGCTGACACCATCACTGGTCTGAAACATTCTTCTTTTCACGGTCTTTAAAAATAAAAGTGCGTGTGGGTTGGCTGGACGACAAGACTAATTTGTTGGAGCTGACCTTTTAGCCGACGCAGCTAAACCACAGAAACTTAGAAAGTCTCCGAAGTGCAGGGCATTAATTATGAATACGGTTTCCGTAGCTGGGATTTTAGACTGTCTGTAAATCGTATTCATGTCAATGCAACCTGCAATGTAGATGAGTAAAAAGCACACACACACACACACACACACACACACCTGACAAGTCTATTTTTTTTTTTTTGGGAAAATCAATTCAATTAAACTAAAACGCTTTTAAGTATATTTTAAACAGAATACGATATCAGTAAAGTTATGACATTCCCTATAATAATAATATTATTAATGGTAAGAATAAAGAATAAGGTCAGGGGTGAAGGCAATCGTATGGGTCATGTTTTAGATTAATTGTTGTTTGCATTAACGACTCTGTTGATTATGGACACCCTGTAAATCGCTGCTTGCTGCTGAAGGACAGAACTATCTATGTTAGTTGAAAGAAATAAGTGTCTATATAAGCTTCTAATAGACCAATCCAGTCGCCCCAATTCCAGTCGCCCCAATCATGATTGTTTCGACAACTGGTTTCCAGAGTCTTCCAAACTCTTTCTGGAGCTTGTTATAGCAATTTTACTTGTCTAACTCCTTTGGGAGTTGGGAGTCCGATGGAATTGACACATCCATCAGATGAGTTTTATTGGTGGATAGGCAGATGATGTCAGGTTCAAACTTGACATTATTATTATTATTATTATTATTATTATTATATTATTATTACTGCATTTCATTGGCTTTGCAAATGTACTTGGCACAATGACAATAAAGTAAAAAAAAAAAATATATATATAATATAATATATATATATATATATATATATATATAATATATTAATATATATAATTTTTTTTTTTTTTTTTTTTTTTTTTTTGGGTTAATTGGCTATATTGCTTATTTTGTGTAGGGATGCAGGGAGCCTGGAACTGATCCTGGGTAACTGGGGGTACAAGGTGGGGGGTACCAACCCACTGCAGAGCAAATAGCACACACAACCATTTACAAATTATGGGCTTAAAAAATAAAAATAAAAACATTTGGAAACGGCAAATTAACCTTATAAACTTGGACTGTTGGTGAAAAAACGGATTTACAACAAACTCCCTGTGCGAAGGACCTGTGGTGAGATTCAAACCTTAAACTCTAAAGGTGACAGTGCTACCCACTAAGCCACAGTTCTCTCATTGTTATTGTTATTATTATTATTATTAGCAGTAGTAGCATTTAGTGGGTAAAACATCTGGGTAAAAATAAATCTACCAAGACAGATGAGGATCTTGACAAGTTTAGGTTTCCCTAAACATTTCATTTATTTTTATATTGAAATTTACCCATTAAAAGTTGTTTCAGGTTGCATGCTTTAGAAGCATAATAATAATGATAAATTAAATACGTACAACAGTAAAGCATAAAAAATACGTAAACAGTACGTACCTCCTTAAATCCCTCCATCATCCATTCATGCACATACTGTATCTCACTGCTCATTAGTAATCATGGTTATTTTTGCAGACTACGTAAAGTGTGCTCACATTCAACTGGAAAGCTTGCATAACATGCAATTTCAAGATGATTTGCAGTCAGATAAACCATTTCTGCAGCTTATTGAGTTGCTACAAAAAAATTATATAATTCTTGCCAGACCCAGTGCAAATAATGTGTTATCAAATATGTTTTTTTTTTCATAGAATGTCTGTCCTTAAACCCGTCCCTCCAAACACACAATACAGATGCTGTCTTATACAATCGTCATGTACAGATAATTATTTCAACTCAAGCTCATATTTACATTCATACAGTATGTAATTGCATTAAAACACAAAATGTTTTCCTTTGTCGTCGCTTTTGTCTATACATCTGTGAGTCGTTTACATAACTGCAATTTCGTGCATGTATTGTGTCGAACAATTCCCCCTCTTCTGCTTTTGTTACATTTTTAACTATAAGTGAGGCACCATGTCTTTTCTATACCTGAAAACAGAAACACACATTACTGTAATCATTAGAATGTGTGGAAAACTTTCCGCACATGACACACGAGTATAATTAGAGGCATGTTTATGATCCCGAGCATTTCAAACACCATTACAGCCTCTGCTCCAGGTGGATTACACGCCCACTTTGATTGCTGACCTCTGTACTGTACTATTATTGTTATTCTGTTTCATGGTCCAAACACTTTGCATTCATATCAAGGTATTATTCCAGGTAATAAGCGTATTCATCTGTACAGTGTTGTGCAAACTCTTTTCAGCATATTTACATGCAGAATTATACGGTTTCACGCTCAGTTCAATCTATCCAGACCATGGTCTGATATTATTCTGGTTCAGTTGAGCGATAACTATAGAACGGACATAAAACGAAGAAACGACGGATCAAGGCATACGCTTGATCCTTGGGAGGTTTTACAAAGACAAAAAGGTCTTATATGTTACTTGTTGAAAAATAGAAAGAAAGAAAAAAAAACACTGTTGCTGATAAACAGACAGCAGCAATCACGCAGACCGTCAGGCAAAACCTTAATATACAGAGCTAAAGCTAGATACGAGCTGTAAATTTGAAACGTGCACGGAAAGCAAACTGCTCATTATCAGTCGATCCGCAGGCAGGATGCATAGCAAGATGCAAAAGGAGATACAGATTGAAAAAGCAGCAGTGAAGTCGTCTTCTATAACGCTTCAATTTGGCTGTGGAAATCGATTAACTGGCTCATTCCGCATTTCTGTTCCCACGTAAAAAGCCTAACTGGGCCAACGTTGCTTCATGGAACACCATAAAACTGAAATCCTTACCCATTCATTAGAGAAATGATTTGTTCTGAACATACTTGCACACACCTTTTTTTTTTTTATATATAACGAGAACTAGTCACTTTGTCAGTTACGGCACTAGTAGGAAACAGTCCACGGATCAGATTCGTCCATTAATGCAGGTGCAAATATAAAATACTGGCCAGAACGGTCTTCAAGTCAAAGCAAGACTTGTAATGAAACATTGTGTGAATGAAAGCATAAAACTGATTGACATGGTGACTCTTAAATACAGTGAAACATCTGAATAGTGCAAACATTTTAAAGAACGTCATGAGTGAAGATCCCGGCTGAGGTGGCGCGGAGCCCACTGCGATCGTTCCCATGAATATTCAACAAGTGGAACATCTGATCCTTGAAAATCACCTAATAACTTCTTGTCAACTTTCAGAAGAGATGCCTCTGTGGGAACTGTGCACACAATCATTCACAAACACCACTTGCACATTACAGGACCTCAGTTGGGAGTTATGGTTACAACCCCCACATACAGTCCTGAGCTCGCTACAAGCCATTTCCACATGTTTTAGCCAGGGGTTCCTGGGAATTTCAGACCTGAAGCAGGCAGTCTGATCCTGGCTCAGGTTTTCTGGGAAATCTTTTTTCCTTGATGGTACTGTATGCAAGCACTATAGGTGCGTTAGTGACAATAGAGAGATAAAGAGTGAGTTCTTGCTCTCATAACTGTTATTCTGCACAATCAAAAGTCCCGGTTTGACTTGAACACCAAATACCGTATATCAGCTGCTAAGAATAAAATAAGTATTGTAAGTAAGGGCAAAACCACTCGTAGCTTGAAAGAATGTATATCGTTAAGGTTAATGTCATGGAACGTCCGTGAAACAACTTTCTATTACCATTTACATAATAGCAGCTATAAAACTTAGTTTGTCCACTAGATTCTCTTTTTTGTCTCTCTCAGAAGGTTAATATTGCCATAAAATTTTAGCCTGTCATTACAAAAACATAGAGAGCCTTTTGGTTTTTCCAAAGCCTTAACAGTCAAGATATCAAGACCCTAGCTCTATTAAATGAAATGCTTTAAAATGATTGGAAAGTCACAATCTTCATCTATAACGCTTTATCCTGTATATCGGGTCACGGGGCACCTGGAGCCTATCCTAGGATACTTAGTTCACGAGGTTGGGTACAATTCATCGCAGGGCACACACACTTCCACACTCATTCACACACTACTGGCAATGTGGATATATACATTGTTCGATTGTGTAAAATAAATTTAATATTAATAATAATTATTTATTTATTTATTTATTTATAATTTTTTAACACAATAGAACATGTTTTAAAAACTAAATGTGGGAAAATTGTGGGAAAGGATCAGATATATATTATCCATATGATTATTTTTTTTCCTTGGTAGCTGTTAATGGGTGGGAATTGGGCAAGACCAAATTAGACAGAAAAAAAAAAAAAACATACAAACATTTCATAAGTCACGAACACAGCCATGGACATTACCAACCCATCCTGACAACCACCTGGTACACTCTCTTCCAAAGTGCCAGAACGGCTGTAAGTTTCTCATTTTTCTCACCTGCTCTTCACACCTCGAAATAAGAAAACTATGACAGTTCCACAATCACCTGAACTTCCACGCACACACACACACATGCAAGAACATCAGCTCTAACTGTGACTTCTTGGACTAAGGACTTGACATTATTAATATAATACCATCTAGAACTTTTTCACCGCCACAGCTTGCTGCCTAAATATTTCAGACCTCCTTGAGTAAGGAATCACATCATTGCGACTGACATAGCGAAGAGGCTATGTTCAATCAATTAACTGGTTTATTTCATATTTCCGGTAAGTCGCAAAAAGGCATGACCAAGCCAACATAGCTTCATGAAACACCACTGAGCTCTCATCATTACTGCTATCATTGCTGGGATGATTCATTATGAATGTGCTTCCCAAAACCTATTGACATTTACAGAATTTAGTGTACAGACATGCACACTTCGAGCACAGTAATAAGACTCTTAGCCGGAATAGAACATTGATGAAAAACTTGCAGAAGAGACGCATCTGTCTGTGGAAGCTTTACACACACTCATTCAATAATGCCACTTGCACATTACAGGAACTCGGCCGTACAGTCCTGACCTCGCTCCAAGCCATTTCCACATGTTTGGGGCATTAAAGGAGTTCGTTGGAATCAGATCATGTCCTGAGAAAACTTTTTACAGTGCAGTACCTTGATGGTATCCAAGAACAAGTCTAACGCTGGGATTAGTGTAGCAGGGGATTATATAGAGAAATAAAGGTGCTGTAGTAATTTTCCACAATCAAAAGTCTCAGTTTGACTTGAAGTTAAAACGACCTGAATGTTTTTTTCAGCTTGTCATGTTACAGAGAAAAAAGGAAGTTTTCCATCCTGAAAACACTTTGCGCGTTGTTTCCCTGGTATCTCTCTTGTCACAGTTTTCCTCTATTCACCATCAATATCTAATCTCAGTTTCTATTCAAATTCCACCCTTTGATCTCCCAATGATTATGTGAACACTTTTCGCTTACGTGATTTAGCAGACAGTATTTTTGAATGCACCTAAACTATGTGCTAAGTGCACATTGCGAAACGCCTCCTATACAGCAAATGAAATAATGTTTGAGGTGTTTTTTTTTTTTGGTAGAAGTTTCACCACTAAATCCTTTATTACATTACACAGGGGAGATTCTAGCATCAGACCAAGCCGCTAATGAGACTGTAACATGTGTTGTGTCTCGCTGTGAATACTTTGTTATTAATAACTATTATTTTTATTCATATTATTTTATTTTATTCTTTACATTTTTACAAAAACAAAATAATGGAAAATGCTGGCTGAAAATGTATTCATGTATCCATTTTATTGTCATCTATTAGTATGTATAATATTAAAAATGGTTCAGGATGATCAATCACATATTTGAATATCGTTAAGTAAATAACATTAACATTGTGACTGCAATTAATTAAAATCAGAACTGAAATAAAAAAAAAAAAAAACTATTCCTATGTTGACTTTTATTCCGTATGTACTAAAGTTAAACTCCCATGCGATATGTGTCTTGAACACTGTACATCAGTAACCCAAAACCAGAGTGGCAGAAAAACCTTTCAACGTCTCTAACCTAATTAAATTAACACTGACTTTTTTTCCAATTCCAATTAACTTTACTTCCTTACAAGAACTTAATCAAAAAATAAAATAAAATAAAAAATCGAATCTCACACACATTTTGTTTGTAATATGTTTTCTCGCAGCACAACCAAAGCAAAGCAGAAACAGCTGACCCGCTGATCATGTTATCTATAGCTGTCTAATTGAAGAACAAATCGGCAAACAAATAAGGTAAAGATTTTTGTATTATTAACCAAGCTTCTGTAAATACAAGCTGGCATGAAATCATAATTTTTCAAAATAGCTTCTTGATGTTGGGGGGGAGAAATGACTTTGTCAGCTATGTCGATGCACCGGAGTTTTTTTTCTACCTTTTTATCCACGAAGGCACAGTGCTGCTGCTTGGTATGCATCTCCAAACCCGAAGGCCGAGTTAATATTGCATTGTGTGAAAAGTATCGATCAGGTGTGTTTCAGTCGGAAATTTGATTTTTGGAAGGGGGAACATTTGCCAGGCATAAAATTAATAGATTGGTTCCAAATAGAGCACAAAGAAATCAATTTCCATATCATTTTCACTATGAGCATGAGGAGGAGGGGCGGGGGGAATAAAGAGATGCCAAGGAGACGTTTTCTGTGATAAAATGCGGCTTTAATATGGAAATCTTTTTTTTTTCTAATGCATTTTAATACAAATCTTTCTGCCAACAATTAAGCATGAAGAATGGTTGTGAAAAGTGCAGAAGGAGGCCAAGGCCTAGGTTTCAGCCATTTTCTGCAGGGGCATTCACATGTACCGGATAAATAGGTGTGAATATTTTATTTGAATTATTATGTCAGCGATGGAACAGCACATGTTGGAAAGTGCTAATTATTTTCTTTTGCAACATTACTGTCTCTGATGTCTTTTACTGAACAAAATGTTGCCATGAGAACTGAAAATCTCTATTAATTAATATGATGTTTTTTCTTGTGTGGAAATTTACCTCAAAGTTTAACATTTTGTATCTTTTATCTTTTTATATTAGCTCCAAAAGTTCAACATAATTCGCAGAGCTAATGATGACAGATTAATTGATTAACACCCTTCAGGCAACCGCAAGTACGAAGCAAACACACTTCCCAGATTTATTATAAATGATTTTCTAAATTTATATAGACATAAGTACAGCAATCAATTTTCTTAACTCCTATATTTTTATCATGGCTGCAATTTAATGACTATTTATTTATTTTTAAAACAGAAATCCGGCAGTGCTAAATGTAGGTCAAGGGCTTTTGAGCTCTATTTTAACACGCATCCTTTGCAGAAAAGGGCTCCGTTAATGATGCATAAATTTTAGCATTACATTAAACCCAAATTACAGATAGGCAATGCGTTCTGTTGTACGGAAGAGCTGCTTTCAGCAATATTTGGGGAGGAATTCATGCAAACTGATCTGTTTAAATTTCTCCCATTTTACATTAGTTTTGGAAACATTTTGTTCTCTTAGTTGGATTAAAACAGCAGGATAATTATGTGCTATATTAAAGTAATTAAAATGTATGAAATTTATTCAAGACATTTGCTTAAACCAAGGCGTTTCTCATTCAAATATTTAGCATTACTTAAAGTTGGCACTTTAAATAAGGCACTTAATCCTCTCCTCTCCAGCAGTCCATATCATGGCTGACCCTGCCCTCTGACCTCAGCTTCCTAAGACGGCATATGCAAAGAATAGAATTTCACTGTGCTTTAAAGTGTATATATAAGTGTATGTACAGTACTGTGCAAACGTATTGAGCACACCTCATTTCTTGATATTAAATTAAACTACGTACAGTAGCTTAAAGACATGGGAACAAATGATTTACTGTGACAGGCTGCAAAGTGCCTAAAGACACAGTTCAAAAACTATATAACAACCTCAGCAGCGACCTCATTTCCGCTCTCGTCTGTTCCAACCACTCAGCATTCTGCATCACCAGTAAACTAATCACTGGCCTGATCATCTGTCATCATCAGCACCTGTTTCTCACTGGTTCATGCATTACGTTAGATGTTTTTAGCTTGAATGATTTCTCTGCAGGCGCGGTGGTGAAGTGTTTAGCACTGTCGCCAGTGTTTTCACAATCCAGGCTTGATTCCTCCCTCTGTGTGCATGGAGTTTGCATGTTCTCCCTGTGCTTGGTGAGTTTCCTCCGGGTACTCCGGTTGCCTCCCACAGTCCAAAGACATGAGCAGGAGGTTAGGTTAATTGGTGTTTCCAAATTGGCCGTAGTGTGTGAATGAGTGTGTGAGTGTGTGTATGTGTGTGCCCTGCGATGGATTGGCACCCTGTCCAGGGTGTACCCTGACTTGTGCCCTAAGTCTCCTGGGATAGGCTCCAGGCCCCCCGTGACCCTGAATACAGGATTAAGTGGTAATGATGATGATGAGTGAGAGTGATTTCTCTGTGTAGCTTAACAAACAAAAACATTCCCCTGAAACTGCTCAGTTACAGGGACTAGACTGAACTGAAATAAATATAAAAGTCCTTCAGAAGGCCTGGAGAACTATTTCTTAAGACTGCATTAAAAATACAAGAAAGTCTGGCTGCTTGGAAGCCAAATATGAAGAAATCAGGGCTGGCCCAAGACTATTGCATAGTAGTGTATGACAAATAAAGGCTTCTTCTTTTATTAAATTCAGTTCTTTCAGTGAAAATCAAACTACCAGATGGCCCCAAAGTCTGCATCAATAGCTGTTTTCATTATTTGATGTTTGATATTTTTCCACCAAAGATGGCTTTGGAACCAAAAATAGAAGAACCATTAGAACCAGACCTAACACCAGTTTTTTTTTCCTTTAGGGTCACCTCAAGTCAGTAGACTGTCAGAATTGACCCAGAACAGTCACTGCACTAAAGAAGGAAATCATCTCTGCAGGGAACAACATTAGTCCCGATTCATTAAGATATACACATGTGTACACATGTGCATAAACCAGAAGCCATTAACTTGAGCACTTGCTGTAATTTATACTTTTAAATAAGAATGCTAATTAAAATATACATTTTTTCTTTTTTTTCTTTTTTTTTTAAATGTCTATTGATCCAAATTTTTGGGCCACCCACTTTGCATCACTTTCATCTAGAGCTTTCATGTACAGTACTTTGCATCACCTGTTGACCTCTACAGGTTATGCTGAATTACAAAAATGAAAGCAACATACAGTACATGTCTCCACTTGAACACACTATTTGAACTTCTTCGAAGGGCCCCATTTCACCATTCATTCATCAGAGCAGAATCATGCTGCTACAGTATGCTGTTTTTTGGCCTTGACCCTTTCAGCAGTGTGGGCGGGGGCGGGGGTGGGGGGGGGGATCTACTCTTGGGAAAGTGCATTTCCCAGCATGACTGTGAACAGTGTGACACTTTGGAGTGCTTCTCCTAATCCATCCTGAGAAGCTCCCATTTAAAACGGGGACAAATCACAACATGTGCTGAACAAGCTGGAAGAATTTCCATGGATTCATTTGGTAAATTCTTTTGCATTTATAAATCAGAGTTGCAAAGTGAAAAGTCCTTAGATGTCAACTTCCTGGTAGCCAGAGGAGGACCTTGAGGTATTCCTAGAATTAAACGTTTCCTTTTTTGCTTGGTAATATTGTCTTCAATGGCAAAGTCTGTGTATTGACTCAAGACTCTTCACTTTTTCATTAGCTAAGAAAGATTTAACGTACCTGTAGTGATGCAACTAAACAGACTCTGCACTTTCAGACCAATTCAATGAAGAGCTTACTGAAACCTTCAAACTTGTGAGCGAGGCTAATTAGTTATGCACCACATAAAAAGATTTGTTATGCAATTGTTGATAAGATTGTTGTTGATTAGATGTTTTCTGTCAGAAAATATAAGTTTTTAATTTTAGCATTTTAGGAAGGAGTCTCCAGTGTCAGCTCTTTTTTTACCGTTCATAAACAAGCTAAACCATGTTTGAAACGAGCTAAATTTTTTATGTTGCAACTATAATAGAATGAAAGACAGGGGCTGATGTTTCATATGCATCCACAATATTAAATTTAGCCATAAGTTAATGAAGCATTACATGCTGCTGTATAGTAAATAAAAATTGTGAGTATTCTCATGGTTTTTGAGGATAAAACATTTCTGAATATAATGTTATTGGGAAATAATCATCTTTGCAGCAGTGAGAACACATGATTCCAGATTAATTTCCTATAATGTTCTATTTCGTTAATATTACATTGTATTGTTTTGTTTTTTTTAGCAAAGCTTGAATGCTTAGTTGTCAAAACATTATGGTGATGTTAATTTGGCAATGCTGTGATACGTTGATAATGGGTTCTTTTTGAAAGTTAGAACGACTTTGTTGAAATGACATTAGAACGACGTTGACTATGTGACACTGAGATAACCTTAAACGGATGCCCCTAACACAATGCTGCAAAAAAGACTTGTGTGTGTGAGCAAGCAGTCCAAAAAGAGTCATCACGTGGCTCTAAGGAAACACATGATAGTGTTGGTCCTCCCTGGTTGGGAGTTGTAGCGTTTATAGGGGAGTGCCTTAATGATAGGTGGGAATTGGCTACGACTAAATTAGGAGGAAAGTCCTAGCTGGACTTGAGTGAGAGCACAGCATGTTTACTCTTGGGCACTAAGGGACATGCTATTCAAGCTAGTAAATCCATGTAAATAACAACCAGCATAACAAACACCAGGCAAAAATTTGGGAGATAAGATTCACCTGCATAGTATTATTTCTTAAAGATACTGGAACAGAGAGGTGACATTACAACATCAAGAGATGCGTGACATGAGATACATGTGCTATGCGTGGGAAGCTGTTGTGTCTATCTAAATCTCAGATCAAAATTCTAAACCTAAGGGACCGTGGTCGTGGTCGAACATAGTCAATCAGAATAAATGTTCTGAATAAAAGGTTACACTTTTGTTGTTTTGAGGTTGTATTTACAATGTTGTTCCTGGGTCGTTATCTGAACATCATTTTATCGAAGTTGTTCTAACTTTCAAAAACATTATCGAACAAAAATGCAATTATATTACCTTGTTTATCCAACGTTAGTGTTCCTGCTGGGGAAATTCCATTCCATCATTGTATTTTACTTTTTAATATAATTGCATTTAGCCGCATATAACGTGTTCTTGTAACTGCTTAAATGATTACTGTCCGTTCTGACTGATCACTAAATGCATTAGTAATCTAAAAATAAGGAGCATTATAAAATGTCCAATTTATCTTCGCTCCAGCGGCTGACTGCAATAATGACTCATTAAGCATTGTGTTTAAGCGATATCGGCCTCCGTCACTTGCCAGGAACAAATGGACGCAGTCAGCGCCTCCCATCCCCCCCCAAACCACCCGAGTGGAACATAAAATCCAATCTAAAAAACATTTGTGTGAAGGAAAATTGACCCAGATAGATAGATCAAATAAATGAATGTTATGAATCCCATCAGAGGGAAGCCATTAGGGCCTATTTGCTTGTCATAATATTCCTTTTTGGTGATGACTTATTACTCTCATGGTTGTACAGAAAGCCAGAGAAAGCCATATTTTCTCAGTCTATTTTCCCCAAAAATGCAAGTACAGAAAAAGATTCAGAAATGGAAAGCTGAGTACTGTAAATCTAAATGACGTGATTCTTGCTAATTATTAATGTTCTTTAAGACTGTGAGTTCATTCAAATCCCATAACCTTCAAATTTCTAGGTTGTACTTGTACACACACACACACACACACACACACACACACACAAATATACAGTATATATATATATATATTTATATATTTATATATTTATATATTTATATGTTAATGTAATCACAGTTCAAGCATTTTTATTATGCGCTTGTACAGTCAAGGTCAACATCATGCACTGCAAACCTACTGGTTACAAACAAGATTATATTAATTTGCTCTATTCATTAATAGTTCAGATTTCCCTTTGTACCTCAAGACATAAAAATATAATCTATAACTAAATGATAAATGAAGGATGGGGAAAAAAAATTCAGCTGCTTCGAGTAATGAGTGACTTCTGCGAGGGGCTTTAATTGCTCCCTTTGCAGAAAATCACACTTTGAAATTGAAAAATGGGCCCTTGAAGTTCCCGTACAGTCCCAGACGAGGCCACAACTGAGCGTACGAATGAGCGACACCCCCTTTTGTCAGGAAACAAAAAGCTCTTTGGCAAATTAAAGCTTATCGTTTTGTCAATATTGTGTATTAGCACGACTCTAATGGCACTTAATTGGATCCTCCGAGAAAGTGAAGTCATCATAATATGAGATTCTGAAACGCACGTCGATACCCAATTAAAGGAAAGAAACAGCTAAGTGAGAGACCGCAGGAAGGAGACCGGGGAAAATGTGAACGATAATACAACTGCAGGCATAAAAATAATACCAAAGAGCTTGGAAGGATGCAATGTATTAAATCTAAATATGGTAGTTTGGCCACAGTTCCTTAGGTCAGAAGTATATGATTGACTGCCTTATGTTAATCCCACTCCTGGAGGAATTTGGACAGACTCAGCCCAACCCTGACCACTCTAGAAGCCAGTCTGTTCCCTAAGGAATTCTCCTGAACAAATTTGGATTAATCCTGCTTGCCCCTGAAGGAATTCTGAACATTCTTCCTGCTCCTATAGAAGGTTAGACCAATCGTGCCAGTTCCTGAAAGAATTAACACTGATTTTTCCCACCCTTGAAAAAAAATACATGCTGAACCCACTCACTTCTGCACTTCGGCATGTTCTTATAAACCAACATCCTTGGTTATATTTCCCAAATTATAAAATGATCAGAGATAAAGCCATTTTATGATTCATGAATATGAGTAGGAATGCGAAATGAAGTCAGTATAGGCACAGGATAACCTCCTCCTACTTTTATGTGTCACTGTCAAGGTTCAAGCAAAACCTGCGCAATCTACTCACAATACAAGACTAGCAAACATTGACTGCTGAAAATAAGCATTGCTGTAATTTCAAATGGCTGATTGTAACTTACAGTATATTTCATCCATTGCGAACATATCATTGATAGAATCCCACCATCTGTCTTGTAAATATTTTACAATTCAGCCACTGCATATATACGCTCAATAAAAATGACACTATAGATCACACAGGCATTTTAAAGCTTTCAGAAACGTGTAACACACAGCATCGGTTGAGAAAGAAAAAAACATCCTATGTGCACAAATGCACCATTCAAGACAGGTTTTATACTGTATCTCAGTGGACTAGCTGTCTTTGTCTCTGGGTAGAAATAAAATAGGAAAAATACTCTCAACAGAAATTATTCCCATTGGCTTGACTTCCTGAATAAAAAAAAAAAAAGAACAGCTTTTTTTTAATATCTCTCTAGTGATTAACTTCTCATAATTACAGGAACAGAACATAATTTTCTTCCTGATCTTTGTTGAACCTGTTCGGCTCAATCTGGGATGAATTATTGCAGATCAATTAGGAATTCATTCTCATCATCAAAACCAATGATTAGACCAATGGCTTCTGTAGAAAACTTGATGAAATGTTAGGCTTAATTTGCCTCATTATTGTGCTGCTCGAACAGCTTCATGCAGCCCGGTGAATAATGTCGATTATGTATCAATCTAATGACGAATGTATTTAAACATCAGCTATATAAACTTGTAGAAAGCAGAAAGGGTGTTGCAAATATTGAAAAGATGGAATGTTTCCTGCCCCTAAAGAGTACAGACTGCCAGTTTTCCATGTGGTCACCATCAGTGGGTGCGTCAATAATGTTTTATTTACACCGTAGAGACTGTGCTCGAAAACAATCAAACAAACCATTCTTGTCAAATCTCTTAGGACATCTATTATCGATAACCTTGAAATGGCGTAAAGATACTACAACATCCCCAAGGTTGCTCTTGCTTTTGTCGACTAATCCTGTCCACTTCTGAAGGATTTATGACAAATCCTGCCTGCATCTGCAGATACTTAGACTAACTTCACCTCTTCCCAAAGGACGTTTGAACAGTGTGCCTCCTCTCAAAGAAATTCTAACCTAATCAAATTCTTCTGCTTTCACAGAAATTTAGACCAATAGCTCCCACTCATGAAGTAATTCTACACAATCTCACCCAGTCCTGGAGGAATTTTGTCCAATCCCACATTCTCCTGACGGACTCGTGACCAATCCCACATTCTTCTGATGAAATTCTGAACAATCCCACACTCTCCTAAAGGATTCTGACCAGAATTCTCCTGAAGTAATTCTGCTGAATCTCTCCCACTCCTAAAGTAATCCTGCCCCATCTCACCCACTTTTAAAGGAATTCTTTGAAATTCATCCCACTCCCTCAGAATATTTGACTAATGCCATCCTCTACTGAAGAAAATCTAGACAATCATGGCCAACAAACAATTTTTGATCAATTCTATCCACTTTTGCAAAATGTTGCAAAAAAAAACCAATTTGGTCAATTTCCTAAATAATTTTGACCATTGCAACCCGCAGATAGCTGGTAGTTAATCTCCCATTCCTCCTGTCCCAGACAAACAAACAACTTTTATTTATCATTAAATTCAAGTTTTTTTTTTCTTTTAAGCATTAAATTAACCTTAAAATAAGATTAAAACTCAAATTAACCCCGAAGATAAGTAGAGATTCATCTTAGGTTAGAGATAAGTAGAGTACACATTTAAAACAACAACCGTTGACCAAAGCGCTTTCCAGGCAACATTAAAAAACAGAAATAATAAACAACAATAAAAAGAGTAAACAATCACAAGGTCAATATAAACCTTTTCACTCTAGCCTGTATTAAAATCCACACTAAAAAGATAAGACTTTAAGCTCGACTACAGAAGGAGCAGATTTAATGTGCATACTAGGAAGAGGGTTCCATAAGCGTGGAGCCACTGAAAAAGCCCTATCACCCTTTGATCTTAGCCTTGTTTTAAGGACATGAAGAATCATTTGGCATAATTATGATAGCGTATTAAAGAGGTTGAAAATATATTCTGGTGGAATACCATGCAGTGCATTAGAAACCATTAACAAAAACTTAAATTCAATTCTAAATTTGCCAAATATACAACTGAGTCTCATCTGCATAGAGATGATACATAATGTTATATTTTCGGCCCAATAACGGAGCCCTGAGGCACACCACAACATAATTTAGGTGACGAGGAGCACAGATTTCCAATAGGAATCGAGAATGATCTGTACTTTAAATACGAATTAAACCAATCTAAGGCAGTACCCTTAATGCCAGCATTCTCCAAATCGCTCAATAAAATACCCTGGTCAATGGTATCAAAAGCTGCTGTAAGATCAAATAGAATAGGACTATCTTTCGGGAATTAACTGCTAATAAAATATTATTCAAAAGTTTAAGAAGGGCAGTTTCTGTACTGGGAAAAGATCTGAAGTCTGACAGAAACATATCTACAGTATAAAAATGGACGAATTGAGATAAAACAATTTTCTCTAAAACAGATATTAGTCGATAATTACTTAAAACTGTACAATCTAAATTTGGCTTCTTCAGAGGCAACTGGACTACTGCATGTTTAAAACAGGCTGGAACAATTCCACTAATTAAACTACTATTAAAAAGAGATTAAACAGTGGTGCCTAAAACAAATTTAACAAAATTAAACAAATTTAACACCAAACGAGGGTGAAAAGGATGCGTCGCTGGTGTAGTATGATTTAAGATGTGTTCCAACTGTACTAAGGAAATTGGTTCAAAACCAAAAAAGAAACTTGAGGAATTTAAATCAGTTTTTCGAGGAATAGTCTGTGGCCTAAAAATTGCAAAATGTCCTCACACATCTTTGGATCACCCTCAAAAGAGTTAACAGGAGCAGGTAAAATCATCTTTATTAATTGTATTAAATAAAATATTTGGCTTCTTTGAATTCTGAATAATAATATTTGAAAAATAATTTGCTTTTGCAGTCCTTACAGTAGACTGAAAACTTGACAGGGCTTCTCTAACAATTTCAAAAGATACTTGCAGCCTATCCTTCTTCCACCTTCATGTGGCCCTTTGACAGGGTTGTCTAGAAATACGAATTCCATTATTTACCCAAGGCTGGATTTTTAATTCACCATACTTAAAGGTGTAATCTCATCTAAAATTAAATTAAAATACTCCACACTAATGACAGGACAAAAAAAAACTCTAAAACTCTTGTGGTAACATGTCAAAGCTAAAGAGACCTCTAAAAATCTAGCAGATCAGTGTTGGGGGACGTTACTTAAAGTACTAATTACATTACAAAATTACTCTCATTAAAAAGTAATCAGATATATTACAGCATTACCTTCTGATAAAAGTAACTAGTTAGAGTATTTTTCCATTGCAGAAAAAAGGAAGTGCAGCATTGAAAGAAATAAACAGATAAACAACCATCATTCACAACATTCGTGACAGGGAGACCCAAAGATAAAATAAGTTCAAGGGTATGTCCACCCCTATGAGTAGCCAGTCACAGAGTAAAATTAAAGGTATCAGTCATCTGTAAAAACTGCAAAGGTTTGGAAGGACAGCACACACGTATGTTGAAATCTCCAAGAATAAGAACATTATTGCATAAAGTAACTATGTCAGATAAAAAGTCAGAAAATTCAGTAATAAAATCCTTGTTGTACTTTGGAGGCCTATACAGTATATAAGAGCACATAACAAGGACATATTTTTAAATATGTGGCATGTTGATTGCAACATCTACAATGTTGCTCGTCGCATGTATTTTTTATTTATTTATAATTATTCACCATGCAAATATAAAATTTATACGGACATGACTGTGTTACATTTCTGTAAATGGTATGTTGTAGTAAAGCCATCAGAATAGTGGTTTCTGGAAACAACAGACAATTGGATTGAGAAACTCGAATGTGTTTGTACCTTTACAGCATCATCATTTAAATAACATTTATTGGTGTAAGAGTGACTATGTCCTAGCTTAACCTAGCCTAAAAGCCTAAAATAACAATCAAAGAACATGTTAGATACTATTAGTGAAAATAAAATAAAACATGTTTAAAAGTTTGTATGTCCCTTTCTGAATATTAAAAAAATATTATTCTGTAATAAACTGCTTGTCCATAAATTGTCTAAAACCTTTTTTTATGCTTTCTGAAAGCAGGTTATCACAGACTGTAGTAAAAAATAATGCAGCCTTTTGAAATTGCCTTCATCTGCCATAAATGCTTTTAAGTTTTTATTTCATTAGCTCAGCACTTAAAAACTAATGGAATCTGCGCTGATGTACTCAGAACTATTGCTTCAATTTCACTGCTTTTTCAAATTCTTCTTTCGAAAAAGAGAGCTTTTTTCTGAGAGCTTTAATCTCAGGGACGGACTGGGTTTATAATTGATTCAATAATAATATTTTCATCATTCGATAAAAAAAAAAAACTAACAGAAATCCATAAAATAATTTTTCATTTTGTTTGATAGTGTAAGTATCTAGAATTACAGGAGTAGTACTACCTTTTCGATTTTAAAACACAAAAAACGACAATGTTTAAATGTTTATTATTATTACATCTAATATTATCTTAATATTAATTAAATAATAGTGTCTTTTAAATAAAGTAAGTAAAGTAATCAGACGTGTTAGAAAAAAACCTTTGAAAGTGATGCATTGATTATACATATGAGAATATGAGATCCAATAAAGACATGTCAGATGGCCATCAGAATTTGGGACTTCACTCTCCGAAAGGAACCCTAACTAATTCCCATAGTCAGACAATCCTTTTTGCTTCCTAAGGAATTCTGTCCAATCCCACATTCTTCCAAAATATGTTGACCAATCTCATCTATTCCTGATGGAATTTTGTAAAAACCCACCTATTCCTAAAGAAATTCTGACTCTTTACCCACTTTCCAGAGTCAGACCAATTCGAATTGCAACCACTCAAGTATTGCTAAATTGTCATATGGCTAGTTCTGGGGAAAGAAAAGAGTACTATAACTTTAAAAAACAACAACTTGATTTAGCCCAGTGGGACTGCAGAAGCTTCATACTGTACGAGTCTCAGCTGAACTTTGGAATGCATTTTTGCAGAACGAGGGTGGTGGAATTTGGCCCTGATTAACTACATTTGAAAAATTGTAAACTTTAAATCCCTTTAACTTCTGCCACTGGAGACTCCTTCCAAAATCACCTCAAAACCAACTTCAACACGTAGTTAGGACTAATGTCAGAAGCTAATATCAATTAATATCGAAAATCAATCAATAGCTTCTAAACAGGTGATAACTTATAGTAAAGTTAATTAGTGAAACATTTATGTAATATTTATAAATACTCATAATGTACTTCAATTCTTGCTACAATTGTAAAAATAAATAAATAAATAAATAAATTATCATACATTTATGGATTTATTGATGGACTTGTTATAATGGCATTATTGCACATTTAATTAAAAAATCAACAGATGCTAAAAAGCAGCCTTGTTTTCTGCTGGATAATTACACAGTGGTTGCATCTGTCAGAGCCGTAAACTCCGTGACTGCAGCTCTTAAAGCGTGTAAGATGAAGAGCAGCGAAAGTCTTGGCCCGCTGCTTTACTCTAAATTATGGACATGCTGCAGCGATGCATGAGAACTTCACTTTGCCATAATGAACTTTAATGGCTGATGTTTTATTGAGGTCTGTCTGTCTTGCTGGAGGAATTGCTATAATTATACCACTCCAACTTAAGAGGCCCATAAATCGTAGGACCCACATAGCAATATTTTACTACCCTTTCTCTGGCACGGATTCCTGAACTCTAGGCCATGTCATAAGAATTATATATTGTCGCCAGCATTATTTTACCAAGTGCTGCAATCTGGCACGTGCTGAAAATTTTGATTAAAATCCAGATGTTATGGTATGTCCATAGTTTAAGCCCGGAATAGATGAGCTAATCAAGGACGTTCTGAATTAGTTGCTGTTATTCAGTATTGAACATGATTCAGCTGTACCAACCAGTTACAAAGATGATATTACTTTTCTGATAAAGAAATGGCTTTTGACTTGAGAAGGCCTGAAAATAGAACAGCCAGTCATGTCATGTTATGTTTTTCTTCACCCTCCCCTAGGCCCTGTTTACACCTGGCGTTAGCATGTCTCTGTGCTGATTGGATCACAACTGCCGAGAAGCACAGCCGAGAAGCACAGCTGTTCACACCTGGCATGATGAATTCGTCTCCGGTGACCACTTGTGATCAGATTTCATACACCGGATTCACAGAAGGAAGGCACATACATTTGTTATGTCCATATTTATTTTGCTATATTTATTCTCAAACAGAACTGTCTTGTGAATCCTATTACATGATGTTTTTAAAAAAAAAGAAATAATCATATGGCTTTTCACTGTATTTATTTTCAGGATAAATGCTATTCAAATATAAACTTGTACTCGTGTGGATATCTGAATGTATTTCATATATTTTAAACATGGTGTCTGCTAACAAAATTTACATATACAGTACATGATGATGAATGAAGGTATGGAATGCAGCGACATTTCAGTATGGTCTTTATTAAGCTGACCATTCAGCACTATCCTTCCATTTTTTCATTCTTATCTCATGCGGTGGTGTCAGATGACAAACTGTGTGCTTGGGTGTTTGGATATGTCATGTAGAATCAAGGTTATCAATACCTTTAAAACCTTAAAGCTACTACATTAGAATATATTAGAAAAGTTGATTTATTTCGGTAATGCAGTTCAAAAAGTGAAACTCATATTATCTAGACATTATATACATTACACATAGACTGATATATTTATTTCTTTATTAAAATTTTTCTGATTATGATTTACAGCTACTATAATGACAACCCAAAAAGATTTTAAAACAGAAATGTTGGAATACTGAAAAGTACGAACATGTACAGCACTTAACACTAGGTATTCTGTGGCACTCCTGAGGTGTTATGGAAGCCCAGTTTGGTTGGAGAAGAGGCCTTCAGACCTTCTGCGTTGTTGGGTCTGGTGTCTCGCATCTTCCTCTTTACAATAACACATAGATTCTCTTACATTGGACCTGATAAAACCAACCAACACCAGCAGATGACATGGCTCACAAACCACCATTCTGTGCCTCTCCCCTATTCCTCCAGACTCTGAGACCTTGATTTCCAAATGAAATGCAAAATTTACTTTCATCTGAAAAAAGGACTTTGGCCCACTGAGCAATAATCCAGTCCTTTTTGTCCTTAGCCCAGGTAAGACGCATCTGACATTGTCTCTAGTTCAAAAGTGTCTTGACACAAAGAATGCCAAGTTCCCAAGTCCTGGATACATTTGTGTGTGGTGGCTCTTGAAGCACTGATTCGAGCTGCAGTCCATTCCTTTTATACAACTTTCCATTAATGTTCTTGGATACAGCACTCTTTAAACAGCCAGGCTACTAAACCAAAGATACAGAATCTGGGGCTTAAAAATAAAAATCACTTGAAATATATATTCTGTGTGTAATGACTCTATATAATATATGACTTTCACTTTTTAAATCAAATTACTATAATAAATTAACTTTTCAATGATATTAAGATACATAGTAAAAATAGGTATACAAAAAAAAGAACAGAAAATGGAACTTAAGTGATTTCAGCAATTTCCTTAGTTTCTTTTTTTTTTTTGCTTGATGCAGGACAATAATTTGACCTTTCTGAAACACAGGACTGCCTTTTATACTAAAGGACACATCTCCTAACATGGTTGTTCAAGAAATGAGAACCTTCTTATTATATTACTAGGTTAAAAGAATTGCTGCCAGCTGAAACATTAACACTCGCTTACTCACTCATCGTCTAAACAGCTTTGTGTTCAGGATCGCATGGGCCTGGAGGACGGGTACACCCTGGATGGGGAGCAAATCCATCGCACGACACACACATGCTAATTCACACATTATGGGCAATTTGGAAGCACATTTAGCCTAATCTGCATGTCTTAAGACTGTGGGTGGAAACTGAGTACCTGGATTAAACCCACCAAGCACGCGGAGAACATGCAAACTCCATACACACAGATGCAAAGCGAAAGGGCTAACCACTAAGCCACAGTGCTGCCACAAGCCTCCTATGTATTTTCTTATTTAAATTCAAATGCAACATTTTTTTTAAACCAGGCAGTGTAGAACTGGATCAATACAAACGCTCTCTCTTCTTTCATTTAAATGTACAGAAACTAAATTGTGCTTTAAAGATTTTTCAGTAGCATTCATCAAGTGACAGGTCTTTGTAAGTTGTTGCCTTTAAATGATGCTGATGTCAATAACATACTGTAAAGGCATTAACCATTATTGTTAGTCCCAAACACCTGGGCCAATCTTGTTTTTAACTAGAATCGGACATGCACCTTTCTTAGGTTATGAGAAGCATACTGAGAAGCTAAAAGAAAGACACAATCAACAAGAAAGTTTTTTTTAAAGTTAAGTTTGATAGTAAATTATAATTATATTATAATAATGAATATACATTTAGTATTAAAATATGTATATAAGTTTTTCTTACCTGCATCTATCTATCTATCTATCGATCTATAATGATAAAAAAAAATTCCCTTGATATTTTGTTTGCATTTCATTACCTAAGACTATATATATATATATATATATATATATATATATATATATATATATATAGATCTGATGGACAGAATTGATTGAAAGATATTGTTCGTCACAATATTTGCTTGGTGTGTTTGCAAGTTGTAATAAAGATCTACAGTAGTTAAGATTTGGAAAGGGCTAAATTGAGTGGAAAGCAAACAAATAAATGATAGTTAAAAAAACAAAACAAAAAAAAAAAAAACAACACCACCAGCTCTGTACAAATGCGCTGCAGCATATGATTGACTATTGAGTCGATAGCCCGAGTAAATGGGCACTACATCATTTAGCCTTATAGCCTACGTCTGCTCTAAATAACATGGTCTGAAAACAATCTCTCGGCTGACAGCGCTCGTGCTCGGTGCCGTCTATATGATCGAGCAGGCGTATCGGCGACTCTGTCGAGCCTCTTTGTTGTTTTAGAGCAAATGGATCGTTCCTTATGATGAGATCTATCATCACATGACTGAGTCCATGGCTAAGTGGGTCAGTGTAGAGACATGCTCACGCACACGCTCAGAGTACATGAGTCTCTGTATCACCTGGTGGATTGTAGGTAGCAACATGTTCATATGTGAGGACTGGGTTACATCTTCCATTACATCGGCTCGTACTGTAAATAAATAGACATGCAAACAGGTCACAGAATAACAGAAAACCGTGTAGGCTCAATACGGCAAATCAAACAGAATTGGTCTGGTGAGAGTGGTCTCTTCTAGCATGACCCCACGATTCAACACATTATTACTCATGTACTGTATACAATGTGAATTAGTAATGCATCAATTTTAAAGAATGTCTTTGGCATTTGGGGATTTTTTTGCCCAGAACATGGACATTTTGTTGAAACACTAATGTGGATTTTTTTTTTTTTATGTTAAGAAAAAATAATCAGAATAGACAGCATTTTGTTGAAAACAGTTGTAGCAGTCAATATATATTCACCACATGTTAAATTAAAAGGTATGGTTCTGGTTAGGACAAAGAATGGATTTATGTGTATACCTGGCAACCCTCGTTACAGATTTAACACTCTGTTGCTACATTTAAAAGGCACAGCTATGGATCCCCATATGGTGGTAAAAAATTTTTTACAAACAATAACAAGAACAAACCGAGCACACCATTTACCAAGCCGTGCGCGCAGATTAATAAACTGAGATGCATTTTTCTGAGCCCCACCATTGTGAAAACGGCGTATTCAGAAAAAATCTCTTAAATCGTTACTGTTTTTTAATCCCTGAAATGGAAGAGAGGGATATTTTCCTTATCGTAACATGCATTGTATTGTTTTTTAATGACAACCCATGCTTTTTTATGGTATTTTAAATAAATAATGTCATGCACACTCCTAAGGCGACCGGAACGAGGACCCGGAAGTAATGCGGTCGTGACTCAGGAAGCATGAAATGAAACAAGATGTCTCCGTACAAAGCTCAGTCATTGAGTTCGCCCATGCTACTACCGAAGCTACGTCTACCGTCTTGTGAGTATTCACCTTCTTGGGTTTATTTCCTGATTGAGTGTGTGTTATTAGAACGCGGGTTGCGTTGTGTAAACACTTGCTCTCGCCGCGAGAGAGTTCTAAAAATAATCTGCGTGGTTATCCTGCCTACTCGCGCTACTTCCGCGTTTGGGTTTACCATCCATGCTACAGGGCTAACTGCTAGTCTTCTGTTTCGTCTCCGGTTGTCCGTGACAAATAAAACTAATTATTGCATTATGTTTCAAGACATCCATCATTTACCTTAGTTATCTTAGTTTACAGGGATATAATTGATAATCAATGGAAATGTGTTAATATTTTGCTGTGTTAATGTTATGGCTGATAAGTTGTTAAAGTATGTATTTATTTATTCATTTTTAAATAGCATAACCCATGGGCTGTATTGTTTTTAATCACTCTATCCACAACCCATGGTTTATTTGTTTAGTAATCAGTGCGCACTGTTTGTTCGGTTCGTTAACTATAAACTATATACTGCATACTTTATCACACAGTCTATAACACAGCGACAGTAGACTGCAGTGTGGTGTACAAATAATAATCGACTAGACTACATTAACCCTGTCCAGGGTGTACCCCAGTCTCCTGGGATAGGCTCCAGGCCCCCCCGACACTGAATACAGGATAAAGTAGATACTGTATACTGTACTGTAGATGATGACTGAGTAGACTATATTATATTCATATGCCATTAAATAAGTCAGCTTTATCTAGTGTTTAATGAACTGGAATCAATTCATCTCCTACAGCTGTGAAGTGTGGAGGTTGTTCAGGTCCATCCCTAAACGTCCCTCATTTCGTCCATCCAAACAGATGCTTGCAAAATACATTTTCTCCGACCCAATACATTCCAAAGCCACTGGTTCATACGTAATTCTTATCCAAATGGATGTCTAGCTTCAGGTCTCTTTCAGTTCCAGAAGTCCAGGGATAGAAACTGAATCTCCATAAAAGAAGCTATTTCATGGCAAAAACGATTCTGTGGGAACCTGCAAAAAATCCACAGCAAGGAAGCAAAGAAGCGCTTACAAACGGAACGCATGTAAAATCCATTTGGGGCCGTTTGCCCGAGCTCGGAAGATCCCATCAGTGATATGATTCAAGCCAAACACTGTGAAGTCGAGAAGGAGGAGGAAGGAGGAGGGAGGAAGGAGTGGCGCAATGAAATGAGTGTGTCAGGTGTGCTTTGGGGGATTCACAGGCGAAGAAGTCCCTGCTCGCCAGTTTCAAAGAGCTTTTGACCCCACATTCAGAGAAATGACCTTGTAAACCAAATAGGTCCAGGCAGTGGCAAAGCTGCACTTACTGTACACAAACCACAAGAATAAAACATCAATCCCAAAGATAACATGTGATTATAAAGAACTTTACGCACTGACTCGGTGGCTCTTGGCATATTATTTCAATAGCACTATGTTTTCTTTTTTTCAGCATGACATATTCATAGTATTCACCTCTCCACTCATTATGAAAAACACACTATCAATCAGAACAAATTTGACTTCTATCTCTATTATAATCTGGATTATTATTTGTCAGAAAATGTAGATTTTCTAAAACAGCTGCTACACTACATGGCTAAAAAATAATAATCAGTCTAATATGTCATTCAACCACATTTAGCTTTGATTACAGTGTACTTTGATGTGTGAAAATGATTCCGCATTCTAGCAGACACACTCTTTCATGATATCCTGGAATATGCCTGTGCCATCAGGGAAGAAAAACTCCATAGATGTCCTAATCTGGTCTAGACCTGAGCAACTGAAGCAATCCCAGATCATAACACCACCTCCAGGGTTTCCCTTCTCACCCTGACCCTTCTCACAACTTCCTCCCACAGCCCAAAGACCTGCAGACTAGGCTAATCTGCATTCCCAAAACTCATTCGTAGTGTGTGAATGAATGTGCAACTGTGTGTGTGTGCCATGTGATGGATTAGAGCCCTGTCCAGGGTGTACCCCGCCTTGTGTCCTAGGTCTCCTGGGATAGGCTCCAGGCACCCGCAACCCTGAATACAGGATAAAGTGGTATAGTTGATGAGTGAGTGAGATTGAATGGATTGAACAAGAGCATGGGTGGACAGTTTAGAAGTGAATAAATGAGGGTGCCAATCCACCGCAGGACACACACATACACAGTCGGCAATTTGTTAGGAACACCAATTAACATAACCGACATGCCTTTGGACTGTGGGAGGAAACTTGAGTACTCTGAGGAAACCCACCAAGCGCAGAGAGAACATGCAAACTCCATAAACACAGAGACGGGAACCGAACCCAGACCCTGGCGGTGCAAGGCGACAGTTCTAACCACTACACCACCCTGCCGCCGACTCCATTAAATCTATTAGTGGTATTATTAACAGCTTATTAACCTGCATGTCGCTGTTAAGAATTTGTCGTCACACTGCACAGTGAATAGAAACATCAGCTTTGTTGCTTAACAGCCTTGACAAAGAAACACAGACAAAGAGCTTGAAGAGCTCAGCAGCAGGAACCTTTTAACTGAACACTACAATAAAAAACAGACATATCTGAACATCGCATGTTGTTGTTAAAAAAGCAGCAGTTACAAGCACACCTTAAACCTTCTCTCTGGAGACATTTCTGACTGGATAGATTTCACACAGCTCACCAAACTGGCAGGAGGCTGAATTTGTTCTGAAATCTGGTAGAGAAGCAACTCACTGGAATCTTCTGTGTCCGGCTGACATTTTAAACCAATAAGCAGTAGAAACACGCAGTGGAGGAATTGGCAATCCTACATCTCACCTGTGCTGCCGTGTACTCCACACACACACACACACACACACACACACACACACACACACACACACACACACACACACACACAGACATGACCAAAAACAAGCTCACTGGCTCAGAGGACATGTCCATAAAGCAATTCCCATCTTCAGGGAATTCCTTCCTAGCTGACTCTACAGGGAACCACAGCAGAAGAGTAAACACAAACCCACAAGTTCTCAATGTCAGCTGAATTCATCCTAAACTTAGGAGCCAAAAATAAATGCTTCATTACTTGAAGCCAAACTGAGACAAAGAACAGTGAGGAGTGAATGCAATAAGAAAGTTTAACATTGGGTGGGGCGTGTTCTGGGAATGTATCTGAGTCACAAAAATGGTTATTTCTTTGAGCAAGCCTTACATTTGTTCTTTCTTAAAAAAAAAAAAAACCATCAAGCAGCCAACATTTCAAGCCATTTTTAGAAATCTTTATTAAGGGGTCCAGCTAGCATGAGTAAGATCCTCTGCCTTTATTAGAATCATTAAAAATCCATCCAGCACTCTTCCTTCCTTCCTTTCTTCTTTCTTTCTGGTTCATTTCTTACACCCTAAGTCTTCCATCCACCACCATCTACAGTATAAGTCTCTCTATTCATGACTTCATTACCAGTAAACATGCTCAATATCTTTCTTGCTCCATAGTCTGGTGTCGGTCTGTCTGTCTGTTGTCTACGGTTATTATGCTTAATGTATAATAGTTCTTCTAACTGCATCATTTTAGAAGTTGCACTCATTATACTCCGTATAATGACAATAAAGGCTTTTATTCTATTATAAACCTCTTTTGTTTTTGGTTGTTATATTCTTACAGTCTACAGAGAAAGAGATAACGAGAGAGAGAGAGAGAGAGAGAGAGAGAGAGAGAGAGGGAAAGAGAATGGGAGACAGAGATTAACAGAGAGTATGGTCAATGAGATTATTTTGCTTGAACTTCAACAGCATTGTTGCAACATCGAACATTTTATCAGTAAACCAGAGCCTTGGTGAGATCTACTTCATGTTTGAAACACTGGATTCCCAGGAACCCCTTTAATGGCTCAAACATGTGGAAATGGCTTGCAGAGAGGTAAGTGAGGTTCCTGAAATGTATAAGTGGCCTTGGTGAAAGATTGCGTGTACAGTCCCTACAGACAGATGCATCTTTTCTGCAAATTTGTCGATTTCCAAAGATGAGGTGTTCCAATGCTGAAAGTTCACAGGAACATCTGCAGTAGGCTCCGAGTCATCATACACGGACGTACGACGTTCTTTAAAACATTTGCACCATTCAGATATTTTGCTGCAGCTGAGAGTCTCATCACCGTTCTTCTGCAAATGTCAATCGGTTGTACACCTTCATTCACAAGTACCAGTTTGACTTAAAGGCCCCTCGTACACACGTTATAGTACATTATTCTGCCTGTACAGAAAACTTGGGTATAAGAAATATTCTATATAAATAAAACTTCTGTTAAAAATGCTCTCGTCTCACAGTAAAAAGGTGAAAAATTTTAAGATGTTTTTTTTTTTCCCACAGAATATCTCAGTTTAATGCCATTCAGGTTTATTCAGAAAGGCTTTTTTTAGCTCCTCGTTGCTGCCTCATTAATGCACCTGTTCACAAGTATGTGACATTCTACCTTCCCTTTATTCGTTTTGCAGTGTAACTGCAAATTGAATAAACATCCAGTCTCTAATTCAGATTCTACACTTGAAAATTGAAAATTTATGAGTCTTCAAAGAAAGACACATGTCACCAGCCCACGGAACATGCAGTTACCAAACATTAAATAGCTAGTGCACATCTACGCTTCCTAATAAAGATTCTGTGGAGGTTTGTTTAAATTGTTTAGGAGGAGTTGTGAAGAGAGGAGAAGTGTGATGACCGACCGATGACAGAAAATGATGATGATGACACTGACCATAGACAGTGGATATTGATGGATGGATGTGGCGCATATGCTTCGCAGGCAGGTGACACAGAGAAATAGCTAGTTCACAGCAGCAATATTAAACATTGACTATACAAGTCAGTTCTCCACAACATTACATTCATTAGATATATATTAAATGTAAAATATCGCAATCGTACCCTGCACTGCTCGATACTGAGGAGAAGTTTAGCAAGGAACCTAATTAGGGCAGCTTCATAGTAAAACTACTGCAGAATAATTCAGCTTATAGCCTCAGTCAGGTGACGTCACCCGATAAGGTGCACCTGCAGGTTATAAATAGGATTGAACCGGAAAGATCCTCAGATACTTTTGTCTTCAGGACCGCTTTGTGTTTACGTGTGTGTGTGTGCGTGCAACAGAATCATGGTAGAAAAGAAAAAATTTACTTACTGGTAATGGCAGAGTTGGTTGAGAGATGCATGTCTCTGTGTGATAGATTTCTTTCGGAGGGCGAGCTCCACGACTTCTTCTTTGAGTGCTTTGGTTTTAAGAGTGCGAGCATTGTGATCTCCTCCCTATTAAGGCTCTTCGCGCGCGGCTCACTTTCTTTAAAGAGAAACTGCGAGCCGCACTGCATTCCTTGGGCTCGCGTGAAACGGTATTTCCCCTCTCTTGCGCGCACTCTCCCCAGATCAGGTAGTTTTTAGCGTCCGCTTCTCAAGTGCGCTTCTTGTGAATGGGCGGAAGAGACTTTGTCCCTTGCTTCCATGGAGATAGCGTGCCGATCTGGCAGACGCGCATGAGACGGAATTCCCCCTTTCTCTCGCGTTCTCGCTGGATCAGGAAGTTTTTAGCGTCCGCTTCTGAAGCGTGTTCCGGCGCTGCCAAAGAGATTTCCTCTCTCGCCGCAAAAAAACTAATTAATTAAATAATAAATAAATAAATAAATAAATAATTTCCCGACAGGTAGACGACAGGTTTCTGTCGGGTGGCCAGGGGAGGGGCCTCAACGAGGGTTCCTGCCCTTTTTTGGCGACCTCCATGACGTCTTAATTCTTTCATGGAATAAGCCTTATTCATCCCCTGTTTTATGATGATGCCCCAGATTAAAGAGACGCTTGCGAGCTATCTCTCTCCTGGGAGCTCATCCTCCCTGAAAAAGCCCACACTGCCGACCAAGCCGTGTGATTTAACCTCACAGGCATTGAGGTCCCCACAAGGCGTGAGGCGCAGAAGGAGAGTGTGGCGAGCCAGCTACCCCATCGTAGAGACAGGGGAGGGACTCGTCTCACTTCGCAATCCACCTCAAAAAGAGAAAAAAAAGCACCGCCGGACCTGAGGAGCATTATCTCCGCTAAAACGGAAGTCCTGAGGTTGACGTGTCTCCCCCCCTGGAAGGCATGTGTAAAAATTCCAATAAGGGATAAAGACTTCTCCCTGGCACCCTCTGGGGGCTGTTGTCTAATCTCCGCCACCACCGGTGTTTCGGGAAGCAGCGGTCTCCAGCGAAATGCTAGGTACTTGGTTCCTTCCTGCCTTGTTTCAGGATGCTGGACACCTAACACCTCAAATTTGTTTCTCAAATTCAACCAGAGGTTTGGTTTGTGACAATCAACCTGAATGATGCATATTTTTATATAGAAATTTTGCCACAATCAAGGTAGGCCAGAAAGTGACTCCATCACTTTAGAGATCTTTAGTTCCCTTTCAAAAGCTACACTCAATGCTGCGTGAAAACGCTATGGGAACATCTTTTTGTTGCCCGGTTGTGAAGCCTGTGCATGTCAAACCCGCCGAATACCTTCGGCTTATAACCTGTGCCAGGCATGACGTCACCGAATAAGGTGCACCTGCAGGTTATAAATAGGAGTGAACCGGAAACATCCTCAGATCTTTTTGTCTTCAGGACCGCTTTGTGTTTGCGTGTGCATGTACAAGCCGTAGCGAAAGCGAAATAAAAATAACAGCATTAACTCACCGATATGGCGAGTTTGTCGAGTGCTTGGGAAGAACACGCTCGCCTCGGGCTTCAGGGAGAATGTGAGTACTACTATCTTCTCCTTATTTAAGGCGCGCGGCTCGCTTTCTTTAAAGAGAAACCGCGAGCCGCGGCGCATTCCTGAGGCTCGCGTGTTGATCTGGCAGACGCGCACGAGATGGAATTTCCGATTTCTCTCTCGCTCTCTCCGGATCAGGAAGTTTTAGCTTCCGCTTCGCAAGCGCGCTCCGGCGCTTCTTGTGAAGGATCGGACGAATCTTCCTCTCTCGCTTCCATGGAAGTAGCCTCCTCACAACGCTCCTCCAGTGCTGACAGAGCTTTTGAGGAATTATTAGAGGCTATAACGCGTGCGGTCGAGCGATTGCATATCGACCGGCCGCAGCAGCGAGATTCCCCCAAGCGTTCGAGATTGAGCGACAGGTGTCTGTCGGGTGACCGGGGGGAGGAGCCTCAACGTCTCTCTCTCCCCTTCTTTGGTGACGTCCATGATGAATTAACTCTTTCATGGAGCAAGCTGTATTCATCGTGTGTTTTTGTTCCTTCGACTTATTCGAATGATATTATTGATGCAAAGGCACGCGGTTATATAATGATGCCCAGATAGAAGAGACGCTTGCGGGCTATCTCTCTCCTGGGACATCATCCTCCCTGAAAAAGCCTACTCTCCCCTCCAAGTCGTGCAGATTGACACCTGCTTTGTGGGTAAAGCTTTTCAGGCAGCAGGACAGGCTGGTGCTTCACTGCACACCATGGCGGTTTTGCAGGTTTACCAGACTGACCTGCTGAAGGACCTGAGCAGCGGGGGGGCTATTGATGACAAGGCGTTTGCAGAGCTGCGCCTAGCCACAGACCTGTCTCTCTGTGCAACCAAGCGGATGGCCCGTGCTGTGGGCCGTTCCATGGCTGCCATGGTATCCACGAAGAGGCATCAGTGGCTGAACCTCACGGGCATCAAGGATAAGGATCTTGTTGTCTTCCTCGATGCCCCCATCTCGCCTTCCGGCCTTTTGGCGACGCTGTTAATTTCCGCCGCCACTAGGTTTAGAGAGGCAAAGCTATGTGAACAGGCCTTTGGGAGGCTCCTTCCCCGCCGTGCTCAAGAACAGGGACCGTCGGCCACCCGGCCCCGGCCGGGTCTGGCCCCTATCAGGCGTGAGGTGCAGAAGGAGAGCGTGACCAGCCGCGCACCCCCCTGTAAAGACTGGGGTGGGGCTCGCCGCTCTTCTCAAAAATCTGCTTCGAAAAGACCGGATCTGAGTAGCTTCCTCTCTTCAAAGAAGAAGCCCTGAGTTCGTGCGCCTGGGGCCAGGGGGGTGTCTCCCCCCGGGGAGGGGCGCCTGGATTTTCATCACAAAACAGGGCCTCCTCCCTGGCACTCCCGGGAGGCCGGTGTTCAATCCCCGCCACCACTGGTGTTCGGGGAGCGCCGGTCTCCAATGATAAGTTGGGTGTTCAGGCATCATCTGCCACACTTCATCTCCCAACACCTAACACCCCCCCCCCCATCTAGCCGAAGTGTCAAAGCTCGTGCCCCTTTCGGAGAAGCTGGCAGCGGGGAAACTACTGCCAGGTGTATCTCCTTGGGTATAAAGGACTGTAGGCACAGGCTACAGGATTCAGTTTGCACATCGTTCTCCGCGTTTCAACGGCATGGTCTCCACTTCCGTGAAACCGGATCGAGCACATCTGCTGGCCCAGCAGTTACAGACTTTGCTGGGCAAAGGGGCCATAGAACATGTTCCCCTCCCAGACAGAGAGTCGGGCTACTGCAGTCGGTACCTTTTGGTGCCCAAGAGAGGGGGAGGGTTGCGTCCGATCTTGGATCTTCGCGGCTTGAACCGCTATCTCAGAAATCCAGATTCAAAGTTTGACTGTCAAAATGATTGTTTCTCAAATCCAACTAGAGGATTGGTTGTGACAATCAATCTCAAGGACGCATATTTCTATAGAAATATTGCCACAGCACAGGAAGTTCCTGAGGTTCGCTTTGGGGGCGAAGCTTACCAGTATTGGGTCCTTCCATTTGGCCTAGCTCTGTCACCCCGCACATATACAAAATGCATGGATGCAACTCTGGCTCCTTTATGACTCCAGGGCATCCGTATTTTGAATTACATAAACGACTGGCTGATTCTGGCCCAGTCTTAGGAGCTAGCGCTTCGACATCGGGATGTCGTCCTAGCCCATCTTCATTCTTAGGATTGAGACTCAACGCCACAAAAAGCGTTCTCCTTCCTGTTCAGAGGACAACATATCTGGGTGTCACATGGGATTCGGTCACAATGCGGGCACAGTTGTCTCCTGCACGTGTCGAATCCATTCTCAACACCCTGAAGGAAATCAAGCTAGGCCAGAAGGTCACTGTTCATCACTTTCAGAAATCTTTAGGCCTCATGGCAGCTGCGCCCACGGTGATACCTTTGGGCCTTCTGCACATGAGAGCATTTAAGCTGTGGCTAAGAGCCAAGGGGTTTCATTCAAGGGCCAACCCCTAGAGGCTAATAAGGGTTACGCCCCGGGGGCTTCGTACCCTTTCTATGTGGTTCAGACCCCAGTTTCTGACTTTGGGTCCCACTTTAGGTCCGTCTTGTCATCGCAAGATGCTAACGACAGACGCTTCCCTCACGGGCTGGGGTGCGGTCTTGGATGGCCGTCCAGCACAAGGGAGCTGGAGAGGTCATCTTCTCGCGTGGCACATCAATTGCCTCTACATGATGGCTCTGTTTCTGGCCCTGAAACACTTCCTCCAGCAGTTGAGAGGCTACCATGTCCTAGTGCGGGTGGACAGCACTGCGGTAGTCTCGTACATAAATCGCCAGGGTGGACTGTGCTCGCGCCGCTTGAACAAGCTAGCGCGCCAGGTTCTGCTTTGGGCACAGGACAAGTTCCTGTCCCTCAGGGCGATTTACATTCCAGGGCATATGAATGTAGGAGCAGACTTGCTATCCAGACAAGCTGTAAAACATGGGGAATGGAAACTCCACCCCGAAGTAGTCAGTTAATCTGGGAAAGATTTTACGTAGCAGAGGTGGACCTCTTTGTCTCATAAGAGGCAGCAGAATGCCCCTTTACTACTCTCTGACTCCTCCAGCTCCCCTGGGTCTGGACGCAATGGCCCACACGTGGCCCAGATTACGCCTTTATGCGTTTCCACCTATAGTTCTGCTCCCAGGAGCCCTGGCGAGGGTCCGTCAACACGGCTTGCGCCTCTTACTGATAGCGCCCCATTGGCCGACCAGAGTGTGGTTCTCGGATCTTATATCTCTCCTCGACGGCTCACCCTGCGTGATTCCAGTGAGGAGGAATCTTCTGTCACAGGCGCAGGGGAAAATACTTCATCCCCGGCCCGAGCTCTGGAACCTTCACGTTTGGCCCCTGAACGGACCAACTAAGACATGCTGGGCTTTCGGCCAGCGTAATTGGAACCATTTTAAGTGCCAGGGCTCCCTCCACTAGGAGAACTTATGCCCTCAAATGGAGTGTATTTGAAAATTGGTGCATGGCAAGACACATAGACCCAGTTCACTGCCAGATTGTTTCAGTGCTGGAGGTTCTGCAAGAAAAGTTGTCCTCTGGCTTATGCCCTAGTACGCTCAGAACGTACGTAGCCGCTATTTCGGCTTGTCACACTCTGAATGATGGGGTTTCTGTGGACAAGCACCATTTAGTTGCCCGTTTTATTCGTGGAGCTAAACGGTTGAAGCCGCCCACTAGAGCGACGGTCCCTTTGTGGGACTTAACTATCGTACTCAAAGGCCTGGCCGACACCCCTTTCGAACCACTAGAGTCAGCGCCTGTCAGGCTTCTGCCTTTTAAGATGGGTTTTCTTATGGCTATTACGTCTAAAGCTATTCTGCATCCTCACCCGAACTATCTTCCAAGGTTCCATTCTCGACCATGCACCCAGTTGTTCTCGAGGCCTTCTGTCCTCCGCCTTTCACAGCTCCGGAGCAGGAAAGACTTCACTTACTGTGTCCAGTACGTGCTCTTAGGATCTACGTCCACCGCACTAGCCAGTGGCGTAAGTCAGAGCAGTTCTTTATTTGCCATGGGGGTCTGCCATTAGACAGACTCTGTCACACCGGGTGAGAGATGCCATAGCCCTAGCCTATGAGGCGCGTGGTCACACTTCGCCTCTGGGAATCAGGGCTCACTCAACCAGGGGGATTGGCTCATCAATTGCCTTGGCAAGAGGCGTCCTCCAGCAGCAGGTGTGTGATGCGGCGGGCTGGTCCTCTCCACACACGTTTGTTAGATTTTATAGTCCGGATGTCAATGCTACTCCGGGTTCACGGATCCTTCAGTCAGCATCCCAGAGCTAGGTCTGAGACCTCCTCGGCTTGTGCGCACACGCTACACAACCTGGGGGTCCACACACTTGCAGTGCGGCGGCGTTGGTATTCTCGTTCCCATAGCGTTTTCACGCAGCATTGAGTGTAGCTTTTGAAAGGGAACGTCTCGGGTTACTTGACTGTAACCCTGTTCCCTGATAAAGCGGGAACGAGATGCTGCGTTCCGATGCCGCACTGCTGGCGTGCCTGGACGTCCTTCAGACAAAATTGACCTGAGGATGTTTCCGGTTCACTCCTATTTATAACCTGCAGGTGCACCTTATTCGGTGATGTCATGCCTGGCACAGGTTATAAGCCGAAGGTATTCGGCGGGTTTGACATGCACAGGCTTCACAACCGGGCAACAAAGAGATGTTCCCATAGCGTTTTCACGCAGCATCTCGTTCCCGCTTTATCAGGGAACAGGGTTACAGTCAAGTAACCCGAGACGGTCTCATGGCAGCTGCGTCTACGGTGATACCTTTGGGCCTTCTGCACATGAAAGCATTTTCAGTTGTGGCTAAGAGCCAGGGGATTTGACTCAAGGGCTAATCCCCAGAGGCTAATAAGGTTTAGGCGCCGGGGGCTTTGTACGCTTTCTATGGGGTTCAGACCCCGGTTTCTGACTTTGGGTCCCACTTTAGGTCCATCTTGTCATCGCAAGATGCTAATGACAGACACTTCCCTCATGGGCTGGGGTGCGGTCTCGGATGGCAGTCCAGCACAAGGGAGCTGGAGAGGTCATCTTCTCGCATGGCACACCAATTGCCTCGAAATGATGGCTCTGTTTCTGGCCCTGAAACACTTCCTCCAGCAGTTGAGAGGCTACCATGTCCTAGTGCGGGTGGACAACACTGTGGTAGTCTCATATATAAATTGCCAGTGTGGACAGCGCTCTCGCCGCTTGAACAAGATAGCGCACCAGGTTCTGCTTTGGGTACGGGACAAGTTCCTGTCCCTCAGTGTGACTTACATTCCGGGGTACATGAATGTAGGAGCGGACTTGCTATACAGACAAGCTGTGACAAATGGGGAATGGAAACTCCACCCCGAAGTAGTCAGTCAAATGTGGGAAAGATTTTATGTAGCAGAGGTGGACCTCTTCGTCTCGCAAGAGGCAGCACAATGTCCCCTTTAATACTCTGACTCCTCCAGCTCCCCTGGGTCTGGACAGGATGGCCCAGATTACGCCTTTATGCGTTTTCTCTGCTCCCAGGAGTCCTGGTGAGGGTCCGTCAAAGAGTTTGCGCCTCTTATTGATAGTACCCCATTGGTCGACCAGAGTGTGGCTCACCCTGGGTGATTCCACTGAGGAGGGATCTTCTGTCTCAGGCGCAGGGGACAATATTTCATCCCTGGCCCGAGTTCTGGAACCTTCATGTCTGGCCCCTGAAGGGGACCAACTAAGAGTTCCTGGTCTTCCATCCAGCGTAATTGAAACCATTCTAAGTGCCAGGGCTCCCTCCACTAGAAGAACTTATGCCCTCAAATGGAGTGGATTTGAAAGTTGGTGCATGGCAAGACATGTAGACCCAGTCCACTGCCAGATTGTTTCAGTGCTGGAGTTTCTGCAAAAAAAGTTGTCCTCTGGCTTATGTCCTAGTACTCTCAGAAAATACATAGCCGCTATTTCGGCATGCTCTGACCGTTTGGGTTTCTGTGGGAAACCATTTAGTTGCCCGTTTTATTCGTGGAGCTAAATGGTTGGCTGACACCCCTTTCGAACCACTAGAATCAGCGCCTGTCAGGCTTCTGTCTCTTAAGATGGTTTTTCTCATGGCTATTACTTCTTTGAAGAGGATTAGGGATCTGCAGGCTCTGTCAGTCTCCCCATCCTGCCTAGATTTTGCCCCTGGGCAAGTCAAAGCTATTCTGCACCCTCACCCAAACTGAATCTTCTGAAGGTTCCATTCTCGACCATCCACCCAGTCGTTCTCGAAGCCTTCTGTCCTCTGCCTTTCACAGCTCCAGAGCAGGAAAGACTTCACTTACTGTGTCCAGTACGTGCTCTTCAGATTTGCATCCACCGCACTAGCCAGTGGCGTAGGGCAGCTTTTTATTTGCCATGGGACACACTAGACAGACGTTGTCACACTGGATGAGAGATGCTATTGTCCTAGCCTATGAGGCGCGTGGTCACACTTCGCCTCTGGGAATCAGGGCTCATTCGACCAGGGGGCTTGCTCTGGCAAGAGGCGTCCCCTTGCAGCAGGTGTGTGATGCAGCAGGCTGGTCCTCTCCGCACACGTTTGTTAGATTTGATAGTCTGGATGTCAATGCTACTCCGGGCTCGCGGATCCTCGAGTCAGCATCCCAGAGCTACTACTACTGGCACTACTGGCGTGCCTGGACGTCCTTCAGATAAAATTGACCTGAGGATGTTTCTGGTTCACTCTTATTTATAACCTGCAGGTGCACCTTATCGGGTGACGTCACCTGACTGAGGTTATAAGCCGAAGTATTCAGCGTTTTGATACACACAGGCTTCACAACCAGAGCACAAAGAGATGTTCCCATAGCGTCTTGCAGCATCTCGTTCCCACTTCATCAGGGAACAGGGTTACAGCTAAGTAACCCGAAACGCTTTCTATGAAAGGTAATATGAAAGTTTGGTCAAATTCCAATGAATGGATAAGGGAATAGAAAATTTCACCCTCCGTTATGGTTTGTTCAAATGTAAAAATGTATTTATTGTTTGAACACCGCCGATGACACCGTTGCGAGACAATGATTGTATATTGATATGTGCCGCTATGCTTCTCAGGCAGGCGACAATAAATAAGCTCAGAAAATAGAGCATATACAGTATTTATCTCTTTGCTACGAGTTTTATGAAAGATTCTATTTCTTTAAAACGGTCATAAGGGTTACGATTAGTATGCAAAAATGATTACCCAACATCTAATGTTCTAAAATGTGTTAAAGCCCTCTGATGCCTCAGGATTTATGGGTAAATTTTAAGGCTTTAGTTCAAGGCCTGTGGTTCAGAATTAGAAGCCACAAGGTCAGAAAAGTGTGAAAAAATGAGGTAACAGTTTAAATTTTAAGAGTAACCTCATACAAAAAGGATAAAAACTAAAAAAAGAAAAAAAATTTATAGCGAAGTATATATCAATGCGTGATTTTGAGAGTTATATACCATAATGGCATATTGAAATTACCTTAAAGTAACATAAAAAAACACTTCCCCATATGCCTTTAACGGAAAATAACGGTATGTAGGTATGATTAAGCAGACTCACTATTCACACATTGAAGTTGATTATCTTCCTAAAACAGCACATCATGAAGCTTTGTATTCCTCTTATACCACAGCAATTTTCCATATCTTTCCATTATTCAAAAATGACACAACATACACTTCATCCCTTTCCAACTGCATGCTGTAAAACAATACCTTGCTTATGATATATCACTTGCAAACTCCTGCACATCTGGATCCTGATCTATCATTCTTGAGGAAAAGATCTCAAGAGAGTGAGAGGTCTCAGGATGGCGCCTTCACTCGCCATTCCAGCCGATGACAAGAAAGCGAACTCATGAAGCATAGTGATGATATCATTCTCGTTCTGTGTCATTAGGTAATTGTCCTGCCACAGCTCCTTTTTTTTTCTTCATGGAGCCTACGTTCAGGGTGGAAGCAGTGTCAGAGACTAATTACAGAGAATTTGTGCACTCCGAGAGTTAATGATCAGAGACCGAACGTTCTGCCAGTGGCGTTCGCTCATCCGTGGGTATTCTGCCTACCCAGGCACACGTGAACGCTGCGCCGGAACTCTTCTGAGTCTCTCAGCACTCATCAATCCGTCCACTGAGGAGGGTCTGGATCCAACGATATTTTTTTTCTTATTAAATTTATTTTATTGTATTTTTTATTTTAGACCCAAGGCTTTAAATCTAATAACGGAAGATTTAATAGGACCATGTATGCAAGACAGGAATCTTCACCTAAAAAGCATTTGCTTGTTTTCCTATGGATCTAGACATCTGGGCTGTTATGTCTGGATATAACACCATGTCTGGCTTGAGCATGCATTGAATAAACAAGTGAATGAATGCAAAATAATGTCATAATCTATACAACTAAATCAAAAAATGTCAGCATCTTAAACCACTTGAAATCCAGACATAAACAACAGAGCCGCTCCTGTTCGACCGAGGCTTACGTTTTAATACAAAGGAAAATGACTTCACTGTAACTCAGGGCTCTATCAGAGAAATATCCGCTGACCTGTTTTCAAGGACGTGAGCGATTGGCCATCACAGCAGGGTTTCGCTAAAGCTGAAGAGAAAAGCTCCTTCACGAAAAAAAACAACAACAAAAAAAAACATAAATATACATCAGTCTCTGATTGCCTTACGTTCCCCTTCATCGGGAAGCGACTAACCTCCTCAGCTATGGATCATTTTATGCTGATAGTGTGACATCCCATAATGTCTCAGTCAACCCAGGTGACTGACGCAAATGGCAAATGAGTGAAATGGTGCAGATAAAGCAAGGATATAATGGGTTTGTTCTCAAATATAAGTGGCTTAAATAACAAGCAATTCAAATATGGATTTTATTTTTATTCTATAAAGACTAAAAAAAAAAGAAAGTTTTTGCAGCAGTGTTACTTTGCACCTCCAGGTTCAGAGTTCAATTCCTGCCTCAGGTCTGTGTGCATGGAGTTTGCATGTTCTCTCCGTGCTTGGTGGGTTTCCTCTGGGTGCTCTGGTTTCATCCCACAGTCCAAAGACATTCAGGTTAGACTAACTGGCGTTTCCAGATTTCCTGTAGTGTATGAATGAGAGTTTGAGTGTGTGCATGTATGTGTGCCCTGCGATGGATTGGCACTCTGTCCAGGATGTACCCTGCCTTGTGCTTTAAGCCTTCTGGGATAGGCTCCAGGGCCCCCATGACCGGTATATAGGATAAAGTGAGTAAAGACGAGAAGTGAGTGAGTTCTCTGAGAAACATCAGAACTCAAATATTCTTTATTTTATGGTGACTCTAATCATCTTCCATAGTTAGCAAATTAATTGATTTTGAAAGGTTTGACATGATTTACTATTTTTTTTAAATGCACAAAAAAAAGAAAAAGTCTAACTAAAACAAACTTTTTACTGAAATCTGAAAATTGCAATTATGTATGATAAAAAAAAAAGAATATGAGCATGAGAAAACACAAAGTGGTTCATGCAGAACAGAGTGTGGGTGTCATGGAGAACAGAAAGATGTTCTTTTCCTTCAACCTTTAAAGCAAGAAACAAATAAAGACGTTGACAAAAGGAGAAGAGAAGATGCTTTGGATATGTTGAAGTCATCGTTCCGTCTTTAATTAGCCTCATATATTGTTCCTCGTCACCCTTCGTCCATGTTAACAACCGCTAGGTATGTGGTCTAATCAGCCTCTTTTGTGCTCTGTATTCACACAGAACTTCGCCATGCTTCTCCCACAACCCTTCCGCATTCATCAAGGAGTTTAGCTCAAGCTTTAATGACAGCATCCTCTTTTCAGAAGTTGCTTGATGGAGGTGGGTAATAAAAAAGAGAGAGAAAAAAGAAAAAGAGCTCTATTCATTTACAGGCGAAAGGGCGTATTTATATTGTATATCTGAGGAATATTCACTCGTTCTTCAAGGTTTTCTTTGCAATGCGTCTATTAACCTTGAACAGAGAGATTCAATGTGAAACAGAGTGAATCAGAATGACGTAAAGATTTTTTTTTTTGTGGCTGATGGTGGATATAGGTGGATGTCTTTAACGATGACAGTGTACGACCATGGCCCAAGTGTCCAGCTGCTAGGAACCAGGTAAGTAGTGAAAAAAATTTGCTGTTATGAGAAAATGGTCAAGAATAAGGTAGCGACATGTGGCCAAACTGTCGTCAGTAAAAGTTGATCATTTTCTATAGAAGCATGTTCCAAAGCCTTTTATTTCATCTTTATTTTTTATTTAATATGAAAGAAAAGCCCAAGTCTTTATTCATTAAAGAATGTCACCAGCATGCTTTTTTATGCTTTTAACATACTGTATAATGGTGGAGTGTCTGTGTCAACCGTTCCTGCTATAGTTTTCATTATAAAACTTTTATATCAGCCTTTTTTTTTCTTTTCTAAATAATACAGTAAATACAGCAGCTTGTTATTCTAAAAACCTTTTTTCAAAGTACTGACACTAGAGACTCTATACAAAAAAAAGTCTCAAATAGGAAAACGAATCTATTGATCATATTAATGTCAACTAGGTCTGTGAATCATGGGTAGACTGTCAATTCAATTTGATTTTTGCGCATTGTAATTTTCAATTCCATTCAAAAGCACTAAGGATTTTGGCTGATTTGTTTTAAGCAGCTATATTTCTTACAGAATTTTCAAATATTAAAAATTACTAAAAGTATCTAATAAGTGCTGAAATGCTGTCTAGCTTGAGTCGTTGATTGCTTAAATGCCATGTCTCACCCAAAGTAGTGATTGTTTTCTTCCCGCAAACACACTAAATCCCAGTCGGTGGCGGTATTACACCAGCCCCTTAAGCACAAAAGAAGTAATACATTTGCCAAACCAAGGGGTAGCCTCCGGTTCTGAAAAATGAAGCCAATGAAAAATGCTAAAATGTGCAGTTCATCAGATGACCACTAGTGGGTCAAAATAATTGAATCCCCTTTGAGCCCCATGTTAAAATGCATTTTTTTAAACAGAAATAAGCGAGACAGCACGGTGGCTTAGTGGTTAGCACTGTCGCGTTGCACCTCCGTCTGGGTTTGCTTCCCGCCTCGTACGCATGGAGTTTGCACCTTCTGTCCATGCTTGGTGGGGTTCTTTCCACAGTCCAAAGACATGCAGATTACGCTAATTGCAGTTCCCAAATTGCCTGTAGTGTGTGAATGAGTGTGTATGTGTGTGTGACAACCTGAGCTCCCAGTTTGTATTTTCTGCATAAACTGTGGTATAGTTCTAAGGAATGCATCAATTTTAGACCACTTAACTATTGAAAATTTATCTAAATCATTTTAAATGTGAACTGACTCTGACTTGAAAACTACTCCATTGATCCAATTAATTGAAGAGACCAATAAATGAATAAGTTAACTTGCACATCTCTAATCTCTACAAACTTGTTCTGTTTAAAATGCAGCTTGTCCACCCTGCAAGCCCTTGTGAATAAATTGTTACTATAGGAACGAGTACATCAATATAAACCTTGCAGGCAGAGCTACTGTAATAGGAATTTCTTCAGCACCAATCAAAAGTGAACACTCAAAGCAAGCTCGAACTGTCAGTGTCAAAAGTAAATCTGCATTTTATCGTGTTCTTTTTTACATACATCTCCAAAAAATAGAGTGAAATTCATACGTCCTTTTTTGTTTTTGTTTTTTTTTAAACGTTCACACTTTATCCTGAAAGAAAGGCGTTTTAAAGAGTAGGCTCCGACTGAGAAGAGAGCTCGGTTACTATGCGACTGCTACTCGCTTCGCTGTCTCAGAGGAACTCAGAGAAAGCAAAAGACAGAACGATATCAGTGAAGGTCACAAAATTTATAAAGCTCATAAAACACTTCTTGTGTAGTCACGGAGAGAAAAAAAAGCATTTTTGTCAGTTTTTTTTTTTTTTAGCATAAACTCCAAAGTAGAGATGATGCCTATGTCTGACATTCTATGACTTTAAACCATTAGCAGGGAAAAAGAATCCAAAGCTAAGAGCGTACGCATTCCTGTAGAGATTTCCAATATTATGATTTTTTTTTCTTTTCCTCCCAGCATGTGTGAAATCTGTATGCTGCGCAGTTCCTTCAGTTAAACGATGACAAAATCTCTCAGTGTGAAAAGCACAGCCATTAAGTTTTATCTTATACAAAAAATGATTAGACCATGGCTGAAATTATAAGTGCTGTTACAGAAAATCCATCAATTACTAAGCAATGAAAAAAAATTACAACTCTCTGAACTAACAATAATTGGAAATAACTAATATATATATATATATGTGTGTGTGTGTGTGTGTGTGTGTGTGTGTGTGTGTGTGTGTGTGTGAAAAAAAATAATACCACCATGAGTTTGCATTTGTCTCTGTAATCCCCACCACCATTCTTGGAATAGCCATCCCTATACAAAATTACTGCATACCTTTCTTTTGTACCTTTCTTACCCTGTTTGCCATAACACATTCAAAATCCTGACTGGGCCTCCCAACAAGGATGTGTACTCAGTCTGTTGCTGTTCACTTTGCTGACTCACCACTGTGAAGCAATGCACAGCTTGAATCACATCATCAAGTTCGCAGATGAACCGACCAGTGGGTCTTATCATCAAGAAGATTAAAGAGAGGAAGTACAGCAGCTAACTGACTAAGGCAGGAACAACAACCTGTCTCTAAACATGGGCAAAACAAAAAAGATAACTGGAGAACACAGAGCAACAAATCTGCACCAAACATTGATAGGTCCTCTGTGGAAACTGTCAAGGGCATCTAAACCCTTGGTGAAACCCAACTGGTTCCATACTGGTTCAATACTTGTTCCATAACCAAAAAAGTGCTTTTTACACAAACTGAGAAACTCCATCATCCAAACAATCAGGACTATCAAGAGCATCCTGAGAAGCTGTACCATTGCCTAGTTTAGAAATTGAACCATCGATACCCTTGGGGCAAGATCTTTGGGGTATGCTGTGGACTATGGAACCTGGATGTTGGCAGCAGAGCCTTTGGGCGGTGTGGGTTGCTGGACGGGACCTCCATGTTTGTAGTGCACATCCCATGGGTGCTCAATCATATTCGGATCTTGGAAGTTCTGAGATTTGGTTGGCAGTTTTGGGCTCTGGCGTTCACGGGTGGCTGTAGCACACTGGATGTTCTGGTACCTTTCTTTCATGGCCAGGATAAATTTTTTGGCGATTTGTGCTGCATTGGCTTTTCTGTGGCATTAGACTGGTCTTACTGGTTTTTAGTCCCTGCGAGAATGAGTGATACTTAACTGGTATATACGTGATAATTTTGGCTATAAATAATATCCCAAATGCTGAACATACTGTACTGAACATACTGACGTGCAATTCTGTCTAAATGATATGAATGGAAGAAACAAGGACCAAATCTTAATACAATGCTAGCACCACCATGCTTCGCTGCTCAATTTCAGTTCCAGGATAAAACACTACAAAATGCGAACTGGCACTCTATATCTCAGTCATACCTGGTTCCTAGTTCCTATGAATAAATACATTTTATAATATTTACTTTAAATGACCAGTGTGCATGTACATTTCTCTTTTCTTTTTTTAATTTAAATGTCAGATTTTTGGTTTTGCTTGAAGGGTGTGACTTAGGGGAATAAGGTTATAGTGGCTCTTAAGGCAGCAAGTCAGCAGATCTGATAAGAAATAATCTCTTCTGAGAGGATGTGCTGTTCATGCAGTTTATTTCTCGTTCACATACAGTATCGAATGAACCCCGAACAGATTATAATGTTTTTTCTTTCTTTTTTTTCTTAACATCAGACTTTAAAAAATCAGAAACAGAAAATAAACAAATGTGTAAAAAAAATTATAATACTGAAAAAATAAAAATAAAAAAATTTCAAGTGAGATATCAGCTATAACTAAGTTAATTAAGTTAGTGTGTTAGTCATGGACTTTTTGTATTTGATGCAATTTTGGCTGTTTGGCAAGAGAAGCCAAGATGCATTGTCGTAAGATGTTGTGTTGATCTTATTCAAAGTCAGACCGCAGTTTATTAAAGTTTGTATAGAGCAAAAAAGGGGTGAAAAACATTAGACAGTATAAGAACTGAACAAACCCGCTGTGATATCGGCCATGGTGGGAGCTCTAGTCATCACCATGGCTGGAACAGACTCCGCCTAAACCCTGATTAATCCATGAACTGGCAATTGGAACAGTACAAGCGTTAGCTAAAGTGATACATAGCAGACAGCTTGCAGTTTGACACCTGCAACGCAGCTGTCACTCAAATTGGCCATATTCCTAATTATGGAATAAATTTATACAGTGAGTAAAGCTAAAAAAACAACAGTATGATCAGCTCCAACACTGAAATAAACTTGTCCTCACCAGTTTACTGGTATACAGTTGATGCTAATATGCTAATGTTATGGCTGATCAGAATTTATATAGATAGAGAGAGAGAGAGAGAGAGAGAGAGAGAGAGAGAGAGAGAGAGATATGCAGATTAGATGCATATCAGATTATTGTTAAAAGTACATCAACTTCCATCTGAATAAAAAAAAAAAAAAGTAAAGCTGCAAAGTGTTTAGCACTTCTGTGGCTATAAGGTAGTGCTTGTCAGCCAATGTTTAAATGCCAGGAAAATGTGCCTTCCCCATTCTCTCATCACCATGAATAAAGGGAGTACAGAGGTTAAGAGAGAGAGGGAGGTAATAGAGAGAGAGGATGGATTTTTGCCATAATCACTCGCGTCCCTGTGTATTATTTACATTGAAGGAGCTTTAAACACTCTGGACCTTTCCCCAGAGAACCTACAACTTTCAGGCAACAATTCCTCATGAATATGGAAATATAGTGATGTGTGTGTTGGTGTGTGTGTTGAAATATAAGAGATTTTCTCTCCCGTATTTAAAAGCATGTAAATGAGGGTGTACTCCGTATGTATCCAATATTATACATAATAATTTTGTACTGAATAATGTTTGACTTTACCAGTTGAATTAATAATATCTATCTATCTATCTATCTATCTATCTATCTATCTATCTATCTATCTATCTATCTACATATTTCCCCCACATTTAAAGGGCATTTATTTTGATATTTTACGGTGAAGCACATTTAATATTTATGTAGCTATATCTTTTCTTTTTCTTCCTTGCTCCAAATACAATCTTTTCCTTTATTTAAACACTCCCTTCATTCCTTTAAATTTTATCCCTTCCTTCTTCTCTATGAGGCTGATCCCTTCTTTTCTTGTTCCAAGTTGGATCTCTTCATACCTTTAAATACAATGCCTTCGTATATTTAGAAACAGTCACCTTTTCCCTTCATTCTTATCTAATCTCTAGATTATTTTTCCATCACGATTTCTGCCTTCGTTCAAACATAACCTCTTCCCTCCTTCCTTAGTTCCTTTGTGTCTACAATCAGACTGACTTTTAAATACTAGGTGTTTTTTCCCCCTCCATTAAATTCAACACTGATGTATTTTCTGAACTGATCCACTGTATTTTAGGATGAGCCTGTGCGATGTTGGAACGGCACGCAAACACAGGACTCAATGAGCCTGTGATCATCTGTATCAGGAAGCATTTATTTCATTCAAATCTGATTTTTTTTTTTTTAATCAGCCATTCAGCCAGACTTTGCAGAAAAGCACACGTTTTGTAGGCTACCAGCTTTCCTGATTGAGCACCAGAGAGCAACATGTATTAATAAGGGCAAGTCTGACTGGCACATTTCAGCGAGCACAATGCACAAAATCAACACTCCAGACAGATTTTATTCTTCTCAAATGCCCAAGTCTTTTGCAGTCTGTCGCTCAAGATGTATAGCAAGACTGAACGAGTATGAAAATCCTCAATACGACCCGAGAGCGCGCTTTATACCCATGTCCCTTGTATAGCTCTCTCCCTGAAATTACTGTAATAAGTGGATTTAGAGTTCTTTGTGATCATCATGGTGCACGAAGGTACAGACATAAGAGCTGGCTTTCCATAGTGCTGTCAGTCCTGGCAAATTGAGCGGAACCTATATAGGGCTCACTCTATGAAAACTGCAGCGGTATAAATGGATATAAATTATCAGCAATAAAATGTAACATTGCAATGAATGCTGTTAAATTTCATGATTAATGTGAGGTGTTACACCGGAATTTGGCATATTCCATACCTTACATACGTACTGCATATTATCACTGCTGCAGTCACCCATACATAGACAATTCTAATGTTACATTACTATACATCTCTATGTATTTCTACTCTTTTGCTTGCACATATTCACTGCATGTTAGAAGTCTTCCTATTTTAATACAGAAGCTACTTAAAAGTTATATATGGAATGGTTGTTTATCATCAAAGCCCTTTTGGGAATAGTGAGGTCTTTTAAAACTATGGTTTTGAAAAAAAAAATGTAATCAATAAAAATAAATAGTATGGTTGTATGTTTTAAAAAATGGTATTGGTGTCTGCATGGATTACATTTAAGCTCCTTTAAGGGGGACAAAAATGATGCAAAATGGACTTTTTAGTCATTTTCAGATATTCAGATGAGTGAACAAAAAGGAAAAATTCTCTTCAAGCAAACCAATTAGATTTTTCCCCTAATGTAACCTCATGTAAAAAGATATCACCCCCGCAGATTGTTGCTCAGGTAAGCTTCTCTATGGTGAGTGTGACTCATGAACAGCTCATTTACATGCACAATAGACACTGAAACAGCAAATTTGGAGGAGGAGTGAAATAAAGGGAGTTGTTAAAAATGCATTATTGATAGTGGACATGAGGAAGGAGAAAGGACCTTATCAACCACTGTTCATCCGGGATCTCGAAGTGGAGAGGGTATCATCAAATATCTAGGCGTCCACATCAGTGATGACCTTACTTGGACACTAAACACCACAAAGCTGGTTAAGAGGGCTCAGCAGTGGTTGTACTTCCTTAGGACGTTTGGCATGTCTGTTTGGCAAGGTCCTCACAAACTTCTATTGCTGTATGATCGAGAGCATCTTGACAACCTGCATCACCGTGTGGTATGGCAGTACTACTGCAATGGACCGCAAACGCCTGCAGAGAGTGGTGAAGACTGCTGAAAAGATTACAAGGACTTCGCTGCCATTCCTGTAGAGCATTTACCATCGTAGAACTGCCTCCTCCATCCTAATGGACCGCACCCATCCCGAGCACAGACTGTTCTCACTACTTCCCTCAGGCCAGAGGTACAGAAGTGTAAGATGCAAGACATCCCGACTAAAGGACTCATTCTTTCCCACTGCCAACAGACTCCTAAACAGCTGACAGGAGTGTGCAAACATGTTTTTTTCAACTGTTTCCAACTGCTAACACAGATATTGGACATTCATTGCAGACTTTGCACAATCACACAATAATAATCATATTACAATAATAATCATGAACAATCATGCACAATCATTTGCACAATTTGCATGCACAATCATTTGCACAATTTGCACAAACCATTGCAGTCTTGCACACACACTTCTCTCTTTTTCATATAAATATACTGTAAATAACACTTGCGTAATTTGCACACTACGTCTGTTTTTACAGTGTTTACATTTTTGATATTAATTTCATACTTTTGCATATTTTTCATATTCTGCTTTAATTCTATATATATATATATATATTTTTTTTTTTAATACCTATTCTTTTGTATGCCCATATTTATTTATTTATTTATTTATTTTATTAAATTTTTTATGCTTATTTTCTACTTTTTAACGGCATTCATTAGGGGGACAGCAAAGGAAGAATGTCATTGTACGGCGGGAACTTGTTTCTTTACTGTGCATATGACAATAAATGTGAAACTTGAAATGAAGTTGCTACAGATTTGTTGGCTGCACATCCGTCATGTGAATTTTCCATTCCAATGCATCTCCAAGTTGTACCATTGGATTGAGATCTGGTGACTATGGAGGCCATTTGTGTGTGCAGACATGCTCTTCAGTCGTACCGAGATACTATTTAAGTTACTGTCACGTCGGCTCAAACCTGTCGGGCCATTCTCCTCTGACCTCTGGCATCAAAAAGGCGCTGTCACCCAGAGAACTGCCTCTCACCGGATATGTTCTCTTTTTCAAACCATTCTCTGTAGACCCTAGAAACGGTTGTGCATGAAAATCCCAGTAGATCGGCAGATTCAGAAATACTCAGACCATCCTGCCTGCCATCAACAACCATGCCATGTTCAAGATCAAGTCACTTAAATCATTTTTCTCCCCCATTCTGATGCCTGGTTTGAACTTTAGGAGATCATCTCAACCATGGCTACATGTGTACGGTAAATGCAATGCGTTTCTGCCATGTTAAAAAGAACTTAAGATTGATCCAGATTGTTTAGCATTGCGTATTAACCTGAAAAATATTTTCCTGTTGATGTTTATTAATATTTTTTGTTTGTCATGTTATATGCACAACATTAGAACTCGTATCTGAGTGGAGATATTCTCTTGTCTATATGCAATAATGTCTCATAGTCATGTCAGCATACAGGTGGAAGTGTTCTTCTTCAAAATTCCTTTTTCTGGAATTTTTACCTCATGTCATTGCTGTTTTCATGGAGTGACCCTTGGAACAGAGCAACAATCACTTCAAGAGCGATGAGATGAAATGATCCAGTCCAAATTGACTTTCTGTTCTGTAGATACACATAAAGACTGGGACAAAAAAAAAAAAAAACAGCTCCAAGGGCAACATACAGAGGAAACGAAAAGCTGCCAATAGTGTCAATATGGGTTAGAAGAGACACACACACACACACACACACACACACACACACACACACACACACACACACACACACAGAGAAGAAGCCGTACAAAATTGTTACATAGTTGATACACAGTTTTACCTCACAGCTCTTGTCGAATGCTCAACTCTGATTGGTTAGCAAGTTTAACCAGATTAACTTTTAACATAAACTACAATAGAACTGAAATTTACTGTGCATGCATATAGAACGAGTCAATGCACTTTGTAACAGTTACCAAACCTGTCTTAAGAGCAGAAAAGGTTTCCTTCCATTGTGACTTCATATCAGATTCCCCTCTAACATGACAAGCTTTAAGACCAGCTATAAATTATATCAGGACTATATTGGTTTTAGGGCATGTTCCATGACATAATATGAACAGTAACTATAAAGAAATACATGTATAAAGTCAATGTTTAATAAGTGAACTGTAATTTGTAGGTGGGTTGAAGGATGTATAAGAAGAATAAAAAACAGGCTTTTGGAGCAGTAATCGCCTAGTTTCCTGTCGTCAGTTAATTATTATTATTCTGTTTTATTTGTTACATTTGTTACATAATAATTTTCTTTATTTTTTTTGTCCGAATTCACCTTTTCCTGCTTTGGTCCAACTTGAAGCTTCATCCACATGAACTAGAGCTGATATTAATCCGAATCAAATCCAAGATAAAAGCTAACACCATGAGACATACTTGGAAATTATATTCGAACTGCACACCATTTTTCTTAATGATTTTCTCTTTTATAATCACTTGATGGAACTGTTAAATGGGGCACAGTGCCGTAGGCCAGTGATTAGCGCAATTTAAAGACCCATCCATGCCAACATTTATTCTCGCTTGCTGTGAGTGCGGTCCAGCTGTGGCAGGAAGGAGGGAACAGAAAAGCAGCGCTTTAATTTATGGGAAATGGCTTCCCTTTAAATCTAATTTAAAAGTGCAGTTGTAAATACACGGATTGGCAATAACATTATGACATTATGCCCAGTATTGGGTAGGATATCCCCTTGTGCGACCTGAGCAGCTCTGGCCCCTTGGGGTATGATTCCACACAACCTCTGGGGATTTGCTATGGTTTCTGGAACCAGGATGTTGGCAGTGGTTCATTTGGAGGCTGAGGGTGGCAGGATGGGCCCTCTATGGATCGGATTTGTTTGTCTGTGGCATCCCATGAATCTTTGATCAAATTGGGATCTGGGGAGATTCGAGACCTGGTCAGCAGTCTTAGGCTGTTTGCCTGTTGGGCTTCGTGTGCAATGGGCTGTGGTGCACTGGGTGTTCGGGTGCATTTCTATGATCAACTTCATTAACTTTTTCAGCAATTTGTGCAGCTTTAGCTTTTCTGTGGGATCAGACCTGACAGGCTTAGTGCCCATCATCCTGTCACCAGTTTACTGGTATTTAAATAGTAATACATTTTCATGTGTTAGTCATATGACTGATCAGATTATATGTCCCATATTTATGTATACAAATAATGTGCAAATATTGTACAGTAGTATTTGTTGAAGGAGCATTATCAACATAAGTGTACAATACTCCGGTCCATTACAGATGTTCTGCTAAGAGCACTTTACCCAACCTTCTTTATCTCTAAGAAATGAAAAAAGTATTACAAATCAGTGTTAATTTCTTGACACTCCTGTACTACTGCAACAGAAATAAAAGAGTAGAGCTGTAGAGCCAGTTCTCTGACTGGATCCCCCTAACCACAAAGAGGAAGAAATGGTGGATTATTATATATATAAGGATTATTAATAATGTATGTAATAATGTAATAATTGTCTACTTACTCACTCACTCATTGTCTATTTCGCTCTTTCTTGTTTACAGGATTGTGGGGGGCCTGGAGCATATCCCTGGAGACTTAGGGGAGGCGGGGTACATCTTGGACGGGGTGCCAATCCATCGCAGGACACCCACACACACACACTACAGGCAATTTGGGACCTCCAATTAGCCTAACCTGCAGGTCTTTGGACCGTGGGAGGAAACTGGAGTATTCGGAGGAAACCCATCAAGCACCAAGCACTTGGAGAACATGCAAACTCCATGCACACAGACCTGAAGCGGGAATCAAACCCAGAACCTGGTGCAAGGTGACAGTGCTAACCATAAGCCATTGTGTGCCACTAGTGTGTAACTGAGAACAATTTTAATTGTATTAAAACAAACAAACACACAAACAAAATAAATGGGGCATGATGTGTGAGTGCTTGGTGCGTTTTATTGCATTTATTTATTTATTTATTTATTTATTTATGACATCATATTCCACAGTAGTGGTTAATGATTCATATTAAAGTAGACACTTTGGGCTTTAAGCTTTTGTAGTTTTTTTCTTTTCTTAATCCAGCTTACTAGGTTAACATAATTTTTGTCAAAATATATACAACGTGTGTGTCTCTGTATTTCGTGTGTGTCTCAGTATTAGTCCAGCTGGTGACTCACACCACTCCCATTTTCCATTACCTGTGTAGAGTCTTGGTATCCTACACGCATAGACCCAACAGTGTCCTAGGCCAAACAAAAATAAAAAAGCACTAAATTCCCATTTGTTGCAGTTGATAGTGACAGCCGATGAAACTCCTGATGTGTTTTCAGATGGATGACAAAGCTTTAAGAAGGGAAAACCAACAATGAAGACAAACGACTTGCTTGGCTTACTTTGCTTGGAAGACGTCTCGGGTTACTTTGCAGTAACCCTGTTCCCTGAAAAGCGGGAAGGAGATGCACTGACCTTTTCCCATAGCGCTTTCAAGCGCAGCATCGAGTGTAGCTTTTGAAAGGGAACACAAATGCTTGGCTTGTGACTGAGACTATGTTGAGTAGTACCTTTGTACAGAGTAAGAGTTACTCTACCAACATCTAAATTCTCTGTCTTAGTTACCAAAAAAGTTATGTCCACTTTGCATTACTTTCAATACAGGCTTTGTACATAAGTTTGAAACAAAGTAAGACAAGCTAAAGCTGGATTTGATACACAACAGTCTCAAAAGTATTTCCTGGCTTGTTTGAAAATATAAATAAAAAAACAGCAAGAATGATCAAAACTGGCATTCTCTGTGAATCACATCAGAGTGGAGTGGGAGTAGGAGGAGGTTATGCAGTCCATCCACCCACGCACAAACCTCTTCACAGTTTTTTTTTTTTTTCCATCAAAACTTTTTGAAGCTTTTGTTATATAGCTGTCAATTCAGGTGTTCAAAAAGTCAGTATGAGATTTATGACAAACAGTAAATAAACAAGTCTTTCACCCCATTTTGATGTGATCTGGGGTAACAAAGCACTGGGGTTAAATTTATGGAAGACAAGGTGTTAAAAAAATCTTTTTATACTGTACATCGAAATTGTATATGCACAAGTGTATTGATCAGGCTATTATTAGGGTACGGATTCGATTCCTGGCGAGGTTCGATTCCTGTGTCTGTGTGCATGGAGTTTGCATGTTCTCCCCATGCTTGGTGGGTTTCCTTTGGGTACACCAGTTTCCTCCCACAGTCCAAAGACATGCAGATTAGGTTAATTGGCATTCCCAAATTGCCCGTACTGTGTGAATGGGTGTGTGTATGTGTGTGCCCTGTGAAGGATTGGCACCTTGCCTCATGTCCTAAGTCTCCTAGGCTAGGCATCAGGCCCCCGGAGACCCTGTATACAGGATTAAGCGGTAAAATGATAAGTGAGTGAGTGAAAAATGAAGCAGCATAATTTTCTCTCATAACAGGACTGCGTGATAATTTTTTTAGACTGAAATATTGTATTTTGTAAACATGTCCAAATTTGTTTTTTAATTAGAGAAATAGGCTTTTGGTCACGGATCTCATTGAAGAATATAGTGATAATTGTTTGCAATTATGAAAAACTAAAAATTATTGTTGCAGCTGGTCTAAATCTAAGGTGAGTGGAATGTGACAAATTTACATATATAAATATTTTTGTAAATAAATAATTTTAGGTATAAGTAATTGATTAAATGTGTAATTAATTAATAAACATTAGAAACTGAAACTTATTTTATTTTTTTTAATTGCTATTTAAATGTTTCACTTTTTTAAATCATCACTTCAGATTCATATTATTTAGAGATGGAAATAACCAGAGGCCACCCGACATGGTATTATCAGGATACCTACTGTCGGTGCTGATTCGATTAGTGTTGTGATTGTTAGTATCATGGTTACTGTATATAGTGCTTTTTATTTATGATTTTAGATTTGCTCCTAACGCATGAAATGATGTGCTGTCGGCCCAACTAAACTATGTCGGTGAATAGTTTAGAGAGCGACACCTATAGGATTAAAGAGGAACGGCAACATTTTCCCCACCTCAAATGCAAACATAAAAAAAAAAAATTACAACTTTTTTTTTGGCAATATGTGGTGATAAACCTCCGTCATTAATATTAAGTATTCACATAAAATAAATTCATTAAAAAAAATATTAAAAAGAAAAGCCTTTACTGAAATTATCTAGATGAAAAAATTTGGAAGAGTTCTCTGGTCTGATGAAACTTTATTGCCTTGCCACACTGTTCACCATGCTAATAACGCAAATGAAGTGTAGTGGTGGAAGAATTACACAAGAAAACTGATGCCAAGCTTGTTCTTTCCACTTTACATCAATATCATGTGCTATTTTAATGTAAATTAATGACATATCTCAAATAAGAGGTCATGACAGGGCAGAAAACTGCTTAAGTTCCCAAGACACGGACTCTGAATGGAGACATCTGAGGCTGCTGAGTGTGTGTGCTTTTGCCCTTTGATGGACTGGCACCCAGTCCATGAAGGATAGGTGGTATAGCAAAAAAGTGAGTGAGTAAGTGTTTCTGCCTATTAGCACATGATAACTATGGACTTAAAAAAGGATGAAGTTTGCCAAAAAAAAAAAAAAATTCTAATGCTCCTCACATGAGGATCGTACAAGGATATAGACAGTGTAGATGAGAGAAAATGTCTGAAGAGGTGAAGTTCAAGTAAATCATTTAAATATAATTTAAGCAAAGCAGATCAGAAAGGTTAAACTAAAATATTGTCTTTATATGGTGAAGTTAAGCCCTCACGCATTGGGTTTATTTCAAATCAAACCCTTATGCTTCATTTACTGTAGTTTGTATGCTGAAATAGGTAAATGATATACTATATTATGCCTTGATGATATCATTAAAAACATGCATGAATAATATATAAGTATAGAAGTGCATAAGTCTGGAGTCAGCATAGAACTTCATTAAACATCATGGTGAAGCTTTACACTATGACCTTCGAATTAACCCTCAATACAATAAAAGATTACAATTAATACTTAATCCTCTCGAGAGACTGATGGACGCACCACTTTAACTGCTTAACTATCTCCTAACCACTTCACTACAGCAAAGCAACAGACAAGAGCCATCATACTACACTGCATTATGAATTTATGCATGAAAAGGATTCTGTATTGTAGCCTGAGTTACTTCTTTTTTTTTTTTGGTAAAAATGTTTAGTATTACTTACTCTACACATTGCTCCGTATTCCCAGATGGGACTTTTGGATGTGACATTCGAAGCTAATGTCTAAACTAAACAGGTTGAGGGGGATTTACTGCTCTTCTGACTTCTTAACTTCTAACAAATTAAGCCGCCTGGAAAACGAAATAAAGCGAGAATGGTGTAAGAAATTGGTCTCTCTGAGCCTGAAAAATCCGGTTTTCCCCTCAATCCGTTAGAGCCTTTAAAAGTTCATGACCTAAACTCGCCATGAACCTGGAAAAAAATCTCTTAAGTAACACTACAGCATAAAAGCCTATGCTGCTAAGACCCCCTACTCCGCTGTGGTATAATTACAAGGGGCATTTAAGTCAAATTGGGACTTGTGATGATATCGCTCATGAATGAAGACAGCTTCAAGTTTAGTACGGTCATGACGAAACTCTTAGCTACATTAAAACATGTGAATGGTGCAAACGTTTTTAATGAAATGTGTACATCTATGAATGATGATCCAGGATGAGGTGGCTTGATGTCCACACAATCATTCACCAACACCACTTGCCTATTGCAGGAACTTGGTTCTGTGTCACTGCCACAACCCCCCTATAGTTCTGATCTTGCTCAAAGCCACATCCACATGTGCGGGCCAGTAAAGGTGTTTCTGGTAGGCCAGGGTTTCAGATTTGATGCAGACAGTTCATGGGTCTGGCATACTAAGAGAACATTTTCTTGATGGTATCCACACACTAGGGAAACACTGTTTTCACTCCCATAATTCTGTTCTGTTATTTTGCACAATCAAAAATCAGGTATTTTGCCTGCCATGTGAAGGCCCGGGCCGATTCCCAGCCAGTGCCCAAACCCCAGCCACTGGATACAGTGCCGGTGACAAAACTGATGGGTTGCGTCAGGAAGGGCATCCGGCATAAAACCTGTGCCACGATTGTATGTCCAGACCTTCTGGTCCCCTGTGGCAACCTCTGGCCGGGAGCAGCCGAAAGACCAACAACAATAAGATATTAAGCTACATTAAAGTGTCACTTTTACAAACATTGTATATTATTATTATCTGCAGTAATTTATGATTATTTCATAATCTTTATCCTTAAAAAAGTAAGGGCATAGGTCTGAACATTGCATATTTAAGAGTTTATTCAGGAAATAGATGGGCATCTGGGTAATTGTCCTTATTTTTCATGTTCTGTATCATCATTTTGGTAGATGCTTGAAAAAATTTACGCCATTGCTCTTCTAAAAATGGAGGCTTATTTACATAAAGTCCAGGTGGTTGGGTTATAAAACTTCATTTTTTGGCTTTCTGTACTCCCATAGGGCCACTTCCCAAAATTTATGTAGTTTTGTTTTTGCAGTTTACTTTCATATTTGGATTCGTGAAAGAGTCCATCGTGAAAGAGTATTGTGTCACGCGACGTTATTTAAAGAAGTGAGCTTTATTTATTGCCAAAAGGAAGTGTTTTCACAATTCTGCTTTAAAAGCTCTGGACAGCACTGACTCCTCAGCTCGGGATAATTTATTACGCAGATAATCCTGTCAAGGCTCTCCTGTTAAATTAGAGTCACCGAGGGCCCTCTGAGTCACAGGTACTTACCAGATAAGTATCAACTAAAGCAAACAAACAAACGTGTGTCGTCCAGATGCCATATCAGTGATGATGTATGGGGCGGTGATTGTGAGGTTGCGTGGGTGCAAAGACTAAAGATGTTTGTGCTGGCATGCTAGAGGCTCAGACACAAGGCATGACACTGCATCCAAAAAAGTCATGGCTCACAGAAACCTGGTCATTTCATGAAACAGCATTGCCATATCATGTGTTACTAGAGCAAATTAATGGGGGGGGGGGATGGACACTACACGTTTTTAATTATTACTTCTGATATTTCACAATAACTGGGCTTTAAATATGGCTTAGTATGTTATTCATTTACTCGCTCAATCACTTATTGTCTAGACTGCTTTATCCTTTATACAGGCTCGCGCTGGGCCTGGAGCCTATCGCAGGAGACTTAGGGCACGAGGCAGAGTACACTCTGGGCAATTTGGGTAGACCAATCAGCCTAATCTGTAAGTCTTTAGACTTTAAGAGGAAACTGTAGTACCCAGAAGAAATCCACCAAGCACGGGGAGACCATGCAAACTCCATGCACACATATGCAAGACAGGAATCTGAAAACCTGGAACCTGACGATGACATAAGCCATAAGCCACACATGCCACAAAATTTGGTGAATATAGTATGTTATACTGGCAAGTGGTCCTGATTACCTCACTCACTCATCGCCTATACCACTTAATCCTGTATACTGCTCGCGGAGGGGCTGGAGCCTATCCCAGGAGACTTAAGGCATGAGACAGGGTACCAATCCATGAGATGGGTGCGAATCCATCGCAAGGCCCCTATTACCTGCAAATGATCAAAAACAGAATTTTTTTTTTGGTCATCCCCCCAATTTTTCTCCCCAAATTTTATCACCTGCCCCACCAGTAAGCTTTCTTTTATCCCTTTTTCACTTCTATCATGACAGCTACCAACTGGGGACAGTGGAGGCTCAAAGACACATCAAGCCATCCTTCACTTAGAGTTGAATCTACCTGCCTCTCTCAATAAGAATGGCTTCACAGATGCCATGATTGGCCAGGATGGTTCTAGCAACATTGGGGTTCGAACTCGCAATCTTTCTCAACAAAGATGCTGTTCTGTTGTGCTATATAAACACACATATATAATATGTTATATATAATATGTTCTGTTGTGCTTATATACACACATATAATATATATATACAGTACAGACCAAAAGTTTGGACACACCTTCTCATTCAAAGAGGTTGAATTTGTATTATGGCAAGAAAAAAGCAGCGAAGAAAAAAAAAAGTGGCCATCATTACTTTAAGAAATGAAGGTCAGTCAGTCCGAAAAATTGGGAAAACTTTGAAAGTGTCCCCAAGTGCAGTCACAAAAACCATCAAGCGCTACAAAGAAACTGGCTCACATGTGGACCGCCCCAGGAAAGGAAGACCAAGAGTCACCTCTGCTGCGGAGGAGAAGTTCATCCGAATCACCAGCCTCAGAAATCGCAGGTTAACAGCAGCTCAGATCAGAGAGCAGGTCAATGCCACACAGAGTTCTAGCAGCAGAAACATCTCTAGAACAACTGTTAAGAGGAGACTGTGTGAATCAGGCCTTCATGGTAGAATATCTGCTAGGAAACCACTGCTAAGGACAGACAACAAGCAGAAGAGATGCGTTTGGGCTAAAGAACACAATAAAGAAAACACATTGAATGAGAAGGTGTGTCCAAACTTTTGGTCTGTACTGTATTTAATTATTTTTTTTGTATGTCCATCCATTGTCCTTGTTCATATACAGAATCCTAGACAATATAGTTATTTTGCTCACAGGTGAATGGTCTTTATCTCAGAGCTAAACTCTAGGCACTACAGCACCCAAATACACTGATACATAAGAAAAAAAGGCAATGTGTACAAATAATAAATAGACTAGAATATTATTTGTATTTGTTCAAATGTTTAATTATATCCAGTTTCACTTTCAGAAGGTCGCACATGTTTCCGATGCAAATGAAGGGTTATTAAAATATCAAAGCAGACAATCCAGAGAATGAAACAATCTCAAATAGAGTACACTACACAAGGGCAAACTCATAAACTATACAGAACTGAGCCAAAAGCAGAAAACTGTAACAAACCACTCACAATTATAAGAGCAAGATTACACACCAAACAGCAAAACAGCTGTTGTTTAAAGGGATGGGTGTGAGAAAGAATAGAATTTGTTTAATAGATTTATTTAATAGATTTTAAGATTACAGGGGCAATAATTATTATCTTTATTATCATCACTACTATTATTGTTATTATTTACAGCAACAATCAATTTGCTAATAGAAAATTAACTGCGACATCCCCCCAGCACACATTTCTTCATATTTTGCTTCACATATTTTTAATGTAGTCTTGACCCTAAACTGTTTCAGATAAATGGTTTTTGTTTGTTCATCCACACAGTGACCTATAAATTGTTCAAGCATAAAGACCCATCTAACTTAAGGCATGAAGCAGTGAGAAACAGGTGCAGATGATGACCGGTTATTAGTATATTGCTGCTGCTGAATGCTGAATGGTTGGACAAGTGGGGTTGCTGTTGAGGTTATTATATAAAACAACCATTGTTTTAATTGTACTGTACCTTTGCAGCCTGTCAGTGAAACATTTCTTCCATCTTCTTTAGTTTAAATCTACATAATTCATTTGAATTAAATTTATTATAAAGGAATACGCATCAGCTCAAGACTTTTACACAGTATTATATGGGTGGCACACTGATCATGTACTTTACAGAGCTTTTGATCATGATAAACAGCGTATTTAATTACCGGCAGCCCGTACAAAGCCATGGGTGCCAATACTTTAATCTTGGAGAAAACAGAGGCCATGTTTCTGTTTGACCGTCTGTTTTCTCCCTAGCAGCTTTGTGAAAGCAAGAAATAGAAGCCTGCTCAGTGTGTCGGCTACAGCGGTCACAACGGTCTTATGTTATGTATATTTAAAAAGTTATGTATTTTTAAATATAATTCACACTCCATGTTTAAATGTTTTAGAAACCATGTTCAATTATTTAATGTACGTCAACTGAAACATGCATCATGTCTACTAAAGTCTACTAAGTTTTTTTTTTTTTTGTCTGTGTGTATACTTCTACAAATTTTATTTGTTGTTTATGAGATGGTTTTTCCATCAAAAAATGAAGGTTCTATTGTGATAACTTTGTATTTTTTGTTAAGTAATTGTCAACAGTATGGTTGTAATAGATCACATTGCTTTAGAAAGAAAAATCAGAAAGACCTATCGGCCAGTTCCCTCAGTGTGGAATTGGATTATGGCCACCATTAAAAATTTACTTGAGTTCTAACATTTTTGTTTGCGGAATTTTGAGTCCAAAAGTCAGAACACTGTGACTGCAATCAGAGTTCTGAAAAGAAAGTCAAAATTCTGAAAAAATAAAATCATAGCACTGCAATAAACGACAGCTTAGTTTTGACTAAAATTGTAAACAAAAATGTCTTTCAAAATTTTATAATAGATAATTTTGCTTCCTTCAAGAAATGAATTCCTTAAAAATAGAACAATTCTCTGACAACAGAACAAAAAAAGACATTTTTACATGCATTTTTAATTTCAAAATATATATATTTTATGGTGACCCTAATCCTGTTCTGTCTTACCGTTTGCAAAAATGCAGGAACATTTATAATGCTGTTTTCATATTATTGTCATATATTACACGGCAAAAAATCTTAGCAAGTGAAATATTCTGGTATCTAGCCAAACCTGTCTATAATTAAAAAAATATTATAGTACTACAACAAACCAAATAAAGACTATTAAACTTATTTCTTGTCAAATGTTACTAAAAATGCAAGCATTCTATTGGCATTCTAAATGGTTTGTTCTATTGGACGACAATTTCGCTAGTTTTTAAAACGTTTTTCTTGAAAGTAGTAAAATGAGCTACCTATAGAACAAGATAAGTTTTGCTTTCAATTTAGTGACATTTGACTAGAAAGAACCTGAATAATTTAAACGTAAATTAAACAAGTCATTATTGCATAAATTAGCACATCATTTAATTTTTGTTTAGCTGGTTAGTCTGTAAATATGACAATTTGTCATTTAAAATCACACACACACACAGACACACACACACACACACAAGAGACAAACTATGAATACCTACAGGTAGTTTATTGGTTAGTTTAGTCAGATACTACACATTTATTCTGTGTCTAAAGAAATCCCACTTCCATGTTGTTACCCAACAATCTTGCTATTTTCACTGAGATAAAAAATAAAATAAAATCACACACCATGTGTCGGAACGTGATAACACGCACAAGCATACACAAACACGCGGAGTGTCATCAGCATATTGATAGTCTGTTATTTTCAAAAGAACACATCCATGCATCTTTCTGAGCGTCTGTTTTGGTGAAAACATTCTGTTCGTCATACAGAAGGGGAGACGTCCTGTTAGTTTCTGAGACTCCATAACACACATAATCTGTCACATTACACGCAAATATGTGACATGTTCAATTGTGTGGAGACGGAATGTCGTAATGAGTCGAACCAGATTAAGGGAAAAACAAAAATCTGGAATGTTTGGGGTTTATTTTTAAAGCATAAATGTTAGATTTCACCATTGGGCTCATGCTAAGAGATAAGTCACTGGATTCTGCTCGATCAAAGGGTGTTGATTCATCTTCTCTAAGAGCAACTCTGATAATAGTAGTGCATGTAATTCAAATCATAGATTTCCACCAAAGTGTTTATTCCAATAGCAGTTTCAGTTATTTCTCAGGCATTTGTACAGTTTGTGCTTCATATGGAGCGATCAACCATCATATTAACACCACATTACCTTAACACATTAACATTGATAATCAGTTACATGCCAGAAAAAACGGATCTACTGTACGTATCACTAGGGTGGGGAGATACTCAAAACTGGTGACCTGATCATGGGTACCCAAGCCTCATCCATGCTCACGTTGACCAAACGCCAGCCAGGCCAGTCCAATCCCACAGGAAAACCAATGCAGCACCAATCACCAAAAAAGCCAGTGCTGGCCAGGTCAATCTGGCTGGCACACGAACAACCAGTACACCAAAGCCTGCCACCCTTCGGGACCCAGCAGGCAAAGAACACAAGCCCTGTGCCCCGGCCTCCAAATAATTCAATCAAACATTCATGGGATTCACTAGACAAACAACTTTGATCTACAGTGAGACCTCACAACCCACAGCATCCTTGCAGGTCTGATGGGCAACGACATCCCGGTAGAACAAGGGGAATCCAAAACCTAGGTGGTTATAACGCTAATGAGTATAAAGTTATGGCTGATCGGTGTAAACTTTTTTAAGTAGATCTTAACTTTACATGAGAAATAAATAGTGATGGAAATAAATGTCTATAATGCATTTCAGTATAAGGAAATATCAGTATCTTACACATATATTCCACATCATTAACTATAGGTAGAAATGCATATGATGCACAATGTGGCATGATTTACATGATAAAAAAATAAAAAAAAATTAACTGCTGTAAAAAAAATTGTGGTAAAGTTTCTCCTTAACAAGACACCCAACTGTGCTTTATTCCATACATGTGAAACACGATGCCGTTCAGCAACAACAGACACGGAATCACAGCCTGAGAAAACAGCATGAGGGAAATACCAGTGAACAAGAAGCTCTTCTGAGATGATTCATCTGAGGAAATCTTGGCGTTCAAAGCCATAATAACAAGCTGAGTGTCTGGAGTGCTCAGGGTGGTTCGCGCTCTCTGCAACCTGAACTCACGATAACAAAAGAGCTAACTGATTGACTAAAATGTGAGAGACATAGTGATGGACGGATGATGGAGGTCTGCAAGGACAGACATTAGATTTGAAAATGGATAATAATGAAACACCTTTGTAGGCCTTGTACCTTTGGTTTTCTAGACAGTCATGAAGTTATGTTGTTGCAAAATATTAGAGTAAAGGATGACAGTACTGAGCTTACCCTTAGTACCTGCCTGGGCAGGATAACCCAGGCTACTAGTTAGTTTGTTCATATTTTCGGAATTTGAGTTGTTACACAATATGCAAGTAATCGGGTACAAAACCAACGCAGGTCAATTATGAACTCTGGCAGAATTTACACACCATCCTGATGCCATTTATACCTCTGTTTTATCTAAACTTGTGTTTTTCAGTGTACAGGGGAAAAAAACTGTTCTGATTTACTTATATACTGTAGTATATACAGTACATGCTATATAGTTCTGAACATTCTTAACAGAACACTGTATGTTTACAGTTGTCATATGTATACAGCAGATATTATTCCTACAATCATTGTGAATCAGTGTACTCGAAATACTAAATACATAAATACTCAAAGTAAGTAAAGGACACCTTTACTCAAGCACTGTGAAGAACAAGAAATCCTTCATATTCTTTTGTGATTACGTTTGCATCAAACGTCGAGTGTTGTAACGGGTAGCCAGAACACTGTGCCTTAGTTCACTCTCTAATGAGTGCCTCAATTGCTGATACACAACAACGAAAACAGCAGAAGAATAAATCGCGTCTGCGGCCCCTTTTAGTGGCATGTCGTCCTTGACCGTATGTTATGACTTGGTTTCATCGTCTGCGCTTGCCGATAACATACTAATGCTGTCGTTCCCCTTGGATGACAGTATGCAAGCCAATAGCTCAAAGGACAAAAAGATAATGTAGGACATAATGTCTCCCTCCCACACACACACACACACACACACACACACACACACACACACACACACACATACAGTAGACACAAACATTCAGCTGACAACATCACTATTTTCCTGCAAGGCAACAACCTTATGAGTCTTAATCACAACTCCCACAAAGGCATTACACATAAAGTCCACTTTTATAGCTGTCCTATAAAAATTGCTTTTTTCCCCCCTAAATGCATGTCAAACAGTTTGACATGCAAGGCACATCTCTCTTCAGACTCATTACTGATATTACCTGATGATGCGAGCAGGAACGGCCTTCTCTCTGTTAGGGATAAAGCGGCTTAAAAATGCGCTGATCCCACCGCATCTGTCCTCATTTGTGGAGTTAACAGGCCACAGTTCTTCAAATGAAGACCGGCGCTAAAACCTCAAGCTCGAGTCACCTTCCCAGGGCCAAGTCCCTGATGCTTCATTTACAACTGAGCCCAGTAAATCAGACGAGTCCAAGAGATTTAAATTAGAAGCAGGACAGAGCATGTACACTGTCTGCATCTTTATCCTCACGAGGGTTTCCTTTACTTGGGTGAACAGGGCATACAGTACTCAACTCAACAATCTAAGAAATTACAGTGGTGAATCATAAAGTGCTTCCTTCGAATGGTCGAATACATACTTCTACCTAAAACAGAAGGTTTGTTCAAATCTGTATTATATCATAATGTAAATATGATGATTTTATTATTTGTATTTAAATGATTCACATTCATTTTTAAATAAAAATGGTTATAATGGTTCCTTGTTTCGTTATACCTTGGAAAATAAAATCAACTAAATTTGCTATGGCAGATAAATAGTGTGTTAAAAAATATTTTCCAGTGATGGGGCACGAACAGAACAAAAATTCCCTCTTAAATTCATGCCTGTAAATTAGGAAAGAAGATATGACTGATGTTCAGTACATATATCAGATCAACCATAACATTAATACCACATAACATTAACACATTAACATTGATTTTTATTGATTATATACCAATAAACTGGTGACTGGACCACGGGCAACCCAGGCAAAATCAATGCTGATCATGAAAGAAAGGCACCAGAACACTCAGTGTACTACAGACTGCTGCACACAGAACCCTGCAGGCAAAGAGCCCAAGGCCACCGACCCGGCCTTCAAACTGTCCAGACCCCAAGCCCATCGAGCTCCCATGGGATGTGCCTGACAAAAAAATAATTTCACAGAGGCCCCACCATGCAACCCAAGGCACCTATTTGATCATCTGCCAATGCCCTGGTGCATATATATATATATATATATTTTTATTTTTATTTTTTGCCTTTTTTTGTTTAAAAAAAAATACAGTTTGGGTTTAAATCTCAATCCAAAATCCAAATCCACAGTAGCGTTCTAATTTAGTTTGCTAGTGACAGATCCTCAGGAAGGTCACCCCTACTCTCTCTCTCTCTCTTTCTCTCTCTGAGGTATGACTCAGGAGGGAGAGCTAAGGTCAGTGAGTGATTATCGGCGTCTAGAGCTAGAATTGCCAACACCTGTCTCTGGAGCAGTCAGCGGGCCTGATCATGATGGATCTGCTGAGGAGAAACTCTCTCAACAGTGGGAAATGGGGGAATCCACATGGGGCACAATGACTCACTCGTAAGACAGCCTGTTTCCCCGGCTGGCTGAGAGACATAGGGAATTGGTGTCATAAATCAATATTGGAAATAATAATGGTTCATGCTTGTTAAAAAAAAAAAAAATTGCAAGATCACAGGCAGGCTGAATCAGTCATTAAAACACTTGAGCTCAGACTCGACTCTATTACTGCATAGGATTTTGTTAAGACGTGTTGCCTTAGACATCCAGGAGCCCAGGAATGACGTTTACAGGAATTATCCTGGTGTAGGTTTAGTCCAGGTTCGCTAGGTTTCACCCACATGAAAAAAAAAAGCTTGCTTTGAATAAGTGCACACCTTGCCTAAAGATGGACTGGCATTCCATCATGGATTCGTTCCTCTATCATCGCAAGTGGTCCTGGGAAAGCCATGACAAAAGCCATGACCCGGACAAGAATAAAGCACTCATGGAGGATGAATGGTTGAAATGTCAACAAACCCATCATTTCAACCTGAAGACGCCTGCCAAATGTCTAGTTGCACAAGATCTTTATGCGGCAGAAATTTTTTATCTCTGACTGCTAAAGAGAGCTGACATTGGAGACTCCTTCCATAGATGAGAAATTCATCATATCATTTCATAAGAAGAAATTAATCATATCGATAATCACATAGAATTTGGAAGCATCCAACACAAGTTCTTACTAAAAAATTTAATTATTTATTTAGAAAACAGAATATATAAAACCTTCTGAATATTTGAGATACCGTGATTAATAAATAAGGAGGGAAAAAAGAACTTCTGCAATGTGATAAATTAACAAAACCTTATCCAACAGGTCCATCTTACAGTTATATAACAAATCTCGAAGAAAAACAAGAATGCCATCCTCATGCTCCAAATCCCAAGTCAAGCTCTTACGGTAATACGATGGGAATCTTGTCCTGCTGTGCACCAACAATAGCTTTACATGCCCTAACATCCATAGATAAGGCATCTGCTTGGTGCCAGGCTAAATGCCACGTTGCTAGCATGCAACCCACACAACCTTTCATCCATTAGACAAACAATGTCAAGAGTGTGACAGAAGATGAGTTGCCACTGAATTTTTGCTCTTTTTGGATAATATCCCTTAGTCATGTGATAATGTTATTTGTGAGCAGTAATCTCATTTTTAGAAATGCCTGTAGGGCAATTCAATGCAAAAAGTCAACCTGATCATTGGATTAAAAAGTAGACATATTTCACAGGGTTTTTACCAAGTCATAATAATGGGAATAATCAGGGAGCTCCCAATATGATAATATCACGATACTTAGGTGCCGATTTAACTGGTTCTGTAAGTATCAAAATTTTATAAATATCCTAATTCTTTTTTTCTGATTTTGTTACAATTTTAAGACTAAAATTGAGTAAAAAAAAAAATTACCTTTGCTTAATTCAACAGTTTCACAACTAAATTGCACGTAGTAAGCAAATATAACCCATTCCTTATAAAATTAATTTCAATACTTTAAAATCAAGGCCAGCAGTTAGACCATGAACATAAGAAATAAAAGAGTTTAACATTTAACTTAAAATTTAATTAAACAAAGAGCAGAGCATATCTCTATTATCCAACATAATTGTTATTTCTAAACAAACATAGATAATAATTCACTCCTACCACCTGCCAATGTGTGAATAGTTTAAGAGCACCACCTGTAGAAGTATAAAGAAACGGCGATGTTTTACCTTCTCAAATGCCTCCTACTGTAATTCTCAAAACTCAACTTGACAATAAGCGTGAGGGTTGAGCAGTTGCAAGAACGCAGGCAAGCGTGGCGAGTTTCGAGACTAATTTCTGCTCGCTGTGTTTGAGGCTGGTGTAAGAGCGTGTGTAATGAGTGGGTTTGGAGACCAATTTGCTCACAGGGTTTGGAGAAAAGAGGCTTTTTAACACGCTCGACATTTGACAATGTAATGCCATAAAAATGCATTGCTGTTGCTCCACTCAGAAGCCCATGCACTTAGCATAGAATCGGTTATATCCGAAGCAGATCAGTCATGGACAATCAAGCTGAAAACCTAATTCCAGTCCCAGAGCAGTCGACCCGTGCATCTCTATTACAAATGTAAAAAAACTAAATCTATTTTTGAATCAATGTGCTGATACTTGACTCGCCACACAAAGGAATTGTGATTCATAACTGAATCAATTCCCCCCCATCCCTATTATTTTGAGTAAACCTTTACTTGTAAACTAAACAGTAAAGTCCAATGCTGAGCATCAAAAGCACAAAAAAGGAACAAAAATGATGAAAACAACAAAGAACAAAAAGGGGAAGAAACAACAAAGAACATGTTCAGGTAAAAGAAAAAAAAATATTTCATAATATCTGGGTTAGTTTTTTCATAATTACCATTTTAAAAGTTTCATGATAAAATTCGAAATTTAATCATGTTTTTTTTTTTTTTTTATAGTGTATGGAAGATCGATTCGGACACGTCACATCCATAATGTGAAAATACCACATCTGTACAATGCCAGTTTATCTGAAATCTAAATATTTTCAAATCTACACTTTCTACACTACACTGTCTCTTTCATGGTACAAGTGTAACGCTGTCTGCAGTCGTCTTTAAAATTCAGAGAATTTGTAGAAAACCTGTACACTCTCATAAACGTTTGTCGTTTGTCGCCTGTTTAACGTTTCATAAATAACTCTGCATAATAAATAAATGCTGCATATGTTCATATTTGCATATCAAATGTATTATAAGAACTTTATGCTTAATTTAATTGATTTAGGATTGTCTTAGGATTTCCTTTTCTTTTTGGTTCCACGCTATAACGCTGGAACCGCCCTGTAAGATCTGCAGAAACACGAGTCACGATACAAACTGTCGTACTGCAGATATAGTAATACCTCACTTACTGCTGTATATCTAAATTGAATTACAGCATGAGGTGTAGGAAAGCATGCCGACTGAACAATGTGCTGCTTTAGAAATGGTATACAGTGTTTTCTGAAAAAAATCAGTGGGCAGAAATCACAAAAATCTTATTTACATAGTTTCAGCAAACATAGAAACTCTAGGGAAACTGCTTCAGATGCAACATCCGCAAACATGTGTATTATATTGTATTAATTTTTAGAGAAAGTGCAGAAAGCTATTATTTTTGTGTTAGATAGAGCAAGATACACGAACGTAACCAAATATACAAACAAGTTAAATATAAAAATATGATGGAAAAAGTTATAGAATCTAATGTTATGCTTAAAAAAATAATAATTCTGACATTTATGACTTTCAGACTAACAGAATACATGCCAGACTCTTAGCAGCAGTATTGGTAAAAATAAAACCTGAAAAACACATTAATAACATGACTTAGCCACCAGCACGTTCTTGATATTAACAAAGCACAAAAATAATGTGACAGATGAACAATAAATAAAGAGCTTTAGTTGATATCCACGTGGCTGTCTGTGCCAGACGGGCTGGTTTGAGTATTTCAGGAACTGCTGATCTCTTGAGATTTTCACACACACACACACGCACACTCACACACAAGTCAAAATGGTGTGAAAAACAAGAAAAAGTTCAGTGAGCAGAAATTCATAATGCAAGATAAAATGTCAAGAGAACGATCAGACAGGAAGGCTATGTTACCATAAATGACCACTCTTTAAACCATGCTGAGCAGAAAAGCATCTTGAAAAGCATGTCCAACTTTTAGTTAATTTTATTATCTTAAAACATCTTAAAACACTTTACATGAGAATGCATCTACCGTGAGCTAGAGATATGGTGACATTTTCTACGGGAATTTTTGGAAGGAGTCTCCAGTGTCAGTGCCATTTACAGTAAGAGTCTAAGAGGGTATGGTAAAAGAGGGATGTACTGTAAGCGATAACTTGATTTGTAATGTTGGCTTTTAATGTTGACTGTACTGAGTGTGTAAGTGCTCTTCTTTTATTTCAAAATGATGCAGTGACATTTCAGTACTGTGCAAAAGACCTTATCCACCCCTTATAAGAGAGGTCAAATAAAAGAGTGCCTAAAGCTACCATTTAAAAAATGCTTGTTTATTTAACAACCTCAGCAGCAACCTTATTTCCCCTCTCACCTGTTCCAACCACTCAGCATTCAGTATCACCAGTAGACTAATCGCCGGCCTGATCACCTGTCATCATCTGCACCTGTTTCTCACTGGTTCGGTTAGATGTTTCTTGTGCTTGAATGATTAATGGAAATGAGAATTCATGAAGTTCAGGAACCTTGGAGAACCATTTCTTAATAATACATTAAAACAATGCAAGAAAGTCTGGCTCTTCAAAAGCAAAATATGATGAACTCTGACTGAATATGGTGACTTAAGACGTTTGCACTGTACTGAATGTAGCCACATTTTGGGAACATTTTCTTCTAATAACAAAATTAATTATTAGACTTATGTGTATTCCACTAAATTAATATAGTTAATTTATTAGTTCGTGACATCACATTTTGTCAACTAGCTCATACGGTATGAGTTATTCGTAAGCAGGACGCAAGACATGGATAGAAAGAAGCCTAAATAAAACATTTTTCACTTCTGTGTCTGATCACAATTACCTTAAAACACAACATCGACTCCAGTTTTAAGCTAGTACTACATTGATATTGGCATCAACCATTTAGGACTTCAATGATCAAGAAAAAAAACAACAGCAAGCTAAATCCATTACAGATGACAAGCTTGTGACTTACTATAGCTTTTAAAAGGGACGGCAAGATAACCTTGAGGTGTATGAATGATACCACGACTTGCGGTGATGTGGATGCTGCTCTCGTGGTAATGATGAGTGCTTGAACTGAGGTGTACTTGACCAAGCCAAGCAGCCCTCATCTCATTCGGGTTTGCTTAATGGAATACTTGGAGTGGTGTATGACCCGTAGAACCCTCAGGGTGCTAGAGGTGGTGTGTAGTCACTGAGTTGTTGGAATCACTTTACATGAGAAAGCATCTACCGTGAGCTAGAGATATGGTGACATTTTCTACGAGAATTTTTGGAAGGAGTCTCCAGTGTCAGTGCCATTTACAGTAAGAGTCTAAGAGGGTATGGTAAAAGAGGGATGTACTTTAAGCGATAACTTGATTTGTTGCATTAAATGTAGCCAGAAATGGGGGAAAACCACAAGAAATCATTCATAAATAAGTAAATCTTTCCAACCTCTGATGCTAAGTGGAAATACTTTGGATGTGGTCTTATAGCATAATGATAACCATGTCATTGTCGCAGTTGAGTATTTTCCTATGACAATATGCTTTGTTATTTTATTTCTTGCTTATTTGCTTATTTATAGACTGGATGTGTTTAACAACTTCCCGCAAATATTGCAGTGATGTTGAAGATTTTTCAACAGCAATCTGACTGGCACTCTTAACTGCTAAGCTAACTGTACACATCATTACAGTACATTACTGGCAAATTGCTGCCAGTCATATGAGTCAGACCCCGAATAAATCTAATGGCCGCGCATTAGGAGTCTTGCACAGAGACAAACGCAGTTTCACAAATTAATTAGTGAAGTTCTACTGTATGGTCTAATGAGAGATCTAGACAACAAAAACACTCACAGCCTACCAATGCATCTTACTCACGCAATCATTTGTACAATCTTGTAGAGGGTCGTGGGAGGCCTAGAGACTTTTTCAGTGGACTCTGGGCACTAGGTTGGGTACACCCTGGATGGGGTGCCGATCCATTGTAGAGTTCAAGCAAGCACACACTCACTTACATTTTTTTTTAGAAATGCCAATTAGACTATCTGCATGTCTTTGGACTGTGGCAGGAAACCGGATTACGCACCAAGCACGGGGAGAACATCTCGGAAAACAGGCAGGACCATAGAGGCAGGAGACCACAGTGCTGATCACTACACTACCATGCCGCCTCTGATGCATCTCCTAATCCTCCAACACATTCCAGCTGAATTATTGCCACTTTTATGCTGTGTGAACGACAGTGCGCCAACACATCCGGGCATCATATAGTAATATTAACAGAGATCTACCACTACCACCACACAAAATAACCAACCACTCGGATCATAATGTTTCTTATTATAAGGAAAAATAACTATTTGCTTGAAATGTCATTTCTGAGTGCAGGAGCATCTTCCAAAGAACCGATGACGAGCTCATTTCCTCATTTCCTCTATTAAAAAAAGAACATTTAAAAAAAGCCTAGATGGCTGAGGCCTTGAAGAAGCACCTTAAGGATATTTTGGAACTTTTATTGTCACTGTAACATCGTAATTTAACTTTGGGACAGCAAATTTCAGGTCAGAGTACAATGTTTAGGTGCGCACATATAGAAATCTAAATTTGTGATGGTTAGTAATCTCTTAGGATTCTGATAATGACAGCATTATTTTAGAAATTCCATAAAGTCTTATTTTGTTGTTCAAAGCACATTATTCAGTAAGGTCAGTGACTTTACATGAGTGAAAAACCTACTGTACATCTGGACAACCAGAGGCAAACATAAATATTATTTTCTTGCATATAACTGCAAAGGGGAGATCTTAAAAGGTAAAATTGTGTCAGATATAGTCAGATTTGTTTAACATTTCCTATTATGAGAGGACAGTAAAACAAATATAAGCAAATATATACTACTTCTAGTTAACTAAGTTTAATTCTACTTTTACTCATTTAAAGCTCTGAAACGTTTCTTGGAACTCATTTAATAGGTGAATCTTTTCACTAATTCTACCCTTAATTATGAAAAGAGTCTAAATCATATTCTGCCAGCAGAATAAGACAAGTTCAAGCTTATAGAAAGTGGAAGTAGAAAAAAAAGTGGCTTCTCTGCCAGATTCTCTGTTTTCCTCCCACTTCCCAATTACCTGCTGATAGGTGAATTGGCTATGCTAAAGGTGTGAATGAGTGTGTAAATGTGTGCACATGGTGCTCTGTGTGGATCGAAATCCCCGCCTCGTGCCCAGTCTTCCTGGAAATCCACAAATTTGTCTGTCCAAGTCCAAGACCCTGATGATGAATGAATGAATGCACTAAGAAAGACATGCATGTGACAGTCTAAAATTCCAAAGAGACACGAGTCTACACACACACACACACACACACACACACACACACACACACATTATAATATCTACATAAACGTTTTAATTTTGCTCAGAAAACGATTAAAGACAAAGGCAACAGTTCTTCCTCCTGCTTTGATGCCTCCTAGTGTCTTTTTTTGGATATTATTTCTCTTGAGTAAGCTTGCCAAGGGTGTATGTACAAGACCCTTTTGCCACTCATGAGTTCAGTTCTGATTTTAGAAAGTAAATGGATTTTTGTCTTCTATTTTATTTTTTATTCGATGTGTAATTTGCGAATTACGCACAAGAAGTTCAAGACGGGGAGGGCAAAAGAAAATGCATCCAGTTTCAGTAAAAATCGAGTGGACTGATATGAATGTACTGCAGTGTGCTTGTCCCTAGGGTTGTGTGTGTTGTAAATACAAGCAGGATATATATTTTGGATGAGCGTCTATTGGAGATGGCATGCGGTTGTTGGAACAGCGCCGACGGCACGAACAAACTCCATAAAGTCCGATTCCCATTTTACTGTTAGAAAACAGAAAGACAGATTTGAAAAGAGTGTAGATCGCCGAGTCCTTGATGAAGCTGTCACTAAAGTCTACTCTGAATGCCGTTTTATTCTTCTGCGTCGTAGTGTCTGAGTGCCAGCGCGTAAAAGTCTCACATATCCGCCAGACGCGCCACGCAAAACGCAACAAATAAAGCAATTATTAGGGAAAATACTAACATCTACAAGCACCGTGGCGTCACTTTCCAAAGCGGTTTGCTCTTAAATCTCTTCTAGCACACCAGGCTATGATCCGAAATTCGCAACAAATATGACAAACCAAACGCCAAAAAAAAAAAAAAAACAGCGCGTTCCGACGAATACTAATCTTGCTGCATAGCTAGGGATTCAAAATGCGTAAAAGTTGAATCCACGCACTATGAGACGTCATAGGATGGTTAATAACGCTGCATGAACGGCGCATGCTTTCCAGTAACATCGTATGCATCCATTCAAAAAGAATAATACAAATGTTGGAGGTTTTGGTTTTCTTGACTTGTCTCCGTTGTTCCAGGTGCATCACACATACAATCCAGACATGTATACACACACACACACACGCATGCATGCGCCCATCCGTGTGTGTGCGTGTGTGTTTGTGCACGCACACATACGCGCACACGCACGGACGTCCGTCACTCACCGAAGGCTAAATCCAGTAGATCGGCGCACAAGAGGAAACACAGCGACAGGACGCTCATCTTCCCCATGTTCTGTCATAAATCCCTAACTCCATTGGTGTTTTACATCACGGCCCGGCTCCGCTGCTGTCCGCGTGCTCCGTTGCACCGATCCAGAGGCGCGCGGGCGGCTACGGCTGCAACCCAAGCGCTCATCACGCGCTCCAACTTAAACCGGGAGGTGGGTGGGGGGGTGTGGAGGAGAAGAGGAAGCTGGAACGTGAAGTTCAAATAACACGCGAATGAAGAACGGTGAGTGGGGGATAAACCGAGGAGATGATGGAGAGAAGAGAAACAGCTCCCTCCCGGTCGCGAGCGGCTGGGATTAAAAAATAAATTCGGATGAGAATCTGCGCTCATGAGTCACTGCTCTCTCTCTCTCTCGCTCTATCGCTCTCTCTCTCTCTCCCAAGCAAAGCCATATAGGGATCCCACAGCTATATAAGATATACACTATAATGTATAGTCTATTCCACAACTGACGCCTTGCACCTCCAATGTCCGGGTGCGATTTCCACCACTGGGTCTGTGTGCACGGAGTTTGCACGTTCTCTTCGTGCTTGGTGGGTTTTCTCCGGATAGTCCGGTTTCCTCCGCTGCAAATTAGGTTAATTGGCATTTCCAAATTGCCCATAGTGTGTGTGTGAAGGTCCTATCACTGTCATAAAATCTGACTAAATAAAATGGTACTCACCATTGGCTTCCACCATTGGCCTGTTGTCTAGGACTACAGAGGTTCCTAGAAGGATGGATGGTTTCCACAATTAATGGCACACTAAAATGAATTACGCATGAAATGTGCTTCAACATACTGCATGTTAGAGTACATTTAAACATAAGTTTAAACATAATATTTGGTGGAGCAAAAGCCCCCCAAAAGAGTTACTGTTTCAGAAGGGGCAAATTATTGGGCTGCATCAAGCAAAGAAAACGACTAAGGAGATTTGAGATTTGAAACACAACCATACATGCATTGAAATGGGATGTGAACTCTCAGGCTTGGTACTTAACAGCTGTGCATCCATAAGAAAATCACTTGTTAGTGAGACTCATCAGTTAAAAGGCTTCAATTAGCTATAGATTGTAATTTGGAGCAATGGAAAGGGGTCATGTGGTCTGATGAGTCAAGTTTGACCCTATTCCAGAGTGATAGGTGTGTCAGGGTCAGAAGGGAAGTACATGAGGCGATGTACCCATCATGCATAATGCCCACTGTACAAGCCTCTGGAGGCAGTGTTATGATCTGGGGTTGCTTCAGTTGGTCAGGGCTAGACTCAGCAATGTTATGTGGCACTAAAATGAAGTCAGCTTATGGCCTGGATGTACTGAATGACCAGGTTATCACATCTACAGTGTTTTTCTTCCCTGATGGCACAAGCATTTTCCAGGACTTCGATTATAAAAGAGTGGCTTTAGAAGCATGAGGAATCATTTTATACATTAACTGGACATCACAATGTTGCTGCAATCAAAGCTAAAGGTGATTGAATGAAATCGAAGAGTGTGTAACGTATGTTATTTGAAGCAATGTCAACACTAAAAATGAATGAATGAATGAATGAATGAATCAATCAATCAATCAATCAATCAATCATTTAAAAAGTATCATCCATTGTAAGTGTGTCTAAATATATTAATGTAATTAACTGTGTACTATTTCCTAAATATGGGAGAATTATGTTTAGGATACATTATTTAAATCTATTTAAACGTAAATCATGTCCTTACTTTCTTTGTCTATGGATGGCTGAATTGTAACCTCCTGGCAGAAGCAGATATATTTTCAGGCTAAAACATTCACTATGAAATCAATTTCAAAGTGGTCTTGTAAAAAGCTATGCTAGCTGATTTACAAAATACTAATACTACTACTACTACTACTACTACTACTACTACTACTACTACTAATAATAATAATAATAATAATATAAACACATAAGGGAGTAAAAGTTTAACTCTTAATATGTAATCTTCATATTGGGAGAAAAATAGTATAAAAATTACTTGTAATTAGTAAAAACTAGTAAAAATAATTTTCTGTTTGTTGTTCTTTTCATGGTCTTAATTGAGGTCCAGCCGATTCTATCTCCTCCAGAATTTGTACTCTTCTCTACCTCGGTTCTCTCTCCCTCTCTCTCTCTCTCTCTCGCTTTCCAGTCACTCTTGATCACTTGCTCCTTATTGCACATGATTTTCCTTAATCCTACCCTGGCTCTAAAGCCTTCGCCTCTAATTCTGTCCACTAAGCTGATTTATTTCTGCAGGATTTTGTTTTTATTCCCTTCCATGCTGAAAAGGTTTTTAAAGATCATTATGAGCATAGAACCACATACATGCTGCTTCTTACATGCTGTTATCCACAAGCAACCAAAGAAATCAAGTGTTTAAAGTCACAATGAACACTGAATACAGTGCAAATATACGAGGTTTGCATAATAATGTGTGCGTGTGTGTGTGTGTGTGTGTGTGTGTGTGTGTGTGTGTGTGTGTGTGTGTGGCAAGTGATGGAAATTGTAAACAAAAACAGTCGCAGACGATAAGATTTCATTCGACCACCTTCAGATTTGATTACAGCCCACAGTATGGTGGTCAGTTCATGTGTGAACCACTCAACCACAATTTAAATCCTGGATTTCTGGTCTGACCAGTTTATTGCCACATAAAAATTTATAAAATTATAATTTTGATTCATACACATTCACATTTCATACAAACTTACTTCTTTTGATTATGTAAAGCTGCTTTGCGACAATGTCAATTGTTAAAAGCGCTATACAAATAAAATTGAATTTAATTGAATTGAACATATTGCTGCTGAGCATAAACCTGACCAATTGAAGCAACTGTATCATAACTCTGCCTCCTTAGGCTTATACAGTGGCCACTATGCATGATGAGTGCATAGCGAACCATCACTCTGGAGTAGGGACAATCTGGACTCATCAGACTGAAGCCTTTATTCTGATGAGTCTCACCAACATGTGGTTTTCCTATGCCCACACAGCTGTTTAGTTCCAATCCTGTGAGTTCTCCTCACACTGTGTGTGGCAAATGCTCTTACTTTCCATATTACACAAAGCTGTGTTTTTTTTTTTTTTTTTTACTATTCACCTTCACCAAAGGTATAAGTGATCTCTATTCATGATCTCTATTAACTTCTGACCACATATTTTTTACAAAGATCTATATACTGCCACACCACTGCTCACTCATGCAGTTATCCAATTAACATATCATGTCACAACAACACAATCCATAACATCACACATATACGTGTGTATAAATACATCAAACATCAGAATGGGGGAAAAAAGTTTCTGCAACCGTGGCAGGGTTGTTGGTTTCAGATGGCTTGGAATGAGAATTTAATTAAAATGATGATCAAATGGGCTTTTCATGCACAAATGTCAGAACAGTGGTGCAAAAAAAAAAGAAAAAAGAACGCCTATAACATCATAACGTTATTACTTTACCATGTTCAGTACCTGATTTGAACAGTGAGAGTTTGTTTACGAGAGGGCTCCAAAAATCCTATTTTTCAGAATATTACATGAGGATTTTGTGATGTAATAAGAAAGAGGGAAAACCTCAGCCTCACTTTGACACCAACACCTACTAGCCCTAAAGTGCAGATTTATAATGAAAAAAAAAGCATGTTCATCAAAATTGGAGTAACCAGCTTGGATGCTGTTCAATAAAGCAATGTTTAGGATTAAAGCAATGTTTAGGATTAAAACTTTCTCAATTGAGTTCAAGGATCAGTAAGATAAGGTTTTTATTAATTATTCAGAATCTTAAGGTAAATGGTAACCTGAGGCTGCATTAGGATCCGGCTCACCACAATGTTGCATCTTCACAACCGCTGAAGACTGATTTTTATTTTTTTTTAAAAGGTCTGACTGTTGGTTTTATGTTTTTAAGGCTCTTCACAGTACTGAAACGATAATTTATCATATTACCAATTCTGGTAATTCTGTAATTCTTATGCTCCTTGATTTAACAGCTGCCTTTGAGATAGTAGACCATACCATCCTTCTGGCATGCTTAGTATACTGGGTGGAAATTAGGGGGACAGCTCTAGACTGATTTAGGTCCTATCTCATTAATAGAACATTTTCTGTTAACCTTGGAGAGCTTGAGACCTCATCAGCTCCTCTGACATATGGGGTCCCACAGGGTTCTATCCTTGGGCCCGTTCTTTTCTCATTGTAATGTATTTGTTGCTGCTCGGCTTTATCCTGAGAAAACATGGCATCTCCTTTCACTACTATGCAGATGACAGTCAGATTTATCTCCTGTTAAAACAGAAGGAAGGCTACTCTTTTAAGGCTCTGTTAACATTTCTAGATTACATAAAGGCATCATTAGCCCTAATTATTATTTTTTCTATTTTAATGACAAAAAGATAGTGGTTTTGGTGTTTGTTCTTTTGGTCATGTTTAAATGTTTTCATGGCCTGGCCCTGTCCTACCTCTCAGCCCTATGCCCCAACCCGGTCTCTCAGATCATTGGATCACTTTTGCTGACTATACCCAAAACCAAATGCAAGTTCAGGGGTGATCAGGTGTTCTCTGTGGTGGCACCCAAATTGTGGAATGACCTACCCTTGACTATCCGTGAGGCCACATCAGTGAGGGTGTTCAAGTCCCATCTAAAAACTTGTATGTTTTCTCTGGCGTTTAAACCAACATAAGATGTTAATTTTATATATTGTGTTTGGATGTGTGTGATTATGTCTTTTATATTATTTTATTTTTCATGTGAAGCACTTTGGGGCATTCTTGTTGTTAAAGTGCTATACAAATAAAGTTGAAATGAGTTGAGTTGAGAGTTGAGGTCTGTCTGTCTGGCTCTCTTTGAGTTGAGAACTTTTTCTAGGACTATTCTGCATCTTTGATTTCAAGGGCATTTGGTAATATATTTTTGGCTTCTGGTGTTACAGTACATTGGAGGAAAGTGTTCAATTTATGTGTAAACAGTTGCATTTCTGTGTAACCCTCTAGAGATGTCAACATAAAAATGTGATTAAAACAAATTTCTAGCCTAAGTGGTTAGTTTAACTCATGTCATGGATGGCCACATTGTAAGTTTACCTTTTGTTTTTTTTGTTTTTTTGCTAATCTTTTTTTTTATTTTTGCTTTTTATTGCTAATAAATTTGATATAAACATATGATCCACTACTTTTGTTTCTAGGTACATTCACAATAAAATAAAACACTCCACTAGTTAAACAAGTTTTTTCCCCCCTTTTCCTTTTTATGAAACTCGAATGCTAGTTGGATTTCCCTGAACATTCATGTCACTCGAATTATGTAAGGATCTTAATACAAGTCAAACTGGGAAATGTGATGAAATTACTGGTGATTGAAATCATAAAATCACTTTTAACTTCAGAAAAACATTTGAATGGTGCAAATGTTTTAAAGAAGGCCGTAAGTCTACTGTATAAAGTAATTTCCATGAACATTCAGCAAGTGGAATGCCTGATCCTTGAAAATTGATGAATAAATTGTCCCCAGATTGAGGTTCTGACCTAGCTTCCAGTCATTTCCACATGTTTGTGGCATTAAAGGAGTTCCTGGGAGGCCAGTGTTTCAGACGTGAAGCAGGCAGTCTGATCATGGCCCCAGCATACTGAGAAAACCTGCTACCTTGATAAGTGCATTAATGTAGCAGGGGATGATATATATGAATAAAAGGAATTACTCCTTATAATTGTGCTGTTATTCTGTATAATCAAAAGTTCTGATTTGACTTGAACACCACTCGTAGCTTCAGTTTAATTAAGTGTTGGCCATATAACTTGCATACATTGAATTCACAAATTGTCAGTTCAAATGCAAATCTATCCATTATAATTAAACTATACACTATTATACAATGGCATGTAATTTAGGTTGGGTAACTCAGTGTTGACTTTTTAATTTCGCTATGCTATGTAGCAAACTTTAATCAAATGCCTGTTTTAGAGAAAAGTTAAAATGAGGTAGTGGCTTTATTTTCTAATTTGTGTGATTATCAAGATAAGATGACCATGTAATTCTACATATTAAATTAATTAAGAATAAAAATATCAGCCTTGATTGATCATGGAACTTATCAAGAGTATATGTTTAATCTGGTGTTGTGTGACGTCACACGCACACACACTACAGAGCATAAAGTATTGATATTACTCATTCATGCTGAACTGCATCGATTAAGTTATTTTCATACAGCACAACAAAGCCTGTCTTAGGGCACAACCATGATTTTCCTGAGGCAAGAGCTGAACCGATATAAAACAATCCACATGGATTGTTTTATATCTACCTATCTACCTATCTATCTATCTATCTATCTATCTATCTATCTATCTATCTATCTATCTATCTATCGCCATTAAGAACGCATGTTTCTTGAAAAGGGATCTCGCGCGCTTCTGCGGCAGCTCGCGGAAAGCTGTGAAAATGCCGGTCATTGCCCGTAGGAGGCAGTCGTGTTTCAATCTGATGTATTGTGTGTCTACTGAAGCCAAAAATGTGTTCTCTCTCGTAGGCGCCCATTGACAGGAAGCGACAGAGCTCATAAACGTGTCAAGCTCAAACTTTAAATACGGATATGTATTTATTCTTCATTTTCTTCTCTCCTGCAATGATGATTATTCTTTGACTGCGCTTTCTCCATTCAGTATTATTATCATTAGTAGTAGTAGTGAAAACTACCGCTGATTAACTATCTCTGCAGTAGTTAAAACAGCGGATTAATTTCATTTGGGGTATTTCTAACAGGCAATCTACTAAATAATAATAAATAGATAAAATTACCCAGCACTTTATCATTTAACCCAGCAGTTTTAGTGTGTAAAATACAAATATTCCATTTGTAAAATAGCATAGGTGAAATCATAGGTTGTGTATAGTGATTAAAAACAATACAACAAAGCTTATGGTAAATAAATTCTCAGACTCTTCCACTGCAGGTGTTACGAGCTATCGTAGGGTAAGCACAGAAGCCTTAGCAGTTAGCCCGTGTAGCGTGGATGGTAAACCCAAACGCGGAAGCAACGCGAGTAGGCAGGATAACCACGCAATTTATCTAAGAACTCTCTTACACGAAGAGCTAGGGTCTACACAAATAAATCTGCGTTCTAGCAACACACACTCAATCAAAGAAGCAACCCAAATAGGTGAGTACTCAGAATAGTCGGCGAAGCGTCATGGTAAGGCATGGGCGAACTCAATGACTGAGCAATGTGAAGCGCCATTTTGTCTCCTTTTATGCTTCCTGAAAACCCGACCGTATTACTTCCGGGTCCTATTGCCGGTCGTGTTACGAGTGTGCATGACAGTACCCCCCTGTCCAGGACTGACTCTCGACGGTCCTGGGGTGGAGGATACCCGACGACGGTAGTCCCGGATGAGTTCGGGGTCTAGGACGAACCGAGCCGGAATCCAAGATCGCTCCTCGGGACCGTAACCTTCCCAATCCACCAGGTACTGGAGCCCTCTGCCCCGAGGACGTGAGTCAAGGATCCGGCGAACGGTGTAGGCGGGACCACCCTCAATGATACGGGGAGGAGGAGCAGGGTGGGTGGGGGGAACCATTGGTGAAGTGATGAATGGTTTGAGCTGGGAGGTGTGAAATACCGGATGGATCCGGAGCGCCGCAGGCAGCTGGAGCCGGTAGGTGACAGGATTGATACGGAGGGTAATGCGGTATGGACCGATGAACCTGGGTGATAGCTTTTTAGATTCTGTGTGAAGGTGAAGGTTTCTGGTTGAAAGCCATACTTTGTCACCTACATTGTACAATCGTCCCGGCGGGTGTCGACGGCGATGTTGAGTGGCGTAGCGGTTGTTGGCCTATTGGATGGCGGCGTTTGCTTGGTTCCACAGCCGTCGACACCGGCGAACCAACTGTTGGGCTGACGGCACCTCAACCTCCGGTTCCTGATGATCGAACATCGAAGGTTGGAAACCGTGGCATACCTCAAATGGACTGAGATTGGTGGCTGAAGAGACATGGAGATTGTGAGATAACTCAGCCCATAGGAGGTAGCGGGCCCAGGAGCGCTGGCGATCGGCAACAAAGCATCTCAGGTAGCGCTCCAGTTGTTGGTTGGTCCGCTCCGTCTGACCGTTAGTCTGGGGATGATAACCAGAGGATAGACTACAGGTGGAATTGATCAGACGGCAGAAGGCCTTCCAGAACCAGGCGGTGAACTGGGGCCCCCTGTCCGAGACGATGTCTTTTGGGAACCCATGCAGTCGGACTACGTGTTCTAAAATCAGCTCTGCTGTTTTTTTGGCTGACGGGAGTCCGGTGAGGGCCACAAGGTGCACGGCTTTGGAGAACCGGTCGACGATGGTTAAGATGGTGTTTTTCTCTTCGGAGGCCGGCAGGCCCGTGATGAAGTCGACGGCAATGTGCGTCCAGGGTCGATGGGGAACGGGGAGTGGTTGGAGTTCCCCCGGTGTCGGTTGGTTGGTATTCTTGGACCTGGCGCACACTGGGCATGCCTGGACGTACTCTTTGACATCACTCGCCATAGATGGCCACCAGAAGGCACGTCTGATAAATTGCAGGGTGCGGTTGGCGCCGGGGTGTCCGGATAATGGCGAAGAATGACCCCATCGCAACACCTCGGTCCTTACAGTTTTCGGCACGTAGAGTCGCCCAGGCGGCACACCTGCCAGTGCGGTCTCCATCGCCTGTGCACGGTGAACCCTCGTTTCCAGTTCCCAGTGAAGTGGTGCAATGATCTTAGTGGGTGTGATGACAGGCGCGGGGTCCGCCCGGGGAACGTCCTCTTCGTGTTGTTGGGAGAGGGCGTCAGCTTTGGTGTTCTTGGACCCCGGGCGGTAGGATAGGTGGAAGTTGTAATGTTCGAAAAATAGTGCCCACCGCGCCTGTCTCGGGTTGAGCTGTTTTAAGTTGCGGATGGTGATCAGGTTCTGATGGTCGGTCCAGACGATGAACGGCTCTCTGGCGCCCTGGAGCCAGTGTCGCCATTCTTCCAAAGCCCACTTTATGGCCAGCAGCTCGCGGTCCCCTACCCCGTATCGCTGCTGAGTGGGGTCAAATTTTTTGGAAAAGAAACTACAGGGATGTAGCTTCTCGTCTGGACCTCGTTGAGAAAGAACAGCGAATGGTTTACTTGCGTCTGGGTGCAGTAGAATTGGGGCGTTGGTGAACCGGTGGCATAGGTCATGAAAGGCGGTGATGGCGGCAGGGTTGAGGCTGAAGTGATGAGAAGAGGGTCAAGTCAGAGCGGTTAAAGGGGCGGCAACCGTACTGTAGTCCCGGATAAAGCGACGATAGAAGTTTGCAAACCCGAGAAACCGTTGAAGTTGCTTGAGGGTCTTGGGTAGGGGCCAGTGACGCACAACTTCCAGTTTCTGCGGGTCCATGGCCACATCCTGGGGCGAGATGACAAAACCCAGGAACGTGTTGGAGCGCTCGTGAAAGGTGCATTTTTCCAACTTACAGTACAGTTGGTGGGCGAGTAATCTCTTAAGGACCGCTCTGACATGCTGGGTGTGTTCCTCGGCGGTGCGTGAATAAATAAGTATGTCGTCTAGGTAAACGAACACCCACCGCCCTAGCATGTCCCTAAGGACATCATTGATGAACTGCTGGAAGGCGGCGGAGTCCGAATGGGATGACCAAGCTCTCGTAGTGTCCAGTAGGGGTGATGAAAGCCGTCTTCCACTCATCGCCCTCTCTGATGCACACCAAGTTGTAGGCGCTCCGGAGGTCCAACTTTGTGAAAATGGTGGCACCAGAGAGGGCGTCCAGGGCTGAGTTGGATCAGTCCTTCCAGCGTGGTGGGAATCTCTCGCCCGGCGAGTTCATCTTTAATCCGTGAGGCCAGTCCCCTGTGTAGCGACTCACGGACGACCCTCCCTGCCGCAGATGATATAATTTGGTGTCGGTCTCCACCTCAGCAGCAGGATGTTCAAATGTTAGTTTCAGTTGATGGGTGAACTCTCCGTATGAGTAGGCCGTGTCTGAATCTGATCTGAGAACCGCCGTGGCCCACTCAGCTGCCTGCCCGGATAGCAACGAAACGAGAAGCGCAACACGCAGTCGGTCTGTGGAGTATTTGCTGGAATTAAACTCAAACACAAGATCCAATGCAGTTAGAAAGACACTGCACTTCCCATCTGTGCCATCCCACTTATCCGGTAGAGCTATGAAAACATCAGAAGGGGGGTGGGGTGGCGGTGCTGCAGCCACTGCGATGGGCGTGGCAACAACCGAGTGAGCAGCCGCCTCACGGAGGGTCGCGTTCTCCTGCCGTAGCTCCGCCACCTCGCGGCGCAAAGCCACGACGTCTTTTGGTCCTTTTGGAGAGACACGACTTCTCCACGAAGCTTATTGATCAGCTCGGCATGCTGGTCAACCACATCACAGAGGCGAGCAAACTCCGCTGGGTTTACTGTTTTTGGCTCAGTCATTCTGTCACGAGCTATCGTAGGGTAAGCATGTATTAAAAAACAGTAACAATGTCAATTTTAGAATCCGTAGAAGCTCAGTGGTCCGGACAAAAACCTCTTGCGGAGGAGCCTTTCCCTCAATTCGCCATTTTCACGGGGTGGGCATCTCGGTTAATTCATACAGATGGACAGTACTGTACCTATTTACAGTACATGGAATTTTACGGAGTTGTCACTGACCGATTTACAGTACCCTGACAAAGAGCAATATAAGAATAGTGCCAGCTGGCACACCTTAAAAAATGATTTGGCATCTATTTAGAGTCTAAATATACATATATATATATTTTTTTTTATAAACTTGTGCTACTATTGTTTACTTACAATATTTGTTAATAATTTTTTTTATTTCAATGAGGCTTGGGCTCCAAGGTGTTGAGCCTATTTCCTACTGTACGTAGTCTAATCAGAGCTCTATCGCCCGTTCAAGTGTAATTCATAAATTATGTTTATAATAATGAAATGAGATCGTGCTTTAAAATTAATCTACAATTCATTTTAAACCCACGGTTCGCACTTTCACTTTACAAAAGGCAGCGTTTTGATCAAAAGGTGATAAACACATGCGATTTATCGATAACAGTACTGCATTGATGGATGGATGTTGTTGATAAATATTTAATATAATAATATACTGTATGCTGTAATTTGGTCATGTTCACCCATGGGTTAAACATATGCGGCATTTAATAGCATTCGCTAGTTATCAAGTTGATATACAGGTCAATATGCATCAAATAGAATCTCTCAGAATAAGTAAGCATGTGTGTGTGTGTGTGTGTGTGTGTGTGTGTGTGTGTGTGTGTGTGTGTGTGTGTGTGCGAAATGTGTGGCATTTTTATTCAAATCCAACATTTTAATGTGCATCAAGGTGCATGGGCGTCAACTCGTACGTTCTGTAAAATTCCATTGTCATTCATATTGCCGCTGTTTTAGAGCCCTTTACTAAAGCATTCACTAGTTATCAAGTTGATATACAGGTCAATCATGAATTACACTCAAAGTATCAACTCCAACTATGAAGTCTGATTTCATTTGCTGGGGAAATAAAATTTAGGCAGAGATGTCCGCACTGTCTTGTTAATTCATCTAAAACCCCATACAGTATTTGCCAACAGCGCACCAAGTTGGATAAATTCACACCTATCTTGAATGAAAGGTGAGAAGAGATTCATCAGAATCTTCTGACACCGTGCTTGCTCTGAAGGACTATATTTGACAAGAATATAGAGAATAAGAATTGTATTTCTAATAAGATAATTAATGAAATAATAAAATTATATCAAATAAGAACTTTATCAAAACCAGACCAAATTTCCCATTCACCGCTGAAGTAGTTAAACATGCTTATACTGTAGATACGTTATATTTTAAAAGTACAACTGCAAGTAAATTACAAACTGCATGTAATGTAAAATATGAATAAAACAGTACTAGACACACATATATGATATGGTAGTATATACAATGAAAAAGCTATTTACACATGATTGCTCAAATGTAAAGCAAACGCAATTATTAATTTATTGTGTATATTTAACTTCATTCAACCGCCCACTATTATTTTCTGTTCGAATTTAAAGATTCACGCGTGTGCAATTGATGAAAAATCATTAAAAAATATAAAAATAAAAATCATTTTTATTAAAAGTTAGCCTAAAACAATATTGTCTCCAATGCTGAAGCAAACATTATTTTGTTTTTGTTTTAGTCTTCTTGCTGAATACAGCGCGCTCCGAGATGAACACATGCAGACCCCCAGTTACTGTAATCCTCTTCTGACCTTTCATTCACAATAGGTGTTAAAAACGGTTATCAAACCGGTTTCGCTGATGGGGGAATTGGCAGAATTGAGGGGTTTAAAAAAAATTAACAAGACCGAGCAGACGTCTCTGCCTAAAATATATTTCGCCAGCACATTGTACTGGAGTTTTAATCTGTAATATTGTGAAATAATAAGTGAAATGTATTTCGCGTATATGCTTAAATATTCCTTTTTATTTAAAGGACATATGTATTGTGTTTGATCTGGATTATTGCGAGACGTGATGACTTTCTGGCATTTTTATTGATAAATCGAATGGGTTTATCAGCCTTTTGATCAAAACACTGCCTTTTGTAAAGTGAAAGTTTACGGACAAATCGGGGTTCACACACGCAGATGAACAGCTTTATTTCAGTCATAAATTCACATAAAATCCACATTCCAGCTATTATTATTCTTGCTGGACACAAACACAAACAGCAAGAAAACATTATGTTTATTATTATAAAAAGCCCGAAGCACTTTGTGTGCAGAAGAATATTTACAAAAATATATAGATTTTTTGTTCATTCATGTCTTCTGATGGTGCTCAATGTCGACAAATTTTTACGTTTTAACGAAGATATTTTGTCATATTCACGAATCAGGACATTCGCATAGTTAACACTAACTGAACAACAGGTCTTTACTTCGTAATACACCTGTCCTTAAAAAGGAATATTTAGGCGTATACGCTAAATATATTTCACTTAAATATTACATATTAAAACTAGAAAAGAAGATGTGCTGAGCTTCAGTTTATACAAAATGTCTAGGAAGGAAACTGTTGTCGTTATTTTACTAAATCTGAACATATTCAGTAAAGATGTGAATTACACAAAGTATCTGTAACAACGCGGGTGGCGCGAGGGGCAGAGCCGCGTTTAAACTGTTCAGAACGGGCGGATCCACAGGCTGCTACCGTTCGGAGTTCTGAACAGCCACCGGCGCAGCCATTTATACACACGGCAGACTAAGCAACAGTTCAGCGTGCGCGCTCAGTTTACTACTGGCACAACATCCCGCTCTCTCTCTCAAATAAATAAGGGCATAAGCCCCAAGACGATACAAGTTTTTGCTTTAGTTTCCAGAGCCCGTCCGTTCTCGCGTAGAGACGGTGGAGCTCTGTTTATTTTGTGTTTTCAGTTTCCTTTTGTTTCCATTTAAATTGTTAATTAATAATCTCACACCATTTCCAAACGGAAAGGTCTTCCCGTGCAAATCACAAGCACTCTCACATACTCCTATTTCGTTTACCCATCTAAAGTCCTGCGTATAGGTAACGTTTTAAAAGTACAATTGTAAGTAAATTACAAACTGCATGTAATGTAAAATATGAATGAAACAGTATTAGACACACATATATGATATGGTAGTATATACAATGAAGAAGCATGCTCAAATGTAAAGCAAACGCAATTATTAATTTATTTTGTATATTTAACTTCATTCAACCGTTTAAGTTACATGAAAAAATAACATGCCTACGAGCCCATTATTATTTTCTGTTCAAATTTAAAGATGCACACGTGTGCAAAAAGTCGAAGTACAACAAAGAATACGAAAGTGTATAATCTTTAATTTAAAATGCACAGCAAACCACAATGGTTTGCTGGTGAAATACATTTTAGGCAGAGACGTCTGCTCGGTCTTGTTCATTCTTTTTAAACTCCTCAATTCTGCCAATTCCCCCATCAGTGAAACGAGTTTGATAAGTTCACACCTATCATGAATGAAAGGTGAGAAGAGGGATTACAGTAACTGGGGGTCTGCATGTGTTCACCTCCAAGCGTGCAGTCACGGTGTACTCAACAAATAGACTAAAACAAAAACAAAATCATGTTTGCTTCAGCATTGGAAACAATATTGTTTTAGGCTAACTAATTATACACAATTCTTCGTTGTACTTGGTCTGGCTTTTAGATAAAGTCCTTCTATGCACCATCTGACGGATATTCAGTGAAGCACAACACATTTATTTAAATTCCCGAATGTTGCCTAAGGGATTTCGCGGCATGTCGTGAGCCAAATTGCGGGATCTCGCGGGAAAAAGCACGCATTCTTAATGGCGAGATCTGTATATATATATATATATATATATATATATATATATATAGAGAGAGAGAGAGAGAGAGAGAGAGAGAGAAAATATGTGCTATGACTAGAGGTCAGTGTCAGAAATGGCTTGAGGGCCAGATGTAATTTTAAATGTAAAATAGTCTATTATGTTTTATCATTTATATGCATTTACCTGATTATGATATCTTTTTTTCCTGGTTAATGCTTTTCACTAGATAATGCATACATACAGTACATACATAAACATGTCGCAATAGCCTGGGAAATTTGCCCTCGGTTGCTTCATTCACATACAGTAAAGTTAACTTAAATGGCCAGTGTTAAAGTAGCCAATGTTAGCTTCTTCACTAGATTTAATTAGAATAACAAATTCATAACAATCTACCATCCATTCTAACATCATGAAGACCTTTTCTTCAAGTAATTCATATAATGCAATATGTTCAACATGTCACCTACTCTAAATATATATTGTATGCCAAAAACTGGCAGGTGGCTCGGCTTGCTCAGTTGGTCGTAAAGGTGATTTGCCTCAATGTAAAAAAAGAAAATTTAGTAAGAAGTTGCACGGCTTTTTTAAGTTAATATCATTTAGAGAAATTTGCTGGCCAAACAAAATATTTCACATTGCTGTTTAGTTGACTACGTACCCAGTTCAAAATCTTACCCTGCGTTGACACCGAACGTGGTGAGAGCGTCAAAGCCGCTGGAAGTCATTCATTTTCAATGGGAGCCGGCGGCGAGGGGCGGCAAAGAGTGGCTCGGGGCGGCGCGGCATGGCGAGAGCGGCGAAGGGAGTTGAAATCAGCTCAACATTTGGGTAATGAGCTATGACGCGGTTGCTCGGCAACCAATTAAGGATGCGGTCCTGTAACTTTTGTTCCGGCGACATTAGTTCCTAAGCAAAATGGAGGAGAGGTTGATTATTGCGATAGCGGGTGTTTATTAATTATTAATGTTATTTTAATTAAAGACAAAGTCTAGTAAGTGATTCTAATGTTATAATAATAAGAAAAATAATATAATAAAAAACATATATATTAAATTAAACTAGCAATTCACAATGAAAAAAAGCCACACCATACGAATGCCTTATAATTTGTTTATTTCTACAATACAGTTCTTTCTATGAATCAATTTCTTGTTATCTTCCACATTTTGTTCAGTCTCCATAAGATCAACAAGCTTGATTGCTTTGCGGCCCCTTTAAATACAAGAAAGGCATTTGGTCTACGTCAGAGCAGCCAACAGCGACGGCAGGGCGGTGAGAGTGTGAGAGTTTATTCGGTGTGAACGCAGGGTTACCCAGGGCGGGAAGTCATTCATTTTCAATGGGAGACGGCGGCGAAGGTCGGCGCGGTGAGAGCGGCAAAGGGAGTTGGAATTCGCTCAACTTTATGGTAATGAGCTATGACGCGGTTGAGCGGCAACCAATAAAAAAGTAGAATTCCTCTTCTTGAGTTTTCTACAAAAACAAGTTGGCCTACCAATACCTCAACAGTTAAAACACACAAAGATTATTTACAAAAACATATTCTTCCAAAAGTAGTCAAAGTTAAAACAGTGATCTAAATAAAACAGAAGAATACAGGTTCTATTTTGTTTAAAGTTCAATAAAATACCTGGATAACACCAGATGCTTATCAGTCTCTTACTGATTATTTTATATTACAATATTATGACCATTTTTTAAAACTAGTAAAGATTTTCTCCCAATGTGTCAGACACACACAAAAAATATCTGCATAGTCACCCTGGCCCTCAAGGACTACAGAGCCTTTTAACACCACAGCAACTTCAGCAGCTTGTTCTTGCTTCTCTATTAGGTACAAAAGGCCAGCCATCACTCCTATGACCCAATCCTCCACAGCAGCTCTCTGTTTGAAGAGAACAAGAGAAGTCTTGTAAAGACAAAGATGAAATCATGTAATTGCATCTCATGGAAGGTAAATTGCTGGCTCAATTTGATTTTTTTTTTGTTTAATCAGTCTGCGTCTCCAAAGTTTTCAAAAAACACAAAGCTGGACCAACCCTATGATTTTTCATTCCACCCTAACATTAGGATGTCCAAGGTGATCTGACCGTATTTAGTCAATGCTAAGTACAGGTTTGAACTCGGACATCCGATCATTCAAATCACCTTCACCACGGCTGCATACGATCCGATGATCTGGGCTGCATATGATTAGGTAACATGCGTAATGGGAATGCTAATGCATCTAGAAATGTTCCAGACTGCATGATTGCCCTAGGTGGAAAATAAATCATCATTGATACTTCTTCCCGTGTTGATCGGGAAAGTTCTCAAACACTACGCTGACAGAGTCAGCATAATAAAAGCAGAGATGTAATCAGCTTCTTTTGTAATCTCAGCTGATTTTCGGTCAAATCATGAGATTTGTGGTTTCATGGGACGTTTCTGCTTGAAAGCAAGCACAACAGAAAATTGATGGAAGAAATGTGCACGGAACCTTTTCTCCAGGTAAATGTGTGTTGTGTAAAGGCAGATCACAAGTGGTCACTGGAGACTTTCTAAATGGCAGGTGTAAACAGGTATGCTTTTGGGCTGTCCGCATCTGATCAGATCTCTTAAGATGGATGTTAATACCAGGTTTGAACCTGGCCTTGGTTCGGATTGTACTGTACTGTATTGTACACGAATCTTCAGGAAAATAAAATAAACTGGGTCTCCTAAATAAGCGCTGAGGCGATGTAACTGCTCCATAGGAGACAAAAGCAGCTGTTCTGCTCCTTTTCCTGTGACCTACGGAGCTAATGCACGATTGCACATCTCCTGAGGGCAGCGTCAACAACAATTTATCGAGGCAACGGGGCCCGACATGTTCCTGTCCATATAGTACCTGCCCTGAACAGGAGAAAAAGCATCTCTCCAGTCTCTCTGGAGGAAAAGTCTATCTAATACAGCTGTCATGGGTGGTCTGGCCTCTGTCCTTTTTCCTCCAAGTAGACGTTAAGTATCTGAGAGCGAGCTTCTCGGTTCAGCAAACTCTAAACGGGATTTACACCCTGATTTCTAGCCTAAATGACAGCTGAGGAGAGACATCGAGACAGAAAGACGCATAGGGGCAATCCCATTTTCTTTCTCTTCCTTCATACTGCTGCCTTGTTTGCTGCGAAGTAATAACTCCTAAATGAATTCTGAATATAGGCATGCACACACACCTAGAGGATATCATGAATAAATCCTTCCGAGCCACATCAAAACACTCTGTGATTCTGTTTTAATGTTTTGTTGACTTTTTGATGTTTGGCTCGCTTTTTTTTTATTAATGTCGGATCTGCAGGGTAAATAGGGTTATGAAACATGTGTAATGCTAAATAAATAAAATCTGATGACACATTTTTTTATGTGTATGCTGTCAGGTTTTGCCACTAAAAGCTTCCATCCAAGTATGAGCAGAAGTGCTGTGACGTAACTTGTGCATTCATCCTCACACAAGGTGTGCGTTAGTGGGTGTGTATGCGCATTGTTCAATGCACCACGACTGCCAACAAGGGCTTTCAAAACATCTATCCAGCCGAGTGTGCCTAGCGCAGTGTGCGTCTCGCAAACAAACCCGTAATCCAATGTGTAAATGAGATCTCCAACATAAAGCATGTGGTCTCTTGTTTACCACAACAGCCTGCCTGACATGGGAGAATGATGTATATATGGAGCAACTGGCTGAATGATTATAATATGAGTATGTTTAAAAATAATACAAGGGGTGTTCAGGTCAAATCAGGACTTGTGATTAAATTTCTGGTGAATGCAGGCATAAAACTGATTGATATGTACAGAAGACTTTAAGCACAGTACGGTGATAGACGCCTAGCCGCAGTAAAACATCAATGGTGCAAACATTTTAAAAAAGGCCGTATGTCCATGAATCATGATGGCTTGGAGTCCGCTGCAGTCGTTTCAATGAACATTCAGCGAGTGGAACACCTGATCCTTAAAAATTGACAGAACCTGTCAACTTGCAGAAGAGTCGCATGTGTCTGTGTCATTCACCAACACCACATCCCTCACTCCAAGCCATTTCCACATGTTTGTGCCATGTGGGAGGCCAGCGTGTGAAGATGTGAAGCAGGCAGTCTGATCATGGCTCCGGTGTACTGGGAAAACTGAAACACTGGGATAAGTGCATTAGTGTAGTAGGGGACTATATAGAGAGTTAGCTATGAAGGGAGTTAACTATAGTTAAATATGAATGAAGTTTTTACTCTCATAATTGTTAAATCCCACTTGACTACCCTTTGTATAAGTGCTAAATAAACATCTCCTGAGAGAAAGCTTGACAAATCCCAATGATTATATTTTTTTCTTTGTTAAACAACACATTGTTTTACAGAACCTTGTCCTGTCATATAACATAGATTCTAAATATTTATCAATGTTTAAATCTGTTAATAAAAAATAATATGGACAATCTGTTTTTTTTTTTTTTAATCTGGCATTTTTTCCCCTTTTAAACCGTAACCAAAATACCAAAACATTATGAACGCCCACGTGTCATACATAAAAAGACTAAAAATATCGTTTCCATTTCCACCTCCTGTTTGTTGTCATCAAGCCCAGTTTGAGGATATGAGGCGAGATGAATCATGGGCTTAAAGCCCTGTGATGTGGTGCATCTCATAGGAAGAGCTTCACAGTGTTCTCTCGCTGCCTCGCAAGAGGCGTCTTAAAGGGGGAAAATGGGTTCCGTCCTGCTTGCCGCGGGAAGGAGAATGACTCGCAGTTTATGGCGCTGTGACCGGAATGCTAATCGCAGACTTAGCAGCCACAGCAGGTGGACCCAAGAAGCAACAGCATCCCGGATTTGAGGGTGAACCAAAAACACCAGTTGGTCTGTTAAAACAAAATAAGAAAACAATTTTATTCGGCCAAAAATTCCGAAAGACAATTGTTTCAGATGGAAATAAAAAAATATAATATTTTAATGTATTTTTTTATTCCGGATGAATATTTGCACACATTTGACATCTTCTCAACTAAACATTGTATTTTAGTTGTTCATTTAATGTTATTAAAAAAAAAAAAAGTTCACCAACGGTGAAAGCCATTGCAATTATTTAAAGAATGCCAGTTAGCCTAATCTGCATATCTTTGGGCTTTGGGAGGAAACAGGAGTACCCGGAGGAAAACCATCAAGCACTGGGTGTAAATGCAAACTCCATGCACACAGACCCTGGTGGGTCAGTGCTAACAACTAAAACACCATGTCAACCATAAAAGTTTATTTATATCATAGTTAATTATATTGCTCATTTTATTAATAAGCCTAAATTATAATTTGATTAAAATTAAATAAATAATTATGTCAACCATTTTTTCTGCTCAGGCTCAGATAAGGCCTTTTACTTTTAGGACTTTTTTTTTTTAATTTGATCGACCATTGGATTTGACCAACTAACATCAAAATTTTTATAATTAGGGGCTGTTGCAATAATTTAATTAATTAATTAATTGACTGATTTAAAAAACAGTAGCAAAATTGAACATTCTCCAGCAAAAGCAAAGATTTTCTGTTAAAGCACCACATGCACCATGGCACCATGTCTCTGCTTCTACACAGATTGTGTGTGCTGCTTTAAAACAGCAGGTTCAATAAATGTCATCATTCAAAATGTCATTTTAAAGCATCTACAAGAAATTCTCCTTTAAGTGTGATTCATGTGACTTCAAACATATCTACAATAAAAAGCTGTTTCTTAGCTACTTAGAAATACGTTTAAGACATGAGACAGTAAGGTGCCCATTCAATAACTCAGTTTAACAGTTTAATTTAATTTCAACATTTAGTAGACAAAGCGGCGGGACTCACACGAACATCACTCAAATTAAAGAGTGCAGGATTTCAGTGAGGTCAGGAATGAATATGCAAAATGTACTGTAAGTACAGGTTTTGCTTTAACTTCAATTAACATTTATCAAGCAAAACCAAAACAAAGAACAAAGATAAAATTATGGACTTTAACCAAAGTTAGCATTAGTACTTCATCATCAAGAATTAATCCTTGCCCTCTCTGGAGGTCTTGTCCAGTTCTCACTGCATTAACAGGGCAATCAGGATACTGAAGGACCTATCCCATCCCGGACATCATTTGTTTAACTCACTGCCCTCGGGCAGACGTTTCAGGTCTATCACATCACGAACAAATAGATTTAAAAACAGTTTTTACCCAAGAGCCATTCGTGAACTGAACACCTCAAAACCACTTACATAAACTTTCAGTAGCTAGAACAACATCTGGAATATGGCACAGTTTATAAAGAACTAATATTTGCACAATATTTATGAATATATCAGGTTCTCATCCCAAAGGCATCATGGCACGTTGTTAATATAGCTTTTTGCACTTGTTACTACTGGTTACCTGAACGTCTCGGGTTACTTGACTGTAACCCTGTTCCCTGATAAAGCGGGAACAAGATGCTGCGTGAAAACGCTATGGGAACATCTCTTTGTTGCCCGGTTGTGAAGCCTGTGCATGTCAAACCCGCCGAATACCTTCGGCTTATAACCTGTGCCAGGCATGACGTCACCGAATAAGGTGCACCTGCAGGTTATAAATAGGAGTGAACCGGAAACATCCTCAGGTCAATTTTGTCTGAAGGACGTCCAGGCACGCCAGCAGTGCGGCATCGGAACGCAGCATCTCGTTCCCGCTTTATCAGGGAACAGGGTTACAGTCAAGTAACCCAAGACGTTCCCTTTCAAAAGCTACACTCAATGCTGCGTGGAAACGCTATGGGAACGAGAATACCAACGCCGCCGCACTGCAAGTGTCTGGACCCCCAGGTTGTGTAGCGTGTGCGCACAAGCCGAGGAGGTCTCAGACCTAGCTCTGGGATGCTGACTGAAGGATCCGTGAACCCGCAGTAGCATTGACATCCAGACTATAATATCTAACAGACGTGTGTGGAGAGGACCAGCCCGCCGCATCACACACCTGCTGCTGGGGGATGCCTCTTGCCAAGGCAATTGATGAGGCAATCCCCCTGGTTGAGTGAGCCCTGATTCCCAGAGGCAAAGTGTGACCACGCGCCTCATAGGCTAGGGCAATGGCATCTCTCACCCAGTGTGACAGAGTCTGTCTAATGGCAGACCCCCATGGCAAATAAAGAACTGCTCTGACTTACGCCACTGGCTAGTGCGGTGGACGTAGATCCTAAGAGCACGTACTGGACACAGTAAGAGAAGTCTTTCCTGCTCCGGAGCTGTGAAAGGCGGAGGACAGAAGGCCTCGAGAACAACTGGGTGCATGGTCGAATGGAACCTTGGAAGATAGTTCGGGTGAGGATGCAGAATAGCTTTAGACGTAATAGCCATAAGAAAAACCATCTTAAGAGGCAGAAGCCTGACAGGCGCTGACTCTAGTGGTTCGAAAGGGGTGTCGGCCAGGCCTTTGAGTACGATAGTTAAGTCCCACAAAGGGACTGTCGCTCTAGTGGACGGCTTCAACCGTTTAGCTCCACAAATAAAACGGGCAACTAAATGGTGCTTGTCCACAGAAACCCCATCATTCAGAGCGTGACAAGCCGAAATAGCAGCTACGTACGTTCTGAGCATACTAGGGCATAAGCCCTAGGACAACCTTTCTTGCAGAAACTCCAGCACTGAAACAATCTGGCAGTGAACTGGGTCTACATGTCTTGCCATGCACCAATTTTCAAATCCACTCCATTTGAGGGCATAAGTTCTCCTAGTGGAGGGAGCCCTGGCACTTAAAATGGTTTCAATTACGCTGGCTGAAAGCCCAGCATGTCTTAGTAGGTCCGTTCAGGGGCCAAACGTGAAGGTTCCAGAGCTCGGGCCGGGGATGAAGTATTGTCCCCTGCCCCCGAGACAGAAGATCCCTCCTCACTGGAATCACGCAGGGTGAGCCGTCGAGGAGAGATATAAGATCCGAGAACCACACTCTGGTCGGCCAATGGGGCGCTATCAATAAGAGGCGCAAGCCGTGTTGACGGACCCTCGCCAAGACTCCTGGGAGCAGAACTATAGGTGGAAACGCATAAAGGCGTAATCTGAGCCACGTGTGGGCCATTGCGTCCAGACCCAGGGGAGCTGGAGGAGTCAGAGAGTAGTAAAGGGGGCATTCTGCTGCCTCTTATGAGACAAAGAGGTCCACCTCTGCTACGTAAAATCTTTCCCAGATTGTCTGACTACTTCGGGGTGGAGTTTCCATTCCCCATGTTTTACAGCTTGTCTGGATAGCAAGTCTGCTCCTACATTCATATGCCCTGGAATGTAAATCGCCCTGAGGGACAGGAACTTGTCCTGTGCCCAAAGCAGAACCTGGTGCGCTAGCTTGTTCAAGCGGCGCGAGCACAGACCACCCTGGCGATTTATGTACGAGACTACCGCAGTGCTGTCCACCCGCACTAGGACATGGTAGCCTCTCAACTGCTGGAGGAAGTGTTTCAGGGCCAGAAACAGAGCCATCATGTCGAGGCAATTGATGTGCTACGCGAGAAGATGACCTCTCCAGCTCCCTTGTGCTGGACGGCCATCCAAGACCGCACCCCAGCCCATGAGGGAAGCATCTGTCGTTAGCATCTTGCGATGACAAGATGGACCTAGAGTGGGACCCAAAGTCAGAAACTGGGGTCTGAACCACATAGAAAGGGTACGAAGCCCCCGGCGCGTAACCCTTATTAGCCTCTAGGGGTTGGCCCTTGAATGAAACCCCTTGGCTCTTAGCCACAGCTTAAATGCTCTCATGTGCAGAAGTCCCAAAGGTATCACCGTGGACGCAGCTGCCATGAGGCCCAAAGATTTCTGAAAGTGATGAACAGTGACCTTCTGGCCTAGCTTGATTTCCTTCAGGGTGTTGAGAATGGATTCGACACGTGCAGGAGACAACTGTGCCCGCATTGTGACCGAATCCCATGTGACACCCAAATATGTTGTCCTCTGAACAGGAAGGAGAACGCTTTTTGTGGCGTTGAGTCTCAATCCTAAAGAATGAAGATGGGCTAGGACGACATCCCGATGTCGAAGCGCTAGCTCCTAAGACTGGGCCAGAATCAGCCAGTCGCTTATGTAATTCAAAATACGGATGCCCTGGAGTCATAAAGGAGCCAGAGTTGCATCCATGCATTTTGTATATGTGCGGGGTGACAGAGCTAGGCCAAATGGAAGGACCCAATACTGGTAAGCTTCGCCCCCAAAGTGAACCGCAGGAACTTCCTGTGCTGTGGCAATATTTCTATATTGAGATCGATTGTCACAAACCAATCCTCTAGTTGGATTTGAGAAACAATCATTTTGACAGTCAACATTTTGAATCTGGATTTCCTGAGATAGCGGTTCAAGCCGCGAAGATCCAAGATTGGACGCAACCCTACCCCTCTCTTGGGCACCAAAAAGTACCGACTGTAGTAGCCCAACTCTCTGTCTGGGAGGGGAACATGTTCTATGGCCCCTTTGCCCAGCAGAGTCTGTAACTGCTGGGCCAGCAGGTGTGCTCGATCCGGTTTCATGGAAGTGGAAACCATGCCGTTGAAATGCGGAGGACGATGTGCAAACTGAATCCTGTAGCCTCTGCCTACAGTCCTTTGTACCCAAGGAGATACACCTGGCAGTAGTTTCCACGCTGCCAGCTTCTCCGAAAGGGGCACGAACTTCGACACTTCGGCTGGATGGGAGGGGGGGGTGTTAGGTGTTGGGAGATGAAGTGTGGCAGGAGATGCCTGAACACCCAACTTTTTATTGGAGACCGGCGCTCCCCGAAACACCAGTGGTGGCGGGGATGGAACATCGGCCTCCCGGGAGTGCCAGGGAGGAGGCCCTGTTTTGTGATGAAAATCCAGGCGCCCCTCAGGCATGAACCTCAGGGCTTCTTCTTTGAAGAGAGGAAGCTCCTCAGATCCAGTCTTTTTGAATCAGATTTTTGAGAAGTGCGGCGAGCACCACCCCAGTCTTTACGGGAGGGTGCGCGGCTGGTCACGCTCTCCTTCTGCACCTCACGCCTGATAGGGGCCAGACCTGGCCGGGGCCGGGTGGCCGATGGTCCCGGTTCTTGCGCACGGCGGGGAAGGAACCTCCCAAAGGACTGTTCATATAGCTTTGCCTCTCTAAACCTAGTGGCGGCGGAAATTAACAGCGTCGCCAAAAGGCCGGAAGGCGATATGGGGGCATCGAGGAAGACAACAAGATCCTTATCCTTGATGCCCGTGAGGTTCAGCCACTGATGCCTCTTCGTGGATACCATGGCAGCCATGGAACGGCCCACAGCACGGGCCGTCCGCTTGGTTGCACAGAGAGACAGGTCTGTGGCTAGGCGCAGCTCTGCAAACGCCTTGTCATCAATAGCCCCGCCGCTGCTCAGATCCTTCAGCAGGTCAGTCTGGTAAACCTGCAAAACCGCCATGGTGTGCAGTGAAGCAACAGCCTGTCCTGCTGCCTGAAAAGCTTTACCCACAAAAGCATGTGTCAATCTGCACGACTTGGAGGGGAGAGTAGGCTTTTTCAGGGAGGATGATGTCCCAGGAGAGAGATAGCCCGCAAGCGTCTCTTCTATCTGGGCATCATCATATAACCGCGTGCCTTCGCATCAATAATATCATTCGAATAAGTCGAAGGAACAAAAACACGCGATGAATACAGCTTGCTCCATGAAAGAGTTAATTCATCATGGACGTCAACAAAGAAGGGGAGAGAGAGACGTTGAGGCTCCTCCCCCCGGCCACCCGACAGACACCTGTCGTTCAATCTCGAACGCTTGGGGGAATATCGCTGCTGCGACGCACGCGTTATAGCCTCTAATATTTCCTCAAAAGCTCTGTCAGCACTGGAGGAGCATTGTGAGGAGGCTACTTCCATGGAAGCGAGAGAGGAAGATTCTTCCGATCCTTTACAAGAAGCGCCGGAGCGCGCTTGCGAAGCGGGAGCTAAAACTTCCTGATCCGGAGAGAGCGAGAGAGAAATCGGAAATTCCATCTCGTGCGCGTCTGCCAGATCAACACGCAAACCTCAGGAATGCGCCGCGGCTCGTGCTTTCTCTTTAAAGAAAGCGAGCCGCGCGCCTTAATAAGGAGAAGATCGCAGTACTCACATTCTCCCTGAAGCCCGAGGCGAGCGTGTTCTTCCCAAGCACTCGACAAACTCGCCATATCGGTGAGTTAATGCTGTTATTTTTATTTCGCTTTCGCTACGGCTTGTACATGCACACGCAAACACAAAGCGGTCCTGAAGACAAAAAGATCTGAGGATGTTTCCGGTTCACTCCTATTTATAACCTGCAGGTGCACCTTATTCGGTGACGTCATGCCTGGCACAGGTTATAAGCCGAAGTATTCGGCGGGTTTGACATGCACAGGCTTCACAACCGGGCAACAAAGAGATGTTCCCATAGCGTTTTCACGCAGCATTGAGTGTAGATTTTGAAAGGGAACATTGATATTGCACTATTGAACATAGGAAATAGGGTTTTTTTGTTTTGTTTTGTTTCTGTTTTGTTTGTATTGTATTGTAGCGTATGTTTTTAATGTAACTGCGTGTGTTTTCACCCAAGGATTGCTTTTTTTCAATTTCGTTGTAGCCATACAATGACAATAAATTAATCTGAATCTGAATCTGAATTAAGAAGTAAACAAGAAACTTGTGAATCTGCCATCTCAACCTTGACATCCATACAACTTCCTAAAGCAGAAACCCGACTCGGAAACTACTGTAAGAATCCCTGCTGGGAACTGAAGTCTGGCATCCCACACATAGAAAGACACTATGACAGAAAGCCCCCCAAACCCTCACCCCACAAAAACGGAAAAGGTCAAAGACATCAAATGCCCAGTTTAGAAAAAAAAGTAAGTAATAGGGGAAAAAGAGAAAATAGAAAGGTATGCAGCTATACTGTACTTAGTATAATATCATGCATGTAATGCAATGAGGTACATGTAGTATGACAGCACTTATGTTTGTAATCTAGCGTGCTATGTTGCTAGCTTAAAGTACATAACATTTGAAAGAATTTCAGGCATTATTCAGACATTTGCAGCAAATTGATGACAACCTAACTAGCACATTATCAATTTCAATAAATTTCACTTATTTATTTTTATAGAAACTGATTCATCATAACCTTGACACTTCTACCAGGTGAATTGAATAAGACTGGCAAAAAAAAAAAAAAATTAGGCTTACTATCAAAGAAAGGTTCCAGAGCATCCAACGCACCACAGCCCACCACGCACGGCCCAGAAGGCAAAGAGCCCAAAGCCACCAACTGGGCCCTACAAACTTCCCAGATCCCAATCTGATCAAGCATCTGTAAGATGTGCCAGACACAAGTCTGATCCAGAGGGGCCCCACCCACCAACCCACACCACTCATCCACTGCCAATGTTGGCAGAGGTTCAAGGCGTGGTCATAAAATTATTGCTTTTAATGTAATACTTAAAAAAAAAGTAAAAAATAAATGCAAAATGGTTATTTTTTTGGGCAAGACATTTAAGGGGAATGCACCCAAGGCTTCAATTCAATTTAATTCAATTCAATGCAATATAATTCAGCTCAATAACATTTTATTTATATAGTACTTTTAATCATTTAGTCATTGTTGCAAAGCATCTTTAGAGAATAATTTTAAAAAAGGAACTACATAGAACTTATAATTAACAGTTGGTTTCTGAAGGATAAACATACTAGAAACATGACTAGGATGGAAGTAATGTATTTATTATATATTTTTTAAATAATACAGCTAGGCTTGATATCAGTATAATTTAATCTTACTTGACTTAAAGAAAAATAGTGGTTCCTGTAGATGGACATCAGAATCTCTAGTGTTTATACAAAGTCTTTATTTATGGGGTGAAAAAATTTTACAGAGGTTCTGCAGGCTGAAATACCTTGTTGATGAGAGAGAGTTTACAGGAGAATGACCAGAGTGGTCTGAGCTGACATTAAGTTTATAAAAGTACAAATAATCACTCTTTATAACTGTTGTGAGAAAAAAGCAAGATTGGCTACAACAGCAGAAGAGCATATTAAATTCCACTCCTGTAACAGGAATCTGATACTATCACAAGAGCTGAAATTGGATAGGTGATGAATGGAAAAAGACTAGGACAGTATGTGCCCATGATAGCCCATGCTATCCACATAGTATTTGTTTAATAGACAGATCCCCCCCTCCCTCCCTCCCCCCCACACCTCTCTTTGTTTACAGGTACAGTATCTAAGGTTCTTGCTCACCTGCATAGCTAGCAAGAAGTGTTGAAAACCATTCTGTTTAATCCTGAAACTCTACTTGTTTTATACAAGTTATTTTAAAAGGAAAAATACTCTAAACAGACCTAACATACTGGCTAAACAAGTAATCCAGATTTATTTGCCACAGTTTGTTCTCGTCTTTTCTTAGTTTGTGAGCAAGGCTGATAAATGGGATAATATCTCCAGAAAAAAAAAGAGAAAAAATTAGGGGCAGGGGTAGATCACTCATTAAGGCATTGTGCTATGGTTTGGATGGTCCCGGGACCAAACAATAAGTTATCACAGTTGGGCCCTTATGCAAGTCCCTTAACCTTTACCTGCTTGAATGTACTGTATAATGTGAAAAATTTAAGTCGTCTGGATAAGGGCTTCTGCCAAATGCTGTAAATGTAAAATGTCAAATCAGTTCAGCTGACCAAATCGGATCATTGTGTACCTTTAATTAAATTCTCTAGAGAAAACCTGAGCAGAAGGAGGAATGTAGTCTACAGTATCTAAGTATATTTTACAGATATTTGCCAGTTGCCAACAGAAAAAGCAGTGTTGAAAATTCTCTATTATGCCTGCTCTGAACTCAGGAGATCAGATCTGTCTATGTCATCTTTTGACAATGCATCTATGTTCAGCTCTCCAAGCACTTCCACAGATACACCACCAGTGCATATATGCTGAATCTCCCAGTGGTCATTAACTTTTTCTATTCCAGTCTTCATTTGCTGTATGATGTAGAATTTTGAATGCAAATGGGAAATAAATGGCCCAGAGGATGGAAAAAAGTCTTAAAATCCCTTAAGGATCTGAGGTGAATTGCCTGATCACTCAGCTGGGCAGAGGGAAGATTCCCTGCAACAGAAGAGCAAGGCCATGAAGGAAGAGGTTGTAGGAAAATAATCTGAGCCTGACTGAAAATAGTCCTTGTGTCAAAAGGACATAACTGAGCAGGAACAACTGATTGCCCTTGTCAGATATCGATGGCCAGCACTGTCCTTGGACCATCAAGAGAATAACCACAATCAATCTGAAGATGAAGTTTCTTGGTGCACTGAACACATATGCATCCACCATACAGTATATACAAAGTTAGATGAAGAGCCTATGGTGAGAATATGCAGACTCTCCTTGTAAGCTTGTATATACTGTAGGCAGCACAAAGTGTTCTATTTCAATTTATCTGTGCTGGTTGACTTTTTCCCGACCTCCAACATCATGAAGCACAAAAAGACTGTAGCACCTTGTACTCAGAGGTATAGTGCTGGGTATACACTCAAAAAAAAAAAATAACTGTGCTTTACTCAGGCTTTCTTTTTTTTTTTAGTGAAGCATTTCTACATTTAAAAATATTGAACACATAAAAGTTGCAAAACCATATAAATATACTTCATAAGTTGAGCAAAAGTCAGTAAAAAGAAATTTAGCAGACCTTAAATAATTAAATTTGACATATACGGTAAAATTGAGTAAATGTAATAAAAAAAAAAAATTGCATACTGATCTACGTATGCCATTCAAGGCAAAGCCGGATTTGTGATGAAAATTCTCTTGAAAAAAGACATGAAACCAATTGACATTTGCAGAAGACTTCAAGCACAGTATGTTGATAAGACTCTTACCTACAGTAAAACATTTGTCCGTGAATTATGATCTTGGCTGATGTAGCTTGGAGCCCAATGCATTCCGGTAAACATTCCAGTGGAATGCTTTTAGGAAAAACAGATCAACAAAAGTAATTTTGTTCTTGCAGGACACTGCATTCACTCATAACTGTGTTCTATTATTCTGCACAATCAAAAGTCTCGCTTTGACTTGAACACCCCTTGTATAAAAATGACACCAATTTTATTTACACATTAATCTAATTACTATCTATTTTTAAAATGTAATATCTATTTTCAACTTTATATAGTGGAAAATTTTGGAACAATTGGAATATTGTGAAAAAAATAAATTTTCTTTTTAAATTTAATTTAAAAAGTGAAACTCTATTCTATAGTAGATCAATTATATGTAAAGTGAAATATTACCAAACTTGTTTGTTTTAAGTTCTAAAGTATCTCAAACTATTAGAATATTTAACATCGAGATTCAATAACTTACAATTCATACAGTATAAATGCTGTGTAGCTTGAGACCTAGTTCATTTCACACATGGGGAAGTTTTCCAGAAGATAATCATCAACACCATCCACGAGGAGGTTAAATCCACAGAAGGTGATTTATGGAAGTATATTTACTTAATGTTGACTGGAAGTTAACTGGATGAAAAGTGTGGTTGGTAGGAAAAGGTGCACAAGTAACAGGGATGACCACAATCTTAAGAAAATTGTCAAGCACAGCTGATTCAAGAACTTGGGAAAGTTTCACAAGGAGTGGAGTGAACCTTGAGTCAGGTCATCAAAAGCCACCAAGCACAGATGCCTTCAAGAAATACCAGTGTTGCATTCCTAGTAGCAAACAACCCCTCAACCAGAGACAATATGAGAAGTGTCTTAACTGGCCTAAGGAGAAAAAGAAACGAATGCCATACCACACTGATGCAGTAAGAGTCCCAAACAAGTACTGAAAACGTCTCGGTTACTTAGCTGTAACCCTGTTCCCTGATAAAGCGGGAACGAGATGCTGCGTGAAAACGCTATGGGAACATCTCTTTGTTTCTGGTTGTGAAGCCTGTGTATGTCAAAACCGCCGAATACTTCAGCTTATAACCTCTGCCAGGCATGACATCACCGAATAAGGTGCACCTGCAGGTTATAAATAGGAGTGAACCGGAAACATCCTCAGGTCAATTTTGTCTGAAGGACGTCCAGGCACGCCAGCAGTGCGGCATTGAAATGCAGCATCTCGTTCCCGCTTTATCAGGGAACAGGGTTACAGCTAAGTAACCCGAGACATTCCCTTTTAAAAGCTACACTCGATGCTGCGTGAAAACGCTATGGGAACGAGAATACCAACGCCGCAGCACTGCAAGTGTCTGCATCGCCAGGTTGTGTAGCGTGTGCGCACAATAGCCAAGGAGGTCTCAGGCGTAGCTCTGGGATGCTGACTCAAGGATCCACGAGCCCGGAGTAGCATTGACATCTGGACCATAAAATCTAACAAATGTGTGTGAGGACCAGCCTGCCGCATCACACACTTGCTGCAGGGGGACACCTCTTGCCAGAGCAATTGATGAGGCAATCCACCTGGTTGAGTGAGCCCTGATTCCCAGAGGCGAAGTGTGACCATGCGCCTCATAGGCTAGGGCAATAGCATCTCTCAACCAGTGTGACAGAGTCTGTCTAGTGACGGCGGCCCCCTGGATGCGACGCCCATGGCAAATAAAGAGCTGCTCTGACTTACGCCACTGGCTATTGCGGTGGAGATAAATCCGAAGAGCACGTACTGGAGACAGTAAGTGAAGTCTTTCCTGCTCCGGAGCTGTGAAAGGCGGAGGACAGAAGGCTTCGAGATCGACTGGGTACATGGTCGAGAATGGAACCTTGGGAAGATAGCTCGAGTGAGGATGCAGAATAGCTTTGACTAGCCTAGGGGCAAAGTCTAGGCAGGATGGGGAGACTGACAGAGCCTGCAGCTCACCAATCCTCTTCAAAGAAGTAATAGCCATAAGAAAAACTATCTTAAGAGACAGAAGCCTGACAGGCGCTGACTCTAGTGGTTCGAAAGGGGTGTCAGCCAAACCTTCGAATACGATAGCTAAGTCCCATGAAGGGGCCGTCGCTCTAGTGGGCGGCCTCAACCGTTTAGCTCCACAAATAAAACGGGCAACTAAATGGTGCTTTTTCATAGAAAACCCATCGGTCAGAGCGTGCCGAAATAGCAGTTATGTATGTTCTGAGAGTACTAGGGCATAAGCCAGAGGAAACTTTTCTTGCAGAAACTCCAGCACTGAAACAATCTGGCAGTGGACTAGGTCTAAATGTCTTACCATACACCAACTTTCAAATCCACTCCATTTGAGGGCATAAGTTCTTCTAGTGAAGGGAGCCCTGGCACTTGAAATGGTTTCAATTATGCTGGCTGGAAGACCAGCATGTCTTAGTTGGTCCCCTTCAGGGGCCAAACGTGAAGGTTCCAGAGCTCGGGCCGGGGATGAAATATTGTCCCCTGCGCCTGAGACAGAAGATCCCTCCTCACTGGAATCACCCAGGGTGAGCTGTCGAGGAGATATATTAGATCCGAGAACCACACTCTGGTCGGCCACTGGGGCGCTATCGATAAGAGGCACAAACTCTTGAACTATCAGAGGAAATGCATAAAGGCGTAATCTGGGTCACGTGTGGGCCATGCCGTCCAGACCCAGGGGAGCTGGAGGAGTCAGAGTAGTAAAGGGGGTGGAGTTTCCAGTCCCCATGTGTCACAGCTTGTCTGGATAGCAAGTCCGCTCCTACATTCATGTACCCCGGAATGTAAATCGCTCTGAGGGACAGGAACTTGTCCTGTGCCCGCAGCAGAACCTGGTGCGCTAGATTGTCCACCCTTGCAATTTATGTACAAGACTACCACAGTGTTGTCCACCCGCACTAGGACATGGTAGCCTCTCAACTGCTGGAGAAAGTGTTTCAGGGCCAGAAACAGAGCCATCATTTCGAGGCAATTGGTGTGCCATGCGAGAAGATGACCTCTCCAGCTCCCTTGTGCTGGACAGCCATCCAAGACCGCACCCCAGCCCGTAAGGGAAGCGTCTGTCGTTAGCATCTTGCGACGACAAGACGGACCTAAAGTAGGACCCAAAGTCAGAAACTGGGGTCTGAACCACATAGAAAGGGTACGAAGCCCCGGCGCGTAACCCTTATTAGCCTCTGGGGATTGGCCCTTGAGTGAAATCCCTTGGCTCTTAGCCACAACTGAAAATGTGCAGAAGGCCCAAAGGTATCACCGTGGGCGCAGCTGCCATGAGACCTAAAGATCTTTGAAAGTGATGGAGTCACTTTCTGGCCTAGCTTGATTTCCTTCAGGGTGTTGGAGGATGGGTTTGATACAAGTGGGAAACAGCTGTGCCCACCTTGTGATCGAATCCCATGTGACACCCAAATATGTTGTCCTCTGAACAGTGGTGTTGAGTCTCAATTCTAAAGAATGGAGATGAGCTAGGATGACATCCCCATATCAAAGCGCTAGCTATTAAGACTGAGCTAGGATCAGCCTGTCGTCTATGCAATTCAGAATACGGATGCCCTGGAATCATAGAGCCAGAGCTGCATCCGTGCATTTTATATGTGCGGGGTGACAGGGCTAGGCCAGATAGAAGGACCCAATACTGGTAAGCTCCGTCCCCAAAAGCAAACCTCAGGAACCTCCTGTGTTGTGGCAATATTTCTATATGAAAATATGCGTCATTCAGGTTGACCGTCACAAACCAAACCTCTGGTTGAATTTGAGAAACAATCATTTTGGCTGTCAACATTTTGATGTTCAGCCCAAGAAGATGTAAAATTGGACGCAACCCCCCATCTCTCATCTGGCAGGGGAACATGCTCTATGGCCCCTTTTGCCAGCAAACTCATTCTGTAACTGCCAAGTCAGCAGATGCGCTCGCTCCGGTTTCATGGAAGTGAAGACCAATCCTTTCAAAAAGCGGAGAATGATTGGGGGGTATTAGGTGTCCGGCATCCTGAAACAAGGCAGGAAGGAACCGAGCACCTAACATTTCGCTGGAGACCGCTGCTTCCCGAAACACCAGTGGTGGCGGAGATTAGACAATGTCCCCCATAGGGTCTTTATCCCTTATTGGAATTTTTACACATCCCTCCCCAGGGGGAGACACCCCCGTGGTCCTGGGCACGTCAACCTGAGGACTTCCTTTTTGGTGGAGAAAATGCTCCTCAGGTCTGGTGCTTTTTTTTTTTTTTTCTCTTTGAGGTGGATTGCGAAGCGCGATGAGTCCTTCCCCTGTCTCTACGAGGGGGTAGCTGGCTCGGCACACTCTCCTTCTCCGCCTCACGCCTCATGGGGACCAGACCTGGCCGTCTGCTTAGTGGCACAGAGAAATAAATCTGTGGCTCGGCGCCATCAATAGACCCGCCAGTGCTCAGAACTCTTAACAGGTGAGCTTGGTATGTCTGCAAAACTGCCATGGTGTGCAGGGCAGCACCAGCCTGACCCACTGCCTGAAAAGCTTTCCCCACAAACGAAGATGTTAATCTATACGGCTTGGTGGGCAATGTGGGCTTTTTCAGGGAGGATGAGCTCCCAGGAGAAAGATAGCTCGCAAGCGTCTCTTCAATCTGGGGTATCATCATAAAACAGGGGATGAATAAGGCTTATTCCATGAAAGAGTTAACTCGTCATGGCGGTCGCCAAAAAAAGTGGGGGGGATGGCGGGAAACCCTCGTTGAGGCCCCTACCCTGGCCACCCGACAGAAACCTGTTGTCTAACTTTGAGCGCTTGGGGATAAAAAAAAAAATCTTTTATTTATTTATTTTTGTGGCGAGAGAGGAAATCTATTCGGCCCCTTCACAAAAAGCGCGGAAGTGCGCTTGAGAAGCAGACGCTAAAACTTCCTGAGAGCGCGAGAGACAGGGGGAATTCCGTCTCATGCGCGTCTGCCCAATCGGCACGCTATCTCCATGGAAGCAAGTGAGGAAGTCTCTTTCCACCGCTCACAAGAAGCGCCGGTACGCACTTGAGAAGTGGACGCTAAACACTTCCTGATCCGGCGAGAGCGCGAGAGAAAGGGGGAATTCCGTCTCATGCGGGTCTGCCAGATCGGCACGCTATGTCTATGGAAGCAAGAGAGGAATCTCTTCCATCTGCTCACAAGAAGCGCTGGAGCGTGCTTGAGAAGCGGACGCTAAAAACCTCCTGATCCTGGGAGAGCGCGAGAGAAAGGGGGAAATCCTGTCTCATACGCACGCAAGCCCCAGGAATGCGCTGTGGCTCGCGAAGTGCCTTTATCGGTAAGTAAAGTTTTTCTTTCCTACCGTGATTCTGTTGCTCACACACACGCAAACACAAAGCAGTCTTGAAGACGAAAAGATCTGAGGATGTTTCCGGTTCACTCCTATTTATAACCTGCAGGTGCACCTTATTCGGTGACGTCCTGCCTGGCAGAGGTTATAAGCCGAAGTATTCGGCGGTTTTGACATACACAGGCGTTTTCACGCAGCATCGATACCTGATTTTTTTTCTTCATTAGCTGTAAGCTGTTCTCATCAACATGAAATAATAAAAAAGGCTTGAAAGAGCTTCACTTTTTAAAAGAATTTAGTTTTTTATACTCTGTGCCTAAACATTGCTGGAGCCAAACATCGTATCGCACTTTCTGCTGTTCAAACCTGGTTTTGTCTATGTTTCCTCCTTAAAGTGTCGAGGTGGACTGTTACAAATGTGTTGGTTTGGTTGCATTTAGTGAGGAATACATTAAGACCATTAAGCCTTCAGAAGCTGGACATGCCTTTCTTTGCCAAATTTGAGAGAAAAAAGGTTTTGCCGCTACTCTGTAAAAAAAAAAAAAGAAAAGACAACTTAACATAAAAAAGGTTAGTAACAAGTTACACTGCTTTTTTAAGTTTACTTAACTTTTAGAGAAATTTGCTGGCCAAAAAAATCAGTTTACATTTTACTCAGTTGAAAATCTTAAGTTAACACAACTTACTGTATAATTCAAATATTTAAGTCAGCTCAAGTAGTATTGGTTGTGGACTCAATTATATTTCCCTAGGGTTGACTTTGCCCAACTTTTCATCTATTTAATAAAGTAAGTTGTCTCCCATTGTAGCCCATTGATGTAGTTGGTTCAAGTGATTGTTTTTCTATAAAAACAAGTTGGCCTACCAATACAACGACAATTAAAACACACAAACATTACTTAGAAAAAAGTTTTCTTCCAAAACTAACAAAGTTCAACAGTGAATTGCATAAAACAGGACAATACAGGTTCTATTTTGCTTAAAGCTCAGTAAATACCTGGATAATACCAGATGGTTATCAGACTGATTCTTTTTTATTACAATATTATTTTAAATGTTAGACACAAAATTTATTTTGAATGGGGCAGACATAAAAAAGGTAACAGGAGTTTGCAATACAATATTAATTCATTCAACATTTATCTAATTGGGTTTTTTACAGTGCACCTGCCGATCGGTCTATTTGCACACACACCAAAATATGGTCTTGTTTGAATAGTTAAAATAATCGGAAAGATCAAGCGAATTATTCAAACAAAAATTATCTTTCAGAACAAATGACATGCTAGCTACTGTAGAAGCAGCTCAGGTAACCACAGCTCAGTGCCCACATCCTCTTAATGGGGTAAATTTACAGTATACTAATTTCATTACAATGCCAAAAAGTTACTTACTATTGTTGCTTATTTTAGCAGATTCCTGAATGCTTCATTTTTTCAACAAGGTACTGTTCCTGAAAGAAAATACACACAGGATGTAAAAGTGGTCATTCTGACATCCTGTGATAGAAGATGATGGAGGAGCTCAATCTTCACCACCAGACATTATTTGCTTTGCCATTGTCCTAAAGGAAAATGTTTTTGTTGAAAGTATCAGTGACCTTCCGAGTGCATTTCCTCTCCTCTTTGGCCTTTAATGTGTCTGGAACATTGAGTACCCAAAAGAATTTGGAAGAGAATACACCTTTGAGGTAATACAGAAAGTCTTTTTTAGGCTTCGCACCTACTGCTCAGCAAGACTGCAATCTCTAAATAACAAGCTCCTGGTGTAATCTTCCTGGAGTTCTTGGTTTTGTAGGAATTGCTTGAGAAAAAAAAAAAAGAATATTAGCATGTCTACTTTGAGGCTGAAACAATGTTGCAAAAAAACAAACAAAACAACAACAACAACTGTTTACGGTTGGTTTACATTTGTAGGTTGCATGTTATTCTTTATGTAATGTATGCAAATGCTTATCCTGTGAGGTTTTATGTTCTGCGTGATCTGACATTCTGTTTTTTCTTTTTGTTCAGACCTAAATAAATATTTTTTTTATATGCATTGTGTGGGCACATACTGTAGGGGTGCCATTTTATTCAAAATTAAAGAAGGTTAAAGGATTAATGAAGCATTTGTGTCAAACACGAAAAAACTTGGCCCGTACACCTGGAGGTTATAAATAGGTCTGAACCAGAAACATCCTCAGGTCAATTTGTCTGAAAGGACGTCCAGTCATGCCTACAGGTCGACATTAAAGCGCAGCACCTCATTCCCGCTTTTCAGGGAACAGGGTTACAGCAAAGTAAACAGACATGTTCCCTTTCAAAAGCTACACTCGATGCTACGAGAATACCAACGCCGCAGCACTGGAATTTTCTGGACCCCAGAGATGTGTAGCGTGTGGGCACAATCATCAAAGAAGTCTAGAACTGATTGTGGGATACTGACTCTAGGACCGTAAGCATGGAGTAGCATGAATATCCAAACTATAAACTCTGAGAAAAGTGGGCGGAGGGGACCAGCTTACCGCATCACACACTTGCTGCAAGGGAACCCCTTGAAAACCCTTTAGTTGAATGGGCCCTAACTCCTAGAGGTGAAGTGTGACCATGCACCTCATACCCTAGGGATCCCTCACCCTTTTAATGTGACTTACTGTAGATTGTCTAGTGGCAGCCGCACACCCGGTTGCGGCATAACATATAAAGCACTGCTCCTCTTTGCGTCACTGACTAGTGCAGTGGAGATAAATCTGTAGAGCTCGTACTGGACACAATAAGTGAAATCCTTCCTGCTCCTGAGCATTAGACGGCGGAGGACAGAAGGTTTCAGAACAACTGGTTGCATAATCAAAAATGGAACTTTCTGAAGATAATTCGGGTGAGGAAGCATAATAGGCACAAGTCCTAGAGGTTCAAAAGGGGCCTCAGCCAACCTTTGAACACAATAGCTTTGTCCCATAAAGGGACTGTTGTCCTATGTCTGAGGACAGTTTCTCATGCAGGAACTCCAGCACTGAGACAGTCTGGCAGTGGACTGAGTCTACATGGTTTGCCATACGTCCAAAATCATCCCGCCTGAGGGCATAAGTACTTCTGTTTGAGAGAGCCCTAGCACTTGGAATAGCTTATATTAGCTTAGCTGGAAGACCAGGATCTCTTAGAAATGTGAATCGCCTTTAGGGACAAGAACTTGTCCTAAGCCTGAAGCAAAATCTGCTGCGCTAGCTTGATCAAGCGGCGTGGATGCAATTCGCCATGGCGATTTATATACTGTAGGAGATTTCCATTGTGCTGCCCATACTAGGACATGGTAGCCTCTTAGCTGGAGGAAGTATTTCAGGGCCAGAAATAAGCCATTGTTTTGAGGCAACTGGTAGGCCATGCAAGAAGATGACCTTTCCAGATCCTTTGAGCTGGATGGCCATCCAAGACTGCACCCCAACCCATGTTCCCTATACCCAGCAAAATCTATAATTAGCAAAATGTGCTCGTTCCGGTGTCACAGAAGTGAAGACCACGCCATTGTAACACGGAGGACGATGCACAGGTTGGATCCTCTGAGCCCAAGAAGATATACTTGGTAGTAGCTTAGCAGCTTCCACGCTGCCAATTTCTCTGAAAGGGGTACAACACTAGGTTGAGGGGGGGGGGGGGTTTGGGGGCTAACACTTCGTTGGTGACCACTCTTCCAAGCACCAATGGTGGCGGAGATTTCGGCGGCCTCCTGAGACACCCTCATGGTCCTGGCATTTCACCAGCCTCAGGACCTCTTTTTTGAGGAGATCATGCTCCTCAGGCCGGTCTTTTAAAGGCAGACTGAGAAGCACGGCGAGTCGTACCCCAGTCTTTACGAGGGGCCATGTTCTTCTTCTGCGCTTCACGCCTCACTAGAACCGGACCTAGTCGGGACTGGGTGGCCAACAGTCCCAACTCCTGAGCACGGCGGGGAAGAAACCTCAGAAAAGCCTCCTAGGAGCATTTTGCCTCCCGAAACCTATTGGTGACGGTATTCACAGCATCATCGAATAGGCCGGAAGACGAGATAGAATGTCCTTGTCCTTGATGCCAGTGAGGTTCAGCCACAAATGTCCCTCCGTGGCAACCATAGCAGCCATGGAACGGCCAATGGTATGGGCCGTCTGCTTTGTGGCATGGAGAGACAAATCCATTGCTCGGCAAAGCTCTGAAAAAGCCTACTGGTGGCCTACCCGCCAGTGCTCAGGTCCTTCAGTAGACCAGCCTGGTATGCCTGCAACACCGCCATGGTATGCAGTGCTGCACCGGCCTGACCTGCTGACTGGAAAGCCTTCCCCACTAGCGAAGATGTTAGTCTACATGGCTTAGTGGGGAGTTTAGGCTTCTTTAGCGTAGATGAGCATCCAGGAGAGAGATAGCTTGCAAGCGTCTCCTCAATCTGGGGCATCATCATGTAGCCCCGCGTGCTTGCATCAACGATCGTTGAATAAATCGACATCGTTGTCACAAATATGCGGAGCGAATAAGCTTTGCTCCGTGAACGAGTTACCTCATCATGGACATCACCAAAAAAGTGGAGGGACTTTCGTTGAAGTCCCTCACCTCGGCCACCCAACAGAAACCTGTCGTCCTGAGGCCATTTGAGATGTAGGCGTTTGACTGCAATGGTTACCACCTCCAGTAATTCCTCATACTCTCGCTCACCACGAGAGGAGCATCCCGGGGTGGTAAATTCACTGGAGAGAAGGGAGGAGGTCTCCGGCGCCCGATCAGAAGAGGCATCGAGATACGCTTCAGAAGCGGACGCGGGAATTTCCTAATTCGGTGAGAGAAAGCTGAAGGAAACACAAAGCTGAAGGAGGCTGGGTAACAGTTACCAGTTAGCTAACAGTTAGCTACTAGCTGCTAATGACTAACCTAGCGTTCTTTAGCATTTAGTTGTGAACTATAATATAACTAAATATTGATGACATAATTGTGAATTAGAAGACTCTTTCCTATGTTTTCCTCCTTTGTTTTGTTCATTTCCAGTTTCTGGGTTATGACTGGCACTTCAGAATGGGAAAATGCCCATCTTCAAAGGGGAGTTTGGAAAGTGGAGAGAAGATTGAGGTGATAGATAGATGATTAGATAGATAGATAGATAGATAGATAGATAGATAGATAGATAGATAGATAGATAGACAGACAGTCAACTGTTTGTTAGTGTTTGAGGTAACCTGATTTTTTTTCTATTATTATAGAGAGAGAGAGAGAGAGAGAGAGAGAGAGAGAGAGAGAGAGAGAAAGTTGTTTATGTTTTTAATTAAGTGGTTTAAGGTTAAGGCAGATTGATATAATTTTCTTTTTATTATTATTATTATTATTATTGTTGTTGTTGTTGCCGTTGTTGCTGGTGTTACTAATACTACTACTGCTAGTGCTATTACTGCTACTGTACATTTGGTTGTAAATTAATGCATAACAAACAAATGGATAAACTATTTAATCTGTAATGCAGGTATTATAAAAATATCTAACAATCAATAAAAAGGGCAGAATAACAAAGAAGACAGCAAAACCTTTTTCATGCTTCAGGCGATTATTTTTCTTTTTAATATGTGTTTTTCTCTTTTATAGCAGGTCTACATCTAATTTTCATCAATAGATTTGCACAAATCTTGTTCTAACCCATGTACCCCCTGCCATTTCTCTGTCAAAGTATCATTTTTGACACTTTCTGTATGAATATATGTAAAAATTAATATATAAAAATGTAAATTTTCTGATAGAGGATCTTTATTCAAAGTATCACTAGCACATTTATCAAAGCTGTAAGATTAGGGGATTTGTGTGTGTTCTGATGAACAACAATTTATCCTACAGATGACATAGAAATGGAAGTTTGCATACAAAAAAATCTATTATCTAAGCAATATGTCGAACACACCAAAGTGAGCAGGACAGATGATATTAAAGACACTGAATTTCCTCAATACAGCAGACATTTTTTAAAGTAAAAACCAACAAATCACATCAAGCTTTTGCAATGAGTCTTACTAACATTGTCTTTTTAATCCCTTAACAAACACAATTACATTTCAAAACTAACCGGAAGCTTTTCATGATGTCATTTAACATTAAACATACAGAACTCTATATACTGCATATGATTTAAATTACAATGTGTAGTGGAAATAAAGTTATGAGTAGTAATGTGCCAGATTACAAACCAGAAGTTTTGACATCAGGCTGCTTATGCATCAAACTGTGGGCGCATCTTAAATCGACAACTGTACAGAATTCGTTGAAACTTTTGCAGTAGTTAGATATTTGCCTGAAGTTAAACCTGTTTCGTAAGTGAAATTAAAATGATGTTATGAACAGTTTTGTCTCATCATCTCATTGTGGGAATCATGGAGGTGCAAAGCAGTGATGCTAACCATTAAGCCACCATGCCACCTGAACAGCTGTGTGCCGGATTTAATAATCTATTAAAAATAAGCTACTACTAATAAGCTGCTTGCTAAAGTGAATATTTTTATTCGGATTAGTTCATATTTTTACCACAGAAATAATAGTGCTGAAGTGGTATAAATAAATTTTAAAGTGCTGGAGTTGTTTTAAGACAAAACTTAATCTTTATACAATCTGCTGTACTTTTTCAATTTCTTGTCTGTGATCACGATCTGATTACAGAAGAGGGAGTCTATTTAACTGATGACAACTTACAACTTAGAATAAACAAGGCATAAGATACTTAACCTCACTACTTCATATTTCTTATTATTAATAAAAAAGGCATAGAGTTCTGCCATACAGAAAGACAGGCAGACATGTAGGCAGGCTTCAACCTGAAATAATAATAAGATCACTGATTACAATAAAGCCGATCAGCTTATTTTTAAGTTGAACCTTTTAACTACTTCTACAAACTCTTTTTCTGTCAACGACAGATACAGCACTGATTCATTAATATAAACATTACAGTATTACTCATTGGTAACTTTGTTATTGATTATTTTCTTTTAACTTTTCCAAATGTTTTGATACTTACTGATTAAACCAACCGACCACAGCTTAATGTAAAATTGCAATTCCAAAACCTGATTAGAGGGTGGGGTAAATTCAGACATTGAGAGTGTTTGCATACACTCTTTTCCAAGTCTATAACAATAACACTAGATGGTAGATAGTGGTTTCCCTTGTTTTTGGAATGCTGGGCTGTTATGCATCAGTTTGAAATGATGGAGTTAGCTGGCAACATTTGTCTCACAGGAAGCGGTTAATTCCTCATTGGTTAATAGCAATTGTATAGTAGCATAGTGTTAGATATAGGGAATTATATAGAGAAATAAAGAAGGTTTTTACTCTCAGAACGGTGTTCTATTATTCTGCACAGTCAACTTGACTTTGACTTGAACATCCTTCATAATTGTGAAGTATTTTTTTATATAAAAAAAAAACCTTGTCCGACTTCGAAATCTCATGTGTTAGTCTATGTGTGTATGTGTGTGACTGCCTGTGTGTTTCCCTGCTACATTCAACCAGACTATCTGCAAAGCTGGAAGCAGACCTCATCATCCTCTCCTTTATTGATAGTAAGTAATAACTGTATATGAATGTGTGCAACGGCCTGCAACGCCATTAATCCAAACAAAAGCACTCACAAAAATTTCGGTACGCTTCTTTAATTTTCCAGTACTGACAAATTGAGATAACGGGTAAGCCATATATAATAGACATAAAGCTTATTTAAAATGGGGACCATACTGTGCAATACCATTACAGCAAAACAAAAGTAATACTGATAAAGCAGAAATGATGATAATGTTGAATTACCCATGTAGGAGTTCAGTTTAACGTTCTGTTTATTGAGCTCTGGTGTATACAGATTGCCAAAAAAAGCATATGAGAGGGGAAATCAGTTTTTCTGTGTCTAAATATATTACCTTTATGGGTAGGATCTTGGGTTTATTTAGAGATACTGAAGAACACAGGTTAGATTGACAGCTTAGTACTTCAGTTCCTGAAAGGTTACAAGTTCAAAAATTAAGACAGGAACTTTTGTAAAACAAACCAAAAAAAGTTATTATTTTTTATTTTTTTATTTATTTTTCAAAAGCCGCAGGCTCTCTAAATTTATATTCTTACCCATATGACCTTTTTTCATAAGAGTAAAAGTGAAGAAAATGTTTAACAAAAGCCTGCCACAGCGAATATTTTATTAAAAGAAAATACTAAAACTTAACAAATAACTACTATAAATACTATAAACAACTTAAACACAACTTACAAGAGAAATATGCACTGTCTTTCTCTCACTCATTTTCTATACTGCTTATCTGGTACAAGATCATGAGACACCTGGAACCTATCCCTGGGGGCAGGGTACCACCCGAGCAATTGACTGTCCTTTCTGCTGCAGTCAGGGGTTGCTTTTGCTTTTTGAAAGCCAATGCAGGGCAAGAATGAGGAGAAGCTTCTTCCTGTAGGCCATTCGGGGCCTGAACATGGATAATACCTTTTACTGATCCTCTGACCGCTCAGACAACAACCACCTGCAGTACATTACATTATTGATAATAATATTGATACAAAAGAGTTTCAGTGAGAATGAAAGGTGTACAAGACAGTAGTGAGACCAGCGATGCTCTAAAGAAACAGTGAGAGATGAAGATGTTGAAGTTCTATTTGGGAGTGACAAGGATGGATAGGAATGAGTCCATCAGAGGGACAACCTATGTGAGATGTTTTGGAGACAAAGTAAGAGAGGCCAGATTGAGTTAGTTTGGACATGTTCAGAGGAGAGATTGTGAGCATATTTCACCTGGGCTGGAAGGCCCTCAGTACTCACTATTCGGTGGCCTGTAAAAGAGTCATGGAAACCCTGGCCAGTGAGTACGTCCTTTCTTAATGCATATTCAATCTCGTGTCTTGTTTCAACAAACTCTGTGAACATTGACTCAGCTATGCCAAGAAGGAAGCTGCCTGCCACATGCTCTTGTGCACCCTCTGCCACCTCTGCCTCAATGCAGCACACCTCACACTCTCGCCACCGTCACCCCCCAAAAAACGCTGCGGTAATCAGAAAAGCTTTTCCGCATTTCTTAAATAAATGTTAAAGTAAATGGACTCTCCTTGCTGCTAGATGCAGGAAGTGTCATCATGGTCAAAGACCACTGGGGTAAATACAATTTTAAAGGGGGTATCATTCCTGAATTGCTTGTCCCTCTACTCCTAGGTTGTGACTGGCCCGTCACAAGTATTAATACAACTGACATGGCTGGTGCAGAGTCCGGATGATGAAGTCGGCGCAGAGGCTGAAGGTAAGGCTAAGTAAAGCGTGGTGGCAGCTGCAAAAAGAGCAGAGTCGGGAACAAATGGTGGAGTTTCAGGGTGAAGCCAATGCACCGCCGAGGCCCCAGCCCGCCTCCTACTTCATAATAAAGAACCATCTGCTCCAAATGCTGTGACGAGGTGAGCTGTGTGATCTCATAGAGATGCCTCAAGCCAATATGGACACTGTCATGCACCTTTCTCATTCAACACATTTCGAGGTAACCTGGGAGCAAACAATACAATTGAGAAAATATGGGATCACTTTCATTGGCCAGGGCTCAATGCTGGAATTAAAAACTTCTGACAGTGCTGCTTAGTGTGCCAGCAGACAGCGCTGACAAAATCGGGCCCCACCATGCTGATTCCCCTGCTGATCATTAGCGTTCTGTTCGAGTGGATGGTATGAACATCATCTGTCCACTTCCCAAATTAACAAAAGGGCTCAAATTTATCTTGGTCATTGTCGATTATGTGACACGGTATCCAGAGGCTGTGACGCTGTGAAAAGCAACATCAAAGAACAATGCCAGAGAGCTGGTCCAGCTTTTCAGCCGTGTCAGACTTCCAAAGGAGATCCTGGCTGATTAAGATCCTGACTGATTAAGATCCTGATGCTCTTTATGTCAAAATTAATGTGTGATATGTGTTGGCTGTTGCAGATAAAGCAGATCCGCACGTCAGTATACCACCCACATAAAGACAGCCTTGTTGAGCCATTCAATCAAACATGAAAAAGGATGCTGCCTTGATTGGTGCATAAAGGGGGAAGAATTGGGACCAACTGATTTTGCACGTGCTGTTTGCAGTGTGAGAAATGCCGTGCATCCCCTTTGAGCTTCTGTTCAGACGGGTCCACATGGTCTGCTGGACGTGGCAAGGAAGCTTAGGAGGACCATCCTTCACCTGTCTGGTCTGTAGCATTAGTTTAATACATAAAAGACCTGCAAGCTAACATTCTCTAACATTCAGCTGTTCCTCCTATTATACAGTACAACAGCACAAGTGAACACAAAGCTGTGAACATATGTGCCTATGGCCGGCCGCCGCACCCAAACGAGTTTTAGATCTGCGATCGAGTGCTCCTGCTCCTCCCCAGTGAGAACATCAAATTCCGGCCCGCTGGCAGGGACCATTCACTGTGGTAGAAAAAGTCAGGCCGGTGAATTACAGATTGCAAAAAGCAAGTAAATGCAAAAGCACTGAGTTGTATCATATATTTTGTTGAAACATCAGTGCATTGAACTGATACCAAGCACCGTACTAAGCCTTAGAAGCCGCTGTAATGACATTAATGCAGAAGTCAAAAGCATGCTCCAGCTTGGCATCATAGTCATTTTTATATTAACATAACTTTTTATTTTATTTTAGTATTTTATTTAAATTTATTATTTTCATTTATTTTTGCTTTATTTTCTTTTCAGTTGCAAAAATAATTTTTCATGTGTGTGTTCGTGTGTGTAAATTTTGGTTTGAATTCATTTTAAATAAGCTAATTTTAAAAATGGATACCAATATTTAAGCAACTCGTTGCCACATTGGGACTTAAGGCAGGATGCAAGTTTTTAAAGAGAGTATTCTGTAGAACAGCTATAAAACAGAAACGATACATGAAAGCTATACAACATTAAAATTATGATTATGGCTGGGCTAGAAACTATACTTGTATAATAAGGCTAATTTGAAAAAAAATTAACTGAAATGTCATAAGTTAACAACACTTATTAAACATTTACTACAAGCAAGAAATGCCACTCAAAGATATCTTAATATGCAATAAAGAGACAGACTAATCAAACTAAACAAGAAACGGATGAATATAGTAGACATCATGTTACTGTGACTGGTGAACTGCAATAAAGTGTGGAACCACATGTCATTATAGTCCTTAAAAAGCACAAAAAGTCAAATGAAGCGTTAAAACAGGGACAAGCATGGGGAATATGCCACCTGGGGAATATGACACCATTCTTCTATCAAATAACAAGTAAATACTCTATATAACAATTAAGATAGTTAAAGACTTTAAACAAGTTAAACTGGCTACAAATTCCAAGTAATCTGTTGTCTTTCATATTCCATTACCCTTGGGTAGAGGTGTGGTCAAGTCATGAGAGCGAAAACCATCAAATCGTTACTTTGTTAATTTACTAGAATGTATCAATGGGTTATTCCAGGATTTACTGTATGTGATGAAGAGCAGGTTCTGACCAAAACTATGTTTCTAAGACTGAAGTATTAATGGTAATGTCAGTGCATGAAATGGCTCAAGAAATCCTACAGCCCTGACCTTTGGTATAAATATGAGATTACACACATTTGAAATACATTTCTTGCCTGGGGGAGGAAAACAGGTGCTTATTATTGATAACATAGTAATTGTCAGTGTTAAAATACCAGCATCACCAAGCTGCCACTGTTAAGCAACTGAGCAAAACCTTTTGCAGTTGTATCCCATTTCAAGACACTTTTGATAATAGTTTAAGATAAATGTGAATATGAAACCAATGTTTTAGAAGGACTCTCTGTGACTTTTGGAATTGTACACTATTGAAAACATGGCCATGTGGTTCCAAGATAAGAAGCCCATGAACAAACCTGGGAACATGAAGATGCTTGATAGTAGACATTGAAGAAGAAAAAAAAATTGTTAAATTAATCTATACATCATCTTTGTACATCACCAAAATATCATAGTGTACATATTTTAATTCTGAATCCATGTTTGTCTTTTTTGTCATGAAAAACAACACAAAAGATGGCAGTATAAAGCTCATGTTTTATCATGACCACAAGAGAACTTACACTATACCGTAGGTGGCAATTACACACCAATAACTATTAGTTAATAAATGTAAAAAAATAAAAATAAAAAAAGAATAAATTCCATGACTTAAAGATTCAAATAGAAATTGCTTGGTGTCATGAATGCTAGTGTTAACATACATGACTGCAATAAACAGGTGGTAGAGATTATCTATGAACAGCTTTAGCAATTGCATCTACAAGCTTCTGGCCGAATTGTGGTTGAATATTGGCCCACTCTTATTGGCAGAATTGGTATTGTTGTCTTTGTTGGATTCTTGACACTTACTGTAACTCTTAACCATCCGCAAACTTTACACTGGGTAGAGGCCCAAAAGCTTGCTGGCTTTATCCATTACACATCCAGCTTTGATGCATTTGTGGTTTTTGTCCTGTTGACAAAAATGCTGAGGAGTTCTGAGGTACAGTAGTCCTCCTCATTCTTCATTATTCCATCCACTTCATGCCATGCACCAGTTCCACTGGCAGCAAAACAACCCTAAAGCATGACCACAATGCTTAACATTTGGTAGTGTTTTTGGGTTTGATTGCCTCACCTCAGATTTCTCTCGGATTGGAATGACCATTTGGGTCTCCTTCCATACCTTTTAAGTTGCTCCACCTCCCAATAACATGGACTTGGAAGTTTTTTAGACATGATAACAAGAGACATTCCTGACTGGTGAAAATCTGCCTCCTCTTTCTGAGATCTGCACTGAGCTCTTTCCTATTGTACAGTGTGTTGGTCCATCCAGTGATTTCTGACAAACAAGTCCTTTTATAGTGGCATAATGAAGCTGGAAGTTGAGAGACCTTGGGCTTGGCAAATGAAAAGAAAATTTGGGACTTTCAGTGCCACCGATTTAATTATCTGAATGTTTGTAATTGTGTATGTATGTATGTATGTATGTATGTATGTATGTATGTATGTATGTATGTATGTATGCATGTATTTATTTACAGTACGTACTGTATGAATACATATGTATTTACATATTTTGGGATTATTCTAGCATGCTTTCCATTTAACATTCTTTTTTCATGAGGTGGAGATATAGTCTTCTATTATACCATAGGTATGAAGATATTTTCTTAATTCTGTTAACAGACATTCACTTCTATGAAATATCTGGAATTTTTCACAAGTCACAATCTCAAGAGGAAGTTGCCTTGAAATGTTTTCTAAAGATCCATGGAAGAAGAAAAATCTTCTTTGTCTTTTGGTTTTTCCCTTTCAGGGGTCGTCACAGCGAATAATCTGCCTCAATCTAACTCTATCCTCTCCATCCACTTCTCTCCCCCCAACTAACTTCATGTCCTCTCTCACTGCAACCATAAATCTCCTCTTTGAAGAAGAAAAGTAATTTGTCAGATTTTTTCTTTATAACCAGTGATGTTACTCAACAATGTTCCATACTACTACAACTACAACTACTACTACTACTACTAATAATAATAACAATAATAATATTTATATTAATCATAATATTAATAACAACAATTATTATTATTATAGGGATGAGAATCATCAGGGATCTCCCAATATGTTATTATCATGATACCTGAGTATTATGATTTTATACATGCTTCTATCAATTCTACAATTAAATAGTTTGCTCCTACCACACAGGATGCTGTATTGTGTGCATATTTTAGAATGTACCACTTGCAGGATCAGAGAGAAATGCCAACATTTTCACATTTCAAATGCAAACATTTATAAATTCAAAATCGATTTAAAAAAAATTATTTTAGCATCATTATCATTTAGCCACACAAAAGAATCGTGATATGTAACAGAAAAGATTTTCCCCCATTATATTTTAGTTTACATAAATCTAACAAAAATGTTATGACCTGCAAGAGTTTTTTATATGCACTCATATACACACACTTGTCCTCCAATGTCCCTCAATGCATGTGTCGTAATTTACACACAAAACCTCTCAGATAGGCCCGACTATCAGCCATCTCTTCTGAGCCACATCATAATATTGTCTTGTAGAGATGAAGATAAATGAAAGCTTCATTTATTATTTAACTCTCCTTCGTGCAGCGAGATTATGTCTGTATCTGTATAAACTTCTATAAAGCAATTCAGAAATCCTTTTTGATAATGATAATATTTATGTAAAATAATAATTAAAATATTTAAATCACAAAAATCTGTTTCTTTAGAGAAAACGCTGCCTTTTATTGGCCATAACTAATTTCTCAATGTAGCCAGGAGTAATATACACTATACAGCACATAAAAATTGAATTTAAGCTAATTAGGGCCACTCCTATGACTAAATTTCATTATTTCCACATAGAGCGTCTGAGTGTAAGTGCACAGTGTCTGAGGAGATGCCCCATTCTGAATTCTGCTCTTAGTTTCTCTCAAAGTATTTGATCGCAAACATTTTACTCTTATCTTCACATACTTTATCCCATCAAGGCATCCTAAACTTTTTAGAACTGAAGACCAGATTTTGGATAATAACTGCTGTACTCTGACCTTTATCAGGGAAGAGAAGAAATAAGGCCTTACTTTACACTAGACTTAAGCAGTCGAGCAAAATTACAAAAACATTATAACATTAAAACAGAGTTCAAACCATCTTGTTTGGAAGAGAGTCTTTAGATGTGTGCTTCTCATTTCAGTCATCATCTTACATCTCACAATTTGCAACACTAGCAACATAATTTAAGTCAAGAGTAAACATGAGTAGAATCACAATGTGGAATCCTAACCACAATAGGGGAAACTATAATAAAAACTATAATAAAAACTATAATAATTTACACTGATAATATAATATATAATAATAATAATAATAATAATAATAATAATAATAATAATAATTATTTATTTTATTATATATTATTATTATTATTATTATAGCCCCAATTATCACATCAAATAAATAAATAAATATATTGAAGCCAAGACACAAGAAGACACTTTCTGCTAGAATAATGAAAGTTGACTTGGGAGCTGTAATGAGATAAGACTGTCTGTTACAGTATAAAACAATTATGCTGTAGAACATGTAATGCATTTCCTGGCACTAACTGTGTGGCCTTGATGATTCAACTTGTTCTTCCAAGAACACACTGCTCAGCTGTGGGTTATGAATCACTGCATATTTGTTGATATTCAGGAATTGCCTATTAGTTATGCCAGAGAAATTTTAAATAAGCATGCGCTCAGATGCAGAACAATTGCACAGTAGGTTAACATAGGTTTTATACAAATGCATTCAAGGTCAGCGCCCCAGAGCAAAGACAAAAACAGACTACAGTGTGATACAGGTTTATAAACTGTTGTCTCTAATGTGACCTAGAGTGAGATGTCATAGTTAGATAGGTACATTTGTATAATCATGTGTTACTAAGCAAAACAAAGCCAATCCACTGCTGGAGCTGTTTGCATTCTTAAACCATTAAACTCTCATGGGAATGGAATGATAACAGGACGGGATGGATCCTGGAGCAGGAGCTTCCAATAAAGCCATTATGGTTCGGACTGCGTCACAATGTTGCAAAGACAACACTCTGTACAAAACATTAGGTCAACTTTGGTATGGACACACACACAGGAAAGAGAAGACATACTGTAAAAAAACATGCACTTAACCAAGGTGCTGCCAATTTGGACAGAAGCATGACTAAATTAACTTTAATTAATAAATTAATTTACACTAATTTAGACTAATTTAACCACTTCTGGGAATTATGCCCCATGCAAGTAGCTTAAAAGCTGCAATTACAATTATATACAATTATATTTGGCTGAAAAACTGAAATAAATAATAAATATACAGTAAAGCAGGCATGTGAGTTTTTAGTTTAATTAAATTGATTTATTTAAATTCATTGATTGCATTCCTTGCTTCCATTCAGGTCAATAGTCTATATCTTCTGTAACATGCAATTTTTTTATGCTGTGTTAGGAAAAATACCTGCAGGCTCATAAATATTAATGAAGACATACGTGGTCTTTATGAATATTAACATGATTGGGAAGGATCTGAAAATGATTTGCTGGTTGCAGAGGCCGACAAAAAGGCACTTTATTACTTTATCATTATTTTATTATTATTATTTTTTCAAAGCAGAAAAAAAAATACTTAAGATACATTTTCCGAGAACCTCGCGGATACAGAAAAACATAAAAATAATAAAATATAGAACTACACTTTATCTCTTTGCTCTTTTGCTTAGTATGAAGTTACAGGATCAATTATTCATCCAACTGCAAATCACAGTTTTGCCTTGCATTATTACTAACCCTCGCCTTCTTTCCCATGATCCACCTGTACGTCTACTCAAAGTGCTTTTATCCAAAGATCCGACGTCTCTTAAAGGCCCGTCAGTGAGATAGAATGATAAATATGTTGCAGATACAGTGAGCGGATTTCTTTGTGTCAGCATATCAGCAAGATTCAGAGGTGAATGATGTACATATCTTTTAAAGGGTTGACTTTGTCAGGAGTTTTTTTTTCACATAATTTCCATGAATAGCAAATAGAGACAGTGTTTATCATCCTCAAAAAATATTGTGAGTACACATTTTCATTTTAACACAAATGTTAAATTCATTTAATATACTTTACAATTTGTATTATGAGAAACTACTAAAAGAGAAACTTCAAACAAATGGATGATGACAACCTTTATATCTTTTCATAGATCTTTTTTTAATATAAAAGTTGAAAAATGTAATTTGCTTGCTGTAATAATTCTGAAACCCCAACAAAATTGCTTTGACCAACATTACCATGTATTTTACATGGAATCTTAGTGTGGCTTTTTCATGCAGACATGGCAGTTAGTGGTGGAATATTTGGCACATAAAAAAAAAAAAAAAAAAACATGGCACAAACTACAAGCCTTCACAAGCCGTGTATGAATCCATGTGCTTTATATAGGAACAAACACCAAATGATAGGAGTAAGAAAAAAAAGTGGGTTAAAATTCAGGGGATGTTACCTTCTGGTGATTTGGAGGGGAAAAGTTTGGACTATATGTAGCTGAGTTGAATGGGGTGTAGGGTTAAGGGTCTTCCCCAGGGACTCAACAGTGGCAACCCAATGGCGGCAGGGCTTTAAACCCTGACACACCAATCGACAACCCAGACCCTCATCCACCGAGCCACCATATTTTACTTACTAATATATGAGAAAAAATATTACACAACTGAAAAATATCTTCTAAATTTATCTTAGAGAAGTTGTTTTAAAAGTTGATGAGCTGAGCTGATTTGATTTGACACAGTAGCAGCTCAACTAACTACACCACTTTGTAATGCATTTATTATAACATCAAGATGGTTTTACAGTACATAGAATAGCTGTTAACCAAGTAAAAAGATGGATACAGAGCACTGCCTTATTTTATACAGTTGTGTTATAAGGATTTAAAGGGACATGGTTTAAATTGGATATTTTTTCATTATGTGTGAGGCATGCTACTAGGGAAATTTGAAAAACACTAGAAAAAAACAGGCTTGCTGGAAAAAGAATAAAACTAATAATAAAAAAAATTATATTAATTTTCCAGAATATAACAAGTTTTCCTACCTCAGTTACATCACATTCCTTGACTGCTAATTTCCTGAAACATTTTCCCATTCCTCTTAGTTCCAGTAAAAGGAAATGTGTAATGCTAATATACAAACAATTGTGTGCATTAAATTTAGCATTACTCATAGAATGATGGGTTTGATGCAGAAATACCCACACATGTTTGTGTATCGCTTTAGTGAATTTCAGGCTGGTTTAAATAATCGTCGAAGAAATAATATTTTGGGTTCTTTCACACTATGGACTCTGGACCCAACCCTTTACAATTTACCCCAAAACCATCATAAGGAGAGCATTTCCTACTGTGCCTGGACATGGATCAATGTACAGAACCATGCTCAAGCCCATTCGAAAAAGTACTGTAGTCTTGAGTTCAGTATGGCATAGTCAATCAAATAGTGATAGATCAAATAGTTGATAGTTAATCAATCAAATTAAAAACATCATTTATTTTGAAGCACAGTAAGATGGTCTAGGTAGAGCTACCAGAGCAAATCACTAATGATACAGTATGCTACAGTTCTCATCCTATTTGTATATGATTACATTACATATAATTATATTCAGTTACATCCATAGTAAACAACATATTGTACTATTTGAACATTGTGTGTAGGTTGTTGCAAAGAAAGCATGGCCGATACATCAAATACCAAACATATGGCCACACAACAAGCTGGGCCAAGTGAAATCATCAACATCTAAAATCAGTTATTAATTTACATAAAAATGAAGAGCTGCACAGTTATCATTCAGCAAAGCCAAGCTTCAGCAGAGTTAATTACAAGCCTCATTAATTAGGCAACAAAAGTCAATCAGAGTCCAGCTTGTTTTAACAGCTACTGAAGAAAAGCTTTCCATTTCCTCTGCGATGAAGATGAACTCGAAACTCAGGTAAAATACATCAGACAGCTGACTTACTTTATTTATTTATTTTTTTTTCTGTTTCTGTTTTCTATATCCTCTTCTGTTTTTTTTCTACTCATGCTCTCTCCCCTGCAGAGACTGTTCTTGAATAAAGTGCCTAGCCCCATAAATGTTGCTTGAAGATGAGATTCAGTGTCATGGTAATGGATAGAAAATGGCTAGCTTTCACCAGCACCTGCATTAGGCCTTTCTCTGACAGTGCAGTACGACCTATAAAAAGATTTTATCCATGAAACAAATACATTATGTAAAGGTAAAAGACTTTTTTTTCTCACATGATATGAGGTGATGCTTTTTTTGAGAATTACATGATGCTTTCATGGTGCTCTTTGTGGGGATTTAGAAAAAAAAAAGTGGCATCAGTGTCCTTTATGGTGGCATGGCTGCAAATTGTTATCATTACTCTTATAGGTATAATGTATACACCTATGTGTGCCATTAAACAAATTATGTTGAGTGAGTTCATATTCTGATGTGAATATAATATAGTACACTGCAAAAAGCTATAGAATATGAATTTACTTTTGAAGTTACATTAAATTTAAAAAAAAATAAATTTAATTAAAGTTAGATTCTTTTTAACATTGAATCTAAGAAAAAAAAGTTTGTGGTGTTTAAATTAGTTTGTGGAGTTTTATTTGTGTAACTTTACTTGTGTTAATTAAATTATAAAGGTAAATTTTATTTTTATAAATTTAATTAAAGTTAGATTTCTTTTTAACTTTAAATATAAGAAAAAAATATTGCACAGTTTATAAACAGAATATAGATTTTGGTTATAAAAACATCACATTATTGTAAAATGTGAAATAATTTATGTAAAAACATGAGATGATCTTTTCACATTAATTCATGCAAATATGTTTGCAATTATAACTAAAATATTTATAAAATATCTTGATTATAACATTACATTTTATAATGTGACTTTTTCATGTTTCGTGTAAAATGAAAATCCTTCATCTTTAAATAAAATGAAAGGATCATTGAAATTTCATTTATTTATTTATTCATTTATTTATTTTATTAACTGCTGTTCTGTTTACTGTACTTTTTTAAAATGTGTTTTCTTGCCTTAAGATTAAATACATTAAATGTGGTTAGAGTAATATTAAAAGTAATATCCACAAAATAAAAATAAATAAAAGGCTCGTAATATAATAAATATAATTGCCCTTTTGCACATACTCATTATACATATATATGTTTGTGTCTGGGTTTTCTGACAAAAACACTTGATCACACACCATGTCATATTACCACCTCCAGTTATATGTAATTACCATCAATTACTGTACCACCTCATATGTGTTAATTTGTTCAGGGAAAAGAGCATAGTAAATTAACTAAAATGTATTTTTTTTCACAACCTGTAATGGCGGACTCATGGAAAAGGACGTTTCAAGGATGGGCTATTAAATGGATTTACACAAAATAATTTTATAATAATATGACTTTTAGTGATTGCGTATTAAGGAAGAGGACTGCAATTTTTTTGTCTGCCCCTGCTCAATTTCTTTACCAAAAAATATATGAATAAACATTATTATTATTTACCTATTGCAACTCTCTCAGAAATACTAGAAAGGCTCTCAGTCTACTTTCCCTGTCAATGATACAATCTTTAACAATGTCACTGGAGACGTTGTTTGTGTGTACAGTCTATTTGTGTGTATTTATGTGTGTGTGTGTGTGTGTGTGTGTGTGTGTGTGTGTGTGTGTGTGTGTGTGTGTGTGTGTGTGTGTGTGTGTGTGTGTGTGTGTGTTTGTGTGTGTGGGAGGTCATCATCATGCACAGGATGTGACCGGTTGCATGGATGAGCTCATCATCTGAGAGTGAATCAGTGGCATGAATCATACTGTTTGTATGCGAGCGTGTGAATTGAATTTGGATTAGCTCAAATCAATTGTGTATAAGCCTTTAAATTGGATTAATCCGAAATGAGTACAAGGAGTTGCCAAATTATTGCCACATTATTAGGATGTGAATCCTCCCACTTAATAATGGCATCAGTTTCCCACAATGTTGTCTTGTCTAAAGTTGGATGAAAAGCAAGTGGAGCTCTGTAAATGCTGTTGTTGTGGTGGTTTTTGTTGAAAAAGTTGATCCCTAAACTCCTATATGCCAAAACAAGTTTATTTTAAGAACACACATTGCCATGTTAATTTCATTTAATAAAACTTAAACAAACAAACAAAAAATAATAAGCAAGCACATACTATACATACTTAATAGCATTGTTTATGTTTAAAAAGAAGTGCCCATACCTGTATATATCAATATACACAAAGATGCAAATATGAAACAAACCGACAAAATAGTTATTCAGTTAGCTAACTGTTAGCAAAATATATAGGTTAAATGTTATCCATGCAAAGTCATAATACAGGCATGATTGTATGGTTGTTCTTTTTGTAGCATTTTCAAAGTGTACCCAGTCAGTCATTTCCCATACAGTACATAGCATGTAACCTGATTTTGCAAAATGGTGAAGTGGTAAATTTAACTTTATGAACCCTGGTTAGCATATACACACTGTACTCATTGTTTTCCGGAATTTGTCCACAGTTCAAAATTTTTTTAGGTCTGTGATGGAACTGAAAATAGACATCCAATTCTAACTTTGCTTTGACAAACACAGAAAACAGCAAGTTCTCAAAGTCCTTTTTTTATGAAGAAAAGAAAGGTCTCAAAGATGATTGGATGAAGATACCAACATGATCAGTAGATTCGTGTGGGTATTAAAAAATTTACAACATTAATAAAGAGTGGGTGAAATTGAGGCTAGGTGGTACTCCTATACAGGACATAGCAGCTTTGCCATTTTTAAAAATGGAATAATTATTATTTAGAAGCAGCGTGCAAACCAAGAGAGTGCAGCACTGGAACTAGAATGGTGGCATGATATAATGATCACTTCAGCTTCTTATTAAGGTCTGGTCGCTGCAGAATTACTTTACTCTTAGAACAATTCTCCTTGCAGAGTACGGTGAGTCCTAAACCTGTGAAAAAGAAGTTGCCCAGCTTCATGATTGCCCAGCCAGGTATTAGTTCATTCTTGATGAAGTTTAGCCAATATGTTGTCCCATGGATCAGTCTAAGTGGGGTGCCCGGGAAAAGAAGTCAATGGAGCAGCTTTGCCATCAAAGCTCCCTATTGGTGAACACCACCACCCAGGTCCCTGTGGAGGTCAACGTGGCAACCACCACTGCCCGTCCAATGTAGAGGTCAAGCTGGCAGTCTCTACAACCCAACCACCTGTGAAGGTCAACTTGGTGACCTCCAACCTTTCAACCTCTATGTCCCAACTAACGGTGGAAGTCAACTTGACAATCTCCTATTCTGAACCTCAAGCAGAGGTCTACAGGGCAATCACCAAGGCATGATATGTTATAGCCAGACCTGTGGTCACTCCAGTTGTGCTCCTCCCGATGCCAATAAGACAGACACTTAAGCCATTCACCCAGAAGAGACTGAAGAGGCAGCCACTTCAGCCATGCTGCCACTAGTGGCTAAGGGGGTGGCCTCCCAAGCCATGCTTTCAACAGAAGCCAAAGATGTAGCCTCATCAGGCATGCTACCACTAGAAACCAATAAAACAATATCATCAGCCAAACTTCAACACAATTTTCCAGCCAGGTGCCCACTTCATATTATAAATAAACTTCTGTCAGAATACCAAACGACAGTCTATTCAACCATAGTCCCTCAAGGGGCTGAAGAGTCACCTTTCCTAGCAACGCTGAAGCAGGAGGCCATCAATGTAGCTTCCCATACCCACTTCTAGCTGGAGGCTAAGGAGGTCTTTGAACACCCATGATGGCAATTTTCCGCTTTTCTCATTCTGTGTCATTGCTCTCTCCTTCTTGCTTCACGGAGATGTTTGGTCCAGCATCTTGTGTTCATTTATTCCAGTTTATTAAGTTCTCAATTGGTTATGTCTTGTTTATCACTGCATTTAGATCGCAGGTTTTAAGTCTGCCTTTGTCTTTTGTCTGCTATTTTTATTGTGTGTTTTGCTATGTTCAGTGGGTTTTATGTGCTCATGTTAGTTAGCCCTGTTTAAGTCTAGTCTTACAGACTAGTTTTAATTCCCTTTCAAAAGCTACACTCGATGCTGCGTGAAAACGCTATAGGAACATCTCTTTGTTCTCCGGTTGTGAAGCCTGTGTATGTCAAAAATGCCGAATACTTCGGCTTATAACCTCAGTCAGGTGACGTCACCGAATAAGGTGCATCTGCAGGTTATAAACAGGAGTGAACCGGAAACATCCTCAAACCTTTTTGTCTTCAGGACCCCTTTGTGTTGCATGTGTGTGTGCAAGTGGATAACAAAAGGAAAACAAAAAATAACAACATTAACTCACCGATATGGTGGAGTTGGTTAAGAGATGCATGCTTACGTGTGCTAGAACTCTTACGGAGGGTGATCTCCATGAATTTTGTTTTGAGTGCTTGGGGGAAGAACACGCTCGCCTCGGGCTTCAGGGAGACTGAGTATTACGATCTTCTCCCTATTAAGGTGCTTCGCGCACAGCTCGCTTTTTTTAAAGAGAAACCGCGAGCCACAGCGTATTCCTGGGGCTCACACGCTGATCTGGCAGACTCCAGCGCTTCTTGTGAAGGAGTGGAAGAGTCGTCCTCTCTCGCTTCTATGGAAGTAGCCTCCTCACAATGCTCCTCCAGTGTTGACAGAGCGTTTGAGGAATTATTGTGTTAAGTTATAACGTGTGCGGTCGAGCGGTTGCATATCGACTGGCTGCAAAAGTGAGATTCCCCCAAGCGCTCGACAGGTTTCTGTCGGGTGGTCGAGGGGCGGAGCCGCAACGTCTCTCTCTCCCCTTGTTTGGTGACCTCCATGATGAGTTAACTCTTTCATGGAGCAAGCTGTACTCATTGCGTGTTTTTGTGCCATCGACTTCGAATATTGTTGATGCAAAGGCGCGGTTATATGATGATGCCGCAGATAGAAGAGATGCTTGCGGGCTATCTCTCTCCTGGGACATCATCCTCCCTGAAAAAACCTACACTCCCCTCCAAGCCGTGTAGCTTTGGTGGGGAAAGCTTTTCAGGCAGCGGGACCTGCTGAAGGACCTGAGCACTGGCAGGGCTATTGATGAGAGGGCGTTTGCAGAGAACCTCACGGGCATCAAGGATAGGGATCGCGCTGTTCTCCTTGATGCCCCCGTCTCTCCTTCCGGCCTCTTTGGCGACGCTGTTAATTCCGTCACCACTAGGTTTCGGAAGGCGAAATTATACGAACAGGCTTTCTTCCTCGCCGTGCTCAAGAGTCGGGACTGTCGGCCACGCGGCCCCGACCAGGTCTGGCCCCTAATAGGCGTGAGGTGCAGAAGGAGAGTGTGACCAGCCGCACACCCCCTTGTAAAGACTGGGGTGGGGCTCGCCGCTCTTCTCAATCCGCCTCAAAAAGATCGGACCTGAGGAGCTTCCTTTCTGCAAAGAGAAAGTCCTGATGCTCGTGCGTCCAGGGCCATGGGGGTGTCTCCCCCGAGGGAGGGGCGCCTGGATTACCTTCACAGAATGGGGTCTCCTCTCTGGCACTCCCAGGAGGCTGGTGTTCAATCCCCGCTTCCACTGGTGTTTCGGGGAGCGTCGGTCTCCAACGAAATGTTGGGTGTTCGGCCATCTCCTGCCACACTTCAGGATACCGAACATTTAACACCCGTCCATCTAGCCGAAGTGTCAAAACTCGTGCCCCTTGGTGGCAAGGTGGTTCTATGTGGTTCTATGGGGGGTTGCGTCCGACTTTGGATCTTCGCGGCTTGAACCGCTATCTCAGGAAATTCAGATTCAAAATGTTGACTGTCAAAATGATTGTTTCTTAAATCCAACCAGAGGATTGTGACAATCGACTTCAAGAATGCATATTTCCATATAGAAATATTGCCACAGCACAGAAAGTTCCTGAGGTTTGCTTTCAGGGGCGAAGCTTACCAGTATCGGGTCCTTCCATTTGGCCTAGCTCTGTCACCCCGCACATATACAAAATTCATGGATGCGGTCCTGGCTCCTTCACGACTCCAGGGCATCCATATTTTGAATTACATAGATGACTGGCTGATTCTCGCTCAGTCCAGGAGCTAGCGCTTCGACATTGAAATGTCGTTCTAGCTCCTCTCCATTCTTTAGGATTTGGATTCAAAGCCACATATGTTGTCCTCCTGTTCAGAGAGGCTTTATACGCTTTCTATGTGGTTCAGACCCTGGTTTCTGACTTTGGGTCCCACTTTAGGTCTGTCTTGTCATCGCAAGATGCTAATAATAGACGCTTCCCTCACAGGCTGGGGTGCCGTCTTAGAAGGCTATCCAGCACAAGGGAGCTGGAGAGGTCATTTTCTCGCATGGCACACTAATTGACTCGAAATGATGGCTCTGTTTCTGGCCCTGAAACACTTCCTCCAGCAGTTGTCCTAGTGCGGATTGACAACACTGCAGTAGTCTCATACATAAATCGCCAGGGTAGACTGTGCTCGCGCTGCTTGAACAAGCTAGTGCACCAGGTTCTGCTTTGGGCACAGGACAAGTTCCTGTCCCTCAGGGCAATTTCCATTCCGGGGCATATGAATGTAAGAGCGGACTTACTATTCAGACAAACTGTGACACATGGGGAATGGAATCTCCACCCCAAAGTAGTCAGTCAAATCTGGGAAAGATTTTATGTAGCAGAGGTGGACCTCTTCGCCTCGCAAGAGGCAGCACAACTACTCTCTGACTCCTCCAGGTCCCCTGGGTCTGGACGCAATGGCCCACATGTGGCCCACATTACCCCTTTATGCATTTCCACTGATAGTTCTGCTCCCAGGAATCCTGGCGAGGGTTCGTCAACAGGGTTTGCGCCTCTTATTGATAGCGCCCCACTGGCCGACCAGAGTGTGGTTCTCGGATCTAATATCTCTCCTCGACGGCTCACCCTGGGTGATTCCAGTGAGGAGGGATCTTCTGTCTCAGGCACAGGGGACAATACTTCATCCCCTAGACTTTGCCCCTGGGCTAGTCAAAGCTATCCTGCATCCTCACCCGAACTATCTTCCCAAGGTTCCATTCTCGACCATGCACCCAGTTGTTCTCGAAGCCTTCTGTCCTCCGCCTTTCACAGCTCCGGAGCAGGAAAGACTTCACTTACTGTGTCCAGTACGTGCTCTTAGGATCTATGCACTAGCCAGTGGCGTAAGTCAGAGCAGCTCTTTATTTGCCATGGGGGTCACAACCGGGGGGCGGCTGCCACTAGACAGACTCTGTCACACTGGGTGAGAGATGCCATTGCCCTAGCCTATGAGGCGCGTGGTCACATTTCACCTCTGGGAATCAGGGCTCACTCAACCAGGGGGATTGCCTCATCGATTGCCTTGGCAAGAGGCGTCCCCCTGCAGCAGGTGTGTGATGCGGCGGGCTGGTCCTCTCCACACACGTTTGTTAGATTTTATAGTCTGGATGTCAATGCTACTCTGGGTTCACAGGTCCTTGAGTCAGCATCCCAGAGCTAGGTCTGAGACCTCCTCGGCTTGTGCGCACACGCTACACAACCTGGGGGTCCAGACACTTGCAGTGCGGCGGCGTTGGTATTCTTGTTCCCATAGCGTTTTCACGCAGCATTGAGTGTAGCTTTTGAAAGGGAACGTCTCGGGTTACTTGACTGTAACCCTGTTCCCTGATAAAGCGGGAACGAGATGCTGCGTTCCGATGCCGCACTGCGTGCCTGGATGTCCTTCAGACAAAATTGACCTGAGGATGTTTCCGGTTCACTCGTATTCATAACCTGCAGGTGCACCTTATTCGGTGATGTCATGTCTGGCACAGGTTATAAGCCGAAGGTATTCGGCGGGTTTGACATGCACAGGCTTCACACCTGGGCAACAAAGAGATGTTCCCATAGCGTTTTCACGCAGCATTGAGTGTAGCTTTTGAAAGGGAACTGAAAAACACCCAAATTCCCAGACACTTCCATTGTGGAGGGTTTGTTTTAGCTTATTTGTTTAGTCTTGATTAATTTTGTGTCACCGGGTTGAGTTTTATCCCCAAAGGATAAAGTTTGTAATGCCTAATAATTACAGTTGCATGTAATTTAAAGTAATCTTCTTGTCATGCTTACATCTATAGGACCTAATGTTAAGAAGGGTTTTACAGAAGATTAAAAGTTAGAAAAATGCTGGCAGTAAAGCCTTGGGGAAATAACATGAAAAAGCAAACCATTATCTGACTTTAATTTGCAGTATGTTTGAGAAATGAGGATTTTCAAAGTATAAGTAATAATGAAATAGGGCTATCCAGGTGAAGTCACATTACAGTCATGATACTAACCTTAACTAGAGGTTTTAAAGTTTTTCAACATGAAATTGAATCACTGTTGCAGCATTTTCAAAGACAATGTATCCTTTTCCGGTATACATTAGCTTGAACCCTATGTGTCTCTGAAAAAACATATTGATTAGAGTGGACCCTAAATTTACTTCTTGCTTCTAAATATCAGTCCTATAATCTACAGAATAAACTCTAGATAATCTACAGAATAAACTCTATCCTCTAGATATATATGCATAACACGAAAATGTTCTTAAATTTAAGCCTTAAAGATTATCTTTTGGGATTAAAGAGAAATAACCCAACTTTACACAAAATTAATTATGGCTTGATGAATGAGCAGGGAAAAACTTACATAGAGGATATATTAAGATTTATGTACAGTAAGTAAGGAGAATAACGATGGTATTTAAAAACATCACATAACTTGTGACTGTGTGCTAACTAAAAACATATTGTTTAACTAAAACAGCTTTTTAAAAAATCTTTATTTTTTTAACCTACTATTGCTTCTAAATTATTCCTTATACACATGATTTACGGGTGGAGAATTTTGGCACAGCTGCTATGTAGGACCGCAGCCAGGGCTCAATTCTATCAACTTCTGACTAATATTGTTGTGACATCATGATGATATTTTACTTCATCCATGTTCAAGGGTTACAGACCATGTATCTCTTGTCAGACCATTTCCAATCCATTCACGGATTACACATACTGTCATTTCAAACTCTGGCCAATTTCAATCAAAGCTGTGGTGAAATATTATCTACTATTTATTTCCCTACCAATCACATTTATACCAGCTTTTGAGAATCAGACACAGATCTGGCAACCTTGGTATAAATGCACACAGCATAGGTTCTACACTCACATAGTACCTGCTCCACAGTCATTATAATGCCATTTTTACACAAAATGAGACATCCAGCCCATAGAATATAGATCCAAAGTTCTAGGGTTTATGTACATTTCAGCCTTGGAATCTGACACAGCAGACTCATGCTGCCAGTTACATTATCCCATCCAATAAACATGAAATTGGAATGAGCATTGCAAAGAGATAACTATTAGTCTGAATTTATGCCTCGATCATCAAATGCATTATTTTTGAAACAGGCAACAAAAGGGGAAAAGTCATGCACTTTCCATTAAAATTGTTCTAAAGAAAACACTGGGTTTATGAAGTTAAAAATGTTCCATTATGATGTAATTTATGCTTTGCTAACTTAAAAATATTGCACTCAGTCAAACATTACATAGTAAGATAAAAAATTCACTGTGGCCATTGACTAAACCAGATCACGTGTTGGTTCTAAAAAAGAAAAAAAAAAAAAAATTATATATATATATATATATATATATATATATATATATATATATATATTATATATATAATTATATAAAGAAATAAAAGTAATTTGTGCTCTCATAACTGTGATCTGTTATTCTGCACAATCAAAGGTATATGTTTTCAACACCCCTTGTAGTTTTGTAATTAAACATTATGGTATTCACACATTATAAATGTAAAATTTTACATTCTTCTTCTTCTTCTTCTTCTTCTTCTTCTTCTTCTTCTTATTATTATTATTATTATTATTATGAGTTAATATTATTATTATTTCACTTTATTTATTTTCCGTTGGACTCACTAGACCACCATGGATAAAACAATATATTTTCAAGACTGAATAATGTTTTTTTTTTTTTAATCATTTCTACATACAGACGCTCCAAAGCAGTTACATTATATCAGGTTGAGGTCCAATATAAATAAATCCTTCAACAAATCTTAAGTCTCTCTGCCAAATAATGTCTATTGAATATTGTTGCATGTATTGAGCAATGTTCAATGGGAAAAACAGATGGTAAAGAGAAGGCCTGTCTGAGGCAGCCCCATCTCTTTGTCATGTCCTACACCTAATACATTTCCTATTGCCTGAAATGAAATGACACAAGAATGCAGATAAGTCATAAATCTGCATTGGCTGGGTAAATTGCAAAACAGGCAAAATGAATCCATGCCATTTCATTCTCTCGTTCTCGTTTTCAATATACAACGAATGCCTCTTCAGCTACTTTCAGAAATTCATATAGATTTGATCTCGGCAGGGAAAGAAAGAAAGAAAGAAAGAGAGAGAGAGAGAGAGAGAGAGAGAGAGAGAGAAAGAAAGAAAATCCTTGGGTGCTGTGTTTGATTAGCATACTTGTTAAATTATTGACTGCTTTAAAATTTTGTTCTTGTCTTCTGTGTGTTGACTTTCAGAACTTCAAATCTGGTCAAAAATTACATTGTGAAGTCATGTTCTCAGAGTAGGACACCATTTCCATAATATATCCATAAGTATAATATGGCATGACGGGTGGAGAGTGCATTAATGCAGTGGTGGTGATAGCTACTGAGAGAGAAGAAGGAAGTAAAAATAAAAAAATATGGCAGGCTATGACACAGAAATCATATATTTGAGTGTGATGGGGTATATTCAGCATCATGGCTGTGACACGACATAGCCCCTTGTCTTTATCAGTATTCAACTGGCTTTTTGTTAATAAAATATGCATACGTCGACTGGGATAAAAGTGCAAATGGATTTTTTGTCGATACACATCACTCTTTCCAATGTTCCGAGTGCCCAGGATGGATGGCGTTTCTGGCAAGTTGAGTGCAAATCAAAGTAGAGAGGTTATAGGGTGTGTAGAACTTTAACACACCTGAGAGGCTGCATGCAGACTAGCAAGATTCTAGCCTGTGTTATAACAACTACAGCACTATTTATTAATATCACACGCATGGACGTGTTAGCGTGTTGTGTGCCGTTTCGCCAGGACCAGACACTGTGATGTGATTGAAGTGTTGACTCTGCACTTGTCCCTGGTGTCCCACTTGTTTAATGGCTGTGACAAAAGAATGAAATTAAATGACACATGCCGGGACCCTGATGCTCAACGTCCCTAACCCACATTTACCTGCACGATAAGAACCATGATCGATGGGAGAAGGAAAAGCATCATTGCCACATCTGGGACAAATGATTAAGCGCCAGTTTTGCCATGAGGAAGGCTTAATATTAAGCGAAGAGGGAAAAAGTTATCCGAGATGCCTCATTGGGCTAATCGATCGTCCTGCCATCTTACAGGAGGCGGCTTTCCAAATTGAGCTCATGGACTGGAGTTGAATTTGGAGTGTGGTTGGGAAGGTTCACATAACAGCTTTAGGTTATATTTAAGCACCTTATTGTTTCAAACTAACAGCTAAATCCCATGACCTGTGGTGGACACGCCACATAATTAAAATCTAATAATAAGTCAATTTGGAAAATGTTCAAATGTTATCAAATATTTTATATGTACAGTATATAACATACAGTATGCTGTCTGTGGAGATTTATGGAAGGAGTCACCAGTGTCAGTGCTTTGTAACGGTAATGTTTTCTTCCACATTAAAGTCTTGGAGGATTTGATGGAGGGTTTTGTGGTTTCTATGTAACATGAGCTATTTTTGGATTGGCAAATGTTTTTAACAACATATACTGGATACTTAACATATCACTTTTTAAATAAAAATAAAATAATCAATTTCGGAATTATAACAGAACCTCTATTTCACATTGGGTCACGTCACACAATACCATCAATGATTGTCATCAATGGGTTTTGTATACCAGATTTGCCTGTGGTGGTTTTATTGCTTACTTGTTCCCTAGTTCCATCGACATGTCTTTACAAAATGCTGCATCTATCACAGACTATGAAGTAATTGCGTCCTAGTAATTTCCCTCTACTTAAAAAGTTCTCAACACCTCCTTTGAAGTTGTTATTAAGGTGAAAAAGGCCCGTGTTCTCGTTATTAAAAGCATGCTCTCCTGCACAGTGTGGTTCGCTGTGCTCCGTCTTTATTACACCAAGCAGTCACTCTACATCAAACAGCTCCTAGCTTCTGAATTATAACGATAATTAATGGAATGTGTTTGTTGTGGCGCAGCAGCTCCTCCAGGCTCCTTGTTTTCAAATGCATCAACCGCCGTGAGAAATCCAGCAACGTGATAAACATTTATCCCTCAACACTTTTAATCAGCCCACTGACAGGAGGCTTACATAAAGACGGCACGGCCTTCGGGTCATGGTGCTTACTGAAGATTAAAGTCAAGAGACAGGCGCTGACTTAGATCAAGGCGGAACAATTATGGGAAATGTGTTAAAACCTAGAGAGAGAGAGAAATCACCAACAAGACAATGGACTCAAATTATCCTCTTTTGATGATTTTTTCCCCTTATAATTAGTAGAAAAAAACATTACATAGTCACATTACATTTAATTTCTCTGAGTTCACATACTGTATACTTGCATGGGTACTTTCCCCTCCTTTCTTCCTATTATAGCATTTCTCCAAGTCTGCTGTCAGGGAAAATTCCTTTTTAAGGTAAAAAAGATTTTTTTAAATCAAATTTCTGCAATGCCCTCCAACCAAAAATAAAGTTCCATACATTAACCACATATTTTATTTCTGATTATACGTTTTAAGTGTGCCTAACTTACTGTACACCTACCCTATTTATATACATATGGTATATACACTAGATTTGAACTGGCAAAATTATTCATTATTAAGTTTTGATTTTATACTTATTAAATGGGTATAAGGGTGTGTCTTACATTACCCAATTTAACCCTATATTTACAGTAACCCATTCATTTTCTACAAAATTGCAAAATACCAAACAAAATTTCATCAAAACCACCAAATGTGACCCTATGTTAAGCCACAAGTAACATTTGAGGATTAATTAATTCTCTGCAAATTAAGTAGGACACCTATGCCAATGATCAGCTTGACTGCTTCCCAAGATCTTTAGGCATACTGTACTGTATAAGACCTAAAAAAAAATTCAGTTCCCGAGTTACAACTTTAGCTCCTACTTGTTTCCATTCTCATGCACAAAATAGAGGGGAAATGTACTCTATATGACCTAGTTAAAATTTTATTAGGTCAAATATGATCTCTCATTAAATGTTTTTATAATAAATAAAAAATATTTAAAAAACAAATAATGCTTGGAAGCTTGTTACCTTTGGTGAGTACAGTTGGTGTTCTTTGTTAATCTGCCAAAAGCCTAGCATGTGATGTGTAAATTAAACATTTTTCCTTTTCTTTGATTATGCCTATATAAATATATATTTGTTTTTGTTTTTTTACTTTTGCAATGTTTTTAAAATGTGCAGTATATTGTTGTGGTCTTTTTTTCAACTGTATGTATAAACACAGATAAACATAAACATGTGTGCTTTTTCTAAAAATATGTGTTTTTCTTGAGGCACTGATTTTGGCACTGACACAGTTACCAAATGTCATTCTTCACCAGATAATGGGATAAATTTAATACTTACTCATTTATCAGTTTCATTGATTTAACCATGAACAGAACCTAGTTCTGTTCCTTAGCAAAGCATTAGGCTCTCCAGGCTTTTCCTCCTGGCTTGCTTCGTTTAATGGCTTGGGATTGTTGAGTATGAGCTCAGCTCAGGGCCTCATTTATAAAACCTTTGCCCGCGATTACAAGACAACTGTTGATATCAAAGAGGACCTTGAAAAGTCAAGTCTCTCCCCAGGCTCTTTCGCATTCTGTTTGATGCCATTCGGAATGTCCTATGATTGCAGGACTACATCACTCAGGACTCCTCTTTGCACTCACGAAGAAGGTGATGGATGTGGTGAAGAAATTTTTTTTTTCCAGCAGCCTGAAGGTAAAGTGCAGTGTCTTTCTGATCATTTGACTACCAGAGATGACCATGATGTAGCAATACAATGTTGTTTTCATTTAGTTAATATGTAGGTTTATTAGTAACCTACAAAGCTGCATTTATTTCTCTTTAATTTTGGAGGAAAAATTGAAACAAGATAGCTATAAACATATCTCTCTCTAGTGAGAGAAATCTTTACCTGTATTCTACTGTACCACTAAAACGTGGAATTCACAAAGTTTGTGAATCCTGTGACTTCAAATACCCATTAAAACTATGAGGGATGTTCAAGTCAAACTGTCAATTGTGCTAAAATTTCTCATGAATTAGGGCATAAAATTCAATTGACATTTAAAGAACACTCCAAGCACAGTGTGCAGATGAGACTCTTAGCCACAGGAAAACATTTGAATGGTGCAAACATTTTAACTTTTAGGCGCATCTGTCTGCGTGAACTGTACACACAATCATTTACCAGCACCAATTGCACATGGATGCATCAGAATGGTGTTCTATTATCCCCCCTGCCCCCTTAAAATTTTAGGATTTCTAGAAATATCTGATCATATTTCAGGTCAAATGTAAGTAGAGAAACAAAAAACAATAAAGTAGTTGCAAAGCTCCTAGCTGTGCTGTATCTTGTTTTCAATGACATTTTACAACATTTCTGTAAATGTATCTTTAAATGAATAAAAAAAGTACAATAAAAAAGTTTTTTTTAATCTAACATTGTTAGATAAAGAAAAAAAAAACTTCTGGCAAATATCTGTCGTACAAAAAGAATCAATCCCCAGAGGATCTGCTGTTATTAGAAAGTAATCAAGTTTATTAATGCAATACATCATCAATTTCATAGTGCACCATCCAGCATTGAGTATTTTCTTATAAACACACCTAGATTATATCATACCTAAAAAAAGTGTAAAATTTTGATTGTTTTATTGACAAAACTAACATTTCTTTAGTGCAACATACATCAATATGTGGCTCTTTTCTTGCAATGACAGATTTTCTATAATGTCCCAACTCCCAAACCTCAGTGATGATGGTTTACAGTACATCTTTCTTTCTTTCTTCCTTCCGGATGAGAAGATGATTAAAAATAGATGTAATGGAAGTGCATTTTGAAATTATTATTTATTATTTATTTCTTAAATTTATTGATTTCTTCTTTAATTTAGATAAATATTTTGGTTTCATGCTTTTTGGAATGTTTAACAACCAAAGGCGGTTAATTGTTTTTGTTAGAAACTTAAATTTTTTTTCTTGCTTTTGTACTTCGCTTTTCATTTCATCAGACAGAATTTTAGAGATTACTGTTTATACGGGTTGTTCCTCTTCAAAGATAAACACTTTAACATTCGAATTCGAATTGTCACAGATACAAACGGAGCAGATCTACGAACATTTGTAGATATGAACAAATTGTGGAAGTTGCTCACGTGTATTGTACGAAAAACATTGCAGGGCACCAGATTTTTACCAATATTTACAATTATATACAACATGTTCAGTGTGTGAGTGTATAAAATGTCCAAAGTCCAATGTATTGTGTGTATGTATGTGTGTGTGTGTGTGTATGTGTGTGTGTGTGTGTGTGTGTGTGTGTGTGTTTGTGTGTGTCTGTCTGTCTGTGTGTGTGTGTGTGTGTGTGTGTGTGTGTGTGTGTGTGTGTGTGTGTGTGTGTGTGTGTGTGTGTGTGTGTGAATCAGTATGGCAGCATGATTATAAAAAATGGCTGTCCTGTAAAGCTGTCCCGATACTGTAATCCTAATTTCGGAAAATCCTCAACGAGACAGAGTTCACAGTTCAATACAGCTCTGAGATAAAATGTCATCTATTCAAGTGTGCAATAAACACCATGTAGAGTTGTCTTCTCCTGGCTGCCTTTAAATGAGGTCAGCTGACACCGCTGCGTCATCAAGATTCCCCTCGTAATTTCGAGGAACAGTCTCAATAGATTATAATGTGGAACCAAAACAATAAACCTATGCTTTACATTGTATATTTGTGTCAAACGTGTATAACACACCTATCTCACCTCGTGGTGAGACGTGAGTAACAGCCCGACATTTGCAAAGTCCTGCAAGCTTCAATCGTCAAAAATTTTTGCATGTTTAATTGGATTGATTGGAGACATAATCACTACGCCAAAACTGCAAAACTCACGGTGTATCACGATAAACTGTACTTACGGCCATGCACGAAACCATGCTAACTCTGCAAAGGTGAGATAGGGGTATAAGACTCATTTTGTCAGATTTACAATCAAAAATGACTTACAAACATGCTCCCAGAACAGAACTTGTTTGTAAGACAGGGCTGTACTGTATTTGTAAAGCTGTAACTGGTATGCTTCATATTTTGCTTCCAAAGAGACAGACTTTTTTGTATTTTTAACATAGACTTGAGAAATTTCTCTAGGCTCTCATTTTTGGCAAGTTTTTGTCTTTGATGTTCAGTGATGATGATGATCAGGCTGGTGATGGATTAATCTACTGGTAATGCTAAATACTGTGGGTTTCTCCCCTCAGTCCAAAGACATGCAGTTTAGGTGAACTAGTGTTTTCTTTTTTTATGGTTATATCATTTGGTTCCTATAATAATATAATATTTCATATAATTAATATAATAATTGCAAAATATAATAAATTATTAACAAATTCTATAACAAATAGTTCTAATCAATATATCTTTATTGGGATTTACTGTGTAAAGAAAGCATTTTTTATAATAAAGTTGTTTTCTAAAATAACATTTGCAGCTTTACAATATCTGTTTGATTTAACTGAGACAAAAATAGGTTGAACATGGACAAAATGGACATGGGTGGAAAACATTTGTATTATGAATGGATGCATTCTAACTTAAACCATCTTATCTACATTGTAAAAAATATATTGTAAATTTTACGGTAAAAAAACGGCAGATTTGGTTGCCTGAATTTTACCGTAAAAAATATGTTATTGCACTGTAAAAAAATAAGCTGTAAATTTTACGGTAAAAAAACGGCAGCTGTGGTTGCCAGAAGTTTACCATAAAAAAAGGGTAGCAACATTTTTGGTTGTACAGGATTACACTCATTATAGTGTATATTCTATGGATTTTAATTGTTTCTTTTTTTCGAGCCTGGCTAGGAATTGAACCCAGACCCTGCTGGTGCAAAGCGGTGGTGCTAACCACTACACTACTGTGCTTGCAGTGCAATTGTCGTTGTTGTTGGACTTCCTCCGTTTCCCCGCATCCCCCGCACGACTTGTAGTCCAACGACGAAAACATTTGTGTAGCATTTACAGTAGTGTAGTGGCTAGCACTGTTGCCTTGCAATGCTAGGGGCTGGGTTCAATTCCTGGCCAACCTTGAAAAAAAAACAAAACAAAAAAACTATTGAAATCTGTGTGCAATTCTGTACAACCTAAAAACATTGATACCATATTTTTCACGGTAAACTTCTGGCAACCACAGCTGCCATATTTTTACCGTAAAATTTACGCTTTATTTTTTTACAGTGCAATAACGTATTTTTTACGGTAAAATTCTGGCAACCACAGCTGCCAGTTTTTTACCATAAAATTTACGTTTATTTTTTACAGTGTATCTACATAACCTGATAAACAAAACCCTCTTAATAAATAAATAAATAAATAAATAAATAAATAAATAAATATTGAATATTAAATTAAGTTGGAATCGGAACAACCACTTACAGCAGTCTTTCAACATAACCTTAACCCCAGTAATGCATTTGTGAAGCCATGTTGGGCGTCACGTTCTCTCAGCATTACGCAAACCCCCCTGACATTTGGTGATCTGAGTCTTTGCCCTTTAGCTGGAATGCCACCGAGGCTGGTTTGTCCCTTGGGTATCTGGCATGATTGTTGAGAGTTGCTTTGCAATGGGGTGCGCCGATAATTCCTACTGTGTCCTGTTCTAATCTGCATAGTAGGAGATAATGTCAGCGCAGTCAGGATTAATCTGGCTTCTGCAGGCCAGAGATTACAGCACTCCATTAAAGTGGGACAAATTTCATCAAAGGCATTTAACTTAAGAGGTCACATCCATGCAAAGTGCCATCTTGTGTGTGGTGCTGATGGGGGAAAAAACAGCAAGCGTACATGATAATAGCTTTGGTTAAATCGTTAATCTTAGTCAATCGGTTGTACACCCTATCACTACTCATCTCTGAGCCTTTTTAATTATGAAAATATATTAAGTCATACCCATTTAATTAAAGTGTGGTGGACTTTAAACATCATACTCAAAAAGATATAAGTCATGACTGGTTTCTTGGATTCATGTGAAGCTTGAAAGGCATGTTCAGGATTGAATTTGAGCTATGGCAATATAAGATCGAACTGAATTGGTGTAGTCTCATTGATTTACCATCCTGAAATTGAAACACCTTCATGTATATTCTTTTTAAATTTTTTTTATAGAGGTTGACTGAACCGTGGATTACAGTAACACCTCATTTTAGGGTTACAAAAAGATAACTAGCTTCTAACACAAGGCTAATACCAAATCCCTCTCCAACCCCTGAGCAAGGACACTACTACACTACTTGGTGTGTGGAACAAGAAATTGTACACCATACATAGTGTATTGAATCACGTACGCACATTTCTCAGGACTGTCCACCACCTCCATGTATTATTCTCCTCACCACTTGGCTACATAATACTGGAAAGAATTGAAAATTACTTTTACCCCTGTTAATTACACTACTGTACCTGTTGGTTGTGAACTGTCCGAGGCTGAAGAGGGTCTTTTTTCCCTCAGGAACATTGCTTGAATGTCACATGAAAAGATGAATCTGAAAAGCAGGATTAAAAAAAAAAGAAGAAGTGAATTTAATAAAAGAAGAAAAAGTAATTTTTTTTTACCCACACACAAAATAGAGACTCATTTGATTGTGCACAATGATCAAAAAGATTAAAATTTTTAATTTCAAATCTCCTTTAAATGACAACAAAAAATTTGTGAATTGGTACAGCTCCTATTCACACCATCTGTTTCATTTTTATTTTATAAAACAAAATCTATAACAGTACATATGTACATTATAATGGTAAAGAATGATGTAATCTGACGTAAGACAACACAGCTTAACATAATTGTGTCTAGATGTTATGTAAATATTACCGTTTAATAAGATTATAGGTTACAAACCTGCTAGATGTGACCAGCCTGTCATTTTTTTCCCCTAACCACATTATTATTACATTTCTGAATAAATAAACCAAGCTTCCGGATCTAATCTTTTCCTGTGCAAATAGCACTGGCAGTGTCACAGTAATGATGGGTGCAAATACCTAAAATATCAGCCCCATGTGTAATTACATAGCAATGCCTGGACTCAATCTGTAGTGACTATCAATAATGGAGCTAAGCAACATCCCGGCACTATGCTAAATGACACCTTTATTATCTCCCAAGAACAACCTCCAATAGACCTGACTTTGTGTGCTTGTCAGATTCCTCGATAGTCATAAAGCCATTGGTGTAATTGGACATTACTGACAGTCCCTGAGTCACCATAATGGCCTGGTTCTGAAATCTATCAAAACAATGTGATGTAAATAACAGGTAAATCTCACAGCCAGTCTGACTGTAATACTTCAATGATAGGGAATATTAGATTATGAACTATAAGGAAAAAGAAATAGCTTTCTGCTATATTTGCGTAATACCTCATTGATTACACTATCCAAGATAATAATTACAGCTGTGTATTGAAAGCCGCATTTGCTATTAGCTCTGACTGAATAATATGATTGAATGAATGGTATTCCATAAATGCTGATAGTGCAAGACTGGGACGTTTAACTCTGCTGTATGTTTCACTTCACAGTGTTTCTTCACAGGTGTTCTAAAAGCATTTTCCTTTGATCAAGAGAGTCTATACCCTACATAGCAAACTAGCTTGTACACTATATGGGATTCAATTCCAGATCAGTTAGTTAGATGAGATAGAAGCTGCAACAAAAAAAGTGAAGACATAAAGAGAAACTTGCAAGATATAAAGGACTGTCCACCAGATCCATGGTTTATTATCCTGACTTACTGACTTACATAATACTGGTAGCAGTAGCCTACAAATTACACAAGTCCTGTACCTTTTCTGAAAAAAAAAAATTACTCAATGAAAGTATAATTCCTCTATTTACAATTCTACTTTAGAAAAAGTACAAACTTACTTCATTTTAAATTTACAGTACATACAGTAAGTGTCAACTGCACTGAGCTTGTATTAGCTTCCAATAGTAATTCATTCAAATAATACATGCTGCATGCAGAAATGTTGAATGAAGTGAAGAAAATGTGGCATGTTGCCAGAAATGAAGTAAAAAGAACAGATATTTGTTGTAGTATGTAGTGGAGTATAAGTAAAAAGTACTGTTTAATAAATCTTATCAAGTAAAAGTACAGATACATGAAATATGCACTTAAGCACAGCAAATAAATAAATAAATGTAATTAGGTACCTTCCATCTGTGACCATTAAGAATTAAAAACTTGGTTCTATCTATCTATCTAAGTCGCCAGCTCCACCAGTCGCAGCTAGTTAATTTACCCAGTTGCAGATGTATGTGTGTTGGCGGTGCGAAATCAATCAGCAATATCACACTAGTGGTTGAGCTGTTGTACTGAATATCAGCAGAGCTGTGATATTGCTATATATATGTTATATGTTCACTTCCATAATTAATGAGGTCAGATTTCCAAGTCTAAACAAGTGCGTAAAAGATGTTGCATGGTTGCAATAATTTTATTTTTATTATATTATTTTGTGCAATTAGTGAACTGATGTATTTGATTTTGATGAGTATAGCCTAAATACCACTGATGCTTTGGACCATCTGCATGACTGATGCCCTATTTGCTGTTGTTTAAGCATAATTTTTATTAGCATTATTATTATTAGCATTATTATTATTAGCATTATTATTATTTAATATTTGATATATTTATTTATTTAACTTTTAATTCATTATGAACTGGAATTTAGCAGCCTATTTGTCTTCTCTGAGGTGCAGCATAGACACAAGTTTGCTTCTTCTTTCTGGATTAAAAATAATACTTTCTTACCGAATCTGTCTTATAACGTACAATTTTTACTTACTACATAGTCCCTATTCTTTAATCATGCACTGTACAAATAAACAGTCATAGGCATCCCCACATTCAGTCGAAGCTCGTTCTCCATCTCCCTCCCGTCCTTCGCCTGGCTCAGTGAGATAGGAAATCAAAGAAGCAGAATTTATCAGGTGTCTCAGCAGCTCCTGCATTTCCTTCTCCCTATTGCTAAGCAAACAAATGGCTAGTTGTTATGCAAGGCAAAGAGAAACACCAATTATCTAGTCCCTACTGAAGATAACACTGTGTGTTCGCGACTTCATTAACTACACTCTGTAGTCCTTTTAATACACTCGCTTTCATCCTCTGTTGTTTAGTCTTAAATATTGGGTGCTGCCGGGACATTTGACAAGGTGAGTAGTTATCCTAGAGGACTTAATATATATGCTAATCCAATATTAACAGTCCAAAACTAAAGCGCTGTAGTCAGTATGAAAATGGGGAGGGCGAAATGAAGCAAAATGTGGTGATGAATCTGTAACAAGGATATCTATAAGGCTTTAATTTGGTATGAGCAAGAGAGATAATCTGCTTTGGTGCAGCAGATGATTTATTTATTATTTTTTGTACTCCTTGATATTAATTCTGATAATATGTCTGTCTGTCTGTCTGTCTGTCTGTCTGTCTGTCTGTCTATCTATCTATCTATCTATCTATCTATCTATCTATCTATCTATCTATCTATCTATCTTTGCATGTTCTCCCCGTGCTTGGTGCGTTCCCTCCACGTCTGCTTTCCTCCCACAGTCCAAAGACATGCAGGTTAAGCTAATTGGCATTCCCTAAATCCCAAATCTATCCTTATAAATATATTTTAATGTGTTCTATGACTCAAGATGTGTGTTTTTTTTTTTTTAGATTGATCCAATGCTTGTTTACAGGAATGACATTTTTAGTATATGACTTTCTCTCTAGGAATTTAATTTCCTTGTGTGAGCTTCTACAAATTTTGGGGAGAAGTAAAGTTACTCAAGTTTAGGAGTCTAATATTAATTTCCATTTGAGTTTAAGGGTCAGGAAATGTAAATCACATGTTACAAATCAAACTTCTCAAAATGTTCCTCATGGGAACAATCGTTCAATTAATCAATTAAACATTCAATCTATGTATCTATTTGTCTGTCATTCTGCCCTAATCACTGGTTAAAGTGTCACACGAATAAGCCAGGTTAATTAGGAATTTATAAAATAAGTAAAACACATGAAAATACATACAAATAGAGGAAGTCCTGAAATATTATATATATATATATATATATATATATATATATATATATATATATATATATATATATATAACATTTAGAAAATGTCACATTTAGAATACATTATACAATTTTTGATATTATGTTTTTCACAGTGCTTTACTTATTATTGCTATTTTGTCATAGAAAGATAAATACTAAATATTATTAGAAATATTTACTTACATATCTATTTATTTATTTTCATGGTTAGACCATTAAAAGCTTAATTTAGTGATTACTTGATAAAGGCTTAATCAAGTGATTAACTCACTGGTACACAGGGCTACCATATAATTTTATAAATCTGCACAGGTTGCGCATTTAGATCTTCCAAAAGCTTAATCTGCCACATTGTAAAAAAATATTTGCAAGAAATTCTCTCCTCAGGTTCTTCTGTGTTGTTTAATTGATATAGATGATGGGATAGCCTTGTGAGATGTGTCACATTGAGCCATCTTCCAGGCAAAATAAATCGCTTGCTTAACAGCTCTATTAAAAAAAAATCCTTTTTCCATTAAGAGAGGGAATAGCCGTCTAAGTCTGTCCAACAGCATATGGCACAGTCCTGATCTGGCTCTGGATCAGGCTCTGCAGGATGGAATAGAGACCCTGAATGAAAATATGGATGGTAATTACATTAATCTGTAATATAATAATAATAATAATATGGTATATACTGGAGACAGACAAAAGTTCAGATACTGTGTCTCTTCCAAAAGTTTCTACATGTCCAGGATCAAAAAATGAAGACAGTATCTGTATCTGTATTGAAATGCATAGTAAACAAATGCAAATATCATTATCTGCTTAAAATGTCATCTAAATTTTGTCAAATACACACATGCACACACACACACACACACACACACACACACACACACACACACACACACACACACACACACTGTATATACATTTGCAACATTTGGATCGTTTCAGTTATAATTTACACAGTCAAGTTCAAATTCTTAGCCACTGCATGAGAGAGACGTGAATCATAGTCATGATCAAATGCTTCATTGAGTCAAACGCTGACACAGTAAATAAGACAGGAGCTAATCTCTGTTATGTTCAAAAGATTCCCTGATTTATACATGACCTGCTCATTTTGAAAGAGGACTCAATTTCAGAATCCACTAAAAGATTCACTGGATCAAATGATGAGCTCATGACTTCTCCATTTATGACCATAATCTTTGATGATTCAAACACTGACCTGACTAAGAGATGACTATATTTAAAGAACCAACTCTTGGTTGGGTCTGAAAGATTAGCTGATTTAAACACTAATGCGCTGATCAAAGGAGAAGTAATTCTTTAGAATTACAACCAAATGATTTAATAGTTTAGTGAACATGGCTTTTATAAGCACATTAGTAATGACCGGTCAAAGCTGTCCACGTCCAACCAAGGAATTAACTAAACAAGGAAGTCAAGAAATAGATTTTTCATACATTATAAAGAGACACAAATTACTTTTCAAACTACAGTACCTATAAACCTATAAAATTTATTGCATTTTCTTAAGCTTCAAAATGATTCTGTCATCCTGATATCCAGAATTATATTATCACTTTTCCTGTTTTAATAAAATTAAATGGTAATTGTATAACCTAAAATAGGTCTAGGTTCTTCATTGGTGGGTTACATTGTGAGGTGTTGTACTTTGATAGCAAAAATGCTCTTTTTGTTGGTTGTGATTACACCATCTAAGGTGGCAACATCTGAAAACTTTGTGGAGATCCTGTCGTGTAATAAATTCAAGTCAATAGAAATACAGTGAGTTTGGATTGGAAAGCTATGTCAGAGTTTTTAGTATGTATGTGCCAACTTTTAGTATGGCACTTTGGTCCAAAAGATTGAGTTGCACAGAATTGCATGGACTTACATTCGTGCAGAACTTTGCCTGACTTTGTGTTACTCAGTTTGAACGGAGGGAGAAAAAAAAAACGACAGGTGAAATAGGGAATGGTTATTTTTGAGCTACAAGGACAGCACAGGTGCTGGGAAAGAAAAACCCAAACCAAAACAAAACAAACAAAAAAAATAAAAGAAAAAACTCACAACAGGTCCCAAGGATGGATGAGGAAATTCATGTGACAGTGATAATGCCGAACGTTCAGCTGTCACACGTCAGGTTTTCTCAATTGGTATGGTAGAAGGGCCTCAGGGGTTTCTCTCATTATGTGTGGATTTGCTGCGAGCCTTGACATTACACCTCAAAGTTCTCACTTCTGCTCAACGATGGCATTTAATCAGAGCTGCAGGACTCGCAACATCATGAATACTTTTGGGAATTTCGAGGATTTAGAACATTTGAATCTCGGATTTAAACTTAATCGGTCATAACGTTTCAAATAAATTCCCGCATACCATATTATTATGATAACAAGAGACACAAGACTGCATACAAACTGCCAGATTGTGTTTGGTCTCAACAGATTTAAAAGAAGAAAAAAGTTAACAGTGAAATGAAAAATAAGCATGCAAGTACTCAATGTAATTACATCTTGACTATTTGATTGTAATTTTATTAAGGATTTAAACACCACTCTGTGTGCTGTAATAAGAAAAAGAATCAATAACAGAATGGAATATATATTTTTTTCTTTTTATACAACAGAAATTTGCTGCTTTTATGTAATAAAATAATTAACATAATGTTGCTTTCTTATTCATTTATAGTTACATTTGTATACATCTACGTAGGTACATTTGTATACATCTAATGAATGTCGGTTTTTAAAGGTAATGAGCAAAAAACAGAACAGTTTGTCATAAAACTACACTGGAGAACTCATTCATATACTTGCCTACAATTCTTTTTTTTTTGACTTTGTTTAGTTGTGACTATGGAACCAAGAGCATGGACCTCTATATACAGTATGTAATATACATAAGGGGTCTATGAAAAGTAAGGCAAAATGGGTGTCTTTTTTAAACTTACATTATTATTAACTTACATAGGTTGTTCAAATTGCACACACTGGTAGGGTAATTCTTCCTCTATAGACCTTTTCCACTTGATGTCACAACAATGTGTCCGCCATGGTCCCAGGCACTACAGAACAGCAAAAAGCACGTTAGTATAGGATGCTGCTGCCAAAACCCACCATCCAAACTCAATCACGGAATCACTTTCAACAGAAAACCAGTAGGTAATCATCAGGTAATACTAAATTTGTTTGTCGTTGTTTATTATTTTTTTTGCTTAAAAACACTTCAAGACCTAATTATCAACTAAAATGTATACCCTAATGTGAGTTAACAGTACTTTAATGCCATTTGCTATTGTTACAGATGTCATTGTAGTCATGTGTCTCATTTCATGGTTTGTCTCCAGTGCTGAATTTCCCCTCTTCTTCATCCATCTGTGCATATCGCTGTTGTCACTGGTGTCATCTCTGCAAACATTATGTAGCACAGTAGGAAACCCTCAACTGCGAGAAAAGGGATTTTCGAAGAGAATCGAGAGTTGGGTTCAACAATGATACAAATCTCTTGTGATGGAGACTATGTTGAGTAGTGCATTTGTACTTTTTGTGCAAATTGAACAACCTGTGTCAGTTAAGTAAAAAAGTTATGTCCTCTTTACTTTTGGTATGGCTTTTATAAAAATAAAACATAATAAAAGAAAAACAACTAGAACTGCATTCAGAGCTGCTGTTAAAAAAATTAATCAATTTCTGCTGCCTTGAATCTACAATATTAGTCACAATGTATTTTTTTTTTCTTTTTTGTGAACTGAGATGTTGACATACCCTTTAAATTATTTCAGTTCTTTGTCATAGTGATTTTGCTGAAAAAGAAACATTTCTCATGAAGGTTTCATATAACTATTACAACAAAATGTTAAATGATCTCAGACTGAAATAAAATCAGATTGCTGTGTATGAAAGAGGAAAACATTTGTAAAACATCTTCAGCATGATCTGGTGATAAGATGTGCCACCAAGGGAGTGTCACTTTGAATTGTTGTCTTGTCGTGGTATGTACACATTAAATGGTAATACAACTGAATTGTACACTCTTTTGTCTTTCAATTACAAAGCTACAGAGTCAAACTTTTTATTATTTTAATGCAGTCAGCAAACTTTTCTTCAAAAGCTTTATACTTGGTAGGAAATAAAACCAAAAGGAAACGTCTTATTGAAGATTAAAATACTGTAGCAACAACAAAGCAAAGTCCCAAGTGCACGCTGCAGTACTTTTTTTTTTTTTGAAGTCGAACCGTTATCCTATTGAGAGAATGCCTATAGTAGCATAAAAGAAAAAGGACAGATCAATCGCTATGCTGAACAAAGTGCATTGGTATAGACAAGGCTGCAAAATGGGATCTTCAAATACATTTTTGCTCAAATTATGACATTGTAAAATAACATTTATTGCAGTACAGCAAAAAACACATGCAAACACACCTACTTAACGAAACATATTTATTTATTTACATACTGTATATACATAGTCCTGTGCTAGCGTTGAGCCCCCTCCCCCATTTCTTTATATTAAATGAAATTAAATAATGTACATTACATTAAAGAAAGAAGAACCAATGACTCTGCATTCCGCATCACCAGTATACAAGTGTACTCACCAGCCTGATCATCTGTCATCATCCTCATCTGTTTCTCACTGGTTGATGCCTTAAGTTAGCTATTTTTTAGATGTTTTATATATATTTATACATATATATTTATATATTTATTATTTATTTATTTTTATAAATCTAGTCTAGGTCACTGTGTGGCTTAACAAACAAAAACATTTCTCTGAAACAACTCAGATACAGGGATTGAACTGAAAATGAAAGCCAAAAACTTTCCAAAAATGAGAGCCAAAAATGTCCTTCAGGAATCCTGAAGAACTATTCCTCAAGACTACATTAAAAATACAAGACTCTGACTCTTTGGAAGCTGTGTATGTATAATTTCACTGAAAAAGATTTTTGCACATTTTGTATTTTTGTATAAGAAGTATTACAAGCTGATGCAAAATATTTTCTGCATAGTTTCTTGAGGACAAAGTGTTTAAAAGCAGCAACATAGTGTTAAAATTAACAGATGGCAAAATATTATATATTGTTGAAATTATTTTGGTTATATCAGTGTGAATTTTGTTTGATTTTGCCAAATGATGTAACTCCAGTTCCCACGAAATGGTCATATGTGAGAAATATTAAATATATATTGGTTCTGTGTGTGTGTTTATACACTTTGTAATTTTTCTCACAAATGATCAAACCGTGGAGTTTACATATACAGTATATATGATTTTGAATCATGTTTATATACTTTATGAAGTATTTGCTCGCCTGCCTTTAAATGCATATGAACTTGATTAACATCCAATTCTTAATCAATAGTGTTTAATATGATGTTGGCCCACTCTTTGCAGCTATAACAGGGTGAGGTAATGCTCCCTAGTTCAAAGGCCATAGAACTGAGGGCCACCATTTGATTTCCCCACTGAAGACTGCACTAGCTCCCATGGCAGTTGTATTTTCATGTAGAGCCAGCCTTTGGGATCCTTCCGCTGAAAAATGAGGCCATTGTACTCCCATTCCCAGCCTGGAAAGCCACCCAGCTGCCTGATGTCATGAGGAACTCCCATCTGAGGCAGCACCCAAAGGAAAGCTGGGCGGGACAGGTTGGCCAAGACAGCCAGCTTAGGCTAGTCAAGTTGACACCAACCTCGCTCAGCCATATCTTTGGCCATGTCAGCCAAAGCGCTTTGTGCACCTGTGCATAGTCAAGTTGGAACAGGAAGGGGACATCCCCAAACTGTGCCCACAAAGTTGGGAGCATGAAAATGTCCAAAATGTCTTGCACTGGAACTAAGGTGCCAAGCCCAACTCCTGAAAAAATAACCCCTCATCATAATCACCCCTCTCCCCCTCCACCAAACTTTAAATTTGGCACAACGCAGTCAGAGGAGTATTGTTCTCCTAGCAACTGCCAAACCCAGACTTGTCCATCAGATTGGCAGACAGAGAAGTGTGATTTGTCACTCCAGACACATCCACACATTTCACTGCTCTGGAGTCCAATGGCAGCATTTTTTACACTACTGCATCCGATGCAGCAGCATACATTGACCAATTTAAGTGATTTTACAAGGCCATTAACAGTTGACGCGGGATATTTAGTAGTGAGGAAATTTCACGACTGGACTTATTGCATAGGTGGCATCTTATGCTGGAATATACTGAGCTCCTGAAAGTGACCCAATCTTTCACACGTTTGTAAAAGTGGTCTGCCTGCCAAGGTGCTTGATTTCTTGTAACCGTGCAATTGATTGAAATGCCTTATTTCAATTATTTTTATGTGAGTTGTGTGGCTAATATATACAAATTGACCCAAAATATTTTTCATATATATATTTTTTACAGATTTCTTCCCATGGGAGCTGGAAATATTTCCATATATATGTGCTGCCCAGCTGTAGACATATTGTTCATATCATTATATAGTAACACTAATAGGGCTATTGACTCTGTACCCACCCTTTCTTTGCACAATGGTTTAAAGCACATTATGAAGGCCCTGATGTTACCCAAATGATGATGGGTTCCCCATTGAGTCTGGTTTTTCTAAAGATTTATTCCTATTGTCATCTCAGGGAATTTTTGCCACCGTCGCACTCTACATGCTCATCATGGACAATCTGATAATCCTAACACTTTTATTCTATAAGGCTGCTTTGCAAGAGTGACTATTGTTAGAAATGCTATATAAATAAAAATAATTGAATTGAAAATGCAAGAAGTGTCACAAATTAACTCTTGACAAACCGTTTGGCACAGTCCAAAGACTGAAAACCGTTCCAGATGACTACCTTGTGAATCTGAAGATAAAATGCCATTATTGTGCCAAGCTTTGATCCATAATAAATGTAGCTACTTTGGACAATCTAAAATATAAAACACTTTATTTTGTCTACTACATAATTCCAAATATGTTTTCTGATCGTTTGAATGTTTTTAGTATAAAGGTACAATGATGAAAATAATAATAATAATAATAATAATAAAATAATAATAATATATATATTATTATTATTATTATTATTATTATATATTATTATTATTATAGAAAAAAATAATAATGATAAAACCACTAAAGAAGAAAGCGTGTCCAAACTTTTGCCTGGTAGTGCACACGCACACACACACACACACACACACACACACACACACACACACACACACACACACACACACACACTACTTAGGCATCATATTAGCTGTAGTAGACATTTTGCTATTTATATTTATCGTGTCTGTACTTTCATGTCCAAAAGTATTCACTGTTTCCAAACATATGTTAAAAATTAACGAATGAATAACATTAAAGAAGAATATTTGCATGCCTGAAAAGAAAGCAGCATGTTACTTTCCCTGGGTTTGCCATGAAAATGAAAGGCGCAAGTGTGACATTAATCTTTTTTGTATCTAACACTACTGATTATTTTCAAGCAAAGGGGTTTCACACCAATTATTTACTGTGCTTATTTTATTCCTTTTTAGTGGCATTTGGTGGCATGTGCTTAGTGGTTAGTGGTTTCACCTCCAGGGTCCAGGTTTGATTCCCATGTCAGGTCTATGTGCATCGAGTTTGCAAGTTCGCCCCTTGCTTGGTGGGTTTCCTTCAGGTTCTAAAGCTTTCTCCCACAGTACAAAGTCATGAAGATTAGGCTAACTGGTGTTTCCAAATTGCCCGTAGTGTGTAAATGCACATGTGAATGTTGCCGAAAGTCCTACCACAGTCATACAAATGGAAATAAATACAATACTATTACAATAGTACAATAGTCACTATTGGCCTCCACTGTCACTACAGAGGTTCCTAGATTGTTGGATGGAGTGCCATTTATAGAATTTTCTTTTATGCAGAAATGTTTTCAAATTTCTGGAATTTTTTTGCACAGCTTTACTATTTTTGTTGAGGCTTTACTTTCAGATTTTACAGAGCATGTTGGAGAATGTCAGTACTGTACTTGTTTCTTCATAGAACCCAGGGCCTGTATTCACAAAGCTTCTTAGAATTCTCTCAGAGAGCTCCTATTTTAGCTTAAAAAGTCCTAGCTTTGGGTCATATACTCAAAGTGATTTATGAAACTTCTCAGAGCAACTCTGAGAGTCCAAAAATCTTTATCTTAGTGATGAGGTGTGGTTGACTCCGTTGCTAGGGAAGATGCAGCAATTCAAGGACTGTTGATAAAAAATAACCTCTGACCACTGCAAAGGTCTTGAAATGTGCTCTTTGTGTAAACAGAACACATGATGATAGAACAGAGTGAAATCATAATGTTTGTATATGAGGAATTGTATAATCATGACTACAGGCTACTTTATGCAAAGTTTCCCTTTCAAAAGCTCCACTCGATGCTGCGTGAAAACGCTATGGGAACATCTCTTTGTTTCCGGTTGTGAAGCCTGTGTATGTCAAAACCACCGAATACTTTGGCTTATACCCTCTGCCAGGCATGATGTCACCGAATAAGGTGCACCTGCAGGTTATAAATAGGAGTGAACCGAAAACATCCTCAGATCTTTTTGTCTTCAGGACCGCTTTGTGTTCGCGTGTGTGTGTGTGCAACAGAATCACGGTAGGAAAGAAAAACTTTACTTACCGATAAAGGAACCACGCGCGGCTCGCTTTCTTTAAAGAGAAACCGCAAGCCGTGGCGCATTCCGGGGGCTCGCGTGCGTATGAGACGGGATTTCCCCCTTTCTCTCGCGCTCTCCCCGGATCAGGAAGTTTTTAGCGTCCACTTCTCAAGCACGCTCCGGCGCTTCTTGTGAGCAGACGGAAGAGATTCCTCCCTTGCTTCCATAGACATAGCGTGCCGATCTGGCAGACATGCATGAGACGGAATCCCCCCTTTCTCTCGGTCTCTCGCCGGAAGTGTTTAGCGTCCGCTTTTCAAGCACCTACCGGCGCTTCTTGTGAGTAGGGGAAAGAGACTTCCTCACTTGCTTCCTTGGAGATAGCGTGCCGATCGGGCAGACGCGCATGAGACGGAATTCCCCCTTTCTCTCGCGCTCTCGCCAGATCAGGAAGTGTTTAGCGTTCGCTTCTCAAGCGCACTCCCACGCTTTTTGTGAAGGGGCCGAAAAGATTTCCTCTCTCGCCGCAAAATAAATAAATAAAAGAATAAAAATAAATAAATTAATTAATTTATTAAAAAAAATAAATAAATCCCCAAACGCTCAAAGTTAGACAACAGGTTTCTGTCGGGTGGCCAGGGGAGTGGCCTCAATGAGGGTCCCCTCCCCCCCACCCCTTTTTTGGCGACCTCCATGGAATAAGCCTTATTCATCCCCTGTTTTATGATGATACCCCAGATTGAAGAGACGCTTGCGAGCTATCTCTTTCCTGGGAGCTCATCCTCCCTGAAAAAGCCCACATTGCCCACCAAGCCATGTAGATTAACATATTTGTTTGTGGGGAAAGCTTTTCAGGCAGTGGGTCAGGCTGGTGCTGCCCTGCACACCATGGCAGTTTTGCAGGCATACCAAGCTCACCTGTTAAGAGTTCTGAGCACTGGCGGGTCTATTGATGGCGCCGAGCCAGAGATTTATTTCTCTGTGCCACTAAGCAGACGACCCGTGCTATCGGCCGTTCTATGGCTGCCGCTGTCGCCACGGAGAGACCTCTGTGATTTAACCTCACAGGCATCAAGGTCAGAGATCGTGTTTTCCTCCTTGATTCCCCCACTCTCGCCTTCCGGCTACTTTGGCCACGCTGTAAACACCGCCGCCACTAGGTTCGGGAGGTGAAGCTCTACAAGCAGACCTCTGTGAGGTTTCTCCCCTGCCGTGCTCAGGAGTCCATGGAGACCAGGTCTGGTCCCCATGAGGCGTGAGGCGCAGAAGGAGAGTGTGCCGTGCCAGCTACCCCCTCGTGGAGACAGGGGAAGGACTCGTCACGCTTCGCAATCCGCCTCAAATAGAAAAAAAAAAAAAAAAAAGCACCAGACCTGAGGAGCATTATCTCCGCCAAAAAGGAAGTCCTGAGATTGACGTGCCCAGGACCACGGGGGTGTCTCCCCCTGGGGAGGGACGTGTAAAAATTCCAATAAGGGATAAAGACCCTGTGGGGGCCGTTGTCTAATCTCCACCACCACTGGTGTTTCGGGAAGCAGCGGTCTCCAGCGAAATGTTAGGTGCTTGGTTCCTTCCTGCCTTGTTTCAGGATGTCGGACACCTAACAATACCCCCCCCCACCCCGCGTTGCACATCGTTCTCTGCATTTTCAATGGCGTGGTCTTCACTTCCATAAAACCGGAGCGAGCGCATCTGCTGACTTGGCAGTTACAGAATGAGTTGACAGGCAAAATGATTGTTTCTCAAATTCAACCAGAGGTTTGGTTTGTGACGGTCAACCTGAATGATGCATATTTTTATATAGAAATATTGCCACAACACAGGAGGTTCCTGAGGTTTGCTTTTGGGGGCGGAGCGTTCCAGTATCTGGTCCTTCTATCTGGTCTAGCCCTGTCACCCCGCACATATAAAATGCACGGATGAAGCTCTGGCTCTATGATTCCAGGGCATCTGTATTCTAAATTGCATAGACGACTGGCTGATCCTAGCTCAGTCTTAATAGCTAGCGCTTTGATATGGGGATGTCATCCTAGCTCATTTCCATTCTTTAGGATTGAGACAGGCGTTCTCTTTCCTGTTCAGAGGACAAGATATTTGGGTGTCACATGGGATTTGATCACAAGCTGGGCACAGCTGTTTTTCACACGTGTTCGAACCCATCCTCCAACACCCTGAAGGAAATCAAGCTAGGCCAGAAAGTGACTCCATCACTTTCAAGGATCTTTAGGTCTCATGGCAGCTGTGTCCACGGTGATACCTTTGGGCCTTCTGCACATGAGGGCATTTTCAGTTGTGGCTAAGAGCCAGGGGATTTTACTCAAGAGCCAATGCCCAGAGGCTAATAAGGTTTATGCGCCAGGGCTTTGTACCCTTTCTATGTGGTTCAGACCCCAGTTTCTGACTTTGGGTCCCACTTTAGGTCCGTCTTGTCATCGCAAGATGCTAATGACAGACGCTTCCCTTACGGGCTGGGGTGCTGTCTTGGATGGCCATCCAGCACAAGGGAGCTGAAGAGGTCATCTTCTCGCATGGCACACCAATTGCCTCGAAATGATGGCTCTGTTTCTGGCCCTGAAACACTTCCTCCAGCAGTTGAGAGGCTACCATGTCCTAGTGTGGGTGGACAACACTGTGGTAGTCTTGTACATAAATCACAATGGTGGACTGTGCTCGCGCCGCTTGAACAAGCTAGCGCACCAGGTTCTGCTTAGGCACAGGACAAGTTATTGTCCCTCAGAGCGATTTACCTTCCGGGGCAATGTAGGAGCGGACTTTCTATCCAGACAAGTTGTGACACATGGGGACTGGAAACTCCACCCCCTTTACTACTCTGACTCCTCCAGCTCCCCTGAGTCTGGATGCAATGGCCCACACGTGGCCCAGATTACGCCTTTATGCGCTTCCTCTGATAGTTCTGCTCCCAGGAGTCCTGGCGAGGGTCCGTCAACAGGGTTTGCGCCTCTTATCGATAGCGCCCCAGTGGCCGACCAGAATGTGGTCCTTGGATCTAATATATCTCCTTGACGGCTCACCCTGGGTGATTCCAGTGAGGAGGGATCTTCTGTCTCAGGCACAGGGGACAATATTTCATCCCCGGCCCGAGATCTGGAACCTCCACGTTTGGCCCCTGAAGGGGACCAACTAAGACATGCTGGTCTTCCAGCCAGCGTAATTGAAACCATTTCAAGTGACAGGGCTCCCTTCACTAGAAGAACTTGTGTCCTCAAATGGAGTGTATTTGAAAGTTGGTGTATGGTAAGACATGTAGACCCAGTCTACTGCCAGATTGTTTCAGTGCTGGAGTTTCTGCAAGAAAAGTTGTCCTCTGGCTTATGCCCTAGTACTCTCAGAAAATACATAGCCGCTATTTCGGCACGCTCTGACCGATGGGGTTTCTATGGAAAAGCACCATTTAGTTGCCCATTTTATTCGTGGGGCTAAACGGTTGAGGCTGCCCAATAGAGCGATGGTCCCTTCATGGGACTTAGCTATCGTATTCGAAGGTCTGGCTGACACCCCTTTCGAACCACTAGAGTCAGCACCTGTCAGGCTTCTCTCTCTTAAGATGTTTTTTCTTATGGCTATTACTTCTTCAGAGGCTGCAGGCTCTGTCAGTCTCCCCATCCTGTCTAGACTTTGCTCCTGGGCTAGTCAAAGCTATTCTGCATCCTCACCCGAACTATCTTCCCATGGTTCCATTCTCGACCATGCACCCAGTCGATCTCGAAGCCTTCTGTCCTCCGCCTTTCACAGCTCTGGAGCAGGAAAGACTTCACTTACCATCTCCAGTATGTGCTCTTCGGATTTACATCCTCCGCACTAGCCAGTGGCGTAAGTCAGAGCAGCTCTTTATTTGCCATGGGGGTCGCATCCGGGGGGTGGCCGTCACTAGACAGACTCTGTCACACTGGGTGAGAGATGCTATTGCCCTAGCCTATGAGGTGCGTGGTCACACTTCGGCTCTGGGAATCAGGGCTCATTCAACCAGGTGGATTGCCTCATCAATTGCTCTGGCAAGAGGTGTCCCCCTGCAACAGATGTGTGATGTGGCAGGATGGTCCTCTCCACACATGTTTGTTAGATTTTATGGGTCAGATGTCAATGCTACTCCGGGCTCGTGGATCCTTGAGTCAGCATCCCAGAGCTACGTCTGAGACCTCCTTGGCTATTGTGCGCACACGCTACACAACCTGGGGGTCCAGACACTTGCAGTGCGGCGGCGTTGGTATTCTCGTTCCCATAGCGTTACTTTGCTGTAACCCTGTTCCCTGATAAAGCGGGAACGAGATGCTGCGTTCCAATGCCGCACTGCTGGCGTGCCTAGATGTCCTTCAGACAAAATTGACCTGAGGATGTTTCCGGTTCACTCGTATTTATAACCTGCAGGTGCACCTTATTCAGTGACGTCATGCCTGGCAGAGGTTATAAGCCGAAGTATTCGGCGGTTTTGACATACACAGGCTTCACAACCGGAAACAAAGAGAGGTTGCCATAGTGTTTTCACGCAGCATCTTGTTCCCGCTTTATCAGGGAACAGGGTTACAGCTAAGTAACCCGAGACGTTTCTGTTATAGGCTAAATATCTTAAAGATAATTAAACAGCCAAATGTTAAAAATGTTGAAATACTTTTGAAGCAACCAATTTCCACACAGTACAGTGGAACCTCAGACTCTGAGTAACGCGGTTTGCTTCCGCAAGACGAGGAACAATTTGTAATAAATTTTGACTTAAAAAATGAGCAAGTCTTGGTTTACGAATACTGAGTGTCATGTATTATGTATGCGCTTCTTGTTCACATGATCATAACTGAGGCAATGGTTTTTCTCTCTCTTGCGCTATGGAATTGTGGGTAATCGTCTCCCCTGCTGGGTCTTAGTGCGTGTCTCTCACTGGTATAATCAACATCCGTGCCTGCGTGCCATGTACTGTTTACTATAACGTGTGTGTGCACATGTAATGCAAAAGCAAGTCTCATTAGAGAGGTTAAAGATCCACTTTCTCTCTCTGTCAGCCTTCATTTTGTGTGCACGCATTTTGTGTGGACACCACACACAACTCCCCTCCTCTCGCCATCACATACACACACACACACACACACACTCTCTCTCTCTCTAACGGAAACACTGCTCTGTCACAATTCTTTGTATAGGTAAAGTGCAGGTTAATTAGGGCCCAAGAACTATAAGGTACGCAGGACCCTCTTGTTTTCCTATGGATTATTTAGGTCCCAAGCACTATAAGGTGCTTGCAAGACCCTCTTGTTTTCCTAAGGATTTTTTTTCCCATGCTTTTGGACTTTTCGGGGGTCTTAACATGCTCAAAAACTAATGAAACTAATGAGACAGGTTGGAATCTGCTGCCATCAGGATGCCTGACAGTCTCAAGGCCCAGGGCTCCCACACGAGATTTTGCTGCAGAGCTCATACACACTTTCATGTAGGCACAAGAAACCCAGTACACATTTAGAGCTCATTGAGCCTAACAACTTTCGATGTCTAGGGCTAAACTCAACAGGAGGCCGGTTATTTTGGGTCATTCAAAAAAACGCACCCGATGGATTTTGATATACTCCTCCTAGGGAAATTATACAATCTCTACCAAACCGGGCCGATGTGATCTAAAGACATTGAGGATGCAAAATTGCGGAGCAATTTTTGATATCTAAAACAGGTCAGTCGTGATAATGTCTTAAACGTACGCCGAAAAATTATTAATAACTTTCTGTGTGGTATTATATTGAGTGACATTATATTCAGTGACACGTTCAGTGACATCATAGTGTGATAATTTTCTTCCAGCATCTGCGCCTATTGTACACACATACACCTCACAAACGTTAACACTCACACACACAAACACATCTCACACACATACCTGTACACACACACACAAACACACACACACACACATCACTAATGTGAATACACACAGACTCACACACCATACACACAAACAAGCACAAACACAAGCACATTTACTCGTCACACACAGACTGACACATCCACACATCTCTCTGCCTCACTCTCACACACACTAACCCTCACACACTAACACACACACATGCATGCACACAAACACACTCACCCATCACACACATCGCACACATACATCCACCCATATTACAAATGTTTACACTCACGCACACAAACACGCACACACCGCTCACGACGTACACACACACACCTCTCTCACGACTTACGCACACACAAACACACACACACACACACACACACACACACACACACACACACACACACTAGCCCTGTATAGTGTGTGATGTGTGCAGGTTGTGCGGTGCAACCGAGTGACGATGGCTTTTTCGAGGTCTTAACACACTCGAATAACACAGGTTGTGCGGTGCGCCCAGGGTGGTGATGGCACAGGGTGTATGGGCCCGTCATCGTTGCTTGCAACTATATATATATATATATATATATATATATATATATATATATATATATATATATTTAATTATATTTATATTTTTTTTTTCCACCCTTTTGGGTCTTAACATGCTCAAAAACTCATAAAACGTGGCAGACAGGTTGGAATCTGCTGCCATCAGGATGCCTGAGCGTCATGTGGCCCAGGGCCCCCAGGGGCCCCCACACAAGATTGTGCTGCCTAGTTCATACACACTTTCATGTAGGCACACAAAACTCAGTACGCATTTAGAGCTCATTGAGCCAAACAACTTTCGCACTGCATGTTCTGGGCTCAACTCAACAGGAGGCCGGTTATTTTGGGTCTTTCACAAAAATGCACCCGATGGATTTTGGTATATTCCTCCAAGGGAAATTATACAATTGCTACCAAACCGGGCCAATGTCATCTAAAGACATTGAGGATGCAAAATTGCAGAGGGATTTTTGATATCTCAAATGGGTCAGCTGTAATAAATGTCTTAAACGCATGCCGAAAAGTGATTAATAAATTTGTGTGGCATTATATTGAGGGACATTATATTCAGTGACACTTTTTGTGACATCACGTTCAGCTACATCACATTCAGGAACATCATTGTGTGAGGCTTTTCTTCCAGCATCTACAGCCTATTGTACACACATACACATCACAAATGTTAACACTCACACAAATACTAACACACACATCACTAATGTTAATACACACAGACTCACACCATACACACAAACAAGCACAAACACAAGCACATTTACTCATCACACACAGACTGAAACATCCACACGTCTCTCTCCCTCACTCTCACACACACTAACCCTCACACACTAACGCGAGTACACACACACACACACACACACACACACACACATATATACACACACACACACGCATACATGCACACACACAAACACACTCATACATCGCACACATACATACACCCATATTACAAATGTTTGCACCCACTTTACAGCAGTGATTCCATTAGTGTGCGCTCACTCAAGTGTCATTAGAGAGATTTCTTGTTTATTTTCCCGATAAAACAGTGTTTTTGGTTAGTGTGTGTGTGTGTGAAACCCAAATAAAAGAAGAGTAAGGGTTACTGTGTAAGGTGAGAAGAAGGAGAAGGTAGGGGCCCACCTCCTCTCCTCTTACTTTAGCTTCACACACACACACACACACACACACACACACACACACACACACACACACACAGCGCTTGTGCACATAAATGGAAACACTTCTGTCGGGATTTATTTTAACTTTTTTTTAAAGGTAAAATGCAGGTTAATTATATATATATATAATTAATAATATAATTTTTTGCAGGCTGTGGAACAAATAGTTTGAGTTTCCATTATTTCCTATGGGAAAATTCACTTTGCTTTATGAGTGTTTTGATATACGAGCCCACTTCTAGAAAAAAATTATGCTCGCAATCTGAGGCTCCACTGTAGTTACTATATTTAAATTCTTACATTTATTTGCCATACTGATTTAATTACTTGTAATCCATTTCAGATTGACGGCGCAAAATGGATCAGCTTTTACCAATTTACATGATTGCAGGACAGTATATTTAAGTTGAACTTTTGGATGGTATGTAGCCAACAATCCAAGAGAGATGGAAGGAAGTAAATGAACAAGCAAATTAAATTGGACATAAGAGCAGTGTTTACGTTCACTGTTTGGAGAATATTTCTTCTTTCCGCCATTTTGTCCTCTGCTATAGAAACTCTTAAGCCCCTTAAAAGTTCTTCTCCCTGCTCTTATAGTTTTTTTGGATTGCTTAAGCACAATCAAAACAGGGCCCGTGTTTTCAAAACACAACACAATTAGCACAACCACACACCCAATTAGCAAAACACTACAGATCCTTTGCATAATTAAACACTCTTGTAAAAACTATACACTTATGTTTACAAACCACACTTTTTTACTATAAGACACACACGTTTCACATTTACTATACTCTGTTTGCACGAGTTACACTCAGCTGTGATAAGCCTAAAACACTTTTAGCACTTCTACTTCCCTATGATTAGAGTAGGCTACCATCAACAAAGTACAAATATAAAGTAAATCCACCAAACACTACACAAGACCAATGTTGCACACTGAAGAAACTCATTTATTTCTCAACATGCCCAAAATTTTGACATGGAGATTCATAGTACTGTAACAACATGTCACTTTACGTATTGTACTGTAAGTTTACTGTTGCAAAACAATTTAAAAAAAGATATTGTCTCTTCGCCTGGCTGGATCTGGCCAGAGAATTTCATCAACATCGCAGGCAATGTTGTCATTAGCAAGACACCTTGGAAAGAAACGTTTTGAATGACGAATCCATCCTTGTATTGCTGCTACCTCCATCTGGTCACAGGCCTCCTCCATGGCTTGGATGAGGGTACCTCAGCCTGGAGACAGAGATCATATACCTTCCACCGCCATGCTGAGAAAAACTCTTCTATAGGGTTGAGGAATGGAGAGTATGGTGGAAGATATAGGACGGTGAAATGTGGATGTTGCTGAAACCAGTTCTGAACCAGAGCAGAGCGGTGGAAAGACACATTGTCGCAGACAACAATGTATTGCATATGATCGATTTGATTTGCTGCTGTTATGTTGTGCAATTGGTCCAAGAATATAAGTATGAGTGCTGTGTTGTAAGGGCCCATATGGGCATGGCGGTGGAGGACCCCATTCTGTGTAATGGCTGCACAGAGTGTTATATTTCCCGCACGTTGCCCTGGGACATTGACTATAGCCCTGTGGCCAATGACGTTTCTTCCCCTCCTTCGTGTTCCAGCCTCATCTACATAAATGAACTCATGCTGGATCTTCTTTCCGTAAAACTACCTGAAGAACAGTGTCAGGCAAAATTGTGTAATTCAGTGTAGATCTAGTATACATATTACAGTACAGTAAAAGATTATGAAACAGTATGCAATATCACACTGCTAAAGTGAATACATACCTCTGCATAATCATGCCGCAGTCATTTCACCCTTTCGGAATTGCGCAGAGCTCAAAGGCACTCGATAAATTTGCTTCATTTGAATATGTTTTTTTAGGATGCGTGCCAGTGTTAATATTGAGACCTGATGGATATAATTGAAACTGTCATGGTTATTGACAATGTTAGCTTGGAGCTGTTTGAGTGTTATACCATTGTTGGCCAAAACCATATTTACTATCTCCTTCTCTTACTGTTCTGTGAACATAGGAGGCCTTCCCCCTTGTCGTTCCTGACCCTCAATCCTATGTAGAAAAAAAACAGTAAACAATAGTACAGCAATTTCACAGAACAAGGTAACAGAAGTGCTGATACTGCATAGAATACAGTACTGTAAGCAGTTACTGTTTTTGATATGGTGATATTTTTACAAAACCTATTTTCCAGTTGAAATGTTCTTATCACACTTGCCACTGTGTATCGGCTTAGATTTAGCTGTACTCGCAGTCCAGCCTTCTCCGCGTCAGGCCGTGGTTGCCAACGTGGTCAACCAGTGTTGCACGGATCTCATTTGTCAGATTCGGTCTTCTTTGAGCACCTTCTTGTCTTCGTCATACCCTTCCTCTTCTTCTTCTTTTTTTTTTTTTGGTTTTTCCCCGATTTTTCTCCCTAATTTTAGTCGTGTCCAATTCCTCCCCGTCACTAGGCGGCTCCCACATTAAGGCTGCTACTACCACTCAGCCGGGAGGGCTGAAGACTATCACGTGTTTCCTCCGAACCACGTGACGCCAGCCGACTCATCTTTTCGAACTGCTCGTTTGCGCACCATTGGGAGCGGCGTAACACACTCGGAGGACAGCGCTATCCGCTCTCTCCGCTGCGCGAGCTCACAGACGCCCCTGACTGGCTGTAGAGCCGTGATTAATGTTGGAGTACTAAGTACCTCTCATCCCTCCCCTCTGAGAGAGCTCGGCCAATCAGCTCTCTCTAGACCTCCGGCTGCGAGAGGTTACAGCACCACCCGGGATTCGAACTAGCGATCTCCGGATGATAGGGCAAGCGCTTTTACCACTGCGCCACTCGGAGGCCCCCTTCCTCTTCTTCTCCCTCCAGCATGGCCTCCATCTCTTCCTCTGTTGATTCCTCTTCCTCCCATTCCTCCTCCTCCTCCTCGTTGTCCTCCTCGTCGTCTTACTCTTTCTCTGACTCTTAAAGACCGATGAACTCACCTGCTGCTTTTTATAGTGCTTAAACACCTGATGACTGTGTTGAACTAATTGGTTGGACGATGCGGTAATTTCACAGTCAGTGCTTTGGTATTGCAAGGAAGTGACTTCATGATAGATTTTTGTATGTAATGTATGTTGTGTTATTAATTGATTATTATTAAGTAATTATTCATGAATTTTAAGGTATGTTTGGCAACTCTTAAGTGTATATATCAAACTCAGGGCTTAGATCTTCTTTGATACAAAGTTAGTCCAGTGTTTATCACACTTACCTGGGAATGGGTGGCACATTTCGCTTTAGAATGAAGATAAGTCAGTAGTAGCAATGTGATGTCCTGGGCAATATTCTGCTAGGAAACACTGGGATCTGGCATTCATGTAGATCTTATTTTGTCATGTAATGCCTATCTAAACACAATGATAACTGATAATTCACTGCAAACCTTTTCGGGGAATGTTTTGAGCAGCAAAGAATTCAAGGTGTTGATTTGACATCTGTGGGGTGTGGTAGACAAAAAATTTTAGCACATGGAGAACACCCCACACCTTTTAGAATTTAAAGGATTTGCTGCAAGGGTCTTGGTGATCGAAACAACAGCACACCTTCAGAGGTCTAGTTGAGCCCATGCCTCAAAGGGTCAGAGCTGTTCTTGCAATACAATAGACTTAAACAGTAACAGGTAGGTGGATTTAATGCTATGGCTTATTGGTTTATACTGTATATGACATTTTTTTTACATATAGTAAGTGACATTTAATGACTGATACAGGTACGTTTGTTCTCTCTCTCCTTCTCCCTTTCTCTCTCTCTCTCTCTCTCTCTCTCTTTTCCTCTTGATTGGAATTTTCAGAGGTGATAATGTAACATTGTCACAGTCTTAACAGCTTGAGATTCCATTTCACTCTCACACCATAACACCATCCCTATGAATTTCTCATCATGCTTAATGTATGTTTACATATGAAAGTCTCCAGAGGGTCAATCAATCTGCTCTGTGGTATTAAGCATCCAGATGGCTGGTATTTAGAGATTTTCCCCCCTAGATCATTCATGTGCTAATTCTGGGCTGACCAAGGTGGTCCCCTACAAGTCTGACTCTAATAAAATGACCAAATCCATCTGGATCTGGATAGATTATAGTGGGATAGGAGCAAAGAAATTCCATTAAGTCATGGAACAAACTGATAATTTAAGTCTGTGCCAACACATGTGGCACAACTGTAGGATGTTCTAAAAATGAAGAACTATTCTAGGCTAATTCTCAGACACACCATATTTGTGAAAGAAATCTTTATTTTTTAACTGCTACTTTTTTTCTTTATTGATTTTTTCACTTGGCACTATATGTTTGTTTTTTTCCCAAATCATTCACATTATTATATTATTTTATTTGCAACAGACGTTAAGATTCAAATGTGTATTAATCTGTTTTTCCATGCATCTTTAGTGATGTCATTACAAAAACATCTCAGGCCAGGTTGTCGTGGCAACATTGGGGACATCTTAACACACTGAGAAAAGCTATCCGTCCGCTCTGTTTTCGTGAGCACGGCCGTGATTGGCTAAGCTGTGATTGATGCGAGAGTGCGGGTATACCACACCTCCCCCTGAGAGAGCACGGCCAATCTGATCTCTAGTCTCCTGGCTGCAGCATCTGTTTGTGTGACTTTTCTATAAAGGCTGTAAAAGTTCATGTCATTCAATTCATTTTAAATGTAAAAGTTTTACCACTTTATCACATAATAAAAAATTCATATGACTTCAAATGACTTCAAAATTCACTCTACTTTATTTGAATTTGTAGCCTTTTTTTCTGAAATGAAGTTGAATTGAAACTAGAGTCATTCGAGTGTCAGTGCCGATGAGGTCATGTCCCACCTCAGGTGTACTGATGGTGATCTAGGTAGCTCGACAACCGGAACTTACATGACCACGGTAATGATGATAGAAAGTGAAGTGTTATTCGGTGATGCGATGGACATGCTGAGAGCTTTGCAATAAAGTGTGCTAGAACTCATTAAAGCCAGTGGCTACGGACTCGCTTTATTAATGAAGCAGTGAGCATCTCCGGAGGCTCTGCCACCGAAATAAGTCGCAGTCGTTTCAAATCAGCCTGTCTCCTCGAACGAACAACAGCCTTTGGCAGCAGCCCAGTAGTTTAAGCGATCATTAGGTGCCGCTAATCAATGAGGCAGCTAAGTAGATGTTTCTGATACATTAGGAAATGCATGAGTTTGGAGAACCTGTTGAGTTTTATGTCTTTTTTAAATAAATAAATTAGAAGGATCTGCAATCTCAGTGTATTTCCTTGGTCACTCCTCTGCATGGTAAATATAGATGGGCTGCTTGGCAAAGATCACAAACATGGATTTTTTTTTTTGTGCACTTCAGCTGTGCATTTGGAAGCTCAAATTAATCTAGATAGAAAAAGTAATAAATCTTTCAATATAAGCAGATACTGTAGATATACTGTAAGAGCTGGACAATCTTAATGACAAAAAATTGTGTGATTTACATTACAAAGACTAGAATAGAAAAGGGGGAAAAGTCAGTATAGTTCAAGATTACAAGAATGCACAGGTCCAAAATCAAGAAGAGATATTTAGAAGAAAAAAAATTTTTTTCTAAGTTTCTAAACCTGCATTTCTACCTCAGTTAAAAACTCAATAACTGCAGAAAAAGAATAATATGCACCAATATGTACAGTACCAAAATGAAAACTCGAACAATATTAACTTGTCATCTGTGAGTGTATTTCTCCTGAAAGAAACATACACACTATTATGTAAATAATGTAAAGTGTTCAAAGTGTGTGTGCACCGAGTTTATATTGTTCACACAGATTCTTAACCCGGATTCCCGAAACAAAGGTTGCTGCAGGCTCCCCCAAAAGAAGATGATTTGCTGGCACAGTTCTTGCTGGATGTTCACAGTTGAACACATTCACCTTTAACATTCCCCACGAGTAGGCATCAGGTGGTGTAAGATCGGGGGAATGGGACAGGTGTAGGAAGGAATTGTTATGCCACCTCTTTATAAACTCAGTCCCCATTCACGACCACTTCCATTTGAGTGGAAACATACTCAGCTATGAATACTTTTTCCTCCACCGAGAGACTCATTTCCAACAACAACTGGACAACACAACTTCCTTTTCACCACGGGCAAAAATGCTCCACTTGTGATTTGCACAAAAAAGAGTAGCATGCAGTGATTATTATTTTGTTTACAGGCTATACCTGGTGTCGTTCCTTTCTAAGACTTTTGTGCAGTCCGAAGAAAGTGTTTGAATATCTGCAAACAAAATTTGAATGGATATTCTAATGAAAGTTAAAATTACTTGAGGAAAATCATTACTGGTGACAATACTATACATTAATTCATCACTACAAGGTTGAGAGTAAACGGCAGCATATGGAATGGACCTTAAAAACTTCAATTTGAGACGTTAAAGCATCCTCCCTATACTCCTGATACCTGATTCCCCGGTCCCCCATTATAGGCAGGTAGTCAAAAAGGTTAGGGGTGACTTTAGACAACAGTTTAAACTTTCAGACACATATTGACTCTGTCGTCAAGGCAGACTTTTTTTTAAATCTTCACCTCCTTGCAAAGGTCAAGCCCTTTTTGAATCAGAGTGACTTGGAAAAAGCTATTCACGCTTTTATTATTTTGCGGCTAGACTTTTGCAACCTTCTTTATTTTGGAGTCACTCGTTAGCATTGCCTGTAACTTGCGCAGAATGCTGCAGCTTGTATGCTGATCAATAATCGTAAACATGACCACATCACACTGATCTTGTATCACCCCCACTGGCTTCCGGAAGCTCTGGATTCAGTTTAAACTTTTAATGTTTGTTTTTAGTGTAATTAATGATCTGGCACCTTCTTACTTGTGTGAGACCATAAGCTTTTAACAACAAAGTAGAGTTTTACGTTCTGCTGACCAAAACCTACTCGTGGTTCCTCGGTTAAAGTACAAACAATGGGGTGATCGATCTTTTGCAGTGGCTGGTCCTAAACTCTGGAATACCATTCCACCTGAGCTACGTTATATTACTGACCTGCCTCTGTTTAAAGCATAACTTAAAACTTTATTTAGAATGGCATTTGACATTTTATGATTTCTTGTGTTTTTTATAACTTTATAATTTTATGTTTTATATTTTTTGTATTTTTATTGTTATTGCCATTTTGTTGTCATTTTTAATGTTGTGAAGCATCAACTTAGGTTGCTATAAGATAGTATATAAATAAATGTTGATTGATAGTAAGGGGTGTAGAGCCAGCAATCATCTAGTGGAGGGCAGGATGCAAGACTACACCATGTTGAAGTTGGCCAAGTCTGAAAATGGAAGGAATGCCACACCCATCTCAACACCTGCAAGGAAGATACATGCCACACAACACTGTCAGAAAAAATAGACAAGGATTGTACCTAAAGTGATGCAAAAGTGGGCATAACTATAAAAACTTTAACTAACATAGATCATTAAAATTGCACATGATGATGGAGTACCTTCTTCTATACAAGGGTAAAACTCATCCTCTTGGAAAATCCCCCTTGTGACAGCTGATGGTGTCTTTAAACCTCTTTGTGCATCTGTACACATTGTTCATATCAGTGGTTTAATTAAATTTAATTAAATTGTATTTATTTAGTGGTCATTGTCATAAAGCTTCTTTAAAAAAAATCCCTGAGATGGCAATAGGAAGAAACTTTGAGAGGAACCAGACTCAAAAGGGTATCAGTCCTCATTTGGGATAGTAGGAATTGTTTTCCAGTCATACTGTGTTTCTCGATTTTGGATAGACATTTTTAAGAACATAACTAGAAAGTTGACCATCTGGATCAAGAATTGAATAAGTTATAATCTGCAAATTGCTATTTGATATAAGATTTTTTTGTTGTTGCTAAAATCAAAAACAAAAGCAACAGCAAGAAACATTTTTGTTCTAGACTACACCTAATTTTGGGTATAAATCTGAATACTAAAAGCAGATACAAATACACTATATTTCTTCTGAGCACTACCTGTCCACCGCACCCATATATGGTTCTTCCTCAAACTTTTGCAATTTCCCATCACTGGAACTAAGAGGCCCAAATCTGCTCCAGCATGACAATGCCCCTGAGCACAAAGTAAGCTCCATGAAATCATGGTGCATTAAGGTTGAAGTGGAAAAACTCAAGTGTTCTGGCACCTGCACTGACCTCAGCACCACTCAACAGCTTTGGGATGTAATGAAACAAAGATTGCACCCCATACCTCCTCATGAAACAACAGTGCCTGACATCACTAAAGATCTTGTAGCTGAAAGATCTCAAATCCCCACAACCACACTCCAATATCTAGTGGAAAACCTTCTGTGTTTGTATGGTTGTATAACAGCAACAGGAGACTATATCTGAAATGGAACATTCAAAAAAGCACAAAGGAGATAACAGTAGGTTTATAGGTTCACAGATTTGTTGCACCTACAAATGCATACACAGATAATGGCGTTGTATTATATGATTCATTTACAGTTTACTAGTATGTGATTTTTCATGAAGGTTAAATATGTGTTACTTTTGATGAGGTTATACCACTTTGATCATTTCCAATCCTACTTCTTTTTTCTCTTCATTCTTTCTAAAGTGCTCTTCTAGCCCTAACACTTACTAGTGTGTCTCAGTTGTGTGAAGGATTAGGCTTGGATTTAAAGAATACTAATACAAACAACATGCATAGAAAATCAGATTTGCACCTGGATTTGCAGTGGGTCAAATGGTCAAATACTGTACATTTTAACAATAAGGTTAAGAGAACAGTACATTATAGAGGTTGCTAAGTAAATAAAAAGTAAAAAAAAAAAATTAATAATTTGTCTCATAGCATTTTTAAACATGCAGTCAAGAGACCCAGCCATCTCTGTTTTCCTCGCCATAACTCTGATAGCGGCCTGTCTGTTTATACAATCACGTAAAACAAATGCAGATAAAACTGTGCCATCTTGTCATACAGAGTCACAGTTTTAATCAATTCTTCTCACTTGAGGAAACACATAGAGTTCATAGAAGGTCTGCTGTCATATTTAGACTGACTATTGCTAAGTCATTTCCAATTAGCCTCGGCTCTGGCCACCAGATTTGCAGATACCGACTGCAGGCACTGCGCTAAGCTGGTCATCAGAAATGTGCGGCTTAGACTATTTAAAAAGGACTTTTTGCTAGCTGACTGTCTAGGCTGTCAGATTTACTGCCAAGGTTTTGTTTGTTAATCCTTATTGCAATGCTAATAGAGCAAAAAAAAGCTAAAAAAAAAAAAAGAGAGAGAGAGAGAGAGACTATGCAAATGAACCAACAAGTCAATTTAATTATTATTTTTTTTTGTTGTGTAACACATTCAATAGTAGGCCTTTTCATAAATTAGCTTTACAGAAATCCAGAGTAAGGAACAGTTAGATGTTTAAAAAAATGGAAATAAATGAAAAATACAATGTGATGGTGATATTTATGACTCAGCTAAAGTATTTTTTGTGACCTTCATCATTCAAAGTGCCAAAAGACATTCTACAGGGTGGGCCATCTATATGGATACACCTTAATAAAATGGGAATGGTTGGTGATATTAACGTCCTGTTGTGGCACATTAGTATATGTGAGGGGGCAAACTTTTCAAGATGGGTGGTGACCATGGTGGCCATTTTGAAGTCGGCCATCTTGGATCCAACTTTTGTTTTTTCAATAGGAAGAGGGTCAATGTGACACATCAAACTTATTGGGAATTTCACAAGAAAAACAATGGTGTGCTTGGTTTTAACTTTATTCTTTCATGAGTTATTTACAAGTTTCTCTTTATTCACAGCCATTGACATGTCGAAGAGGTTAACACGTGATGAGCAGATCGAAATTGTGTTGATATCTGATGAACGCAGTAACCGGGTCATTGCAGCAGATTTCAATGCAAGACACCATACGAGACCACCCATCTCCCATGCTACAGTTAGCAAACTGCTTGCTTAGTTTCGTGAAAATGGTTCAGTGTTGGATTTGCCAAAATGAAAACTGTGAAACTAATGAACAAACATCAGTGGCTGTCCTAGCTTCATTCAGCAAGAGCCCACAGCATAGCATTCGCCGCATGTCACTGGAGAGTGGCATTAGTCGAACATCCCTTTGGCGGATATTAGCTACTCACAATGGCACCCTTACAAACTCCAGCTACTGCAGCATCTCAACGAGGATGACCCAGATCGGCGCACACAATTTGCAGAATGGGCAAAACAAAAATTGGAACAGGACCCTCAGTTCACGCAGCAGATTTTGTTCAGTGATGAGGCAAACTTTGTGAATGGTGAAGTTAATAAACAAAACCACCGCTATTGGTCTGACACTAACCCACATTGGATAGATCCCTCCAAGACTGTTGGAACAAAGAAAGTGATGGTATGGTGTGGTATATGGCGTACAAAGATAGTGGGGCCATTCTTCATCAATGGAAACCTCAAGGCCACTGGATATTTGAAATTGCTACATGATGATGTGTTTCCTTCTTTATGCACTGAAGCTGGCACATTCCCTGAGTTTTTCCAGCAAGATGGTGCACCACCACATTATGGGTGTCAGGTCCGAGCATTCCTAGATGAACAGTTTCCTGAAAAGTGGATTGGTCGTTGTGGGCCAGTTGAATGGCCCCCAAGGTCTCCCGATCTGACCCCCTTAGACTTTTATCTTTGGGGTCATCTGAAAGCAATTGTCTATGGTGTGAAGATATGAGATGTGCAGCACCTGAAACTACGGATACTGGAAGCCTGTGCTGGCATTTCTCCTGCGGTGTTGCTATCAGTGTGTGAAGAGTGGGAGAACAGGGTTGCATTGACAATCCATCACAATGGGCAGCACATTGAACACATTTTATAAGTGGTCAGAAACTTGTAAATAACTCATAAAAGAATAAAGTTACGTTAAAACCATGGTCACCACCCATCTTGAAAAGTTTGCCCCCTCACATATACTAATGTGCCACAAACAGGACGTTAATATCACCAACCGTTCCCATTTTGTTAAGGTGTATCCATATAAATGGCCCACCGTGTACTGTGGACATTGGGAGCTGTGCAACTGGTGCAATTCTGTCTACATGAATTACCACATCTGCTATTTCATCATGGACAGCAAGTTAGAACAAAGAGCGAAAATGATATTCTGCCTGAAACTAGGCAAATCTGCCACAGAGATGTTTCGCCTGATTCACCAAGTTTACAGCGACACTGCAGTGAGTCGTTTGAGGTGTTTTGAGTGGCACGTGTGCTTACAGAGCGTCTCGGGTTACTTTGCTGTAACCCTGTTCCCTGAAAAAGCGGGAATGAGATGCTGTGTGAAAACGTTATGGGAACATCTTTTGTTCTCCGGTTGTGAAGCATGTGTGTATCAAACACGCAAAATATTTTTGGCTTATAACCTCGGTCAGGTGACGTGATCTGATAAGGCGCAAGTGCAGGTTATAAATAGGAGTGAACCGGAAACATTCTCAGGTCAATTTTGTCTGAAAGGACGTCAAGCCACCCCAGCAGTGCTGCATTGGAGCACAACATCTCATTCCCGCTTTTTCAGGGAACATCATTACAGCAAAGTAACCCGAGACGTTCCCTTTCAAAAGCTACACTTGATGCTGTGTGAAAACGCTATGGGAACGAGAATACCAACGACGCCGCACTGCAAGTGTCTGGACCCCCTGGAACTTTCGGAAGATAGTTTGGTTGAGGATGCAGAATAGCTTTGACTAGCCCTGGGGCAAAGTCTAGGCAGGATGGGGAGACCAACAAAGCAGATCTCCAATTCTTTTCAAAGAAGTAATGGCCATAAGAAAAAACATCTTAGGAGTCAGAAGCCTGTCAGGCGCTGACTCTAATGGTTCGAAAGGGGTGTCAATCAGACCGTCGTGCAAAATAGTCAAGTCCCACGAAGGGACCTTCGCTCTAGTGGGCCGGCCTCAACCGTTTAGCTCCACGAATAGAACGGGCAACTAAAAGGGTGCTTTCCCACAGAAACCCCATCAGTCAGAACATGACAAGCCGAAATAGCGGCTACGTACTGTGGTAGAAAATTTTAATGGATAACCTTATATGGTAAAGAAAATTCTTGTATCTACATGTCAAATTGTCCAAGTTTAAGATGGTACTTAGCAGTTATAGTTATATAGATGACAAGATAACTGCTAGAGCAACAGGTTCCCCTCTTGGAGGGGAAGCTAACAAGGTGGGGGATCCATAATTTCAACACCCCAGCTTTAGCGAGAAGGACAGGAAACATCTGTCGAAAAACATATACATTTTATGTGAACACAGTAATCTTCAGTGTATATAAGCAGAGTGAGAGAAGAGGAAGTACCTCTCTCTCACAGATGCACTGAGTGTGTGTGTGTGTGTGTGTGTGTGTGTGTGTGTGTGTGTGTGTGTGTGTGTGACTGAGACGTTCTGCTCAGTCTCTAATAAAATCTTCTTCTCTTACTGTGACTTAGACTGAGTGTCAGATTTCTTTAAATAATTTCCACCACAGTACTCCAGCACTGAAACAATTCGGCAGTGGACTGGGTGTAAATGTTTTGCCATGCACCAGCTTTCAAATCCACTCCATTTGAGGGCATAAGTTCTTCTAGTGAAAGGAGCCCTAGCTCTTAGAATAGTTTCAATTACGCTGGCTGGAAGACCAGCATCTCTTAGTTGGTTCCCTTCCGGGGCCAGATGTGAAGGTTCCAGCCAAGGATGAAATATTGTCCCCTGCGCCTGAGACAGAAGAACCCTCCTTATTGGAATCACAATGGTGAGTTGTTGAGGAGAGATATTAGGTCCGAGAACCACACTGGTTGGCCAACGGGGCGCTATCAATAAGAGGCGCAAACCCTTTTGATGGATCCTCGCCAGGAATCCCAAGAGCAGGCCGATCGGAGGAAATGCATAAAGGTGTAATCTGGGCCACGTATGGGCCATTGCATCCAGACCCAGGGGAGTTGGAGGAGTCAGAGAGTAGTAAATCGGACATTGTGCTGTTTCCTGCAAAGCAAAGAGGTCCACCTCTGCTACATAAAATCTTCCCAGATTTGACTGCCTACTTCGGGGTGGGGTTTCCATTCCCCATGTGTCACAGTTTGTCTGAATAGTAAGTCTGCTCCCACATTCATATGCGCCGGAATGTAAATTACCCTGAAGGACAGGAACTTGTCCTGTGCCCAAAGCAGAACCTGGTTCGCTAGCTTGTTCAAGCGTCATGAGCACAGTCCGCCCTGGCGATTTATGTACGAGACTACTGTAGTGTTGTCCACCCACACTAGGACATGGTAGCCTCTCAACTGCTGGAGGGAGTATTTCAGAGCCAGAAATAGTCATCATTTTGAGGCAATTGATGTGCCACGTGAGAAGATGAAGCCCCTGGCACATAACCCTTATTTGCCTCCGGGGATTGACCCTTGAAATACCCTGGCTCTTAGCCACAACTGAAACGCTCCCATGTGCAGCAGGCCAAAGGTATCACCGTGGACACAGCTGCCATGAGAGCTAAAACACTCTGAAAGTAATGAATAATCACCTTCTGACCTAGCCTGATTTCCTTTAGGGTATTGAGAATGGATTTGACACGCGCAGGAGACAGCTGTGCCTGCATTGTGATCGAATTCCATGTGACACCCAAATACGTTGTCCTCTGAGCAGGAAAGAGAATGCCTCTCCTGGCGTTGAGTCTCAACGATCTTAACGAATGGAGGTGAGCTAGGACGACATCTCGATGTCGAAGTGCTAGCTGCTTAGACTGAGCCAGGATAAGACAGTTGTCTAGTATATGGATGCCCTGGAATCATAGAGCCAGCGCTGCATCCGTGCATTTTATACATTTGTGGGGTGACAGGGCTAGGTTAACTTCACCCCCAAAAGCAAACCTCAGGAACTTCCTATGTTGTGCCAATATTTCTATCTGAAAATATGTGTCCTTCAGCTCGATTGTCACAAACCAATCCTCTAGTTAGATTTGAGAAACAATCATTTCGGTTGTCAACATTTTGATGTTCAGCCCACAAAGATGTACAATTGGACGCAATGCCCCCCATCTCTCTTGGAAACCATGAAATACTGACCTTAGTAGCCTGGGTCTCTGTCTGGCAGGGGAACATGTTCTATGTCCCCTTTTTCCAGATAAGTCTGTAATTGCAGACTCAGCAGATGCGCTCGTTCCAGTTTCATGGAAATGGAGACCACGCCATTGAAATGTGGAGGACGATGTGCAAAATTAATCCTGTAGCCTCTCTCTACAGTGCTTTGTACCTACAGAGAAATACCTGTCAGTAGGTTTCCCGAGGCTAGATTGGGGGGGGGGGGGGGCGGGGGGTTAAGTGTTCGGCATCCTGAAACATGGCAGGAAAAGAAACGAGCAACTAACATTTCGCTGGAGACCAGTGCTCCCCGAAACAACAGTGGTGGTGGAGATTGGACAATGGCCTCCAGAGGGTGCCAGGGAGGAGTCTTTATCATTATTGGAATTTTTAAATGCCTTTCCCCTTCTCTTTGCCGCCAAGGAGACACCACGTGGTCCTGTGCACGTCCGCTTCAGGATTTCTTTTGGCGGAGATGATGCTCCTCAGGTCCGGTCTTTTTAAAAAAAATTATTATTTGAGGCGGATTGCGAAACGCGACCAGTCCCTCCCCAGTCTTTACGAGGGGGTACCCGGCTCGCCACACTCTCCTTCTGCGCCTCACGCCTCGTGGGGACCAAACCTGTTCAGGACTGGGTGGCCAACAGTCTCAACTCCTGAGCATAGCAGGAGAGAAACCTCACAAGGCCTGCTTGTAGAGCTTCGCCTCCCGAAACCTAGTGGCATTGGTGTCGCCAAAGAGGCCGGAAGGTGAGATGGGAGCATCAAGGAGGAAAACGCGATCCCTGCCCTTGATGCTCCATGGCGACCATGGCAGCCAAAGAATGGCCGATAGCATGGGCCGTCTGCTTGGTGGCACAGAGAAATAAGTCTGTGGCTCGGCGTAGCTCCGAAATGCAGCGTCGTCTATAGACCCGCCAGTGCTCAAATTTCTCAGCAGGTCAGCTGATATGCTTGCAAAACTGTCAAGGTGTGCAGGGCAGCACAAGCCTGACCCGCTGCCTGAAAAGCTTTCCCCACCAACGAAGATGTTAGTCTACATGGCTTGGTGGGGAGTTTCTTTTTCAGGGAAGATGAGCTCCCAGGAAAGAGATAGCCCGCAAGTGTCTCTTCAATCTAGGGCATCATCATATAATCCTGTGCTTTCGCATCAACGACATTCAAATTAATCGATGTTGTTAGCAAAAACAGGGGATGAATAGGGCTTATTCCATGAAAGAGTTAACTCGTCATGGATGTTGCCAAAGAAGGGGAGGAACCATAGTTAAGGCCCCTCTCCTGGCCACCCGACAGAATCTGTCGTCTAACTTTGAGCGCTTGGTGATTTTTAATTAATTAATTTATTTACTTAGCTTTTTGCTCCTGTGGCAAGAGAGGAGGTCTCTTCAGCCCATTCACAAGAAGTGCTGGAGCGAGTTTGAGAAGAGGACGCTAAAACTTCCTGATCCGGAAAGAGCGCGAGAGAAAGGTGGAATTCTGTCTCATGTGCATCTGCCAGATCGGCACGCGAACCCCAGGAATGCGCCGCGGCTCACAGTTTCTCTTTAAAGAAAGTGAGCCGCACGCAAAGCACTACGATAGGGAGGAGCTCACAAGACTCACAACTTCTCTGAAGCACGAGGAGAGTGTGTTCTTCCCCCAAACACTCAAAACAAAATTCGTGGAGATCGCCCTCCGAAAGAAACCTATCACATGGAGACACGCATCTCTCAACAAACTCTGCCATATTGGTGAGTTAACACTTTTGTTTTCTTTTTCCTTTCGTAATTTTGCTGCACACACACACACGCAAACACAAAGCAGTCCTGAAGACAAAAAGACCTGAGGACGTTTCCAGTTCACTCCTGTTTATAACCTGCAGGTGCGCCTTATCAGATGACGTCACCTGACCGAGGTTATAGGACAAAAATATTTGGCATGGTTGATACACACATGCTTCACAACCAGAGAACAAAGAGATGTTCCCATAACGTTTTCGCGCAGCAATGAGTAGTGATTTTGAAAGGTAACTAAAGAACATCATTGGAAGACGATGAGAAATCAGGAAGACCTTCAGTGAGCTAAAACCTTGAAAATGTTAAAACCATTCAGCAACTCGTGCATGATGATCATTGGAAAACGATCCACAACATTGCTGCCGTTATCGGTGTGTCACATGGAACATTTCAGGCAATCCTTACATGTGATTTGAACATACATGTGTTGCGGCCAAGTTAGTCCCCAGGCTGCTTACCCAGGAGTAGAAGGAACATTGCGTCAAAGTCTACCAAGAACAATGTCAGCGTGCCATGGACGTCCCTTTCTCCATGTTAGGGATCTTTAATGGAAATGCAACTTGGCTGTATGGGTACGACTCTGAGATGAAGCAAAGGTTTTCAAAGTGGAAGAGCTCATCATCTCCACAACTGAAAATGGAGAGGCAGGTCCGCAGCTCAACCAAGTGCATGCTCATCGTTTTTTGTGCATTGTCCATTGAGAATGTATCCCCAGACGACAGACCATCAAAAGCTACTGCCATTAGACTGTCAAAATCTCACACACTCATCATCCGCTTTATCCTGTATTCAGGGTCACCGGGGGCCTGGCGCCTATCCCAGGAGACCTGGGCATGAGGCGTGTACACACATTCATTCACACACTAGGGGCAATTTGGAGATGCCAATTAGCCTAATCTGCATAGAGTCCAGACCCTGGAGGTGCAAGGCAACAGTGCTAACCACTACACCACCATGCCGCCCCCGTCAACACCTATTGCCAGGTTTTAAGGTGTCTTGTAAAAAGAGACAAAACTTTTTGATACTCCCTGGTACAATAAACCGATTTTTAGTTTTTTTTTTAATTTGCCAGATACTCATTTATATATAACTGTAGTATTTTTTTACAGCTTTTAATTATTTCTTGCTGATTTGAAATATCTTGAAACCATAAAACACTTGACAGCATAGAAAAAGAATGCTGTTTCTTTATTTACTTTTTTATAGACCTTTTTCTACATGTGAGGTCACACCGTAGGCCCGTCATGATCCTACTCACTTCTGGATGGCAAAAGGGATGTTACTTACTGTATGCCAGTGCCAAAACGCACACCACTCACAGAAGCACTTTTGGCAAGAAAACACATCTTATAATGTTATGTCATAAACAACTCTTTGGCTCCTTGGAACACAAGGCTGAATCCCAAATGCCACTCTAACCCCTGATCAAAAGCATTACATGTTTTTTGGACCAAGGGATTCTACACCCTACATACCATACAAGCTTTCCATTTGACCCTATTTTACTATTCAATCCCGGAAGGTTAGTAAGTTAATACTAATTTAGAAACCTTCAAATGTTAGTATTAGTTAACGTCGGTGTTGGGAACGTTACTTTTTAAAGTAACTAATTAAATTATAAAATTACTATCTTCAAAAAGTAATCAGTTACATTACTGCGTTACTTTCTTATAAAAGTAACTAGTTAGAGTGCTTTTCCATTGCAGAAAAGGAAAACTCCTTTCTGCTTCCTCATGCATGTTGTTTTAGTCAAGACCAACATCACTCAGCGAAGTTTGGCCCATAAGATGTTAACTACTAATACCCCTATTTCACCTACGCGGTTTCACGTGGTGGTCTTGTGTGTGACTTCCACCACAACACACTGCATATAAAAATAATCAGCAGAACAGAAGCTATCAATTGCTAGGTTACTTTTTTATCTATGTGACAAAGCAACCGATCATCCCTTAGGCAATCTGTAATCATTAGATAATCTTTCTGCAAGTTTTGGCTCCAAGATATACCTTAAATTTAATTATCAATAAAATACATACATAGTACCCTAATGTCTGTACTTTAACGGTACTTCTGCCAGCCATTGTTGTCATTGACATCATTGTAGTCATGTGTCTGCAAACGTTTTAGGATCTGCTCTCTTTCTTTAGCTTAAAGGTGAATGCTTTAGTTCAAATCTGGTAGTCTAGCTACTGTATTCAGGGAAAAAAATTAATAAAAAACTTTAACTGAAGAAACATCTGGCAATATTAGTGGTGTGAATTTTACACATCCTAAATATTGAGGAATGCTAATTTTATATACTGTCAGCATTAGTACACCAGCATAGATCCCCTTTTAGGTCAAATGCATAGATCTTGCGTAGAATTTAAAGCTTCAGAAAAGACCACTGACATCCCCTTTGCGAATGCCCTTAGAGTGACCCGTCTTGACAAAGTGCTCTTCTTCTTCCAAGTTTCATACCCTCATGAAAATCTATATTTTATGACAATTTTATAGTGGGCTGCAGATCATTTATAACCTTGCAATTCATAAATGAAATTCACCACATGAGGTCTGGTGAGGATTTTAGAAACTAGAACAGTAAAGATTAAATTTAGCTTCTCTCACTCTGTCTGTAGGACTCGTTAGAACGACTCTGTTAACTGCGTGTAAATCACTGAGCAATAACGAAGTCATTAACGTGTCCTTGTGAATCACAGTTATTGCCCATGATGGACTCTGCATCACAAATATCCAAATATTTTACATTTGTTTATGAAATTTATTGTCATTGACCTAGTTTTATTCTGGAATATCACATTCTTTTTAGCCTATATTTCATAGGTGTGGCATTAATGTAATATTTCAAGTTGCTGATTTATTGCCTAAGGCTGATGCAATTGATCCTAACATCTTAAAGTTAAACAGAGTGATGACGTTCTTACTAAATTGGCTGAAAAAGAATTGAATGCATATTGCAGCAGAAATTGAACCTTCTCAGAAAAGGCAATGTTTTTTCTCATCTGTTGTTGAATTTTGACAAGCCTATGTGAATTGCAGCCTCAATTTTTACCTCTCAGATGGGGCACTGGAGTGGCCTTCTGCTGCTGTAGCTCATCTGCTTTACTGATTGACATGCTGTGCATTCAGAGATGCTGTTCAGCATACCTTGGTTATTACAATGTGTTATTTGAGTTACTGTTGCCTTTCTTTCAGCTTAAACCAGTTTGGGTATCCCCATCTAACCTCTGGAATCAACAAGGAATTTTTGCCCAGAGAACTGACACTCACTGGATATTTGTTCTTTTTCAGACTATTATCTGTAAACCCTAGAGATGAGTGTGTGAAAATCCCAGTAGATAAGCAGTTTTGGAACATTTGGGCCACTCAGTCAAATGTTTGGACACAATTTGTATTCATTTTCTATACTTTGTGACAATACTGGATTTTGTTTTATTCTATGAAATAACAAATATGGCATTAGGTAATTAAGCAACAACAACAGCACAGTCAGTCATCATTTTAAGATATGAATATCAGCTGTTCTGGAACCCATTATGCACCATGTTGAAACTGGCTCTCATAACCATCCCAGGAAAAGAAGACCAAAACCTACCTATTAACAACTGTAAAGCCCTATGGGCAGCGATGTACTGACACAGGCACGGACACAGTGGTTGTGGTGTACCAAGTGTACCATTTGTTCGCCTTTTTTTCCACTAGGTGTTATGAACATGGGGTGATGATGGAGTGCAGAGTTGGTGCAGGAGGCAGGTGAATCGGGGAGAACCCGATTATAGTGACGGGGTGTCGCCGTAATTGCACGCCGGGCAGTAGCTGGGACCGGTGGTGAGGCGGTCAGCGAAAAGTCAGAGTTGCGCCTGTTAACCTTCCTACGTGGTTTCGCTCGGGGTTCAACGGGATCCTCGGCGTCTGCGGGAATAAAATCCAAGAATGCACGGCACCCCGCCCCTTTTCCGCTGTCCTTGGTGCTGAAGTGCTGGTAGGTGCACGGAGTTGAACAGATGTACGGTTCTCCGTCACACAACCAACCCCTCAGATCACCTCAATTGATTCGGCGCATTCGCCCCGCCAACATTTTAAACTCCTAAAATCTTACATACTATAGTTTAAAAAAATCTTAATTTTTATTTGTAATTTTATTTAAGTAGTAGTAATTTTACTACTACTTACCTGAGACGCTCGTCTGCTAAACTGGATTTTGGTGCTGGTAGTTTAAAACGGTGGCTGGGTTATGCGCGAATCGATTCCTCTTCCAAGCCCACCTCTCAACCTTCAGACAGTTGGGAATGGAGTAGCTGAATGGTGTTTAGTTAAATCTCAAATGTTTTAATACATTTTTTGTTCCAATAGATACTAAGCAGCTTCATGGGTTGCAGATTTTGAACAAACTTGTTGGACAAGTTTGAAGACTGATGTGACAGAAGAGAAGACTGATGTAGCTGATGTAGTAGTATTTTTTAATATTGTTAACCTGCTAGTTTTATTGTTGTGGTGGACAGAGGTCAGTATGGATACTGACTGGTCTCAGGTGGTGTTTGTTGTGGCTCATCACTGTGTGTTGTTATTCGAGGATTTTTGATATGTTCAGTAAATCTATAATATTTCTCATTTGTGTTTCATGCATTTACATCTGGCTTTAATCTCATTAATCTCATTATGGTCTTGTATATGGCACTTATAAGCAAATGTGCCGTAAGCATATTGCATCACCTCAATTGATTCAGTTGCCTTGCAACATAACTGTTATGTTCGTTTTTAGCTCACCTCTCTCTCTCTCCCTCTCTCCTTTCCCTCTCCCTGTCTCTCTGTCGAGCTATACATGTTCGCTCCTGAGTTGCCAGTGATCCAGACCCCTCTGGAGCCGTCTAACCCGTCCTGGAGTCCTGCTTCTGGTTGGAGATCCCGTCGCATGGATGCCCCGTGTGGTCTGCCTGGATTCGTATGGTGGCTGGGGATGGTTTTCCATTAAGACTGTCCTATCATCGATTGATGCTCTGGGGACCTGTGACTTCAGTTGTTCGATAGCTCAGGACTGGAATGTCCTACAGGCTACCTGAGCCTCCGGGAACAAACTGGACTCCTTTTAATTTAAATTTTAACACATCTCCTGTTACACTGAACTTCCAGTACACATTATTATGGTGATCATTCTCTGCTATCCGTTATCACCCAGATGAGAATGGGTTCCCTGTTGAGTCTGGTTCCTCTCAAGGTTTCTTCCTATTACCATCTCAGGGAGTTTTTCCTTGCCACCGTCGCCCTCGGCTTGCTCATCAGGGACAATCTTATAATTTTGATTCATACACATTGCATAAAAACTTACTTCTTTTTATTGTGTAAAGCTGCTTTGCGACAATGTCAATTGTTAAAAGCGCTATATAAATAAAATTGAATTGAATTGAATTGAATAATGTTCCCGGTCACTTTTGACCGGGATCATTTTATTTCGTTATGTACAGGAAACAGAATGAGCATTACATCTCATGAATCTTTTGGTCCAAATAGTTCATTCTTTTTTCATGTGACTCTCATAGATGCTAATAGCGTAAAATAATGAACGACTCCGACCAAAAGATATGAGAGGTGAGCCTCTCATTCTGTTTATCATAATATGTCCTTAGCTGCATTGTAATATTTTAATTACTGGAACTATAGTAATGGGAGCCGACCTCTTCTCTTGGGTGGGGATGACATCCAGGAATTTTTTTTTTTTTTTTTGCCAAAAGGAGACCATAAAAGGAGTCTGCTCTAAGACACCTGCATATTGAGGTGTGGGTAAAGTAAAAAGAGGTAAAAGGAGTGTAGAAAATGAGCTTGAGCTCTGTTTTATACCCTAATTGTAGACTCACCCATTAATTTCCAATGACCGGTTATTTTTGACGAGTTTACACCATGAGTGTATAAAAGTCCCATAAAACAATGTTTTTTATAAAAATATTTTACATTTATTTTGTGTTCAAATGCCATGTGTGAACAAAGTCATGGAAACTCATGACAAACGGAAGTAATTAACTGCACTTTTTTAGAAAGGAAACTTTTCGACTTTCAACTTTTTGACTGGAGTACAGCATGAGGGATAAAACATTCAAACATGCAACATTTTTTAAAATAACTTTATTTTCAACCATTACAATTTACCTTTCTCTCTCCCTCTCCCTCTCTCTGTCTGACTTTGGTATTGGTGATTATTATAAACACACCTTATAATGCATTTTAAACTATAAATTTAAAATGCATTTCAAATCAGAACTATAATAAAATAGTTATGAAAAAGTACAGTATATAATGCTTTATTGTATTGTTATATATGAATATAGGTCATTGGTTTTGCTTTTTACTTCTGCTTCGAAATAAACTGAAGGACAATCCAGTATAAAACTAGGTCACAACTGTGGACCACTGATGAGGTGAGGATAAAATGACACCCCTGATGCAGCATTATGGAATGTGTTTGTTCTTTAACTTCTCCTTGTTTAATATCCCTTAGGTATATCCAATCTTTTTTATCCATGACCTAAGGAAAGATCTCCCAAAGTAATTTTTTGATGAATTGCTGATTAACTGTAATTCATGGCTGATCTACAAGGTCAGTGTGAAAACCTTGGCATCTCGAGAAGTACAAAAACAGTACAAGAGAAATTTGTTCATATTCCAACAACCTCATTTCTATACTGACCTTGAGTTTTGTTAAAGTGTTTCCATATACATTTACAGTACATATTACGCATTGCATACATATGTTACTGTATTTTGTAAATATTGTGCATTACATTGTGTACATACATTAAAACTTTAATCCATTTTTAAAGCATATTTTACAGTACAAGCAATGAAACATGTAGAAATCACAAGCATACATAAATGAATCAAGTGGCAAAAATAAAACACAACCTAATCATGTTCAAAAATCCCTTGAGAAAAAATGGATTGTAAGAAATTATTTGTGCGTAAACTATGTGTACATTTCACATGTGTATCATGTGATTATTACCATGAAGTAACTTTTCTGTAAAGTGAGAAGAATAAACAAAACGACAGCTAGAACGTAAAATTTTAAAAAAGAGTTTACAAAGTGGCAGAAAATTAGGTATTAAATGTAGAAACATACCCTTATGCAGTCACATACAGTGTGTTCTAGTAGAATCTTCCCCCCAACGCGACTCGATCACATCCTGATTCCTGCACCTGTAATGGAACTTGATTTGATTTTACACACAAGTTGTTTGGTTTAAAGTTTGATGAATGAAATGCTAGGTCTCTCCACTATGCTTTGACATGCTTGTTGAGACCCAATCACACACGTGCATGATGAAGCGTCAGAATACTCTTTGGTTTATTAACAGAATAAAAAGGTGTATACTGTACTTCAAAAAGCATGTTCAAATGTTCCATTAAAATCCAGAAGAAACAAATATGGGGATATTTTATAGAAATCTGATGGATATATTCTATATAATAAATAAGGAAGAATTAAAAGCATGTGAAAGTCAACTCAATCAATAAAATATCAGGAAAGACTTAATTATTAAGACTTAATTATTATTAGAAACACCAATTATCATGTGACACCTACTGTAAACCAATTAACCATATCATTACAATACTAAACATTATGCCCAATATTTACAAGAAGTAAACATAGATTTATGATTTTTTTTTTTTTAAGTATGCATTAATAATATCTAATTTTCAAAGAGCCTTGGATTTTGGACATTTTGATGGTGGACTGTGCCAGAGACAAATAGATAGGAACCTTCAAATACCCCTTTTTACCATTAAGAGAATTTAAATTCCCTTTATGACCATGACCTGGAGCTTCTAAAAGATGCCTTTATGCTATTTCAATATCACAGTATGAAGCACGATTGTCTCATTTTACCATATACCTAAGCAATATATTTATCTTAACTAAGTTGCTAAAGGAAAGTCAACAAAATATTAATTCAATAGCTAAACTTCACTTACTGTACTTACCAAATGTAAAAATTTTGGGGGCATACATTTTAATCATGAAATGATGACTATCTACTTCTTGCATGTCTGTATACATGATTCGAAATGATATTTGGGTCTTGCTACTGCTTGACCAGTTTCCTCGATTGGACCACCCACCACTAGGTTGTCTAATGAAGCACGGTCTTCTAAGACACAGTTTCAGTCATTTGTTATAACACTTCATTTCCCTTCATCCATTCAATGCACTGCCATCCTGTAGCAGGCGCAGCATCTCACGGTAGTCTTGACATTATCATCAATTAAATGCTAATCTCAGACAGCACACATTATTGCTGGATGAGTAGTGTCAGTAATTACATGCCTAGCATCACGGAGACGGATTCTGGCGTAAGCGAATAAGCTGGAAGCCATACATCCGTTGAGACGGAGAAGGAAGATATTTGCCCATCAGTGGTGTCATTAGTAAAAAAAAGTACGAGCTGGCTTGAGAATTTAAAATGTCTTTTCTTTTTAGTGTATAATTTTTTTTTTTTTTTGTTGATTAGTTGATGTGCACACACATACAGAGTGTTAAGTTTTATGAAAATGTGACATTATACATTTTCAAATATAGTTTAATTTTTGCAAAATGCAAAGTGTTTACTCTGTAGTTACAAGTTACCTGTTAACATTCTGAAAATGAATGAATGAATAAATAGTGGCGGGATTCCTATAGCCAGTGCTTATTACCATCTGACAGCTCCTCCCTTGACCCAAAAAGGGAACACACAGCATGTGCTCAGCACCATTGACAGCTCCGCTAAAGGCAAGGGAGGGGTGGGCCAATTTAAGCTTACTGAAGCTGGCAACAGATTATTAGCCACCATCCTGCTTTCATCCACGGCCTATGAAAAGACCTCGAAAGCTCAGTCTAGTGAACAGGATGTAAACAACGTATGGCTCATACCGGTCTCCTTCCCTCACAGACTCTGAGACCTCTCAGACTACGCCAAGAAAGAGTAGGCCGCCGAACATAATCCAGAGCCAGCTGGAACTGCTCTCAGAGCTCACTCGCCTTCCGCATTGTCCGGCTCAGCTCAGAAGAGCACTTCACCTGACCGCGGTCCTTGGCAGTGCCCCAGGGAGTGTCTCTGCCAGCAGTTTGAACTTCGATTTGAGAAAAGTGATTTAAACAATTTTTGTTACTTTAATGTGCACTTTATTTGCTGTATTAAGAAGTGGAAAAATAAAAAGAAGCCTTGGTTTTCACACTGCACATCTGTCTCTTGGCATTTGTATCTCACCCACTTACACTGGTGGAGAATGCAGGCAGTTGGACTAGAACCAGGAGCCCAGGGTACCCCGGAACTGTACCTGAGACATTTATTAGAAACAAGAATTCAACAGCAAGAGTTGTTAAAGCAACTAACACAGAGCTTGCATGCCTACCGCAACATGGAGTAAGGATGTGCCACTGCCTGACACACGTTGAGATGGCAGCATGTCATTTCAAATCTCAGTCCACACGATGACATTGAGGCATTTTTACAAACTTTCAAGATGATGGCGGAAAGGGGCCGATAAAAGAGTGGAGTGGCACCATAATCCCTCTTTTAACCAGAGAAGAACTTTTGCCAGTGCTGCCTTGAATGCTAGAAGATTTTGCCTAAAAAGCCCGCCCTCATCATCAGCATTCCATTTGATCCATGAGATCACTCACGAAATTAACAAAAGGCCTGTGTACATTGTCGTCGTGGTCGACTCCACAACGCAGTATGCAGAAGCCGTACCCCTTCATAAAGCTACGTTAAAGAACATCGCAAGAGAGCTGGAATTATTCTTCAGCTGTGTTGGTCTACCCAAGTAGCTACTCACAGACAAGACACAACTTTTATGTCTTGAGCCTCGAATAATGAACTGGACTCCATATTAACTTGAAGACATCAAATGTTATATTAAACTTCCTGCTGCCTATTACACAGTATGACTGCACAACAATGCCTGCTATCCATTATCACCCAAATGAGGATGGGTTTTCTGTTGAGTCTGGTTCATCTAATTTATTATATATTGCCATCTCAGGGAGTTTTTCCTTGCCACCATCACCCACTTACTCATCAGGAACAATCAAATCATTTTGATTTATACACACTTTCTCACATTTTATTCACTTTTTATTCACATTTTCATATTTCCTTTTGATTCTGTAAAGCTGCTCTGAGACTATGACCATTGTTAAAAATGCTATACAAATCCACCCCCATTTGAGCTGTTCGGGAAGAGACAACATGGTCAGCTTGATGTGGCAAAGGAAGCCTGGGAAGAGCACCCCTGCCCATTAGACCCCTCCCCCACTAGACTCACAGTCTAGTGATTGAACAGACTGAACAGACAAACCTAGAACTGGGCCGTACCCCCTGGAGATCTCGTCTGGGGACAGGGTGCTCTTATTACTTCCCAGAGCCACCTGTGAGTTCCTGACCAGGTGGCGAGGACCGTACACAGTAGAGGAACCAATGGGACCAGTGAACTACAGACTGCAACTGCTCTTTATCATGTGAATCTATTAGATAAATGGATTGAACCATTCCAATACTGTTTCAGCTTTCGCTACTCTCTTCCCCATGTTCAGGGCTGTGAGCTGATATTATGAGGAGACAATCTGACTCCAACACAGCACCAAGAGCTGAATGAGATAGTGGATTAGTTCCAAGATGTGTTCTCCACTGAACCAGTGCTCACACACTTGGTACAGCACGGAACAATCAACAAACAAGTTATATTTTAATATTTTGATATCACTAGTTCATATTAAAGAAGCTATTAACAGTCATTCCTTCACATGGTTATTTTGTTTCCACAAATTTTAGAACCATAAAAAACAACACAAGACCTTCTTATCTTGGGGGACTTTTATCTTTTATATGAAGTTACTGCTTTTAACTTTACAACATACTACAAAACGTTACAACATAGCACATGAACCACAAAAAATCTAAAAGATTCCAGAAAATCTTATACAGCAAAGCCAAAAATCTTTACCACATAGCTTACTATGCAACACTGAAACTTAGTCAACACGAACCTCAACACAATTTTTTCAAGACGCTATTAGACTTAGCAGCATAAAACAATAGTTTTTGCTTATTATCTCTCCATGTGTCTGTGTTAATAAAAAATAAACTAAAAAACTTTTTGTCTTTGAATTGATTCACACAAGAGCATTGCTGTAAATATGCAAATAATTCACCTCCCATCATTCCAGCTTGTCAAAGATCAGAAAGAACTATAAATAATTGTTCTCTATTGCCTAAATGGCCACAGCATGAGCTTGATCTTTCTTAAACCTTTATTTTATCAAGCTGTGACCATTTCCCTTGAGTTCTGCTTTCTTTTATATCAGCAAGACTTTGAAACGGTCCATGTATTTTAAAGTCTCTATCAGCAATTATATAACAATTTCCCGACTTCGATAAGTATTTTAGCTGTAACGATGAAATGATTATAATAGCATAAGTTAGGGGTGGTCTCAGTTCATCGCAAAGAGTCTATTAGGACTTTAAAATACTGTACAGCTTTCAGCATATCTCTCAAAAGCTTTTGAAGCTGTAAATCAATTGATAACTGACAGAAGCAATGAAATGAATGCAAATTGCCCATATGCTGTTTTCCTCCCATCTCATAGTGCTAAATGAGGATGTAAACACATGGTTGGAGCTGTAGCCAGGACATCTGAAAGAGAGATGCCAAGTTATTGTAAGAACGAAGAGAAAAGGAGGACAGCGGACACACCATGCGGTTTGGTGACATTTCACTCAGAGAACAATGTAACATGGCCCGACAAAAAAGTGTCAAAGCAATGGCTCTATTCATCACCGTGACCTTTAGTGTCGTTTCTCAGTTCATTACGGTAATATCGATTTGTGTTTCGATTTATTTCAGAGTATAACATTATGGATACTTCTTGTGTAAGACTGCTACATCACCTAGATTCTCAGAAAAAGAAGCACTTTTTTTTTTTAGCTGGTGTTCTTATTATTTAAACCTTTGATATGTAGCTATCTGTAAATGTCACTGAAGTGCATACCTCTAAAAGGCATATTCATTTTTGGCCTGTGTTTTTAGGTCTTTTTTCTAATGCATGCTAGACCAAAGGTATTGATAAAGATGTACCGATCTGTTACTTGCAAACCTCCAGAAACCAAATCACAGTATGTTCAGAACCCATGTAATTCTAAATGAGCCTCTCAGTCAATAACAACCCAAATGTACCACATAATTCAAGAAATATTAACTTGAATATAATAAGGGAACTCAAACTCTCCTGTTTTGTGTTGGTTTTGATTAAAAAGCAATTCTGCTGAAATTACATTCTACAAATTGCTCCCCACCGTTAACACGTTCAGTTATTGCATCATATTAGACATAATTTTTTTGGTTAATTTCATAAAATCTTATCACACTGAATAAACCCAAATTTACTTTAAATTTTTTCTACATACTGTAATGTGCATGGTATATACAGTATGCATGATGTATATATGAGTGACTATCATTGAAATACATCATTAAAATTGCACCTGTCAGAACAGGGGCATTCAAGCTAAATGGGGAATTTCTCATGAATGAATGTGTAAAACTGATGTCCAGAACATTTATCAAAGACTTCAAGCACAGTATGGTTATGAGACATTTAGCTGCAGTATAACATTTAAATGGTGCAAACATTTTAATGAAGGCTGTATGTCTGATTTCGATTCATGAGTAATTTAAAAAGCTTGATGTTAGATACCAGAACACACTTTATCTTGTAAAATATATCTATTTATTTACACACACTTTATCTTGTAAAATATATCTATTTATACATACATACATATACACCTGTGTGTGTAGAGAAAGAGCGAGAGAGAGACTGAGAGATATAAATAGATATATAATGTAGATAAATGAACAGATAGACAGATAGATAGATGGATAGATAGAATGTCTAAAATCACCGGGAAAAAATCTGGGCTTTTTAATTTAAAAAAATTTATTTATTCAAATTAAAAGTCTGTAAAGGTTTGAAAAGAAAAAAGCTCAACATCATGTTCCCTTTCAAAAGCTACACTCAATGCTGCGTGAAAACGCTATGGGAACATCTCTTTGTTCTCTGGTTGTGAAGCCTGTGTGTATCAAAACGCGAAATACTTCGGCTTATAAACTCAGTCAGGTGACGTCACCTGATAAGGTGCACCTGCAGGCTATAAATAGGAGTGAACCGGAAACATCGTCAGATCTTTTTGTCTTCAGGACCGCTTTGTGTTTGCGCGTGTGTGTGTGTGTGTGTATGTGTGTGTGTGCAACAGAATCACGGTAGGAAAGAAAAACTTTATTTACCGATAATGGCAGAGTTGGTTGAGAGATGAGTGCCTCCGTGTGATAGATTTCTTTTGGAGGGCAATCTCCACGAGTTTTCCTTTGAGTGCTTAGGTTTCAAGGAAAGTGCGGGGCTCACTTTCTTTAAAGAGACGGTATTTCCCCTCTCTCGGCGCTCTCCCCAGATCGGGAAGTTTTTAGCGTCCGCTTCTCAAGCACGCTCCGGCGCTTCTTGTGAGCAGGCAGGAGAGACTTCCTCCCTTGCTTCCATGGAGATCTGGCAGATCTGGCAGATGCGCATGAGACGGAATTCCCCCTTTCTCTCGCACTTTCACCAGATCAGGAAGTTTTAGCATCCGCTCCGGCGCTTTTTGTGAAGGGGCTGAAGAGATTTCCTCTCTCGCCGCAAAAATAAATAAATAAATAAATGAATGAAAATAAGCCTTATTCATCCCCTGTTTTATGATGAAGTTCTGGAAGCTTCACGTTTGGCCCCTGAAGGGGACCAACTAAGAGATGCTGGTCTTCCAGCCAGCATAATTGAAACCATTTTAAGTGCCAGGGCTCCCTCCACTACAAGAACTTATGCCCTCAAATGGAGTGTATTTGAAAGTTGGTGCATGGCAAGACATGTAGACCCAGTTCCCTGCCAGATTGTTTCAGTGCTGGAATTTCTGCAAGAAACGTTGTCCTCTGGCTTAGGCCCTAATACTCTCAGAACATACATAGCCACTATTTCGGCATGCTCTGACCGATGGGGTTTCTGTGGGAAGCACCATTTAGTTGCTCGTTTTATTCGTTGAGCTAAATGGTTGGGGCCACCCACTAGAGCGAAGGTCCCTTTGTGGGACTTAGCTATTGTGCTCGAAGGCCTGGCTGACACCGCTTTCGAACCACTAGAGTCAGCGCCTGTCAGGCTTTTGTCTCTTAAGATGTTTTTTCTCATGGCAATTACTTCTTCAAAGAGGATTGGGGATCTGCAGGCTCTGTCAGTCTCCCCATCCTACCTTGATGTTGCCCCTGGGCTAGTCAAAGCTATTCTGCAACCTCACGCGAACTATCTTCTGAAGTTTTCATTCTCGACCATGCACCAGTCATTCTCGAAGCCTTCTGTCCTCCGCCTTTGACAGCTCCAGAGCAGGAAAGATTTCAGTTACTATGTCCAGGACGTGCTCTTCAGATTTACGTCCACCGCACTAGCCAGTGGCGTAAGTCAGAGCAGCTTTTCATTTGCTGTGGGGACCGCAATCGCGGGGCGGCTGCCACTAGACAGATGTTGTCACACTGGGTGATAAATGCTATTGCCCTAGCCTATGAGGCGCGTGGTCACACTTCACCTCTGTGAATCAGGGCTCATTCGAGCAGGGGGATTGCCTCATTAATTGCTCTGGCAAGAGTAGCCCCCTTGCAGCAGGTGTGTGATGCGGCAGGCTGGTCCTTTCCGCACACGTTTATTAGATTTGACAGTCTGGATGTCAATGCTACTCCGGGCTGGCGGATCCTCGAGTCAGCATCCCAGAGCTAGGTCTGAGTTCTCTTTGGCTATTGTGCGCACATGCTGCACAACCTGGGGGTCCAGACACTTACAGTGTGGCGGTGTTGGTATTCTTGTTCCCATAGCATTTTCACACAGCATCGAGTGTAGCTTTTGAAAGGGAACGTCTCGGGTTACTTAGCTGTAACCCTGTTCCCTGATAAAGCGGGAACGAAATGCTGCGATTTAATGCCACACTGCTGGCGTGCCTGGACATCCTTCAGACAAAATTGACCTGAGGATGTTTCCGGTTCACTTCTATTTATAACCTGCAGGTGCACCTTATCGGGTGACATCGCCTGACTGAGGTTATAAGCCGAAGTATTCTGCGTTTTGATAAACACAGGCTTCACAACCGGAGAAAAAAAGAGATGTTCCCATGGCGTTTTCACGCAGCATCTCGTTCCCGCTTTATCAGGGAACAGGGTTACAGCTAAGTAACCCGAGACGTTTTTATAATTTTATCTGCTTTGGACAAAAGGGACAGCATTTCCTCATGCCTATTCTCTTCTGTTAAAGCATGTGTTCAGAATGACATTCATTTAGACTTGACCAAAAAAAGAATTATAAATGTTTGCACAAAGTTCTGTGAAGTTCTCATCATCATTTTTTTTTCCTTTTTATCTTTTCCAAGAAACTAAGATGCTAATATGGACGCGCTGTAGCTGCAGAGTGGATTATTGTATTAATGCTGCCATTTCTTGAAGAGCAAACCATCTGTTGTTTGTGTTGATTTGGCCTACCTTTGTTAGATTACAGAAGCTTTATTAGATTACAGAACCTTTATTGTGTTTCCTAGGGAAAAAAAATAATGTACAAGACAATAATTCTATCAATCGACATTAAATTTGAAGTAAAAATGGATGATCATGTGTTAAGTAATTCGGGTATGATAGCATAGAAGTTTCTGCAATATTTTTGCAATACCAGTTTATTAGTTTTATAAATTCATTATTATCAACAACAAAGTTAATCAATTTGAAGAACAAATTGATGTTCACTTCATTGTTTTAAGACCTGTCTGTGCAGCTAGGCAGGTTTTGCAAGGTGTTCCACGTTGTTTAATAGGCCATTCTAGATCTTAAATAGCACTTTTTACACAGGGTCTACAAGAAATCATTGCAGATGGTTATTTGCTTGTTCTGTGGCAGTTATTTTCAGGGCTGGGTTGCCAGCTCAGCACCCGATTGTACCAGTTTGTAAGAGACGTAATTTGTCTCTTAAAAGCAAGAACAGCAACACAACATCTTTAACCGGTGACTTCTTGTATAAATAAGGTATAAGCATCTGTTACTCAGTCAATTATGGTGCTTTAAATTCTTTTAAAAGACTTTATGATGAGCTTTAATTAGTTGTAAGTGTTTTAATTCTTGTACCAACTATATTAGTGCATATCAGATTGCTGTATACAAGGTGGTATCAAAAAGTTTCAAAACTAGTTTTGCAACACGCCAACAGATGCTAGAATATGGTAACCAATGAACTACATATAGACCATTAGCATCAGTACCTCTGTTAGTCATATTGGCTACAAAAATCACTACACATGTATACTGGCTCTAAAGTCTAAATGAGTTAACTTGTCGCTCATAAATGAACAGTAAGGATGTTTCGGTATCATACACAACTCTTAACAAATCCCTTGCTGATGCAAAACCAGACCAATTTTCCATGTACACCACTGTTCTTTAAATAAAATAAGCTCTCAATTAATACCACACATCCCCTTACACACTCATTTATAGCTTTGTTTAATAAACAGGGTTTGTAAATGCTGATAAAACCTTTAAAGTTATGTAGAATAAACAAACATAACACACAGATATAAAACATACTGAATATATGTTTCTAGCATTTTTTCCTACTGGCACACTTAAAAGATTGTTTAAATAGTGTCTCTGCTGTATTCCTCTTTGTTCATTGAAAGCCATTTGGAGAACACCTGTGTCCTGGGGTCACTGAGATGGTCAAAGTGTGACTTGGTGGTTCTACCCCAACTCGAGGTGCAGCTGTAAACCTGTCCACTTTTTTTACAGGATCGCCAATTTACACCATGGTTTTGGGTCTAGTTTGAGGCACCTGGCTTTAGTGTAGCTTCAAGCACAGCAAACTTCCTGTCCCATGCCTGGTTAAGTTTCCTGCAGCTTAGTTTTACAACCTCTCCTTTATGTTCCTGAATGAGATAAGATTATTGGGATGGCGCCATGATGTCTGTGGAAGGGGTTCTGGAATGTGATCGAGTGTTTGCTCAAGTTGGGGGTCTGCTCGACCCTACACTGGGTACATTGGAAGCTGAGCAACGAGTGCTATTCTGACCACATTTGTTACCATGTCTGCTATTTCATCATGGACCGCAAGTTAACTTTTGAAAATTCGTGCGAAGGGGCCAGACCATCAAGAGTGAATTCTACTGCCAGTTTTAAGGTGTCTGAGGGAGGATGCATGGCAAAGGCAACTGTATCTGTGAAACTCGTACAAATCTAGAAACTTTTTGATACCTTACTTTTAGATACCTTTGGTACAACTGTTACACATGCCTTTATACACAATATGCTGTTATATGAAAACAATGAAAAGGTGGTGTGATGAATCATTTGTTATTTTTCCTATTCAAAGTAAAGACAGCCTTGGTTGATTGTTTTTTTTTTAGAATTTTTAAAGATTTCAATGAAAGCATTAAATTAAAAAAAGTCAATTATGTGATAAAATGGACAATGTGATCTTTTCCATTTTTGCTGCAAATACTTTAATGTGCTGACACTCTTGCCATGCTACAATACTGTAAATTGTACAGTAACATGTCTTCCACTCATATTATATATGTATTTTGTGGATTTCCTGCAAGCCCTGCCCCTTTTATTCAAAGGTGCATAATGGGATGTTAGTGTGAAAACTATCAGTCTGTTTGGCAAACATATTACACTTTTTTTAAAGTCTTTTTTTTTTTTTTTTTTAAGTCTTTTTAGCATATTGTACAGGGTTACATCTCTTAGTGAGAACACACTGACAACACTGCGGAAATTGAATAACACTGTAAATAACTAAGTAATAAGCCTTGCATAATGTAATTTGACTCTTCTGGTAAGGACACCAGCCGAACAAGCTGAATCTTACTAAAAGAGACAGGAGGGCAGCCAGCCAGCAACACATTACAATCGTCCAATAAAGAGGTCAAGATAACATATTTCTTAGTTTGGCTTCTTCTCAAATTATTTCTATGCAGTTTTAGGGAATTACATGGGATTCAAATGATAGATAATCATAAACATAGAAGTAAAATATTGAAAATATATTATTGAATTGAAAAAATGTTCATATTGGAAAATAAATATTTCTTTTATTTAGAATTTGGAAAGATTCAAAAAAGAAATTGTAATTATGATTATTATATTTGATTTTAAAGGAAAGCAAAATAGAAGCGTTTTCTCTAATGGTCACAGATTTTTGAATCCCCAAGTTCTTAATTTTTCACTGAAACTAACAATTTATTTGTTCCATAAGATCCTCAAGTCAAAACTTGTTTGTTTATACTGACGATAATTCTACTAGAATGTCATTGCTAATAGTGTCAAGTGCTGTGTACAAGTCCAAGGGCAATAAAATGCAACATTTACATTTACAGCATTTGGCAGTCGCTCGTGTCCAAAATGACTTACAGAAGTACTTTGAAGTCCCTATCAATAAATACACCTCTTGTGTTAATAAATAAAAATATGGAATTTAATCAACAATCCGGACCAAGCAAGAGGTTATTTAGCACTTTGGCCAGTGCTGACTCTATACTAAGTTTTAAAGCAACTGTAATATTGTGCACTTTGAGACTACTGTATAATTAAGTTATTTTAAAGGTAGAAAAAGTAGAGAAATGATTACATATTATGTTTCAAGAAAACAAAGTTGTAATATTGTGAGAAATATTTCATCACTACTGTGGCAAAATATTGTGTACAGTACAGTTGTTTTGGATTTTTGGCTGCTCCTGACAAGGGGTCGCCACAGCTGACCATCCAGTTCGTACACACAAGCTAGGCACAGGTTTTGTGCCTGGAGCCCTTCCTACTAGCTAGGATGAAACACCTACCACTGAGCCACCAGTGCAGTATGCAAGAAATTAAAATAAAAAGATTAATAAAAAGTTAATATAGATAGAAAATAAAGATAGAAAATTACTGTACTAGAAATTGCATTTCTTTAAAAGAAAGAACCACTCATTTCAATTATTATTAAAAAATGATTATGTACAAAAATATAAACAATAACTGCATAAAAACCCTAACATTCCTCAGCTACCCAAGGCTTGCCCATGAATGCGAGGACCAAAGACAAGCATGTCTGGTCAAATTCCACAGATAAGCTAATGCAGCACAAATTGCTAAAAAATGTCAATGTTAGTTATGATAGAAAGGCACCAGAACACCCAGTGCACCACAGCCTGCCAAGCCCAAGGCTGCTGAACCAGACACCCCAGATCCCAATCTGATCATGGGTTGTGCTGGACAAAGAAATCTGATCCATAAAGGGCCCACCCTGCAACCTACAGCACAAAGGATCCGTGACCAACATTCCAGCCAGACACCACAGAACACCCACAGGCCCTGTGGAGTCATGACCCAAGGGGACAAGACTAGGCATGTTTTTCATTGGAATGTTGTGCCTGATTGGTATAAGTGCACTTGCAAAGCCCCCTACAAGCACCATAATTATATATGTAATCATGGTGCTTGATGGGCTTTGCACTTATGCCAATTTATTTCCAAAGCAGGGAGATTTTTTCCCCCCTTCCAAATGTTTTTGTTTTTTTGAGAACAATGTCATATCAGCAGGTTCCTGAGACAAAGATTCACTATTATTTAGAGGTTGTTATTAATGTCAAAATTAGGAAGGCAATATTAGGTTTCATTAATATCTGGATTCCTGGGCACTGCAGCTTTCTGTGTACTGATGAAACTTTCATGTTGGGGTTAAAGTTGACTTATTGAATATTTATTTTAAATATTGTGGGAAAGGAACCTGAGAAGCTCTCCATTGTGGACTGTTAAAAACAGCAAATTGTGTTTCAAATGAAGGTTTCAAAAGTGCCATTCCTAATTGATTTACACTTGGGACAAAGCACAAGTATTATGCAAAAATGACACAAAAGGGAAGATTATTAAAATGGAAATTACACAGCATCCTGAGTCCGAACACTGCGCTCTGCATCATCACGGTCAAATTGTATAATGCAGTAATCCATCATATGCATGATCAGTTGATTATATTAGAAAAAGGGCAGAATAATAAATTATAGATTTGGTACTGAAAACATAATTTCTAAAACTTAGAAGTACAGAAATTTCAAGAAAGTAATGCAAGAAATTATGGCTATTGATTTCATAATAGAGCACTGTTGAATGTTTGATCAGATGCTGTTGGCATTTTTTTCTCATAGTTATGCTATTACAAAACTGGATAGTACGTTTTCTACAAGGATATATTTATATAACATTCATGGAAGGCGACTGCACCATCAGTACTTTGTAACAGTCATTACAAACATGAATAAAACTTTCAGTGGACATAAAATAATCAATGGGAGGAAACAATCCATTGTCATGAAGACACCATACTTTTTTGTCATCATTTAATCTACATATAATTGCATGTAATGTTGTGAAACAACTAACAGTTGTTCTTTCGCAAATATATGAGTCTCAGTTCAAGAAGCTCAGTACAGATCTGAGAAAACAGGATGGTAGATTTAAGCCAGCAATGTCTCTTGGATTCCAAGCTTCAGATTCCAAGGTCAAGATCAAGGTTAAATAATTAGATGTAATTACAATTTATTGGAAGGTGTTGCCACTTTACCCAGATCCAGAAAAACACCCAAATTGTCACCTTCAACCTGTCCATTCATTTTAAGCTGCTGAAACACCAGTGTCACTTTTTACAGTTCAAAGAGTTTCCTGTCACGATGGACTGAATGGCTGGTGGCCATGAAAGAAGCCCCTGCTCCAAAATCAGAACCTTCTACCTCAAGTAAAGCTTGCAGATGACCACATGGACAAAGAAAAATACTTTTTAAGGACAGCTTTTGGAGGTACAGGTGAGGCATTTAACTTTGCGGATGTTTTGCTGTCAGAGAAACTGGTACACTATACAAAGTGGATGGAATAAGCATACCTCAAATCATCAGCTAGATGTAGGGTAACAGTAGGGTCCAATGACTCCAAACCGTGCATCATAGCTGGTTGCAGAATGGATGGCTTATTAAGGAGGCTTAATTTTAAGCTTTAGGACCCTAAAATCAAAATTTGTCGAACATGCTTTAAAGATGGGTCCTTGTCAGTATACAGTACCAATGAATTAATTAGAGCTCTACCAATGCATCCAAGAAGAGTGGTCCAATATTCAAAAGTGATTGTAATGGTAAAACTTTTGGACAATTAAGTGTTGTGTTTTTTATTTGTTTCCTATGCTGATTTTTGAAAAAAAAAGAAAAAATAAATTACTAAATCACCATATCCCTGCAATATTCCTTCTATTTAAGATATATGTTGCACAATCAATCATTCTGCTCCAAAAATGACCAGATAAAAAGATGCTTGCAAGGCATTCATGTTCATGCTAAGTGTACTGTATGTCAATCTTTGACAGCAACTCTACAGTACCTTACAGCGAAACAACTCTCCAAACTGCTGTTTTCTTTGTTTTGTTTTTTTGTAATTAATAATCAGCATTGTGGTTTAAGAAGTTTTTAATCAAAAAGTTGTTTGTCATCTTCCAGCGACACAGCTTTCTACTGTCAATCCCAATGTGCCAGTACTAGCTGGCCTGTTTGCATTTCACTGAAAGCTTGTTGTTACTGTGACTGGAATCAAAACGAATCACTTGTGGTGATATACAGCTACAGAAAAGGTGGCGATTTGCTTCAGTGCAGATTTTCTCACTACATTATATGTGAGCATTTGAAAAAGCATCTTGCAGAGTGCGGTAAAAAATGAGGACAAATGTGCGGCAATAATTGCTCATTCTAGTGCAGGAAGAATTTATGTCTCAAACAAAGCTGCAATCATTTTTCATCATGTAGGTTTCAAGCTCTGTGCACGCAAATGTCCGAAGTTTATCACCATCTGTGTGACGGAACAGAAGGGCAAAGCACCAAATGATGATCTCTGAAGACCATGAGCTGTTTGTATGTTTGTGAAATGTTGCTGGGAGTTGTGTGCAGTTGTATGAGAATATGCAAAAACTCAAGTTAGTGATGAATGTATTATGCTGTTGCATCTATAAGAGACTATTTTATGAAGTAAAGATGTTTATATATATACACTTCATTAGGCACACCTGTCATTACCACAAACAGCTAATCAGCCAATCACATGGCAGCAACTCAATGCCTTTAGACATGATCAAGATGTCAGAAATGTGAAGAAAAGTGATTTAAATGAATTTAAATATGGCATGGTTGTTGGTGCCAGATGGACTTAAAAATTGCTGACCTGCTGGGATTAGATTTTCACACATTTTAGAGTTTACATAAAATGGTCTGAAAAAGTAAGAAAATATTAAATGAGTGGCAGTTCTATGTGTGAAAATACCTTGCTTCTATCGAAGCTCAGATGAGAATGGCCAAGCTTATAGAAAGGCAACACTAACTCAAATAGCACCTCGTTAAAATCAAGATATGCCGAAGAGCATCTCTGAATACACAAAACATCAAACCTTAAGTAAATGAAATACAATAGCAAAGACCACATCTCACAGCAGAAGTGACATTCTTGTCAGCTAAGAACAATAAGCTAATTATATCATCTGCGGCAGGGAGGGTCGTCCGTGAGTCGCTACACAGCGGACTTTCGTACTCTAGCCGTGCAGACCACCTGGGGAGATGTCGCCCTCCGGACAGCCTAATACGAGGGACTGGCCTCACGGATTAAAGATGAACTTGCCGGGCGAGAGATTCCCGCCACGCTGGAAGGACTGATTCAGCTCGCCCTTCGCATTGACCAGCGCCTGCTCTCTCGTCCGAGGCCAGCTCCCCGCGGACCCTGCCACCCACTACATCACCTTCATACCCTCACGCCCCGGTTCCTGAGATTCGTCCCTCCTTCACCACCACCGCCATGGCACCCGTCGGACCTCCACCTCCCGCCGTGGTTAACACTGGAGCTGGGGAACCCATGCAACTAGGACGCGCCTCCTTGACAGCTGCAGAACGGGAACGACGCTTCAGAAAAAGGCTTTGTGCCTACTGTGGGTCAGCGGCGCACCACAGGGCCCTCTGTCCACTTCGCCCGGGAAACGCTCAGGCCCGGTGAGCAAACAGGGCAGTTCACAGGGCCCCCTCCACCTCTCGGTCACGACACTCAATAATTCCCATCTCACGGTCCAAGTACACCTCTGATTTGGCCACAAACGGGTCGGAAGTACTGCGTTCATCGATTCCAGTGCCGCAGGTAACTTTATTGACTCTTCGTTTGCCAAAGAACTGGGAGTGGAACTTGAGGCATTATCCCAGCCCATTCGTATAACATCTGTCAACGGTCGGCCCCTTTCCTCCAGCCCCATCACCACTCAGACACAACCACAACATCACGAACGGATCCAGTTCCACCTCACCTCCATTTCATCGCCACCCATCATCCTCGGACACCCCTGGCTGCTCCAACATGACCCCCTCATCTCCTGGACGCAGAACCGGATCCTGCAGTGGGGGCCGACCTGCACCGAACTCTGCCTGCGGGGCCCGGCTGGGACGTGTTCTAGGGAGTCCGAGGCACCCGATGTCGACACCAATGCCATCCCCATCATCTACCGAGACCTGGCTGAAGTATTCTGCAAGAGACGAGCCACACACCTTCCTCCTCATGGCTCCTATGACCTGACAATCGAACTTCAGCCGGGCTCGGTCCCCCCCGCAGCCATCTTTACTCCATCTCCGCCGCTGAGACGCTGACGATGGAGAGAAATGTTTCTGATGCCCTCCGCCACGGCACCATCCGGCCCTCCTCCTCGCCTGCCAAAGCGGGGTTCTTCTTTGTGAAGAAGAAAGGGGGCGACTTACGTCCCTGTGTCGATTATCGGGGGCTTAATAACATCACCATTAAGAACAGACACCCTTTGCCTCTTACCAACTCAGCCCTGGACGCCCTCTCTGGTGCCACCATTTTCACAAAGTTGGACCTCCGGAGCACCTACAACTCTGCACATCAGAGAGGGAATGAGTGGAAGACGGCTTTCATCACCCCTACTGGACACTACGAGAGCTTGGTCATCCCATTCAGACTCTGCAACGCACCCGCCGCCTTCCAACAATTCATCAATGATGTCCTTAGAGACATGCTAGGGCGGTGGGTGTTTGTTTACCTGGACGATATACTTATTTATTCACGCACCGCCGAGGAACACACCCAGCATGTCAGAGCGGTCCTTAAGAGATTACTCGCCCACCAACTGTACTGTAAGTTGGAAAAATGCGCCTTTCACGAGCGCTCCACCACGTTCCTCGGTTTTGTCATCTCGCCCCAGGGTGTGACCATGGACCCGCAGAAACTGAAAGTTGTGCGTCACTGGCCCCTACCCAAGACCCTCAAGCAACTTCAACGGTTTCTCGGGTTTGAGAACTTCTATCGTCGCTTTATCCGGGACTACAGTACGGTTGCCGCCCCTTTAACCGTTCTGACTCGACCCTCTTCTCATCACTTCAGCCTCAACCCTGCCGCCATCACCGCCTTTCATGACCTATGCCACCGGTTCATCAACGCCCCAATTCTACTGCACCCAGACGCAAGTAAACCATTCGTTGTGGAAGTGGACGCTTCGGATGTGGGCGCCGGGGCTGTTCTCTCTCAACGAGGTCCAGACCAGAAGCTACATCCCTGTAGTTTCTTTTCCAAAAATTTTTATCCCACTCAGCAGCGATATGGGGTAGGGGACCGCGAGCTGCTGGCCATAAAGTGGGCTTTGGAGGAATGGCGACACTGGCTCCAGGGCGCCAGAGAGCCATTCATCGTCTGGACCGACCATCAGAACCTGATCACCATCCGCAACTTAAAACAGCTCAACCCGAGAAAGGCGCGGGGGGCACTATTTTTCGAACATTACAACTTCCACCTATCCTACCGCCCGGGGTCCAAGAACACCAAAGCTGACGACCTCTCCCGACATCACGAAGAGGACGTTTCCCGGGCGGACCCGCGCCTGTCATCACACCCACCAACATCATTGCACCACTGGGAACTGGAAACAAGGGTTCGCCGTGCACAGACGATGGAGACTGCAACGGCAGGTGTGCCGCCTGGGCGACTCTGCGTACCGAACATCGTAAGGACCAAGGTGTTGCGATGGGGTCATTCCCCGCCATTATCCGGACACCCCGGCTTCAACCACACCCTCCAATTCATCAGACGTGCCTTCTGGTGGCCATCTATGGCGAGTGACGTCAAGGAATACGTCCAGGCGTGCCCAGTGTACGCCAGGTCCAAGAATACCAACCAAACGACACCGGGGGAACTCCAACCACTCCCCGTTCCCCATCGGCCCTGGACGCACATTGCCGTCAACTTCATCACAGGCCTGCCGGCCTCCGAAGAGAAAAACATCATCTTAACCATCGTTGACTGGTTGTCCAAAGCCGTGCACCTGGTGGCCCTCACCGGACTCCCATCAGCCAAAAAAACAGCAGAGCTGATTTTAGAACACGTAGTCCGACTGCATGGGTTCCCAAAAGACTCGGGATCGTTCAAAAGATCAAAAGAATCGTCTCGGACAGGGGGCCCCAGTTCACCGCCTGGTTCTGGAAGGCCTTCTGCCGTCTGATCAATTCCACCTGTAGTCTATCCTCTGGTTATCATCCCCAGACTAACGGTCAGACGGAGCGGACCAACCAACAACTGGAGCGCTACCTGAGATGCTTTGTTGCTGATCGCCAGCGCTCCTGGGCCCGCTACCTCCTATGGGCTGAGTTATCTCAGAATCTCCATGTCTCTTCAGCCACCAATCTCAGTCCATTTGAGGTATGCCACGGTTTCCAACCTTCGATGTTCGATCATCAAGAACCGGAGGTTGAGGTGCCATCAGCCCAACAGTTGGTTCGCTGGTGTCGAAATGCCATCAAATTCTTATGAAGCAAACCCCTGGTCATTATAACAGCTACTACTATTAGGAACCTCCACTAGAGGTCACTGTTCATGTCTGTCTGTCTTTGTGTGTAGTTCCTGTTGGTTGACTCAGTTTCCCAGAAGGCACCTCAGTCAGGTGATGAGGCTCACCTGAACTGAGGTGGCTCATTAAAACCTTCTATAAATAGCAGTTTGTTCTGGGAAACTGGGTCGAGCATTGTCTGATTGTTTGTTGGTGTTTGTTTGTGATTGTCTGATTGTCTGATTGTCTGTTGGTGATTGTTTGTTTGTCTGTTTGGATTACCATCATGTGGGCATTCCTTTTTGTTACTTTGAGTTTATATTTGGTTTGTTTTGTAACCTTAGTTTTCAGAGGGCTCTAGTTTTGTTTTCTTGATGTTCCTTGTGTCTGTGGATTCATGGAGCTACTTTGTTCACTGTGTAGTTAGGCTGTGTCTCCTCCTGTGTCCTGTGTAAGTACTGTTTTGCCTTCTGGTCTTTTCCCTTGTATGTGTAGCCACATGAGTGCTTAGCCATTAGCAGGGTTAGCCGCTAGTAGGCCTGGATGGCTAGTAGGGTTAGCCTCCAGTAGGCTAATCTCTAGTGGGAGTGACTGCTAGTGGTTCTGGGCACTAGTAGGTTAGCCGCTAGTTTGGTATAGCCTCATGTGTGCCCTGCCTTTTGTCTTCCGGTCCCCTAGGTCAGTACTAACACCATTAGCCACTAACCCGGTTAGGTCAGCCTCCAGTGTCCCCAGTACAACATGTAGCTACTAACCTCACTAACCCAGCCTAGCCTGTCTAGCCCTGTCTCCTGTCTAGCCCTGTCTCCTGTCTAGCCCTGTCTCCTGTCTAGCCCTGTCTCTCCAGTCTCTGTGCTTCCAGTCCTGTCTCTCCAGTCTCTGTGCCTCCAGTCCTGTTTCTCCAGTCTCCAGTCCCTGTCTTTAGTTCCCCTCTTTGTCTTAGTTAGCTCCAGCTCCATGTTTCCTCATCCCTTCTCTGTCTATTCCCTGTGTCAGCTCCTGGTTCCCTGTGTCAGCTCCTGATTCCCTGTGTTCAGATCCCTTCCTGTTCCTGTGTTTTTCCTGAGCCCTAGTTTTAGTTTGAGTTTGTTGTTTTAGTTCCTTTTTTCTGTTTTTGAGTTGTGTGTTTGTTTAAATAAAAGACTCTTTCTGTTACAACCCCTCTGCCTTCATGCCTACCTTCATGCACACAGCAACACCATCAGCCGGTCTAGCACTACCACCAGCTAGACCCATGACAACTATTATGTTGTATACCACATTGTGTACGTGTCTTGCCCTTTTAAGAGTTGCCGCCCCTCCCCCAGTGTGTGCGTGAGAAGGAAAGAACGGAGTAGGAGCTCAGGTGTGCTGCTCACCCCCGAAATGCTCTATTCTTTTACCCTTTTCTTTACTTTTACCTTATGTTTTGTATTATAATTTTGTGGCTCTGTGCTTTTTTCCCTCGGCTATCCAGCGCAAAGCATCATACTGTACTTAAGCAACCACTTTTATTTCAAGCACAAGAAAGGCAACAGCTTTATTATGCAATGGTATTCCTTCAATTAAAAAAAACTAGTTTGAGATTTATATCTGTTTGTCTTTTTTGAACTAAACTACTTTTACTTGAGTAGTTTTAATAATGGCAACTTTACTTGTACTTCAGTCATTGAAGTAACAGTACATGAGTAGTACTCTTTCCACCTCTGCATCCTGCCTTGGTTCAGGCTGTTGCTGCTGCTCGTGGTAATGGTGGTGTGGGGGATATTTTCAGGGCACACTTCGGGTTCCTGAGTAACAATTAAGCATTGTTTAGGTCTCACAGCCTACCTGAATGCTGTTGCTGTCCATGTCCATCTGTTCATGACCACAGGATAACATATCACAAACTGATTTCTTGAATATGACAATGAGTTTGCTGCACTCAAATGCCCTCCACAGTCACCAACCTTCATGTCCAACAGAGCATCTTTGGTATGTGGTATAATGGAAGATGCACATCATGAATATGTATTCGACAAATCTGCAGAAATTCTGTGATGCTATCATGTCAGTATGGACCAAAATCTCAAAGGAATGTTTCTAGCACCTTGTTGAATCTCCAACTATTTCAGCCTAATAATATTGACAATGTTTTATTTCAACAGCAAAAAAAATATATATACACTTTTTTGTGCACTTTTTTTGTTTTATTGGCAGATAATTTTGCTACTTTTAATAATTTATATCTTTAAATAAGGAAAATTATCTGCCTACAGAACATGGGAGCACCATGTAAGAAACTGTATTGCCCTGCATTACTTCATCACCAGCACATTTCTACTGATGACACCAAACTACTCATTATGGCAACGCTGTACAGGTAATTAGGGAGGCTTAGCTTACACTCAAGCATGTTCTTAATTAAGTGTCAGCAATTCTTTTGGTCAGCAAACTAGGTAATGCAGTTCCCTTTCAGAAGCTACACTCGATACTGCGTGAAAACGCTATGGGAACATCTCTTTGTTCAGCCGGTTACGGACCATCATTGAAGCCCCTTTCCCGGCCACCCGACAGAAACCTGTTGTCTAACTTTGAGTGCTTGGGGATTTCTTTTTTATTTATTTTTTGCTCCTGCGGCAAGAGAGGAAGTCTCTTCTGCCCATTCACAAGAAGTGCCGGGGCGCGCTTGAGAAGTGGATGCTAAGACTTCCTGATCCAGGCAGTGTGCGAGAGAAAGGGGGAATTCCGTCTCATGCGCGTCTGCCAGATTGGCACGTGAACCCCACGAATGCGCTGTGGCTCGCGGTTTCTCTTTAAAGAAGGCGAACCGCGTGCGAAGCACCTTAATAGGGAGGAGATCACAGTGCTCACACTCTCCCTGGAGCCCAAGGAGAGCATGCTCTTTCCCTAGACACAACACAAAAATTGTGGAGATCGCCCTCTGAAAGAGATCTATCACACGGAGGCATGCATCTCTTAGTAAACTCTGCCATATCGGTGAGTTCACGCTTTTCTTTTTCCTTTGTTTGTATATTTGCTTTGCACACACACACGCAAACAGACCTGAGGATGTTTCCAGTTCACTCCTATTTATAACCCGCAGATGTACCTCATCAGATGATGTCACCTGACCGAGGTTATATAAGCAAAAAATTTGCCACGTTTGATACACACATGCTTCACAACCGGCTGAACAAAGAGATGTTCCCATAGCGTTTTCAT